>OX422144.1:70977020-72360896 GCA_949129095.1 Volucella bombylans
CCATTTCGATGGTTTTTTTTCTAATTGTTGTTGGACAACTTTTGTTTCTTTGAAGGACTTTGTATAGTACTATTGATTGCTGTGGAGTGCATTAGTTTAGTCTTCGTAGCATTTATCAGTAAATTTTTTTCAAATTCTTCCTGCATTATAATTTTTGCTGTATTTAGGCTCCAGTGCTTCGCCCGCAATGGCGAACATCGTTAAAAATGAATTGGATGATTTCTAAACGCGGCTGAAGCATATACGAGTACCTTTTTCAAAATTAAATGATATAATCAGCCCTATCACGAATTCTTTCGTAGGTAATCGAAAATTTATTACGAATCCCGAAAAATCTATCACGGAATCCATTCGTAGTGGAAAATCTGCTACGATTTTCGAAATTCGGGAAATTTGGTATCATGGAATTCAAATGAAATGGAAATTTCACGTCTTTTTTACGACAAGCTATTTGTGTCGGAATCGCTGGAAAAACGTTTGTGCTTTGTATAAATATGTAATTATTTGTAAATTTTTTTAGTTTTTAATAAATACTTGTTGGTCTAAAGGGCAAAAACAGCAAAAAGCTGGATGTTGATGGAGAAACCCGACCTGGCACAAGGATTCACGGAAGCCCCTAAGGAATATGTGACGATGTTCTGGGAAGAAGTAAAAGGTGAGCGTAATGCATCAAAAGAAGCTTCAGTTGGGAGAAAAGTGGGTGAATGATTTAAATAAAGGAATTAACTTTCAAATCCTGTTCAATACTCTTAAGCTTGGTTGGATTGAAAATCTTGCAAAAAAGGAAACTTGTCGAGAACAAGAAAGAAGTCAATGCAACTGGTGGTGGAGAGTACCGGAGAAACAAAATCACCATTACCATGAATAAATTGTAATGGGGAAAACAAATTTATCCATATATATATGTAACTCTACAACAACGTTCCATGCTGTAAAATATTTGTAATAAGATTAGTTTTAATATTCTTTTCATCTCATTCTTTTTCATTATAGTTTTAAGATCCTTTTGACTTGAAAGTTTTTTTATTTTGTTTTTAATAAATTTACAGTACAAATGTGTTTAAAATGTGATTTCTAGATGCTTCTGCTGCGTTTTGGTGATTACTAGAATAATCAATGCCGATATATTGTGGTTCTTCTTGGTCTTCAAATTCATTATGGGGAATATTTGTGTAGTCTTGGACGCCAAAATGAAGGCATTTATTATACAATGCATAATCGACACTGATGATTTGCGAAGATTTTTGAGGACTATAGTGCTGTTGACGTACGCCAAGTATGCATCGAATTCTATTTTTTCAAAACTCCAGTAGCCCTTTCTACAATGTTTCCTGTTTTGCTGTGCTTACTGTTGTAAATGCCTTTCGGACTTCCAGCTTCTACACAACGATAAGGAGTCTTAATCCAAGGTTCCAGTGGATAACCGGCATCATCACTAATACATCCAAGTATTCCTATCGCCTTCTTGATATTTTGTTGGAAGTATCGTTTCGTGTCGCTTAGATTCTATATGTGCGAATCGTGGGTCCAACCTGGATAACGTGCATCAACACTTCTTACTTTTAAGTTGTTGTCACAAATCTAAAATAAATGGATATATCTGTGTTAAACCCTTGTATGTTAAGAAATTATTTTACCAGCATCGCGTTTATGCTAAACTTCCCTTTGCGATTGTATTACTCGTATATCCGTTTTCCTTCGGAAGGGGCAATTATGTGGTATTAATGTGTGTTCTATCGACACACGTTATAACACCTGGAAAACTCGCCTTCAAATAAAAATCTCTTTTATTACGCTACGCTCATCTCGATTTTTATCCAGACACGACAAAGCCTTCTTTCAAGTATGTTCAATACAATACAATTGAGTGTTGCGGATTGCGCCATTCCAACTTCATAATCGTTACCAACACCAAGTTGTTAACCACCCTCTGCGAAAAACCTTAGTACTGCCACGAGGCGACATGTTGGAGTTATTGAACATGAAAACACACCCGGATCAAGATCACTTTGTAGCTCATCTAATACATACTTAAATGCAGATTTGTTGAGTTATTTAAGTCTGGATCATCTACTATTGTAGATAAGTCTCGTCATAATCGTAAGGTGAAATGTTTTGGAGTTCAGTTACTTGTTGATTATAAAAGTTACATAAGATGACTTGATCGATTTCGGATCGAGTTCTTGAAATATGTATTTTTCCCGTGTGCTGAGACTGATTTGCGATGCTCAATATACCTACATATATCTCCGATCGGGCCAACAGGTGTTATTCCTGTCTTTTCCAGGATTTTTTTCAGATATTTTCTAACGATTCGTCTCAAACCAAGTGGTTCTATGAGAAACATAATCACGGACATAGCAATGATGCGTCTCAAAGATTGAATCTCTTCTTTGGCAGCCAATACCCTCTGGCATCGGGTCATATTTCTATGAGGATCATATTTTTCAGCAGCATTTCGAACAGAAAGTGTCATTTTCTGGATGTCTTGAATAGCGCTTCTCAATACCGATTGTTTGAAGTTGCAATAAGGCCGCCGTCCTATCTATCTGGCAAACAAAAGTCCAGGAATACCTCCAGTATAAATTTAACCACTAAGGGTAACTTTAGACCAAGTACGATTTAATGTGTTAAGGAAGACCAACACACATGGAGTTGTCGCGAATGTACGTTTTTGTAAATACTCACTCAAACTTGGATGGAACGTTCGGAAGGCATTTTTGTGCATTGAACGCCGTAGGGATCGCAAAAATGCAACTCTTACTGCTTCGATGTTCTTAAGGGTTCTGATAGGACGGACGTGCGCTAGTTTTTCTTTTCTGCACAGAACCAGTTTCCTTAAATATTGTGACCTATAAAAGAATTGATTTTCGGTCCGGGACAGGACCCAATGGCGCCATATTGAAGCGGTTTTGGAAAGGGCGCTGGGTGAAAGGCCGCTGGATAAATAGGCCTCTATGGCAAACGTCCACTGCTCGTTACTCCAACGCATGATGATGACTGAAATACAAGTTAACAGAACTTTAGGATCGCCTCACTCAAACGAGACCACGTACGGCCGCCTGGGACTCCCATCAGGTTCAGGTCGCTCATTTCAAATAAGAAAGTTATCTTGCCGCACCTTGTATTATTTGTTTATCTACTGAAATAGTTTGTGTATCTGTGCAATATATATTTTATTGTTTAATGCTTAAAAGTATGCGTATATATGTGTAGTGCTATTCAAAACAGTTGGCCAACGACCACATGTGCAGAGAGAGTAAGAGAATGAAAATGCATGGGAGTGCAAGTCTTTTTCCATTTTTTTCTCTTTCAGCGATATTTTCGTACTACTGTTGTTGTAAAGTTCCCTTTTTTGACAGCAAGGTTAAAAGACCTGCGCAGTAGACTGACCAACTGCTTCGAATATCACTGTACCTATTGCATTATAGAAGGAGAGCACAAAAGAAGAAAATTGTATTTTTATTTTTAAGTATTAATTTGTAGAAACTTTTCAAAAGGAAAATGGATAGTATGGCTTTGCTGTCTACTTAATTGACAGCAAATTATAACATTATATATGTTTATAATCTTATAGGAAACCTTGGTATAAAATGATTAATTTTTTCCTGATGAGTACGGCTTTTACGCAATACTGATAGCTTAATGACATTGCCTTCAGTGAGATGCCGTAAAAAAAGTTCCAACGACAATAGCATTGAAGACGTATTTCTTTTATATCTTTTAAGGCTGATCATCTTCTTATGAAATATACAATATAGTTCCTTTCATATACGAGTACTAGTAGAAGTAGCTTAGTCTCCGCCTGCACTTGAGTGCGTTGAATATTCAATGGGACGAATCCACTTTCACAGTCGTGTAGTAGCAAGAGTACTAAGGATCTCAACATTCATTAATCCGCTGGTAAAGATGGTATATCTCCCCTTCTTCTGAAGAGGTGTTCTTTCACACTGAAAAACCACTGCTAAGCTTTAGGAGTCTTTCCGAGCAAATGGAAAACAGAATTTTTCCAGCCCGTCCCTAAAAAAGGCGAGTCTTCTTCTCTCTACTCCTACAGACCCATTGCACTTACGTCCCTTCTTTCTAAGGTCATGGAAACGCTGATAAATCGCCAGCTCATGAAATATCTCGAAACAGGCAAACTTCTCAATGACCGGCAGTACGGTTTTCGTAGCAACAGATCAACTGGGAATTTGATGGCATGTCTCACCGAAAAGTGGAACCAAAGCGTACATCGAACTAGCGAAAGATAGTTGCACTTGATATTTCTAAGGCATTTGACAGAAGCAGCAGCAACAACAAAAGCAACAGCAGCAACAACAACAGCAGCAGCAGAAGAAGAAGAAGGAGAAGGTGCCTCCTATCAATACCTATAAATTGGAGGTAAATGCAACCAAGGACCTTTGTAACTTGGCCATTGGTAATAATTTTAAAATTATGAGAAGGGGGAACGATCGCCATGCCATCCACTGTAATATAGTGGAGGGCTACGCGAAGGTGAAAGAGCTCCTAAAGGAAACGACGACGGAGCACTACTCATTCACACCAAAGTGTGAAAAGCGGCAATCGATGCTGCTGAAGGGGTTGGAACCGTCTTCTGATCCTGGGGAGATCCTGGCACTGCTCAAAGAGAAGGAGTGTGAAGGACTCAAGTTTGTGTTGGGTTAAAGCCATTTACCACAGCTAGAGCAAGGCGGGAGAAACGGAGTCTGCCATTCTTCCTGGTGCAGCTCAGTCCCGAAAGCCGTCTGGATAGTCTAAGGAGTATCAATGTCCTAGACTACCAGGTGGTTCACTGGGAAAAATTAAAAAGGAGCGAAGGCGTTATACATTGCGTTCGCTGTCAGAGGTTCGGGCACGCCGCATCGAACTACCAAATGCAGCCTCGATTCGTCAAGTGCGCTAAGAACCACAGTTCCGAGGAGTGTCCTCTGGGTGTTGACGGAGCATCCGATAGATCGAAGCTCTCGTGCGTGTTATGTGGAAACATGGGACACACCGCAAACTATCGGGGTTGTCCTAAGTTCGCGGACATTAAAAAAGCAAAACTGGCGCGGCAGCAGAAGGTGGAGGTCAAACGTTCACCTGTTAGGTTTCAAACACTAGCCGTCACGTCCCAAATTTCCTACGCCCAAATGGCGTCAGGTAGGGGGCTACGGTACAGCAAGCGACTGTTGCTTCTCCGGCGCCAACGCCGAGAACGACGGAAGCTGCACCTAACATGCTGGCCATCTTGCTCGCAATCCAAGGGCAGAGGGCTCAGCTGCAAAAGCAGGTGCAAGAACAGGCCAAGCGGGTGGACCAGAACTACGCGCTGCTGCCGGGCTTAACACAACACATGTCGTAATGGGTACGCACATGGTGGAGCAAACTCTGAAGGTCCTTGCGGTGAATGTTAATTCACTGATTAGGATCGAACGAAGAGCCACAATGTTTAACAAGACCAAACTTCTGATGTGCTTTGCGCTAGCGAAACCAAGCTAACCGATAAGCACATACTGGAGTACAATAATTATATTGTTAGAAGAAGAAACCGGCCCAGATCCAAACGTGGAGGCGGTGTCGCGATCTTAATTAAAGAAGGTATAAAATTTCACAGAGTGTACAAGGGCGTGTTGCGCACGTTCCGGGTGTTGGAGGCAGTCGTCATTTACATACTGCTCCGCAGTGGAAAGCGGCTGTACTTGGCCTCTGTTTATGCACCTGTTTCGACTTCTGAGGCTGGAATCGGTGGAGAATTATTTTATAATCGGCGGGGATTTCAACGCTAGACACAGAGTTTGGGGAAATAATTTGCCAAATACTAGAGGGAACCTACTACTCGATTGGTGGGGTCAGCACGATGTCATGTACAGACTCGGTCTTAAAGCAACGGATAACCCGTCGTTTCCCAGAGGCGGGTCTTATTTGTATCTACTGCTATATAACGAACGCATACGACTGACAGGGAAGAATTTACAAACGCTAAACTGTCTGCGCACATTCGTGTATGACAGCGACCATTGCGGTTTTAGCACCGAAATTACAGTTCCCAACGAAATTACGGAATTGGAGGAGTTTGTCCAAAGATATTCTTACAACTACAGTAAGACCCGATGGACACGCTTCTCCGCAACCGTGACAAGAGCGCTCTCCTCGAACACGGCCAAGACTTAAAAACTTCTACAGACAGCTAACTGACCGACAAGACCCGGAGATTAGGACACTGAAGTCGTCGATTAAAAATATCCAAACGTTAATAAAAGAAAATTACAGAATTTCTGTAAGTTTGTATTGGAACAACAAGTTTCGGGCTGTAAACACCAGCAACCCGAATATGTTTCCGCAAATAAATAAACTATTTCGGAGAAAAAATCAAAACGACCTTCAGTGTCTTAAAATAGCCCAGACAACAGACAACGAACGGTTACTGACAATAGCAGGTATTGATCCAATTGAATCCGCTGACGATGACGACTTCTTTGTGATCGAAGATCTGCAGGAGAAGGTTGAGACCATATGGGCGACTTTCCAGGAAGTATACACGGTCGTTAATATCATTGGCCCTAATTATGACCAGGACAATTGCGTCTTGGTGCACAACTGCTACATTCGAAATGAAATAGAGAATTGGCGATCCAACGGCTCTGGTTTCACCCGGTTTGGCGACGAAAATATGGCAAATAATGTCATTGCCAGAGAGGGTGACGTACCCCCGTTCATTTCGAAGGAAGGACTCAATGAGATCTTCGACACAATCAGAGTTAAGAAATCAGTGGGGACCGATGGTATTCCGAACATCGTGCTTCGACATCTTCCTCTAGAAACGGTGAACATCTACACCACAGTGTTTAATAATGCGATGAATAATGGACATTATCCAGCGCAATGGAAAACGGCGGTGGTTCAACCTATCCCTAAAAAGGGAAAGGATATATCCAATCCGGCGAATCTCCGGTCGATAAGTCGCCTTCCGAATATCAGTAAGGTTTTTGAAAAGGTAATCAATAGAGCTCTGACTATGTGGGTTGAGGACAAACATACAGTTCCGGATAATCAATTCGGTTTTAAGGCGGGACATGATATCTCACATGCCGCGTCTAAACTGGTGTCCGATATCCAATGGAATAAAGGCAAAAAACAATGTACTGGTGCCTGCCTTGTTGACTTGGAAAAGGCCTTCGACACCAAATGGTTAGAGGGTCTTTTCTATAAGCTGGCTAGGCTGGGGATCAGTAAACCACTCTTGTACATTCTTTATAATATGCTAACTAACAGACAGTTTATAGTGAAGAATGGTGATGTGACTTCTGTTGGAATATTTCAAATTAAAAATGGTCTTCAGCAAGGCGCGGTCAATTCGGTGATCCTATTCAACATTTTTACAAGCGACTTAATAGGTTCACTTCCCCATACTATTGCGTACGCAGACGATTTGATAGCGTACAGGTTTCTCTTTTAAAACAATTTACAGTACAAGAAGCATTTTCATCAATGAACTCTGCCACAAATGTGATTAAAACAAACTATATTTAGTACACGCAGTTGAGTGAAAAGATATATCACATTTAATCAGATCACCACCTTTGTTTTCACTAATTAAGATTCCTCGTTTTGCGAACCATTATCTTAAGATTTTCTAGTCATGATGAAGATTTATTACAGATTATACCTAAAGAATTATTAAAAAATGTCAACGTCATATCATCGGCAAAAACTGTAATGCTGCTGCAATATAGACATGCAACCTATACAGTTAAATTCTTCGCTTCGATAGTAATCAAAATAAATCTTTGATGGGCCCTATTTAGTTTTGAGCAGTTTATTTGCTTAAATATCAAATTTATATAGATGAGAAACAAAACAGAGCCCTGTGGTAGACGTATAGTTATTTGCATCACTTCATTAAGCTTGACTTGCATGTGATCTTCTTCACAAGTATGACGAAAGCCACTTGTGCACCTAACCCCGAAAACCAGCTTTGTATAGTTTATCCAACAAAAGACTATGACTGACGATTTGAAAGGCTTTGGTCATATCAATAAATAATGTTATATTACTATTATCATCATTAAAACTATTATATATTCGATATATAATTTTAAAATTGCATCTTTAGTAGATTGGTCCGAATTGGTCATTACTAAAATATTTGTTTTTGTTCAGAAGAGGCATACAACTATCCTTGATAATTTTTTCAAAAACTTTTGAGAATGTTGAAAGTATTGAAATAGGTCATGAGTTTTAGATTACTTTTTTTGAATACAGGTACGTCTTCAGAAACTTGTAACGCTGGGTGAAGAATACCACACTTTACCCTCAAATTCATTATGAATGCTAAGATTTCAAAAATGTATGGAGTAATCCGTTAAGGACATTATTGGTGAATTTGTTTATAAAGATAATTTTGTTGCTGTTTGGTTTTTCAGCGTTCTATTTTTGACAGCTCACCCGTGATTCATGACATGTGTCAAAGTCAAACATGCAATTTAATCATTTAAAAACTTACACCCGAACAACGCTTAAAAATTACTGAATTTTATTATCAAAATTCGTGCTCTGTGGAAAATGTTCTTCGCGCCCTTCGGCCATTTTACGTCGTCATAATCGACCTACTGAGCAAGCAATTCAAGCCATAGTGACCATATTTCGCATCAATTTTACGCTATTGGACACGGGTGGCCGTGGCTCAACTGGTAGTGGACTGGCTTCTAAATCGGAAGGTTCGGTGTTTGAATCCCAGTCTCGGCCGAAAGACATATTCATTTCTTTCAATTAACGAAAATCAAATAAGATCAGTAGTTGACTAGAAATCAACAACAAGTCAACCTCCACTAAGAATTTAGTCTCCCTATTAAATGTTGGATGCCACCCATGGAGCGAAATAACCACTGAACCCAAACATCTTTCTTCCTCCCTCTATCCCATTTTCCAAAAGAACTTAACACGTGCTCAGGCATTTTAAGTGTATTCATACCCACTTGAGTGTTAAGTTCTTTAAAAAAAAAAAAATTAAAAATCAAGCGACCTACCCGAATGCGTAGAGTGCGTACAGAGGTGTTAATGAAGATAGTGACTTGTCTATTTGTCGCCGTTCGCAGCAATTCGGATTGTGTTAATCGACTACGTGGAAGATTTTACGCAAGAGTCTTGGTCTAAAACTTTACAAAATACTGTTCGTGCAAGAATTGAAGCCGAACGACCTGCCACAGTGTGCACTGTTTGGTGGTGCGGCAGAATCATTGGCCCGTTTTTTTTTTTGAGAGAAGATGAGAACAACGTTGCCGTCAATGGCGCTCGCTATCGTTCAATAATTTCGTACTTTTTTTTGCCAGGAAGTCCACGAACTTAACCTGGTCGACATGTTGTTCCAACAAGACGGCGGTACATGCCACATAGCACCGGAATAGACGGATCAATTGAGAAACGAGTGCGGTGAGCAATTTATCCCTCGTTCTGAACCGGTGAATTAGCCGGCTAGATCGTGCGATTTCACGCCTTTAGACTATTTTTAATGGAGATACGTCAAATCACTCGTCTATGTCGATAAACCAGCCTCAAGACAACATTACACGTATTATTAGCGAGATACGAGCCAATATGCTCAAAAAAGCGATTCAAAATTGGACTATCCGTATGGACCACTTAAAACGTAGTTTTAAACGCATTTTATTTTCTAATCAATAACTCTTACATACTAACAAAAAATGCTTAAATGCTAGCTTAAAATTACTTAAGAAACTTATACTAACTTACTGGCCCCACACAGGCGCTCTAAGTTACTCTAAATTCTTATAACTATGTCTTTCGACTTTATTAACATTTTCTTTATCGATATTTATTTACTATACTTAAAGCTAAGAAAAAATATTGTTAACAAAAAACTTAGCCTATGGATGTAATTTTTTATTTTTTATAAAAACTTAATATCTAACTTAAAATAAACCTTAGTCTACTTAACCTATATACACAATACACACATACAGACACAAAGACATTATGCACAATAATATACATATACTAGTATATACCTTTATATATACCAGTTAATGTATATATTTCTTAAATGCTAACCTAAACCTATGTAAGCTGGCCATCGCTATTTACTGGGCAAATAGATTGGTCAGCTCTGCCTCATTAGTGAGGCTGGTCCGTAATTGACGGAAACGACGACGAAACATCTTCTCCATCATTCAACCACCAGAAATTCTGGTGCTGCCGAACGACATCCCTCTTATCGCGATTCCCCACCGCTCTACTGAACCTAAGACGATCCACACTGCCGTGTGTGACGTCACCGTCGTAGTTGAGTCACCTGTCCCCAGCTTTCCGAGCGACATGGAAGATTAACGGGACCGCTGATCTATCCTGGATCAACCCTGTCTGATCAAGGTAGAGGAATGCTTCCGGTGGAACGAAGCCGTCAGAGCGCACACTCTCGTGGTAAAGGTAATTAGGGTAGTAAGCCCCAGATATCAGGTTATTCGTCGAGGTCATTGCTCTTGCAATGTGCCTTCGAGTCAGCTTAATTACGAAGTTGTCCACTCGTATTAGGTTCGCCCTATTGTAAAGGACCTCATTAGGATAAAAATTTTTGTACTCCGACTCTGGTGTTCTGTACAAGCAAAGGCAAGCCCTAAGGCAAGCCCTCTCAAACACCCGAATCTTTTCCATTAAGCTTGCTCGTACATTGAACCACACGGGACACCCAAATACCAGCATGGGCCTGATAAGGGCCATGTAGCAGATTACCTTTACCCTCGCATCCAGTTGGCTGTTATAAAGCAGTCTCTTTGTAAGGGCAAAAGCGCCTTTAGCTCTGGCCAGAGCAGCGTCTACATTTTTGCAAAATACAGAAACTGATCTAGCCAGATTCCAAGGTATCTGACTACATTTCGACAGGCAAGAGGCTGCGTGTGTTGTCCAACGAAGTGAACCTATCAAGTGAACCTATCAAGTCGCTTGTATAAATGTTGAATAGGATCGGCGAATTGACCGCGCCTTGTTGAAGACCATTTTTAATTTGAAATATTCCAGCAGAAGTCACATCACCATTTTTCACGATGAACTGTCTGTTGGTTAGCATATTATAAAGAATGTACAAGAGTGGTTTACTGATCCCCAGCCAAGTCAGCTTATAGAAAAGACCCTCTAACCATACGGTGTCGAAGGCCTTCTCCAAGTCAACAAGGCAGGCACCAGTGCACTGTTTCTTGCCTTTGTTCGATTGGATATCAGAAACCAGTTTAGACGCGGCATGTGAGATATCATGTCCCGCCTTAAAACCGAATTGATTATCCGGAACTATATGTTTGTCCTCAACCCACCTAGACAGAGCTCTATTGATTACTTTCTCAAAAACCTTACTGATATTCGGAAGGAGACTTATCGATCGGAGATTCGCCGGATTGGATATATCCTTTCCCTTTTTGGGGATAGGTTGAACCACCGCCGTTTTCCATTGCGCTGGATAATGTGCATTATTCATTGCATTATTAAACAGGATGGTGTAAATGTCCACCGCTTCTAGAGGAAGATGTCGAAGCACGATATTCGGAATACTATCGGTCCCCACTGATTTCTTTGCCCTGATTGTGTCGAAGATCTCATGGAGTCCTTCCTTCGAAATGAATGGGGGTAGGCCACCCTCTCTGGCAATGACGTTATTTGCCATATTTTCGTCGCTAAACCGGGTGAAACCAGAGCCCTCGGATCGCCAGTTCTCTATTTCATTTCGAACGCAGAAGTCGTGCACAAAGACGCGACTGTCCAGGACGTAATTATGGCCAGTGGTATCAGTGGCCTTGTATACTTCCCGGAAAGTCGCCCCAATGGCCTCAACCTTCTCCTGTGGATCCTCGATCACAAAGAAGTCGTCATCGTCAGCGGCTTCATTTGGATCAATACCTGCTATTGTCAGTAACCGTTCGTTGTCTGTTGTCCGGGCTATTTTAAGACACTGAAGGTCGTTTTGTTTTTTTCTCCGAAATAGTTTATTGATTTGCGGAAACATGTTCGGGTTGCTGGTGTTTACAGCCCGAACCTTGTTGTTCCAATATGAGCTTACAGCAATTCTGTAATTTTCTTTTATTAACTTTTGCACATTTTTAATTGACGACTTCAGTGTCCTAATCTCCGGATCTTGTCTGTCAGTTAACTGTCTGTACAAGTTTTTGAGTCTTGACAGAAGTCTACTTTTCTGTCGGTGCAGTGCGTCAATAGTAGGATTGCAGAACAGGTCTTCGTTAGTTGTACGTCGATACCGCGGTATTGTAGTGTCCATAGTTTGTTTAATTGTCTCGTCCATCTGTTTTAGGTAATTGTCGATCTCCTCGTTTGACAAATTCCTATTGGACGGTGGGTGGAGCGTGTTCGAGGAGAGCGCTCTGTTCAAGGTTGCGGAGCGTCCATCGAGTCTTACTGTAGTTGTAAGAATATCTTTGGACAACCACTTAAAACGTAGTCGTGGTCAACATGTACATGATATAAGCCTTAAAAATGTTAATTAAAAACCTTAAATGTTTTCACCAACATATTCAAACGCAAAACTATTACTTTGGGAGTCGTCATCAATGAAGCGCGGATATGGATCGCACATGCAATTACTTTCGGAGGCACAAAGTTTCAAATTTTCAAATTAGTGGTAATAGAAAGGAAACTAGATTATTTTCAACTTCAATTTCGAAGACACTGTCTCTACTCTTTTCTCCATTTAGGATATTGTTTACAACTTTCCGCTCCTTTTTGGTATTTCCTTTACACTTCTCAAAGTTAGATATCAAAATAATACTTACGCAGACTTTCCTCTACTTGTTTTTTCACCTTCTTGCTCGGTTTATTGTATTATTGTTTCAGCCTGAATTCTTTCGTAAAAGATTTTTCTGTTTTATCGTTCTTAGTAGTCCGTCACTAATCCACGGTCTAAGTCGTTTTAGTTTAGAACCATTTGATGGTTCACCCAGAGTCTTTGTAGAGCTTTTGATGTATCTGTGTAAGGTTCTTAAAAGGATGTCGTAAGCTAGTAAAGGATGATAACATTAAAAGTAAGTAATTATCAGAATCACATGTACTTTTTAATATACTAATGTTTAAATCTTCTATTATCAAAAGGTTCTTGGTATTTTTATCTTTAGGAGTTCACTCACTTGCTCTAGAAAGACACTAAAATTTTCATCGGTATACGCCAGGAATTACAAATGACTCGTTATTTAGATTGCAATTTATTTGGATAATAGATTTATGGACTTTTCACACTGATACGAAATGTTTTTTTTTTAATAAATACTTTGACATCACCTGCGCTATAAGAATCATTAACCGGAGTGTTGTGACTAGGTAACTTATTCCTGTACAGCCAAATTACAGGTAAAATTATTAACTCAGTTATAAGGTTTACGGTATTAATGTGTGCTAAAAGTTTCTTCTCGTGCAACGCACATTTTGGTGGATACGAAAAGATAATGAAGAAGATACCTTTTGGAAGGTATTTGGATAGAATCCAGATCCTTCATGAGATTAGTTTCTTCTCTAATATAAAAACAGTTCTCGATTCAGTTGCATTTCCCTCCTCTTTCTCAATTACCTTGATCTGTGATTTCTCGGGATTGACGATCAAGTTCCATGACACACAGTTCTTATGTAATTTGTTGATCATCAGCTGCAGCGATTCCTGAGAGCTTACCAGCAGTAGAACATCATCAGCTTAGATAAGTGTTTCGATAAGCAATAATTCATGTTCCATCAGAAAGAAAATAAACTATGGTACATATATCATCGATATAAATCGCAAACAGGCTAGATCTTGTCTCTGGTATTTGGTCTCGAACTACTCTGACATTTGGTCACCATTCCAAGCCACCGACATGGTACCATTATGCTGGCTTTAACTGGCTCTTTCGAACTTCTTCTTTAAGCACATGTTATATTTATAGCTCGTTTTATTAAAAGACGCAGTTATGCTTCTAAATAATCTATAGTTCAGTATCCATTTCTGAAGTCCGCTCAATATTCCCCAAGTAATAATCGAGACTGCAAAATGGATTATGCATTTAAAAGCGAAATACTCAAATGGCTTTGGCTTACTTCGCTTAAATTAGCCATAAGCGAGAAAACTATACTCATGTCATTTAAAATGTCAAGTAAGGTTTTATTTTACATGATTTTAATCTCTGTTCCCATGCACATTATTGTAAAAAATTTTGTTAAACTGCACAGTATTGCCCAAAAAGCCAATTTATGTATATCAAACTTGCTTGTTTCACTTATTGTTTTACACTGCACTAGGAATACCTGGAAGGGCAAATCGATTACAATTTAAAATGGAAAAATCGTATCGTATCCATGCTGTTGCTGACGCAAAAATTGTTTATATTATAAAATTGTTCAAAAAAAAAGTTTTGAGGATAATTTAATGCGTTCTTGCTGTCTTTAAGCTGCAATACGGAATCACAAGTTGGGGTTCTTCGTATACTAACACTTTTGAATCTTTGTTGACACCCCAAAAGCATTTAGACCGCTTCGTTAAAGTTCGCCTAGGAACCCATATTTCTGAAGTCATAGTGGGAATGTAATGTCATGAATCATTCTTACTCGAATAAAGAACAAAAATGTTTGATTCGAACTAAATTGTTGCCATTGTTTTAATTAAAAAAAAACAATATGTTTTAGTTTTGTTATACACTATATGAGTTTAGATGCAAATACATAAAATTGTAGCTTCTGGCTCAAAGCAATACCATATTTACATAGGTACTTCTATTGCTTTTTTTTTAAGTTAGCTAATTTAAAATAGAAATAGCTACTTATGTGCTTTGTTAAAGTAGGCAGCATGATAATATTTTTGTACAATATTGTGTGGCCTTAAAGCAGCCTACTTATCATGAAATTGTCGTTAATTTTTGTGTGACTAATACGATTGGTGCTAACAGTTAAAGCAAACAAAGTAGGTTTACCTGCGAGTACATCATGTGGATGTTCCCTTTATAATGAAATTCATATTGGCTTCTGAAGCCGACCAATTCTAGGATGATGTGTCCCTATATTTCCACCTATAATCAACGAGATAATATTGCATAGTCCATTTATTTATTATTATTCCATTACCGTAAATTCCATTTCCATTTATGGCAACGCGAAATTTCATAAATTTACCATTTTTAACTGTTTGATTATTGAATTATTTAAGTATGAAAAATAGTACTTGTATTTGAACGCAGATGACGGCAGTAGGTTTGAAGTTTGGATATGTAAGAAGGATCCTCATCAGAAGGCTCTTTTTTTAAACCTGTGGTAAGTCAAAACGCTTATTTCTTTATTTACGAGTAAGTTTGGCACGATTCCAACTGTTTGCCATAAGTTAAAACCCTGGCCATAGTTTGGTAGCTATGCATAATATGAATAAGATAGAAATAAGACAAACATATGTTAGGCAATTTTCAATAATACCTACGTACGCAAAAAATGACACAGATAATATTGGTCTGAGCCAAATGAAATGGTCCCGAGAAGTATGGCATTTGTTCGATAACACATTTTATCTCCTATTTATGTATGTATGTATCAGTTTTACTTTTAGATTTTGAAAAGCCAAAAACCTTAAAAGCAATTCGAGAAAAGAGTACTTGTATTCTTTTTCTAAATTTATTCAAAAATAGAAACAAGAAACACTTGCAGGCATTATCTTGGCGCCATGGCATGCATCTGTAGAAAGCCATTTGTTGAAGCATTAGTCGCAAATAATTCAACATCGTCGTACTACTGATCGCAATTACAAGATACTGTTGATATCTGAATCAAAACAAATCAGTGTTTTACATCTTCTGCTTTGCGAAAAAATTGAACGTTATGGTTAGATGCAAATGTAGGTACCTAAGTGCATTTGCTTGAGTTCTTTGATTATTCATTTTCTTTATAGTGAAAAGATCTCACGTTTGCATCTGGTATAAATCAGGGTGATGTGGTGGTATAGCTGGGACCAGTTTTAACGTAATAGGTAGCGAACGATGCAACTTAATTGAAGATCTCAAAGTGAAGTCCCCCTTATACTTGGATTAGATTGGATAAAACAAACAAATTATAAGAATTTTGTTTTCTTTCAACTTTAACTTCAAAGATGCATCAGCTCAGATTTGATTCCAGGAGTAATAGATGACATTGATGGTCAACATCAATATATATACTTGTTTGCAATATCTTCGTATGATAAATGTTCCAAAAATTAAGTATTATCATGAGAGTTCGTGACTCAAGTGTTATTTACTTATAAGGTATACATATACACTTATGCAAAATAATCAATGTAAATATGAGATCTCCTATGAGCTGTCAAAATATACAGTGATGTTCCCCTATACGTTTTTTTTTACTATGTTACAATACATGGTGCCAGGACTGATATACAAATATATACGTTTTGTTTTTTTTTTTTTTAGTAATGAAGGTGAAAGTCTCGAAAGACACTAAGGCATTCGCAACCCAAAGTAGTGTGGGATTCTACCCGCACTAAAAACACCTCCTGAATCATGACCGATCAGTGAAAGATCGTCTAATGATATTTATTTCAGTTTGAAAAAAGAAATCGCTCTTGGAAAAGGTATTGTTACAATTTGAATACAAATTCTCATATTTTTATATTTGTTCTTCTCGATCTGAAAACGTTGAATTGTAAATCCGAAATGGTTTCTATTGCAGGGTTAATATAAACCTGCAAACGCTGTTGCGAAGAATAGCTTTCTTTTTTATGACATCTGTGACCAGGTCAATCTGCAAATCACGATGCAAGTCATTGCTTTGGAATGTTTGGATTATTTGCGCATTCGTTTTTTTTTCTGTACAACCCCATAGCTGGATACTTCCAGATGGGCTTTAATACATGATTATACAGTAAGATTTTATTCTCAGTTGACATTTCTGAATTACGTCCCTATAACCAATACAGTTCCCTACATCTAATATTTAATTCCTCAGCTTTCTTTTCAACATGTTCCTTCCATTTTAATTTGGCTTCCAAATGAAGAGTTAGAAGAATTATTATTATTAATAATGATAGGGAGATTCGTTATTCTCTTGTTCGTAAAATCGATGTGAGTTAATTTCGCCTCATTCAGTTTGATTTGCCATAATTACCTACCTTGTTAACAGCATTTTGTATTTCTCTGTTACTTTAACCAGACATACATCTAGTGCTAAGATTGCAGTGTCGTCTATGAATGTGGCTATCGTTATGTCATTGCTATATGAAATATCACTAGTATATAATAAATACAGTGTTGCCCCTAGAACACTCCCTTGTGGCACACCTGCTTGTATTTTTCTAAGTTCAGAGTACGCTTTTCCTCAACGTTCTCTAAAGAATCTATTTGATATATATGATTTGAAAATTTCAAAATATTGTCTAAGTAGATTGCTATAAAGTTGATACTCTAAAGCCTTATGTCAGACCTAATTAAAGACTAGCGCAACGTCTATAACGAAGGACAAATTTGTTTTTCCTCTAGTGCTCTTTCTTTTGCATCAGTTATAGATGCACTTAATAAATTGCAGAGTGTTTATTTCTAATCCCGAACTGATGCTTCGAGATAAGTTTTCTTACTTCGATAGTTTTGAGTAGTCTTTTGAGGAGTAGTTTCTCGTAAAATTTTGACAATATCGGCAAAAGTGAGATTGGCCCATATGAGATCACTTCTGATAGTTGCTTACCTTGTGTAAGTATAACAATTATCTCTGCGATCTTCCAGTGATATGGAACATATCTTAGTCTAAAACATTCATTAATTATATATTTAAATTTTTCCAGGGCAATGCATGGCAATTCCTCCCCGATCTGTTCAGTAATAAGGCCACAGCCTGGTTATTTCCTATCAGATAGTTTCTGGACACGTACATAAGGTATATTTTCCTCATCTATTTTCTCAACAAATGCAATATTTTCATTTGGCATTGTAGGTGGAAAAGGTTTGAAAGCGTTTTTCAGGTACTTAGCAAAGAGCTCAGCTTTACTTTTTGGGTCTCCGACCAATTTCCCATCGGATGTATTTACTTAGAGAATCATTTGTAAATACACTAATGTTTTTTTTAATCTATTATTTAACCTAATAATAATTGTTTTATCGCCCGGATATCTAGCCATTTGTAATTTTCTACAAGCTCTTCTCTTAATTCTCTTCATTTTCGATTAATTCTTTAATTTCCGTGGGATACCCTAGTGAGGCTTTTCTTTTCTGTTGAGAGGTTGGTGTACTATTTTTGGCTGCCTGTTGTACTCGTATGTCAGCAATGAATTTCTCTACATCAATATCAATATGTTTGTCAGTATGTATCTAATGTCAATAAATCCTTCGATTAATTGTCTAAATGCATACCAGTCAGTTTTTTTGTTTGAAAGTTGCTTTTAACTTCGACCTGTCTCCTGTTAATTTCTTTCCTTATTAAGAAGTCAGTTATATCAGGTATTTTATTTTGGGTCAGATGGCCAATAAGTTGGGAATCCAGCTGATATAAATTCGCAAATAAAGTTTATTCCTGCTTTGTAGAGGTTCATGCGTTGTTAATCTTGAAGGTGTCTTTTGACTTATAGTCAGCTCCCCAAGCTTTTAAACAGGGCAGTGGGATCTTCATCTGAAGGCGAATATTTTACAATCTTTTTCTTTAGTCTCCATGTTTACTATCGCTACATCTATTCAGACAGCTATGTTTGCCTTCACTTTAACCCACGCAAAGTCTCTTCTGCAATATCCTTGGGCTGGACTTGCTTGGTTTTTCGAAGTGGCTCAATTTTGACAACAATGCCCATTATCGATTTAATGGAGTGAATCTTTTCGACATCTCCTTGATTGTGAAAAGTTAGGTAATAGAATAAAAAGCGACAACTTTATATTTCTTGATACTAATTGGCCATCATTACTTTTTACCACCTGGTGTACTTAAGTCTATTGCTTTATTCATTGTCATTTTTTTTTTAACTGAATTTGTTTTATTGGGTAGTAATAGTAATTCCTATACGCAAACCTCACACCAGGAGGACCGGGTCATTTGTTTTGCTCTTATGCTATTTTGCGAAGTTTTCGTCTCCATATGTAAGTGAAGCTAAGCTTTAAATATAAAAAACTGAAGAAAATGAAGTATCTAACTGCGGTAATAATTAGACTTGCTGTAATTACATGTCCAAACTTTTCTTTTTTCATTGCGACTCAGATCTTCCAATAGTCATTCTTGTTGCACCCGTGCTAATACCGTTTTTGGAAAGTTTTACCTATCAAGCTCATTCAACAGGAGATTAAGCTGCTCTATTTCGTGTTGCCATCTACCAGATTCGGGTGTGAAACTATTTTACTTAGGAGTTCATTCATAACATTTGGAAAAAGGACAATATCAACATGAAGCTTTCATTTCATAAGGACAAAGACCAAGTGCCTATCCAGCTAGTTTCCATGATTTTTGTAATGTTAAGTTAATAACTGATTTAAAGGCGTAATTGTTGTCGTAAAGTGTTACCTTTACTTATTTGCTTCCATTTTCTGTATAAGTAGATGCTTCAAAAGGAGTGGATCTGCCACAGTCCGTATCGCCTGATTGCCGATACTGTATGAACGTTGTTTATCGAGGAATTTGTTTACCAAAATATGATGGCCCTGACTTTGGAATTTATTAATTTTTAAGAAACAGGAAAAGCGGGTATTGCTTTCTTTTCCTGCAATGTAAGACCGATCTGAAAGTAACCTGTTCTAGCTTGAAATAAGCCCCACTTGATGGCATAGAATGTGTTGAATACTGCTCTCGATTAATTCTTCTAATTCAATAATGTCAGTATCTCCTGGGAGTTTGACAGCATATAGTTGGTTTTATTTCCTAAAAAAAATAATTTCTTACACAATTTTACCTACTCCAAAGTACTTGAGAATGGATAGATACGGATGAGATTTCACTGTTTAAACTGCACATATCTCTCCACTATAGCGACTTCAGTAAATAACCTTTCCAATCGCATTGTCAGGTGAAATCGTAAGGGTTTTCTATTGATACAGGCACGGTTCATTTTACCAAAAATGTCCAATCCGGCGTACCAACACTAACTATTTATTTTTCAATCTCTACGCCTGTTTGTGCCAATAAAATAATGTGTACTCGCATGTAGGTAGAAATTAGGAAACAACAGCGATTGAATGCAACACTGAGGTTTATTATGCTTGCTGGTGTAATAAAATTAATAACAAAACGCTAATTTATTCCGTTTTGGTCTACTGCGTAGCTGGCGGTTTTTCTCAACCTTTGTTGGTCCAACTTATTCCTTATTTGCACAAGGTAGTGAGATACTTACGCATACATTCTTTGATTAGTTTATTGTCATGTAAAAAGGGGAATGCGTTAAGACTACGTACATACAAGCATTCCTACTTTAACCCAGTCAAAGTGTACATTTTCTCATCTTCCTTTTATGTATTTGCAAAGGACGATCCATTCTCACAGATGACTTGCCATGAATGGTTAATATTTACACCAACAGGCAATCGGCTTGCAGACTATTTACAAAGCAGTAAGCACTGTAAAATCCTTTAATTTTTATTAGCCAACAATAACAAAAAAGTTGTTTCTCTCAGAGTTTGCCAATGTACACCGAGTGGAGTAAAGGCCATAAAAGATTATATTTTGCCCAATACCATGCCTTAGCGATTTGAGTAAATTCTGTTAATTAATTATGTTTGGCATGAGGAGAATTATTTGTTGAAATATATCTATTACCTATTTTATAAGGCAGGTTAAAGCGCATTGACTCAATGCGCATTACTTCAATACGCTCATATAAACACCAATTCAAACCGGATTGAACATTTCATATATGGTTGGAATATACAAATTTGAAGTGAAAAGATACCTCATATACGAGTATTAGAATGAATAATTTTGGAAGATGGGCCAAAGATGGCAAATGATTTATAAACACTTCAGAATTTGTTAACAGATGAAGGCGAGTGATGCTATCTGCACAGAAAAACAGAGTTCATCTGTTGGTCTGTGGCCCAGTTGATCGCTTCTGTAAAGAGATACATAAATTTTTCTGAAATGAGAGGAAATACTCGTACAATGGATACAAGCTGATGTTGTTAATCCTCCAATGAGGATTCTATTCTGAAATGCGGTTCGCAATAAGGCCGGATCTGAACACGAATATACTTAACACGTCAGATTCTTGAAGTCTGAGTAGAAGTTTACACGACACAAGTTGTACATCTTAGGGCTTAGTGAGGTAAAGTTAGTAAATCTACTTTGCCAACTTTAAATGTTGTCTTGCTTTATATTGAAGATAACCAGAATGAGAGGAATCCTTATAGGAGGATCTTGTAAGAAGATTAAAAATAAAAACATCTCACTTGGCCGCATTCGCTGGCAGACGAAAAAATTAGAGCCATATATGTGCCACTTTCAAGGTGGAATATGGCAATTCGAAGAAAGGAAATGGTATAATATGTGCCTTTCGTTTAGATGGCGCAGCAGTCAAGGCCTCAACCAATAAATCTTCCCAGTTAAAACAATCTTTAGCCAATAGTGTCCAGAATTTCAAGATCGCTAAGCTACTGTTCCACTAGTACGCGTCAACTGACGGTAAGAACCAAAAGTTCTTGGGGCCGGAAAGTTGATTTTCATTCCCATTCTCACAAACACACATAGAATCTTACCTACAAAGCGACAAAGGAAATTCTCTCTAATATCCATGTCCCCTGCGCCATAGAGCAGGATTCAGGGTTCATTGTCATGGATTTTGATTTTCATGCTGCATACTTGGCATAGCCCCCATTCACAGCTCCAAGTTTTGAAGTTTCTATTCCAATCAACCTGTGTCAACCTGCTGCGGTCTGCCGACGATGTCAGTTGCAAAATGCCACCAGTACATTGTACTTGGGATATTGCTTGTCGGTATGGCCACATACAGCATATTCGAACCCTAAGAGACGGTTCTTTTGAATTAATCGCCATAATAGCTGTCAGAGCTGTTAACCCTTTTTTTGTCCCCTCGTCTACCTCTAGTTGTTGTTCGACTGTTCGTTACCTATTCAAGGCCCGAATATTCATTAAGCTTATTTGATTTTTAGGGTTTTACGTGTTCGTGTGTCGTTATTTGCTCCCTATTCAACATTCGCGCTCATAACTTTAGGACGTCAAGTCTGGATGGATACGGCAAGTACCCGGTGACAACCGCGAAGTAACATAAATACAATTGATGTGTAGTCATAGTCATAGAAATGGCTATCGCCATGATGACGCAGATCAGTGTCTACACTTTGCGTGCAAAATCTGTCTCATTCTTAAATAAAATGAAGGGAGTATGGAACATTTTTATTCTATCTGAACAAGTGTGTGTCTTGTTAAGATAAATGAGCTTCAGCAGACAACCAGTTCTTACACTATTGTCTATAATCTTTTATATTTATCAATTTATATTACTAAGTAAACAATTTCCGTTAATAAAAGTGCATAGTTCTTACTATTGTACTATCTTATATATTCAAAAGGTACGTTTTGTTCACGTGACATGTCTCTAGTTTCAAATCAAATCAATAGGTGTGTATGAATGTTATAGAAATCTAAAACACCTTTCAGATTCACATATACATTTGTCAAAAGCTAACTAAAAAAATGAAAGAAGTCAATCAATCGGAAAGGTCACAGATACAAACAGTAGATATGGATACTCATATTTCCCATGAACGTACAATACTTGTGGGTGTATCCATCCATTCATATGGTTATCAAGAATGGTCAGGAATACTATTTACTTTGGCTAATAGCTTTAATGCGATTTTACAGAAAACAAAGCTTATTGCGTCTGCTGGGAATTGTGAGGGTTTTGTCCCCTAACATCAGTGTTTAATTTCTGGAAAAAAAAATCGAAAAAGTACATAAATAAAGGAAAAACTCTTTTAAGATACTGAAACAAATAATATTTACTTAAAGCCGACATGAGCTAACAGCTCTTACCATTGTATAGGTGTGTCGACAAACATTGCCGCAATGACTAATTGATGGCAAAAAAAAGTCAATATTTAAGACGGCGACGAGGGCAATACCATGTTGACTTGGTTGGGGGATAGTATGCGTCTTCCCACGCTCCATAAATAGAAAAAAAGTAAAAGGCAAATGACATTGTTCTACGAAAGAGAGTTTTTTTTTAGATTAGGTTTGGAAAGTTTTTTTTTCAAAATAAACAATACTCACCCAATACTACAGTCGTTTTAATATTGCGTAAACGTGTAAAATATAATTTTTAAGTACGTACTTGTGTACATTTTTGCCTGAATTGCTCGTACACCTGTGGTTGAGTAAAAGCACAATAACAAAACTGAGGCTTTAAAATTACATATATTTAGTTAAACATTAGATGGGTGTGGGAATATTGATATTAATGAATCAGCTTTTTTTAACAATAGGTTTTTAATTAATTTATTTTTTTCTAATATGGAGTTGGAACTAAACTGAACTGAAAATATCAGTTAAGTTATTTGAAATCATCATGTGATGATGGCTAGAAGCTCAGAGATGAGTTGAAAAAGTACCATTCATGCAACAAACAATTTTTATCGGAAAAAGTCAACTCACATCGTCGAACACAGGACACTGTTAATATTGGTTTACTATTTGCTACTGTGTTTTTTTTTCAACAACGCGCGATCAATGTGCATTAATGTACAAGTAGCTATACCCTTAAACTGATTGTGCCAAAGAAGAATAAGAACGGGAAAGAAAAAGATATATCGATGTATGTTGGTTTTGAATGTTCACAGGTTATAATGACTAGGAATGAAAAAGAGCTCGGCAGGGTATTCTAGTTAGTTGTACGGTCTAGAAAAGAATCACGATATTTCCGGGTACATCCGAAAATGGGCTTGAGGGCACACATATGATGATTCATAGCAAGGGGGGTATTACGGTTTAAGATTTAAAGAGGCGGTATGCTTCTTCAATTTCAGTGGAGTACTGGTGATCAAAATAGTAATAAAACAGGATAAGACCGGAGGCATAGTGTCGGTATTCATGGGTTTGAATTGACTGTGCAATATAAGCATCGCTTATATAGTTTTATCGCACGGATTTGGACCATATTCAAGTAATAGCTGCAAAGAGAAACTAGGAACATCTGAGCAGAATTTGGTTGGACAAATGTCTTATACATATATTGGGGCTAGATCAGAAAAGAAAAGTAGTTTTTATAGAACTTAAGCAAAGCTAGACATTTCGCAGTATTTTGCCGATATCGAATATGTAGTCAATCCAATCGGCGATGTATTATAAGTGTAATTCATGAATGAAGCTTTGTGTTTTGGAAGCAGTAAATTGTACTGGTGGATTGGCAGTTAACAGCTTAATACCAGTATCCAATGAGGAACAGATAAAAAATCAAAAAGGCTACAGCAGTAACAAATGAAATTCGTCGATCCTAAGTACACGCATTTTTGGCAAAAAAGTCTAACGCCAATCAACCTGATATGAAAATAGGCTGAATAGAGCCATCTCTACGCATAATTGTATCGTTTTCAAAGCTTAAGCGATACAATTGCAATATTTTTAATAACGAGGCGAGCATTAAAGCATACTAAAAGCGAAGTGATATTATTATAAAAAGTTACCTGCCCAAAATTATAGTAGTATGTACTACTTGTACAAGCATATCAGAAATCGAGTACTGATCTCCTGTACAGTGGTATATACATTAAAGTCCGCTTTGATCAGTGCCATATAATTACATACAACTTTTCTGATGTTATGCTTTAAGTTTAGCTAAAAATGCAATTATGTCATCAGTGGGCTCAGGGCGCATTAACAATTTTCGACTAAAACTGTATTGAGCAGAGTAATTTGTTATCGGATTTTGCTTTTACAGTCCGGGGTGAACATGGACCTCAACCAATAAGCGCCTCTAACCGGCTTGATCTTTAACTAGCTGCCACCAGTTTTGCACGCTAAGTTGGTTGAGGTTCCCTTCCACTTGCGTATGCAACCTGCGTCCTGGGCTGTACCTCTGGGGCGGATTCGAAGATTTTTCAGACCGGTGTGTTGGTGTCCATTCGCTCTACATGACCCAGCTATATCAGTCGTTGGATCTTCACTCTTCTGTCTAAGTTGCCGTTGCTGTACAGCCCGTACATTTCGTCGTTGTATCTCCTTCTTCAATCACCGTCTATTCAGATGGGATAGAAAATCACTCGAAGAATTTCCTTCTCAAAGCAGCCAAGAACAATCTCATCCATTTGTGATAAAGTCCATGTCTCTGCACCATAGGACAGGATTGAGGTTATTAAGATCCAATAAACATAGGTTTAGTCTTGTTGTTCGAGAGAGGGCTTTGCTAGTCAATTGCTGGTGTCTTTGTCTGAATGGAAAGCAAAGCCTAGGTAGATAAAGTCCTTAACCACCTTAAACATATATCTGTCGAGAGACGTTCTGTACGAAACGTCGGTATTGGGTCTTTTTTATTATTGACAGCATATAGTTGGTCTTGCCCTCATTGGCCGTTAAACCCATCTTCGCCGCTGCTGTCTCAATATTCGCAAAAGCGCCACTGGCAGCACGCTGCTTTCTTCCGTTTATGTCAATATCATCGGCGTATGCAAGTAACTGGCCGGACTTTTGAAAGATTGTGCCTCTTGTGTTGGCGCTTGATTTTTGCACTATTCTTTCAAGAATGATTGTAAAGAAAGGGCAGCGCATCGCCTTGTCTAAGGTCTCCCTGACTTGATGGAACAGTGTGCATTCTAAATCGTCATACTGCGCAAATGAACGAGTTTGGTAAGGATGTCAAAACTAGACATTGATCTGTATAGCTCGTCTCAATAGATGATATCATACGCGGACTTAATATCGATGAATATGTTGTGTGTATCGGTTTGGAGGTCATGAGTTTTTTGCAAAATATTTGCCGTAGTATAATAATTGCCCGATGGTGGACTTCCCTGGCCTATAGCCACACTATAGCCACACATTTTCACAAACGTGCGGCTCTGCATCATCGATAATGGAACGGATGTTGACTTTGAGTGCTTCAATTAACTGAGGAGGGTTGGTATAAATCTGTTCTTTTACCTGGTCAAAAACAAATAATTCGTACGGTTTGAAATTACATTATCTCGGTAGCCAATTTTGATCACCATTTCGAGAAAAAACTAGGACAGTAGATCCAAAAGAGCTATGGTTTCGCCACTTGTATTGCATGTATTTACGAGTACATTTTATTGGGAATACACATCAGTCTTCTTCTAACCTTCTAGTTCTGGCCACATTGGCCATGGCTCGTTAGTGCAATTGATTTGCAAGTTTCAGTGATGCCCCCAGCACAACGTCATATCAAACTGTAATACATTGTGGATAGAGAGCTTTTTTTAACCATTCTTGCATTTACCACTCTGCAAATGGGACAGTAAAATTCTTGATCAACTTTACGCATTTCCAAAACTCAATTGTCAATGTTATAGTGATGCTGTCATGTTTAAGTTCTTGAGTGATAGTCTTGAACTCCATATATTTAATGACTGAAGTCTTTATATCTTCATACATAAGTAAATGTTAAAGTTTATTGAAGTGCTGTTGCTGGTATGCCTTATTCCTGTGATCGACGTTGAATCCACAAACCTAGATTTCGCCACACTTCGAGCTATAAAAACAATATTCTCATTTTTTCTTAGTAGCGACATGATTTAGGTACTTTACATCTATCAGATTTCTAAACCCATTTCTTGGCGAGAAAGTACGAGTACTTCACGTCGACCGATAAAACTTTTAAGATTTCGAAATATTTCAGCAATATTTTGAAAAGTTTTCTGGCGACTTCAGCAATTTCAATGCTGTATACAATAGAAGCGTATGTTGTTTAATTTTTATTAATGGAGTATTGTTAACACTTGTTCAAAAATAGCACGACAGTTGTTTACAGATGGAAAACTAGCGGCGTATTCAATTATCAGAAAATCCTGCATTTTTCAGCTAAGGATATTTACATATGAAAAAGTATCATTGAGACCTATAGCACTAACGGAGTAAAAAAAAAGGTTTGTTTGACCTTGAATAATATTACTCGTAATAACAAAAGGCCTAGCGATGCAAAAACGATGACTATGAATAATATGCCGGTATTACTTGAGTTTGGTTCAGGGCAATGAATGCACCGCCGACGCACATCTGAGTTGTTGCAATAGTTAAGCTCCATGAACTTTGATTTAAGTACGCCCTATTCGACTGAATTAATACCATCGCACTCCTACATATTTTCCAAATTTTAATAAGAAGAGCAAATGATGCCAGTGACGGTGTGGTTTTTCGATGAGCTAAAGGTATCTGCCTGTAATTATGATATAAGATAAGACAACACGAAATGCTGCCTCTGGCCGGCCCCAGACCAGCCGTTCTGCTGAGAATATCACGGCTGTGGTTGAATACGTCACCGAGGACCCAGCAGTATCGACCAGATGACGTTCCACACAATTGGGCATCAATCGACGGTTCTCACAGAGAATTTTGGTGAAAGACTGTAAGATGTTCACTTACAGAGTGCAGACAGTGCATCACCTGTTAGCTGTTGACCAATAAGCGCGTGTAACCTACGTTTAAGCCATCCTGAATTTCGATCACGAGGGAGACAACTTTTCATCGAAAATCATCATGAGCCACGAGGCCCTTATTTGCTCACTGGGAACTTCTTAACATATTAACATCTCTATTTCGATTGCAATGCTACTTAGATGCCGTGAAGACGTGAACTGACCTCAGATTGAATATGTCAAAGAAAGGAATGAGTTCAACTAGTCTCCGGTTTTGCGATTGATAATATCTGAGGAAATTCCATTACCAAAGCTTTTGTATTCTCTCTGCGTTTAGACCCAATGATCAGTAAAACTCCTTTCACAAACGGGCTATGGACCAGCTAATTCATCAATTTAAATAATGCCATCCATACCCAAACATATCTATAAAAAAAAGTCAAAGTTTGATATTGCTTGAGAAAATGCAGTAATTTATCCTTCTCCATCATCCACAAGAGTCACCTCAAAATCGAGTGCATCATCTGCACATTTGCATCATTCAAATCTCATCGAATACTCATACATACATGTATGAGGCATACGTAAGGACGTACAATACAATAAATATATTAATGAATGAAAAATTTAATTCTCTTATAAGAGGTTTGGCGTTACTAATTTGACACAAAAGACACACAGGTAACCCACCCATTCGAAAGATATTTCAAGATCAGGGATAATTTCAGCGCGAAGCAGATCGGAGAACAGACCCTTTACGTCTGGCATCTCTGGAAATGACTCTAATAACCTATTAAAATTGCTCTTATCTTTATTTTCCTAAAATTGTTTCTTCATTTTCTTAATTTTTTTTTCTTTTGATAAGTGGTTTTGTTATACTTAGGCATCTTAACTTCTTCATTCTCCTACTTCCCATCGTGCGTCGCAAGCCGACGATGATGGTGGCCAACAGTATTTTTTTTTTTGTTTTTAATATGTCTAAGGCTGATCATATGTACGAGTATTCGAGTGTCTAAAAGAAATGCGAGGAAATACATACGACATACGAGCAGATACATATGTAGATACATATGTACAAGTATTATTGTATCTCTGTAGATCTGGTGTAAAGATGTAACTACGACTTTATCAGTTCAAAAGCGGTACCTGTTCATGTTGACTCCGTTACTATTCTGTTACCATGGTTGTTTGATTGGTTTCATAGAAACTCAAAAAGAAAGAAGAAAAAAATCATAGGTACATACTAACATTTCTATACTACTTTTTTTAGTGTCTTTGAGTTATCCAGAAAATTTTTTGGTCATGGTTCATAATCTTGGCTTTTAGTTACGCTTTGATGACACAGTAATTTACCTTTATTCCGAAAGATTGAAATAATGTTCCTATTCGTTCCAATGTTTTACAAAGGTGTTAAACTTTCAAGCCGTTTTTCAAATAGCATTCGTAGGTAGCAGCTGTGAGGTCTTACCATTGAAAGATAGTTTTCTATTGGCTTCTTGATTATGGAATGCGTTTATGTATGTACATGGTTTCATACATATATGGTGCTACGAGCAGTGAGTATATTCTTTTAAATTCATATTTTCGATGTATAAGTTTCCTTTCATATCAGTTATGAATACCTTATAACTTCCTTTCTCGCCCTCTGTTTTTTTCGTCTTTTTTTTTATTAGGAGTATCAGATCTGGTGTATTCACAGTTCTTAGCCTTGTGAAAAACTGTGTTTATAGCCTCCTTGTGTGGGATATAAGCTTATTATTTTTGATTGTGGTGAAATAATAAAATATTAAGACAGAACAAGAAAAAAAAATTAGATATGTATATATACGAGTATACTTTCTTCCCATGTAGGGATACGTTGGTTAAAAAGGTTCCGAAATACACCAGACTAAGAGACTACCACCCGGGTGGTAAATATAAGCATCCACTAAGTGAGTAGTTGCGAGGCAGGTAGCGAAAATGGATCTATAATTAATTCCTAAGATTTTACGCTTTTTTATTCTTGATAGAAATATGTTATGTATGGTAATAGCGAAAAAACCGCACATTTACATACATATCTTATCCAGTCAAATTTTTACTTTTTTTTTATTTTGAGGGATCTAAAAAAACCTAAAATTAAAAAAAAAGAGTAATGAATTTTAATTTATGCTCTGGTAGCTGTGCTAATGAATCAACGCAACAGATTTCCCGCTGTGAGCTTTTATTGTTCGAAAATGAAAAGCAATATATCTTTTTATCTTCCAGCAATCGGATGTGATGAGATAATTGAGTTGATTAAGCTACTAATTTTAAGTTTTCGACGCGACAGTAACCTCAGTTTGATGTATTTGGATTATTTCAATAATTATATTCACGCGTATATACATACATATATTGTATAAATATACTTTTAACTTATTTAGTTCCCTTATCTCGTGTGACTCAAAGTGAAGATACCAGATTTTAATTTATTAGAGGAATTGGATTCAGTTCACTATCCGTATCTAAGCACTGGATCTTTCGTTTGATAGGAAGTAGCTTTAACATGTTTAGAACTTCAATGCCACAGGGATACTGATATATACATATTTATATATTTTTTGTTTTATTTCAGAAAGCCACTATGCACTGCACAAAAAGCAAATATAAATCCAAAAGGGAATGATCAACAGACGACAACCAAAACCGACATATTTTCTCAGCATCAACTGTAAATTAAAAAAAATGATTCCAAAAATTCAGCAGAAGAAATAAATCTCACGCATTTCTTATATTGACTTTGATTTGTGGAAGGAATTTGTTATACCTTCGGACTACAAACCACTAACTTGAGTACCGTAAAAATTCCAAGGGCATCAGCTAAAAAATAGCTTGACCATGGCAAGAAAAAAAAACAAGGAGAAATACACCAAAATGTCGCAAAAATATAAAAATCCACTGTCCACACAGGTCTCAGGGCAAAATTGAAGCAGGTCGACAAAAACATCCAGAAGAAATGACAAAAATCGTATATGTCTGTCAAAGCAGCGTTGCTTTCGCATGGGCAATTAAGCAAAAACAACACGGCAAAGGACATTAAATTGTCTCCCACATTTTGGATTTACTTTTTTTTTTGTTTGCTGTTTCGCTTGGCCCTACCGACTATAACTTGTATCCTTTTATATTTGTAGCAGTGTTATACTGGTATTGTGGGTATCAGTGACTTTTTGCACACAATTTGAAAACTGATCAAATATGTAATTTTTAATAAACCAATGTTTATTTCATGTGTCATGTGTGGATACTCGTACATAAATGTGTAAATAAAACATGTGCATCTTAGTATAATATTTATGGAAGTTTGGCAGTTTTATTTCAATTTAAGGATAACAACTGTAGTTTGTTTAATATCCTTTTTCCTCCCTTCTCAGTATCTATAGGTTAACAGAGATTCACACATGGATCTTTGAAGTTTTGTATGATAAAAATCCATACAGTGCAGGTGGTCGAATAAAAGCGGGATTCGGAATATTCCTAAGTCTTAGCCTAGTACTAAAGTGGATATTATTAGGATGAAGATTTCGATCATAAAGCCATCGGCGAAGCTGTTAAAGTTTTGTTGTTCATTATCAGAACCCCTACAAACGCATTTCAAAATACATATGATTCTTTAACAGCAATTTGTGGTTTCATGTTAAAAGGCCCTAAATGTGACATGAAAGCCTCTAAGACGCAGCCTCTACGACACCTATTCCGGAAATGAATACGGAGATATTGATTTTGTCGCGGAACATAATGTAACTATAGCCAGCACACAGTTTCCACACCTTGACGTATTATACATAAAGAGACCTGACTGACTCCTGATCAACAAACCCTCAACCAAATTTATCATATTTCGATTGACGCAAGTCACTCCTCCAATATCTTGGATGTACGAATGGGGAGCTTATCGGAATCCCGCTTTTTAAAATCCGGTTTTTCAAAAATCTCCAAAAAAAGTTTTAAAATCCCGTCTTCTAAAAACCCACTTGTTCAAAATCCCGATCTATTATAATCCCGATTATTATAATCTCGCTTATTAAAATCCCGTCAAATCCCGCTAATCGCGTTTTCATAAAACATACAATAGTTATCAAACTAAATAACAATAGATATTGGTTACATTGGATTTTTTATTATTCTATAAATTTAAAAAAATTAAAATGTATCGACTAAAAGAAAATACGTCGGGATGTTTTTGATTTTTACTGTACGTACATAATCTACATTATTATATTTACGCATTGCAAGTATAGTACGAGTGTATGCACAAAAAAAATCTACCTCTTGGTAACGGTTTCACCGCTCTTATTTACTACACAATTGGCGGTAGAGCCAAATTATATTGTGTAGTATTGGATAGAGATAGCAAAATTATTGACCGCAATGTGTTGTATATGTTAAACGCTATAATAAAATGCATTTCAACAAAATCACTCATTATTTAATTTATTTTAAATCGCGAGATTTTTTAAAATCAAACAACTAGTTTTATTTGTAAAAGCGGGGTTATAAGAAACGGGGTTATAAAAAGCAAGATTATAAGAGACGGGATTTTTAAAAAAGCGAGATTATAAAAACAGGGATTTTAAAAACGGTATTTAAAGAAAAAGGAATATAAAAAGCGGGATATCGAACCCAACTCGTACGAACGATCCGAGTAACTGGCATTGATCCAAACTACGGATGCGGACATCCGTAGTAGCCCTATGTCAACGAAACAACTTGCGGGACTGCCAGTGCCATTTCCGGACGAGTTTCCCTCGAAGAGTCAAATGCCTGTAGCATCGAAGGTAGAAGACGAGTGACATCACTGTAAAAGAAAGAGTGGGGCCTGCGAGTTCTACGAACAGAAAAGAAGAGAAGAACTTAGTCTTCTCAGAAGAAAAAAGAAAGTGCGCGAATAAAGTTCTGAAGTTTCACCAAAAAATTTGACGAAAATGACAAAACTGCAAGTCCCGAACCAATATCTGTAATGATACAGATATGTAAATAGTACATATGAAGTAGATACATAGTAGAACCATAGCCGATTCTCAGAGTTTGGAAAGATTATTTCTGCAGACTGTTAAACGCTGATGATGAACAACATCCCAACGTCAAGAAGAATGAATCATTCAACCTGTACTAAGAAAGACAACATTTCGTCCCAAAGCTGAGGGATTCGATGGCTTAATTGCCTAACTGTTTTAAGCAAGAGAAGCATGCAGAAATTCATCTCCAAAACCTGGGTCGATGAAATTTATTATTATTTGACCGATCCTAAAGAAAAGTGATTCCCAGTACTGTGCTAACTACTGTAGTTTTGGCATCCCTGATAAGATTATTTGACAATGCAGGATGACGTGAAGAATGCACACTGCTCCGTCAAGTTCGGTAATGGTAAAACTGGCAGAAAAAGACTTAAACAAGACGATGCGTTGTCATGTTTTTTTTTGTTTTTTTTTTTTAGAATGAGGGGTTTGTGTACCCTTAAGGTGATTGTTCACAGCGCGGGCAAAGGAAATTTAGAGAGGAAGAAAAGAGAGGTACCGATGTACATTGCTTTTAAATGTTTGCAAGTTATAACGACCAGGAAATACAGAGATCGGCAGGGCATTCCATAAGCGAGTTGTACGGCTTAGGAACGAATCACGATATTTTAGAGTACGTCCGAAAATGGGCTTGAGGGTATACTGATGAGCATTCATAGCGAGACGGGTGTTACGGTTGAAAGTTTGAATGGGCGGAATGCTACTAGCGATTTCAGGGGAGCACTGGTGATGGAAATAGCGATAAAACAAAGTGAGACAGGAGACATTACGTCGGTGTTTGAGCGTGTCAATTGATTGACTGCTATTAGTATCATCAATAAGTTTTATCGCACGGTTTTGAATCCTATATAGCAGGTGCAGAGATGTTTTAAGGAGCACCTGACCAGATGTGGGCATTGTACTTCAATTTTGGGCGGATGAATGCCTTATAGCTAGATCAGAGGGGGTAAAATATTTCTTACATCGCTTGAGGAAACCTAGACATTTCGCAGCATTTTTGGCGACATCAAATATGTGGTCATTCCAATGTAAGTTGTCATTGACACACATACCGAGAATGGAAAGTTTTTCGGTTTCGACGATGCAAGTGCCATTCATAGATAATGGCTGAGTGTTTAAATTTCGCTTTAAAGACAGCAGACAGCATTGTGTTTTGGAAGCATTAAATTCCACTCTATTGATAGTTCCCCAATTGGTTATGCTGTTGATATCGGAATTTAATGAGCTTAGCATACGCTGCCGTTCTCGTACTACAGCCGAAGAGCAGGGCCGTGAGTCCGGGAACGAATATGAAAAGCAGAGAGTACTGTCATCAGCAAAGGAATATATTGGATTAGAAGTAGCAGACAAGAGATCGTTAATGAAAATTAAAAAGAGTGTCGGTGACAGAACAGAGCCCTGGGGCACACCAGCATTTATTTTGTGAATATCAGACTTGAAACCGTCCAAGACAACTTGAATTGAACGTTCCGAAAGGTAATTTCTAATCCATTGAAGAAGAGAGTCGTCGATCCCAAATGCACGCATTTTCGACAAAAGAGCTTGATGCAAACTCTGTCAAATGCCTTAGAAATATCAAGTGCAACTATCTTGCTTTCGCCAGATTGATGTACGCTTTGGTTCTACTTTTCGGTAAGACATGCCATCAAATCACCAGTGGACATGTTGCTACGAAAACCATATTGCCGATCATTGAAAAGTTTTCGTGTTTCGAGATATTTCATCAGCTGACGATTTATCAGCATTTCCATGACCTTAGAAAGAAGGGACGTAAGTGCAAAGGGTCTGTAGGAGGAGAGAGAAGATGATTCGCCTTTTTTAGGGACGGGCTGGACAAATGCTGTTTTCCATCTGCTCGGGAAGAGTCCTAAAGAGTAGGATTGAAGAAAAAGCTTACGCAGTGGTTTTGCCAGCGAGGAAGAACACCTCTTCAGAAGAAGGGGAGATATACCATCTGGACGAGCGGATTTATGTATGTTGAGATCTTTATGTACTCTTGCTACTACACGAGTGCGAAAGTAGATTCGTCCCGTTGAAGACTCGACGCACTCAAGTGTAGGCTGAGACAAAGCACAATCTGGGAGTGTTGAGCTGGCTGCAAAGTGTGCAGCAAGCAGATTGGCCTTATCCAAAGAGCTTACAGCTGGAATGTCATTGTAAATGAGCATTGGGAGGATGGGTGATGAGGCGGAATTTGTAATGTTTTTGACGAACGACCAACAATTTTTACTGCCTTTGGGACATTGCATTATTTTTTGCCTCAGTTTTTGGTCGTATAGGAATTTCACATGCTTAAGAAAGGCGTTGGAGTCATTTCTGGCTCGTTTGAACTTTTTTCGTTTTTCCTCTGTTGGGTTGGTCTTGTAGGACCGAAAAAACATTTCTCTAACCCTGACGGCCTCTTTACAGCTCGAGTCGTACCATGCCTTTACTTTTGGTTTGATACTCTTCATCCGATGAGGAATAAAGGATCTCATTCCAAAAAGAATGGTGTCTGTAATCATATCAGCAGCGGCATCCACGGCGTTATCGAGGAAGCATAACGACCAGTTAAAATTCCTAAAGAAGCTGTTAAGACCGCTCCAGTTGGCTTTCTCGTATTGCCATACGGTTCTTTTAGGAATTTTTTCTCTAACTGTGTGGTCGTAAAGTAAATTCCAGAGTCCTTTTTTCGAGGCACCAAAGAGGTTTTATACAATACCATACACTGATCACACCAGTCTTGCTCTACAGAAAAGCCTTTAGGGTTATAGGACACTTTTTAACAGCGAACTGTGAGGGCTGTATTATGTGACCCCGGAAGCTGGCCCACCCCGGACTGTGGCGCCATCTTAGTAAAATCTCTACGAGTATATAGGAACCATGGACGTGGAAAAAATATATTTGCGGTTTTGGATGTTTGCGGTGTTTCCCACCTTAAAAGGGTTTTTATTAGATGCCGCCATTTTTTCAGTATAGCATCTCTAAACTCATGCGTACCATCTTTTGACAAATGTCATATTTGTGTTCCAGTCAATTTTTCGCTGAATGCGCTCTATTGAACTTGGTAGCTCCAGATTTTCAGTGAAAAATCATCCTCAGTGACGAGGCACATTTTTCGTTAAATGCAAAAACTGGTGCACTTAGTCAAGCGAACAGTCCGAACAAATTGACTGCTTGGTGTAGTTTTTATTCCGGAGGTGACATTGGAATGTACTTCTTCTGAGGTGATGCCGGCGAGTCGATTCCAGTCAATAGAGACCGCTTCCACTAGATGAATTCCATATGGGATATGACATTTTGGCTAGTCTAGAGAAATAATTCAAGGAAAACAGAGTATGCCCGCTTTTGAAAGAACCTTGATAAATTCGTTTAAATTTCACTGTAGGATACAACACGACGAGTGGTAGAAGAAGCTGATCAGAACTAAATTTTTCCCATTACCAAATGTTTTCAATTTCCGTGCCTTGTTAGAAAAAATTCCACCGGTTTTGAAAGAAGACACGCAGTAAATCCGAATGGAGGATAGAGACTAAAACGACTACTTTGAGGTAACTAGATCATAACAACTCATGATCAATGGACTTGAATCTATCGAATTGCAACATTGATGAAACAATATCATCAGCATGCTTTTTTTTTTGCTGAAAAGCATGTGAAGGACGGTTGAGTTTCACATGAGTAAAACTAATTTACGAATGTATCCCTTGTCTAAAATCCAATATGCATACAAGTCCTAAAAATCTTGTGAGTGTGTGGTCAACATTTTTGTGAGTAGAATTGGATATGCCTTCGAAAATCAGAAGAATTCATTGGGCAACTATTAATGGTGTGTGTAACTTGGCCATATAAGATGGCGTTTTATGGGAACTTTTAGCAAAACATGCCACTATTTCTTAGCTGTGATCTTATAGACATGTGGCCTGAAGCAATAATGGTACTCCTTTATCTGTGAAAATATGAAATCGAATTCCACTGTGCTAAGAAATGGTTTCACCAAAATCTGATCCAGAGGAAGAATGCAGTCGGATCTTCAAGGATGATAGCAAAACTCGGACTATACTGCCTTTATCTAAAGGGGCACGAGCAATTTCATTGATTTGCTTAAAACTTCCGCATCACTCTCTTTATTTCGAGATCTTAATTAAATGTCGAAAAATCCTCACTTGACCTGATCTCCAAATACCTACATATATCGAGGTAACTCAAATGAGGTAGTCGTGGGATCTGCCTCTGACGTCACCTTTCATTTTATCTTGAGAATCCCTCCGGCGAAACCTACGAACTGTGCTTTGCTTGGATTACGAAAATGTACAGTAGTTCATCCAGCTGAGTTCGCGCAGGTCCGAAGGTTCAGTTACATTTGCACGGTCAGAGTCAGCGTACTGTAACCTGATGTTACTTTCAGGAACTCTCTGTGTCTTCTCTGTCTCTGTCTTCTCTACCTGTGGTTTGGACTAGCTGGAGTTTTTGTAAATATCCTGGGATAACGAAGTGAAGAAATGCTAAGTCGAGTGATCAGCCAACGGATTTACAGACCCATGGTTTTAAAATATTTGACAATTTTCCCCATCATCGCAATCGAATTTAAACTCTATGAAAGTATCCATTTTAAACTATTTATTTATTTCTTAAATGCCAAATCTTATAGATCATTATCGATTGAGGTACATTCACTCAATTAACTTGAATGGGTTTTTTTTTTATTAAAACACAATAAATCACACGCATTCAGCAAACTACTTCATCAATAAAACACAATTCCAGTTCAACATTTACACTTTTTCCAATTCTTTCGAAATACGAGTATCTGGATACCCGTTGGCCCCCTCTTAAAGTATTTTTAAGTACTTTTTATTGCGAGCAGAAAATCAATTTCTAATCTCCGACCCACAAGTCATTAGACTGATTATTAATTAAGCAGATGGCTGAGTTTCATGTATGTACATACGTAAATGTATATTGGGATACTTCTAGTACGAGTATATCTAAAAAAACACAAAAAAAGAGAAATTACAAATTACAATTTCCACCGCAGACAGATGTGTTTCCATCAGTTATCGATGTTTTGTCCACCGACCAGGACCAGGCACAGATCCATGGAGCTTCCAATCTTTCTCATAAATGCTCCAGCAAATGAATGATTTTATATGCATGTTTTATTGAGATGTGTTTAATTTTTTATTGCAATGCTGATTATGCATTGCTATTAATATAGTTTCAATTTAAGGGGATTGTGGAAGTGCGCATTTTGCATGCATGTAGAATAGATGCAAACCACATCCAACCAAAGACTTGGCATTTTTCTTTATGATCATACAATGAAAATGTTCTAATGGCTTTCATATTTTTTTTAACTAATTAGTGATACTGATGAAGGCTAACCCTTTGCTGTAAGCCATTCAAAATGGAAAAGAATTTTTATTCATATTTGCCATATTTATAGGTGTACGAGTATCTAAATGTTGCATTTTAGTTTTGCTGGAACTAAATAATGCAGATAATGTTGATTTATTGAATTTCTTAATGGTACGTAAATCGGTATCGAGACTTGGATTCTAGTAACCAGCAAATCTGATTAACGATTGATCGGGAAACTGCTGACTGTTCTACAACTTGGATTGGCCCAGGAGGGCGACAATCGAGTTCGTAGAGTAGTGCTTGTGGTGGTCCCAGATTACGAGTAAATCCTTACTCATGCAATGTAAAATGGAATGATCAAGCAGTAGCATAATACTGGCCTACGCCATCATGGGGTTCACAACCCAACACGAAAGAGATTACAAAATACGACAAACCAGTTAACAGCCTCGGATAATAATACATTCAATGGTGAATACCTTTGCAAACATTTAAAGGACAAAGAAATTCGGATTTCGGATTCGGTCTTTGCGAATGCTGGCAAACACATGCGGAGCTGCAACGAAGGACGAGAACCGCTCGTGAGTTCTATGAGGGTTTGTACTCCAGAAATAACAGTTTAATCAACAGGTAATAATAACTTGTCAAAGCAGGAAAACCCATACATAAGCCTATAGAGATGAAGAAGGAGACATTGTAGCAGAGTCACAGTCGGTACTAAGAATATGAATATGAAGCCCAACATCCCAACATAGCCCAACATAGAATAGACTGTTCAACTTGGCTTAAATCCAAAAATGCAGCTGGACCTGACAACTTACCAGCTGATGTACTCGTATTCAAAGCTGTTGGATATGACTTTGTGCAGAGCACACTCCAACTCATTTCTCAGATCTGATCAGATGACTGTATGCCTGAGGAATGGAATCTCAGCATCGTTTGCGTATTTTGTGCATCGCAGTGCATTTCGTTAACTGTTCTTGGTTTCATCAGATATGGCCTTACAACGGCTGTAAACTACCTGTATGATTGATCTAGTACTCATAAACTCTCATGCGTTTTCCCATAGCCCATAGCCCATACCTATTATTACCTTCACAGCCCATAGAGACAGCGTTTCTTAGAATAGAAAGAATAGATCTTCTATTCTTCACGTTGACCGGGAAAACCTTTAATTTTTCGAACAGTTTCAGAATTTCTATTGTATTTTGTAGTAATTTTCCGCTCCAGCCATCGGCTATCGCAAGCTACCTATTTCCCTCAGAATGCCTTACCGTAGTCTAAATTCGTAATCATAAACCTTACTATGTTTTTGGGGAGTAAATCATTCTAAACATTATATGTGTAATGGATATCCACTCAAGTACAGTAATTCGACTTAAATGTAAGATTATACATCGCCTTTGAGGTTGATAAACATTTAGACTATCAGAAGCTTACCTTGACTGCCCGAGGAGGAGATATACAAATCAATGGTGCTAAATTTGAACTCAGACTTAAGTTGGAACCATAAACATAATGAATGCATATGCAATAAGCCCAGAGTCGATTCGTTAAATTTTCGTTCACTTTTGCAAACATAAGAGATAGCGAACACGTACAGTGCAAATTTTCACAGAAAATTGTAAATTAATACTTATACGAGTATCTAAAAACTAATGGTTAGGATATTTAAATGACGGTCCAAAAAAAATATTCAATAAGCATACTGCATATTTTTATCACAAGAAAACACCTTACATATTATATGCAAAAACAGAAAATAGCATTCGCAACAGAGAATAAGAGTCTACGTACAGACATTGAAAATAACTGTAAATTATTTTGTTTTCGATGTATTTCAACTGTTGATTTCTGACAGTTAATCTGTGGAGAATATACAATAGCTGAAAAAAAATTGTAGCAATGGCATCGCTCTACAAATTGGCAAATTGTCAAAAAAGCTCACTCTATCGTACAAACTATAATAAACAAATTTAAGAAGAAGAATTAATTTAAAAATAAACCTAGAACCGTAAGCTGACAGACGGTGATGGAAGAAGTATTCAAGGATATAACCGGGAAACCTTTCTATCCAATAACGGTTCGGAGACTGTTTCACCGAATCGGTCACCACTAAAAAAAGCATTTATCAGTGCGGCAAATGAGGAAAAACGTTTGGAGTTTGCCAGACTTCATGAAAACGATGATTCCACATTTTGGAATGGTGTTCTGTTCAGTGATGAGAGCAAGTTTAATTTGTTTGAAAACATGGGAAGTAAACGATATGGAGGAAACTCAATTCAAGCCTTAAAAAAATAATTTTAATTCCGACCATAAAACATGGCGGAGGTAACGGTTTAAATATGGGGCTGCATGTCAGCGGCTGGTGTTGGTAAACTGATAGTGCTCGATTAAATTATGGACCGTATGGTGTATTTCTATATACTGAAAATAATTTAAAGCAATCGGCAAGAAAGCTGAAATTGGGATCTTTTGGAAGCTTCAGCGAGACAACGATCCCAAGCATTATTCAAATAGTGGCTGGTTTACTACGATCTAAAACAACTTAATTTCCCACCCCAGTCGCCTGATCACAACCCTATAGAGCACATGTGGATTTATCTGGGACGGAAAATTAGAAAACATAAAATTAGTAACAAAAAATATCTCATATCAGCTTTAACTCATCAGAACCTAAAGAGGTAACCTAAGTAACTTAACCTTGCTGCAACAGATGGGCCAACTAAGTTCTAAAGTGGCACGGATGTTACTATCTATATTAAACGGACAATTTTATGTGTACGTAAACTTTTTTTTCTTTTTTTTGGCGATTTGTTCTTTTGTTTTTTCTATAATGTATGAATTTTGAAATATAATATATGTATGTTAAAGGGTATACAAATGGATTGCTAGAAGTGATTTGTGTTTCTAATTTGTTAATTTGAGGTTTGGAAATGTTTCTGTATGGTTTTGTTGAAATTGTAGGGTTTAGTTTTAGTTTTAAACGCATTTTATTTTCTAATCAATAACTCTTACATACTAACAAAAAATGCTTAAATGCTAGCTTAAAATTACTTAACAAACTTATACTAACTTACTGGCCCCACACAGGCACTCTAAGCTACTCTAAATTCTTATACTATGTCTTTCGACTTTATGAACATTTTCTTTATGGATATTTATTTACTATACTTAAAGCTAAGAAAAAATATTGTTAACAAAAAACTTAGCCTATGGATGTAATTTTTTATTTTTTATAAAACTTAATATCTAACTTAAAATAAACCTTAGTCTACTTAACCTATATACACAATACACACATACAGACACAAAGACATTATGCACAATAATATACATATACTAGTATATACCTTTATATACACCAGTACATGTATATATTTCCTAAATGCTAACCTAAACCTATGTAAGCTGGCCATCGTTATTTACTGGGCAAATAGATTGGTCAGCTCTGCCTCATTAGTGAGGCTGGTCCGTAATTGACGGAAACGACGACGAAGCATCTTCTCCATCATTCAACCACCAGAAATGCTGGTGCTGCCGAACGACATCCCTCTTATCGCGATTCCCCACCGCCCTACTGAACCTGTGGCGATCCACACTGCCGTGTGCGACGTCTCTGTTGTAGTTGAGTCGCCTGTCCCCAGCTGTCCGAGCGACATGGAAGATTAACGGCACCGCTGATCTATCCTGGATCAACCCTTTCTGATCTAGGTAGAGGAATGCTTCCGGTGGAACGAAGCCGTCAGAGCGCACACTCTCGTGGTAAAGGTAATTGGGGTAGTAAGCCCCAGATATCAGGTTATTCGTCGACGTCATTGCTCTTGCAATGTGCCTTCGAGTCAGCTTAATTACGAAGTTGTCCACTCGTATTAGGTTCGCCCTATTGTAAAGGACCTCATTAGGATAAAATTTCTTGTACTCCGACTCTGGTGTTCTGTACAAGCGAAGACAAGCCCTAAGGCAAGCCCTCTCAAACACCCGAATCTTTTCCATTAAGCTTGCTCGTACATTGAACCACACGGGACAACCAAATACCAGCATGGGCCTAATAAGGGCCATGTAGCAGATTACCTCTACCCTCACACCGAGTTGGCTGCTATAAAACAGTCTCTTTGTAAGGGCAAAAGCACCTCTAGCTCTGGCCAGAGCAGCATCTACATTTTTGCCAAAATACAGAAACTGATCTAGCCAGATTCCAAGGTATCTGACTACATTTCGACAGGCAAGAGGCTGTCCGTGCTGTCCAATGATTGAGAACTTTCGCCAATTTTTTCTGGTATCCCTAGAGGCTCCAGACAACGGCGTCCTAAAGAGAATGGTTTCCGACTTCTGAAAGTTGATTTTCAACTTCCAGTCATCGCAAAATCGTCTTATCTTATCGAAGTCACTCTGCAAGAGAGTATTAATGACCTCGATTTTTGGACCTGTTCTGTACGCTACCAAATCGTCTGCGTACGCAATAGTATGGGGAAGTGAACCTATCAAGTCGCTTGTATAAATGTTAAATAGGATCGGCGAATTGACCGCGCCCTGCTGAAGACCATTTTTAATTTGAAATATTCCAACAGAAGTCACATCGCCATTTTTCACGATGAACTGTCTGTTGGTTAGCATATTATAAAGAATGTACAAGAGAGGTTTGCTGATCCCCAGCCTAGTCAGCTTATAGAAAAGACCCTCTAACCATACGGTGTCGAAGGCCTTCTCCAAGTCAACAAGGCAGGCACCAGTGCACTGTTTCTTGCCTTTGTTCCATTGGATATCAGAAACCAGTTTAGACGCGGCATGTGAGATATCATGTCCCGCCTTAAAACCGAATTGATTATCCGGAACTATATGTTTGTCCTCAACCCACCTAGACAGAGCTCTATTGATTACCTTTTCAAAAACCTTACTGATATTCGGAAGGAGACTTATCGACCGGAGATTCGCCGGATTGGATATATCCTTTCCCTTTTTGGGGATAGGTTGAACCACCGCCGTTTTCCAATGCGCTGGATAATGTGCATTATTCATTGGATTATTAAACAGGGTGGTGTAAATGTCCACCGCTTCTAGAGGAAGATGTCGAAGCACGATGTTTGGAATACCATCGGTCCCCACTGACTTCTTAGCCCTGATTGTGTCGAAGATCTCACGGAGTTTTTGCTTCGAAATGAACGGGGGTAGGTCACCTTCTCTGGCAATGACGTTATTTGCCATATTTTCGTCGCTAAACCGGGTGAAACCAGAGCCCTCGGATCGCCAGCTCCCTATTTCATTTCGAATGCAGAAGTCGTGTACCAAGACGCGACTGTCCAGGTCGCAATTAGGGCCAATGGTATCAGTGGCCTTGTATACTTCCTGGAAAGTCGCCCCTATGGCCTCAACCCTCTCCTGTGGATCCTGGATCACAAAAAAGTCGTTATCATCAGCGGCCTCATTTGGATCAATACCTGCTATTGTCAGTAACCGTTCGTTTTCTGTTGTCCGGGCTATTTTAAGACACTGAAGGTCATTTTGTTTTTTTCTCCGAAATAGTTTATTGATTTGCGGAAACATGTTCGGGTTGCTGGTGTTTACAGCCCGAACCTTGTTGTTCCAATATGAGCTTACAGCAATTCTGTAATTTTCTTTTATTAACTTTTGCACATTTTTAATCGACGACTTCAGCGTCCTAATCTCCGGATCTTGTCTGTCAGTTAACTGTCTGTACAAGTTTTTGAGTCTTGACAGAAGTCTACTTTTCTGTCGGTGCAGTGCGTCAATAGTAGGATTGCGGAACAGGTCTTCGTTAGTTGTACGTCGATACCGCGGTATTGTAGTGTCCATAGTTTGTTTAATTGTCTCGTCCATCTGTTTTAGGTAATTGTCGATCTCCTCGTTTGACAAATTCCTATTGGACGGTGGGTGGCGCGTGTTCGAGGAGAGCGCTCTGTTCAAGGTTGCGGAGAAGCGCGTCCATCGAGTCCTACTGTAGTTGTAAGAATATCTTTGGACAAACTCCTCCAATTCCGCAATTTCGTTGGGAACTGTAATTTCGGTACTAAAACCGCAATGGTCGCTGTCATACACGAATGTGCGCAGACAGTTTAGCGTTTGTAAATTCGTACCTGTCAGTCGTATACGTTCGTCGTACAGCAGTAGATCCAAATAAGACCCGCCTCTGGGAAACGACGGGTTATCCGTCGCTTTAAGACCGAGTCTGTACATGACATCGTGCTGACCCCACCAATCGAGTAGTAGGTTCCCTCTAGTATTTGGCAAATTATTTCCCCAATCTCTGTGTCTAGCGTTGAAATCCCCGCCGATTATAAAATAATTCTCCCCCGATTCCAGCCTCAGAAGTCGAAAAAGCGTGTCGAGCTCTGTAATAAATAGGGTGGATTGTGAAGCCTCAGGTGCATAAACAGAGGCCAAGTACAGCCGCTTTCCACTGCGAAGCGGAATGTAAATGACAACTGCCTCCAACACCCGGAACCTGCGCAACACTCCCTTGTACACACTGTCAAATTTTATACCTTCTTTAATGAAGATCGCGACACCACCTCCACGTTTGGATCTGGGCCGGTTTCTTCTTCTAACAATATAATTATTGTACTCCAGTTTGTGATTATCGGTTAGCTTGGTTTCGCTAGCGAAAAGCACATCAGGAGTTTGGTCTTGTAGCAATTTAAACATCGCGGCTCTTCGTTCGATCCTAATCAGTGAATTAACATTCACCGCAAGGACCTTCAAAGTTTGCTCCACCATGTGCGTACCCATTACGACATGTGTTGCGTTAGGCCCGGCAGCAGCGCGTAAATCTGGTCCACCCGCTTGGCCTGTTCTTGCACCTGCTTTTGCAGCTGAGCCATCTGCCCTTGGATTGCGAGCAAGATGGCTAGCATGTTAGGTGCAGCTTCCGTTGTTCTCGGCATTGGCGCCGGAGAAGCCACAGTCGCTTGCTGTACCGTAGCCCCCCTACCTGACGCCATTTGGGCGTAGGAAATTTGGGACGTGACGGCTGGTGTTTGAAATCTAAGAGGTGAACATTTGACCTCCACCTTCTGCTGCCGAGCCAGTTTTGCTTTCTTAATGTCCGCGAACTTAGGACAACCCCGATAGTTTGCGGTGTGTCCCATGTTTCCACATAACACGCACGAGAGCTTCGATCTATCGGATGCTCCGTCAACACCCAGAGGACACTCCTCGGAACTGTGGTTCTTAGCGCACTTCACGCATCGAGGCTGCATTTGGCAGTTCGACGCGGCGTGCCCGAACCTTTGGCAGCGAACGCATTGTATAACGCCTTCGCTCCTTTTTAGTTTTTCCCAGTGAACCACCTGGTAGTCTAGGACATTGATACTCCTTAGACTATCCAGACGGCTTTCGGGACTGAGCAGCACCAGGAAGAACGGCAGACTCCGTTTCTCCCGCCTGGCTCTAGCTGTGGTAAATGGCTTTACCCCCACAAACTTGAGTCCTTCGCACTCCTTCTCTTTGAGCAGTGCCAGGATCTCCTCAGGATCAGAAGATGGTTCCAACCCCTTCAGCAGCATCGATTGCCGCTTTTCACACTTCGGTGTGTATGAGTAGTGCTCCGTCGTCGTTTTTTTTAGGAGCTCTTTCACTTTTGCGTAGCCCTCCACTGTATTACAGTGGATGGCATGGCGATCGTTCCCCAATCTCTTTATATTAAAATTATTACCAATGACCAACTTACACAGGTCCTTGGTTGCACTTACCTCCATTTTGTAGGTGTTGATCGGAGGCACCTTCTCTTTCTTCTTCTTCTGCTGCTGCTGCTGTTGTTGTTGTTGTTGTTGGTGTTGCTGCTGCTGCTGCTGCTGTTGTTGATTTTGTTGTTGTTGGTGTTCTTGCCGCTGTTGCTTTCGCTGCAGTTGTTGCTTCGGCTGCTGATGTTTTTGTTGTTGCTGCAGTTGCTGTTTCTGCTCTTGTTGTTGTTGATTTAGGGAGCTCTCTACTTCTGATTGCTCCCTCTGCCTTCGTGCAATTTGCCGCTGTTTAATAGCAAGCATGTCTTGCTCCAGCTTTTGTATGCTGCTTTTTATGTGATTAATTGCGTCATATTCGTCTTCCGACTCAGATGACGCCAGAGAGGCGAAGCTGTTGGAGCCCCCCTCCTCTTTACCTTCTTCTACGTACCGTCAAAATTGTTGGAGTCGAATAATCCTTTTAGCTCCTGAAGTTGATAGTTTCTAATAATGAAGCTAGTTGCGTTTTTCGAAAATATCGTTAACGGTTTTCCCCAACTTGATTTATTCCTTAGGTTAGGTTAGGTAAGAGTGGCTGTTGGAAATACCAACCCACTTAGGCCTACTGGCCCATTGTGATGCCACGTGGATCTATCATCCTCTTACTACTGGAACCAGTTTGAGCTTATAATAAAGCGTAGGAGACTGTTAACGTCTAATTTTTCTAGATCGTTTAGGTCGTTGTAGAAAGAAGATCCTAGATGAAGCTTTCTTCTCTGGGAGAGAGCTGGGCATGTTCAGAGTAGGTGGAGGATTGTCTCCTCCACTTCCTCGTCCATGCAGCTTCTACAGAAGTCTTTAGTAAAAGCGCCAAGCCTTCTTGCGTGCTTGCCTATGAGGCAGTGTCCAGTAATGACACCTATTATGGCGCTGAGATGTTTCTTATCTAAAAGGATCAGATACTTAGAGCGACTCAGATCCAGCCTTGGCCAGATCTGTTTGGTCGCTAGACATGTTTGCCCAGCAGTTCGCCTAAGGTCTGTTCTTTTATTGGCATCCAGCTTTAGTGTTAGTTTGCACGTAGCGATTGGTATTCCTATACTACCTTTGTCCGGTAGGATAGGTAGAGTGGTTCCAATTTTGGCGAGTTCATCGGCTCTGCAGTTCCCTGGAATGTCTCTATGGCCCGGCACTCAACAAAGGTGAATGTTGAACTGCTCTGCCATTTCCATGAAAGATGATCGGCATTCAAGGGCGGTTTTAGAATATAATGAGACCGAGTCCAGGGACTTGATGGCAGCCTGACTATCCGAAAATATGCGGATTTTCTTTAATCGCAAAAATTTCCGCCTGGAACACGCTACAGTGATTTGGAAGGCGGAAAGAGAGGCTTAGATTTAGCTTATCTGAGAACACACCGCCACCAACTCCTCTGTCGGTTTTAGATCCATCTGTGTAGAGATGGATTGACTTGTCCTCCATAAAAGCATCTTCCTCCCAGAATGATCTAGAGGGGAAGCTTACATGGAAGTTTTTGTCAAACCAAAGTTCAGGTATGGTGTAATCGGTGTTCTCTGTGAGGATTCCTAATGTATTAAGAATGTTGGCGTGGCCAAATGAATTATTTGTCCACTGTTTAGTTGATTTAAGGCGAATAGCTGCAGTCGCAGCTACTTGCTTGCTAAAAATGTCGAGGGGTGTCAAGTGAAGCAGAATATCTAATGCCGCAGAGGGGGTAGACCGCAAGGCTCCACTTGTGCATAGACATGCTGTTCTTTGGACTCTGCTTAATTTAATGCGGTTGACTGCATTTTCCAAGGCCGTCCACCAGACAACCACCCCGTAAGTAAGTATCGGTCTTATGACCGAGATGTATAGCCAGTGGGTTATGCGAGGTTGAAGGCCCCATTTGTTCCCAATGGCTTTCTTGCAAGAGAATAAAGCTATTGTAGCTTTATTGACTCTTTCTTGAATGTTAGGTTTCCAGTTTAGTTTCGTGTCAAAAATGAGACCCAGATATTTTGCTGTATCGGAGAAAACTAAACTGGTACCGTTTATTGAAGGAGGGTCTATGATTGGAATGTTATATTTCCTAGAAAAGAGTACAAGATCAGTTGTATAGGGGTTTATTCCCAATCCACAGTGATCTGTTGAGATTTACTTGGAGGAGTTCTTTAATGGTATTAAGATGTTTTCCTGAGACGGTTATGGCAACGTCATCCGCATAGGCAATCACTATGCTATCACCCACTTCCAGGTATATCAGTAGTTCGTTAACTACTAAGTTCCAGAGAAGGGGGTAGAGGACACCGCCTTGCGGCGTACCTCTGCTGACATATCTTTTAGCAGAAGTCTCACCCAATTTGGAGTTGATTATCCTGCTTTTTAGCATTAGACCGATCAACTCCCCAAGTGAGTCGTCTACCTGCAGAGTTGACAGGGCAGTCGTGATTGCGGATGTGTTGACGTTATTAAAGGCGCCCTCTATGTCTAGGAAAGCAACCATTGTGTACTTCTTATATTGTAGGAATCGTTCGATGTGGCTAGTCAGAGAGTGCAAGCCGTTTCCACCGACTTTCCTTTACAGTAGGCATGTTGAGCCGTAGACAGAGGTCTTGGATCAACTTTAGCTCGAATGATTTATTCCTTAGAGTTGACAAAAATGCTGCGCTGGATAAGTCGGTGGCAAATTCCAAGTGAACTGCCTTGATAACCAAACAAATGAAAACACAAACATACTCGTATGTTGTTGTTCCACCTTTACCGCGCACCCCTAATTTGGTTTACAAAGGGCCAAGAAAATCGAGGCCGCAATTTAGAAATGATCGTGATGGATGAGCTCGCTAAACTGATAAATCTCCCATGATTTGCTGGCAATTTAATGGTTGAGCTTTGAAAAATCTAATGCAATTACTAATTACTTAATGAATTGCTTGTCTTCCTCCTAAGGGCCAAAATCGCTGTCTAGGATAGTAAGTGAGTGCTTGACATCCTGCATAAAAGTTTGTATTATGGAAATGATAAATTAAGGTTTTTGTAAAATAGTGATTTCTGGATAGTATGATTTGAAACTTAACATCATAGTTGAGCGATGAGTTATTTAACCTCCCTCCAACATGAATGATCCCTTCATTTTGCAAAAAAAGGATTCAATGACATAAGGAAACTATCCTTGTTGACACCATGTCAAACTCGCTGATAGTCAACCTAAAGTGAAACTGTTTGAATAAATTTGATTAATAATTTCAGCCAACTGTTTAAATCAGATTATGACAGTGGACATTTTTGTCGAATCTTATTCAAAGTGTTCTCGATGTATCTGCTTATATAAGCAAATGTTCGAAGCATGCGATTGTAGTCCTTAAAAAATTTGAATTTACTTGTAATGTCATTGTCCTGAATGACGTTCAAACAAGTTTTTAATACTCGCTTTTCGGGGATATCTTTAGTTAAATATGTATCTAAGGCAGGTCCATGAAACCATAAATTATTGCTGCTCAATTTAATTCGAGACATTCCACGTGAATGAACATCGGCTAGATTTTGATTAGTTCTAATATTTCTCCATTTAAAACTTCCTGACAAACCCTGAATTTTGGTAACCCTATTTGCTACAAAGGTGTTCCAAGTACATGCTGGTGACGATATCCACGACAGCACAATTGTAGAATCAGACCAACAGAATATCTCGTCAAGTAGTGAAATTATTTTTTTCACCCTAATCATAAGCTCGGATAATATAAGTGCTGCTGCCAATTCTAAAGTTGGAATGGAAATAGTACTGATAGGGCCAATCGTTGACGTGGAACATATTATAGTAATCTTACATTTACGTTGCCGCTTTCCTCAATACTTCGCACATAAATGCAAGCTCCAAAGACATGCATACTAGCATCAGTGAGTTATGTAGCTGAGTCTTCTAATGTAATAGCAACACTTACCGTGTAAGCTTAATGCTGCTAATAGATGAAAGTTCGTCGAGAAATTGTGTCCATTGCGCATGAGGGTGAGATGTAACCGTTTCATCCCAGACAATGTTTTTCTTCCAAAAAGTTTGCATAAATACCTTTGCCTTTAGAGTAACCGGCCCTATGTGTCCTAGGGGATCATTTAATCGAGAAATATCTGCTTCGTTATTTTAGTAGAGGAAAATGTGGTTTATATGAGAAGCAAAACTTAACCGATTTATGGTCCCAAATAAGACCAAGAGCTTTTGTTACTTTGCCGTCATTGATTTGAAGAAATTCCTGCCTAATATATGGAATATCTGATAAAAAGTCCACAGAATTAGAACAATATTTTCTTAAGTGAAATTCGCCCCTTAAAAGCAAAGAAAACACCTCGTCCTTTATCAAAATCTTCTACTGAATCAACCCTTGTTAATAAATGGTCAACATAAAAATCGGATTTGATTATCCTTGACACAATTCGAAACCTGGATTGCTCGTCCAGAGCAAGTTGGGAAATGCTGCGAATTGCCAGAAAAGAAGCAGGTGTTGTTCTGTATGTAACCGTATCGATCTAGTAAATTTGAATGTCCTTTGGAAATATCATTCCGCTAGAGGATATCACCCGGAGGCTAAGCCTTCACACAACAATACATTTTTTCAATGTCCGTAGTAACTGCTAGACGATGAGTTCGGAACTTTAGCAAGGTACTTAATAAAATCTCACCCCGGCAAGTACAAGATCAATGTGCTATCCCCTCTAGGTTCGTCGGATCACTGTGTCATATCAGCTAATTTCGTTATGTTTCCTTGATAACGACGTGGATGACGCTGCTGATATGATCACAAACACTATTCTCTTTGGAATGAGATCCTTTATCACTCATCGGAAGAAGAGTATCAAACCAAAGGAAAAGGCATGGTATGACTCGAGCTATAAAGAGGCTGTCAGGGTTAGGGAAATTTTTTTTCGGTCCTTCCAGACCAACCCGACAGAGGAAAACCGAAAAAAGTTTAAACGAGCCAGGAATGAACGTCTCTTTTAAGCGTGTGAAACTTCAATACGACCAAAAACTGAGGCAAAAAATTCTACAATGTCCCGAATTTAGTACAGATTTTTGGTCGTTCGTCAAAAACTTTTAAAAATTCTGCCCCTTTCTCCATCCCAACGCTCATTTATAATGACATTCAAGCTTTCAGCTTTTTGGACAAGGCCAATCTGCTTCTTGCACGCTTTGCGGCCTTTTGTACATCGCCCCTTCTTCCAAATAGGTATTCTTTCACGCTGGCAAAACTACCGCGTAAGCTTTTTCATCAACTCTACTCTTTAGCTCTTTCCGAGCAGATGGAAAACAGAATTTGTCCAGCCCGTCTCCAAAAAAGGCGAATCTTCTTCTCTCCCCTCCACATGAGACATTTCACAGACGCCCCTTCTTTCCAAGGTCATGGAAACACTGATAAATCGTCAGCTCATGAAATATCTCGAAACACGAAAACTTTTCAATGACAGATCCACTGGTGATTTGACGGCATGTCTCACCGAAAAGTGGAACGAAAGTTTACACCAATCTGGCGAAACCAAGATTGTTGCACTAGATATTTCTAAGGCATTTGACAAAATTTAGCATCTTTTGTCGAAAATGCGTGCCTTTGGGTACGACGACTCTCTTCTTCAATGGATTCGAAATTACCTTTGGTAATGTTTAATTCAAGTTGTCTTGTGTGGTTTCTAGTCTAATATGCACAAAATAAATGCTTGTGTGCCCCAGTGTTCTGTTCTGTCTCCGACACTCTTTTTAATTTTCACCAATGATCTCTTGTCTGCTACTTCTAGTCCAATATATTCCCTTGCTGACGATAGCATTCTCTGCTTTTCATATTCGTTTCCGGGCTCACGTCCCTGCTCTTCGTCTGTAGAACGGGAACGGCAGCGTATGTTAAATTCATTAAATTTTGATATTAATAGCATAATCAATTTGGGAACCACCAACAGAGTGGAATTTATTGGTTCCAAAACACAATGCTGTCTGCTGTCGTTGAAGCGAAATGTAAACACTCAGCAATTGTGCATGAATGGCACTTGCCTCGTCGAAACCGGAAAACTTTCCATTCTCGGTATGTGTGTCAATGACAACTTACGTTGGAATGACCACATTTTTGATGTCGTCAAAAATGTTGCGAAATGTCTAGGTTTCCTAAAACGATATAAGAGATACTTTTTCCACTTCTGATTTGGCCTCAATATATAAGGCATTCATCCGACCAAAATTGGAGTACAATGCACACATCTGGTCATGAATATCCTGGAAAACCGACGAAATGTCTGGTGTCTCACGATGTTTTATCGCTATTTCCACCATCAGTGCTCCATAGATCGCCAGTATCATTCCGTCCCTTCAAACCTTCAAACCTTCAACCCTAACACCCGTCTGGCTATGAATGCTCATCAGTATACCCTCAAGCCCACTTTCGGACGTACTCTAAAATATCGTGATTCGTTCCTAAGCGGAACAACCGGCTTGTGGAATGCCCTGCCGAGCTCTCTATTTCCAGGTCATCATTATAATATTCAAACATTTAAAACCAACGTACATCGGTCTTCTTTCCTCCCTAATTTTCCTACGCCCGCGCCGTGTGCAAACATTTTATGGGTACCGCAACACCTTGAGCGCGCGCCACTTAAAGAAAAAAAAAGGTTGTATACGTCCTTACGGAGCCATCAAAACCAACTCCAAGCTATGTGGCTGTACTCTGTTCTTTTAGAAGGCAGTGGTGTGGAAAGAAGAAATGCGGTTGTTGCAATACGTCTGGAGGTGCATCTACCATGTGTTTAAGATGTTTATACACATGCATGAAGTCAATATTGCCCCTTAATATTTGGATTACGATTCAGCTTGGCTTCTAAGTTGAAGAATCTTTTCTTAGCAACTTTAAACGAGGACATCTATTGCCCGGGCGAAGTTTTAAAAGGGTGTTTAGCAGAGTAGTGTCCTGAGGACAGGCGTTTATGCGTTTTAACATAGCTAATTTCATAGTACTGCTCTTCGATACGGATTTGCCTGACTTGAACATTTGATTCAATTTCGTTGCTAATCATATTAAGATAAACAACATTTGATGGGATAGATTTGTAATTTCCTGACACAATCCATCCTAAGCGAGTGTTTTGTAGAGTTGCCATATCTTCTCCTAAACGAATTTGGCCAATAGAAACAAATCAAAGAAAAGCGAAGCTCCGATTAAAATATCTATGTGATAAGGTTCGTTAAACGATGGGTCGGCCAGTTTAATGTTTTTAGGAAAAGATAAAGAATTGCATTGAGTACGATGACTCGGCTGATTTTCAGCAATTGAGTATGAAGCAATCAAGGGTAGTTGTTTGATTAACAGAGGCATGGGTGGAGTTGATTCCGCTGATTATTATGTTTATTTTAGTTCTTGGTAGTGCCTAAAGCTGAGCTAAACGCGATATTGCAAAATGTAATTGGGAGGCAGAGTCCTCCAATGCTCATGCTGGTACGAAAATGACATATATATCTCGTATTAGCACAATTACCGTTGGTAAAAACAAGAAGTGATTGATGATCCAATGGAGTTGAGTCATTTTGCAAAGTAGAAGTTAAAATTGCACTATTAAAATCGAAGAGAGGAGAAGAATTACTGTTAACATGATTGGATTGAAATAATGAATTGTCTGTAGAAATATCATTCTGTTCGATATTAGTGTTAGGGACATGAGATTATATGTGTAAAATTGTATTTGTATTATTTTATAATTATTATATTATTTCTTAAAATCCGTTGATCTGAAAAACTTAACAGAGTGTGTCCACTTCTTAAAAAAATAAGCCAAACACTTAAGCTCTTTACTTTGGAAATGCGCCTATCTACCGAAAGCGAAACAAAGGTTTGGCACCCGTATATGTTGTGAATATCCGATTTGCAATAAATACATTTATAGTTGGAATTTTGTGTATCAGATGTATTAGAAGCGATAAGTATCTTACGTGAATTAGACTTGTGATGACTGCTGTTGGTGTTACTACCTAGTTTGGGTGAAGTGTGTTTTCCATATTCTCAAGAGTCTGGCATCTTTATCCAAAAATTTAACATCCCTTTCCATGACGGAATGACATTGAGTGGAGCTTCTTCCTCCCACCTTGTTTGGGTTTGTGAATCCAATTTGTTTCCTATCACAAAAAGCAAGAGACTATCAGCTAAATGCTCCTTGGTGCCAAGCGATTGAAGCGCGCGAAAGTGCGAATTGATAGAGTCACTGAATTCTCTCAAACTTGAAGCCGTTAAAGAACAAATCAGACGAAGGTCAAATAGCTCTCGTATATGGGGCTGAAAAATGAATCTATTATTTTTGAATCGAGATTTTAACAATTCCAAGGCCTTTAAATAACTTTCTGATGTGATTTACAACGACACAATTGGCGAAACTTTCCGTTCGTGTACGCAGGTAAATGTGCGAATACAAGCGAATTGTATCCTGCATAATACGGATTGTTCAGTTTCGTCGAGTTTTAGTTCAATTTTGCTTTCGTACGTAAAGTTTCGCTATCGCACATTTCGTACAAAAATTTGGCAGATAACAAACTGCTTACAATTTGTGATTACAAAAAGCAAAAGTTTTTCTTGAGAGAAGTAAGTTTATTTCTTTAACGAACATTATTATTAGAAAGAACACAGGTTATTTGACTATAATTTTCATTTAAGTTTAGAAAAAGCGAAAAAAAAACAAAAGTGACAAGGGTGGAGGTATTTGTAATTGGTTGTTTCATTCATTTTTCATAGACGATTGAAATGCGACAAATAACAACTTAACTTGACAGATGGATACGTTTCTAAAATCCATTTATGGCAACTTGTCATTTGAAGTAACTTGAAACTTTTCGTCCAGGTCTGATATTAGCCTCAGTTTGCTTTTGCCTACTATTGTGGAGCCTTTAGTATGGTGAACCCCAATGAACTATCCGATGGATCAAACCACCACCATTGACTATCTTCAGATACATACGATATTTTATCAATTTCTTGCTCATAATTCTGTTATAAAAGGTTTACCATCTGTTGGTTTATTTTTTAAAAGCCTATAAAAAACAACACTGCTCAATATTTTTCAACGATTGTTACTTTATTGAAAAGACTAAAACTTCCCATTAACTATGAAATATTAATTTCATTCGGCTGGCTTGGCAGTAGGCCATCCTGTCAACCCAATTTTTCTATATATTTTCGATGTTGTTCTTTAATGTCTGAATCGTCTCTGGATTGTTCGCATGGGGTCGATCTTTAATGGCAGGTCACAAGAAAAGTCGAACGGCGTCTAATCGCAGCTCCATGGCGTCCTCTCAACATCACTAAAACGACTGATTACACGATTATTGAACTAAGTGTGCAATAAATTGATTTTTGGATGGCTTGTGTTGCACGTAACCCCATCTTGCTGGTATTGTCTTCTTGGAAGAAAAATGGGATAATAATTACGCCACTTCAAAAACAACACCAAATAGTCACACGTTCGGGATACATTGGCTTTCTCTATGACTACGTGTGGATTTTCCGAGCCCTAAATACGGAAATTTTGCTTCTGAACATAGCTGCCTAGATGAAAATTTGGCGAATCATCTGAAAAGATGATGACAATTTCGAGCTGCTACAATATATAGCCCAAACAGAGGAGCAATAACGAAGCGGGTGGTTATTTTCTTGACTTTCTCAGTCAATAATTCGAGATCTTTATGCATCATTTTCCTCAGGCCAGTGCGACTAATGTTCAGTTGCTAATATCTTTGGCGCGATCTCGGGCTTATTCGCACACCTCAACGACTGCAATATATGTATATACATACTTAGTTGAGCGGGCAGGATGAACACGAGAATATGTTCAGTTATCAATCAGCAAACCAGTCTCACGAACTTTCTTCACAAATTTGCATATACCAACTGCAGTCTGAGCACTATTTCGCACTGCTTCGACAACACAGCATCAATGTTGGAAGTAACTTTTCAATATTTCCAAACGTTGGACAAGCATAAATCGATCCATGTCGTACCGCGAAAATATAATACTGAGTTTCTGTAAATATTTTGAGCGCATAAGATCTGTCAGAGTCAAAATGACATATGAAACCAACAAATGGCTCACATTTTATGAGGAACTTAGATCATCAACAAACCTTTTAAAATTCTGCACAAGAAGGCGAACTATCTTCGCTAAGTTCTATCGTATTTGGATGGGAGTAGATTGTAAGTTTCAAGCACAAAATATGCTCAGAACCTATTGAAAGAAGAATTTGTAAAAGGGAATTGATGATTTACAATTGCACGGCTAGATAGGAGAATGTACGAGTATATATTGTTCATTGTCCAATTGTGTCATTATTGTTGTTTATATTCACAAAGGATTCGGGATCGTTTTTAAGGAACATTATCACTTATTTGCAGTTGCAGTGCACATCTGACGATCGATTGGACAGGGATCAACTGGAACGAAATGTTGCATTGTTTGGAAAACATGATAAAATAAAAGGACTCATTTGTTCTCATGTCTTCATACAGAGTCATTTATTTCTATGTACATTGGTGGTAAATTTGTTCGTTCGTCAAAATGCTACTTTGTGTTTTTAAAACAAAGGTTAATGGTATAAAGCATATACAGTGCGTAGTAAGCTGTTGCGTGAGTTGCAATGAAATTTTCCATATTGACATCTTCTTTTGAATGCGACAAGTCCTGAAAACTTACTTACACATATTCCATAGTACGAAAATAGCTTCTGAATACAATACATATATCTCATTATTGCCGGCTCATCTAGTGTAAGCACTTCAGCATGGGTGGTCAAAATCAGAAGAGATACGCCAGTCAACTTATCGCAAATGTTATGTGAGTTAGCAGGGAACCTTTTGCATATTCCCACAAAATAGAATACTGCAAACTTGGTAAAGAATAATACAACAATAAAACTGTCATCACCGCCTCTGTAAATGTATTGTGTTATCTTCGGAACGCTTAGACCACCGGGTAGGTAGAAGATATCAGTACCCTTCACCTCTCCATTGTATTATAACCTCTATTGGACTACCTTTTTTCCTTCATTTTTGACAACATTATAAGATTGAAGGTGTATATTAGGAGAAAAGGTGTTACAGTTGAATTTAATGAAGACATTGATAGCTAACCGCCTTTGTTGTAGTTGGAGTAGTTGATGTAATCGAAACTACAACAAAAACTAGGGGTGAAACCCAAGGTAAAGGATCAGAGTGTGGTCAACAATTGCTTTGAGTTAAATATAAAGGTCACCGCCTTTAAATGGCACTTTGGTTGATGTTGTATTCGGGTAGACCTTAACATGAGGGTGGTCATTTCTTGTTTTTTTTCTATTTACTGTTGTTAGGTCAATGGGCTGTGACCCTTAGTACGGCAGGAAAGTGCAATATATATTCAATCTGTCAGCTGTAACGAATTATTGCAGATATAGGTGTCTATGTATAACCGAATCAAAATCGTTAAAAATATGTGCCAGTCAAAGTAGGAGCAGATGCTTTAAAACGGGAGCCAGATGTCACGAGGCGCTAACTTAACTACGACCAGTTTCATACATATACATTAGTGTATGGTACTCATGCTACTGCTTCTAGATGAATGAATATATTCAAGGTATGAACTTATGAATAAGCAATTTCTTGTGACAAGTCGTTATTTTTCAATAGAAAAATTGGGAATTTCGAATAAGAATAAGAGGAAATCCTCGTGGTTAGTACGTCATCTACTATTCGGGACTGGCTGGAATCTGTTTTCAATCAGGGTACGCTGTAAATTAATATTTTGTATAGTTATGAATTTCTGTTCAATACTAAGCTACCTACATATGTTCTACAGTAGCAATGGACTTTTAGACAATACTATTTCACCATATTATATTATCAATTAAATAATTCGCGATAACTAAATTTAGAGCTGACTGAAGCGGTCAATTTTTCCGAAACAGCAGTTATATCCGGTCTTCTATTCATCTTCTTCGCATGAAAGACAATGTATCCCAATTATAAGAAATGATCGCCCCAGCACACAACTTCTCTTCCTTTATGGTTCTCAGTTTTACTTCTGTAAGCGTCTTTTGAAGCATTAATCAAAACGTGGACAATACGATCAGCTACTGGACTAACTTTAGAAAGCCAGCTTACTCGCACTTAACACCGAAGTGGTATGCTCAGTCGATTTTGGTATTGAAATATTAAAACTCCTCCTTCAATTAATGAGGAAATTTAGACTAACATAATTGATGATGTAGAATGCTGATTGAATACGAATCACAGGGGGACGATTGCTTATCAGTTTAAGGAGAGTCACTTTACGCGCAGGCGATTATCCAGAACGGGCACGCTTTAAATTAAACATTTTCGAACATTTTCTCGTTTCTGGTTATCTGATCCATTGAATTTCGAAACATCTGCAATGCCACGAGTACTAAATCAATTGGTTGAGCGGGACCAAATAGTGTATAGTATTTATACATTTCAGGTGTATAGTGTGAGTCTAAATCCGTCGATAATCCATATCTAGATCCAAGTTGAAGAGCTATACTTCTGTGTTTAGAGTTTCAGATGATCTCGATATTAGCCTCGCAATTGCCTGCTACAAAAATACCTGAATAGAATATTAAAACCAATTTTTTTAATATTAAGTCCTTTATAGAAAAAGGTAGTATTATAGTATCCATGTATAGTTCTGACACATTGGTTGGATCTAAAAATAAGCGTGCAGAGTTTCTGATCGGTCAGGGCTGAAGTAGATTGCAAATGCAGCCGAAGAAACTGTTAAAACCAATGTGCTATTGCATTATCTACAAACTCAAATGTTTATTTTCTACATAACCATAATATAATTGTAGAAAAACCAGCTGGTTGCAAGAACAATCCAACTAAAATTCCTGTTAGTCTCTTAGACACGACCTTGAGCTTTGTACCTGGCCAAATCTCTCCTAAACCACCTATGGCCTTAGTGAAGAGATCAAGAGATCTCTGGTTGGCACACGCGATGAGCTTGACGTTGCCTTGGTGCCAGCCAGCGTCACTTGTGAGGAGAGGGAGGTGGTCAGGTATTTTCCCGCATGATGGCCAAGTTGCTCGAAAGCTTAAGCTTGACTAGCCGCCACCGTTCAGGTATTATAGAAAAGTCGGATCGTTCCTATCGATTACCGCGATTGTTATTGCGTCCTTTAGGACTTCACTGAAACACCTCAGGGATGTGCTATTGGATGGCCCAGGGGTTTTGATACTGTGAGTTTTGCGCCTCTTGGAAACCGACACGGTGGAGGAGCATCCTTTGGTTTCAGCATGGAGAATTTCTTCTCGGGATTCATTGACTCTACTAAGAGTTGTTCTACTAAGGCTCAACAGTTCAAATTCTGAACATCGGAGGAACCCTCGTCCATAATTAATCAGTTCATTTTTTCTACCCATAATGTGCCAATATAAAAAGGAAACTGGAGAACTCATAAAAAGTACAGTCAGCGATATCAAAAGTCAAATTTGATAATTTTCACCCATCTGTCTATAAAATTAATAACGAAATAGGGATAGTTATCAACCACGAGTTCTTTTTAAATATGATTGACGGAAATGACCTGAATGAAATAACAGATTCAACGTCAACGCGGTCATGTCCCGTATGCAAGGAACACAAAAAAACTTCAACAATCAAGATGAATCAAATGATGAAGAGTATAACTCCGAATATGGAATCTCTCCATTACATGCAAGAATCAGATGCATATAATTTATTTTGAAACTTTCATATATACTTCGAAAAACGGTTGTTCCAAGGAGGCAAACTAAAGAAGAAAACAAGAACTCCGTTAGCATTTTCGCGATGAGATTGGGCTAGAATAAAACAAAGACTTGGAAATACAATACCAATGATGGAAATAATTCAATGAGATTTTTTCAAGAATCAGAGGCAACAGCTGTGGGGTCAATAGAGAGGAAATAACGAGGCTTAAAGTAATACTTAATGTTTTGAATTGCGGAAACACTGTCAAGTTTGTGGTGTATGCCTAGAAAATAGCAGAGTTATTAAAGGTGAAATATCCCGAAAAACAACTCATACCTACTCTTCATAAAACTTTAGCTCATAGTCAAATTATAATCGAGTATCCATCGGTACCACTTAGAGAATTGTCAGAAGAAGCTTAGGAAGCCAAAAATATAGATTACATGAAATATAAATACCAAAATACGTGCAACGTTTCAAGGATGCTGTAGAATATAGATTTTTCAAGATGTTTTCAGCCTCATCGCACGCACTCATTTCTTCGTTAAGGCACGTCAGCACCGACAAAGATCACAAAGCACATTATTCTAGAGAAATGATAAGTTAATTAGACATTACCCCGGCAGTTGGCGAACGTTTCCAAGAAATATAATTTTTGTTTTAATAAAAATTTACGTCCGTTAATTTTTTTCTCCACAGTTGACTTGAAAGGTATCACTGAAATATTTTATATGCACTCATGTGCATGGGAATAAAAAATACTCTTTTGATACACCTACCTAAAACATTTAAAAAATGATGTGCTCGGATTAGCTTTTAGACTTTAGGTGATATTACTTCAATCATAGACTTTTGAATATTTTTTAAGTAAAATATTATTTTTATCTCCTGTGGTGAAAAAGTTATATTTCAGCAGAAGATTCTGAAATACCCTGGGAAGCATTTTTCTCAAAATTCACAAACTGTAGAAACAAAAACTGTCACGATACCTTTATTCATAAGATTTATGATTTTTGCAAACAAAAGAGTCTAAACGAGCCACTGTGACCCGTAGCTGAGTGTGCTCCTGAAAGCCCAGGAGTGTACGTTTCGAAACAATCATAGGAATTGGGCCCATCCTCTACCACTTTGCACCGCATTTAGCATAAAGGTCTTGGCCTACATGCCTATAAGGTCCAGTTGATACAAGAATTGAAGCCAACAGAACACGCACAAAACAGTGCTTTCGCTGATTGTGTACTGGAAATGAATGAACAAGAACACGATTTTTTACACAAAATTATTCTGAGTGACGAGGCTCATTTTCATTTATCTGGGTAAGTAAACAAACAAAACTGTCGTATCTGCGAAAACCCAAGTGAAATAGTGGAACAATCTTTCCATCCACAACGAGTGAAAGTTTGGTGCTGTTTTTGGCCGTCATTTGGCCGATAAAGCAATGGCTATATTGCGCGATAAATTTCCTTGACGCGTGATTTCTCCAAATAGGGACTTCGATTGGCCACAGAGATCGTGCTATTTAACAATATTAGACTTGTTTCGTTTGAAAAAATTAATCGAAAGAGTGACTATTTGTAGGCAGAGCCGATTCGGACATTTGGCGAATAATGTATTCCATTACTAACCTCAGAATTTTTACTGTAGAATAAAATAAAAATATCATAATTTTTCATAAAAATGTTGCGCTTTTCTATTGATTTAGAATGACACGTCTTGTCTGATGACCCTATACTCTTAGACGGTCCAACAATTTTAAGTCTACTTCAGCATCGATGAAAGAGGGGTTTGTAATTAACACATCCAAATGAGTTTATTATTTCTATTATTTTTATTATTTAATAAAATCATTCTGTAGATCTTCTTACAAATCATATACTTCTTTATGAGTACGAATGGACTAATTTTTATTGTCATCTGAATTTTTCTTGACAAAGACCATACTGTTTTCCCACTTACTTTGTTAGTACCAATGACTTAACGTTTCCTCATGGAAGATTATCAGGAGGTTGAGAGTAACAAACACTAGTTTGCTGTTGAATCCACCTCAAACGGTGCACATTTGTCGATGTAATAAAGTCTCAACGGTATCTCCCAAATTGGTCTCACTCATATATAACAATTCTACTTTCTATTAAGTGGAAAAGTGCTGATCCCAAAAACACTTTGTAATAAAGCAATAATTCAAATTTGAATTATTCTAAAGACCAATTAGCGAAGCAGTATCCAAATAATAATATTGACATCTGAGTTCCAGCCTACATAAATCGGATCTCATATGACGTATTGCTGTGATCGTCATATGCTCTCTCGTTTGCACTGGTGATCTTTGTTTCCAGCACACACATTTATTAGATCTGTTTGTCGTTATAAAGTTACAGTATCCTTAAGGACTTATAAGTAACCTAATAGCTGGAGGTCCAAATACAAGTTTCTTTTTTAATCATATGTTATTTTGACACGAACAGCATTTTCCCGTTCGAAATCTTGGCTTTGTTTTGTGTGGTTCCCTTAAAGATCGATATTATGCAGACAATTCAGAAATGATTCAAAGCCTTCGTAAGAGCCATTCGTGAGTTAGAGCCAGACAAAGTCAACATGGTCTTGGAAAATTTCTAAGAATTTTTTTTTTGTGGAAAGTTATATTTTTATTTTGTATGAAACCTTAAACTATTCTACTTAAACTTAAAGGTGATGGGTGTGATGATCACTGTTGGCCTCTCACACCCAATTGCATTTTCGGATACCTAACAATCACCAGCACTGTGGTCACGCAATAAAGGAATTAAACGATATCATAAACCACCTAACTTATAACTGGAATGAATATGTTACTTTAGAAGAGCAGGTCACACTCCTCTGCTTCCCAAAGCCATCAGAACTCCGAGTATTACGAGTACTTTCGGATACTGACCCGATCCCTGTCCGTAACCGTGGGACTAAAACTTGGAAGCCCATGAGAATTTGGAACGTCGTAGTTGAGCCGCTTTTACTTTACACAGGTGGGAGCGGTTGTACATAACCAAGATAATATGCCTTTTTTTCAACGATAGCCTTTTGTTGTTGGTTATAACTATTGCAGCGTATCTTCGAATCACCTTAATCAGTATTTATTGCACTCTGATTCTGATGGAGGTCCTAAGATAATGGTTTTCAAACAACTGGATCATTTCCATCGACAACTGGCCTGGTTACTTCCACATAACATCTGAACTTCACAATGTGAAACCGTGATTCTTGGATCACCAATTAAAAGTTCCTCGGTATTTAGTTATATGAACCACCAATGAACCACGTCATCAAAAATGGATTTCTTCTGAGGGTCTTCGAGTAAGAGAAGACCGTCGTCTAAGTCAGTTCTGGGTTTACGCCAACGGTCAGTAGACATATCGATTTTCATTGCTATCTTTCCGAGTGAACAATTTATTTATCTGAGGGAACATACGAGTATTGGGAATATTGAATTTTATAGCGTGAATTTTCTTTATCAAATTCATTAAATACAGACTGACAGATTTACTGTAATTGGCATTTATCAATTGTTTCAGGTTTTTCATCAATTTCTTCATTGTGGTCATTTTCAGACCGCTGCTTGAACTTTAGTTCTTTATTGAAATAAGTATAGTTCCACACAGTAAGATATAATATCTTTTTTTATAGTGGAAATAAAAAATATCTTGTATTAGTTATGTTATTATATTAACAAGCTGTTACAATTTAAATGCTAAAATATTCAATTTAATTCAATCAGCTTATAATTAATAGAAATTTTAAAAATTAAGAGAAAGTAAAAAGTATTGAAAATGAAAAAAAAAAAATAATATAAATATAATTATCATAACTTAAGCCGCTCTAAGTATTGTCTAAGCTTCGGCTTAAACAGGGCTGAGCAGCTTATTCAATTCTTTGAGGAATGGAATTCCAATGTCGTATATCGTTTATAAGAAAATTTACGTTCTGATATTAAGGGGATTAGGGCGCATATTCTTCTAGAACGCGGAAAACGAGTCCTGTTATAAAGCTAAGATAGTTGATGTGATTGTATAACATTATGAAAAAAAGGTTAGCGTCCTAAACTTAATGACATTTTCCAATGTGATCTAGTGAAAAAGGAAATATGGTCACATCTTTTGAGACCATAGATGTAGCGGACAATTGGAAAAAAGTTCCATGCGATAAGGACAACTAATATTTTCACAAGCATCAACCTCGTTTGGACGGTGTTATCTTTTGCGTGGCCCTCAGTACTCGAAGAACTTCATATATTCTGCCTAGAATTGATTTAGTTAAACGTTCTGTTAAAGACAATTCCAAGACATTTGGCCGAATCTATCAGCTTTATGGGCTTATTATCAAAATGTATTTAAAAAAGATATGATTTATCGATAAGCTTCCTTGATATATACAACTGGGCATTTCGACTCCTATGCAGCTGAATATCATCAGCATACATGTCGATAGAGCAGTATAAGAAACATGAGGGAAGGTTTATATACTGCGGAAAACTTTTATGTAATGGAAAAAAGACTGAAAAAGAATTGTGAAAAGCAACTGCCTGAAATCTCTGATATAGATGAGAGGAAATTATTTTTCTGCTGCTCCATAAAATTTAATGATTCACAGTCGTGCAACTATGTTTTGGGCGAAAACCAACTGTTTCACTCAATGTAGAGATTTGCGAACTTGGCAATTTATCCAATACTTTCGAAGAAAGGGGTAAGATCAATGTTGACCTGAATTAATCTTTGTTCTTCGGAACTGGTATGATTTTAGCATATTTCCAAGCTGAAGGAAAATTAGCAGTAATAAGAATATTAGTGAATATATGTTATCAAATCCAACTGAATTAGATTTTATTGAATTCATCAACTTTTGCGAAGCTAACATTTCTGGAGTGCCTTAAGTTACTAAGGTTGTTCAAGAGGGTTCATTTAAAGTAACGTGCTGGTTAAAATCGAGACTAGGTAGTGATATAAAGTTCTGGTTTAATGCACTGTAGTTAATATTTGCAGGTTGTTTGATCATTTGTTAACCTACTCCAATTCCTTTAACATTTTTCCGAAGTTTGTGTTTAGGTAGAGAAGCATCGAGTGGTGGCGCATAGAATAGTGTTTTTGCTTCTTGTAAAGGGTTTTCCAATAGGGACTTGACAACTTTAAATTTAATTTGCGAACGCACTCTTTCACTAATCATCAAACTGTCACTGTCAATTTATTCAATAAACTCAACATTTTCGTCATGGTAATGTACACGAACGAGCAACGTCTGCCAATTGTAAAAATTTTCTACCGAAATTCTGAGTCGGTGACTGCAACTTTAAGAGCGTTAACTCCAATTTTCGGTCGTAATTCTCGCCCTAGTATACAGGCAATAACAAGTTTAGTGCAAAAATTTAGTGAGAAAATTTGGGTTGGTCGAACTGTCGAAAATATCGCTGCCGTTCAGGCGTCCGTAGCAAACGATCCAAATCAGTCAATTCCACGGCGTTCTCAAGAATTAGGCATCGCTCAGACCACATTATGGCGCATTTTGCGTAAGGATCTTAGTTTACATCCATACAAGATCAAGCTGACTCAGAAATTGAAGCCGATGGACCATTTGAAGCGACGTACGTTCTCCGATTGGGTTCTGGAGAAGATGCGCCAAGATGATGAATTTCATCGCAAAATCATCTTCAGTGACGAAGCTCATTTTTGGCTCAATGGGTTCGTCAATAAACAAAATATGTGTTATTGGTCGGGTGAAAATCCATATTTGCTTCATGGGTCACCACTTCATCCACAAAAAATAACTGTTTGGTACGGTTTGCATGCCGGCGGCGTTATTGAGCCATTTTTTTCGTCGACGATAACGATCGAAACGTTACTGTAAATGGTCAGCGTTATCGCGACATGATCACTGATTATTTTTGGCCCAAATTGGAAGACATGGACTTGGACGACATGTGGTTTCAACAGGATGTTGCCACAAGTCACACAGCACACGCTACAACCGATTTATTGAAGAGTAAGTATGGTGAGCGTGTTATCTCAAGAAATGGGCCAGTCGATTGGCCGCCCCGTTCGTGCGATTTAACGCTGCTTGACTCTTTTCTGTGGGGCTACGTTAAGTCATTGGTTTATGCCAACACGCCAACGACGTTGGAAGAGCTCACAGCCAACATTGAACGCGAAAAGCGGCCGTTCCAGCCGAAATGTGTGGCCGGGTCGTTGAAAATTGAGTCCAACGAATCAACCGCTGCAACCGTGCCCGCGGTGGCCATATGAACGAAGTCGAGTTCCATTCATAAATGTTTTGATTGTAATTCAAGCCGATAATAAAGTTTTTGAAATATCTCAAATGGTTTGCGTTTTATTTAAAAAAAAAGTTGTCAAGTCCTTATTGGAAAACCCTATATCTTATACGTAACGTTATTCCTTATTGTTCAATAGACGTTCAAGAGCACATTGGATCGGTAACGTTTCCAAAATTTATAAGCTTCATTACGCTTGTGAGTCAAGGATTTGATGTGATTTGGGAACCAGGACTGATCTTTTGTCCTAGGCGTCTTTTTGTTTTTATTTGGACATGGGTGTTATAAAGATTAGAAATATTACCTTGACTAAGAAAAGTTTGATATTGAACAAAAATCATTTTATATACTCGAAGCCATTTAATTCTAAATCTACTTCTAATAAACTTGAACTTAAAATCGCGGAAACTTTACGTGAAATTTGTTTTTGTTGGCTTAGAATGAAAAGTTAAGTGAATGAAATCGTGATTAGAAAAACATGAATCAGTTTTTTGTTGGCGGCAAAACCCCATGAACTTATGGGTATCCCGTAAACATAAGTCTGCATGACAGTTGATTTACGTTAAAAAGCAGACACTATGTACTCGTCGGTCTGGCTGACTACAGTAGTAACTCTTTTCCAACAAAATTTTTAGTATATCCAAGTCCCAAACAACTTCAACAACGGCTCATATTTGCTATTTTTAAAACGGGGAATATTAATCTAGCAGAGAACTACAAGGAGATTTCACTACTTAATACAATCAGAAAAAAATTTGTTAGCATTCTCTTTGAGAGACGCAGAAACTGGATTGAAACTAACAAGCGACTAAGCCTATTTTAAGCTGGCTTCCGGGCTGGTTTTCTTACGATCGACCGCTTTTTGGAATAACTACAAGTTCATCGAAAAAAGGAAAAAATTGTATGCATGCGTGAAATGTGTTAAACGAAAGAAACACCTTAATCTATAAGTTGTCTCCTATGGGCTTACAAATTTTGCCATATTATGAAAATTACCTAGCCTCAGCTAGTGCAGGGGTATATGATAGTATGGATAAATCTGGTCCTCACGTCCTCAGGAGTACCACAGGAATGTATATTCAGCCCCATAATATTTGCTCTATACGAGTATATGGTGACAGCTTTAATTATTTGCAGGGAGGAGTACAGTTTGCACAGATCAAAATATAAGTTTTACTAGATGCTGAAGATCTTGCCATGTAGGTTGATAATCCAAGCGCTTTACAAATACAAATTAATAGGTTACAAGCATATTGCCAAAAAACCAAAATCATGTCATTGCGGCGGAAGACTTGTAGAAGAGAACTGATTTTAGGAAATTTAAATATCGGGTTTTTTAATAAGGATATAACAATTTTGTATTTAGATAAAACACAGAATAATTGAGATATCGGGCTGAATTTTATTCCGGGTATAGTACACATGTTGGATTTAAGTATGGCATCAATCTCGTTCGTGCAGCGGTCGATTCTTTGGAGCCAATTTTCCACCACTTTTCCACACATATCGGCGGGAAGGTTGGAAATTTTCAATATTATTCCTGAACTCCACTAACGTTGTTGTCTTGTACTTAACGTAACCCTATAAAAAGAAATAAAACTACAAATCCAAATCGTGATATTAAGCGAGGTGGCCACCGCACCATTTCTCGAGATTACACTATTACCGAACTTTCTGTTCAATAGATCAATTGTTTGACCAGATGTGTGGCATGTGGCGCCATCTTGTTGGAACTACATATCACTGATGTCATGTTCATCTAAGTTTGGCCAAAAATAGCCTTCCAACATGGTACGAAAGTGAACTCCATTGACCGTAACATGGTGATCATTTTCATCGACGAACAAATACGGTCCAATCTCAGCTCCGGCATGAAATCCATATCATACGGTGACATTTTGTGGATGCAATGGAGTCCCTTGAAGCACATGTGGACTTTTTGCTGTCGCATAATGCATATTTTGATTACTGATAAAGCCAAAAACGAGCTTCATCGCTAAAATGATCAAGAGGCTTCAGTTCTTAAGTTAATTTGATCTTGTAACGGTATAGGCTAAGATCTTTACACAAAATTCGCCACAATGTGGACTGAGAGATTCCCAATTCCTGTGAATGGCGTGGAATCGACTGATTTGGTTCATTTTGACAACAGTCAAAAGTAAATATGCTGACTCGAATTTATCCACTATAGCAAGTACAGCCTGTCTGGTGGCATGACTATTACGACCGAAAATTGGAGTAAACGCTCTTAAAGTTACGACCACCGACTCCGGATGTCGGAAGTAATTTTCAATAATTTTCAAACGGTGCTCACTTGCTAATAAAAATGACTGACGTTTTGACATTGACAGATCATAAACAAAGTTTAAGGGTGCGTTTGTATTAAGACACAAAATTTTTATGTCCCTATTGAGAAACCCTTTATTAAGGTGTTCTGGGAATTTAAATTTTTTGAGACATGCAAAAGAAAACAGCTTTAAAGCTAAGGTAGCTCTGGGTGTTATGTGGTCTAGATATAGAGATTTCAATACAACAGTTAGAACTTATACAATTTGAAGATTTCGAAAGAAAAAGGTTGCCAAATGGCACGCCAAAGTACGCGATATATGTCGAATCAGCGGAATGTCAAAGCGTTCGAATTCGCATTATTTTCTTCTAATTTTATGCTGTTTTGCGGACGTTGTGTGAAAAAATGAGCCGATCTTAAAAATGTAAGTGTCTCATGGTTTAAAATTTTTCTTTGTGTTAGATATAATTATGTTTATGTTCATATTAATGCATATCTGTAGGCAAACAATGAAAAACACCAATACAAAATCGAAATAATTTGATATACTTATAGATTTCATGGGATCTCGCCCAAATTTGTAGAAAGAATATTTGAAATGTCCAGATTGAAGGCGTAAGGTGACAAACCGCCTTGCTCATAAATTAGTTGCGGAAGATCCCCAATGCGTGACGGAGTCGGATGGAAAAAAGTAAGACATTATCTTTATCAAGTAAAATACTAAATGTTTTGTATATTCACATGTACATGGGCTCACTTTAAAGTCCATAGAAAGGATAATTGTGTGTGTTTCAGATACAAAAGAGGCTCCTCAAAAAGAGTACGAACTCAAAAAAGAAACATTTGCATTTAAAGAACAAATTATATTGCAAAAATTGGAGGCAGAGAGAGAATTGATCAAGCGTTTCAAAACGCAATCTCAGTAAAAATGTTTTTTTATTCCAGAATTAATATTTCATATATGTGTGTATATAATTATGCTTTTGAAAGTGCTTTTATTAAATTGTTTCGTATTATATCTCTTATATCCTTTGTAATATTGGCGAAGCTGCATTTTGAACAATTGGTTCATTCAAGTTGTATACTGTGTTGTCCTTAAGTTCATCAACTGAAATTGTAATCAGCATCTCAACTTTCTCTGGTAGCTTTCTCTGGTGGATAATGAATCTTTCTTGTAGGAAGGAGACACCGAAATCTACATTTAAGGACTCCAAATTCCTATTAAATGGTGTCAAAATCTAGTTCCAGTGGATATCCAGACTCTCCCAAGATGGTATTCGTATGCTTTAATGTATTCTTAAAACATGAAGCACCTCATGTGTGCTTGTCTTGTCTCCACTCTCGAATGTGTGCGAATCATGCAATGCTCCTCCATACTGACCATTTACACACCTAATGGTCAGAGCTTGGCCACAAATCTAAGAATAAATGAATATGATTACTTAAATATTTTGGTGGAGCAATGTAAATTACATACACCCTAGCATTTCTGCTATGTTTCAGTTTTCTATTGAAAAGTATATGCTCGTTTCTATTAGGACTAATTATCTGTATGTCTATCTATCACTCCAATTACTCCAGGAATGACATACTTTTGCCAACAATTATTTTTAATGTTTTTCTTCTCCTCTTCATTCATAATAAAATTAATATGCTGTGGGAAAAATATCTTTTCTATTACGTTGCACATATCGTTTAAAATTGTTGACATTGTTTGATACCTGTACTGCATACCTGTCTTGACCTATCGAGTATAACCGGAGAATATGGTGCTTGCTCGATCATATTGGTAGCGTTTTTGGTCAAAAAGTCGCTCACAATGATGGATTTATGAGATTGTGCTATATCGAGGAGCTAAATCCAAAAGTTGTTCTGACACAACTTCGGTCTTTTTCGGTGGACACAAAATTTCAAACAAACCCCTGCCTCAATATTTTTTTTCATAGTAAAAACCGCCGATAGCACTTGAGGTTAACTAATGTCTTTGGCTACTGACCATTAATAATATTTTGACAGAATGTAAATATGATATTTATGTAGTATTGTGTGTCGATCAAGACTATTGTTTTCGAGCAAGTCAAAAGAAGTCAATTATCCAGCTTCCGGAGAGAAATCAATCGGAAACGCCATTAATTCCATTACTTTTGATGTTTGACAACTTTTTCTACTACTTCATATCCTTCGTTGAACCATAACCCAACAATATCCATATCCATTTGTTATTCTTTTGATTTAAAATTACATAATTGAAAATTGCAAAAAAATAAAAGCACGACTATCACTTAAAAAAATCACACGAATAACATTTCATTTGACAGAAGATTCGTCCCGATGGTATTTGATAATGATATTTAATGTATCGATATTCTTGTTATGATACTCGTAGTTGACAACAGTACATAGCATTCAATTGTAAAGTATCTTTCAAAGGTCGCGCCTCTATCTTTTTTTTATAAACATATAACAAGTAAATGCTTAGCTCTTTTCGGGTATTTTTATTTTTGTAAACTTAATTGTGTGAAAAATAACATAATTTAAATGTCCGCCACGACCATGTCTAGGCTCTCATACGAATATCACAATTTTTAAGTTCATTAAGTTCGTAAATTTCGGTTCGAATATTGTTTTTCGGCTGTGCAATTGTAGTTGGCTTATCCACATAGTTAAATCGCATTTGGCCAGTTTACGTCACCATTACGTGAAATTAATCGACCTGGAAACTTTTGCTGAAAGAGCTCAATGTTTGCACGTGTTGTGTGAGTCTGCATTTATTTCTTCAATTTGAGGCCACAAAACATCTTCAATCATTTATCTATTGGGCTTTCCATTTACAGTAACCACACCAAACAATACATTTTTCTAGATGTAATGATTTTTCTGAAATTATTCGAGGATATTCTTCTCCCCAGATGCGACAATTTCGTTTGTGGACGAATCCATCCAATGTGAAATGAGCTCCATCACTAAAGATGAGTTTGCGTGAAAAACCAGCATCATAACCGATCATTTTAATAATAAGTTTAAATAACTTTAATTCATTGTTCTATCCATGGTTAAAATTGTAAATGTGTCTACTTCACAAATGTCAAGATGACATAAAAAAAGTAGCGCTCAGAAATTATTCACTACTGACATCTAGGCGCGACTTTTGGAGGACCGTTTATTTTCTTGAAAATCAAATCGAAAAGACAATCACATATTTTTGACTTTCGAATAAAGAGCAGATGCCCTGGAATCGCCCCTTATATATTCAAAAACTAAAAGAACACACTGACAGGGCTAAGGTCTATTCATAGCTCAGCGAACTGCGAATGCGATTTAGCGAATATTCGCAAATTTTAACATATTATTCACAGCTACTTTTACATTTAGTCTCTGTGCACAGCGAACAAAACAAAATAGGAGAATTTTGAGGTTGAATTCGCGCGAATGTTTTAGGCATGCGAATGCAGATTGGGTTCCACATTTGTAGAATGCTACTAAAATTTGACAGTTCGCAAAGAGCTTCCGCAAAAATAATTGAATTTGAGTTTTTCTTTTATTAAATTGTTAAACAACTGTTTTATTAAACAGATAAATTAAGCGCTGTGGTCTTGGAATAGTAACATTGTCACTTGCCTGTCTTTAAAAGTAGTACAAATGATTTGTTAGTAGTAGTAGTAGTAGTAGTAGTAGTAGTAGCAGTAGTATTTTTTATTTCATTATATATAATACATGTGTAAAATTTACGTGATTTGAACAAAATAATTCATTAAGTATATTAAAAAAAATATATATATAATAGAAATAATATAGTGACATTTTATATTTTATATACATAAAGTATTAAAATAGTGCCAAATGCCACTTCAATGGGTTTTAATATTATTAATATGTGGGTGGGGTGACCCGTATAATTGCATTCAAAGAACAAGTCAATTTAATATACAATTATATTTACAAAGAAAAGTGAAGGATGCAAATCAAAATAAAATAACTATATAAAAATAAAGAAAAGTTAAGAGGAAGTTAGAAAAAAAAAACATTATTTACACCAGAATATCAGAGAGAAGGTATTCCACGTTCTGTGAATCATAATTAAAAAGCCAAGACCTTATGGACCTTTCAAATATTCCAGAAATTCTTATCATTTTAATATTTCAAGGGAGCTTGTTAAATAGTCGACATGAAGAGATATTATAAAAATTTCGAAATGCAGTTGTACGAAAAACGGGTACAGTCACAACATAGCAAAAGTTTCTCCGTAGATTGTAATCAGATATAAGTTAGCAGTCAGCTCATCAATAATTCACTGAGCTGTGAATGGATCTTTATGACACAGGACAATAATGGCATCTCTACTTTGCACCAATGCTTCACACGCTTAAGAAATATAGTAGAACCAGCTTGCACTCAACCCTCGAACTAAGCATAAGATGAAGCCATATTTTTGCAATATTTGGATCGTGTATCCTCATCAAGCTAAAAACAAATCTTCAAAAAACGAAGGCTTCGTTTGCAGAGCAATTATCTTAGGGCAGAGCATTCAGCTTCTGCTATCAGTACAATATTTAAGGATAGGGTTGAAATTCTAAATTTAAAGTGTCAGCCACTGATATTTCTTGGCAGTTAGTCCATTATTAACAGAAATTCGTTGACTACGAGTATATTTTAATGTAAGTTAGCCTTCGATTGAACAAGCAAACGATATCTTCGCTGGTTCTTTGGGTTAGCTTAATCCATTTCCTGCAGCTTCTAGTTCCCGTTGAGCTAAAAACTATTTTCAGACTAAGGATATTTTTGGTCTAATTAGTTTAAATGAAAAAAAAAAAACTTTAGAAAAGCTTGAATTTTCCGGATAATTCACGTTGGGTTTTGGCTTATATCTGTATAAGATTGTTCTGATGTAAGAATTGACGCCGGATAACCATAGACAACGCCGTGAGTTCGCCAATTGGGTGATCCACTTTGGACGAGCTATTGCCGGAATAATGCCTTACATATTGGACCGAGCCACCAAAAATTGGACGACTTGAAGCACTGCCAGCGAAGCTCAGGCGGCCATTTGAATGACGTGCTATTCCACATAAAATGGCACGAACGTAGCTTTAAAATAAAGCCAGAATCAATTTTATATCTTACTCCATTGTGGAAATCTGGTCAATTTTATTTCAATATTTCTATACAAATTTAGTTCATATTTATTGAATTCATTGCAAAAATTTACCACAAAAATAATTTTCAAATTAGTTATGAAGTATTGATATAATATATTCAAATTCCTTATTTTTTATAATATGCATCGAAACATTTTGGATTCAGTGTTACATTTCTTACAGACAAATATGTTTTGGCTGCACCATTTTCGACACCAAAGGCGTTTTTCGGTTTTCGCGAACGTATGTCTGACTTCATCGAAACGAATAACTGCATTCGGGTTTCCGACTGTTTGCAACATAGATTTAGTTTCCGAATGCAGCAAAAGAATCCACGACAAAGGTGTGAAACTACGAAGTAGTTTTACCAGCGTGGAAGAACACCTCTTCAGAAGAAGGGAATTTTAAAAGAACAAAAAAACAGGTCGATTAGATAATTTAATAAATTCTCAATAATTGTTTCATTAAAAGTCTTCGTCAGAAAAGATCTGATGCCAAAATTTAGCACGTTTCGTTTTCGCAACGTTAGCCGGAAATAGGTTAAACCATATCAGTGCTGGAAACATGCTCTTTGTTATCGAAATAGTTCCCAAAAACTGTAAGATTTAAAAATGTATATAAATCATACACTTACCGTCTTTTTTTTTCTTCTCTTTCCTCTCCTGAAACTATATCGAAATTATAAAACTTGATGTGATGATATATCGCTAGTCCAACATATCTTATTTGTAAGCAATAATTTTCCGGTACATACTTATTACTACTATTTCTGCTTAGGTACCATTATTTAATACTATCGTATTTTTGAGAATATCAGTTCGACAGGCAGCAGAATTGCCATGTTTTAGAAATACTTATTTAAGTTGTAAAACCTACTGCATAGATGCCAATAAAGAATTTAATAATAAATAATAATAATATCTGAGAAAAGTTTTTAGTTTACTAAAAGCATTAATCCCAGGATTTTCTTATTTCTCAAAATAATCAAAGAGAATGGAGAACAATACCCTGGCCACGAGCCTCATAGATTAGAATAACTTTCAAACAAAGCAAGGATAATGATTACGTGGAAAAGAACACTCTTAGCACTTGCGTACCACAAATTCGACTTCTGATAGTAATCCTTTGGTTCTGTTTTAAATATATATTTATTTGATGTATTGAAAATTTTAACAACATGACCTTCTTTTCAAACAATAGTCAAATTCACTCAGTACACAGTTGTAAACGCATAGATAGGCAATAAATCTGAGAACACCTTCTTGGAATTAGCTATTGTGTTGCCAAATTAGTATTTAATACCTCCCAGAGGTGTGGTGGTAATGGCACATATGCTAGTCCCTTCAAGGGTTGTTTTTGGTTCTCTATTTCCCATCCAAGAAACAGGTATGTTCCTAATCGTACACTTCGTCACGCGACTTATCCCCGTTTCAGTGGAGAGGTAGGTATCCGTATATGTTTCGAATAGCTTATAAAAAAAAGGAAAATGCTTCACATTATTTGATCTGTAGCCTAAAAGTATAAGGATTTCATTTCAATGTTTTCTTTCAACGTTTTGAATGAATGCACATGTGCATTCGTGACCATAGATGAAGGTTATGCGTGCAATTCTGGGTTGAAAAATTAGCCAACTTGTTTGTATTGTTTTAAAACTCATTTGTTGCCTTTGGTCATTTTACAATAATAATAAAAGAAAATACCTAATAACAATTCCGATTTGTTTTCACTTCAATTGCTTTCCTTTATACTAGATATACATATGGACATAATAAGCTTATTATGTTTGTCGAAATTGTTGATCCCGGTCAAGAGATAGTTTATTCCTCTGTGGTAGAGAATGTAAAAGATTCATTATATGAACATTTTTGTAGGATATAAACAATTTTTTGATGTGAGCTAGGATAAGTACACACGTACTTATAAGTAAGTGAGTACCACCTGATTTGTCTAAGTAGATTTTAAGTGGATATACAGTTCTTTTGAAGGACTGTAGTCATAGTACATCAAATTTAATTTCTATTTATATATATATATATATGTACAAATATAAAAGTTTTTGTAATGAGTTTTTTTGTAAGGAGCCATTTGTGGACAGCAGCCACATGGAAACTACTTTCTCATAATTGGAGCTTATGCCTATATGAGTCAGGTTTCCTACAAACAAAAATATTAGAGCAAGCAATAATCCTGTTCCCGTGAGCTGAATATTTTGGATACTTTTGGTATCAATTTTGTAACACTGCAAATCATTTACTCGTATGCACTTATCATTAAAATTGTTACATTATTTTAAATCTTGAATTGAAACAGAGACTAGCACCTGAAATCAAAATAGTTGATAAAGGACCTTTAAGCTATTTTGTGGATATGGAATTTGAAAAGGAAGGGTGCAATTAAGTTTGACACAAAGAGGTTTTATCGGTTGTCTGAACTTTATTTCTATCACATTTCGGCCTAACATATCTCACTCAGTAATAAGATTGTCACAATACAACATGAGTACAAGGAGCATTTGGCCGTAGCAAAACATTTGCTAGGTACTTGCATAACAGTATAAATTTTAAACTTATTTTCAGAAAAACTGGGGCTAAATTAGATGCTTATGCTGATGCTGATAGGGGTGGCGACTTTAACGATACACCTTTATATTAACCGGATGTGCAGTATCGTGGGAGTCAAAAAATTAACCAACAGTTGTTTTAATCTGATTTGGGTAGCACCGTAGCAGAATACATGGCTTTATCATATGCATCTAAAGAACTGATTTATATACGAAACTTCATCCATTACATTGGTTTTGCTATTTGGTTTCAGAACCTATAGCTTTGTTTGGCGATAACCTAACTAGATAGGTAAAAATACAGTACTTCTTGATAGAAGTAAGCATATTGATTTCACTTTCATTGAACATGTCATCTTTGAGATTTGTGCCTACTTTAAATGTCTGAAAGTAACAATTGTTCTAGCATCATTATAAATTTGTTTTCAATTTAAATTTGAATTAACTCCGTCTTTATATTTAATTGTTTACTCAATTGATTAGTGCTGTTATCCTTGGTGGCCGTGGGTCTCAGCCAATTAATCTCTTCAGCTAAAGTAGTTTTTGTCCCATTGAATTGAAGACTCTTTAGGGTGCGGCGTTATCATTCCGTTGTTTTAGATGTTTTAGATGTCCATATAAGGCTCCCTTATATCAATTGAATTCTTAGGCCCAATAAATAGTAATTGACAAAGTTTTTGATGAAGTGCCATTCTGTATGATCTGACGAGTTTCTCAGATATCAAAACAAGACATGCTGCGGCGTTGAAATTGATAAAAACAACTGGTCAATTCTGAACTTACAGGGCCTAAAACCAAACTGATAGGGAACATCAGATAATAGGTAAATAGTTTCAGGTGTTAAAAAAATATAGCAAGCAAAATCTTGTCATATTAAAAAGACTGCTGTTTTTGAAGGGGTGCGTCCTTTCTTTTGGATCGGACAAATGTGCTGAGGTTCCTTTTATACCTAGTTTCACTTCATTTTGGTAGTTCTGCCTGTCAGCGGAGCTTGAGTGTGTTTTCATGTCATCAGCGTCGACTGTGGCTCTTTGCAATCAACAGTTTTCTGTTCAGGTTTGTTGGCTTATCACGTTATTTGTATCTTTTGGCGAAACTTCTGAAGGTTTTACCCAGAGTAGCACATCGCAATTCCCCAGACCACTCACTTCTCATGCTCTTTCTTTTTTTCCGGAGAGTCCGATTATCTTCCTTCTTTGCTCGTAGAGCGAACAAGTTCGTTCTTGTTTTTAGCAACGCTTCATAAGCGAGTTTTTGAGCAATATGTGCCTGTCTGTATTGTGCATCGAAGCAGGATTTTCTGCCAATTTCTTATGAGAAACCCTCACACATCAGCTGTGCGTTTTCTAACGACTTCCCGACATCCATGCCATGAATTCTTATTGAATCCTGGGCTGAATCTGGGCTGATCTTGGCGAATTAAAGCTTAATGCGTATTGTAATAACGCGTTCGCTCTCTTTTATACAGCTCAAGACTTCTTGGTTACAATAAACCTGCATCCAAATAAATGCTATGTACGTTCTAACACCCTTAATGGTCCTATTAATGAAAATAACAATTTAGTTAGTCTTTAGAAAAATAATATGTCTCCAGTATTCGTTTGTGCGTTCTGAACAATTCCTTCAAGTATGATCGTGTCACCTCGTCTAAAACCTTTTTTTAACATCAAAGGCCTAGTTAATTTGTTACCGACCTTCACGGAGCAGTGAGCGCTCTTCATCGTCTTGCCGTACAAAGGACGAGTTTGGCAGAAATATCAAAACAAAACATGGCTCTATCAAGCTCGTCTCTATAAATACGGCCTTAAAATCGAAGAAAATATGGTGGGTATCGATATGTGCTTCTTGAGTTTTTTCCAGCATCTGCCGAAGTGTGAAGACTTTGTGTATTGTTGTCTTTCTTGGTCTGAAACCACATTGATAGGGCCAATGGCTTCGGACTTTCACACAATATGGCAGATAATATCTTGTATCCAATATTGAGGAGATTTATGAAAACTTATAAGAGAGCTATAGAGGTAATTGGGGCAGTTGAGAAGGTCTCCTCTTTTGTAGATCGGGCAAACGATGCTGAGGTTCCATTCATCAGGCATACACTCTTCTGACCAGATCTGGGAAATGAGTTGGTGTACGAGTATGCTATCCATAAACCTCGGCCGGTAAGCCATTGGGATCATCTACATTGTTGGATTTCAGCTAAGGAAATCTATATCCTTACTTCGTTTCGGTCAGGTGCACAGAAGTTTTAGCTATCATCATCTAAGTTGAATGGTAATGAGGGAAAATTGCACGTTTAAATCGAATGGAATTAATATTAGTTCTTATATTTATTAGTAGAGAATTCCATAATCTAACAGAATAAATAAAAAATAAAAGAAATGAATTTAAATTTGATTGAATCAGACTTAGGGTTCTTCATATAGATAAATCAGAGTCTTATTTGCAATGATGTTGTGTAAGAAAATACAATTTCTGGAGTCAACATAGTGTTTGAAAGTTGTACCCAATAAGCTTTTAGCATATTATGAAATATGATCATATCTCCGCAATACGTGAATGTATTTACCGTATCATAGAAAGCAACAAGGAGCTTTCGTTGGAATAAGGAGCCGATGTTACAGTATACAACCTCATCATACATAATTGACGGTGAAATCAGACTTTTTACAATCTTTCGTCCATGACGACAGGAGTAAAATCAGCAGTTGCCCACAACTTGCGAAGATATCCATAGACTTTTCTTATAACATGGTTAGTATGGTCAATCCTGATATTTTCAAATTGATAACACAATCCAGGCTAGTCACAGTTTGGATAGTAATTAATTTACTGTCCGAGAGTATGACATCAGGTAAAGTATTGAAATCAAATATTTTATTTAATATTGGAATAATTGGTGACTTTCTTGTATTTAAATCTAATCCATTAGCTGAAAACTAGGAAAAATACTGCAGAGCTACTCATTCAAATTGCTGATCAGGTCAGCTGTGTTATTTAGTGGCCTTGCCCTGTAAAGGTGTACATCATCAACATAGAGATATACCGAAGTATGTTAACAGACAGATGACAAGTTATTTATGAACAACAGAATACAATGGGAACAATGATTAATCTTTGTGGTACACTTACTTTCACCGATAGAAATTCAGAAGTAGAATCACAGGTTATAAATTTTTGAAATCTGTAAGAAAGAAAGTTCTTAAAAAGCCTCCCAATAATATTATCAAAGTCAATGAAATGGTTTAATTTCCAGCAGAGTATATTATGGTTTACCTTGTCTGTCTGTTTGGAAAATCAAGGAGAAATAAAAGCGTAATGTATCCTTTGTCAAAATCCTATCTTATATCCTCCAATATTTTAATTATCGCAGTTGGACTACAAAATTCAGTGTCTTCGATCGTACTTCTCGTCCACTTTGTTCTTGATCTGGAGAAGCCGATGTTCTTCTATGCTCATAGAACGGCTATCGTCCTTCTATTCGTGGTGGTCGGATCTTTTCACAGTAATTCTTCTTTAGTGTGGCGCTTGGAAGATTGGCATTCATACTTTGGATGCTACAAGGTGGTGATCCGAGTTAATGTTGGCTGCACAGAAAGTTCGGACGTCCAGAATACTGAAGGCATACCATACGTCTATTGGAAAATGATCAATTTGGTTTAGCGTTTAATGATCCGGGGACCACCATGTCCGCTTGTGTATATTGTGATGAGGAAACCATATTCTCGCTATAGTAATATTTCTTGCTGCCGCATAGTCAATAAGCCTAAGTCCGTTGTCAAACGTGATGTTGTGTAGGCTATACTTGCTAACGACCCTACCAAAAATGTCCTATTTTAATATCCCGGCATTAAAATCGCCTAGTATGATTTTGCGGCCATCCTTAGGATATTTTTAATATGTTTTGTAGCTCGTAGAAACATTCATTGGTGGCATCGTTCTTGTCTATCGTAGGGGTATGGGTGCATATTAGGCATATGTTACCTAATTTAGCCTTATTGCGGATTGTCATAAGACGCTCACTCAAGTGTCGAAAGCTCAAGACCCAAGAGGCATCCACATACTCGTAAGTGTTGTTTCTTTTCTCTATAGAAATAACCATAGTATACTGTGTTCGGCCCACCCAATCCTACTTCTTGAATGGCGGTGATATCTGGATGATAGCTGTCAAGGGCCTCTGCTAATTGCTTGGCTGCACGTGGGGTGTTAAGGGTCCGAAAATTCCACGTGCAGATCCAAAGGTCATTGTCCTTTACACATGTTTGTTGCGCTTCTGGTACAAAGTTATAGGGCAGTCAGCATTTTCCTGATCAATCGCCGCGCATATCTCCAGAAAGCTGGGTTTAAAATTGTAAGATCTCGGAGGACATATTTTTTTCAAAATATATTTACGAATAACCATATAGTTTCCAACACTTTATGCCGAACGTTCTGTATATAGTATACATTGACGTTTCGACTTTTATCACAAGCGATAGACTGTATTCTTTCAATTATTAAATATGTAGTGAGTATGAATACATCAAATGCCACATATTCACATTTCTTTTTGGTCGCTTGACATAGTCCAATACTCTTACTGTGCGTTTTAAAGCGGTTAGCAATCAATGTATAAAGTTGTTTGTACTCGCTTGAGATACGTTTAAGCCCGTTCTCGTAGGCATTCTAATTTAAATCGCGATTGCCATCAGGAGATCACGAAATCATTAATATTTTTTTTTAATTTATGTTTGCTTTAAAATCTCAAAAATAAGATTGTAAGCTAAATCTATTTTAACTTATCTAACTGGTTATATGCAGGCATTCTGGGTAATATATAAGCTACATCTTTCGACGTAAATCAACTTAATTTATTTATCGGATTCATCACAACTTGTTTTTTAGAAGAAATTGGTTCACTTACTTTAGTATTATTCGCGGTTTATCATCTTAGTAAAGTTGTCTAACAGTCGGTGGTTTCAATTAATAATACTGTCAAAAATGTTGAATTACAAATATAATGATTTGAAACGACTAAGTCTTTTGCAAGACTTGCCAGTAGACTTAGATTTGGTTAACCATATTGAGTTGTTTGCGGTGGTATAGAGGTCATATAAGTGAAATGAATTGCAGTAGTAAAGAAGATTTCTTATTCTTATCGGACTGATCAAAAGAAGCTGAGATTAATTCAATGGTATATTTTTTTTGTGGTGATGTGCTCCAATTTGTATTGTGTTATTCTTACTTTATCCACGCTCATGCAGTAGAATAGCACCTAAGCGATTCAAAAACGAAATTTCTGTGCTCAGCTCTGCAAGCTTCCGTTTGTTGCCTGAATAAAATAGATTTATACAAAACCAACAAGACTATAGGTGTTATGTAATAAAACAATTTAGAATTGCTCAATATTAAACATGTTTAAACATTTACGAGTATGTGGAGTTTATGGTCACCCTGTATTGGTCAAACATTTGACGAACACCAGAAGACGAAACTCGAAGACGAAGAAGAAAGACGGAGTAAGAAGACGAACGGCGGGATGGCGAAGTTGTCAAAGTTGTATCGCGTTTAATATTTTTTGAAAAAAGCTTAATTGTCCTTATAAATTTTTTATTTATTTTCTTATTTTTATTTTAATTCCTACATTTATACGAGTATATGTCAAGCAGCATGCTGCAGCTTTCGCTAACTACTCGTAACAATATAAATACCTAGATACAAAGATTATGCAACAAAGTATCTTACTAGATAACATATGGAAAACCCTTGGCTGAATTTGGTATCAAATTATTTTTAGAATTTGAATGAATGAAACCTTTTTTTAATAAAAAAGATTGGCGAATGTTTTATTTTGAAAAATACGGAATTGATTCACAATTATAAAATTTTTTTTAAACGTGGTTAAAAATATTTGTAACTCCTACGACATTATTGTAAAAAGTAGATAACTCGTACCAGCTACAGAAACAAAACCCTCGTTGTTGCATTATTTAGCCCCGAATCATAGTCTTATTTCATTAATTTAAGGAGTACTGCAAATGTTCTGAAATAGTGCTAACTGGTTACGCATACTATAGAAATAGTTGGAAATGAAGATCACACTGTGCAGACCTGTTTTCCCTCATATAGTCTTGCAGGTATTGTGGCCAGTTACATCGCGTTACTTGGGACAGATTTGAGCCCTACGCAAGCAGCGTAAGTAATTAAATGCTACACACTTTCCACCAGAATCTCGAAGAGTGTATGTATGTAAGTCGATAAATTTTCATATTTTGCAAAACTTTACAATTCCATTCAACCTCTCAACGACTAATAGATAGTATTAGTCATAGTCGTTGACGATGATTTACATTGTGGCATCTCAGTTCTGAATTATAAATGTTATTGATGCCAATGGGAAATTAATAATAAACACGACCTCTAAACTTATTAAGATGTACATATGTGTGCATACATATGTACTGTACGAATGCGTACTAATTTGTCATACATCTAATTTTATTCTTAAAAACCTTCTCGTCACAATTTATGAGAAATGTCGGAAATAAAAAGTAAAGCCTTTCAATTAACTTTGTAACGGGTTATTCTTCTTTTTTCCGAGCCTTCAGTATGACTTTCTTTTCAACAAAATTATCTAACGTAATCGTACAGAACCTGGAAATTTTGCATTCTATTCCTATAGATACACTTACTGTAAAGTACTTAAATACCTATGTAATTGGTACGAGTACATTGTACATTAACATACTAAACACCACAACAGCAGGAGCAAGAGCAAGGATATTTTATGAATTCGTCTTTCCATTAATTTTGTGAGAAAAAATTAAATACCAATTAAATTTTTCGTCAGATCACTGACCATCTCAACGACTAGCAAACGTATCTGAAAGCCACCGTAGGATTTTTATCGCCTGCGCTCAACATGTGGTTCCCAGAAGCAGTTGCTCATGTTGCTACCACTTCAACCTGATTGTTTCTGCCTTTGGGGTCACATGTCCGTACGTTCCATGTGTATAGTGTAGGTATCCGTATACTCGTACACATACGTTGGCACTTGGTTGCCGACTATCGAGCAACCATCGCAAGCAACCTCCAACTACTGCAGTCCACGACCGTCGACGTCCTCTTTCAATGAGATCATAACATGAATACGCCGCAATAAATAAAAACATATATTTAACCTCTAATGGACTTAAATGATAAGAATATCCTAATAGAATTCCACCTGTCTGCACGTTATCAAATAACAACCAGAAGTTAAAAAGGAGATCATGTAGCCGTTGTGAAGCAGATACACAATTTACTGGAGCTCATTTAACTGCAGCAGTCCACTTATAATCGTGTGGTCCGCAGTACAGATGTAAATGACGATCTGGGCTACGATGAAGACGCGACAAAGATCACCACTAAGAACGTTGTCGTGGTCGAGTCCATCCATAAGTATCTGTATACGGTAACTTAAGCAACCACCGACGACGACCAACGATAGTACTTCCCTGGTGGTAGCAATTTGTGTGGGATGCCAAGAAATGAAAACTGATTGTTGCGTCAAAACCGAATGTTGATAAGAGCTTAATATTCTCTCACCGAGGACAAAGAAGATGTTTTCCTTAATTTTTTTTATTTTTTTTTTATTAAGATAAAAGTTTTTATCTGTTAACCCGTATATCGTTGAAGATATAATACAATATACCCGAAGTGGTCTCTTATTTTCTTTTCGTATCAGAAAAAAACCAAAATGAAACTGAAACTGTTTTTCAATAAATTAAATATTATATTATTTGAGTACTAACTTCACATACCACCTTGACCATAGGATCCCGGAATTTATTCAGAATATTAAAAATACAAGGTTTTTCATCAAAATCTATATTGTCCCCTTCAAAGTAATCCCCATCGACTGCAACACACTTATACCAGCGCTTGATCCAATCCTCGAAACATTTTTTATATTCGGTTTTCGGTATGTCTATCAGTGCTTCCTGCGATTTTTCCATTACTTCCTCTCGGCTGCTAAAACGCGTTCCCCGTAGTGGTTTTTTAACTCGATTGAATAAAAAGAAGTCACAGGGAGCCAAATTAGGTGAATTCGGTGGCTGTTGGATGGTATTTGTTGCATTTTTCGTCAAAAAATTACGAATAATGATGGCATTGTACGACACCGCGACGGTGCGTTACATGGTGCAAAATCCACGAGTTTTCTGCCCACAATTCTGGTCTCTTTCGGCGAATTGATTCACGCAAACGTCTCATAACGCCCAAATAATACTCTTTGTTTACTGTCTGGCCTTCTGGCAAAAATTCATGATGCACTACATCGCAGTAATCCATGAAAACCGTGAGCATTGCCTTCTTTTTTGACAGAAAACGACGTGTTTTTTTTTGTATCGGCTCATTTGGTGAACGCCATTCACTTGCCTGATGTCTGGATTGCGTGTCGTACTCATAAACCCACGTCTCGTCTCCAGTAATGATCCTTTTGATGAATGTGGGATCGGATTCAGCCTCGCAAATCATCTCTTTTGCCACGTCAACACGGTCTCTTTTTTGCATGAAATTGAGGTCTTTTGGCACCAACTTTGCTGCTACACGACGGAAACCCATTAAAATCATTAACCAAAATGTCTTGGACGGATCCATAGGCAATCTTCAAGTCCTCCGTTAATTTGGTTATTGACCAACATTTCTCTTACTCCATCAATGTTTTCGTCGGTTTTCTATGTCGATGGTCTGCCACTGCTTTCATCATCTTCGATTGACTCACGACCACTTTTGAACCACTCGTGCCACTGGTAAACGACTGTTTTCTTTAGAAAATCGTTGCCGAAACACTTTCCCAACATTTCCAACGTTCGCGCACCATTAAATCCGTTTTTTACGCAAAATTCATTTCTAAAATTATAAAAAATCGCCAACACACACAGAGATAGATGTGCTCTTGGCTACGTAACTTTTGGAAATGTCGAGCTATGACGCTAAGATTTAGAGGGAATGTTAACAACAGATTTACCAACTTAAAAAAGGAAACAGAACTCAAATAGGAACAATGGGGGCGCCACACGGTGGTTCTTCCGGAAACTTTTATCAAGGTGGTATGCATATACATATATACGAGTATAGGTAAACTATTATTGAAATGAGCTACATGCTAACTTTTAACTCGGTTGAGGCATTTTATCCATCGAGTTATGTTCTTGATATTACCAGGATTCAGGTACGTATTACTCGACATAATTAGAAAAAAAATTCTGAATTGGGATTCTATCTTTATTCTATCCTACTTGGAAATCGTATTCCTAATACCGCAATATAATTCCTAAATTTTTGCAGCTCATGAAGTCTCTTCACGGTCAGGATTGATGTGACCTATACCACTTAGTTTGACTTGCGATTTAAAAATCTGGAACTCGATAGCCTACTGGTTTCAAAAGGCGCAAAGCTAGAACTGTTAACTACTCTATTACTGCTCTGGATTTTACTTATACTTGTATTATACCTCTGGATTTTAGTTTGAAGACTTTTCTACTTGGATAGTGCGTGCAGAAAGTCCTCAGAGTCTCATTTTCTTGACACTGATTAACCTATGCCTCGCATATGACCAATAATTTTTTTTTTGTAGTAAATGATCCCCTAGATATTGGTCTGAACAAGATTTTTTTAAACTCGGTTTTTAAGCTTGACTTGGTTTTCTTAACTATTTACTCCACTAAAATACTTTGGACAGAATAATAGGATAAGAATATACCACTGCTGCTTCGTGTTTCACATCTGCTGGACAGTTATCTAACAACAAAGCAACAATGAGCGTATTTTACCTAACTCTCTGTTAACCAGTTAGTTAACCAGCTGCGCATCTAAAAGCACACCCAAGTTCCCTTTAGCCCAATTGATGTAGTGTAACAGTGCAAGCACTAGACAATTATGCTAAAAAGGAATTCCTTCAGTTATTGTTTGCAAGTGTCATATAGGATGCACTTGGCGCCGGGAGTGATTCACGAAACATAAGTCCACTTGCGTCATTACTACACTAAGCCAGAAGTAAACCTAAAATTAGCACAGTAAGCAAATAGAATTATGAATGAATGTGTAATTATTTGTAAACGTTTGGAGTTGACGATTGAAGTATAAATACTCCAGCTGTTGGAAATAAAATTTAATCTTAGGCTAACTCTTGTCTTTGATTCAACTAATTGCATCAACCTTGCCACACTTTTTTAGCGTGTTGCGCTTTGTACATCTACAGTAGGGATATGGGAACAGACATTACACTTACTAAATGCTTCCAATGGAAGAAATCGATGACGATGTCAAAAAGCAAACCAGTTTTTGCTTGTAAACTTCCTGTAAAGTAATTTCGACACATTTGTAGCGCCGGCCTATAAGCGCACTCAGTGTCATGTCAGTTCTTCTGAAAATATACTCGTGTGATGGAAAATAGAGTTTAAAAATCCCCGAAGCCCCCATTTTGGAAGTTGAATTCTTAAATTGGTTATCGTTAGCACTTAGGAGTCCAAAAAGGGCCATTCTGACTGATATCAGACAGAAATATCCCTTATTTGGATTTAGATTCGTCTAAAGGTACTCATACTGGTTAGAGTGTTTGGTTAAAGTTTTGATATCCCGACATGTGACATGCGCGCTTCATGAAAACTTAATTTTTCAACCCAAGTATAACTTTTGTTCATGCCCCAGAGCAGTAGGAAAGTACCAAAGAGAACTTCTATTCACTATTGGAGAAGGCAAGCGAGGAGAGCCCTTCGTACGGCCTTAAACTAATCCATGTTGACTAAGTGTCAATTAAAGTAACGTAGATATTTTGGGCAGCTCAACAAGTCGAGATGGAGACTTCGCAGAAGAAGAAAAGTTTTCGTGACCAGCACGCGAATTCCTGATTTTCAAACTCAATATACCCTGAAGAACTTGGAGATTTCTAGATTATTCTTAGACTCTTGCTGCTAAGCTCCTCGTTCTTTCTTTTTTACAAGCCCTTGAAATATGTAAGGTGTATAATGATACTTATTTAACATGCGTACATATCTGCATTGATATTGTGCTGTTGGTGAGTGAGCTAAATTCTCGAACTTTAGAACCATTCCACACTGTACTCTATTTTGGATCACGCAGTCAGTAAGGCCAAAAGTTGGCTAATGTTCTTGCGTATGAATGATTTTGCTTTTTCTCTTTCAGCCCCTTCTTCGCACCTCGATTAGAATTTGAGTCTCTATTGCTTTTGGACCGAATTATTCGACGATGTATATTAAAGATGGCGTAGCCTGAAATTTTTTCGCTGTAGGTTTCCATACATACACAATTTCTTAGGTGGTTAATGGCATAGCCTACGAATGTATATAAATTGTTCACACTTCACTGCGATAGATGTCAGGAATTGGGTTTGCCGGTTCAGAAAACTAGCAACGCATATATCCAACCTTATTATGACTGGTTCGTTACTCATTATCTTTTAGCGCCTTTATCAAAGCCAGTAAGGCTGTCATCTCATTGATTGTGATAGCACTATTATCGACTAGAAGAGAAGTCTTTCCGGCCTGCTGCTTTAATAGGAAATAGTTTATCACTTTAAAAAGCAGCGGATTTTGTTCACAGATTTTCACAATATGCAACATTACTTTCACCGATCAGTAGTTGTTGCAATTCCTCGTGACGCCTTTGCCTTTATACAGTGGAAAATTAAAACTCTTCCTTGATTTGATCTTACTGCACGCTCCCGGTTCATTTCATATACTGCTTCACTAATTTCGGTTTCCGTAAAACCTGGCGTTCCCTATACAAGTATAATAGACGACGGAATATTATTATACTTAGCGGGAATTCTTGGTTAAAAAACGCATTAAAGAACTCCATCTACCTGTTACAAATTCCGTTGTTCTCCGTCAGCAGTTATCCCTGCACGTCAATATATTTTGGTGGTTGGATCCCTTTCCGGCATTTTATTCATTTATCTTAGAAATATACCTAAGACCACTCGCTTGTGCGTTATGTTGTTACACTATCGATGCGGATATTTCACTGATGTACTCTGAGTTTTATTTTGCCGCTACAAGACACACCAAGTAGATTATTCGGCAGAATTTTTGGTCAAGTCATCAATTAGAATCTTTAGCTACACTTGGTGTGGTTTTAGAATAGAAAAGTTTACTGTGGATCAAACATCAGATTGTACAATAGAAGGCAGTTTCAAATCAGAATTCACCACCATTTTAGAATAGCGTTTAACAGTATCTGCATGGAGAAGCACAAATTAAGTTGACTAAGTCTCATCCAAAACAGATTAGATCTTGTATCCCTTTACCCGTGATGTCATTAAGTTCGTCGATGAATGATTGGTTTACTGCATGCAGTGCAGATAAAATGTAAGAGTTTCTTTCTCATTTCGTTCCCGCAAGTAAGTCACTAGGGGGTGTATGGGATTCCCAGTTTGGCCGCATGGTCTCCAATTGGCCGATGCCCCGTGATTATCGCCGAGATTGTGGCGATACCTGGGCGGGTTCTGTTTAGCAGGTCTTTTTTTCTGCTCTCATCGTAGGTCCGCCATATCATCCTTGATATGGGGCAGTTGGTTAACTCCCTCCATTGTAGGATGGCCTTCTGCAATAAGTATGGGTGAATTTATTCCTTAACCGCTCCTAGTCGGTTGTGGAGTTTTTCTGCAAATAAACCGTGCAGAGCTGAGCCCTGCCTGGCCAATTCATCTCGTTTCCTTTTATGTCACTACGCCTTGGAACCCAGAGCAGTGTGATCCTGAATCGTTCCCCCAAGCGGGCAAGCTTGTTCTGGCAATCCTGCACCAGTTTGGAGGATATAGTAGCCGAGTCAATAGCTCTGATAGCGGTTGGCTATCTATGAGGACATCAATGTTTTTTTTGTGTTGTACGTTGTGTCACGCCCGAGTTGCGTGTAATACTCTCAGATTGCCAGTAATTCCACTTAGAATTACGCCAGTGACAAACTTTTCGAGTGATTTTTGGTCAATCAATGGAGGAGAAAGCTATTTTTGACAGCCTTATGTATATATATAGTGGACGATAACACTCTGATTGGAAAAATCTTGAAGGAACAATTCGTCCATTTGAAGCCTAAACACTCTCAGAGCTTCAACAAAATCATATTGCATAAATAAACACAACTGTCTAATAAGCGAATTACGTGTAAACGCTGGTTGTTTCTACACATTGTACCTCCGGTTTACGGTTGATTGTAGCGTGCCCTTTAGTAAGTAAGTAAATAAATAAGTAAATAATAAGTTCCATCGGCTGAGATTTTAAGCATTTTTTAAGGCATATCAATTTGTTAATAAAACAATGTGTATGCAATACTCTGGCCTTGTATGATGCCTTATTTTTAATTTCAACTTATTGTTTGGGCTCAGAAAAGTAATCCGGTTTACATTCTCGGAGTACGTTATGTATAAGAGGTACCACAAGCGATCTAATAAGCACTTGTGTAGTTTCTGTCAGACTAAAATTTGCCGTGAGCCAAGGTTTTCAAAGACATCCGTAGAATTGACCTACTTTTGCATTCACATGGTTGTAGGCAGTCAAGTGGTGATTTATGGTGAAACCAATGCTAGTTTAAGCTTATTATTACAAAGGCCAAAAATCAGGCATTCTGATCGTATCAACAGATTTTTTTTACATATTGCAATCGTTTGAGAGTTCGTAGGGTCGATGACTAAACTATTCTTTAAGTGATGGATATTGGCCAGATCTTTATTGGCCACATGAGCCAGCTTGTCAATTTTGTGTAGTGGTCGCGATAAATAGAGTTGGACATCATCAGTGTATAGGTGAATTGAAGCATATTCACATTTGGTTGGAAAGTCATTTATGAACATGCAAAATAGAAGAGGTCCTGAGATAGATTCCTGAGGAACCTTGTTTTAATGGCTTCAGCCGGGAAAATATTTCGTCATTAAGAACCTTTTGCATTCCACCTGTCAAGAAGCTTTTTATCAGCTTTGTGCTCCTCTCACTAAAGCCAAAAAGATGTTTCAACTTCCAGCAAAGAATTTCATGGTTTAGTTTGTTGAAAGCTTTTGAGAAATCCAACAAGAAAAGAATTGTGAAAAAAGCTCTTATCAAAATCCTATAGAATGTTATCAAGAATATGTACAGCTGCTATGGAGCAGTTTGAAAAGAGCCTGCTTGAAAAGGGCTAAGTAAAGAATTGGCTGATACTTGGTTTTGTATTTGCTTGGCAATAAGTTTCTGAATAACCTTCGACAAACATATCAATATGCTTATTGGTCAGCAATCATTTAACGTTGAAGCATAAGTCTTTTTAGGAATAGGGATTACTTTAACAATCTTCCAGAATTATGGAAATGTTGAGGTAGTAATGCAGTAATTAATTATATACATTAAATGATTAATGATAAATGGTAGCATAAGTTAAATAAGACGAATGGGAATTCCATCTAATACAATAGTAACAATACACTCTATTACGTCGCTAGACTCTAAAGATCAGCTAGACCAGGAATTGACAAATTAGGATTAGAGGAGAATCTTGTCACCAGTACTCAAAAATTAGCAAAGTACCCAGTACCCAAAAAGTGGGCATTGATCAAATTCATACTTATTACTGCTTCTACAATATTTCCATTAATTCCAATCTATTGTACCACTAAAACACTATGTAGAATAGATTATATATATAGATATATATTTTATGGTCCAATTTTAAGGAGATCGTTATAAACTTTTCCCGCCGTCCCTGTAGCGAATCGGACTCTGGTGTCAAAGTAATAACAGAAAGGGTTGTAAGTTGTTACCTTATCCTATATAACGTGCAAACAAACGCTTATACAAGTAACACCACCAGCTGCAAATAGGACAATCAATATGACATGTCTCTGGAAACATGTGGATAACAAAACATTCTTTAAAAACTCTGCCAGAACTTTAAACTACAATAGTTGATCAATATGCATACTCAAAAATTAGCAGATTCTGCTGCAATGTTCTCTAGTCCATCAGAACAATTCCTTTTAAAAAATTACAAATTCACTTCCGGAGATATAAAATCATATTAATATTATACTTAATACCATTATTGTTATCTTTATAAAATCGGTCCCGATAACTTCTGTTGCTGCACCAGATTCTCGGCTGCCGCGTTAATCTCCTGTTCAAATCTTTCAAGTCATAAATTTGTAAAAAGGTGGGCTAAAGGAGTATATTACATGCAATACCTGGCGCTTCTGCGTCGTCTTACTCGCACATTCCTGCTGCATTGTATGCATCCTCAAAAGGGAAACAGAACAAAAAGAAAAAAAAAACTCATCTTAAATGGAAGGAAAAGGTGAGATGAATGGACATAGGGCGGTACACGATGAAGCGCCCCTCTATTTTAATTGTTCCTAAATGTTTCTTCTTTTCTTCCTCACCCTCCGTATTATGGTAGCCTTCTTGTGTGCCCTTCTTTTCTTGAGATGGGTATGCGTCTTCATTATGCACTCACAAAAATCTCCCTTATCTGATCGGGAGATTTAAAAAAATATAATTTTGAAGCGGCGCTAAAAAGGAGGTCTGTTTGACCTCTGGACGATTTTGATAACACATGCAACACACGTTGACGACTTTGAATTTAATAAAAAAATAAAAAAAATAAAACAAAAAAAAAACGACGAAAAAAGTGGATATTAAGAATGTGAACAACTTAACGCAACAAAAGAGAGTTGAGTAGAGCTGGATTCTTTAAAAGGTTATAATTACCAGGAATAATGTATTCTGACGCACAACACTATAGAATTAAATGTGATAGGTCGAAACTTCATTCAACCAGACGAGTTGTTCGACGAACGGACGTTCTTTTATTACTTAATGAATGAATGAATTAATTCGTTTCAATTAGAAGACAGGGTGGATCGATTGATTTTAAGATGACAGCAATATCCGTATATTCATTATGAATTTATTTTACAACACGTCTGCATACTCGTACATACCTATTGTATCTATGTTTATATTTCTTCGAAACAGATTCAGATTTTACGAATTTGATAAGTGCAATGATGTTAACAATACAATTTAGAGCCGAAAAACGCCTTTAGGCAAGTTATCTGGATTGAGTATAGACAGATAAAGCTGAAGTTAAGAGTGATCTTGAAGGACACGAGTCGTGAAGAAGATATTGCGCGAAAGGACAAGGGTTTGCGATAATGATTTTGGAATGATACGAGTAGTATGAACATTGTACGCTTCAAGTATTTATGGTAAATGATCAGCTGTCTGTGATTCTAATAGACACAAAATTAGATAGGAAAAATACCACTCAGAAATCGTAGAAAACTAAAATATTTTTATCAGTTTTACAAACTGAATTTTTCTTGTCTTGGCAAGAAGTTTTAGGGGGGTTATAAAGTGATCCTTGAAATTGGTGAGCAATGGTGGCCTGAACTGAAATATTTTTCAGTGAAAATCTTGGAAATAGCTCAGATAAAAACCTCGATTTCTAGTGATGACTCTTACAAACGCATAATGGGTAAAGATTAAACGATTTATACCTAGAATACTCAAAACCTCAATTGAGGAGATACTTCTATCAAAATGAATTACCTACTTATAAAATATAAGACTCACATCATCCTCCTCAATTCAATGGTACATATTTGCGTGCGGCAGACCCATATATATTTCCCGCTCTTTGAAGAGTATTTCCACGGAGATAAATGGCCAGCAATGTCATAAAAGTGACCAATGATACAACCACTATCGTGTCGTGAGGTTACTGCAGCGGAGAAAGTAAGCCGAGCCGAGTCAGTGAGGGACCGACCTATAGAGAACTAGCTTTTCAAACTTAAGAAGAGCGAATTTGACGAGATCAAGATGTGTAGTTTAGGAACTGAGACCCAAATATTCTTTGCACAGAAAAGGTGCTTTACTTTTCGTTTGAAAACCAGGGCCCGTCGTGAAGAGACGAAAATGAATAATTTAGTCACAGATGTCCATAGTATGCTGAAAATATTGAGGAAGCACTTTTCGGAACTGCTGAATGGCGATGAGGTTAATAACTGAGCGAATGAAGAGATTGATTTGAAGTAGCCAGTGGCTAAGCATGGTGATAATTCTCCCCACTCAACTGTGAAAGAGGCTTGCAAGCCATTATCTGGCTAAAATAATAGAAAATTACGAGCGCTGATGGCCTGTGGGCAAAGCAATTCAAACATACCTTTAGTCAATACACAAATAGTCCCACCATTTTGACCAACTGGTTACATTGGACGACAACTTCAACCTCAACATTCAGTGAAGAATAGGTCTTGCCACAAGCTGTTATTGAGGCCGATCAGTAGCAGCTACAAAGTAGAACCCTCTCTCGATGGATAAAACAACTTCTTATAATTTGCTAATTTTTCCTGCCTTATTGCTTTGCATAAAATCGTGGACCATGGCGAAAAACGATGAGAAAATTTTAATGTAGAATGAAATCACAAGCTGTCGCTACAATTCGGTATGAACTTGGGCCACTGAACTGATAAGTTAACTCAACTCACCTTTAACTTTAGTTCGGTATTCTTCATCCGATAGGGTCCATACATCTACGCCCAAGTAGGACTGGGATGATCAAGGTCTTATATAAAGTCTCCTTAGTTTTTCGGGATAGGGCTTTACTACTTAATTACCTTCTTAACCCAAGAAATGATTCTTCGTTTTATTTCTGCTGAGGTGTTTTTGGCAGAATCCATAGTACAACTAAAGCAGATAAATTCCTTTACTACTCCAAAATGGAGTTGGGTCGGCTTCTTCTTACAATTTTATATTTTCTGTGCCTCATTTTGTGCTTTTTGTGTAACTTTGTTTCGCTAACCAAAAGCTCATCAGGGGCTTGGTCTTTGAGCAACTTACAAAGTATGGCTCTTCATTTGATCCTTATCAGTGAATTTACATTCAACTCTAAGATCTAGGATTCGCTCCGCCATGTTCGTACCCACTACGACTGGACGTGCGTTAGGCCAGACAAGGAACGACACGGCATTTGCGTCTTCATTCAATATCTCAATTTCCCTCCCTTTTTGAAATCTATACAATGAGTATCTATGTATATGTATCTTAGATCGCACATGTTTGCTCATACGTTTATACCTACAATACAATATACAGAAAACTATAAGTTGTAGCAGATTAGATACTCTAAAAGTCGACTCCCGAAAAGAACGACCCTTCTTTTCTTCTTAAGCAGAAGGTCTTTAAAAAATAATACAGCTTACAATTTCGGTTCATTACTTTTCGAAAAAATATCACTTTCACGGGTGAATCGAGCAAAAGAAAACAATTAGATGACAGCATCTTTTCCAGCACATAATAGCTAAATACTCGTGTTATGTGTGCGTTGTCCTGTTTGTTATTTTTTCATGAAGTATCGCATGATTGCATTAAGTAGATACTTACGTATGTACCTACATTTACTTCGTATTAGAATGTACCTTTTCCAATTTTTAGCAAAATCTGAAGCAAATAATCCTATTTGAATGTGTCTAATTAAACACATTTGTAATACGAAAATTACGGAAAATACAAATGCATACGTTATTTTAGGACGAGAAGGATATAAGGATTAGCTCAAAGAAGCAAAGCTAATAAATGCGAAAAATGACACACGAGTGTAGATATGTTCCTATTACGAGTACGTAATGATTAGCAATATTGGAATTTGGCAGCGCAATTTTAAAAAATAGGAGCAAGAGCATGTCGTAGTCTTAAGTTTGCCTTTGGACAGAAATAAATATATATTTTAAAAGCATACGAGAGGCCGCCTAACAAGTGTAGTTTAAATTACCTTTTAAGAAGTAACCAGGTGCTGATATTTAAGTGCTAGATATAAACTTAAGATTCGACTTTCCCGGTACCACGGTGTTTTGATTATATAAATATTATTCCTACAAATTCGCGCTCACTACTTTGAAAACTCTTATAACTGGAAATGCTAGGACTGAAACGTCTTTCTAAATATCCAATTACGCCCTGTTATAATAAATGCTAGGACACAGAGATGTATCCACATTTTCGAGTTCGTTTTTTGAAAGTCAACAAGAATTTTTTTAGCTTGTATGTAGGTACATTAGGGCCTCTTCAAAATAATTTAGACCGCAGACGTCGTAGACAGAATGTTTGAAATATTCTGATAAACCATTAGAGCTGATGTTATTTTAAAATATAAGACTTTATCGGGCAGAAATATTTGGACACTTTTCAGACAAATCTACAACATCCAAAGGAATATAAGAATTCTATTGTACATCGTGAGGATTTTAGAAAAACTACTAAACTGAGGCAACGCCCAAAACAATGTGTAATAGAGGTTAAATATAAGAATTATAAAATACATAGCTGATTTATTGGGAAAAAAATTAATTAACACTAAAGAGAGATATGGTTTTTAATTCATCAAGCTAATCGCGGTGCATTCTACTTGGCACAGTACCTACATCAAGCACTACTCATTCACACCGAAGTGTGAAAAGCAGCAATCGATGCTGCTGAAGGGGTTGGAACCATCTTCTGATCCTGAGGAGATCCTGGCACTGCTCAAAGAGAAGGAGTGCGAAGGACTCAAGTTTGTGGGGGTAAAGCCATTTACCACAGCTAGAGCAAGGCGGGAGAAACGGAGTCTGCCGTTCTTCCTGGTGCAGCTCAGTCCCGAAAGTCGTCTGGATAGTCTACGGAGTATCAATGTCCTAGACTACCAGGTGATTCACTGGGAAAAATTAAAAAGGAGCGAAGGTGTTCTACAATGCGTTCGCTGCCAGAGGTTCGGGCACGCCGCGTCGAACTACCAAATGCAGCCTCGATTCGTAAAGTGCGCTAAGAACCACAGTTCCGAGGAGTGTGCTCTGGGTGTTGACGGGGCAATCGGATAGGTCGCAGCTCTCGTGCGTGTTATGTGGGAACGTAGGACACACCGCAAACTATCGGGGTTGTCCTAAGTTCGCCGACATAAAAAAAGCAAAACTGGCTCAGCAGCAGAAGGTGGAGGTCAAACGTTCACCTGGTAGATTCCAAACACCAGCCGTCACGTCCCAAATTTCCTACGCCCAAATGGCGTCAGGTAGGGGGACTACGGTACAGCAAGCGACTGTTGCTTCTCAGGCGCCAATGCCGAGAACAACGGAAGCTGCACCTAACATGCTGGCCATCTTGCTCGCAATCCAAGGTCAAATGGCTCAGCTGCAAAAGCAGGTGCAAGAACAGGCCAAGCGGGTGGACCAAATCTACGCGCTGCTGCCGGGCTTAACGCAACACATGCCGTAATGGGTACGCACATGGTGGAGCAAACTTTGAAGGTCCTTGCGGTGAATGTTAATTCACTGATTAGGATCGAACGAAGAGCCGCAATGTTTAAACTGCTACAAGACCAAACTTTTGATGTGCTTTTCGCTAGCGAAACCAAGCTAACCGATAAGCACATACTGGAGTACAATAATTATATTGTTAGAAGAAGAAACCGGCCCAGATCCAAACGTGGAGGCGGTTTCGCGATCTTCATTAAAGAAGGTATAACATTTCGCAGAGTGTACAAGTGCGTGTTGCGCAAGTTCCGGGTGTTGGAGGCAGTCGTCGTTTACATTCCGCTCCGCAGTGGAAAGCGGCTGTACTTGGCCTCTGTTTATGCACCCGAGGCTTCACAATCCACCCTATTTATTACAGAGCTCGACACGCTTTTTCGACTTCTGAGGCTGGAATCGGGGGAGAATTATTTTATAATCGGCGGGGATTTCAACGCTAGACACAGAGATTGGGGAAATAATTTGCCAAATACTAGAGGGAACCTACTACTCGATTGGTGGGGTCAGCACGATGTCATGTACAGACTTGGTCTTAAAGCGACGGATAATCCGTCGTTTCCCAGAGGCGGGTCTTATTTGGATCTACTGCTGTACGATGAACGCATACGACTGACAGGTACGAATTTACAAACGCTAAACTGTCTGCGCACATTTGTGTACGACAGCGACCATTGCGGTTTTAGCACCGAAATTACAGTTCCTAACGAAATTGCGGAATTGGATTAGTTTGTCCAAAGATATTCTTACAACTACAGTAAAACTCAATGGACACGCTTCTCCGCAACCTTGACTAGAGCACTCTCCTCGAACACGCTCCACCCACCGTCCAATAGGAATTTGTCAAACGAGGAGATCGACAATTACCTAAAACAAATGGATGAGACAATTAAACAAACTATGGACACTACAATACCGCGGTATCGACGCACGACTAACGAAGACCTGTTCCGCAATCCTACTATTGACGCACTGTACCGACAGAAAAGTAGACTTCTGACAAGACTTAAAAACTCGTACAGACAGTTAACTGACCGATGAGACCCGGAGATTAGGACAATGAAGTCGTCGATTAAAAATGTGCAAACGTTAATAAAAGAAAATTACAGAATTTCTGTAAGTTTGTATTGGAATAACAAGGTTCGGGCTGTAAACACCAGCAACCCGAATATGTTTCCGCAAATAAATAAACTATTTCGGAGAAAAAATCAAAACGACCTTCAGTGTCTTAAAATAGCCCGGACAACAGACAACGAACGGTTACTGACAATAGCAGGCATTGATCCAAATGAGGCCGCTGATGATGACGACTTCTTTGTGATCGAGGATCCACAGGAGAAGGTTGAGGCCATAGGGGCGACTTTCCAGGAAGTACACAAGGCCACTGATACCACTGGCCCTAATTACGACCTGGACAGTCGCGTCTTTGTGCACGACTTCTGCGTTCGAAATGAAATAGAGAACTGGCGATCCGAGGGCTCTGGTTTCACCCGGTTTAGCGACGAAAATATGGCAAATAACGTCATTGCCAGAGAGGGTGGCCTACCCCCATTCATTTCGAAGGAAGGACTCCATGAGATCTTCGACACAATCAGAGCTAAGAAATCAGTGGGAACCGATGGTATTCCGAATATCGTGCTTCGACATCTTCCTCTAGAAGCGGTGGACATCTACACCACCCTGTTTAATAATACAACGAATAATGCACATTATCCAGCGCATTGGAAAACGGCGGTGGTTCAACCTATCCCCAAAAAGGGAAAGGATATATCCAATCCGGCGAATCTCCGGTCGATAAGTCTCCTTCCGAATATCAGTAAGGTTTTTGAGAAAGTAATCAATAGAGCTCTGTCTAGGTGGGTTGAAGATAAACATATAGTTCCGGATAATCAATTCGGTTTTAAGGCGGGACATGATATCTCACATGCCGCGTCTAAACTGGTTTCTGATATCCAATGGAACAAAGGCAAGAAACAGTGCACTGGTGCCTGCCTTGTTGACTTGGAGAAGGCCTTCGACACCGTATGGTTAGAGGGTCTTTTCTATAAGCTGACTAGGCTGGGTATCAGTAAACCACTCTTGTACATTCTTTATAATATGCTACACAACAGACAGTTGTGACGATGTGACTTCTGTTGGAATATTTCAAATTAAAAATGGTCTTCAGCAAGGCGCGGTCAATTCGCCGATTCTATTTAACATTTATACAAGCGACTTGATAGGTTCACTTCCCCATACTATTGCGTACGCAGACGATTTGGTAGCGTACAGAACAGGTCCCAAAATCGAGGTTATTAATGCTCTCTTGCAGAGTGACTTCGATAAGATAAGACGATTTTGCGATGACTGGAAGTTGAAAATCAACTTTCAGAAGTCGGAAACCATTCTCTTTAGGACGCCGTTGTCTAGAGCCTCTAGGGATACCAGAAAAAATTGGCGAAAGTTCTCTATCATTGGACAACACGGACAACCTCTTGCCTGTCGAAATGTAGTCAGATATCTTGGAATCTGGCTGGATCAGTTTCTGTATTTTGGCAAAAATGTAGATGCTGCTCTGGCCAGAGCTAAAGGTGCTTTTGCCCTTACAAAGAGACCGTTTTATAGCAGCCAACTCGATGCGAGGGTAAAGGTAATCTGCTACATGGTCCTTATCAGGCCCATGCTGGTATTTGGTTGTCCTGTGTGGTTCAATGTACGAGCAAGCTTAATGGAAAAGATTCGGGTGTTTGAGAGGTTTAGGTTAGCATTTAAGAAACATATACATATATCAGTGTATACAAAAGTGTATACTGATATATGTATATAATTGTGTATAATGTCTATGTGTGTTTATGTGTGTATTGTGCATTTAGGTTAGGTAGGCTAAGGTTTATTTTAAGTTAGATACTAAGTTTTATAAAAATAAAAAATTATGTCCATATGCTAAGTTTTTCTTAACAAATATTTTTTCTTAGCCTTAAGTATTCAAAATAAATAGTTCTCAGCAAAATGTAAATAAAGTCGAAAGACATAGTTATAAGAATTTAGAGTAACTTAGAGCGCCAGTGTGGGGCCAGTAAGTTAGTATAAGATTGTTAAGTAATTTTAAGCTAGCATTTAAGCATTTTTTGTTAGTATGTAAGAGTTAATGATTAAGTAAATAAAATGCATTTAAAACTAAAAAAAAAAAAAAAATACCTACATCAAACTACTGACCCGATCGATTTCTGTGTACTTTCCCTAAGCGACAAGTCGAAGGGAAGTAATAAACCCCAGGGAAAAAAGTTTCCATCAACATAATCTCCCATTATTCCGTTAAAGTAAAACGACATAGAGTATGGGGGTTTTAGTTCAAGATAATGGTATACCATAAAACTCATGTATTGACTAAGATATCCAAAAAATGGTCATGAAGTAGACATAACTGACTTTAAGTTCCGCTACATTCTGCTATCAGGCACTTGGTTTTTAATTGCTAAAAAAACACAGGAAATTTTACTTCATTTACTTTTTAAAAATCGTTTCATGTAAATGTTGACTACGACTACGTTTTAAGTGGTCCATAAGGAGAGTCCAATTTTGGATAATTTTTTTGATCATATTCGCTGTTATCTCGCTAATACCACCTGTAATGTTATCTTCCAAGGCTGCAATTGATGCTGGTTTATCGTCACAGATGAGTGACTTAACGTGTCCCCATATAAAATAATCTAAAGGGGTCAAATCACACGAACTAGCCGCCGAATTTACTGGTTTAAAACGAGAGATAAATTGTTCATCGAACTCATTTCTAAATTGCTCCATTGATTCACGTGCCGTGTGCCATATAGCGCCGTCTTGCTGGAACCACATGTCGATCCAGATTTGGAGTACAGTAAAAAAAAAGTCACCCTATTAATGTAATTTTCCCTATTGATTTTTCAAAGAACCAGAACTGAACTTACTCCAGATTCTTCGGTAAGAAATGGAAAATTAAAGAAAAAAATTAGAAAAAAATTTTGCTAATTGAAATGCTAATGTCTCTCAAAAAGGAGCAAATATGGCCAGGCGTAGATATTATTCGTTCATCTGTCAATGAATAATGATGGAAAGCATCTATACACTGAAGCCCTAAAGCTTCTCTTCTTTCATTTAGCTAAAGGGTGACCAGATAAGAACGATAAGAAACACAATTTAAGTAAAACAACAAAGATGTGAGATATAAAATTGATTCCGACTTTATTCTGAAGCTACCTTTATGCCATTATATGTAGAATAGCACATCAAACAAATGGCCGCCTCAGCAAGAGTGTGTAGAATGTGGTTGGTTTGTTAGTGTAGACTAAGGACTTGACGTAGCCCCAGAGAAAATAATCGAGTGCTGTCAAATCGCGTGATTACGGCGGCCAATTGATGAATGCTCGCATGAGATGACCCAGTCGTCAAATTTCTGCTTCACAACTTCGAGCGCTGCGTCGCTTGTATGGCATGTAGCGCCACCTTGTTGAAACCACAGCTCGGATATATCGATCTTGTAGAGCTCTGGTCACAGAAAGTCGGTTAACATCGCTTTATACCTGAGGCCATTTACGGTAACGGTGTCACCTTCCTCATTTCGACAAAAATAAGATCCGATGATGCCGCCATGCCATCAACTGCGCCAAACAGTCCAAGTTTGGGGATGCATTGATGCTTGACCGAACACTTGTAGATTATGTTCGCTCCAATAACGGCAATTTTGTTTTTTGACATAGCCGCTGAGCCAAAAATGAGCCTCGTCCGAGAAGATGATTTTTTGGCCAAAATCCGGATCTCCGGCCAATACTTTCAGCGTCGAATTAGCGAACTCAAGGCGTTGTCTATGGTCGTCCGGCTTAAATTCTTGCATCAGCACAATCTTATATGGAGGTGGGCCCAAATGCAACCGCAAAATAAGCCGGGTTGACTCTCTGGCGATGCCCACTTCAGCGCCGAATCGACGTTTCTGTGTCTTCTTCGATACTGGCCGCTACGGCGGTTTACTTCATTTCGCACCAATCAATCTCTGTCTGGTTGGTGGTTTAAGATCAAAAAGTGTGTACTCACGCTCAAACTTTTCCACGGTTCGACGAATTGCCTGCCCACTGAAGCCATGATGACGACCGATCTCACGACGGAATTCACGTTGCGTATTTACAACTGAGCTGGAATTTCGATAATATTTTTTAATAATTTTCGCACTTTCCGCAGGCGTAAAACGATTCATGATGAAATGGCAAACCTTACAAAATATTTTGACAGCTGAATGTCATTGGTAATTTTGACAGCTGCTAAAACCTAATAATTGGAAAAACTATCATTGCTATATGGTCACCCTTTATTTGGGTACATAAAGATGTTTCAAAAAATCTAATGCTATCTTCCAAAGCAATGTTACTTTGCACTGCATGTCGAAAAAATCCGGCTCATTCACACATTTCAGGTTGTCTTTTCGAATCATAATTATTGGAATCCCACTCAAATTCTCCAAACAGTACCTCAATCAAATTGGTGTACCAACTGACCGACGATTTGAAAATGATGGGAGCCAGAGTTTTCGCTCCTTACTACAAAACTCTTCACATATTAATGACATCCACTTACACTATGATATTGTATATTAAAAAAATCCTAAGATCAAACATCATCGTATTTTAGGTAGCAAGCACCTATTAAAGCTCTTAACTCATTTAACTTTGGTTGGGACTGTCTACATATTCACCTCCAGCAATTTGCATACAATAAAGCCACACAAATATGGATACTTAGTAATTAAATACTGGCAATTAAACCGCCAGAGCGCTTAAGTTGCTCAGTGACCTTCGATAGGCCAATGAAGAATTTGCTAATACAATGGAAACGGCGGAATATAATTATTGTACTTTACTTTTAAATTAATTTTTATTGTTTCTTTCATTGTCAATCTACATACGAGTATGTACATTCTCAGCAAAAATGCTTAAATCTAATTTGACAATGGAACTTACTTATTCTATCTTACTGGCTCTTACTGAACCCTTCAAACGTAACAATTTCATTCAGATTTTGTCAATGAAACAATATATAGAATTAAAAAAAAAATAGTTTTGGAAAAAATCCTCGATGCCATATCTTTTCTATTTTGGATTTTGTATAAAACTTAAAACTATGTCCCTATTCTTCTTAACCTACCTAAGCTACTTAGCTTAATACCGGTAATTTCTCAAAGATCCCCCTAACTATCCTTATTTTAACTTACTACTAGGAGGAGTATGTTACCTTAGTAACGTACAGACCTAGGAGAGCTTATCAATCTTCTCTCCTTACTGAAGGCACCAGAATTCGGTGTACTGTTTTCCGGTACTGATCCGATCCCTGTCCACAATCGCGGGACTAAAACGGAGGAGCATTGACAACATACCAGTCGTACTCGTAGGTTAGGCGCATGTCCCTAGCACCACGCTGGCAGTAGTATATATGTATATTACTGGTATACCATCCCTACTTTGCACTAACCCTTTAGCATCTCTATGGAGAAAAGGCTTCGGTGGGATAAATTAAATTAGGGATGAGTTCTCGTGGTACATTTTATTGGACTAATAAGCCCCAAAGATCAGGCTATTGGTCATTACCCTTGCAATGTGTCTTCGTATCACTTCAATCAGGAAATTGTCAATCCTATTCAGACAAGCCCCGTCGCAAAGGGCTTTGTTGGGATAATATTTTTCGTGTTCTGATTCTATACAAGACAAGACAGGTGCTAAGATGCTGCCTTTCAAACACCGGATTCTTTCCATTTGAAACGGCATTACATTGAACCAGAAAAGCCATACGCGATAACCGGCCTGATTAAGGCTCTATAGCATGTGACCTTCACTCTGGAGACAAGTTGACTGCTGAGAAACAGCCTTCTTGTCAGGGGCTATATGTTTGTCAAAATACAAATACTTATTGAGCCAGGTACCAAGGTATCTCACTACGCTTCTTAACGCTAATGGCAGTCCATGCTATCCAGTGATGGCCAAAGTTTGCCAGCTATTTCTGGTAGCCCATCTCAATGAAATTCTAAACAAGATTATTTCCGACTTTTGGAAATTGATTATCAATACCGAATCGTCGCAATACGCCTTAATATGAACGAAATCACGCTGCAGAAGAGTATTGATGACTTCGAATTTTGGACCGCCAATAAATTCTGTGCGTACGCTTTGTGTGATTGAGGGAACCTCCTAGATCACGTGTGTAAATATTCCTGACAAATCACCTTCTCCTATTGTGAGCCATTTTTAATGTCAAAGACTTTGCTCGAAATGAAGTTGTCACATTTAACAACGATCTTCTTTCCCATAATTTTGTTGTAAATCAGGTTTCAGAATATCAATGCTGGTCAGCTTATAAAAAGCCCTTCTAACAATACGGTGTCGAACGCCTCCTCAGAGTCAAAGAGGCAGGCACCCGTACAGAGGCCCTAAAACTAAACTGATTTTACGGAATTATATTATTTTCTTTAACCCACCATAACAGCGCCCAATTGACCACTTTCTCGAATACCTTGCTAATATTCAGAAGTAAACTAATTGACCGAAGATTAACAGCTTTAGTTCTAACTTTTTCCCTTTTCGGGATAGAATGTATCACTGCTGTTTTCTAATGCATCGGATAATATGCATTATTCAGCGCATTCTTAAATAGCGTAGCAGAAAAATCCACTGCTTCCAAGTGCAAGCAATACGACATTGCGTCTTTTTCAGAGACTCCAAGATGCGCAGGAGTTCATCCTTTCACATAACGTTTGCTGTGTTTCCTTGACTGAATACCGCGAATCCGCGATTATCACCAAGTTTTGAAGTTCATTTTACAGATAATACAGATTTATGTAGGCCCTGTTGTCAACGTCGTGATTGCGGCAAACCGGATGGTTCACTGTATACACGTCCTCGAGTAAAGCGCGCAGCAAATCCACTTTCTTCTGAAGGTCTTTGACCACGAAAAGACCGTGGGCTGAGTCGGCACTTTCTGGATTTATACCAACGGTCAATAGTGTCTGTCTGTTTTTAAAAAAACAGAACACCATGCGTGTTCTTAGCTAATTTTAGCTAATCTTGCTCAACCGAAGTCATGCCGACTGTGTCTGAAAGATATCGAAAGAGCCTACCATATGCTGTGAGTATACCCTAAGAGTGCTTAGTTTAGGCTTAAACACTTCAATAAAGGCTTCGCTTCACTGTCTGTTGGTGCTCAATCCTTGGCCCGGACAATTTTGGACTTAATCAACAAACTAGATTTCAGCTAGCAGACAGGCATAATACTCTGAGGTCGAAGTGATTCTTAAACCATCAACCATGATCTAAAAAATAATAATAATAATTGCTTACTCTGAAGACATTGGAAAATCACCGGGAGTTGCGTTTGCAAGTATTGCAACAGAAGCGTTGAATGCGGGCAAATTCAACATATGCTGTCAGCAAGAAGGAATGCACAACATTGACGAATTGGACAGAATCTCTAAATGGGAAGCTTGTACTTTAATGCGGCACTGTGTCTTTGACTAAAAAACATTTGTTATTTAACTGATTTTAACCTGAGAGAAAAATACAGCATAGGAGGACTTCGCGAACGTAAAAGCACCTACATAAAATAAGCAATATCAAATTCTTTATACCAAATGTTGATGTGCTGTACAGATATTTTAGACGTTAACTAAATAGTATGGCACTTCAATTGTGTCCTTCATAGATAAATAAACACATAACTAAGATTCATAAATATGAATTTACCCTTTAAGAAAAAAAAAAATACTACAATAATATGTGCATTTGTCGTCAGTTGTTTAGACACTGTCGAAGGTGAATGGGGATTATGCTTGCTGGATATGAGTATACATTAATATCTGCAATGTGTTGACACAATATGCACTTCAGGTATTTGTAAAAAGTGCTTGTGCCTCTGATGTACATCTTTGTACCTTTAAGCCCATGGGAACCAGGCAATCGGCAAATATAAAAGAAATTAAAGAAAATGAAGAAATCAAATACTCTAAAGTGCGCGTTTGTTTGGATTTTTAACTTTTCAAATTCATTTCCCATGAATGTTGTTTCTTTGGAGTATCTTTCTCACTCTTTAATCAAACAAAAATTCATTACGAATCAGATACGAGTATTATACGTATCTTCACTGTTTGTTTGTCCAAAAAATTGTTTCCTTTGGTGCATATTACTTCTTTTTTTTTTAATTTGTTTTTGTATTTTATGATACTGTACAAGATGTGCTTTATTGCATCCTGCTTGTAGTTGGATTTGTCGTTAAGGTCGTTTTCCAAATAAAATGTGCGCATTACTTAGAAAAATGGGATTACGATTTTGGGAGAGTTGAATAAATCTACCCGATGAAGACTGGAACTTTTTGCTGTTGTGGGTGATGTTGACAGTGTGGTTGCGAACACTTTATGATTATTGTAGCGAGAATACTACAACTACCAATAGGGGTTACGTGTGATAAGTAGGAAATGTACGTACATAAATTTTGACTAACTAGAAATTGTGCTTAGAAACTTAAGGTACAAAAATTTTTAAGGACTGGCCAAAGGTGAAGTGTCTCGCACAAACACCGACCTTTATACCAATGTGCTATTTTTTTCAATCTGACTATAACTAGATACTTGGTACCCTTTTTTAGAATTTTAGCCAACTTAAAGACAGCTGTTGGTGGGAAAACTCTATATGGTTATGGCAGTGGTACTCAAAGCTCTATGTAAAATTCCTTCTGCTTGTTATCCTAAAGAAATGAATCAGAAGTTTGTCGTAAGCAAATAAAGGGACAAGCACGTTTAGAATCCGCAGTTGCCGGCTCTAAGCCCTTAATCACGAGTCGGACGTTATAATATTCAATATCAAATTTTGCTATAGCTAAAACAAATTTTCTTTTTATTTTAAATCTTAAACTTTTTTCGGTGAATATTAGCTTTTATTAGCTCCAAGGGAAAACGCAACGAGGCTAGAAAGAAATCTTCAGGGAGTGTTAGACTGTGGCAAACCATGGACCTATCACTTCCTCCACTCCTAGCAGCAGTAAGTTTGTGGCATGCCACGGACTTGTCGCTGCTACCAAAACTCCTCCCCCCAAGAAAGAATCTGGAGCTCAGCCGCATCGGCAATCTCCATTTAAGGCGTACTAGTAAGACGCCGAAATGCTTCACGCATCATCAAAAACTTCGGATCCATTCCGGAGGTTGAGAGAAGTGCGGACGTAAAGAGCAAGATTGAGTGGGCTAACAACATCCTAAAAGACGGATTACCCACTTCTTCCACTGCTCCCACTGCTACCAAAATTCCAAAAGACTCCTCCGAGCGCCAGAAATCTTTGCAAGAAACCGGCTTTTCTATAACACCTGAACGGTGGCAGCTGGTCAAGCTGAAGCCTTCGAGCAACTTCTTGGCCATCTTGCGGGAAAACCCCGGACCACCTCTTATCACAAGCGACGCTAGCTGACACCAAGTTCACGTCAAGCTCATCGCATGTGCCAATAAGAGATCTGTCGATCTGGAGGAACTAAGGGGCTCTTATAGATGCGCTTTGATCGTTATCAATAAGGAGTCCCTTAACCCTCTAGCGCAGACAAAAGGCATGATTCGGTTCGTATTCGAGTCTATACATCTAAGGGTCTACAAAAAGGATGAGCTGGATGCTGATAAACAACTTCCTCCTTCCGTATGCGCTCCGCTCTATACAAGAGACAAAGTTAAGTTTAGAACTTGTATATTAGTGAAACGTAGACTTAATGTATTTTTACTTCTTGAACTCCTCTGAACTACCAAGTCACCCGCGTGACACCAATGAGCTTGACATAAAAGCCAAGGAATTTACTCTGGCTCTCAATCAGGCTATGGCCGCTTCCTGCCCTCTTATTCAACCTAGAGGCAAGAAAAAGCCATATTGGTGGACATCAGCACTGGGACTGCTCAGAAACACTTCAACGTAGCAAAAAGCAGAAGAAAAGTGACTCAATGGGACCCATACAAAGAATCTCTCCAATTATACAAATAAAAACTGAAGAAGGCAAAGCAACAATCCTGGAGGTCATTCTGAGACAAATTCATGGAAACCTCTGAGGCATCGCGGCTAAGAAAAATCCTCTCTACAAATTATATGATGCCTAGCTGTTTAAAAAAAAAACCGATGGCTCCTGGACAACCTCAAGTGATGAATCACTCAACGTACTACTGGATACCCACTTCCCAGGTAGCTCCCAATTCGAGGCCAGTAGCAGCCCAAACAGGCCACAACCAGGACCAAAATTCATGGTTTGATTATAAGAGACAAACTGCTCTGGCTGCTGCATAGCTTCAACCCATACAAGTCTGCTGGTCCGGACGGCATAATACCTGCTGAGCTACAGATATTATTCTGCCTGCGGTAGAAAATATTATGAGGAGATCTGTAGAATTTATTCACATTCCACTGTCATGGAGAGAAGTCAATGTAGTATTCATTCCCAAAGCCGGAAAATGTTCTCATGTTGTCCCAAACGACCTCAGACCTATAAGTCATCTTTAATTCTGAAAACTCTAGAATGACTGATTGATATCCACACACGAGATAAAATTGATCCAAGAGTTCTGTCAACGGCTCAACATGCCTATTGTAAGGGAAAGTCGGCGGAAACGGCTCTGCACTCAATGACTAGCCACATCAAACGATCCCTACAATATAAAAAGTACACAATGTTTTCTTTCCTGGACATAGAGGGCGCCTTTAACAACGACAACACATCCGCAATCACGACTGCGCTGTCAGCTCTGCAGATAGACAACACACGCGGGGAGTTGATCATTCTTATGCTAAAAAGGATGATTTTTTTTTTTTTTTTTTTATAATTTACGCGCGCCTAAGGGGTTAGATACCCTTTTACTGTATCGGGCTGAAAGATAGAAGAAAGAGAAAGGAAAATTGTTTTGTAGTGGTTTGAAACTCAGGTGCTTTTGGTTTCGATATTCGCTCTCCTGGGGGGGGGGGGGGGGGGAGGTCGAATGGGACGGAGAGTTTTTGCTCCACTCAGAGTGATTCGAGTTATAATTCACAGTATTTTTTTCTGTGCTTGAAACTCTACAACAGCCAAATCTACGTGTCAGTGTTATGCCTTCACACGCAGAATTTTTCTGTTTGAGTTCCAATTACAAATGAAAAACTGTCTTGCCATGGGCAGGACTCGAACCTAGACCCTCCGAGTGGTGAGAAGCGATTGCTAGTACCACTACACCACGTCCACCCCTATAGGGTAATCAACTCCAAACTGGGTGAGACTTCTGCTGAAAGATGTGTCTTCTCTCCCCTTCTCTGGAATTTAGTATTTAATGAACTACTGATATAGCTGGAAGCGGGTGGTAGAAGGGTGATTGCCTATGCGGATGACGTTGCTATAGCCGTCTCAGGTAAGCATCTTAATACCATTAAAGTACTCCTTCAAGTAAATCTCAATAGATTAACTCGTTGGGCAGATCGTTGTGGATTGGAAATAAACCCCCATAAAACTGATCTTGTCCTCTAATACAGCAAAATATCTGGGTCTCATTTTTGACAGGAAACTAAACTGGAAACCTTACATTCCAGAAAGAGTCAATAAAGCTAAAATAGCTTTATTATCTTGCATTAAAGCATTGGGAATAAATGGAGACCTCAAACTTGTATAACACACTGGCTATACATCTCGGTCATAAGACCGATACTTACTTAAGGAGTGGTCGTCTGGTGGACGGCCTTAGAAAATTTGCATTAAACTAAGCAGAGTCCAAACAACAGCATGTCTATGCATAAGCGGAACCTTACGGTCTACCCCCTGCTCTGGAGCATTAGACATTCTGTTTCATTTGACACCCCTGCGACTGCAGCTATTCGCCTTAAAGCGACTAAGCAGTGGACAAATAATTCATTTGGCCACACCAACATTCTTAATACATTAGGAATCCTCATAGAGAACATCGATTACACCACCGGGTGGCCGTGGTGTAGTGGTACTTGCAAACGCTTCTCACTCGGAGGGTCCAGGTTCGAACCCTGCCCATGGCAAGTCAGTTTTTCATTGTGTAATTGGAACTCAGACAGAAAAATTGTGAAGGCATAACACTGGCACGTAGATTTGGCTGTTGTAGAGTTTCAAGCACAGAAAAGAAAAATACTGTGATATACCTCGAATTACTCTGAGTGAAGAAAAACTCTCCGTCCTATTCGGATTCCACCCCTGGAGAGCAAACATAGAAACCAAACACACCTGAGTTTCAAACCACTACAAAACAATTTTCCTTTCTCCTCCTTCTATCTTTCCGCCCGCGCCCTGGCAACAGTAAAAGGGTATCTAACCCCTTAAGCGCGCGTAAATTATAAAAAAAAAAAAATACCTGAACTTTGATTTGACAAAAACTTCCATGTTTGCTTCCCCTCTAGATCATTCTGGGAGGAATATGCTTTCATGAAGGACAAGTCAAGTCATCTCTACACAGATGGATCTAAAACCCATAGCGGAGTTGGTGGCGGTGTTTTCTCAGATAAGCTAAATCTAAGCTTCTCCTTCCGCCTTCCAAATCACTGTAGCGTGTTCCAGTCGGAAATTTTGGCGATTAAAGAAGCTCTGTCCTGTCTGAAGAACGTGATATCTGCAAAGGATATCCGGATCTTTTCGGATAGTCAGGCCGCTATCAAGTCCCTGGACTCGGTCTCATTATATTTTAAAACCGCCCTTGAATGCCGATCATCTCTCATGGAGATGGCAGAGCAATTCAACATTCACTTTTGTTGGGTGCTGGGCCATAGAGACATTCCAGGGAACTGCGGAGCCGATGAACTCGCCAAAATTGGAACAAGTCTACCTATTCCACCAGAAAAGGGTAGCATAGGTATACCAATCACTACGTGCACTAGCATTAAAGCTGGATGCCAATGAAAGAACAGACCTTAGGTGGACTGTTGGACCAACATGTCTAGCGACCAAAAAGATCTGGCCAAGGCTGGATCTGAATCGCTCTAAGAGCCTGATCCTTCTAAATAGGAAACATCTCAGCGTAATCATAGGAGTCATCACTGGGCGCTGCCTCATAGGCGAGCACGCAAGAAGGCTTGGCGCTTTTACAAACGATTTCTGTAGCAGCTGCATGGACGAGGAAGAGGAGGAGACAATCCTCCACCTACTCTGTACATGTCCAGCTCTCTCCCAGTGAAGAAGACTTCACTTGGGAGCTTTCTTCTGTAACGACCTAAACGATCATATATTCACGTGGCATCACAATGGGCCAATAGGCCTAAGTGGGTTGGTTTTTCCACTCTTACCTACCTACCTACCTAAATAGTAATGTAGATTTTTTAAAACTTTTTTCGTAATAAAATTAAATGTGCTCTTCCTTTTGCAAACCAAAAATGTAAATGTCTATAGAACGCTATATTAAAGAATTTTTAAAAATAAAAAAATACAAATTTGGGGTAAGATGATACCCTCACGATAATACGCCTGCTGGTACTCGCAAAACAATAATCTACATGTGTTCTTCTGGTTTGATGACTCCTGTGGTTCTTTCTACGACATATTCGGTATAAATTAAACTTTATCTGAATAGCCAGATGGTTGGTCAGAGTTCTGTTTTTAACGACTTATTCCAGAAAATCGGAAAGGAAAAGTCGATATATGACAAACCCACTAAAGCCAATCAAGCTCTTGATGAAAAAGGTTATTCGTATTCCCTCTGTCGATGAATTTTGCCGCACATGATGGCAAATAAAACTGGTGCTACACCCAGCAAAGGTTGTAGTTCTGGTGGATAGAAGTCGATTATTCCGGTTAAGTCTACTCGGGGAATCAACCTTAGTGGTGAATTTCGCTGCGCACAAGGTGAGGATTGAACCGGTAGCGGTGTTGTAACCAGTTTGGATGGACGAAGTTATCACGAGAAAATGCACCTCTAAGCAAACCGGAAAGTCATCATACCCAAAAATGTACAATATTAATATTGTGCAAGCAATAATTAAAAACATTCTGGTAGCTATAGAGGGTGTTTAGTAGCAAAAGAAATCCAACTTACAAAAGAGCCCACAAAAAGAAAAACTCAAAGATCAAGTGATCATCAAAAGGACCAATCCACTTAGACCTATTGGCCCATTGTGATGCCACGTGGATCTGTGGTCCCCTTACTCATGGAAACAATTTGAGCTTACGAGTATGATGAAGCGTAGGAGACTGTTTACGTCTATATTCTTTAGACCACTTAAGTCAGTGTAGAAGAAAGGTCCTAAGTGAAGCTTTCTTCTCTGGGAGATAGCTGGACATGTACAGAGTAGTTGGAGGATTGTCTCCTCTTCCTCCTCGTCCATGCAGATTCTACTGAAATCGTTTGTAAAAGTGATTAGTATACCTTTGCTACTCTTTTCCCGTAGAATGTGTAGAGTGGTTCCAATTTTGGCGAGTTCGTCAGCCCTACAATTCTCTGGAATGTCTCTGTGGACCGGCGCCCAGCAAAGATGAAGGTTGACTGCTCTGCCATCTCACTAAGTGATAATCGGCATTCACGGGCGGTTCTAGAATTTGATGGGACTGAGTCCAGGGACTTGATAGCAGCTTGACTATCTGAAAAGATGCGACTATCCTTTGAAGATATCACGTTTCTTCTTCAGCCAGGGCAGAGCTTCTTTAATCGCCAAAATTTCCGCCTCAAACGCGTTACAGTAATTTGGAATACGGAAAAAGAGGCCTAGATAGTAGCTTATCTGAGAAGACACTGCCAGCAACGCCACTATCGGTTTTAGACCCATCTGTGTAGAAGTGGATTTACTCGTACTTGTCCTCCATGAAAGCATCTTCCTTCCAGAAGGACTTAGAGAGGAAGCTTACATAGAAGTCTTTGTCAAACCAAAGTTCAGGTATGGTGTAATCGATGTTCTATGTAAGGATTGCAAATGAATTATTTGTCCACTGTGTAGTCGCTTTAAGGCAAATAGCTGCAGTAGCAGCTACTTGTTGCTGAAGAAATCGAGTCGTATCAAGTGAAACAGAATGTCTAATGACGCGGAGGGAGTAGAACTTAGGGCTCCGCTTATGCATAGACATGCTGTTCTTTGGACCTTGCTTAGTTTGACGGCATTGTCTAAGGTCGTCCACCAGACAACAACCCCGTACTCGTAGGTGAGTATCGGTCTTATGATCGAGATATATAGCCAGTGGGTTATGCGATGTTAAAGACCCCATTTGTTCCCAATGGCTTTTTCGCAAGAGAATAAAGCTACTATAGCGTTTTTGACTATTTCTTGAATCTTCCGGCTTCCGGTGTCGTTTCCTGTCAAAAATGAGACCCAGGATATTTCGCTGTATCGGAAAAGACTAAACTGGTGCTGTTTATTGAAGGAGGGTCTATAATTGGAATTTTATATTACCTGGAAAAAGGACAAGATCTGTTTTATGGGGGTTTACTCCCAATTTACAGCAATCTGCCCAACGGGTTAATTTGTTAAGATTTAGCAGAAGGAGTTCTTTAATGGTATTAAGATGCTTACCTGTGACGGCTATAGTAACGTCATCTGCATAGGCAATCACCCTGCTAACACTCGCTTCGATGTATATCAGCAGTTTATTAACCACAATGTTCCAGAGTAGGGGAAAAAAGTACCTCTGCTGACATCAATCAGAAGAATCCCCACCCACTTTGGAGTTGACTGTCCTGCTATTTAACATAAGACTGATCAACTCCACAAGTGAGTCGTCTACCTGCTGAGTTGACAGCACAGTCGTGATTGCGGATGTGTGACATTGTTAAACGCCCTGGAAAGCAATTGTGTACTCTCTATATTGTAGGAGTCATTCAATGTGGCTAGTCACTGAATGCGGAGCCGTTTCCACCGACTTTCCTTTACAGTAGGCATGTTGAGCCATTGAAAGAAGTCTTGGATCAATTTTGGCTCGTGTATGGATATCAATCAGTCGTTCTAGAGTTTTCAGAAGGGAAGATGATAGACTTATAGGCCTAAGGTCCTTTGGGACAACATGAGACCATTTTCCGGCTTTGATAATGAAAACTACATTGACTTCTCTCCATGAGGACCTTTGTAGCTCGCAGGTATTATACCGTCCGGACTAGCAAACTTGTATGGTTTGAAGCTATGCAGCGCCCAGAGCAGTTTGTCTCTTGTAGTCGACTAGGTGCAATCGCATTCGGTATGACGAAACTCTGTACCCCTAGGAAGTTTTTTTTAGATCGGGTTAAAGAGCCTCACTATTGCAGAAGCACCCCTCGCATACTAACTCTGCAATTTCAATGATTTTTCCTCCCAGCGAAACAAAAAAAATATATCTGACGAAATCATTTTCCAGCTATCTATGTATTCATTCTAACTTCTGATGCCCTCTGAAATGGGTTCGTTTTCTAGTGCGACTCTCGCTGAGGAGTAGGGCATGTGTATACACATTTTCTTAGCTTTCGGGAGGTCGTGCTTTGTCGCATAGTATATTATTAAATCTCTGTGTTCCTTTAAAATTGGTGACTGCAATTTACTGAACTTCTAAAGCTTAGCGGGTTTGGGGTCAATTATAAAATAATCCTTTATCTATATCATGACCAATTTTCAATCCGTTTTCGTATAAACATACATATATATTCTGAATTCACCAAAAAAGTGATCAGATTCCTAGTTAGTGCTTTGGGAAACCCAGTGTTGTATTTGACACTTCATTTATTTATTGCAAGTTAACCACTGTAGAATTGACAAAAAGATTATCTTTGATCAGTGATAAGAAATACAATAAATGTAATGGCTATGATTAGTTTGATCTTTGTAATTTAAATATTAAGAGGAAATCGCAAACAAGTTATAAAAAATATTAAGGAAGAAATTAGTAAGTAGCACATTTCAGTTCGATTGTTTTAAGTTGGCAAGGACAGGTACCAAGAAACGCTTTTGTTCAGAAAGATACTGGGAGACTATTCCAAAGTGTGGTGGCATGAACGAAGAATTGATTACGTGAGATGAGACAAGTGAAACGGTTTGGTGTTTTTTTTTTGTTTAAGAACTTAACACTCAAGTGGGTATTATTACACTTAAAATGCCTGAGCACGTGTTAAGTTTTTAGGAAAAATGGGACAGAAAGAGAAAGAGAGATTTTTGGGCTCAGTGGGGAGATTAAATTATTAGTGTAATTGGACTTGTTGTTTTATTATAGGCAACCATTCGTCTTACGAATGTCTTTCGGGAGAGGCTGGGATTCGAACACCGAACCTTCCGATTGGGAAGCCAATACAGTACCACTTGAGGCACGGCCACGTCCGCCTGGGCTGAGAAAAAACTATCTTGTCATATAAATACTCAGGCTTTCGGTTATAGATAATACGAACGAGTTGGGAAAACGTTCGATATTGGATAAGAGTATATGTAGACTGTATCCGATGATCTTTTGAGTGTATTCAGGGATATGGTAAAATTTTCTTAAGTTAGGAATTTACATATCGCGATACAGAAATGAATGCAACATTAACTTTCTGCATGAGCTATTGTAGAATCGGTAGAATCGGGGATAGCAGAGAGCTCGAAGCCTAAGTTAATATGGGAGTGCATTGACTAGTTTCAGTTTTACGTGCAAGGATAGGTAATCTTTAGTTGTCGATAAAGTACAGAGCCTTCCGTAGATTTTAGATATAAGGTAAAATTCCTAGATTTTTTATTTTAGTCACAATTTCAATGTGCGAGTTGTTGAAAACGATCGGAGGTATATTACATAAGTTAATGTGGTGCCTCAATACTTGTAGAATCTTCGATATATTACTCGTATACTAATGATAGGGGGTCTAATAGCCGGTGCCACCTCTTTGCTCAACTCTAGTAGCAACATGACTTTCAACTCCATCAGTTTATTCAATTTTGATACGAACTTTTGCAGGCTTAAAATTGATGTGTCGTTAGCGCAAACTATGATACAATTATCGACAAGGATCTTGAGTATTTTTTTGTTACCTGATGAGTACCTGATTTTTACTTTGACCTTTATTTTTGTAACAGCGTTACTCATGATCTTTGTGTACATATTCTCCTTAAGTACCTATCAAAAGTAATACAACCTTGTGGATGTATAGAACGCTCTAATTCGGAGCGAAAGAGAGCGTTAAGTCAGTCTGTTGGCGTTAAGTTGGATCTTTGTTTGAAGATTTCTCAGCTTTGGGATGAAGGCAAATTTTAATATCCGCCATGTACATAGCTAGGCATAGTGTGAGCTAACCTTGCCCTCTTATAGATTGGGTTTGTGCCATTATTATGCTACCAATTTGATCACCGAACATATTCTAATTCAAACTGAGATAGATCTTCTTCTTTTTTAATTTCTTTAAAAAAAAATAAAAATAAAATGCAGACACGTTTTTTTTGTTCGGTGTTAGCATCATATCGACGTAGTTCAAATACCAAGGACGCTTTACACGGGTTGTCTAGAAATTTAATCAAAAAATCTCTAACAACGTCACGTTCGTTTTTTCCTGTGGCATACGGCTCATACGAGTATTTGTGGATTTAGCCTTGAAGTTATTTGTCATAATTTGGATTGAACTCGCACTTAGAGCTAATCTCCAATTATTTCGGACCTCTTTCTGTTTTCTTTCCTTTTATATTCTACGAAACTTCCAATCTCAGTCATATCATGCCAATAAATGAGCGTATGATATATTTTTAGAAAAAGAAGAACAAAGGCACAATAAACCAACTATGAATTACTTAATATTGCTTTACAACATCATAAAAATAGACATGCTTATGCCATACATAAAATAAAAACACATGTACGATACATGCATATATTTAACATTGAATGAAAATATATCACAAACTTGTTATTTAAAATTACTGATATTCTGACACCTCTACGCCATTCGAATATGGCCAGTTAGCAAGAACATATATTTAATTTTATTGCAAAAAATCTGTATAAACGACATCTTCCTAATGAAATTCCCACATCATTGGAACTTCGAATTTAGATTTACGCCAATTAAATAAAATTTAAATGTAAATCAGTGGCATATTAAGCTAATTACGCTGCCAGAGAACAGCGGTTTTACATTAGTTGGCAGTCAAAAAATATGTTAATCTCTGCAATAAATGACAAACAGTCACATAACCAAAACGAAGTTGTTCTTTGGCTGGATCATATCAAGATGACTGGATTGATTGCTGGGCGATCCTCTGGTCGATTCTGATGCTGATTCTGAGGAAGAAGAAAGAACTGAATTGGTTGAGAAATAAAAAAATAGTCCAAACCAAAAACGACCAGTCGAAAAATTAATGGAATTTTGCAATAAATTGGTTCTTTATGGCACCTTCACACTGTCGACGATTAGTTTAGCAGTGCATCCGTTTCGACACTCATCTAGCAAATCAATTAATGAAAACATCATATCTGCATATATGGGTAGATGTACATATATGCATTCAAGTGTTTCGTATTTTACATATACATACGTGTGTCATTAAACCAGTCGATGTGTCAGATTCGTGAATCCAAAACAATCTCAGAATCTTTGTATCGGACAAAATCTGATGCAGCTGGCTTCCGAGGCGAAGTTATGTCTCAGGAATTAAATTTGGCCTCCGCATATACCCGTAAGTTGGATAGTGTTGTTGCCTTATTGTTGGGTTATCAGGTGCGGTCTTAAATTAGCATAACCTTGTTAATTAAAGTTGTCAGCCGTGAAATTGAAGTTAGAATGGGTCTTTCATTTCTAGATATAACATAGAGCAGCGTCTATGCATCAACATTCATCATACACATACGCGTAGAGATTAATAGTAGGTAGAAATATTAAATATATTATATCCATAGTAATCAGTTAATATAAAAATGACATGTATCATATAACTGAAAAGTTGAAACTTATGGCATCAAAATATCGAAGACAAATTTATGTATATACAATAGCAATAAATTCCTGGCGTTTATTAAGAGGACAATGACAAGATACTTAAGTCGTGAGTCAAAAGTTTTGGTTATTTTGGTGCCAAAATTGAAAATACATATTGGTATGGTCTTCTTTTCTTAATATTAATCGTGATATTCCAAATCAATATGGTATAGCATCAACATAAGAAACGTATCGTTTTCGAATATCCTTAACGCTAAAATAATGAAAAATAATTATAGAATATAAATGAATAACGAAAATACAATATAAGGGTCACAATACTCCGCCAGTATCCTCGGCGATCTAGTTCTCACATGAATCTATTACCAAAAGCACCAAGTACCGCAGTTCAGTTGCTGAGTCACCCATCAGACCAGTAGAAAATTTTATTCTTAATTTCACATTACAACCACAATGACTCGCTGGTTTGATAGTTTGATAATGAGGCAGCAAAGCTTGAAGCACACCAATCATGGCGATGAAGAACGACGGGTGTTCTAAACTTTACGAGCAAATAAGCGAGAAGAACAGTAGCTAAAAGCCCAGTTACTTGTGAAGTTGTTTTTGGATAACATTCTGCTTCAACCCAACCTTCAGTTCATAATAGTGACGAGATTACTCCGATTGTTTTTCTGGTGTCTGATAATTCGTCCTGAAGAGGGATTTTTTTTTTTAACTAATAGATTTTTCTACTGGGATAACTTTTAAACTGTGCAATCATTAATAGATTTATACCAGAAAAAAACAAACTAATTCTGAAAATTGGTTGTCAGTTCCCTATTGCAAAGAAATAGAAATTGTATATTGATTTTTATTAATCAAAATTTTTATTAATTTGAATTTTCTTTTCCAGAATCTTCTTAATGATCTTCGATAGACATGGTAGGATGCTACGTTGCCCTAGCAGAGCACTTTTGATAGCAACGTAAGAGCACGTAGCTCGCACGGCACAGGATAATTACCATGATAACTAGTGCTACTTTTGACAGAGAAAAAGAAAAATTTAAGAAACGCGAAGTTTCTTCTACTTCTGTAGAAACGAGGTTCGGAAATTGTACTATAAAAAAGGAAGTTTCCCAACTAGATACGTAGCCTGCAAGCATGATTTCAACATTCGAAGGTTGCTACTGCATCTCTAACCACGAGTTCGGAATAAACGCATTTGTGGTTTCTGATGTTTAAGGGATTTCACATCACTCTTTCACACCGATTATTCGAAAAGACAGATCATTTTTTGTTGTGACGAACTCACTGTCACCATCTAAATTTTTCGAGTTTTGCCAGCAAGATTTAGTTACTGCAGGTGTAAGCTACGAAACGAATGGGAAAAATTCGTCTTTTGTGTCACCTGAGTCGTCCGTTTAATTCAGTATTACTGCCACCACCAAAGACAAACGCCGAACTTATTGAATACTGTAATTCCAGGAAGACGAGACTTAACATATCATATCTTGTCAAACTTACTTAAGTGGCGCTGCGTGAATTTAGGGCTCAACTAACGAGTTTCTCCGATTATCCCGGTCTATAGCTACCTGCCTCTAGTTGCGCTCTCCAAGTTGTAGCACCACTTAAGGTGAGGTCTTGCTCTACTGCTTTGCCCTTCCGGGTTAGATTCGAACTGAATCTTTGCAGAGTGCCAGCCGGAGCAATAGTGTCCACTCTACATGTCCTAGCCATGTCGGACGATTGATGCCCAGTTTTCAGACTCGGTCGATCTTGCTGTTCAGCTGACTCAGGATATCTTCATCCGCTTTCAAGGTCTTATACAATTTTGTATAGAGTCTCCTCAGTTTTTCGGGATAGGGCCTTACCACCCGATTGCCTTCTTAGCTCAAAGAAAAAGCGATTAGCCAAGTGAGCATCCGTATCATCTCTACTGAGGTGTTGTAGTTGTAGGCAGATTTATAGCAAAGCCAAGGTAGAGCCAAGCCCATTACTAATCGGAAATTATAGCAATAGATTGTGGCGTTCTGTCCAATTCGTCGATATCGTGTGTTTCTTCTTGCTGACAGCATATACTTGCTTTTGCCCTCACTCACCGCTAAGCCAATTTTGGCAATGCAAGCGAAATCATCCGTGACAGCCCGCTAACTTCTGTCAATTATCTCGATATCATCGGCGTATACTAGTAGTTGAACAGTCTTCTGAAAGATTGTGGCTCCAGTGTTAGCTTGTGAGTCCAGTACAAAATCAAGTTAGATGTTAAAAGAAATCACATTGCTGCACGCCACCTTGTTTGACCATTTTTGACATCTAAGATCTCGATTAAGTTGTTGTCGGCTTTGACGAGCCTTCTCCATCGTCATTCTGTACAAACGGACGAATTTGGCAAATATGCCAGACCTAGATATAGCTCATGCAGCTAGTCTCTATAAATGCTGTCATATGCGGCCTTGAAATCTATGAAAAGATTTTGAGTATCGATTTGAACCTCTTGACTCTTTTCCAGGATCTGATGGAGTATGAAAATTTGGTCGATTGTGCATTCTCCTAGTTTGAAACCACACTAATAGCTTACTGACAAACGATTTCAGATGTTCACAGAATATGACTGCTTAGATCTTTTATGCAAGGTTGAGGGCACTTATACCTATATAGTTGGTGCAGTTGAGGGGGTCTCCGTTTTTGTGGATTGGGCAAACGATGATAAGATTCCATTCATCAGGCATACACTCTTCTAATCAGATCTGAGAAATGAATTGATACATGCTTTCCACAAAGTTATTTCCAGCAGCTTTAAATACCTTGACCGGTAAGCTGTCAGGTTCAGCTGATTTTTTCGATTTGGGCTTATACTCGTATATCCACCTTCGGTCAGGTGGCCGAAAATGTTCACTATCATCGTCTAAGTTTAATAGTCTTTTATACCTGACGACGGAATGTTATACAGTGTTATACAGTTTGCAGAAACAGTTTTTCCTCGTCCTTAGCACCGACTCTGACTCTGATACAGGGTTTACTTCTCCACCTGTTTTTTTTTACTTACTGATAAAACTTCCGTACTTCTAGTGATCTTTTTTTTTATTGTGGAGAAGCCGATGTTCTTCCCATTTCTTCTGTTCATAGGGCCCTTGGCCTTCACTTCAGCGGCGCTTTGTATTCTTCCTGTTTAGTTGCATAAGCCTAATCCATTGATAGACATACCAAAGATGCCCTCCTTTCCTGTCATGGCGTTAAAATCGCCCAGTACTATTTTGACATCATACGAGGAAAACGTAGAAACATTCTTGTTTGGTGGCTTCACCCTTGGCTTCTGTAACAACAGGGGCACATATTTGGCTTGTATTAGCGAATTCAGTCTTGATGCGCATTGTCATAGGACGCTCGCTCACGTGTCGGAAGGTCAAGCTCAATTTCGCATCGGAATAACTGCTGTTTTTTTTTTCCTATAGTAATCACCATAGTACGAGTATACAAGTGCAATATATTACAGCTTTTCATCCACTTCGTCAGTACATCTCATCGCACTTCCTGGACGGCGGTGATATCTGCATGGTAGAAACCAAGGGGCTCCGCTAAGTAATCATCTGCACGTGTCTTGTTAACGGTCCGAACATTCCACATACTGATTCGAATATCGTCGTCCTTTAGTAGTTTGCAGGAGTCGTAAACTGTGAATCCGTTATTATCCAAGGCTATTAGCTGGTTCGTCAATTTTTTTTTGTTCTCTTCCGTATGGGCTTGTGAGCCCTATGACGGCGTAGCAAGTATTATGCTACTGGTCGATCATGCATTAGGCTGTATAACAACTTGATTATTGCGCTCCTGGCCCAATCAGCAGTTTCTCGATCAATCGCCGCGTACGTCCCCTGCTGCGATGCCAATGCTCAACAAACTTATTAGAACTGTGGCAAATGCATATACTTCGTACTGTCTGGCTTGGTTGCCCTTTGTTACGAAGTTAATACAACAAGTAATCGACTTAGCGCTAAGAGCTACTATGGGAGGCTACGAAGCTTTCGATAGCACTTGAAACTCAGTCAGACAACACGACGGAAATGAACCATTAGTTTAGTGGATCACGAATGCTGACTGCGCCTAATATGTGATGGCGGAGGGGGAGATATCACCAAGATGGCATGTAGTCTCCACTGCCCTAACTCCGTCGCTCAGGCATACGCAAATGATATAAATGTACTCTCTGTTGAACGATACCCAGCGACTGTGTGATCTAAGGCATTGAGTACCTTCAAGGCCCTTTGGGCTTTCAGGCATTACAAAGCAGATTCCAGAAAGATATGGGCCTTGTTATCAAGGAAAGTCTTTTATATCTTCACCGCTTTTATAAAATCAATTAAATCCTATGTGCGGGTTATTTTGTGGAACAAGCTTTCCCGAAAATACGTCACTGCTGCATCACTCTAAAGAATGTTTGCCACGGTTGTATGGGGCTGGTACTTCTGGCTCTGTTCTGTACACAGCGCTGAATCACTCTACCATTGATATTCATATCATAGTCATTTTTCGTTAGAGAAAACTGAGCTTTAGCACAATACATACTGAAAGTTTGATGACTCTGGTCTTTGCTGTTGCTGCACAAATGCGAAATCGTTTTTTCCAGTGTCCAGGAATGGTTTCGATCAGAATCTGAGCCAAGAAAGCAATGTAGTCGGGTCTTCACGGATAGCTCCAAAACTTGTCTAGCTTGCGCCACAAGTGTGTTTTTGAAGTATGACAGTGTTGTATTTCTCGTTAGAAGAACTTACGTTTCTTTTTCAATTGGAGATATTCGCAGTCCTTATAACAATGAACTACTCGTATATTGTATATGCGATGGATGGTAAGAACTATCTGCATCTATAGAAACAGCGTTTGCTGAGCCCTATCTTCACTTCGCCGCTAGTTCGAGAATGCAAGACTTTCCTGCATCCAGATGGAAGGCTGAATTTACTGAGTCTTGTTTGGTCCCAGGTCCCAGGTCCCAGGATGGAATGGTTTTCTCAGTGTCCGAAAGTATGCCGGGACTGCTTGCATTCTCAGTTAGAGCATGAGCATGACTGCAGATGGGGTATTTCGGCAGATCAAACAAATGGTTCCCAAAGTATCTGAGAGGTTACAGAAATTTCTTGTTGCCATTTCTTAGTAGCAAAGAAGCCCCTTAATCCAAAGATGGAACAATATCTATGTGAGTATGCGGCCTATGCTCTCATTAGGCTTCAGGAACTCGGTACTGATGTTGTGGAGGCTGGTACTGTAATCACTTTATCAATGAATTCCAATAAAATGTACATACAACATGTAAAATGATCTCTTTATTTGTTTAGGTCTTCTGTTCCAGTAAAAAAAGATTTATATACATATTGTAAAAATATGTTGCAAAACACAGTACAGTACAGAACGTCATGATGCTGACGTTACTTCTACCACATGCTATTACTGATACAGTTTTTGAAGGTGCTTATCCCAACACTTTGCTAGATTAATTAAAAAACATCGAATCACCTTAATTGTTGGCAAAGCGTATGTAAATCAGAAGTTGACAATCGAAGGCAACAATAGAGTAACAAGGAAGCTACGAATCCTAGCACAAATACTCTTGATAATTAGCAAAATTACTGCTTCAGTATAATGATTAAGTAAGGAAATTCAGACGGAAATACTCGAAATGTTAACAAGCTTACAAAAGCAAAAAATAATCAAGTCAATGTGACTGGCCTGAGCATCGCCAATCAACACCAAATGAGTGGTGATTTCTTTTCTTTTTGTTTATTAAAACGCATTTATATGTAAATCAGATTCAACTGTATTGATTTAAGCTGTATTATAAAAGGTTTCACCTAGTTAGCACGTCATACTTCCGTTTTATTTCGATAAACATTTTATGAACAAATTTGCAATTAACAAATTTGAATACCTTTTTAATGACCCTCACATGATTTTATTTTTGAGAAAAATTTGAATGTAATTATTGTACCATCAACTTAAAATGCAAGCTTTGCAGTTTCTTTATTTTTTTTTTAATTCTAAATATGTACAATTCTATGACAATCTGAAAATTATGCAAATTCTGTTACGATATAAAGAATAGAATCAAATAAGCTTCGTAATGCTATCTGCTTGAGCATTGCATAATTAATTATCTGTGGATTCAACTAATTGCCGCATTAAACTGATTGATTCAACTTGGGTATTCCTTCCGCAAATACCACAAAATCGGGATAACGGATACACAAAAATACAAATCAAAAACACGTCGGGTGTGGACGTTGCTAATGAAAAAAAACTATCAGGTGGCCTGATCTGTTACTCACTTCTAATTTGGTAAATTTACATTCAAATAAACTTATTTGCATTTGAAGTTTTTTTTTCGTTTTCTTTCCTAATTTTCTTTTGTTAACTCTTAAATTACCTTGTTTGTTTTTTTGTTGTTTATAGCTACATATGCCTATGTAAATGCTTTTATAATTTTATATTAACGTTCAGAGTTTTTTTAGTTAATGATCTTTAGCGGGAAGGTTATGTTTTAATCTTTATTACGTAAATACAAATTAAGCTAATTGGAAGCTTGTAACTTAGTGACATTTGAAAGAAATCTGCTTACTTTTACCACATATAATATTTAGAGAATAAGTTGCTTCAATTTTGGGTGATTTTTAAGAGAAGTTATGCCAATGTGTTTTCAAAAACCGTGTACCAAGTGTTGAAGTCTCTGGTAATTAGAAAGCAAATTAAGATCAAAATTAATCAAATAAAAATGGGATGGGGTGAATGCATCAAAATGCATAAAGCGGACGAGGGTTAATTAATATTTCGATGCGACCTAAAAAGGTATAAAACTCTTCATATGTATGTATGTGATCACCGATGACTCTTTTTAGATGAAGCTTGATGAACCTTACTCCGACCTTCCACAATCCACTGCAGTGTCGTGATGAGGGTGGGACAAATTTCGGCGGGTTTCCCTCGGCGTACGATAAAACGACCTAAACCAGCCAAATACGCCCCAGTCAACAAGGCTTCAACGAGTTGCAAGTGGATTGTCTTGGTAACAGAGTAAGCAATGAGTGAGATATGTGATTACATGAAGGTGGGACGTCGCCAACGTGCCAATCGCAGTGTGACCGAACCACCAAAATAAACTTCTACACTATCAAAAGGATCCCATGAGTTGAGAGCTGGAAGTTTTTCTAGCTTTAGCGCAAACGACGCAGTTGTGACCTATTTTTCGAATCAGGCTTCCACACCAAACGACCAACTAATCCTGTCTTAATAAGCTGAACAATTCCGCAACTCTAACGCGAGAATTAAAACGATGGTGTGTTCTCTAGGCAAAACAATGGGGTGCTTAGTAGATGATGTTAAAGAAGATCTCTGATTTCTTCCCTCTACATATATAAACGGTATGAAACTTAATATCCTTGACCTTATTTAAAGCGGCTGACCTTATTTAAGTAGGCTAGTTTCCTTGCAGAAGAAAATCCATTTGACAGTTTTAAAAAGATAAATTTTTGCATGCTGTAGTGCGCTGGCGGTTAGTGAACGAAAATCCTGATTAAATGGCGATAGGCGGCAATTATTGGCAAAGCGAAAGCAGAATGAGAGTATGTCAATGACTTTTAAGACTGACGACAACCGAGAAACAAAACTATCTAAAAATTCTTCTTCCAAGTGGCAATCAGTATACGCATAAATCGAAAGTTCAAACACCATCGGATCTGGAAATTCAGGAAAGATGTCGTATCTTCATAGTTAGGCCAATTATTCGAGGACTCCGACAGCCAAGGAGTCCTTTTCACCGCAAAGGGAAATCCTTCAACTTCAATGTTCGAATACCACAAGAGGTACAATCCGCTGAATTGAATTTGGAGCAAATGTAGTTGCAAGAAGGAAGGGAAATCAATTTATGTAATATTATTGGTGATGAAAATGGTCCAGCGAGCATGATGGCCAGACAACCAGTGCAGGACTATGAATCCGTCCGTGTTTTAAGTTTAGCAAAAATTCGGCAGAGCAACAACGTACCACATAATTCCAAGCGCGGAATAGTTAGTTATTTAATGGAAGCAACTCTTCTTTTTGCAGCAACTAAACACGTTACAAAAGATCTATCAGAATTTTGACACTTGCAATAAATAACGGCTGAAGAAGCTTTTAGTGAAGAATCACAAAACCCATGATACTCCACGAGGCTGATGTACCAAATACGACGAGGAATCTCCAACCCCTACAACAACGGAATTTCACAGCAAATGTTAAACCATTTTTGGGAGGAACTGTATCATCCTAGGATAGCTTGGATTTCCACAGCTGTTGAAATAATAATCTTCAACGCAATAACGCTTGGTGTCAAAAATCCAACGGGATCAAATTACCAGGAAGCGTCCGATAAGATTTCGCGATTTTCAATGCAAGTCGCATAGACAAGGCAACCTTAAATTGAAATGAATCCTTAACCGGATTCAGTTGGCCCAATAACTTACCCGATTCATAAAATTCGCGGTCGAAAGAAGAGTGTTCACGATGATCATCTAGCAACGGTTCTAAAAATTCTAAGCAGTTGGAGCTCCAGTTTTTCAAATTGAAGCTTGCAACTTCTAACAACCTTGTTATATTTTGGTATACCTTGAAGACTCCTTCAACGGTATCAATACCCGTTAACAGTTCATCGACGTGAAAATCGTTTTGTAGGATTTCCGATATCTCAGGAAATTCTTTCCAGGAGTCTACTGCGAGCTGACGCAATGTTCGAACTGGCAGGTACGGGTGAAAGAAGTCGATAACGGAAAATCCACGTGTTTCCCAGCGATCAAAATTCGCCTAAACATTTTCTCAGTACGAGTATCTCCTGATATTGTGACGTTGAAACCATATTAGAATACCGAATAAATCCCTTTGTATTGTAGGGCTAATTGCCAAAGTTTCGTTCAAAGATTTGTAAGAACCATCAAAAACGACTTTCATTTTTGTGGTAGGGCTATCTTCCTTAAACACTGGGTGCATCACCGCAAGGGAAGGTAGTAAATGGCTTTTATTCCGGTTATCACCTCACTTCAGTAAGAAACCTCACAGTCACGTCACCTTACTTCGCATTAGGTATTCTCGTTGTCGTGTGACGTTAGTCGCAAATGAAATGAGTCCTGAATCGAGTATCGATTGTTTTGACGTTTGAAGTTTTAAAAGTTGACGCGACGAATTGGATAAAAAGTGTGATCTGACCACAGCCTAAATGTCATGTTGATACGTTTTAAAAATGTTAGTCATTCTCTTTCAGCCTCTTTGGAGCCTTTCGTGGAGTCAAGTGGTCTAACTCGTGGTGAGTATAAGATGTATTCGATTCTTCGTGAAGCGGTGGTTCAACTGTTTCTTGAGTACTTAATGCATCATAATTTAGCCCGAATTCTTGAGGACTGCTGGTTACTGTCGTCTGTGGTACCCCGAACGTCCTCCACTTTGATCGACAGTTTTGTCGAATTTTAATAATTTTACAATAGATTCCTCCAGAGGGGAAATATATTGTACCTTATTTGGTCCGCCTCCTGTTACAGATCGTTCTTTTCTATTGGGGGCCAATTTTTTTTTATTTTTAATTTGTAGTCAGTCCACACCTAAACATATTTAACATTAACATTTCTACAAACTTTGTAACGTTAAAAGTACCTTTTGCCAAGCAGTGGTTGTCCAGACAGGAGGTCCTAAATTATTCAAAGTTGTGGTTATCTTCTACCACACATCGTTACATTTGACTTTAGTAGTGTTGAATCCTCTGGCAAATTGCAATCTTCTGGTCACATCCACGTTCTGCTCCATAATAAGAACTACGCGTTCAAATTGTTTTTTATTTGTTACCTTAACTCTTTAATTAAAAATAATAAGCAACTGTAATATATGAAATTTCTATTAGAAAACCGCTTTACTTACGTTTTCTCATTCTCCATATTTCTTTTCACTGAAGTTTTCCTACCGACTAAAATTGTCACTTCATGACGATGTAAGTGAGAGCGAGAATACTACGACTCTCGATTTTTTTCGACATAATATACCGACAGATGTCACCCAGGGTGACAACATTATATTACTACATTACATTATGTTTTATTGAGACTTTTTCTAATCAATACATTTGTGTGTGTACAATATTTGTTTCTTAAGAGCTAAGACTAAGTTTGCGTCTGGCTTAAAAGTAAGATAATAGTTTTATAAATAATTAAATCGAAATTATAAATAATTTTACATAGCTTTGAAGTATACGCTTGCTCCCGGCGTATTACATCAACGTTGCTTCACATGGCACTTAAAAACTAAAAACTAAACAAAAAAAGAAAAAACAAATGACTAGGTATTGAAAATTCTTAACAATAGTTACCATATCATATTATAACTATTCACTTAAGCTTTTGATCCGCTTAATGTTCATATATATACTATATACTATATTTTTCCGATCCCATACAGCTACTGTGAGAAACTTTTATAAGCTTTGATTTTCATTTTCGGAAGTTGGCTAATCATTATCTCAAAGGTAGTGAGGGCAGAATTTTGTTACTTGTTTTTCGATATAAGCAGAAATTAGGTTCATACCACTTGAACTATAGTAATAGTATTGCAGTAGTTCATTTTGGTCATTTCATTTGCCATCTTAAAGAAGGAAATAAATTACTAGACAATATCTAACGACGATGAATCGAATATTTCTCCGGATTTCCCAATCCCAAGCAAGGCATTGAGGATGCCGGACTGTGGCTTTAGAAAAGCTCCTTGGTAGAAGACGACACCACTTTGTAAATAACGTCTTTTGACTGAACTTCAATGATCACTAGAAAGATCTGTTGCTGTGTGCCCAACATGGCCCGATAACGATCGCCATTGACTGTAACGGCCACTCCTTGCTCATTTTCGAAGAAAAATGGCCCAATTATGCCTCTGGACCAAAATCCACACCAAACAGTGACTCGTTTTGGGTATATCGGCTTCTCAATGTATGCGTGCGGGTTTTCTGTGCCCCAAATGCGACAATTTTGCTTGTTTACATAAATGTAAATCAAAATGAGCTTCATCTGAAAAGATGATTTTTTTGGCAAAATCTTCTCTAAGTCGATCGCAGGCCCACTTAGCGAAGCGTAGTTCAAGCGTATACACAACCATATTCGTTCAGCGGAAGGATAAAACTAATTATCTGTCAAATCAGACATGAGCTAAGTGTTATAATTCACGAAATAAGCACTAGTTAAAAAAAAAAGCGTTAGATGGTGGACCCTTTATATGGACAAAAGCAAAGCACTAGCTATAGTGATTATAAAAAAAAGTAGGATTATGAGCTACCCAAAAACAAAGAAAAGTTATCCGCGTAGATTTAAAGGGGATGCTTTTTCATAAAAAGGAACTGAAAGGTTTCGGTTCGCATTTGGTCTCAACAAATGAAAGGATCTTGGGTTCAATAGATTAAATGGGGAAAGGTAATAATTTTCCTCCACACTATCGTTGATATTTGAGTCCAACAAAGATTTAACCATTGGATTAGGATGATCACATATACGCTCTAGCTTTTTTACAAATAATTCGGTTTGGTATGTCATTATGGGTGTAATGTTCATTTCGGAATACAGGGTCCATATTTATCTGGTCTTCTATATTTACCGCAGCAGAATCTTAAAATTTTTCTCTCAAAAATCTGGAGCTCTTCGGCTACCGTAGGCGAAATTGTAAACCAAGTACAAAACCCATATGTTATTATTGGTCTTATTAAGGTCTTATACAATAGCATCTTGGTATTCGGCGAAACTTCTTTAGAATTGGGCAGTGGCTTAAGTATTGCTGTGACCATTTTGGCTTTATTCAATACTCTGCCGGCATGTTTGTTGAAAACGAGTCTCTTATGGAAGTCAATACCGAGGTGCTTGACTTCATCTCGAAGTGGAATATTATTTCCATTGATCTCTAGTTTCAAGGTCTTACTTTCTTTTACTGCAAGATAATGTCCTTTCCCGCTTGCATTTCTAAAGCAGGTTAGGCCACATTTAGCTGCATTAATTTTTAGCTTCCACTTTTCGAAGTATGCTATAAGAGTCGGTAGTTTGTCTTTAATCTTATTAAGCGCAACATTTGGCTTTTTGTCACTTGCTAATATCAGACTGTCATCTGCGTATAAAATAGCACTAAGGTCATCTTGCGATGGGTAGTGGAAAGGAAATTCATGAATATATATATTAAATAAGATTGGTCCTAGGATGGATCCGTGAGCCACACCGGAAAGGACTGAGAAATAATCTGAGTGCTCATCACCTATGATAACAGAGCTGAGCCTATCTTTTAGAAAGCTGGAAATGGTACAAATTAACCACTTAGGAAAATTTAGACCAATTAACTTATAGATTAATCCCTTGTGCCTGACAGAGTCAAAAGCTTTTTCTAAATCTATATCAAGACCTACCGTGCATCTCCAGGATCTTAAGGTTTGAATAATTTTATTGTGCAGTACCAGTGAGGCATGTTCTGTTGAATGACCCTTTTTGAACCCAAACTGGTTACTTGGAATGATGTTGGAGTCTTCGCACATGATACTTAGCTGCCCTGCTATATGCCTCTCGAACAGTTTTCCTATATTAGACAGCAAGGATATTGGTCAAAAATCTTTTATATCTCTTGCTCTCTTAGACTTAGCTATTGGGAATATTTTCCCTTTTTTCCAAATTGAAGGGAAATAGCCATTATTCAGGCAGTGGTTGAATAAAATAGAGAAAGATGTGTCAAGAGAAATAGGAAATTTTCGAAGAATGAAGTTTTAGATATTATCTATTCCAGCTGACTTTTTGTTCTTGAGGGCTTCTCTCAACAAACTCACACTATTTGGGGATGTAAATGCTTGCGCATTGTTGGGATTTATCGCGGTATTTGAGGGCGAAAAGATTGTCAGGGTTTGATTGAACTCGTTTCTACAAAAAGATTCTATTGTCGAGTAGATATCATTCTCCTCAGATTGATCTGGAACTGTTTCTGGACTCGAATAAATATGTGAGTAATATTCTTTAAACGCGTTTAATTTACTTTGCACATCATTTAGGTTCCCTCCGTTGTGGACTAGAGTGTCTTTCAAAATATTACTTTCGAATAATTTTCTTCCGGTTATCCTATCGATTTCTTTAAATGCATGAGGCGAGGGTCTTATCTGGTTCAATCTTACCTTAAAAGCAGTGTTACTATCAATCCGAACCCTTTCTTTAATTATTTTACTTAAGCACTGAATCCTAGCGTAAAGTTGACGATATTCATCGTTAACACAGTTAAGATGTCGCTTATACAGTCTTTTCAATTGTGTAAGCCATGCATAACGTATCTTAAGCAAGTTTTTTGTAGTGTCTGATATATTGTGATATTTGAAATTTTTAACATTGCGAATGGAGGAATGCAATTGAACGTTGATGTTAATTTGTTCATTTAATTTTGATATCCAGGTATCTATTTCATCGTTTGAGATATTTCTTTCGGTTGGAATATTCAAAGCGGACAGTCGATGATAAAGTCCTAATCTAAAAGCTTCCCAATGTTGCCGGTGGCTGTAGGATTGGAAGGAAGTCAATTATGCTTAGTAGTAACTCAATCTCAAAGTGATCAGAGTTCGTTGCGAATATTGAACAAACTAGAGGGTTCAAGTTATTGCAGATGAGAGATGAAGATATAAGAAAAAAGTCAATCACAGATGATGATCTGGGAAATGTAGGGCTGTTGGGAGCAACTAAGTCTAAATTCAAATAAGGCCCGTTGTAAAGCCATGTGTGTATCGAGTTCCCAGTTTGGTTATGGACTGTGTCACCCCAATCTGTATGCCGTGCATTGAAATCCTCTCCCAATATGACTGCGTCAAATGAGTTCATAAACGTGTAAAGTCGGTCAAGTTCGTTCAGCAAACGTCGACCTGCATTGGAAGGAATATAAATGCTTCCTATTAAAATATTCCTTCGTAAACCAGTGCTACTACGTGATGTAATAGAGACTAGGCAAATGGAAAAAACGTCATTCTGGAAAGGAATCTCAGTATACTTATACCTTTGGTCTAAAATAACTGCCCTCCCCTACCTGAGTGACAAGGGATGAAATTAAAGCCATCGAAAGCGGGCTAATGGTACGAGGATAGCCTTGTTTCCGAAAGGAGGCATATTTGGGGCTTTTGGGTTTTTAGTGTGTTAAACAAATCTAGTCTTCTTTCAAGGGAAATTATGGAGTTACAATTTATCGAAATAATTTTGAAGTTATTTGTCAGCATTATACCACTATAGAAGCTACAAACTCAAGATATGCGAACATTTTGTCTTCTGTAGACCGAAGTTGTTGATAAGTGGGCCAGAATTGTCTGATTTTTCCTAGCAGTTCTTTAAAAGATATGTTAAAAAGATCTTTCGCCTCGTTTAAAAAATTATTAAGATCACCAGATTGTTTCTTTGTTGTAAAGTTTGTTTGGGTGTTATTCGTGCGGTGAGAGTAGTTACTCTTAACCATGTCAGCATATGTGACGTGTTGATTCGTAAGCGTATTTACAGCGCCTTGTACTACCGCTCTATTTTTGATCGCAGCCTGCCTTGCGCCTTGTGTCGATATATCTCCTTTTTCTTTATATTTTAGATATGATGGGCAGCCATGATAACTAGCCGCGTGCCCGGTTTCATTACAATTAACGCACTTAAGAGTAGGAACTTCTTGATTGGATTCTCTGAGCGATTTAAAGGAAGCGATGCACGCTTCTGAATCATGAGACTCGCCGCACAGGACACATCTACTATTATATGAGCAACATTCACCGGAATGACCGAATCTTTGACACCTATAACACCGAAGTAAAGCTTTATTAATTTTTCTTTCCCAGTAGACACGCTGGTGGAGCAAGTATCTAATACTAATTAAATCTTTAATGGATTCACCTGATTCTAAATGAACAATAAACATATTTAATTTTGTACCCAATTCCTTTGATTTGGATGTAGAAAAGTGTGTTATCTTACAAATTCTAATATTAGGAGATGTAGCTTTCACAGCTTGTTCTATAACTTTGACAGGGGTTTCTCCCTCAAGGCCCTTCAGCATAACCGAAACCCTTTTCGTTTCCTTAGGCGCAAAAGAAAACGCACCGTCCCGCGTAATCTATTAATAATAATTGAATGAATTTTAGCGTCATTTACATATACCTTTGTTTTTCGGTAGCTCAAATTTACAAATTTATGTTTCACATCCTTAACTTTACACTCATTTGTAGCGAGTTTGATAACTTTGCTTATAAGTTCATAATTGGCACCGAATACAAATATTGGTGGGCAGAAAGGGGCATTGTTAATAGTTTTAGGTGCATTACCAGCGAGTTGATTATGCATTTCAACGGATGACGTGTTGGTTCGATGAATAACAGAGGTGTTGGTTAGCGAGTTTAAGTTTGACACAGGCACTTGTCAGGGTGACAACGAGAATACCGAATTCGTAGACTCACGTCACATGGCATGTGAGGTGACAACCGGAATAAAGGCCAATGGATGTATTAGATTTGTCGATTTCTATTACAGTGATTTCCGATATTTACATATAATCCGATATAAATTCGCAATACTTTGTTTAGAGCACAGGATCTTTTACAAACCTTCGTTTATTGTTAAGCAGGCGGCGAATACCACCTCAAAATATATCGCCGTAATCTACTGATTGGTTTGTTCTACTACAAATTTTCCATCAGACGAGCGAGTGTGAGTGGAAGAGAAATGTTCTCATATCTGTGCGTAAGAATTTAAGCTATGTGTGTCAATGGAACCTCTTCAATTTTCCCAAATTTTTGCATTTCTTCTTCTCTTCCACTAAAGACGGCACCGAAAATAACCCGAAGTATTTTGCTCTCAAAACGGCCAATAGCAACAGGCAAGAGAGTCATCACGTTTGATCTCAGCACTGGTGTCGTTGTCTGAATTGATAACAGAGCTTAGGTAGACAAAGTTGTATCTATCGAGAGTGACGTTCTGTCCGAGATGTCGGTTAAGTATTCTCATTGCCCTCATTGACCCATAAACTGACATCACACCGCTGTCTTCCAATATCAGCTATGTCAATATCAGCAACGTATGCCAGTAGTTAGACGGACTTTTGAAAGATTGTGCCTCTTGCGTCGGCGAATGAGTTTTGCACTATTCTTTCAATAATGATATTATATTAAAGAAATAGCATGACAGCACATGCTTTGACTAAGTCCTTTTTTGACATCAAAGGTCTCGGTGAGTTTTTTACTGCACAAACGGACGATTTTGGCAAGGATGCCAAAGCTAGATGTTCCCCTGTATAGCTCATCTCTATAGATGCTGTCATACGCGACCGTAAAATCGATGAATAGGTGGTGTGTATCGATTTGGAGCTCATTAGTTTTTTCCAAGATCCTCGGCAGTGTAATATTTGGTTGACAGTGGACTATCCAGCCTAAAGCCGCACTGATATGGACCAATAAGGTTGTTGACGAACGACTTCAGGCGTTTACACAATACTGCAGAGAGAATGTTTTAGAATCATAGGAAGACCTATGTTTCGGTTATACATCGGGTATACGGACCACATTTTACAGATGGGTTGGTGTATGCTCCTTACCAAGTGGATAGGCTGTGCGCTCCAGCAGCTTGTTTGGATTTTCATAGTCTAAGTTAAAAGGTTCCTTCTGCCTGACAGCAGTATTTGGTTCGTTATTGTCGTTGTACAGTCTATAGAAATGCTCTTTCCATATTCTCAGCATCGACTGCGACTCTACTGCTATGTTAATTGTTCGTCTCTACAAGCTTCGGTTCGGGGTTTGTATCCGTGGCATGTTTGCTTTACCTTTTGGTAAAATTTCCGAATTTAATTCCTGGAAAAGTATATCTCAATGTTCTCGATAGCGCGCTTCTCATGCTCATTCGATTTCCTCCTGAGAACCAGGTTTTCGTCTCTCCTCTTCTACTCGTAGAGCTCGTGAGCAGCTGTAGTCCTTCCATGCAACACCGCTTTGTATGCCTCTTACTCGTGGTATACGATATTCGAGATATCTGCAATCATACCGTAGTTACAACAAGGTAGTGGTTCGAGTCGATGTTGGTCCTCGGAACATTTGGACATCCATAATACTGGAGGAGTGCCTTGCGTCCATCGTAATGTAGTCAATCTGGTTGACGGTTGATTGATCAGGAGTTCTCCATGTCAATTTATGAATATCTTAGCTATTGTAGATGACAATGTTTCACCTCTCCGCAATGTTGATTAGCCTAATTCCGTTATCGGAGATAATATCGTGCAGGTTATATCTTCTGAAACCAAAAATGTCCTCTCTTCGTAGCTTTGCATTAAAATCGCCGAGGACAATTTTAATGTTATAGCTACAGCACCTTGTCGAAGAGCTCGTACCAGCTACATTTTGTGTTATTATCTTTCTCCTGTGTGGGTGCGTGCGCGAATATACTCTTATATAATTATAAGTTGGCAAATTATATGAATTGTTACGAGGCGCTCGTCCACGTGACGGAAACTCAAGACTATTTGCCTAAGGCTGCCGTTAATAACAAATCCACATTCAAATAGGCCTTGCTTTTGCCGTCGATTACAATTGTTCTAATAGATGTCAGAGTTTTTCATCCTATTTTGTCCGATCCATCCCATGGTTCATTTCTTATATGGCGGTAATATCTGATTTGCATCAGTCCAGGGCTTTCGCTAGTTGTTCGGCTGTATGTTACCTATTAACGCAACTAACATTCCACGTCCAGATCCAAAGTTTGTTGTCCTTGTTTCGTTTGCAGGGGTTGTCAACAGTAGTTCCGCCCGTTGCTGCTTCGAAACTCGGTTTATTTTTTCCATGGCCGGGCAGTTACCCGGCGGTACAACCCCCAACCTGCAGGGATAGTTTCATTGCAGGGGTCGGTTAGACCGACTCCAGTAATCGTTTCGGGGATGTGAGCGCTACCGTTGGTCCATTAAGGGTTCATCCACCACAATCTCTTTTCCAAGACCTTGACTTAGTCTTCGAAATCTTTATTAGCCTGAGCTCCAAATAATGTCAGAATAGCCCGGTTAAGGTTTCATTTGTTTTATTCCGTTATCTTACTTCATCGTTGATTCCATCAGGGGAATTCAGCCGCTATCCCGTTTACAGTGTTGCTATTCTTGTCTGCTGGTCAGAACTCGCGTTTATAAGTTTGGCAAGTCGATTCCAGATGGACATTGACCGGTATTCCATGGTTACCATTTGAAGGTAAAATAAGGACAACTGATGTGTAGAAACAGTTACAGCACTGGATATCGCCAGGTTACACCTCTCACTGTCTACACTATTTCTACAGCACCCAACCATTAGAAGATCGGTTAATTTTGATAAAACAGATGCAGTTTTATGAATCGCCTGAAATTGTCTAATGCAGTTAGGAACCAAAATGGATTGAAATTGGTAGAAAATTACTTGATGTGGATGTTGATAACGAGACGCGATTATGAAATGACCATTAACTATTGTTATTGTAGTATAAGAGGAGATATTAGACGATTTGTTACAGGACGAAGATTCTACAATACTACTGATGATCGATGAACAAATGTATGGTGTCTACCATTTCTCTGCCTGCATCTGGACTTTAAATTTCAGGTGAGAGGCATATGCCCAAACTGAAGACAATTGAAACAAACGATACCTTATTTTACAATCGTACGGTCGACGAAAATTAAAGTCAAAAGTGAGAAACTGTGGGCAATGTGCAAGCTCATGCTGTTGTTTGTATTTAACATAGTTCGACTTTTAAGCGCTAACATAGAATGATTTTATAACACGTGGCTTAGAGTTCGGCCTAACCTTCGTTAAATCCTTACACACTTCCAATGAATCACAACGTGTATCGAGAAAATTCAGAAACTGTTTTATGGAACTAAACTCCTAATCTAGTGTCAAATCTGACCATTATTGTAAAGTATCAGAATCCAGCTTGTCACTAAGAATATGAATCAGAAAACTATAAAGAGATTCAGCTCCATCTTCTGAAGCTTTCAACCCACGCAATAACTTATCAGCTTGATCGCTTAGCTTACGGAGAGAATTGGTACTAAATAGATACTGTCGATAGTGAAACAAATTTCTTTAGTGAAGCCCTTTCCTTCCATATCTATAATAGTAAGTAGTTTCTCATTTCCTTACCTTTCCTTCTCACTTTCAGAAATCAAAGTATTTTTTAAAAGTCCAGAAGCCCATGGCAAATCAGTTTTTCATTGTGTAATTGGAACTCAGACATTTCATTTCATTTCATTTTAAATGCATTTTTATTATTTTCCATTCATTAACACTTAACCGCTATACAAAAAAACGCTTAAAAATTAGCTTAAGTAACTTAAAAATAATCTTATTGTAACTTACTGGCCCCATGCAGGCACTCTAAATTAAACATAATACTTAATCTATGTCTTTCGACGTTTCTTACAGGCTATTTTTATTTTTGTTTTACATTTATTAAAACTAAAACTAAGAAAATAAACTTTAAGTAGCAAAACTTAGTATATGGACTTTTTGTTATAATATAAAACTTAAAACTAAACGTATAAACTATTTACAACTATATCTTAACCTACTTAATCCTACTTAAACTATTTAATCCTATACCATATACCATATTTTAGAGTATCAGAGTGTTACCCACTTCTTCTCTAATATAATTTTTTTTTTTTTTTTATTATTTTTTTGTGATTTTTATTTTTTATATTTTTTTTTGTATTTTTTTTTTTGTATTTTTTTTTTATTTTTTTTTTTTTTTTTTTTTTTTTTTCTTAAATCTACCTTAATTCTACCTAACACTATGTAAGCCGGCCACGGCTAATCAAATGTGCAGAAGACCGACTTTGCTTCCTATGAAGCTACGTATTACTGGAGGAATTCGACGACGAAACTGTTCCTCCTTCATCTAGCCACCAGAATTGTTGGTGCTGCCGAGCAACATCCCTTATGTCGCGATTCCCTACCGACCTACTGAACCGGAGGCGCTCCGCACTGCCATGTGCGACGTCTCTGTCGTAGTTGAGTCGCCTGTCCGCAGCTGTTCGAGCAACGTGGAAGATTAGCGGCACCGCCAATCTGTCCTGGATCAGACCTTTCATATCTAGGTAGAGGAACGCTTCTGGGGGAACAAAGCCATCAAAGCGAACTCTCTCATGATACATGTAATTGGGGTAGAAAGCCCCGGAGATCAGGTTGTTCGATGAGGTCATTGCTCTTGCAATGTGCCTTCGAGTCAACTTAATGACGAAATTGTCCACTCTTATCAGGTTCGCCCTATTGTACAAGACCTCATTAGGATAGAATTTTATGTACTCAGACTCTGGTGTTCTGTATAAGCGAAGACAAGTCCTAAGACAAGCCCTCTCAAACACCCGAATCTTTTCCAATAAACTTGCTCTTATGTTGAACCACACGGGACATCCAAACACAAGCATAGGCCTGATAAGGGCCATGTAGCAGATAACCTTTACCCTCGCATCGAGTTGGCTGTTATAAAACAGTCTCTTTGTAAGGGCAAAAGCACCTTTGGCTCTGGCCAGAGCAACATCTATATGTTTGTTAAAATACAGATATTGATCCAGCCAGATCCCAAGGTATCTGACTACATTTCGACCAGCAAGTGGCTGCCCGTGCTGCCCCACGATCGAAAACTTTCGTCAATTCTTTCTGGTATCCCTAGAGGCCCCAGACAAAGGCGTCCTAAACAGAATGGTTTCCGACTTCTGAAAGTTGATTTTCAACTTCCAGTCATCGCAATATCGCTTAATTTTGTCGAAGTCACGCTGCAAAAGTATATTAATGACCTCAATCTTTGGACCTGATCTGTACGCGATTATGTCGTCTGCGTACGCTATAGAATGGTGAAGTGAACCTATCAGATCACTCGTGTAAATGTTGAATAGGATCGGCGAATTTACCGCACCTTGTTGCAGACCGTTTTTAATGTTAAAAGTTCCAGCAGAAGTCACATCGCCATTTTTCACGATGAACTGTCTACTGGAAAGCATGTCAAAAAGAATATACAGCAATGGTTTACTAATGCCCAACCTGTCCAGCTTGAAAAAGAGTCCCTCTAACCATACGGTATCGAAGGCTTTTTCCAAGTGAATCAGGCAGGCACCAGTGCACTGATTCTTGCCCTTGTTCCATTGGATATCAGAAACCAGTTTAGACGCAGCATGAATAACATCATGCCCCGCCTTGAAACCGAATTGATTATCCGGAACTATATGTTTGTCCTCAACCCACTTGGTCAGGACTCTATTGATCACCTTCTCGAAAACCTTACTGATGTTTGGAAGGAGACTGATCGACCAGAGATTTGCCGGATTGGATGTGTCTTTATCCCTTTTGGGGATGGGATGTACCACCGCCGTTTTCCAATGCGCTGGATAATGTGCATTATTCATTGCATTATTAAACAGGGTGGTATAAATGTCCACCGCTTCTAGTGGGAGATGTCGAAGCACAATGTTCGGTATTTCATCGGTTCCCACTGATTTCTTACTTCTAAGCGATTCGAAGATCGTTTGGAGCTCTGCCTTCGAAATGAACGGTGGTAGTACCCTCTGATTGGTGATGACATTATTTGCCATATTCTCGTCACTGAACTGGGTGAAACCCGAGCTCTCGAATCGCCAATTCACAATTTCATTTCGAAGGTAGAAATTGTGCACAAGGACTCGATTTTCCAGGTCGTGGTTCGGGCCAATGATGTCATTCGCCTTGTATACTTCCTGGAAAGTCGCTCCTATAGCCTCTACCTGCTCCTGCGGATCCTCGATCACAAAGAAGTTGTCATCATCAACAGCTTCATTTGGATCTATGCCTGCTGCTGTAAGTATGTTCTCGTTGTATGTCGTTCGGGCGATTTTAAGACACGAAAGGTCGTTGTGATCTTTCCTCCGAAATATTTTATTTATTTGCGGGAACATATTCGGGTTGCTGGTGTTTACAGCCCGAATTTTATTGTTCCAATACAAACTTACAGATGCTCTGTAATTTTCTTTTATTAATGTTTGGAGGTTTTTGATCGACGACTTCAGTGTCATGATCTCCGGGTTATGTCTGTCAGTAAACTGTCTGTACATGGTTTTTAGTCTTGACAGCAGTCTACTTTTATGTCGGTGCAGTGCGTCAATAGTTGCGTTGCGGAATATGTCTTCTTCGTCAGTGTGTTGGTACCGAGGTATCGTTTTGTCCATTGTTCGTTTAATTGTCTCGTCCATTAGTTTTAGATATCTGTCAATCTCCTCGTTTGACAGATTTCTATTGGACGGTGGGTAGAGCGAATTCGAGGAGAGTGCTCTCGTCATTGTTCTGGAGAAGTGTGTCCAACGCACCCTACTATAATTGTAGGCATGCCTTTGAACAAACTCGTCCAATTCCGCAGCTTCGTTCGGAACGGTTATTTCGGTACTAAGTCCGCAATGGTCACTGTCATACACAAAAGTTCGTAGACAGTTTGTGGTTTGTTGGTTTGTGCATGTCAGGTGTATTCGTGTGTTGGAACTCAGACAAAAAAATTCTGCGTGTGAAGGCATAACACTGACACGTAGATTTGGCTGTTATAAGAGTTTCAAGCAATGAAAAAAATACTGGGAATTATATCTCGAATCACTCTGAGTGAAGAAAAACTCTCCGTCCTATTCGGACTCCAACCCCTGGAGAGCAAACATAGAAACCAAACACACCTGAGTTTCAAACCACTACAAAAACAATTTTCCTTTCTCCTCCTTCTATCTTTCCGCCCGCGCCCTGGCAACAGTAAAAGGGTATCTAACCCCTTAGGCGCGCGTAAATTATAAAAAAAAAAAAAAAAAAAAAAAGCCTCACCATCAATTAAACTTTTTAAATAATGAAATTTTTATGATGATGTCAAATTGGAATTGTTATACACACTGCTCAAATATAGATTATAATAAATAAATAAATATTTAATCCATTCGCTGAACGCATGTGTGATTTTTTTAATATTTATCTTAGGTAACTGCTGTTCAAATCGTTTTGCCGAATCTGCTGATATCTTTTCCATAAGTTCCGTTGTTTGTTTGGCGAAACACTGGAATTTTTGACTGATGCCACTTTGATTAAAATTGTCTTTATCTAACGAAGAACCCTTGTGTTTAAATAGACTTTACTTCGTAGAACTTCTCTCTTTGGATCATCCGATTTCTCCAACGTAGCATCGTGGATCTCTTAATATGTACTCCATGCGGTTTCTAATCTGTCAAATCTTAGCTGGTAGTCCTCGCTGCTCACATACTCCGAAATTGCATTAGCAAAATTTGCAATACATTACAACACCTAATATTTAATTTTAATATTCTCACTTTTTGTTATTGATTTTATATATACTTTACTCGACTCTACTTGACTACCAGATCACGGTGCGAAGCACCAATTTATGCTTTGGACTGTATCGCACATTTGTTTTATTCATTCTAGTCAAATTACATCGTCTTTACAAAATTATGTTTAAGAAACAGAAAATCCTATGTAATAAATGAATAGCACAAACATATACAAGATGATAGCAGAAGTAATGAATGTTAATAAATAGCAAACAATTTTTAATTAGTAAATAAGTACAATAGATAAGTAAGTAAAGTGAAGCAATGCAATAATGAAATATTAAGAGAATTGATTATTGATAGTGTAAAACATGAATCCAAAACAAATATAGTTCAGATACTTACATTATAAATGTACGTCATTATGAGTCAATTACCAAACAAAGGTACATTTTGTCTTTTACACTTCCATTCATGCATTTCCTCCTTCGCGACAAATTTGAAAAAATTTTTCAAATTCGAAATAGAAAGTTGATCTAATTTGCTTTACGCAGAATCTAACATCTTTAACAAGTATATACCTCTGAGCAAACGAGGAAATATACGAAAAAGTTGTTGGAAATAAAAGCATTTAACTCCCATTGCCCAAAAGAAGCCAGTAGAGGGCTATACTGCATACGAATCCAAACATGGCTTTGCATTTTTTGATGCATAGTTTTCCAAGAAAACCTTTTCGAAATAACCTGAAATTATTTTTTTCTATTAGAGTGTATCCTTTTACACAAAAATCGGTACATTTTCTTTCTGCTGATAATTATAGCTAATGATATTAATTTATATAGGTAATTCCAACATGAGAGTGCATTTAAAACGGAAGTGAAAAATAAGTTGCAATTTTCTTCAGAGATTGATAATTTAAACTTTTAAATTCCGAATTTTAAATTCCCTGGAAATAGATCTAAAAGTGATGATGATGAGTCACTTTTAACTTTTGGAAAAATGTGGTTGGCATTGCAGCAGGTCAGCTTTGACAAATGTATAACATAAACATTGCACTGTTCTCGTAACCCTTAATGCATAATGGGTTCCATTTATGGCTTGGTTTTTTATTTTTTAAACAAATAATAATTTTTAATTTATTTTAATAAAAGTTGGTTAAGAATCCTTAAGCAAAACCATTTTAAGAGACTTTAATTTCCTTTCTGCTCAGTATTTAATTCATGCAGTAGAGGGTTAGATGCTGGGAATCTCGCAATTAGTTGAATATCAATATCACAATTAAGACATGCAGTCATAGAGAAACACCACATTTTGTGGCCTTATGCTACCATAATTTACCCAAAATATAGAATATATCCATTTTCACAGTTCTGTAAAAGCGAAAACCTTTGCAGATTTTATGATACAACAATTTGATTTGATTAAAAGCCCAGGTCAACCCCAGACATAAGGAGCCGGGAGCATTTTCCATCTTCTTATAATGTTTTCCGAGATGACGATCACCCTATGTTTAATGATTCTGCCATCCCTAAAGTTGATTCTCCATGCAGAGGTGTCCTACTTGCCATTCACAATAACTTCAACTCTTCTCCCATCGCTATCTCTTCTTCTGTTAATCTTGACTTTGTTTCAATTAAAATAACACTTCCCAACAGGTCCCTGTACGTTATGTGTTGCTACATTCTCCCAGCTCAACTTATTGAATCCTACATCCTTGCTATTAAAGCAATTGACCAACTAACTGACTTAAGTGATTCCATCGACGATATCCTTATCTTTGGTAGTTTTAATCTGCCCCTACTAAACTGGATTCCATCGGATGATCACTTATTTTTTACCGCGTCAAACGCCAGTTCATCCAAGGAGTGTCTTTTCATTGATAGCATAACTGACTCAAGCCTGTGTCAAGTAAGTGGCATCCCTAATTCTATCGGTCGGCAGCTAGACCTTATTTTCACTAGTGATCCTATTAACTCCACATTAACCTTGTGCCGCTTTATCCTATTAACTGTCGCCAACTTTCACCCCCTCTTCTTCTCTCATTTTTCCATAACTCTCTATCCCAGCACACTTCTTCAACTACCATCTCTTCTTACAACTTCCATAAAGCTAATTTTTGCAAAATCAATACCTATCTTAGCAGATGTTCTTTTGGTTTTACCAACCTATACTTATCTGATGCTGTCTCCATTTTCTACATCGAAATATTTAATTCCATTTCTCTCTACGCACCTTTTTCACCGCATAAAATATCATCTATTTCCCCTCCATGGTACAACAGAAGACTTCGCTCTTTACGAAACAGAAGAAACAAATTATGAGCACTTTTTCTTCGCACCAATTCTTATTATGACTAGTCTAACTATCTTGGAACTTACCTGCAATTCACCCAGCTCTACAACTGCCTCTATCAGCGCCTTCTCGACACAGAGCAAACCAACCGTATCAACGATCCTAAGACATTTTATCAATTTGTCAACTACAATAGAAAATCACCCTCTCTCTCGTTCGATAATATATCATCGACCGACCCACATATTATTGCCAACTATTTTGCAAACTTTTTTAAACAGTCAATTGAAGGCAACCTATTCGTACCCGACTCCATATATTTCAAGTACCTTCCCAATTTCTCCATTGGACCCTCTCTCTCTCAACCTTTTAATCCCACCCTTATCGAAGAAAATCTCAAATGATGAATTTTTAACCAGTCCAGATGGGCTCCCAGCAATATTTCTCAAAAAGTGTGCCTCCAATCTTTCGCACCCACTTTCCTCCCTCTTTCATCTGTCCCTCATACAAGGGGAATTCCCCCAAGTTTGGAAGACCTCTTTCATAAAACCGATGAACAAAAAGGTATCAAAAAATGAAGTAACCAACTACCGCTTTCTCACATACCTAAAATGTTCGAAAGTTTTTTATATGAATTTCTAAGCTTTCAGTGCAAGTGACTTATATCACCCAGTCAGCGCTTTCAGCCCTAGAAAATGGCAACGAAATTGACGTTATTGCTACAGATTTCGCTAAGGTCTTCGATAAAATATCACATCAACTGATAATTTTTAAATTGTCTTCCCTCGGTTTTGACCCCATATTGTTAAAATGGATATATTCTTATCTGGAGAACCGTAAAGCGTTCGCTTTAGGTAGGCCTTGTCAACCCCGTTTTTAGCCACTTCTGGTGTCCCACAAGGCAGCCATCTATGTCCCCTCTTTTTTATTTTAACTATAAATGATCTTGAGAAGATTATCAAACACTGCTCCGTATCCATTTACTTCGATGACATTTCCATTTACATAGTTCTCCAAAACTATTCACACTTCACTCCAAGACTCTGTTCTCCTTCAAGAAAATCTCCATAGATTTTCTACTTGGTGTCTAAAATATTGCTTTGAACAATCTATGACTTTGTCTCGTAAGTCCAAACAATCCCATTCTCGACCTTATTTTTTGCATGACCAACCTGTACCCCAGGTACAATCCCTTCACGACCTTGGAATTTTATACGATAGAGAGTTAAACTTCCATTCGCATATTGATGAGATAATCCTTAAAGCCAACTCATCGCTCAGTTTTATCAAACGCTGGTCTAAAGAATTTTGCAACCCTTATGTGACAAGGTCACTTTACATTACCCTTGTCCAGCCCCTCCTGGAATATGCCAGCCAAGTATGGTCCCCCTTTCAGCGGATTCATATATCCCGAATCGAGAACATTCAACATTCAACTCGAAAAACGCAGAGACGTAGCTGACATTCTCTTCATTCATCGATTGCTCTCCGGTTCTGTGGACTGCGCTTCCCTTTACAATTCTATTTCCTTCAACACTAACCCTCGTAATTTACGCTGTCATCGTCTCTTCTATATCCCAACCCACCGCACCTCTTATAGCTCAAACGAACCAATCTCCCACATGCTCCATAAGGTCAACTCAAACCTCCCCTTTTTGATTTTAATCTGAGCACTTCTTGTTTTTAATATGATCTACTCCACCATTCCCTTACTTCCTAACCCTTAACTCTTGTTAGTTTTTAAGTCCTAGTTTTTAAGTTAGATTAAGCTTGCATTAAGCGAAATAAATGGGGGCATTAGCCCACACCAAATTAAATTAAATTAAATTATTGAGATGTTTAATACAAACATATAATTTAACAAACTAAACTTAAAACTATGACTTATACCTACTATTATTATTATGACGGTCTAATGACTGGAAAAATGCTTGTTCAGGGAATCGAACACTTGACGTATCCGATTTGTTTCACGTAGCATTCGCCACAGCATTCCTGTGATTATTCAGTTTTTTTTTTATGTATTTTTATTTTTTTAACTTAATTTACCTTAATATGCTAAACAAAAAACGCTTAAAAATTAGCTTAAATTACTTACAAATAATCTTATTCTAACTTACTGGCCCCAAGCGGGCACTCTAAGTTAAACCTAACACTTAAACTATGTCTTTCGACGAATCTTACAGTCTACTTCTATTCCTATTTTAACATTAATTAATACTAAAACTAAGAAAATTAATTTTAAGTAAAAACTTAGTAAATGGACATTTTTTAATTTTGTATAAAACTTAAAACTAAAAGCCGTAGTTTGTAGGCTAAAAATAAATCTTAATCTACTTAACCTACTTACATCTAACACAAACATAGAAATACATAAATATAAATATACATAATATGTATATACATAATATATAAATACATGCATATATATATTTTTGCTTTTTTTTTTTTTTGGTTTTTATATATTTTTTTTTTCTTAAAACCAACTTAAACCTACCTAAAACTATGTAAGCCGGCCATGGCTAACAAAAAAATTAGGCTGGCCCACTTTGCTTCACACGAAGCTACACATCACTGAAGGAGTTTGACGACGAAGCATCCTCCCCTTCAACAAGCCACCAAAAGTTTTGGTGCTGCTGAGCAACATCCCTCATGTCGCGACTCCCTACCGCTCTACTGAACCGGAGACGCTCCGCACTGCCATGTGCGACGTCTCTGTCGTAGTTGAGTCGCCTGTCCGCAGCTGTTCGAGCAACGTGGAAGATAAGCGGCACTGCCAATCTGTCCTGGATCAGACCTTTGCTATCTAGATAGAGGAACGCTTCTGGAGGAATAAAGCCGTCAAAGCGAACTCTCTCGTGATACATATAATTGGGGTAGTAAGCCCCGGAGATCAGGTTGTTCGATGAGGTCATTGCTCTTGCAACGTGCCTTCGAGTTAACTTAATGATGAAATTGTCCACTCTGATTAGGTTCGCCCTATTGTATAAGACCTCATTAGGATAGAATTTTATGTACTCAGACTCTGGTGTTCTGTATAAGCGAAGACAAGTCCTAAGACAAGCCCTCTCAAACACCCGAATCTTTTCCAATAAACTTGCTCTCACGTTAAACCACACGGGACACCCAAATACAAGCATGGGCCTGATAAGGGCCATGTAGCAGATAACCTTCACTCTCGCATCGAGTTGGCTGTTATAAAACAGTCTCTTTGTAAGGGCAAAAGCACCTCTGGCTCTGGCCAGAGCAACATCTATATGTTTGTTAAAATACAGAAATTGATCCAGCCAGATCCCAAGGTATCTGACTACATTTCGACCAGCAAGTGGCTGCCCGTGCTGCCCCACGATCGAAAACTTTCGTCAATTCTTTCTGGTATCCCTAGAGGCCCCAGACAAAGGCGTCCTAAACAGAATGGTTTCCGACTTCTGAAAGTTGATTTTCAACTTCCAGTCATCGCAATATCGCTTAATTTTGTCGAAGTCACGCTGCAAAAGTATATTAATGACCTCAATCTTTGGACCTGATCTGTACGCGATTATGTCGTCTGCGTACGCTATAGAATGGTGAAGTGAACCTATCAGATCACTCGTGTAAATGTTGAATAGGATCGGTGAATTTACCGCACCTTGTTGCAGACCATTTTTAATGTTAAATGTTCCAGCGGAAGTTACATCGCCATTCTTTACGATGAACTGTCTACTGGAAAGCATATCAAAAAGAATATACAGCAGTGGTTTACTAATGCCCAACCTGTCCAGCTTGAAAAAGAGTCCCTCTAACCATATGGTATCGAAGGCCTTCTCCAAGTCAATCAGGCAGGCACCAGTGCACTATTTCTTGCGTTTGTTCCATTGGATATCAGAAACCAGTTTAGACGCAGCATGAATGATATCATGCCCCGCCTTGAAACCGAATTGATTATCCGGAACTATATGTTTGTCCTCAACCCACTTGGTCAGGACTCTATTGATCACCTTCTCGAAAACCTTACTGATGTTTGGAAGAAGACCAATCGAGCGGAGATTCGCCGGATTGGAAGTATCTTTATCCCTTTTGGGGATGGGATGTACCACCGCAGTTTTCCAATGCGCTGGATAATGTGCATTATTCATTGCATTATTAAACAGGGTGGTATAAATGTTAACCGCTTCTAGAGGGAGATGTCGAAGCACAATGTTCGGTATTTCATCGGTTCCCACTGATTTCTTACTTCTAAGCGATTCGAAGAACGTTTGGAGCTCTTCCTTCGAAATGAACGGTGATCGTTGGTGATGACATTATTTGCCATATTCTCGTCACTGAACTGGGTGAAACCCGAGCTCTCGAATCGCCAATTCACAATTTCATTTCGAAGGTAGAAATTGTGCACAAGGACTCGATTCTCCAGATCGTAGTTCGGGCCAATGATAACATTCGCCTTGTACACTTCCTGGAAAGTCGCTCCTATAGCCTCTACCTGCTCCTGCGGATCCTCGATCACAAAGAAGCTGTCATCATCAACAGCCTCATTTGGATCTATGCCCGCTGCTACCAGTATTTGTTCGTTGTTCGTCGTTTGGGCGATTTTAAGACATGGGAGGTCGTTATGATTATTCCTCCGAAATATTTTATTTATTTGCGGGAACATATTCGGGTTTCTGGTGTTTACAGCTCGAATTTTGTTGTTCCAATACAAACTTACAGAATTTCTGTAATTTTCCTTTATTAATGTTTGGAGGTTTTTAATCGACGACTTCAGTGTCATAATCTCCGGGTTATGTCTGTCTGTAAACCGTCTGTACAAGGTTTTTAGTCTTGACAGCAGTCCACTTTTATGTCGGTGCAGTGCGTCAATAGTTGCGTTGCGGAATAGGTCTCCTTCGTCAGTGTGTTGGTACCGAGGTATCGTTTTGTCCATTGTTCGTGAAAAACTCATATCCCAAACACCGATAGTTCTAAAATTCCATTGGAAACATCGCAGGACGCCAGGAGCAGCAAGCAGCTGTTAGGACTCTACATTTTGCGATAATCAAATCAAGGATAATGGAAATCTGTAGAAATCTCCTGAATGAGATATTGTGTGCCAATACGGTGACCCTACTCTGACTATCACGGATATGCCATTCAATGGGAGGGTACTATCTAGGCAGTTAGACTTAGTCGCGATTCAGCTCTGGTATTATCAGCGGTCTGTCTATCACCTGCTGTGTGGCTGTCCCCTCCATCTCACGTTTTTTTTTTTTTTTTAAAGAACTTAACACTCAAGTGGGTAATTAATACACTTAAAATGCCTGAGCACGTGTTAAGTTTTTAGGAAAATGGGACAGAGAGAGAAAGAAAGATTTTTGGGTTCAGTGGTTATTTCGCTCCATGGATGGCATCCAACATTTAATGGGGAGACTAAATTATTAGTGTAATTGGACTTGTTGTTGTATTAGAGGCAACCATTCGTCTTACGTGAATTAAGTTGCCTGAAAAAAAGAATGTCTTTCGGACGAGGCTGTGATTCGAACACCGAACCTTCCGATTTGGAAGCCAACACACTACCACGTTAACAAACGCTCTTGACGGTGACCGCGTTTCCAGCCGCATTCTCGAAGAAGAATGATCCAATCACTCCGCCATCCCAAAATGCACACCAAACATGAATGGAGCACTCTTGGATTCTCAGATCCCAAAATGCGACAATTCTGTTTGTTGACACACTCATCAAGTTCGAAATTCGCCTCATCGGAGAATATGATTTTCTTCTAAAAATCACTATTCACTTGTTGTTGCTGTAAGATCCATTCTGCGAACGTTCGGCTCTGCGCATGGTCTACTGGCTTCAAATGTTCTGAATCTGAACTGAATCAGCTGAATCTTGTAAGGCTTAAAATGCAAATCTTTGGTCAAAATTCGCTGTAAACTGCTTCGTGAAAGTCTCAATTGCTGAAAATGATGGCGAACCGAGGTGAAGGGGTTCAGGTCAACACTCTCACCAACTGCGGCAATGTTTTTATTAAACCGTGCTGCACGAACACGGACAGGTCTATTCTGGATTGGAATTAACCCAATCGTCTGAAATTTGTCTATTAATCGGACCAATGTGCGAGGAGAAGGTGCATTATGGTGACCGAAAAACATGACACTTTTGAAACTTCTTCGCAAAAGTCTCACCATTTCTGTAGTGGAGTATCATAATTTCTATGCGTTGTGCGTCCGTGTGATTCTCCATGACTAAATCTTAATGTTCACGCATGTTAAACAATAACGCTGTATGTCCGGTATCAAAAAAAAATGGTGCAATGTATATATGTATACTATATATTCCATTTCTTTTTTTATTTTACATTTGCTAGCAATAATTTTCTAAGAAATATTCGTACATCCTTTCGATCCTTAAATTGCCATGAATGCAACATCTGTTCTGTTGGTAAGGGTGCAAGCTCTGAAAATTATTCTCTGTACACAAAATAATTTTTTAACAAACGAATATAAAAAGCTGCTGATAGCAACTGCAAAATCCCAATAGAAAAGCTTACTAATGTTGAACATAAAGCTTTGACCAAAACGAAACTCTGATTTTGCTATAAAGTTCCAACCCCTCATAATAACTACTGGCACACACTAAATTTGTGAAAAGCTTTTGCAGCTGAAGTATTTATTAGATTGCATCTACACAAAGATTGTGCTCTTTGCTCTTCACATTTTGCAAAATCACACAAGCTTTAAGCAGAATTTAGCCTAGACCCATTTGGCGTTGTATGACACCGTAACACCTCAAAAATGTCACCTTAAAGCTAAAAATAAGTTGTGAAAGTGTCAAAAATCTCAAGAAATAACCTCAAACTTAAAAACTGGTTCCCATGGATTATCTGAAAAAGTATCAACAGTGCTTGGTCGCGATTTTGTTTTATTTTCTCCAAATCATACCGAAAGCAGCTCTTGTTTGATAGATGAATTATCTATCGCAGTATTAAGTTGAGAGGAATAGCTTAAAATGCCGAAGGAGTTTGGTCTAGACCCATTTATTATATCTTACGCCCTACGTATTCTTACTTCTCATTCATATTCTAAAAACGGTATACTACCAGTATGTTCTAGTACTTCAGATAAGATATTATTGTCCGCTGAATTCTTCTGTTTTCTTCAGAAAGTGGTGAACGGATGACATCGCTTACTATTGGCTAGGATTACACATTGGATTTCAAAAATATCTTGCATTACTCACGTACTCAGGGCTGAGATTAGCCAAGTTTTGGCCGTTGGAATTTTAAAATATGGGGTCCTTCTAACATAAATTAGTTTTTAAACTGTGATATAAAACTTTTAGTTATCTACAGGTATATGCAGCATTCTAAGATGTGATCAAACATATTTGAAAAAGTTATGGGTAAGTCACTTTCACAAAGCGACATAAGACCAATTTAGCTTTATGTCACTTTCCACTGTTTGAGGTGGGTGACTAGCTTCGCTCGCTAACAGGATTCAACCCTTTTCTTCGCAGGGTTTAGCTGCTCAGCGACTTCGTCGCTCCGCTAAGGGTATGTCAACTACTGTCAGGCTGGCGCCGATAAGCGAGTCTGTGGGGAGGGTAGCGTCGAAAGAAATATATCTGGCAGGTGCCTATAACTTAATAGTACATTGAAAGGTATTTGCTCTGCTGATGATTAATTCTGCAAATATACCGCCAATGACCGCAGTCTTGTTTCACTTTAAACCATTTATCATAATTGTAACCATTTACTTATTTCGAAATTTTCTACTCCAAAACGCTCTTTAATACTTGAAGTCATCGTGCTACCGTTCAGATAGTTAACACCATCGCGAAATACTACCTACATCTTTTGCGCTGATGACAATTGGATATCAGTACTGAACGGGCAAAGCTTTTCTCTGATCGTGAGCTACGCGCTTCAATAAGTTCCTTGTTGATGGTATACTTTGGACAAGTTTGCTTCACCCTTGATCTGTACAGTTAAAGCAATGAAGCGATTTTGCATGTTACGCCTTTCACTAAGCAATATTTCCTTCCTTCTCAGACGATACTAGGTTTTTGGTTCGAAACTTCCTACTACTGAGATAATACAATTCAAATGACTGTATCTCTGGCATATTGTAGAGTTTCAAAATAGTTTTTTTTACATTTACTGTGTGACTGACTAGACTAGTCTGTTTTATCGCAGTCTTGCTATAGGTCTCATTCACCTCGATCTCAATCGCCTAATAAGTGAGCTGTAAGTTATTTGAGAGGCTCTCTCTCGTTATTTAGTAAACTAAAACATGTCGGAAAAAACCTATTCTTTAAGGAATGATGCTAGCCGGTGCCAGTTTTCTTAGTTAATTAATATTAATGTATTAATTGATATTTAAAAAAAATGGTTGATTTCGCCAATGTCAAAGTTGTGGAGAAATAGAAACCATCTCGCTATAAATGATTTTTTTTCAAACCGAAATCTATCCCTAACCTTGAAAGTTCGGTAAGTCTAATTGCACATCTATAGAAAATTTTTCCACTTTCCTCCAAAATAGGTATAAAGCTTCCTTAATTAACTCTACCAGCAGAGACAGGAACTTTACCATGCTGTTCGCGCTGCTTTTACAATTATAAACCTATCATGTTGATTTCCGATTCCTAATAGAGCTCCGATTTCTAATGGAAATTAGGAATGAAAAAACCTACCTTAATTTCTAGGCGTAAGCTATTAAACTTTGACAAAAATGTTGTGTTTGGCTATGGAACTACTTTTATAACTTTTAAACATTTTTAAACAGAACAAATTTGATCTGCTTACAAAAGTACTTCACGTGATATTTGCCAGATGCAAAGTTGACCTACGTCCTTGCTATTAAAGCGGTTGACCAACTTACTGACCTAACTGATTTCATCGACGATATTCTTATGTTTGTTGACTTTATCTACCTCTGGCGAAGTGGATTCCATCGGATGATCAATTCCTTTTTAACGTGTGAGACGCCAGTTAAACCAAGGAATATCTATTAAATGATCGTATAACAGCCAAGTAAATGGCGTCTCTAACTCCATCGAGACCTTATTTTCACTAGTGATCCCATTAACACCACAACAACGTTTTTTCCCTTAAATCTGTCAACTATCGAAAACTTTCACCCCCTTCTTCTCTCATTTCTCTATAACTCTCCACCTCAGCCCACTTCTTCCCCTACCATCTCTTCTTACAACTGCCATAAAGCTAATTTTATGCAAAATCAATATCTATCTTAGCAAATCTTCTTTTGATTTTACCAATCTATCCCTATCTGATACTGTCTCCATTTTTTACAGCTAAATATTTAATTCCATTTCTTTTTACGTTCCCTTTTCCCGGCATAAAACATCATCTAGTTAACCTCCCTGATATAACAGAAGACTTCGCTCTTTACGATACAAAATGAATAAATTATGGGCGTTTTTTTCGCTCCAATTCCTGTTCTAACTACTTTAACTACCTTGAAACCTACCTCCAGTTCACCCAGTTCTATAACTGCTTTTATCAGCAATCCTCTCTCTCTCTCGTTCAATAATATATCATCTAAGGACCTACATACAATCGCCAGACAACTGCTTGGTACCGGACCCCATATATTTTAATTACCATCCCAATTTCTCCATTATCCGCTCTCTCTCTCTCTCTCTCTCTCTCGCTCGCTCTCTCTCTCTCTCTTAATCTTTTGACCTTACTCCTATCGAAGAAAATAATTTAAAAAAATATTGTAAAAGACATTTAATTAACGTTGAATTCCATCTTATTAGATCATTTCTTCTCCATTATGTTTTTGATCAGCAATTAGCTGCTGATATGACAGGATTAAACCCGGGTTATTTTTAGGATGTCGCCAAAATTGCACATATATAAACATGTTTGTTCAGAGTAGAAGCAAAGTGTAACTATTTTAATTTATTTTTATTTAATCTGGCAACTCTGGAAATTAACTTTAATAATTACATTGTCTTGAAATCACAGTTTGTTAGCAAGCCATCAGTTGCATATTTGCTTTATCATTGTTAAGTTTCGTGATTACTCCAACAAAAATTGAATTGTACAACAAAAATTGAATTGTCAAATAAAAATTGAATTGTCTAAACTAAATTTAGTATAAAACAATGCTAAATCAAACATTGGTGACCCCGACGTGATAGCTAGTTACATTTCCGTTACGTTCGCGGAATTCGTTTAAAAAAATATATATATACTCGTATATACCATATATCGTTGGCTGTATATGTACGAGCATATTGCGTTAAAGTAAATAGATCCCGTTCTCTGATCAGTCGATGTCGTCGTAACCGCGAATTCCGGTTTTTACTCCTCGCCAGGCTAATTTACCGATTCGTTGTTGTAAAGTAAATAATTCCCGTAGACAAAACTTTCGATATCTTTGTATAGCTACATATTTTCGTTTTATCACTCGCTCGAATTCTCTGCATCAGTGTAACCTCCAAAATGACTGGTGGAGTGAAACCTACGTTAGGCGCTTCATTTTTTAAGCGCAAGTGTTCGTCAATTACAAGGCGGCTAATGGATATGAAGAATTTGTTCACGGCAGAATATCTTCAGGATTTAGATGAAGCTGCGCTTATGGTAAGGATCGAATCCTTGGACAACATGCAAACAAATTTCGAAACCAGTCAAGATAGTTTGGAAAAGGAAGACTTCAATGAAATTGATAGCGACGATCACGCACATTTTTCTACAGCTTTCATGGAAACTAAGGCAGCGATTTCTCGTCAGTTAAGGCAATGCCGTTCTATGGAAACTCAGCAGTCATCCACAGTGAGGAACTTTTCAACAGACGAGCCTCATCCTTCGTTTATTGTAGCGCAGCCTAAATCACGGTTACCAGTTCTGCAGATTCCCCAATTTAGTGGAGACTATACTGAATGGCCTGACTTCTATTCAATGTTCCAGACTGTCGTTGATAATGATAGTGAATTAACCAAAATCGAGAAGTTTCAGCATCTTCGGTCTAGCTTAAGGGCCTCAGCGTTGGACACTATCCGTTCACTGGAAATTAGTGACGAAAATTACAAAATAGCAATACAATTATTAAAAAAAAGATTTGATAATAAACGTTTGAATTTTCAGGCTCACATAAGGAAGATATTTGCACTTAAAGGTGTGGAAACAGGAGGGGTTTCAAAGCTTCGTGAACTAAGTGACAAGATAAACTCCCATCTACGAGCACTACAGACCATGGGTACCAACGAACAACTCGCAGATTGTCTACTTATACACCTTATTGGTCACAAACTTGATATAACATCGCAAACAAAATGGGAAGAGCAAACGCCAATTGACGTCATACCCACCTGGAAGTCAATGTCAACATTTTTAGAAACTGAAGCACCTAGCAAACAGGTGAGCAAAAAATTATTTCAAAACACCAACAATAGGCGAAAGGTATTTCTGGCATCCAATAATAGTGCCAATTGTTGTACATTTTGTGATTCTCTCGAACATGCTATTCAAAATTGCCAACAATTCTCCAATTTATCTCCTGCGAATAGATACAAAGAGGAAAAGAGGTTTCATTTGTGTCTTAATTGTTTAAAAAAGGGGCATATGGTGAGAGATTGTAAGTCAAGATGTTGCCGTTACTGTCCATCAAAGCACCACTCTTTGCTTCATTTGAATCCTGCAACGACTCCTAGCACTTCTTCAGCTTCGCAATCTACTTTGATTTCCACATCTCGTATTAGTTCTCAGCAAAGTGACTCAAAACAACTCCCAGCAAATTGCGTTTTCATTGCCACTGCTATTGTTTTCATACGGAATAGAGCCGGAACGTTGGTTCCTTGCAGAGCAATTCTCGACTCAGCTTCACAAATTCATTGTATTACAAGTCGAATGGCAAATCAGCTACAACTTAAGAGGACAAAATCAACAACGTTCATTTCTGGCATAGGTCAAGCAGATTTGGTCTGTAGTGAAGCCGTTGAAATCGTCTTAAAGTCTCGCGTTGGAGACTTTACAAGCACATTTACTGCTACTGTAGTTCCAACTATAACGGACAATCAGCCTAATTGCACTGCCCATGACATCAATTGGAATATTCCTCCCAACATAGAGTTAGCAGACCCTTCATTTTTCAAGTCTCAGCGAATAGACATTCTTATAGGTGCTAGTCTGTTTTTTGAAATTATGTGCATTGGGCAGATACGTTTGCATGGAAATTTGCCACTTCTTCAAAAAACCAGGCTAGGATGGGTCGTCTCTGGTGGTGGACAACAAATCGTGGAAAAATCATCGTGCTTAACTGCTGTTCAAAATTTGTCACTTGAGTCTAAATCCGACGCCCGTTTGCATGACTTAGTAAAACGTTTCTGGGAAACCGAAGATTGTAATCTCACTGCACCAAATAACACAAAGGAGGAAACTGATTGTGAAAAACACTTCGTTGAAAACCACATTCGATTAGAAACAGGTGAATATTCGGTTCGCTTACCCAACAAAATATCTCCCACAAAGCTTGGCGATTCATATCAACAAGCTCTTCGACGTTTCCATAATTTAGAAAAAAGACTTCAAAACTATAGCGATATTAAAAGCCGATATTTAGAGTTCATAGAAGAATATGCTGCCCTCAAACACATGTCACCAATAAAATCCGTTCCTCCTGGAATACCTGCATTTTTCTTGCCACATCATTGCGTATTGAAGGCTGACAGCACAACCACCAAATTACGAGTAGTTTTTGACGGATCTGCTGCTACTTCTTCGGGATGTTCATTGAATGATATTCTGTTTGCGGGTCCGACCATTCAGCCAAAACTATTTTTCATTTTATTGAGATTTCGTTCTTTTAAAATTGCATTAACCGGTGATATTTGTAAAATGTATCGGTGCGTTAAGATGTCATACCCTGATAGTTATCTTCAATGCATATTGTGGAGAGACGATCCTAAAGATTCAATTCAGATTTTTAAGCTTAATACTGTTACATATGGAACCAAACCAGCTGCATTTCTAGCCATTCGAACAATGCATCAATTAGCTGCTGATGAGGAAAAAATCTATCCGGTTGGGGCAAAAATCGTTCGTAGGGATTTTTACGTAGATGATTTGATATCTGGCGGAGATTCAACAGAAGAAGTCCTCGAAATCATGCAGCAAACGACTCAATTGCTAGGCAAAGGACATTTTAAATTACGAAAGTGGTGTTCAAATGACCCAAACGTTCTTACTGACGTCACAGAAACAGACAAAGAGCAGTTCCTAAAATTCCATGACGGATGTGATGTCACAAAAACTCTTGGACTAATGTGGGACCCCAATTCAGATAACTTCTTGTTTTCGTCCGTTCCTTTTCCTCCCAACCAAAAGATTACCAAACGCACTGTGCTATCTTTCGTTGCTCGATTTTATGATCCACTTGGGTTGATAGGGCCTGTGATCACAAAGGCAAAATTATTTCTTCAACTTTTATGGAAAGAAAGAGTAAATTGGGATGAAAGTCTCCCGCAATGGTTGCAATCTATTTGGTCAAATTTATGTGCAGACTTCCAATTAATTGATAAGTACAGCTACAAACGATTTGTGATGGCTACAAATACGCGTTCTAGAAATGAGATACACGCATTTTGCGACGCTAGCCTTAGTGCTTATGGTGTATGTATTTACATACGGACTGAATATAATGGGATAGTTCAAACTAATTTGCTGTGCTCGAAATCAAGAGTCTCTCCACTCAAAACCCTTACTGTCCCTAAGCTCGAATTATCTGCTGCAATGTTACTAGCTGAACTTTGTAGCTCCATATCTCGGACAGATATTTTTGATTGTGAAATTCATTGCTGGTCAGACTCTACTGTTGTCTTATCTTGGTTGAAAGAAGAGCCATCCAATTACAATGTATTCGTGGCGAATACCCTATTCTAAAATACAAGCTTTAACCGATGGCATGACTTGGCATTACGTTCCCTCTTTAATGAATCCGGCTGACATTCTATCGAAAGGAGCTACTCCCAAACAGCTTATAAGTTCGTCCTTGTGGAACTATGGTCCATTTCTTAAAAAAGAAGAATCTCTCTGGCCTAGCATTCCGGGTTTTACTTCAGACTTGCCTGAGAAGCGGAAAAGGATTCTACTTTCGACGACCAAGATAGCAGATTTATCTATCGGTTGCAAATTTTTAAACTCGTTTGGAAAAATGCAAAGAATTTACGCCTATGTCTACCGATTTTGTGCAGGTAGGAAGAAATACGACGGTGCTCATTTGTCATCTGGTCCTCCTACTCTCGATGAAATTCAGCAGGGAACATATCTTTTAATTCGCATGATTCAAAAAACAAATTTAGCTGCAGAAAATATAGCACGCTCGAGGCAAGGAAAAAAATCAACTCTTCCAGTAGCATTATTTCGCTTAATCCGTTTCTTGATGGTAATGGTCTGCTGCGAGTGGGGGGCCGGCTACAAAAATCCGCATTGAACTACGAATCGAAGCATCCTATAATTCTTCCCAAGCATCACGGTCTTACAGATTCAATCATCTATCATTTTCATCAGAAGTTCTTACATGCTGGACCGCAATCTTTACTCGCATCTTTAAGACTACAATATTGGCCTATTGGTGGTAGAAAGACAGTCATTCGCGTGGTAAACAAATGTATTCGTTGTTTTCGGCTTAAACCAAGAATGGCGCAACATATAATGGGAAACCTACCAATTGAACGGGTGCAATCCAACAGAGTTTTTTTTGTTACTGGAGTCGATTATTGTGGGCCATTTTACTATCAATCAGAAGTAAGAGGTAGGCCTCCTACAAAGTGTTACATTTGCTTGTTTATCTGCTTCGCAACCAAAGCGGTGCACTTAGAACTGGTAAAGGATTTGTCAACGTCAGCCTTCCTAGCGGCACTAAAACGTTTTATTTGCACCAGGGGCAGGCCGAAATGCATTTGGTCCGACAACGCTACAAATTTTGTTGGTGCAAAAAACGAGCTAGCTGATCTTCGAAATTTATTCCTGAGTAATAGTCACAATCAAGCAGTTCAACAGCAATGTCTCGAGGATGGGATCAATTGGAAGTTTATTCCTCCGAGGTCCCCGCACTTCGGGGGCCTCCGGGAGGCCTCTATTAAATTGGCCAAATACTTGCAACTTTGAATTTTGAAGAGCTTAGATCATTAGTTTGTCAAATTTCTGCAGTCATAAACTCACGACCTTTGTCTCCCATTACAGATAACCCTGATGATCTCGAGGTTCTTACTCCTGCTCATTTTCTTGTGGGGGCTCCATTTACATCTATAGTTGAGCCTGACGTTACGATGCTTAATATCAATCGCCTCAGCAGATGGCAACGCATATGCTTCATTGAACAGCTCTTTTGGAAAAAGTGGAGCACCGACTACTTGACCACTCTACAGCAACGAAACAAGTGGCGCTCATCAACCTGCAATATAGCTGTCGGAAATATGGTGTTGCTGAGGGATGAAAATCTTCCACCTTTAAAGTGGCCGCTAGCCAGAGTTATCGAAACCATTAAAGGAGCAGACGACGTTGTTCGGGTAGCAGTAGTGCGAACAAGCACTGGTATTTCAAGGCGCGCTGTTGCAAAATTATGCGTTCTCCCAATTGATGATAAGTCAGTTGAAAGCCTGGACCTTCAACGCGGGGAGGATGTTCAGAGTAGAAGCAAAGTGTAACTATTTTAATTTATTTTTATTTAATCTGGCAACTCTGGAAATTAACTTTAATAATTACATTGTCTTGAAATCACAGTTTGTTAGCAAGCCATCAGTTGCATATTTGCTTTATCATTGTTAAGTTTCGTGATTACTCCAACAAAAATTGAATTGTACAACAAAAATTGAATTGTCAAATAAAAATTGAATTGTCTAAACTAAATTTAGTATAAAACAATGCTAAATCAAACAATGTTCTTAAAAGATTTTAAAAACTAATTCTTATTAAAAAAAAAAAATTAATCTACACTCTTAAAAAAATCACTCCATACAAATATGTGATATTTCGGAAGAACATCGACCATTTTACGGTCATCGTAATCAACACATTGGGTAATCAATTCAAGCCATAGTGACCAAATTTCGCATCAATTTTATGCTATTGGACATTAAACCACCTACCAGTGTTAATGAAGACCGTGATTTATCTATTCGTCGCCGTTCGCAGTAATTGGGATTGTGCGACTCGACTACGTGGAAGATTTTGCCTAAGTATCTTGGTCTAAAACCTTACAAAATACAGCTGGTGTGAAACTGAAGTCGAACGACCTGTGGGCCTTAGAAAAGCTGCGCGATGATCTTCTTTTTTATCGATAAACTGTCTTCAGCTACGAAGCCCATTTCTGGTTGCATGGGTATTGGGTATGTTAATATACAAAACTGCCGTATTTGATCCGATGAGCAACCTTAGGCAATACAAAAGCTGTCAACGGAAAAATGCACAGTTTAGTGCGATTTATGGTCCGGCAGAATCGTTGGTCCGTATTTTTTTCGCCCAGAATGCACGAGCTAAACCTGGTCGATATGTGGTTCCAGCAAGACGACACAACATGACACACAGCACGCGAATCGATGAAACAATTGAGAAATGAGTTAGTTGAGCAATCTATCCCTCGTTTTAGACCGGTGAATTAGGCAGCTGGATCGTGCGATTTGATCTCTTTAGACTATTTTTGATAGGGATACGTCTAATCACTCGTCTATGCCGATAAACTAGCGTTAATTGCAGCCTTTGAAGACAACATTACACGTAGTATTACCGAGATATCAGCCAATATCCTCGAAAAAACTATTCAAAATTGGACTCTCCGTATGGACCACTTAAAACGTAGTAGTGGTCAACATTTACATGAAATAATCCACAAAAAAGTGAATGGCAAGCATTGATTTATCAACCCAAATACAAATTTTATTCACTTTTACAATTCTCCTGTGTTTATTTTTGACAATTAAAAACCAATCCCCATTATACACGATTTTAAGACGATTAATAAATACTGCCCCTATCTATTTACGTTGACAACACCAAATTCTCCACAACTATTTCTTCACTCCAAGACTATATTCTCCTTCAAGAAGACCTTGATAGGTTATCCATTTGGTGTCTAAAAACTGAGTTGACTTTGTCACGTAAGTCCAATTAATCTCCGCCTCGACTTTATTTTCTGCATGGCCAACCTATACCCCTGGTTCAATATCTTCGCGACCTTGCAATACTGTACGGTATAGGGTTAAACTTATGCTCGCATATTGATGGGATAATTCTTAAATTTTTGTTTATCAAACGATGGTGCAAACAATTTTCCGATTCTTATGTGACCAGGTCACTTTACATTACCTTTGTCCGGCCCCTTCTCGAATATGCCAGCCAAGTGTGGTCCCCTTTCAGTGAGTTCATTTATAACTAATTAAGAACATTCAACTATATTTCCTTCGATTTGCACTTCGAGGACTACCCGGAGATGACTCTTTTATTTTACCACTGTATCCTTTCTTAACTTGAATAGACTCAAAAAAACGCAGAAACGTAGCTGACATTCTCTCCATTCATCGACTGTTATCATATATGGTTGGGTTACAACTCTATTTACTTCAACACTAACCCTCGTAATTTATGATGTCCTCGTCTCCTTTATATTCCAAACCATCGCACCTCTTATGGTTACCATGAATCAATCTCCCGTATGCTCCGAAAGGTCAACTCAAACCTCTCACACTTCTCGCCTCAAGTGTATTCAAAACCTGATGAGTAAAATAGATCAGGGCAATTTAACAGATACGTAAGAATAGAGCTTTCTGCTAGGTACCGAAACTTTGGTTTTGATATTGCACTGGCATAAAGTGAAAGAATGAGGCAGATATCAATTTTGTTGTACCGTGATTTATGCAAGTTTGTCTTATTGTTTATGTCATAATAAATACCATCGACAGAAGGACAGATATCTGTGTTGTGGACACCAAATTAGAGATGGATTAAGTCCTTTTCAGAGCTGATGAAAAAGTGGTCTTGTAAAATAATGTGTTGCTCTTATAACGATATACATACATAACTTCTACAAGATAGATGTGGTACAGTGGTTAAGCTCAGCAATTACACAACAGAAGTACTGGATTTGAATCCCACTCCATATATGATACTTTGAAACAGAAAAAATGATCTCTGACGTCACTACATTATCGGAAGGCAGTGGTAATTCTCCCAAAATTTTTCATACTCTTGGCGTTTAGAGTTAGCAGTAAACTGTTGATCCCACTCCCTTCGAAATGTCAAGATAAACAATGAATCATTTGCTTATTTTTAAAATCCGCAATGGTACATGGATCGATAAAGACTACAATAAAAAAACTAAAAATTATGCACCGAAATCATTAATTTTTAACTTCAACAAATCTATGCAATACCTAATTCAGAAACCGCCCACAATACTTCATTTACAAGGCTGAATTGCAAAACTTCTCTTTCAAATGCGGTCGAACATAATCGAGCTATTTGTACTCGCATATCTGTTTACTTTTATGTGTTCTGTAGGTGTACAAATTTGTAGAACAAAAATTGTACGATATGACACGACTTCTCCCGTGTAATGTTTAGCTCAGTTTTAAACCCTTGCACCGAGAAATGCACCAGAAACAAAAATTAGTTTCACTACTCTAATACAGATGGCGATATGTAAAACTTCAAGAAAGGACAACTAAATGAAAAATAATGCTGCTTCATAAACGTGAAGATGTATGTACATAGGTAGAAGCCATACATACATATCTACTTATCAGTATTCTTATTGGAAAATTTGACAGTTTGACATTGTATTTTCTTCAACGGGTATCTATGGTATTTGCTGATTTGCTTTCTTATCCAAATTGTAAAAATAACAACTTTTATAGTATTCTATGTACTCGTACTATCAAGATTAAATTATTAACGTTTTTTTGAATATGATAAATTAATGGAAGAACTTGTAGGATAACTCAACTTCATGCTATGTTGGTAAGAGCTCAGAGACGCAGTGGACAGTTATATTTTTAAATTTAATTTACGATAGCAATGCTGTTGGAAAATAATGTTTTGTATCCTACATAAAATATCTTATTGAAATTGCATGCAGAAATTTCTAACCGTTTTGGAGTTTTGACTTTATATTTGGAGAATTTCGAAACCATCTCTCTGGACTGCGGTCTTCATATTTTTTTTACCTCATTAGTAGGTATACGTGATAATTTCAGTCCCTGAAAAAAGTATTTACTTTTTTTTATTACCGAAGGAAAATTGTTTGTCGAAAATAATATTTTTTTTTCCATCCGAGAGGACTAGGGGTCTTGCCTATTCATCAAAGATAGTAATGGACTTTCTATAAATAAAATTATTGAGATCGATGCGATGCATCATAAGTACAGTTCGCATAAGAAATAAGTACTCGTGTTACAATATCGCGTCCATTTATTACCTTCCGCGATACAAACTAGAAAATACCGATTTTCTGACTTACTTGGATCGAATTGTATTGGTGGTGGTGATTTTAACTCGAAACACACTTTTTGGTGTTCAAGATGCGATTCAACTTGAGGCAACTACTTTACGAAGCCGGCATGCGATTTAATTTTGACTTCATTTAGAAGGGAGAAACTGACATATTGCCCCACCGACAGAACAAAAACTCCAGACCCCTTAGGCTTCTTCATTGCAAGAGGTGTTGCTAACGACTTTACAAACGTCGAGGAATGTTTTGACCTCTCCTCAGGTCATTGACCAATAATCTTGATAATAAGCGAGCGTCTAATGAAAAAAGAAGACTCCCCTAGATAAACTACCAATCAGACTAATTGGGACGGCTTTAGAAAATATTGTTTACTAAATACTGTTCTGAATGTTCGCCTAAAATACTGTATGGAATAGAAGATAAAATCGGCAGATTTCGAATATCGAAAATTCGAATATATCGAATTCATACAGAACGCCAAGACTCCCGCTAGAAGGAAAGAAATCGTAAATAGCGAAGGTAAATATCCGCAGGAAATAAAAGAATTCATACGCTAAAAGAGGAGTGCAAGCAAAGGATGGTAGTAATCCAGAGCTCCACATCACAAACATTTTTTAAACCATCTGTATAATGAGCTCAAGAAAGCAATCAAAAATTTCAAAAACCGAGAGATCATTCCACAATTGACCAGGTTTAGGGAATAATAAATGAAATAGAGTAAACTTTAGAGGAGAAAAAGGTATGTTCTAGCACTTTTCTGGACGTCTCTCAAGCGTTCGACAAAGTATGGCATGAAGGCTTGAAGGCCTGCAGTTTAAATTAAGACAGTTCTTCCAGAACAATTATGTGAGATTTTAGAATTCTACCTTGAGATTTAGAATCCATAGATCGGAATAGGTACTCCGAATTTAAGGAAATCAGTGCCAGAGTACTACGAGGAAGTGTTCTTCCTCTACACTCGAGATATACCGCAAGGAGAAGGAGCAACTGTAAAGCTCCAACGAGCTTTGGACAAAATTTATGGGTGGGCAAAGATTTGGCCCATTGCTATCAACGAGACCACATCAACTAATGTTAACTTTACTTACAACAAAAATAATAACCTACCCATTTTCATTAACTCGGTAAAAATGCCGTATGCAAACGAGGCAAAGTATCTAGGAATGACACTAGATGCGAAACTCAAATGGAAGTCACGCGTTAAAAAGAAACGCGACGAGCTTGAAAATAAATTCAGACAAATGTATTGGCTACTCGGAAGACATTGCAAATTTATACAAGCAAGTGTTAAAACCTGTTTGGACGTATGGTATTGGGGTTGTACTAAACGAAGTAATAGAGATATGATACAATTTTTCAAAACAAAGTGCAGGAAGTCATAGTAAATGATCCATGATATCCACAGAGACATAGGAGGAAATACTTTGCTCGATAGCTCCGTATTCGTCTTTACGTTATACTTCCAATTCTGGACGAGACAAACCTTGCGCACCGACTACAGAGAAAGAAACTGTTTAATTTAGCACAATAAGGACTAGCCGCATTTAATTTCATAAATTTCTGCGTCAATCTTTAAAATTGCTTGAATTCTGTTCCATGTACCTATATATTACTAAGTCGGGCAAAAGTAATATTTTAATGTGAATTGGCCGTCATTTTGTTAGAAATAAATAAAAATTGGGCTTCACGAAAAGTTTACATGAAGGTGTAAAATTGATGAAATTAATTTGAAAAAATGATATCGGTCAAATGACCACCTCCTGAGTTGATGCATATTAATGATCGTTTTATAGCATTTTGAGTTGTATCTCTCAAAACATCTGGCTCCAAATTGGTGATTTCTTCTTCAACAGTGGATTTCAAAACTTGCAAGATTATTATTTTGTTGTGGTAAATGCAAGATTTCAAGAACCCCCAAACGAATAAGTCTGGCGCCGTAAGATCTGCCGATCTGTCCGGCCAGTTCAAATCGCCACAAGGGGTGATCACACGGTCTGGAAATCTCCATCATTACCCGACCTGTATAAACGGTTGCTCCATCGCGCTGGTACCAACAATGCTCAAGATCCAATTCACCAAATTGAGGAAAAAAAAAACATCTGCTGTAGCGCTGACCAGTTACGGCTACGGTGATGCCGTCGGCAAATGCCGAACAGTCACGTGCATTTCATGTGGATTCTTCGTGCCTCAGAAATGCAAATTTTGTTTATTCACATAACCACTTAAGTGGAAATGGGCTTCGTCGCTCATTATGACTCTTCTTGCACCAGGCTTAACAGAGCATGGGAGTAAGTTAATCTCACTTGACGGTCAGCATGCGACAGTCTGCTGATGTCAAATGCAATCACCGATTGTGTGCATCGTTGTCTCGTCGATGTTTGTGGAATCTCTCGAACGTCCTCGGCCACAGCTGTGATATTCTCGGTCGAATGAGCAATACCGGGCCGGCCACTTCTTGCGACGCCTATAGCGGACCCCAGTTTGCACGAGACGCTCAGACAAACTCTAAATTCTTCGCGCACATGGTGCAGTAAAACGACGATGAAATAAAAAAAAAATAAAAAATAAGCAATAACAATAATTTCGTGCTCTTCAGGTAAATATCGCTCTATGCTTATAGTCAACTCATTCTCTATCTGTCTACCACATAAATGTCAAAGTACAATGACACTTGACGCCATTAGGAACAATTCTGGCACTTTCACATTATGACATTACTTTTGTCCGACCTTGTACGTATGTAGTGTATGTTGCCAATGCTGCTACGTCTATAATATTGTAAAATAATGCTAAGGGTCAGCAATTGGTCTTACGCTCCGAGCAATCTGTCCATATTATCAACGCCACCCTTTGTTTTATTGTATCATAATATGTAATGATTTCAGATTTACTCGCCTGAGTGTTATCTAAATGATCCTTGGTAGGCATTGGGGATAGCATAGAAACATTTTTTTTAGGCACGTTAGAGCACAATGCTGTTTCTTTGCTAAAGGCAAAACTTGTAGAATAAAGTTTTTTTTCTCTATAAAAACTACATAAATCTTTTAAAAGAATATGATTTGTCATATTATCAACGCTTGTTTTTTTCAGTTGCTACTATGTAAAAAAGTTATCTGTGTTGTTCTTCCTAAATTTTTATAATTTGTAACAAGATCACAGTTCATTCACCGAGACTTGCTTGGTGCTTGCCTTCTATTGTATACAAATTACCCCGCAGAGGGTAAGAATTTGATACTTCGGATGCCGAAAATATTTTGATGAAATAACATCGCGTGTTGTAGAGGCTTTGCCAGTTTTGGCGCGTCTGGAATGCGTAATTTCATTGTCAAACCGGATAATCTAAATCTGCAATATGATATTATAGCGAGGATCCCGGGAAGATGAAATGCTTTCCGTAATTCCAATAAATGCTCTGTATTTGATTTGTGCACGCCACAATAAATTAAGGTTCCAAAAAATACGTCTAACTCTCCCTCCTTTGGAGGGCAATTGCTTTCTAGAGACCTTTGTTCTAAGTCTTTGTTGTATTTTTCAAAAATGCATTGTCATTTTCTATTACATTTCACGTAAACTTATATCACGCATTTCGGCTGCTACAACAATGCTTTTGAAAACGTATTTTCGTGTGCACATGTTGTTAACGCCAGCAGCAGCTTGTCCTTGTCTTAAGGTATTTCGGTCAACCGTTTGGAATTCGAGAAACGGATTGAGATTCCAGCAAGTACCATCTTTACCAAGAAGTTCATCTGACGATATAGCTTCTTGACTATCGTTTGAATTCAATATCAGCCTCTACTTCTTCGGCTGGTAATATGTTTCCTTCGTTATCAGATAAAACAAACGGTTCATCATTACTCTCGTTTAACATTTCACAAACTTCATAAAAATTAAATCTTCGATGATGCACTTGTTCCATAAAGGAAAAACTGAAACTTTCATTTGAATTCATAATTTTCTGTTTTTAATTTTCACATGAAATGCTTTACATTTCGCAGACTCAAAATAACTAATACAGTAACAAAATTAAATAAAGACAATATCAATCAAAATTCATACCTGAAATGGCAAGGAAATTCCCTATTCAGGAACTCGGGTGCAAAATCTCAACAGAGAATGACATTTGCTTACAATCTAAAAATGATACCATCAGTTATAAAATAAAATAATTCAAATAATCTCTATGACACCGATTTTCAATTTCCCGTTGAATTATCGCCTGTTAGACTTCATTAGATTTGGGCCTGTTGGTATGGACCAGAAAAGTGTTTAATGGTGTTAACTTGCACGAGTAAGGACTAGGCACGGCCATTTTTGGCAATAAGACAATCACCTAACTTTAAACAGCTCTTGATAACGGCGTCAAATCTATTGACTGCCACTTACCGACTCGTGTACAACAAATCCAAGATATTGTTCATGGGTTAGCGAATTGCAAGTCTAATACAGTTAGAATCCATGACATCCAGGAATGAACGAACACTCTTACGTCACCTGGGTGAAGTGTTGAGTGACATCGGAGATATCTGTTCTGTGTGTAAGTTGATAAGCTCCCTGCATGATGGCATGACATACATTTTCAGTCCCCGTCTAACAAACAACTCTCTCCGAAACAGTCTGATCGTTAGCGCGATGTTATTTTCGATAAAATGAACGTTTTCGGCGTTGAATTAATTGCGACTCGACCCCTCGTGTATTATATTAAACACCACATTGGAACAATAAATCGCAAAATCAATGACACATCAATCCACCGCAGCGTTATCCGAATGTCAACTATATAACATCACTCATGGCTGAACTAATGGGACCCGAAGTCGATTAACGCTCGGCTCTACATCTATATCTTCTAACCTACTGATTCCTGCAAAGGTCATCCAACTTGACGGCCGAGAACACATCCATATCAACTCCTATAATAACCACCCCACGAAAGCTGATGTTCATTGGATTTCGAATTTCTTCGACGTGAGATATTTGCTTCCAAGATTTCACCACAGAAGCAAGCGCGGCTTCAATCTCAATCTTCTAGCGAAATGTGAATGGTTATTCCATTATTCCAGCCAGATGCAATTTCAACATTGAAAAGAGTGTCTGCATATCCTTGCAAAATTCCAAAAAGAAACAGGACAAAGTTAATTAGTCCATTGTGCCACAATGGGCAAATAAGTTGGGAAGTAAATCTAAATTACCGGAACCCACCTCCTCTCCCATAAGAAATGTAGCTCCAATTGGAGTTTCAAAACTAATATTTTTCTTTCCTTCTACCCATACTTCAACTCCCCAAAGCATGCTCCAACGTCAACGTTTTTCTTTCGATTTAACGGCTATCCCTCAAACTGCCACTTTTCAAACCCCAACACACAAGTTGCTACAACGGTAAAACAAAAACAAGCGTCGTGATTTTCACCCAGCCGAAAGGCCTCCCTACCAAAGTTACCAGTCTCAAGAAACTTTATATACTTTGTATAAAGTATCACGAGACTTTCAATACGCCTTTCCGAAATTTTCAACTATGCAAACTCTAAAATAATCTCACACCTCCAACGCAGTCAAGTTCACCATGATAGATTTTTTCGAACCTAACAAGTCGTGCGGAAGCCTTTCTCTCACCTTTTATTACCAGAACTTAAGAGGACTGCGTTCTACCATTTTGCGTCGATCTCATGCTGTACCATTGATGGATATCTACGCTCTGACTGAGACTGATCTCATCCGTAACATAAAAAATCAGTAGTTACAATATTTGCTTTTTCTTTCAATGTATTTCGGGATCGTACACCCCCAGTGATTGACTCTCCTTGTCGAGGTGTCCTACTGGCCATTAACAACTACTTTATCTCCTCTCTCATTACCACTTCGTTTTTTTCTAAGCTCTATTTTGTGTCAGTTAAAATAAGACTTACGCGTAGATCATTACACGTTACGTGTTGCTATTGCACCTATCGAATCCAACGAACTTTATATTGATGGAATTCATAATTTGATTGACTTCTCGGTATTGTGTTATCCCCTATCACTTTCGACAATTGATACTTCCATCCTCCTCTTCTTTTTTCATTTTTAAACAACTCCCGTCTCCAGTCGCATCTCTCCGCAATTTCCCAAATTAATTTATTAATTTTCGTAAAATCAATACCTATCTAACCAGAGCTTCCTTCGAGTTTACCAATTTATCTCTGGTCGGTGCCCTCTCCAATTCTTACAGAAAATATTCAAATCCATTTCCTTTCATGTGCCCCCTTCTACATCCACATCTAATATAGTCATAGATTCCGCTCTCTACGAAACAAAAGAAACAAGTTATGGGCGGTATTTTTTCGCACCTATTGTACTTTTTTTCCTTTTCGGGTTATAACTTCAATTCGCCCAGCTTTATAACGCTCTCTACCAGCGATAAACGATCCTAAGTCTTTCTACCAATTCGTTAACTACAAAAAAAAATCTGACGGTTTTCCTCCATCCCTGTCATATATCATCAACCGATCCGCATACCATAGTCAACTTTTTTTCTACTTTTTTTTAAACAATCTTTTGCCGATAATTCCTACCGGGTCCCTCTTATTTCAAATACATGCTTAACTTCCCCATTGGCCCCTCTATCTCTCAAAGTTTTGATCATACAGTGATACAAAATAAATTACAACAACTTAAAGATGAATACTTACCCGGCCCAGCTGGCCTACCATCCATATTTCTTAAAAAGCGTCCCTCAACACTTTCCCACCCCCTTTCAAATCTCTTCCAGTTATCGCTCTCTCAAGGTGAATTTGCACAGATATGGAAGTCTTCTTCCATAACACCGATACACAAAAAGGAAGTAAAGAGCGAAGTCACTAATTACCGTCCCATAGCTAAACTTTCACATATACCCAAACTCCTCGAAAGCATTTTGTACGAAGCCTTAAGCTTCCAGTGCAAATCTCTGATTTCCCCTGATCAACACGGCTTTCTGAAAGGTTGATCAACTACCACTAACCTCGTCGAATTCCTCTATTCTCTCAGCCTTAGAAAGTGGTAAAGAAGTTGACGTTATAACAACTGACTTCAGTAAGGCTTTTGACAAGATATCTCACAAACTAATCCAGTTCAAATTGCCCATCCTAGGTTTTGAACCCATTTTGCTAAAATGGATATCTTCTTACCTGAATAAACGCTTTTATAGTTTTCGATTCAGGTCTGCCCTATAGGCTACTTTCTTGGCCACTTCAGGTGTTCCTCAAGGTAGTCCCCTAGGTCCACTCCTCTTCATCCTAACTATTAACGATCTACAAAGAGTCATTCAACACTCAGCGCTTTCTCTCTATGCTGACGATACCAAATTTTTTAAATCCATTTCCTCACAGATCTAAATAGTTTTTCCACTTGGTGCATCAAGAACTGCATAGAACTCAAAGTCTCCAAATGTCAATCGATTACCTTCTCACGTACTCGTAAGTGCAACAAATCTCCTCAACGAATTCACCTTCTTGTTGAGTGTATCCGCGACCTTGGCATATTATACGACAGGGAGCTTAAATTCCGCTCGGATATTGATGAGATAATTACTAAAGCAAACTCATCACTTGGCTTCGTTAAAAGGTGGTCCAAAGAATTCTGCAACCCGTACGTGATCAGATCACTATATATCACTTACGTTCGCCCCGGTTCTCGAGTACGCTAGCCGAGCGTGGTGTCCCTTTCAATGACTTTATGTATCCCGTATGAGAGCATCCAGCGTCGTTTTCTTCGATTTGCTTTTTGATGTCTACCTTGGAAAGATCCTCTAATCTTAACTCCCTATGGAGAGCGTCTCAAGCTCAGTAACCTGAATACCCTTGAAGAACGAAGGGATGCAGCTGACATTCTTTTCATTCACCGACTCCTCTCAGGCTCCGCCGATTGCACTCTCTTTACAACTTCATTTGCTTTTACACTAACCTTCGAAATCTACGTTGCTACCTTTTATCTTTTATCTACCAATCCACCGCACCACATATGGCTCTAACGAGTAAACTTCAACATTTCCGTTTTTGATTTTTATCGCAGCACTATCTACTCGTACCTCAAACCCGCTTTAAGCCCTAGTGATAAGTCCTAGATATCGCTAAACCTTAATTTTTTTTTTAGATTGAAGTAAGGTCAAACAATCAAAGTTCTTATCCAATACCGAAAAAGTAAGAACCTTTATAACCTTTTAACCTAAAGGGTGTCCCACCGTTTTGCGCCCTTTTTGTCTGTCAGTCATGTGAACATTAAGGTTTAGTCGTGGAGAATTACGCGGGAACACGCGGTGATAATTCACAATGATGAAATTTAGCCGACACTCTGCCAAAATGTTATCGAAAATTTAGTGATAAGAACAATGTATGCCATCAGTTATGAGGTGGCCATTTATTGGATATCGTAACATACATAACTGCAGTCTTTATTAAAATAAAGCATCAGAACTTTTCAAGTAAATACTGTTTTTTTTTTTTTTAATTTCATAACAGGCGGTCTTAATGGGACACACTTTAGCTTAGCGTTTTATAACTTTTTGCAACGCTAAAATTGTGGATATCCGCTTAAGTTGGAAGAGACTTGGAGGTTTGAAGATTTACGAAGAAAAACTTGTGCAGGCATTTTTGCAAATTTATCAATCTAAACATTGAGACATCACATATGAAAAAGGTTCAATCTAAGACCCCAATGCTAATCTCCTCTATTAAGAAATATAATGGTACCTGATCTCGCTCCGATAAAAATCTATGGATAGAATATATGGTATGACAAGATGAGGTGCTAATAAGATATGAAGTCGACTTAAGTAAGATAGCTTGAGCGATACATTTATTCTAATCAGTAATGGGAAAGTGATTCTTCCAAGGCTTATTCTTTTTTAAAACTTTAAGCCCTGGATAACAGATAACTCAATAGGTAGAATTCAAGATTAGTACAAGCTACACTAAAAAAAAGTTAAATAAATAATATTAATAATATTATTGTAATTTATGTAAGGTGTATAAAAAAATGATTAAGGAAATTTCTAAAGATGTTTTGTACTGCAAAAGCATTTTATTATTGTATATAAACAATTTTCAAAACGCCAAAAGTGATCCTAAAAAGGAATAAATTAGTAAAATTCTTAACAGATGGGAATAAAATCACAATAAATTCCATAGAATTAGCTAAAAGATGGACAATAATGTAGTTTTTTTAGATACGCTGATATTAATATATGCTCCTGTCTAGTGAGTAAAGTTTCTTCTCTCATGTGCCTTTCACATCTTTCGAATTATACAAAGTCATTATGTCTCTTAAGAATTCGAATTCCGGCAGTACAAACTCGTTCTCTAAAACTGTTCTAAGGAATATTTCTCTCAGTTTACGTGATATTCTTTGTCATATTTTCAATAAAACCGTTTTAAATGGTAATTTTCCAGATGATTTGAAGTTAGCTAAAGTAATAGCTTTATTCAAAAAAGGAGGCAACAAATTATTAAATAATTATAGGCCGACCTTTTTACAATCGGTTTTTTCAAAAGTTTTTGAAGAAGCCAAAGGAATGGAATGGTTTCTTTTTTAGAAAAAAAAAAATTGTTCTTAGTAAGTGTCTGTTCGGCTTCCGCTCTGGTCGATCAAATGATCTGGTCGATCAATTGAATTTCTGTTCTAATATTTATAACAGCTTTAATGACAGAGAATTATCTGCAGCACTCTTTGTCGACGTAACTAAAGCATTTGACACAGTCCATCGCACAATACTCTTGGATAAACCTTATACATACTGATTTAGAGTATTTATTTATAAATGGTTTTGTTCCTATTTATCCCTTAGAAAGCAAAGACTTAAAATTAATGATGTTCTTTCAGTAATATCTTATCAGGAGTACCTCAAGGATATGTGCCTAGGCCAATTTTGTTTCTATTCTTCATTAATTCAACAAATTAACACGTAAATCCGTAAGATTTAGCTTGCACTTTCCAAAATGTTTCTGTTCTAAATCTTTGCGCTGATATAAATCATGACCTGGAAATTCTAAGACATTGGCTTAAAATGCATAAATTGGCAATAAGCCATAGAACTCAAATCATGTTTTTTTTTTATTGCGGCTGGAAAAACGGTTGATTACGGTTCATTATATTTTCATTATGAAAACTGAAATAATTAAAAATATAGTAAGAACTTGTTCATGTTCAGGCAAATGCTTGTTAAGGTATTAAATGTATTCTACGCAAGATCTGATTAATACTCCTAATTGAGAAGATGCTCTAACAACTATCAACTTAGAACAAATAACCTTAATCTTGTTGTAGTACCTCCTTACTACTTGCAAATGTTTTTTTTTTAATTTTTCTATATCCCCTAGAATCAGAAATAAACACATTTTTCTAAAAAGACGTAGCCTTAACTTCTATTTAATTCAAATTCTAAAGATATCCATGTTTCGCTGTATGTCACTAGCTAGGTACTTCTTGCCTTTTGCGATATATTATTATAATGTATATAATTTTGTTATTTGTAAATACTTTTAAACTTAGAAAAAAAAGGAATAGTTTGCCATTTTATGAATGGTAACAGTTTTGAAAAGTCATAATTTCTGCTCTCGACTCTAGTTCCTCGAGAACTAGAGATTCAAGTTTATTCAATAACAATACGAATAATTATACTATGTAAATCTTATTATACAAATGTAAATGAATAAATAATAAATGAATGAATGAATGAATATTTGACCTGTAATGCTGCAAAAATCGCCTTATTCATGCGGATCTTTACAAACTGTCCAAAGTTATGCAATATTTCAAAATGTTATCATTTTAATTCCCAAAGTGGGAAAAGCGTCCCACCTCTTCCAATGATTCCAAACTTATCAATTTGTTGTCATTTCTGCCGAAAACGTTATGACGCATATTCAACAAACATGCCAGGCACGCCGATGGTGAAATAGAAAAATCTTTTCATCACAGAGAATTTACAGTGCTGATGTCAACTTTTGAGGCCATTATGTCGGTATACGATGAAATTCTGTACCATCCTATTAACGTTTGGAGATGTGAGTTGCAAGAAAACAATTATAGATGGGACACCTCAAGGTGGTGTCCTCCTAATATAAAATATGTTAAAAAACTAGAGGATAAAGCGTCCAGCGTAACGGATATTTCCCACTACAAAATTATGACCTTTTACTTGTAAATAATTTTGCCAGTATTCAAAATCTTGGGTTAAATTCCTCTAAGCCCCTGAGTCGTTCTTTTTAGTAAGAGTACAGAAATACGTGCATTATAAGAAGCAAAGATATAGCGGGCAATATCCATTCTTTCGAGTTCAGGTCGCTACGTTGGAGTAATTTTAGACTCGAAATTAAAACATTGGAATTATGGTCTAGAAAGTGTTAGCATCCTTCCACACACCCAGAAATGAGTTCAGTAGGTCTCATGATGCTAGGTCTCATCGCGCTAGACTTCCTCAAACACATAAAGTGATATTAAACATTTCTATATAGAATCATTCATTTGACAAAGTGGTCACTATTTTAATTGCCGAGGAATAGAATGGATGCATCAGATAGTCACAATTGAGAAAGAACTAGCTTTGGCAAGATGAACGTTAGCATTTAAATCACATAGCTTATTGACGATTCAAAAACCATTGCAGAGCACAATATATACACTAGCGATCACTAGGATAAGGCCATACATTTTGCAATCGATTTTCAATCTTCATGGTAATTTTGTGCCCAGAAACTTTTACTGCCTGTGGACAGGTACATATTTTCTCAACAAGATGACATAAAATTAAAGGTTAAATAAGAAACGACCGTTGGAAATTCCCAAGATCAAACAATGAACTACTTGAAAAGCATATAAAAAGATGCGCCACTAGGATGAGGCCATTGCGAATATTTTTAGTTGCAGCAGTTCACATCAGAGATTTTTTTCAAAATTTTGTTAAGAATATTTAAAAAAGCGTTGAAAAGAAACTGTTTTTATTTACAATAGTTTACCAAAAAATGGACTGAAAGAGGACAAATAGATGTTTTCAATAAGTTAGTACTCTCAGGCCGAGAAATTGCAATGAGGCTTAATAGAAGTAAGACTTTTGTAAACAGTCATCTTGCGGATCCACAACACTATGGGAAAAATAAAAAAGGACGAACGTCAGAAGCAACAACATTGCGAGAAAAAAGGGTAAATTCTACGGCGTGCATCAAATTCTACTCAACCAGAGACTAAAATAAGATCCAACAGCGGAGTATCAGCCAGCATAGCAACAGTCCGAAAGATAATCCGAAATACGGTACTATACAGAGGAGAAAACTTAAAAGGAAACCTGTTTTGAGGCAAGTACACAAGGAGCATCGAGTGAATTTGGCAGGGGAACATGTCGCTTGGAGCAATGAATAGCAACGCGTTGTCTTTTCGGATGAAAAAAAGTTTAACCTTGACGGCCCCGATGGTTACAACTTTTATTTCCATGATTTAAGAAAGGAGGAGCTCATTTTGGCACGACATCACAGCCGTACATCAGGTGTAATGGTGTGGGGAGTTATTACTTATTATGGCGCAATCGAGTTAGAGTTTTTGTCCACAACAACGAACGGAAACAACTACAAATGTTTTGGACCTCTGCCTTGGATATTCCAACAGCATTATGCCCCCATCCACACTTCCAGGGTTGTTAGAAGTTGAATTCAATTAGAAGACATGGAAGTTTTGCCATGGCCGCTCTACTCATGGCCGACTTAAACATAATCGAAAATGTTTGGGAATAGTTATCTCGTAAAGTGTATGAAAGCGGCAGACAATTTGAAGACAAGGACACTTTAATCGAGGCTATTCGTGATGCCTGGGCCCAAATTTCTCTTGATTATTTAATATATATGATTCTATTCCAAACCGTCTTATAGAGGTCATATCGAAAAATGACGGGCATAATCATTATTAATGTACAATAGAAAAGCTTAAATAATTGTTTTAAAACCATAAAATGTAAACATTTTATTCATTTTTTCCTTTCTTTCGAAGATTTTGCATGGGGCCTCATCCTAGCAGCGCATCTTTTTATACGCTTTTCAAGAAGTTCATTGTTCGATCTTTTTTTATTTACCCTTTAATTTTATGACTTCCTGTTGAGAAAATATGTACCTCTTCACAGGTAGTAAAAGTTTGCGGGACAAAATTTTAAACGGGTATAAAGAGTGAAAATCGATTGCAAAATGTATGGCCTTATCCTAATGATCACCAGTGTATATACTGGATTCCGTCATAATAAGATCAGGAAAAGAAAACAATTGTGGTAGACATCTAAATAGACTATCCAAATATAATATTTTGACTCTATGCTGCATGCCTGGTCATATGGATATACCGTATGCGGACGAACTCGCAAGGTTAATACTGCACTTGCATGCTGGTGTAATGGTTTGTAAATTGGCCTCATTAAAAAATCTCAGTCGTAAGGATGCACATTGCATGTCTAACCTAATTACTACGCATTGGTATGGGCAATGTCACGGGATCTTGCACAGAGAATACAAAGATGAAGGACGGTGAAAAAGCATAATCTCATTGGTCATATGATATGTTGTTATTCAGTCTTTGATGTCAGAAGAATGGTAGTTTTTGTTTATCAGCGATCTGGGGAACTTAACCAAAATTGAGCTGAAAAGATTTCTGAGCCTTAAATCTGGATTATCTGGATTGTTTTGAGTCAATAGCCTTTCTAAAATGGACGCAGTGGACCAACAGTTTCCAGTGATTGATAGTCACAGAACACTTATCTCGCTAACTTAAACTTAGCCCCGTTTATCCAGTTTTAAAGAAGCAGACTATCTTAACTGTTGGTTATTCTTATTGACACGTGTATCTACAATTAAGGCCAAATTAGCAAACCCCACTTTAGCTTCAATCCCCATTCGAGGCTGTTATTATTATATAATTCACTTTTCATAGCCATGGTGCTTTTCTCAATAAGAATATTATTAACCCTTATTACTCGTTCTTTTGCATTGATTTTGCAATTCAATTAAATAATTATAAACCACGATGAAATTTTCGGTTTAAACATACATATTCAATATTCATTCGGCACATCACTTCAAGTGGGCGTATGCGTCCTATTTAATACGGATATGCGATATTCACGAGCCATGCTCACGCATGACAGTAAAATAGGGTTGTACACTTCATTTGTTGACGAAAGTTATAAAAGGACCCATTTGCATTATTCTCGGGAGGTAGGTATGCACATTCAGCCCCAGGCAAATCGTATGCAACTTGCACCATCTGCATACTTTCGCTTCCAGTAGATATGTGAAGCCTTGTTGACATTCACATTCATTGTGCCTCCTACGCGTGCAGAAGATGATTCTTTGGCAGCGAAACGAACGTTGCACTGCGCGAATTCGCAGCGAAACGCTCAAGTGACTTTCTTCACAACGTTACGAGAGTACGAGCGCGATACGAACGTAATACGGCAAGGGGAATCGTATATTTTCTACTGCTACTGCTATCAAATTAAAAATGACTGCAGGAGACACCAAATGTTACTCTAGTGCCAATTGTGTTTGAATATTTACTTTCAGTTAATGTTAGGGGTTTACGGGTATTTTTTTTTCCAGACTCTTCTAGCTGAAATTCGCAACCCAAGCACCCCAAGCACCATTAACAAGGGTGCAAACTGTGCAATGGACTTGCACGCTAATTAGCAAAGTTACTACGAAGATAGGAAACAAGTACCTACTCGAGAAATGCAACAATAAACCACGCATGTTAAATATAATGTGACACTACTAGCAATTCATAATATTACGGATACAAGTGTGTATTAAAAATAAAAAAGGGTGCAGCAATTCTGTAGATATTCGTATAAGTATTTCCTTATTTAATATATGGTCCGTCTTGCTGTTACGAGTACATTAGGCCAATTTCCCTAATAAAATATGTACTTGCATATGCACACACTCGTACTCGTACATATATTTTTTTTATTCTTGAATACCTTTTCAAACTTATTTAAAAATAATTTTTACCGAGTTTTTTTTTATTAAAGAAGAGATTTTGAAATGTTTTTTCTTACCTTAGGATCTGTAATAGTGGACATATGCAAATTGTTAAAAATATTTCATTCATATGAATACAAGTGCTTTATACAAAATAATTATGAATAGCCTTAGGGAGAACTATCTCTTTTCTACAGGTCACAAATTCCGCACAGCGTATACTCATTACAAATTGGCGTCCGTAAATATGTATTATATTCGCCCGATTCGGACGTAAATATTCATGGTATTTAAATTTGATGTGGGTATTCATCTTCAATTAAAGGTATTTTGCAAATTTTAAATTGAAATTTTTAAATTTTCTAACAAATTCCATTCAGAGGCCTCATATATTTTATTTCTAACCTAAGGACGAAGGGGTCTCTGAAAATATTAGCAAGTTTTCATCCTCTTATGTAGTAATTAGGACTATTTATCTAATGATTAGGGCTCAGGGTGTTCCCTGCGTGCATTGGGGAATGGGTAAGTGAGAAGAGAGTGGTAAGGGACTTAAGAATTCAGCCTTCATTAAACGCCCCTCTTGAATGAATTGTTCACACTAAAGGATTAGCAATTATGAAATGAAGCACAATGAGGCATGCGTGCTGTAATCAAATATTTGTTGTGCTATTTTTTGTCCTCATAAGCCTCTGTAACTCTTGATTTAAGTTCTATGCACAGGTCTAAGAAACGATCGGGTATCTATGTATTATTGTACACAAGCGCAGAACTGGTACTGTAACTTACCCGGAGATCATGACTCCGAAGTCGTCGATTAAAAACCTCCAAACAGTAATAAAGGAAAATTACAGAAATTCTGTAAGTTTGTATTGGAACAAATAAATTCGGGCTGTAAACACCAGCAACCCGAATATGTTCCTGCAAATAAATAAAATATTTCGGAGAAATAATCAGAACGACCTTCCATGTCTTAAAATCTCCCCAACGACGAAAAGCGAACAAATACTTGTAGCAGCAGGCATAGATCCAAATGAGGCTGTTGATGATGACAATTTCTTTGTGATCGAGGATCCGCTGGAGTAGGTAGAGGCTATTGGAGCGACTTTCCAGGAAGTGTACAAGGCGAATGTTATCATTGGCCCGAATCAAGATCTGGAGAATCGAGTCTTTGTGCACAATTTCTACCTTCGAAATGAAATTGTGAATTGGCGATTCGAGAGCTCGTGTTTCACCCAGTTCAGTGACGAGAATATGGCAAATAATGTCATCACCAACGATAGGGTACTACCCCCGTTCATTTCGAAGGAAGAGCTCCAAACGATCTTTGAATCACTTAGAAGTAAGAAATCAGTGGGAAGAGATGAAATACCGAACAAAAAAATAAATTATTTACCACCTGTTTACCACCCTGTTTAATAATACAATGAATAATGCACATTATCCAGCGCGTTGGAAAACTGCGGTGGTACATCCCATCCCCAAAAGGGATAAAGATTCCTTCAATCCGGCGAATCTCCGCTCGATCAGTCTTCTTCCAAACATCAGTAAGGTGTTCGAGAAGGTGATCAATAGAGTCCTGACTAAGTGAGTTGAGGACAAACATATAGTTCCGGATAATCAGTTCGGTTTCAAGGTAGGGCATGATATCATTCATGCTGCGTCTAAACTGGTTTCTGATATCCAATGGAACAAAGGCAAGAAACAGTGCACTGGTGCCTGCCTGATTGACTTGGAGAAGGCCTTCGATACCGTATGGTTAGAGGGACTCTTTTTCAAGCTGGACAGGTTGGGCATTAGCAAACCACTGCTATATATTCTATTTGATATGCTCTCCAGTAGACAGTTCATCGTGAAGAATGGCGATGTGACTTCTGCTGGAACATTAAACATTAAAAACGGTCTGCAACAAGTTGCGGTGGATTCGCCGATCCTGTTCAACATTTACGCGAGTGATCTGATAGGTTCACTTCACCATGCCATAGCGTACGCAGACGACTTAATCGTGCACAGATCGGGTGCAAAGATTGAGGTTATTAATATACTCTTGCAACGTGACTTCGATAAAATTAAACGATATTGCGATGACTGGAAGTTGAAAATCAATTTTCTGAAGTTGGAAACCATTCTGTTTAGGACGCCTCTGGGGCCTCTAGGGATATCAGAAAGAATTGGCAAAAGTTCTCGGGCCAACACGGGCAGCCACTTGCTTGTCGAAATGTAGTCAGATACCTTTGGATGTGGCTAGATCAATGTCTATATTTTAACAAACATATAGATGTTGCTCTGGCCAGAGCCAAAGGTGCTTTTGCCCTTGCAAAGAAACTGTTTTATAACAGTCAACTCGATGTGAGGATGAAGGTGATCTGCTACATGGCCCTTATCAGGCATATGCTTGTATTTGGATGTCCCGTGTGGTTCAACGTGAGAGCAAGTTTATTGGAAAAGATTCGGGTGTTTGAGAGGGCTTGTCTTAGGACTTGTCTTCGCTTACACAGAACACCAGAGTCTGAGTACATAAAATTCTATCCTAATGAGGTCTTGTGCAATAGGGCGAACCTATTAAGAGTAGACAATTTCGTCATTAAGTTGACTCGAAGCCACGTTGCAAGAGGAATGATCTCATCGAACAACCTAAGCTCTGGGGCTTACTACCCCAATTATATGTATCACGAGCCGTTCGCTTTGATGGCTTTATTCCTCCAGAAGCGTTCCTCTATTTAGATCCAGTCTGATCCAGGATAGATTGGCGGTGCCGCTAATCGCCCACATTGCTCGAGCAGCTGCGGACGCTCGAAAAGCTGCGGACAGGCGACTCAACTATGACAGAGACGTCGCACATGGCAGTGCGGAGCGTCTCCGGTTCAGTAGGACAGTAGGAAGTCGCGATATGAGGGATGTTGCTCGGCAGCACCCAACAATTTTTGTGGCTTGTTGAAGGGGAGGATGCTTCGTCGTCGAACTCCCCAGTGATAGTTAGCTTCATGTGAAGCAAGGTGGGCCAGCCTAATTTTTTTTTTAGCCATGGCCTTAGCAGGCTCCTCCAGTTGTGAACTTCACTTGTGAATGCCACATAATGCTAGGTTTTCCTCTACTGTGTGGTTCATTCAGGTTGGAATCAAAAATAGATCTCAGTCAAAAAGCATACAACTATATAGGATAGTAGAGCACAAAACGGCTTTGCGGCACGTTATAGATTGAAGCCAGATCACACGGGGTGAAATATTTCTTGCATCGGTTGAGGACACCTAGACATTTTGCAACATTTTCAGCGACATCAAATATGTGTTCATTCCAACGTAGGTTGTCATTGACACATATTCATGGATAATGGCTGAATGTTTAAATTTCATTTTAACGACTGCAGACATAATTATGTTTTGGAAGCATTCAATTCCAGACTGTTAGTGTTTCTCCACTTAATGATCGGAACTTAAAATACTCTGTCGTTCCAGTTCTACTGCCGAAGAGCAAGGCTGTAAGTTCGAGAGTAAGAGAGTACTGTCGTCTGTAAAGGAATATATTGGACTAGAAGTAGCAGACAAGACACCATTGATGAAAATTAAAAAGAGTGTGGAAACAGAACAGACTACTGGGGCACAAAAGCATTAATTTTTTGAATATTAGACGAGAAACTACACAAGGCAACTTGAATTGAATGTTATGAAAGGTAATTTCTAATCCATTGAAGAAGAGAGTCGTCGATCTCAAAAGCACGCATTTTTGACAAAAGAGCTTGATGCTAAATTTTGTCAAATGCCTTAGAAATATCAAGTGCAACAATCTTGCTTTCGCCAGATTGGTATAAACATTGGTTCCACTTTTCGGTGAGACATGCCATTAAATCACCAGTGGACCTGTCATTGAAAAGTTTTTGTGTTTCGAAATATTTCATGAGCCTCCTCATGTAGGAGGAAAGAGAAGAAGATTCTCCTTCTTTAGAGACGGGCTGGACAAATTCTGTTTTCCCTTTGCTCGGAAAGAGTCCTAAAGAGTAGAGTTGATGAAAAAGCTTACGCAGTGATTTTGCCAATTAATCTTGTCCAAAGAACTGAAAGCTTGAATGTCATTATAAATGAGCGTTGTAATGGAGGAAGAGACAGAATTTCTTAATATTTTTTATGAACAAAAACCTTTACTACATTTGGGACATTGCAGTATTTTTTGCCTCAGTTTTTCGTCGTATAGAGATTTCACACACTTAAGAAAGACGTTGCAGTCATTCCCGGCCCGTTTAAACATTGTCCAATGTTTGAGATCTGTGGGAGGAGATCTGATTGACAGAATTGGACGTACGTACGCAGAAAAGTGATTACTTTTTAGTCCGGGTATATCTCCTATGCTCTTCGCGAACCATTTTAAAAAGCAAGCACAAACAACATAAACACCGGCGATGCTAAGCGAAGAGAAAATTTTGATGCTGGTTTACCGAATCAAATTGCTGTAAGTGTTATGCCTTTACAGCAGTAAGAAACTGAGCACTAGCCAAATTTACAATCACAACGCGCTATCCATCGGTTGTTACATGCACTGATTCATTGCTTTGTATGAAAGTTTCATGCAGCAACTGCAGTGACTAGATGCAAGCAACAGCACTTCTACCAGGGGCAGAAGATGCGAGATGTCCGCACCTTATGTAGAAATGTTCTTTTGTTTTATTTTTGTTCATAAAACTAGGCATAATTTTGCATAACTCGGCACTGTTCGGCACTGTTCGGCACTATTGCACTGGTTGACAGAATACATGGTGCACTCAATAAATACGACTCGAACTACACAATGTGCATTTTCATCGACTTTAAAGCTGCATTCGGTAACGCAACTTTGGTATTGTGTAACTCAACCAGACATCAATAGTTTTTTTTTTTTTTTTTTTTTTTTTTTTTTTTTTTTTTTTATAATTTACGCGCGCCTAAGGGGTTGATACCCTTTTACTGTTGCCAGGGCGCGGGCGGAAAGATAGAAGGAGGAGAAAGGAAAATTGTTTTTGTAGTGGTTTGAAACTCAGGTGTGTTTGGTTTCTATGTTTGATCTCCAGGGGTGGGAGTCCGAACAGGACGGAGAGTTTTTCTTCACTCAGAGTGATTCGAGATATATAATTCACAGTATTTTTTTCATCATCAATAGTTTTGTGGATAAGAGCAACATTAACGAATAGGATCCTGAATGCGGATGCTGACTGTGGCCAATATGTGATGGCAGGAGTAAGCATGGCAACGCAAGCACTCTTAATAGTCCTAATGTCTAGGCATATGCAGATGTTGTAGCAATGCAGTCTGTTCATGCCTGGTCATAACTAGCGACTTTTTGCTTCAAGGCGCAGGGAGCCCTAGAACTGATCGAAGACTGTGGTTAATCCAAATGGGCTTTCAGTCAACCCTCTCGAAACTGAGAGTATTCGCTTTATGCGAAGGAGGCGGCGAAACATACATCCGTTTTCCAATCATAGGTATAGCAATCCCAATGCCAATAAAGTACATTATGAAGAGTCGGAGAACTTGCTGAATTTTTAAGAGTGATGAGGACAGCGCAGAGCAGTGTCTCTGTGAGTGTTCGGTCAATACTCAGACTGTAGGGACTTGGCACTGATATGGTGAGTGTTGAAACTGTAAGCACCTAGAAATTGCAGTAAAAGAAACATTCTAGCAAAGTTGGTGCATGCTTACCTCTGTCTACCAGCGGTAATTTAGTAGTCTACGAACCCTTTTCATAAGCGACTGTTCAATTAATCAAATATAAGAAAAAACCCAAAAGCTATCTTCCTCACTCTACGGGAAACAAATCATCAACCGATCCACATATGCCGAACTCTGCTTCAGTTGGCCTCTTTCACTACCGAACCTTTAATTTAATTTATTACTAATTCTTACCAGACCTAGATAGACTCCACGCTGTGGATTTTATTGTATTTCTTCTACTCTACACAAAGTTTATTTTTCGGGCTTGGAAGACTTCTTTCACATAGGGATTTAAAAACGAAGTAACCATTTATCGTCTAATTGTTACTACTACAAACCTCTTTGAATTTTTGCCTTTCGCCCTTGCAGCCTTAGACAATGGCAAAGAAATTAATGTGATTGCAACTAATTTCGCTAAAGCTTTCGATAAGATCTTTTTCTAAAACTCCATTAACAAAAATGTAGAACATACGAGTATGAAGCTTCTGTGAAAAACAATTCTGATTAGCCGACTGATGCTACCAAAATAGCAGATTTTATCCATTTCTTCGTTTCAAATTGAGTATCAACCAATTTTATTTTATAAAAGTTGATGAAAGCGTTGACCTTTTCTCTGACCATTCTCAAGTCATGTTGACAATGAGTGAAATTCTAATTACAAACTAAGAACCAGCAAGACTAAACCTTAAAAACTGTGCAGCAGGTACTAACCTTGAAAATTCGACAGCAGGTAAACAGTCCAATTATTCGCTTCGGAAAGTAGTAAAGGGCACTAATTGGCCTAAGGCCTGTGCGCCACCAGTCAAAAAAAAAAAAAATAATTACGAATGGGCGAATAGAGATAAAGAGAAAACGGACATCTTTGCTCCCCATCTGGGGGATGGTCCTACGATGGTCAAGTGCTTATTCATTATGCTTCAGAAACAGCAATTGCCAATTATACAATAATAAATGCAACGGTGACGGAACTCAAAAATGAAATAAATAAAAAAAGATCCCGGTTATGACCTAATAATCCGAGAAGTCCTGAAAATATTGCCCAGAAAAACATTGACCAAGCTTTTCTATATTATAAACGCGACATATAGATTAGAATACGTTCTAAGTCAATGGAAAGTTTCTGATGTCATATTGGTACCGAAACCATAGAAACGACCATGTGACAATAAGTATTATTGACCGATTTCACTTCACCCAATTATGTCAGAATCTTTAGAGAAGATATTACTTAATCCCTGAACCAAGCATTCAATAATTGATTAGGTACATAGAATCACCTCTTGAAGAATGAAAGATTTGCGCAGTCGTATTTCTTTATATCTCGCAAGCGTTTAACAAGATGTAGCATAAAGGTTTGAAATTCAAACTGCAATAAACTTTGCCTTTGAGCCTATATACTGGCAGTGTTGGTACGTAAGTGTTCTCGGTACGCTCCTATATCCCCAATATACCTGTGATATACCGCAGGTAAAACAATTGAATAAACAACAGCTGCACTACAAAGGAGTGGCGGATTGCGCTCAATAAAACAAAATTTGTTTAAGTAAACTTTACTTACACAAAGGCGAACAGGCTGCCTACCTTCATAAACTCGGTCTGTATTCCGTTCTTAAATGTGACTAACTACATTCTTTGAAATAATACACGACGCAAAGTTAAAATGGAAGTCGCATGTGAAAAGGTAACATAAAGAGCTTGAAAATAAACACAAATGTACTGGTTACTTAGAAAATATTCCGAGAACAAGCTGCTATTATACAAGCAAGTGCTGAAGCCGGTGTAAGCCTCTAGTATACAACTCTCTGCTTGTGCTAAGAAAATGTATGCCAATATTTTTCTCCATGCACCACGTTAATGACGGTTAGCACGGAGACCTCGGAATTCTTAGAGCTGAAGAGGAAACAAAATACTTTGCGAGAAAGCACAAAATTCGACTACGTTAAGGGAATATATCAATAATACAGTCCTACAAAACTTAGACGACAGTAAACTGTTGCGCAATTTTCAAAAGACTTAAAGGCATTTAAATAATGGAACATCCAGGACCTTTCATTGAAAAAAATAAATGCAAAACAGATTGATTGCATTACAGAAGTGTAGCTTGATAAGTCGAAACTTAGTTGCACTGAGCTCATATTGACATGTTGATCTCGAAGGAAAGGGTTTTTAGTGAGCACAAATCTCACGCACATGCGATCCTTATAGTGGCTATGAAAAATGTTCGCTTCCCTCGGTGGAAAAAAAAAATCACACCACTTGATCCTTTTTTATTTTACTACCATCGGGTTTAGACACATACTTACATTTACATACATTTTAGGTGCACAGTCGTCTGGCAACTCATTTTATCCAAACCACAAATAAACTTACTCGCTTTACGCTGATGATATTCCAAATTTATTTCTTTACTCCAAGCTATTCTTCAACCTCTTCAAGATGACCTCGACAGGTTTTCTACCTAGTACTAGCAAACGTTTTGGTACACGGTTTTTAGCTAATATTTAAATTTTAATTTCTGTTTCTATGACCACTCAATGGCTAGAAATTGTAGAACAACTTATTCGAAATGGCACCCATTTGCCTTCCAGCAATGGCGAAGTCGGTCTGGCCACTCATCGATTGCAATACGCACTACTTACATTGGAAAATTTTCCACTACTCGGACAAGTGCGCCCTTCAAAGACTTAATACTTGGATGTCGAGTAGTGCAAGCCAAAGTCTCCCGAACGGATCATAGTTTGTAGTCTAATGTATTGAGTTCTGGGCCAATAATCCATAGAAATGAAGTTCGGAACATGGTTTTTAGCCATGTTTGAGTTGTTTTTGCCTTATGAGCTGGAGCGTAGTCTTATTGAAAGGTCCACGGTTCATTTGCCTATTTGCGAATAGTGTTATGCTAAGGGGCTCCACAAGGTTCTCTAAAACAAACATTTGATACACTATCGCAGAGGTTTTGACACCTTTGTCGCAGAAATGGAGCTGGGTGAACCCATCGTAGGCGACTCCCCACCAAACCATCACAGAAACTGGGTGGTGGCAATGTTAAACTCTCGGAATGAGTTTAGATGCATGTCGTGATGACGGAGAATACACTCTATCGTTCTGTTTATTGAACGATTCATCAACGGTGAACATTTTCTCGTCAGTAAAAGTGACTGTTCGCCGCATACAGGCGAAGCAGTTTCAATGCTTATGTAATTAAGTAGCCGGTATGTCTCTAGTATGCGCTGAGTCCCAAATCACGTTTTAAAATGCGCGACTGTCCTTGCTGATATCTATCTCTCGAGACATGATTTTCTGCTTGCGCAGGTTTCAACGAATTCTATTCTTCACTGCTTTAATGACTTGTGGAATTCGCAAAGTGCCCGGACAGACGGATTTTGCACCTTCGCCTATTTCACCAATACCCCAAAATAACTTCATGGTACGATATAAAAAGTTAGGTATTCAGTGACTCTAAAATTGCTTATGTCTCCAAGTCCAAATCCATTTCTCTACCACTTATAGTAAGTACAACAAGTCACCTCCCTGACTTAATTTCCAATGAAAGGGAGCTATATATCCACTCGCTCATTGATGTGATTATCCTAAAAACCGATTCATCAAACGGTGGTCCAAAATTTATTCCAATCCTCACGTGACTGCATCCATCTTTATTTCTATTATTCGCGTACAGCTTCTGTCAAGTATGGTGCTTCTTCCAGCGATTTCATGTTTCCAGAAATGAGAACATTCAAACTCGTTTTCTCGATTTGCTCTTCGTGATCTTCCCTGAAACTATTCTTTAATTTTGAAATGCGTTGCTCATAGATCCCACTGACTAGATTGATAATAACGTTCCGGTCAATACGCCGCTCTATTTCCAAATACTACATTTTGCTAAGTACTAGCAAATTTGTTAATTTGTTTCGTACACAGAATAAAGACAATTGGGGTACCTTTGTTTTTGTGCCAGTATACCGATACCGATTTAGACCCGGAAAAAACTTAAAATAGTTAATCGGGGTTGAAGGTAAAGGAAATATAATTTTTTTTTCAAATTGAAATGCATGAATTTTTTTTTTTTTTTTTTTATAATTTACGCGCGCCTAAGGGGTTAGATAGCCTTTTACTGTTGCCAGGGCGCGGGCGGAAAGGTAGATGGAAGAGAAAGGAAAATTGTTTTTGTAGTGGTTGAAACTCAGGAGTGTTGATTTCGATATTCACTCTCCAGGGGTGGGAGTCCGAATAGGACGGAGAGTTTTTTCTTCACTCAGAGTTGTTCGAGGTATAATTCACAGTATTTTTTCTGTGATTGAAACTCTACAACAGCCAAATCTAAGTGTCAGTGTTATGCCTTCACACGCAGAATTTTTCTGTCTGAGTTCCAATTACACAAATGAAAAACTGACTCGCCATGGGCAGGAATCGAACCTGGACCCCTCCGAGTGAGAAGCGATTTGCTAGTACCACTACACCACGGACACCCCAATTCTGCTCTGAATCCAACTTTGCATGTAGACAATACATATTTCTTAGGATAATGTAAATCAATCCTTGCATTCAATAAGTACGTATTTAGCCCTGAACACAGGCAGTTAACAAGCATTCAATACAATTTATTTATTAGTACTGATTATGGTAATTACAAATAAGACTTAGTCTTTTAAGGTAAACTTTTTTTCGGTTGTAGTCGAAAAGATAGAAGAGAAGGGGGAAGGGGATACAGTAAGAATAGAACATGTAGGGGGAAATAGGAAAAAAGAAAGATAATAAGGGCAGAGAAAGGAAGGAGTTTGAAGCGAGTTATTGCAATTGTTATGAACATTCATTATTTGTTTTGTCGACGTGGGAAGGCTATTCCAAAGTCTGGTTACATGCATGAAGAAGAGGCAGGAAGAATTAAGGTAATTAAAATATGGTATTGTCAACTTAAGAGTCCTGGTAGAATGGGGAAATAGAAGTTTCTACTGGAGTAAAACTGGAGGACACAGCTTTCGTAAGCCGGCATAAATTCGCATTTCCAGGGTATTATCGGACATTTGACTATTTCCTATAGTCTTTATATTTTTAATATCGGGTGAAACTAATTCAGAAATCTTTAGTCTATATGTCAGCACGTTTTTAATCCAGAACCCCAAATTTTGAAATGAAGACCAATTCGAAGCTGCAGTGAATTAATTAGAGCGGTAGTTTCATGAGTTGTGTGGTATGTTATCTTATTCTAGTAAAATCACACGTTGGAGAACGTTAACTTACTAAAATTTTGTACATAAATACTATATGATACTGCTAACCCTTCTCCGTAAGTGTATCTTCTTAATTCCTTTGAAAGATATATGGCTTAGTTCGTCAAACATCCCAAAAGTCGCATTCGTGCTTTACTTCGTATCATATGATAAATAGATACGAAAAATAATAAACTTACGTTGCGACGAGAAAAATGTCGTCCTACAAAACTCGTACGCATTAATTGAAAAACCCTATAGCTTTGATTATAATGATAAATTCCTTGCAGATACTTCTCCTGTGCATGGTTCAATCTATCAACAACTTCTTCGAAGGTAATTTGTGGCAGAGATCTGTACTTAAAGATTTATCCTATAGGGTCATCCTTGTTGAATACAAGAGGTGTTATTTTAAATCAATGGAAAAACGCAATATTTTTTATGAAAAGTGGTGATATTTTTAATTTGATCTAAGGTACAAACTCTGAGGTTGGAATACAACACCTGCCAAACATAAGCCCCGACTTTGCCCATAAATTGTCATTCTTTCGATGAAATTTTTCATAAGGTTTTCGCATAATTGCGGATGTATTTCGAAAATAGTAGCTCTGATATTCTCTTTTAGTGCATGAATCGTTGACGAACTTTATTTTTTATTTTATTTTTAATATAGCTCGGCGGCCAATTGAAATCTCCATTTCCAGAAATCACACGTCCAGGAAATTTGTAACGCAGTAGAGCTTTTGTTTCACCAGCTATGTGGCATGCGGCACCACAAAAAACTCAGTCAACATCGTTCGGTAACGCAATCCATTCACTAAAACGGTCCCGAAAACCGCACCAAACTGTCACTCGTTGTGCATGGAGAGGTTGTTTTACTATTTATCTTGGGTTTTCGGAGCATCAGCTGAAATAGTTTTGTTTGTTTACGTACTCAGATAAATGGAAATGAGCCTCGTCATTCAGAATAATTTTGTATAAAAAATCATGTTCTTGTTTATTAATTGGAAGCACCCAATCAGTGAAAGTACTGTGTTGTGCGTGTTCTTCTGCTGGCTTCAATTCTTGTGTCAACTGGACCTTACAAGTATGTAGGCCAAGATCTTTATGCAAAATGCGGTGCAAAGTGGTTGTGGATTGGCCCAATTCCTTTCAGCTGACCTTACCCGACGACGAAAAGTTGGAGTGTGCAAATCAATAAATTCTCCGAGAATTCAAATTCAAATTTAACGATTAAGTTTACTAGGTATAGCTGTGCGAGAATACGCTTGATGATAACCAAAAGCAGTAAGAACTTTACGAAACGTTTCCCCGATATTTTCACTGCCTTTGTAGTGAATTTTTACTATTTCAAGACGTTGTGCGAGTATCGATCCATATTTACGAGTAATAACCTCCTCGTTTTTACTTACCAAAAGTCATCGTAGTAAAATTTAAAATGACACCTCTTGCTGTATATGATATTCAAGGTTATACTCGTATAGTCCAAACATAAAGATTCCGTTGTTTAACATCGAGTGCCTTATCAAGGTTTCAAGTATGTGCCTCATCAGCTTCTGCGTTCCATCACATCACCCTTTGTTAGCAACATAATTATTCCAGAAATTATTAAAAAAAACTTAGGATGATACATGGATTTCGTTGATTTAAATAAAACTTACAAGCTAACATATTTTAATGACTATTTTAACATACTTAATTCTAGAGAATTTTTTTTTTTAGAAATTGTTACCCAAGTCCCAAATCCTTTATTTTTTTTAATTATTATTTTTTATTTACTTCTTTTTTTTAATTATATTTTTTTTTTTTGTAATCTTGAAACTACCTTAACCCTAACTAAACTATGTTAGCTGGCTATGGCTAAAAGTATTCTACAGCCCCGTGTTCCTCCTAAATGAGCCTTCACCGGAATTGGAGGAAACGACGAAGAATTTCCTTCCAATTCACTTAGCTACCCAGGTTGTTGGTACTGCCGAGCAAAATCACTCATATCGGGACTTACTACCGACCTACTGCAGCGGAGACGCTTCGTACTGCCGCGTGTTACGTCTCTATCATAGTTGAGTCGCCTGTCCGCAGCTGTTCGATTGACGTGGAAAATTAACGGCACTGCTTGTCTATCCTGGATCAGGCCTTTTTTATGCAGATAGATGAACGCTCCTGGGGAACAAACCCGTTAAAGCGCATACTCTCGTGGTACATATGATTCGGGTAATAAGCCCCGTGGACAAGTTGTTCGTCGAGTTCAGTCCTCTAGCAATGTGCCCTCGATTCAGCATTATAACGACATTGTCCACTCCTATTAGGTTCGCCCTATTGTAGAAGATCTTATTAGAATAGAATTGTATGTACTCCGACTCTGGTGTTCTGCACAAGAGGCCAAAGCAGCTTTTGCTCATCTACAGGTTTGTTAAAATATAGATATTGATCTTGCTATATCCCAAGGTATCTGACAATATTTCGCCAAGTAAGTGGCTGTCCGTGTCTTCCTACGATCCAAAATTTTCGCTAGTTCTTTCTGGTATCCGTAGATGCGCCAAAGGCATTCTAAAAAGAATGGTTTTCGATTTCTGAAACTTGATCTTCAGTCATCGCAATATCGTTTTATCTAATCGAAGTCACATTGAGCATATTAATGATCTCGATCTTTGAACCTAATCTGTACACGATCAAGTCGCCTACCTACGCTATGGCATGGCGAAGAGAGCTCACAACGTACGTAGCTTCAAAATAAAGCCAAAATCAATTTTATATCTCACACAGTTGTTGTTTTATTTAATTTCTTATCATTCTTATCTGTTTTTATTATCTATTTTTGTCCACAGCCCTCTCCGGGTCTTCGATCACAAAGAAGTTATCATCATCTACTGCTTTTCCTGGATCTATATCTGCTGTTAACAGTATCTGTTCGTTGTTCGAGCGATCTTTAAATACGGAATATCGTCTTGATCTTTCCTTGGAAATATTTTATTTATTTTTATTCTCGGGTTGCTGGTGTTTACAGTCCGAATTTTGTTGTTCCAATACAAACTTACAGAAGCCCTGTAGTTCTCTTTTATTAATATTTGGAGGTTTTTTTATCGACGACTTCAGTGTCATGACCAGTGCCAGTAATCAGGGGTACAGGGTTTTTAACCTTGACAGCAGTCTACTTTTGTCTTGGTGCAGTGTGTTAATAGTTGCAATACTGAACGTGTCTTCGCTGTAGGTATATTGATACCGGCGCATCGTACTGTCAATATTCGTTCGAGTTCGAAGAGATTGTCCTTGTCAATGTTCTGGAAAAGTGTCTCCAACTTATCCCACTGTAATTGAAGAAATACTTTTGGAAAAACTCATCCAATTCCTCAATTGCTAACGTGCGCAGTCAGTTTATATTGTAGTACGTTGAATCGTGCCTGTCAGTTGAATACGTGTATCGCACAGCAGCAGATCCAGATAGGAGCACTGTCTGGGAAACCACGGACTATCGGTAGCTTTAAGACCGAGTCGGTACGTAACACTGTCCTAGCCAAACTGGAGGTTTCTTATTCACACAAGCGGCGACACTTTACCCTCTGCCCATCAACTCCGATTCCCAGCTCCACATGGCATTCGGGCCCAGGTCGAAGGAGAGTTATATGTGAGGACACTAGAGTAGAGATGGCGGAACAAGAAATCTGAATAGGCCAAGAGAAACTTTCATAGAGTCATTTAGGCTACTGCTACCGGACTGTTTAGTCAGACTCATAGTCCAGGGGTTTTATTAAGGAACTGACCTCCAGGTTGGGGGTCGCGCATGGAAGTATTCGTAACAAAAACCCCGGATTGGATTATGGATTTTGGAGACGTACCTGTGTGCAGATTTAATGTTAGCATTCTAAGCATTCTATGAAAATGTTGTTCAGTTAACGATAACGGTGCTTGATAATTTTTAACTAACCTAAACATTTTCAATATTATTACATCGAAGCCAGATGGATATAGTATTATGGTACACTATTGTAAAGATTTCTGTAAGCACGGATATCTATATTATTCTCGAAGCTATTTTTATTTATTTATATATACAATATATATATACGAGTATATATATATATATATCTGTTGTATTGCATACATATTTAAGAATACGAATACAAAAAACAACAATACGTGGCCTGTTATCATTGCAGAAACAAGTGCATTATTACTACTTTTCCAACAACGATGCTCTATGTATCCTTAGTCAAAGATATTGTACAAGTACGCGTACCAATACGAGTATGAGTACGATTATGAGTACGAGTACGATTACGAGTACGAATACAAATTTCCGAGGATAACATAGCGCAGCCTCCGTACTCCGTTGCTATCCAATGAAACATGTTGGCATAAGAGACTGAAGCTTAGTTTTAAGAAATAACAGGAGCACATGTTTCTATGATGAGATTTCTGACCCTTGGGCTATGTTGATGGGGTTGATGGGTTGATATCCAGAGTGGATTTGTTGAAGTGCTAAACATTCCCATAATAAGGTATACCCTTACATACGATAGAAGAACGGGTTTCCAGTAAAATAATGACGGTATGTGTCGAGTCGCCCACAGGGCAACCCAAATTGTGCTCCATATTTGCAAAAGTCTCAATTTAATATAAATGAAGAACTAACATGAATGGATGCGATCCTGTTTTAATGCCTTTAAGTATGATTTCTTTTTATTTTAAAATTACATAGATAAATACATATTTCCGTACCTAATGTTCGCATCTATAAAGTTTTGAGAAAAGTTTATTTGTTTCTATTTTAATATACAAATACTTTTCGTATTCAAACTTTATTTGCGCTATGCAAAGATTTGGAAAAGGGATTAGATGTTTTATTAATAATTGAGTTTGTTTTTAATTGCAGAATACGGGTAGGTTTCGCATACTCTTAGAAGAAGCAAGCAATACTGTCTTGAAATAAGTTTGTAAATATTGTAAATTTATGAATGTTGGCATTAGTATTATGTAGAACGTATGTAAGCATATTTAAATTGAATAATATAGCAAGTACATGTGTGTAACTATAAAAAAAAATTGTCAGGAGAGACATTAGATAGGAAGGTAGTCCATATGTATGCAAAAAAAGAAATATTTACCAAATATTGTCCACATCGGAACACCTTCAGACTAATCATCAAGCACAAGGTCACTGAAAAACTTGAGAACATTTCCATTATTTCAAACTATAGATGTTGCAAGTGTTCGTATGTTTTCCATCCGACTGCTACCATTTTAGATGTATTTAGAGAGCCCATATCTGTTGAACAGCCGAATTCGCTAGACAACGGCAAAAAAAATGTTTTAGAGAAGGGAAACCCAGCTCACACAATATCTCCTTTAACTTTGGAAATAAATCATAGGCTGGTGGGTGTCGAGATGTTTTTTTCCTTTGCTCAGTAAAGCGTGAGGAACCCAACGTGCAAAATCTTTTTCTTTTGTGGAATATTGGTATTGTGGAAACACTGGTAGCACAAGATATTTTCTCATATGTTTCTGGTTAATCATCGATCTTCAGTGGATATGCTTGACCTTCTGTTATGCATTTACATCCCTCAGGAAGCGGCAGAATACGACTACGGTCTATTGTTTGCTAAATACAAATCTCACTAAAAGCTCTAAACTCGTATTTATCGCTCGTTGGATTTTTGGTTTGGACACTACTTAAAAATCACGTAAATGAATCAATTAAATTACAATACATTGATACATATGTTCACATATGTATGTATATTAAAAGTAGTGTGCTAGTTACATAAAGAATTCTTTTCTCAAAAAATGTAGATGTAGACACAGCTTTTATTTACTTTTTTTTCTTCTTTTGTCAATCGTTGAAATATGTAATGGGTATAATTACTTTTAGTGCTATTGCACATTCGTGTATTTCTCCCAAATATTTGAGTTGCCGGGGCCTGCGCGGCGATTGATCGGGATACTGCTGACCGTCCTATAACTGGGATTGTGCCAGAAGCGCAATAATAAAGTTCGTAACGTAGTGCTTACCTTCCTGTTAGTGGTCCCCGGTACCCTTTCTCATGCAGGCTAAAATAGCAAAGGTATCATACTGGCCTATGCCGTCATAGGCCTCATAACCGTATATGGAAGAGATTAAAATGATGTAAAGATTCACTGTTGATGACCCTTGTAGACGTTTAAAGAACAACCATCGTCTGATCTTCACGTGAAATGCTCAGAGCCTTAACAGGCCACGTGAAGCCAAACAATAAGCAGAGCTCATTGACTACTTCCACGTAGATAACATCGCCATCCAGGGAGTACGATGTTACTGACCGTACCGAAAAAGTGGATGAAAAACTGTAATATATACTACGGTGATTACTCTAGGGAAAAGAATCATCGCTTATTCCGATGCATATTTATTATATGCGGCAGACTAAGGCTAGAAGTTGTGAGCTTCTGACATGTGGGCGAACATCTTATGATAATCATCATCATGGCTAAATTCGCTAACATAAGCCTAATATGCGCCCATACCCCTACGGAAGACAAGGGCGACGCTACTAAAGCAAATTTCTTCGAGGTCTTTGAAATGAACAATGTCCCATGTATGAAGTTAAAATCGTACTAGGCGATTTTAACACCAGGATAGAAAAGAAGGACATCTTTAATGAGATATTTAGTAAGTGTACCCTACAACGCACCACGCCTGGCAACCGACTTAGGCTTATGGGCTTTGCGGCGGGACGAACTATCACTATAGAAAGCACAGGATTTCCTCATTAGAATAAAGATATGGCAGTCTCTGGATCATGAAATATTAAACCAAGTTGATCACATTGCGATAGACGTAAGACATACCTCCTCTCAGCTGGAATCCTACAAATCAACTGGACCCGCCGACTTGCCAAAGTATTCAAAGTAGGTCTAAATGACTTTGCACATATGTACACGAACTCATTTCTTAGATCTGGTCAAAAGGATGTATGCCTGATGAAGGGAATCTCAGCATCGTTTGTCGATCCACAAAAAAGGAACCCTCTCAACTGCACCAACTATAGAGTTATAGTCTCCTCAATATCGCATGCAAGATCTTATCTACCATATAGTGTAAACGTTTAAAACCCTTCGCCAATAACTTGATTGGGCCTTCTCAATGCAGTTTCAAATAACACAAAATATTCTAACTCCCGCAGATCCTGGAAAAAATTCAAGAAGTCTAAATTGATACTCCTTTTATTTTCATCGATTTTAAAGCCGCAAATGACAGCATTTATAGAAACGACCTATATATATAGCCATGTCTATTGTATTGTAGCTTTGGCATCCCTGCCAAACTCATCTGTATCTGCAGAATGACAATTGAGAACACTCGCCGTCGAAGTCGGTAACGACCTAACCTAAATCTTTGAAGGTCTTAGACAAAGTGACTAAATGGACTTATTGTCAATTGTTGGGACTTATTTAACATCATACTTGAAAGAATTATGCGAAGCACACAAACGAACACTAGAGAAACATTCTTTCACAAGTATATACAGCGGTGCGTTCGCTATATATGAGGGCAAAACAAAGTATATGCTGTAACAAGTAGGGACACACAACATGGACGAATTGGACAGAACGTCATAATGGACAACTATAGTTTCGAGGTAGTAAAGGACTTTGTCTACCTTGGAAAATCATTCTTGCCAATCGCTGTTTCTTAAGGCTAAGAAGGCAATTGAGTAGTAGAGTAGCCCTATTCCGAATAACTAAGGGACTCTATATAAAACCTTGGTCATCACAGTCCTACTTTATGGCTCTATGAAAGCGCATGAAAAATATTCGGTCCCAGCAGAAGATTCAACGACGGACTATACGAGCTGGACAGCATCAGCTACAGAACGCTACACACCAGTCGCCCGAGATGGATAGGATAGTATAGGACGTGTAGATCGAATGCCCTGGCCCGCAGAGTCTTGGAATCAAACCCGCAAGAACAAAGCAGTAGAATGAGACCTCACCTCAAATGTCGTACACAAGCAGATAGGGACTTCAACCGACTTGGACTGCGCAACTGGAGGCAGTTAGCTAAGGACCAGGCTAACTGCAGAAGCTTGTTAGTTGAGGCCCAAGTTCACCCAGAACTGTAGCGGCACCTAAGTAAGAAAGTATCTGCATTGCTACTGCACTGAGTGGTTGGCTAAATTTTACCTTTGAAAACAAACCGCTCTAATTGACTACCTCGTAAATGAGCTCAAGATTTTGTTGATGTTTTTATATCTACTCGTAAGTGATTCAGTTGGTATTATTAGTTTGTTTTTGTTGTATGACAACCTGTTTGTGTAATTTTTTTTACGAATTTTATGGTATCGGCGAAAAGAAGATAAGTGACCATACTTGTCAGTCGTTGTCTAGAACTCCCTCCCTGAACTCGTAAATGTTCAGTATATGCGACCTTTAGTTCATTTATTTCACCGAATAACTTTGCCGTTATGCAGTGGAATAATAAAGCTCTCCCTCCATTGGTTAGGTATCCGATCACTTCTCATCATTTTATTGATGAGCAATCTGTTGCGAGTTCTTTTTTTTCCTTGTGTACCAGTCATTAAAATACTCGTATGTATGTAGTAGCTCGTTTGTCTTTGACTCGACGTTGCACTACTTCTACTCCTTGTCACCTGCTTATAGGTTGTAAGAATACCTCTTCTAATTTACGATACAATACCTCTATTGATATCACACTTGCTTTAGTTATCGCTTTTTTCGCCTATTTTTGCACCACTCGTAGTCTAACCCAGAGCATACACGCTTGGAAGACTCACCTCTCATCATGCCCCAACCACGTATTTACAAAACGCTTATATTTTCCTTCAAAGTTTTTCCACATGTCTTATGCGATTCTCTCCTCTTCCTTGTTTGAGTCGTTCCCGTTTAGTTTCGTAATAGGTATAATGGATATCGGTTTTCGTTCATTTTTCTCCAGTTTCGTCACGAAAAATTCTGTTACCAAGAATGGGTGCTGACTTGCTAGTGGTCTTGGACAAGATCACTTTAGAATCTTTCACTCGCAGTTTCGTGTTATTCCATCATAGATGGTCATCTACGAGGGGAGTTCAACATATTCTCGGTATCGGGGTGAAGCTGTGGTTGTATATATAAATTGACTTATTTATCAAGTAATACTATTATTTTAGTGCATTCATGTAAAATTTCATATAAATGTGATTATTAATTCGCGTTTTATCTCTAGTTAAACAGAATCATAATGGCAACTGAGACGATGATGGTGTAAATTGAGCATCGCGCTGTAATTAAATTTCTCACTAAGCAAGGAAAAAGTCAAAAAACTATTCATGAAGAGATGGTGGCTGTTTACCACGGTTCCGCACCTTCATTATCAACTGTGCAAAAGTAGTCAAGTGAGTTCAAGAGAGGCAGAGAGAGCATTGAAGACGACCCCCGCTCCGACGCCCCGGCTACTGCTTGTACGGGAGAAAGCATCAAAGAAGTCGAAAAACTTGTTCTTGAGGATGCCCGAATAAAGGTGAAAATGATGGCAGAGATCACCAAGCTTTCAATTGGTACCATTCACACCATTCTTCATGACCATCTTAACCTTTCAAAGGTCAGTGCAAGGTGGGTGCCACGAATGCTCACAGCGCCTCAGAAAAAAGTGAGAATCGCATGCTGTAGAGAGCTTTTGGAGATGTGTAGTGAGAACGCGGACGGTGTTATGGATCGAATTGTTACTGGGGACGAAACATGACCCTGAAAGCAAACAAGAGTCCATCCAGTGGCATAAAAAAGGAACAGACCCCCCGAAGAAGTTCAAAGTCACTCCGTCTGCCGGGAAGCTCATGGCCACAGTTTTTTGGGACTCAAAGGGAATCTTCCTCATTGAGTACAAAAAAAAAAGGTGAAACCATCAACGCCACATCCTACGCTTCCACTTTGCATAATTTGCGTGAAGAAATTAAAAAGAAAAGACGGGGTAAACTCGCAGCGGGTGTGTTGCTTCTTCATGACAACGCTCCTGTTTACACGGCGCGAGTTTCCAAGGCTGCTGCGCGAGATTGTGGTTTCGAAGAAATGCAACACCCACCCTATAGTCCAGACCTTGCCCCTAGTGATTATTTCCTGTTTCCGGATTTGAAAAAATGTCTTCGTGGAAAAAGATTTTCGGATGATGAAGAACTCAAGTCGGCAATAAATGGGTATTTTGCAGAGAAAGAGGAAATTTATTTTTTTGAGGGTTTAAAAAAGCTTATCTCAATATGTAACAAATGCATTGATGTTAGGGGAGATTATATTGAAAAATAAAAACAATTTAAACTGAATTCGCATTTTCCTTCATATCGATACCGAGAATATATTGAACGCCCCTCGTATCTGGGTCTACCACTGTAATATATGTAATTAACTTATTGAATTTGGTTAGACCGTGTGCTTGGCAGTTTTATGACGCTAACTGTGAACTTAAATAAATTTGAATAATTTTTGACTCACAAGTGCGGATACAGCATCAACAAAGTCATTAGTGGATTACATATTTGACAATCCATTCCAGGTTTGCAGAACTTTAAACCACATAATACCATACATCTGCCGAACAATTCAAATATATAATTCGAGTTATATTATACACCTACATGTATATATACATATACGTAACATACATACGAGTACATAACGTAGTTTTTAAAGACTAACAGATAGTTTGGCATGCCGAAAGGACAAGAATGAAAATGTTCCTACTCTCGAGGCTAATTATTATTGACTGTTTCTCACTCTGGACTGAAACATGCTGCACGAAAAGGCGAGCGGACTGAATTCTATTCTGCTTTCTAAATCAGCATTTATTTAATTTCATAATTTTGAGATAGTTGAAGGATTCACTATTCTGCACAGCAAATAAAAAGTGATTTTCATTTTTTCAATATTTTTAAAGAAATTTCGTCAATGCCTGACATAAATACTATATAATAAATTGCTGAGCCATTCAGAAAAAAAGGAAAGAAAAATCAAACAAAAAGAAAAATAGCAACCATGAGTATAAACTCGGAATCTATTCGTAGTTTTTACGAATGTACTCTATTTCTATTTTATTTTCATCCTGCTTCAAATATATTTTTCTTTTTTGTGGGTTATGATCCGTATTAATATTTGTTGCGTCCTTCACTTGTAGTTTACTCTAATTTTTTTTGTTTTATTTCATCTGTCTAGGAACAGAAGGAAAAAATTATGAATTGTAGAGCAAGAAGAGGGTTGTATTTTGAGGTATAGAATAATTCAAATTTTATGAATGCAAAGGAAAACAAGCATTGAAAAGAGGGGGATATGGTACGAGTACGAGTATGTCTGCTTACGGAAAGACTGGCACATCCCAAAACAAAGAACATTCCAACAAAAATAAAATAATCCAGGTGAAATTCTATGAAAACATTCTCATGTAAGTACTCGTACGTAGATGTAATTCGATGTCTTCCAACAAAGGGAATTAAAGGGACCAAAGTTAATGACTTGTAAAATAAAATTGAAATATTCAACTTTTATGAGCTTAAGGTTTTCGAAATATTATTTATTGCATTCTCCTCAAATGTACTACATACAAACAGATCTACACAAGAGACTGTTGTATATGTAACTGCAATGTTCATACAGATGGCATCTCTGACCTGATGCAAAAAACAATATCATACAAAATTATAAAAAGAATGAAAGAAACCATGTGTCACTATTTCAATTTCAACTGGCCATGGAACTACTCAAAATGCTCGCTCAATCATTGTTAGGTAAACTGCGACTGATAAAAGTATACATGAGAGTTGAATGTGGAAACAATTTGAGTTATCTTAACTTACAGCTGAAGTTAATGGAGTAACAAAGGTTTTTTTTTTTTTCAAAATATTGAGTTAATATATATACAATGTGAATAACGTTCTCCGAATATTGAAAATAGAAGATCCTCTTACTAAGGATGTGTTTAATCATGGATCGACAATCGAATTTACTGTATTAGGGTATTGCGTCGACACCTCGTGCTTATATCATACTTGGTAGCAATTTCATTTTCACTCTCACACAATTACAATAACATCGATAAGTGGAATTTGTTTACTTCTATAATATTACACAATGCAGAACACTAGCATAATATTGGTAAAACTATCTCCACTTCCTTATCTATAAAATTTACCTGTTCTGCCAAGGTGTGTCCCAATATGGTAGATCGATAGCTCATACGTGTTACTGGGTTATTTAACCTTTTAAAGAAATTAAAAAACAAATAACTACAAATAAATTCATTCAATTAAAAGCACAGTGTATAAGCACATTGCGCTTACGTCCTTTCTCTTCAAAGTCATAGAAACACTGATAAACTTTTCAATGTCCGGCGTTAATTTGATGGCATCTCTTACCGAAAAGTAAAACCAAAGCGTACATCAATCTGGCGAAAGCAAGATTGTTGCGCTTGATATTTCGAATGCATTTGACAAGCTTTGACATCAAGCGCTGATACTTACAAGATAAATGCTGATGTACCCCAGGGCTCCGGCCTGTCTTCGACACTCATTTGAATTTTTAGAGATGATCTCTTGTTTGGTGGTTGGGTACTGTAGAAATAGGGCGAGCACTAAGAGGTGTCAACTTGGCGATACCTAGTGTTTTAACTGTTTCTATACATCAATTGTGTTTATTGGAAAAGATGTGGTGGCCGATGAACCCTTAATGGACCAACAGCAGTACTCACATCCTCGAAAGCGTAACTGGCTTCGGTCTAAACGCCCCTCGTCCTAGGAGTATCTATAATGAAACTGGAAATCCAGGTTGGCGGTTGTGCCGCCGGGATAACTGCCGGGCCTTGGAATAAAAAATAAAGTTACGAAGCAATAACAATCCTACTGTTGACAACTCCTGCAAACGAAACGAGGAGAACGAACTTCAAATCCGCAAGTGGAAGTAGGTATTACCGTCATCCGAGAAATGCAATGGAATGGGCCGAACAAATAGAGGATGAAAAACATCTACTACAGAGATTGTTATCGACGGCGAAAGCAGCGCCTATTTTGAAGCGGATTTGTTGTTAGAGGCAGACTTAGGCAAGATCCGCAAGAAGTCTTGAGCTTCAGGCTTGTCAACGAGCGCCTCGTAACAATCTGTATTAAGGCTAAATTTTCCAACATTAACTTTAAGGAGAAATATGACGATGCCAAGAATAGCTCCTACGGTCTTCTACGTGCAATGACATAGCTATGACATTAAAATTGTGTTCGCCCATTTTAATTCAAAACTAGGAAGAGATTGTAGTACTGTCAGAAAATACAGCCTGCACGATACCATCTCCGACAATCGACTTTGCCCCGGAACGAAACATTGGCATAGCTAACACGCGGCTCCCTTATCTTAAGGCAAGCTAATACTGTGAGGAAGTTTGACGCGGACGGCTGCAATAGCAAGAGATCGCCAAACATTTTCCCATCGAGTATACCTTAATAATTCTTCGATTTTAAGGCCGCGTGTGATACCTTCTATAGAGATCAGCTATGCAGAGCAATGTCTAGTCTCGGCATCCCAGTCAAACTCGCCCGTTTGTGCAGGATGACGATGGGGAAAGCACGCTGCTCCATCAAGATCGGTAAAGAACGAGAACTTTGATGTCGAATTAGGATTTAGGCAATGCGATTTCATTAATATTATTCTTGAAAAAATAGCGCAACACTCGCGCGCCAACACAAGAGACAAAGATTGTGCCGTCCATTAAATTGCTCGTATACGAAGATGTTATTGACATAACATGTCAGTGGCGTTTTCGCGAGTATTGAGACGGAAGCAGCGAAGATGGGTTTAACAATGAGGGCAAGAGCAAGTATATGCTGTCAACAATTAAAAACACCCAACACCGAGGTCTCGGACAGAACGTCGCCCTCTACAGATATAACTTTTAGGTACTTAAGGACTTTGTCTACTTAGGCTCCGCTATCAATTCATACAATCACACGAACGAGCGCTGAGATCAAACGAAGAATAAAACTTGTCAATCGCTGCTTCTTTGTACTAAGAAGGAAATTGACTAGCAAGGCCCTCTCTCGAACAACAAAAATGACCCTATATAAAAGCTAATAATCCCAGTCCTGTCCTATGGCGCAGTGTCATGGAGTTTATCAAAAATTTATGAGGGTGCTCTTGGCGGCTTTGAGAATAAAAATCCTCGGGTGATTTTCATTCCCATCTACATAGACAGTGAGTTGAGTAGGATAAACAATTATGAACTGTACGGTCTGCACAGCGATATCGACTTAGCCAGAAGGTCAAATAACTGAGATGGCTGGGTCATACATATAGAGCGGATGGACATCAATGTTCCGGTGCGAAAAATCTTCAAATCTACCCTCGAGGGACAGCGCAGTGAAGGAAGATCGCGGCTCAAGTGGAAAAGGACCTCAACCAACTTAACGTGCGAAACTGGAGGCAGATAGCTAAAGATCGAGCTGACTTTAGGCGCTTGTTGGTTGAGGCCCAGATCCACTCCGGACTATGGCGACACTTTAAGTAGTATGATCGCTGTTTGCTACTTCTAATGCAATATATTCCTTTGCTGACGACAGTACTCTCAACTTTTCATATTCGTTTTCGAAGTCACCCCCTGCCTTGTATTGTGTTATTGCCTTGCAATAGCTGGGTTGTCTTCTGGTATTCCGGTGTCTTTAGGTCGCATTTGTCAGAATAGGGCAATGTCAGGCAACACGATAGATAATACCAATCAAATATATATTGTAGTGCTCTAATGCGATATCGGCATTTTTCCTGGGATCTTGTTTTTATGATGTTTATAACGCCGAAATATTTTGGTAAGCATCTTGATGTCTCAAAAAGGAGAATGATTTGGTCGACGCTCTCCTCCGTGAGCTGAACTCCTCTGGCTGACCGGAAAAATCTCTCAGGCAGAGAAAAATGTCTGGGCACATAGTTAGGGTTTTATTGTCTTATCAATTCCTTTACCAAGATTACCAAGATAAGGGTTATGGTACACTTAAAATGTTTGCGCCCAGTTCGGGCGAAGGAAAACTAGGGAGGAACGAAAGATAAATACCGATGCACGTTGGTTTTAAATGTTTGAAGGTTTGAAGGGGCGGAATGCTACTGGCGATTTCTATGGAGCACTGGTGGTGGAAATTGCGATAAAACAAAGTTAGACAGGAGACATTACGTCGGTGTTCAAGGGTGTCAATTGACTGACTGATATTAGTATCTACCATGCTATAAAGTTTTGCAGAGATGTTTTAGGACCACCTGACAAGATGTTGACACTGTACTCCAATTTTGGTCGAATGAATGCCTTATATATTGAGGGCAGATCAAAAGGGGTGAAATATTTCTCACATCGGTTTCTTTTTCGGTTTCAACGATGCAAGTATAGGGGTTTCCAATAAGGACTTGACACCTTTTTTTTAAATAAAACGCAAACCATTTGAGATATTTCAAAAACTTTTCTATCGGCTTGAAGTACAATCAAAACATTTATGAATGGAACTCGACTTCGTTCATATGGCCACCGCGGGCACGTTTGCAGCGGTTGATTCATTGGACCCAATTTCCAACGACTCGGCCACACATATCGGCCGAAACGGCCACTATTTCGCGTTCAATGTTGGCTCTGAGCTCTTCCAACGTCGTCGGCGTGTTGGCATAAACCAATGATTTAACGTAGCCCAACAGAAAATAGTCAAGCGGCGTTAATTCGCACGAACGAGGCGGCCAATCGACTGGCCTGTCTTGAGATAACACGCTCACCATATTTACTCTTCAATAAATCGATTGTAGCGTGAACTGTGTGGCTTGTGCCATCATCCTGTTGAAACCACATGTCGTCCAAGTCCATATCTTCCAATTAGGGCCAAAAATAATAGGTGATCATGGCGCGATAACGCTGACCATTCACATTAACGTGACGATCGTTATCGTCGACGAATAAATATGGCCCAATAACGCCGCCGGCATGTAAACTCCACCAAACAGATATTTTTTGTGGATGAAGTGGTGATTCATGAAGCACATGTGGATCTTCACCCGACCAATAACGCATATTTTTCTTATTGACGAACCCATTGAGCCAAAAATGAGCTTCGTCACTGAAGATGATTTTGCAATGAAATTCATCATCTTGGTGTATCATCTCTAGAACCCAATCGGAGAACGTACGTCGCTTCAAATGGTCCATCGGCTTCAATCCTTGAGTCAGCTTTAAGTTGTATGTGTGTAAACCAAGATCCTTACGCAAACTACGCCATTATGTTGTCTGAGCGATGCCCAATTCTTGAAAACGCCGTGGAATTGACTGATTTGGATCGTTTGCTACGGACGCCTGAACGGCAGCGATATTTTCGACACTTCGACCAACCCGTTGTCTCACTGACACTTCAACATCACACAACGAATATGTAGACTCAAATTTTTGCACTAAACTTGTTATTGGCTGTCTACCAGGGCGAGAATTACGACCGAAAATTGGAGTTAACGCTCTTAAAGTTGCAGTCACCGACTCCGAATTTCGTGTTCGTTCGTGTACTTTAACATGATGAAAATGTTGAGTTTACTGAATAAATTGGCAGTGACAGTTTGATGATTAGTGAAAGAGTGCGTTCATAAATTAAATTCAAAGTTGTCAAATCCCTATTGGAAAACCCTTTACCATTCATGGATAATGGCTGGGTATTTAAATTTCGCTTTAATGACAGCAGACACCATTGAGTTTTGGAAGCTTTATATTTCACTCTATTTATTGTTCCCCAATAGGTTATGCTATTAATATCGGAACTAAATTAGCTTAACATACCGGAATGAGTATGAAGAGCAGAGAATACTGCCGTCAGCAAATGAATATATTGGATTAGAGGTGGCATACAAGAGATCATTAATAAAAATTAAAAAGAGTGTCGGAGACAAAACGGAGCCCCGGGGCACACCAGCAATGTAAATAATCAGACATGAAATCATCCAAGGCAACTTCAATTAAACATTCCGAAAGTAATTTTTAATTCACTAAAGAAGAGATTTGTCGATCCCAAATGCACGCATTTTTGACAAAAGAGCCTGAAGCCAAACTCTGTCAAGTGCCTTAGAAATATCAAGTGCAACTATCTTGCTTTAGTCAGGTTTAAATACGCTTTGGTTTCACTTTTCGGTGAGACATGCCATCAAATCACCAGTGGGCCTGTTGCTACGAAAATCGTACTGCCGGCCATTGAGAAGTTTTCATGTTTCGATATATTTCATGAGCTGACTGTTTATCAGCGTTTCTATGGCCTTGAAAAGTAAACTACACGAGTGCGAAAGAGGATTCGTACCATTGAAGATTCGACGTACTCAAATGTAGGCAAAGACGAAGAACAATCTGATTCAGCAATTCAGCAATCAAATTGACCTTGTCCATATAGCTGACAGCTGAAATGTCATTATAAATGAGCGTTAGGATGGAGGATACGGCAGCATTTCTGATGACGAACGATCAAAAGTTTTTACTACCCTTGAGACATTGTAGCATTCTTTGCCTCGGTTTTTAGGCGTACCAGCATTTCCCGCGTTTAGGAAAGATATTGCAGGCATTCTAGCCTCGTTTGAACTTTTTCCGGTTTTCCTCTGTAGGTTCGGACAGAAGAAAAGTTTCTCTAACCCTGATAGCCTCTTTACAGCTCGAAGCGTACCGAGACTTTTCTTTTGGTTTGGTACACTCCATCCTATGAGGGATAAAGGATATCATTCCAAAGAGAATAGCGTCTGCAATCATATCAGCAGCGACATATACTTCGTTATCCCGGAAATATAACGACCAGTTAAAATTGCTAAAGATGGTGTTAAGTCCGCTCCAATTCCCTAACAGTGTACTCAGTGTATGAGGACATAGCTGATATGACACATTGGTCCGACGAGCCTAGAACATGTAGCACATCGACTTTGTACCTATCCGGGTGAGAAGTTAAAAACAAGTTCAGGATGTTGACGGTATAACTATCAACGTCTGGTATTCGCCTGGGCTTGTTTCCAAGCTTGATTAAGTTATTTTCCGCAGAGAAGATCTCAACACACCGTCTTTCGGGTGTTGTCTCAGCTACTCAGAAATGTTTATATTGAAATATCCGGTAATAACGAATTCAGTATGAGGATACAGGGATACAATTATTTGTATGGAGTCAGACAGCGCAAAGCAATGGTGGATAATTTGCGTTCGGAGGTGGAAGTTTAAGCAGATGAAGTTGAATTCCGGTTCAAGGATTGTCTAGTGATGGAGATTGGTAAGCAACATCACTACACACGTAAATAGTGCGATCGCGGTGTGAAAAGAATAATGACACTAGTTCGTAGTAACAGATCAGCGTGATCTGAGAGGTGTGGGCGGGAATCTACTTGTGCTTCACTAAGTGCTAAGCAGCTGGTCTGTATTTACATACGGGGACGTACGCAGAAAAGCGATTACATTTTAGCCCCCCTATGTTTGCTATGTCAACCTTAAATTCCCGAGTCATTATAAAAATAAAAAAACAAATACAAAAACACAAACACAAACACCGACGATGGTTTACCGAAATATTTAGTGCGCATTTCACCCGATCATTGACATCAGGAAAATGAAGAATTCAAATTTTACTGACAACTATGCAGCCAACAATCTTGAGATCAGAAAATTCAATGTCATGTGGAACACTATTATTTTTTGCAGGAAAAAACACCTGAAGATACACCACCACTTAGACAACTTGATTCTGTACTGATTCTGGAAACAAAATTTCACAGCTTATTGGGTAAAAGAAAATTACGATTTAAAATTTCTATCATTGAATATTATTATCCTTAATTATATTTCTACTTCTTAAAAAATAAAAAAAAAGATTCACTGTATATTAAAATCTTCTGTCCTTGTTATTTCTAAAGTCTCTTAAACTTAAATTCACTTCTTATATATGTATTTTATTGGATTCCAAAAAAGTAGACTTACAAAACTGAAGCGAATATTGTCATCCTGTGGAGCGGCAACAAACTTATTTGTTCTACGTCCCTTTCACTTTGTCGATTACTGGGGGGCCCCTTCGATGATTTCTCCAACATCCGGTTTTGGTCACATACAGTTCTTTTTCACTGTTCAAAACTATTTTTTCTTTTATTGAAAAAACCGATACACCGATAAACGCGCGGACTCTGGCTTTAGCTGCACTGCTATTCTCCTGTACCACTTGGAGACTTTTTGGATAAACAGAGTTTACATATCACTTAGGGTTTTTTTTTTCGTGCGCTTCTTGCATGAGTTGTCAGTATTACCTGTTGAATTTCGGTGCACTTTCGTGGGAATGGAATGTTGATGCGATTATTGTATTGATCACCGTATAGTGTCCGGATGTATGGTGTATGATGATGGGGTGATTGACTGTACGTGTGCAACTTATCATATTATATGGTTTTAAGGGAGTGTGGTGTTAACTTATAAAGGCGAAGAGAAACGTTAAGGACTATAAATGTCGCATGCTGTAAAAATATGCGAGAGAATTCTATACGTCGACAAAGCAATACTATTAAAGTACACCGTAGTCAATGCGGTTTTGCGGGAGGCTAGTAGACATACATATGACACGATTCAAATTTTACGGATAACGACATAGAAACTTAGCAATGCCTCAAAAGATCAGCATCCCGTATTCATCATTTAGGAAAGCGTTTCTTATAGAGCTCCCAGCGATCTAGATGAGCAGCGTATTCAATAAGAATATAAGAATTATACGCGATACGTGCGATGACGTTAGAACGAAACTTAAATGATTAACATTCTACCGAAGTTTTCATACCTACAAGGAATTCGTAATAAAACCTTTGTACATATGTTACGTCTTCTAGTACTTCTCACAATTGACTTTCTAAATCCGATCTCCTGATATACCTAACAATAATGTTGTTCTTGAAAATATGCTAGATCGGTATCACTTTATAAAGTCTTTCATCGGCACTAAATAATTAGATTAAGTTGATGGTTTGTAAATTTCATGATGCTCGTATGTCATGGTGCAAGGTAAAGTAAAATAATGCAACGACTGTACTCTGAGTATAGCTGAATTGAACTTATACAAAGCGACATAAGGCCATATACTCGTAAATTTGAGACATTAGACCATATGTTTTTTTTTTGTTTCAATATTGCGTTCAATGACTAGTGTACTACACGTTGCCTAGCGGAACCCTGAGCACCTGCATGTGAAAGCCGAAGGCCGTCCGGCGTATGAGTCAAAGAGACGCCCATCAATCCTATTCTATCCACCAATGTACTATTAAAATATAGGCGCCTGCCAGACATATTTCGTTCAACGCTAAAATTGAGATAAGAATAACACTGTTATGTGTGAAGCGAGCGAAGTGAGCCACCCATCCCACAGACTCGCTTATAGGCACCTGCGTGACAGTTGTTGACATACCCTTAACGCAGCGCTAAGCCCTGCGGAGAAAAGGGTGAAACCCTGTTAGCGAGCCAAGCGAGTCACCCACCCCAAACTTGAAATACGCCAGACTCGCTTGACAGTTGAGGGTTACAGGTACAAGAATTTCACACTATTTCACACAGTCGATCGTCATCACTTTCAGCTTTCGAAATGTCACTTAATGGAATCTCTGAAGGAATAATTAGATCGAAAACTTCTTTTCAGAAAGTGCTTTAACTTTTTCTTAAGTATTTGCCCATAACTTGTTATCACAGTATAAGACGTAATCAACATTAAGTTAAAGACGTCCTCATTTACTGGAATAGTTCCCGCGATATATTTCTAAAATCTTTGTTACGAGCTTCTGATAATTGTCCAATCGGCACCAATGAAGCCGGGGATATGCAAAACCATGAATACATGTGCACAAAGTGATAACCAGTACCAAAATGTAAACTTTCTAAATTGATCAATATTAATATCGTAGCCAATTGATATTGCCACTAAAATTATTTGCATTTTTTTAATTAAGTTTCTATCTACTCTTGTGATGTCAGATGACAAATTGTCATCAGAATTACCAAAACCGGGCTTTTCAATCGATCCTATTCTATCTTTGAATTCTTGCTTGCACCATCAGGTTATAAGGTTATAAGTACGCTTGCACCATCTGCATCCACTCCAACAAACCTCTGCTCATAAGAGCTGTGTCATGAGTTACCATCAAAGCCCATTTTTAAACCAAGCATAAGTTCCCTAACTTATGATTTCTTTTGGCACATTTATCAAAAGCTCAGCAGTGTGGTGCAATAGAGTTTGAATGGTGACTTCTGCGGAAGTAGGTTACATACTCGTAGATGGTCACATCTTTTTTATTTGGACATTAAGCTTTTTTTGCAGCTTATAGTTTTTTGTACGACCGAAACCTTTCTGGATTTTTGGATCTTATTAAATTGCACTGGTAGCCAAGCTAGCTTGGCTTCCACCACAGTCGAAAGGGCTTCTTCCTCAGACATCTCCCCAAGAGTGAGTAACTCCAATTTTGTTACAAATCAAATCTTTGAGCCCGAAACTTTAAAAATAAATTTAATAAAACAATAAAATAATGCATTTTCAAGTTAAATTTTCCTTAAGGGCTCTTAAAGGAATTGACAAAATTAAAAGGCGTACGTATGCGTACCCATTTTATATTCCAGTTAAAAGTACAATAAATTACTGCGTACAAATCTTCATGTGGAAGTGTATGGAGATATACCTTAACCTTAAGGATTTAAAAATATATTCAAAATTCTTTATATATTTCATTGCAAGTGATTAAAAAATTATAACAGATATAAAATTTAAACAATTGATATAAAATAACTAAAAATAAAGTACATACATGAAGGTAATGAATCCAAGTTAAAAAAGGAAGTTATAGAGCGTTATAAAAAAATAATTATGTATGCAAAGATTAAGCAGCAACCGTCACAAGTAATAATACAGAGTTGCAAACTAGTTGCAAAACAAGCGAAGTGTGCGATTGGATTGAATGGTTAAGAAAATAGCGCGTTGTTATGTCATGTAAATAGATAACAAGAGTTCATAGTCCTAACTGTGATGGTATTTTTGTAATTATTTTCAAGTCTCCAGTACCAACTGCCCCTATATGCTGCATAGATATTGGATTGTTGAAAAAATATTAAAAACCTTCTTGAATTTCTATCCAACTAAGGTAAGCATTGACCAACACATTTCTGTGCTTTAGTGGTGTATTTGTTTCCGTTAGCGCGCAACATCGCAATCCTCTTATCTTCAAACGAAATAGGAACTCAAATTACAGCGTCACTACTACTAAAGTAGCTGTACTACGAGCCATCAATTTCGTCAATTTTGCAACAGGTATCATCAGAAGCCCTATCTGCCATGAGATCAATGCTACAATGCTTTCTACGCGTGATATTAAACTTCGTTTTCACAGCCTTGTGAATCTTGATATCTATTGATTTTTCCAATATGTATCTTGTGATAGATGGTTCCTTAACAGTTAGCCCCTGAGTGATCTTTAAGCCTGTGGATGTCAGGCTTCAGTAATGATTAAGTGGTGACTTCAAACCATTCCAATATCGGTCAGTTAGTCACTTTGGTCAATTTGGTTGGAGGTCGGTTGGCTCCCAACTGACTCTATGCCAGGTTTTTTTGTTAAATGTTGTATTACATACAACAAGGTGATTGGCTTTGTGAATTCTGGTATTATGTTTGAGCTCGTTGTTGTTGTAACCTAACTTGGCATTGCAGTCCGCCATCGGCATGCTGACATTTCCATTTCCATTTAGTGATTCACTGGAAGCAGTCCCTAGCTGTCGTTTGCATACAGTCGTGAAACAGGAGTCGCAACAAGGCATAACATTGCATAATCAAAACCAATCGTAATATGGTCCTGTATCAGACAATTAGAATCATAGCTGCGTATACGTCTACGCAGAGTTATCAGAAAATGAGGCCGTTGTATGCCTACATGCCTTGGGGATCTTCTGGATAGTTTCTCAGAGTAAAGCATTAGAGTGTTATCTATACGAGACTGATAGTCTCCCGTTTCTAGGTACCTTATTTTGCGAAGGCTCAGATTGTCATATTCTATCTGGAGTCTAAAGTGTTCCATGTGCATTCACTTACTAGTTTGTAACGCGTCTTCACATTCTCGAAACCAATCTTAGTCTGGGCATATTAGTCCAACCCGTTCAACATGGTATTAGTTCTTATCCGAGGTGTAATTGCAGTTCATTGGCATATAGGATTCAGGGACAGAGATCAGAAATGCCAGACCTTTTGGAATTGCAATATATGCATATGGGGTTATGCAAGTTGTTAGCAGATATTACCTTCGGAACATAGAGCAATCGCTTGGTTACAAACTCAATTGTTGCGTAACTGTCTCAAAGCACGCTGAATTCCGATTACTTGCCATACAGATCACAAGTCTTAACAAGCCATTGAAACAGTTCATTTGTTTCATCAAATATTAAGAGATATGTATGAATTTCAGCACGAGTTCGAAAACGACAAGTATTCGTATTTAAAATAGGAAAGTACTCCCCGTTTTCTATACCATAGGTATTCATACACCTGACTTTCTGGTCAATTTGATTTGGCTGTATCCTACACATGACCAGCAATAAAATAAAATGACACCATGAGGGTAATATGTATTTACGTTGTCATTTTGATCCTTCACAGACAGCACATTACAGAAACGACGGTCACGACTTTTATTTCTGTGAATCTACTGCCACCCATTTCACCTCTTAATCGTCCTGCAGCAGCATCGTGTGGTACTTATTGTTAATGCAAATCGACCCTAAACTGATCCGGTGCAGTTAAGGTTCACATTATTGACGTGTAAGTAAGGGTAATTGTATCACGATTATTACATCGTTAAATTTTGTGCATACCGGGAAATGGTTTCAATTTGACGGAATGTGTAAAGGATGCAAAGCATAATTACTACACAATTAAAAACAAAAACAAAAAAAAAAACAGAGTAAGGAAATTTGTTGTCGATGTCTTGAACACGACTTTCACATTGAAGGCATCAAATTTTATCCTCTGATTTGATTAGAATACAAAGGCAATGTTTATTCTCAAACAACTTAATCTGAAAATTTTGTGCGAGGTTTTTTAAACGCGTATTGACTCCAAAAACCAATACTTTTACAGTGCGGTTTTAAGCCGTAACAGAAAGAGTCAGTCACTACCTGCCTAGATTTTAATGTAGCTGCAAAGCTGGCTACCAGTATGTGGATATGGTAGTAAACGTTTATTTGAATTGACCTGTACATTTCAGCGAAGCAACAAAGGGTTACTTCAGTTCCATGGATAAAGTTAGGTAAGTTGTTTCACGATTATTACATCGTTTAGTTTTATGCATAGAGTGAACATGTTTTTGAGTACTATGTAAAGCGATTTTCAAATAACAGTTACCGATAACGTCAAGGTGAAATCACATTCAATGGACAGTGTTATATGTATATGTACATACATATGTTATGTATTGCTTTGCACAAAAAATAAAAATTAAACGCAAGTAACCGCACGGCGATTGATCGGTAAACTGCCGACTGTCTTATACCTCGGATTGCGCCAGCAACATAACAGTCAAGTTCGTAGCGTAGTGCTTGTTTTACCTCCTAGTGGTGCTCCCCGGTAACCGAATGATTAAATCCTTGCTAATGGAGACTAAAATGGCAAGGGCATGCTCGTCCAGTAGAATGATATTGGCCTACGCCGTCATAGGGCTCACAACCCTATGAGTGAGAGATTAAACAGATGCCACGAATCAACTAACGGCCTCGAATAAAAAATGATTCACTGTTGGCGACCCTCGTAAACGTTTAAAGGACAACGACTTTCGGATCTGCACGTGGAATGCTTGGATACTTAACAGGCCACGTACAGCCGAACAATTAGCAGAGGTCCTTGACTGCTATCCAGGAAGTGCAATGGGATGGAACGAACAAAAATAGGACGAAAAAGAGAAAAGAATCAGTTGTTATTCGGATACGGATTTGTCATGTGCAGCAGATTAAGACAAGAAGTCTTGAGCTTCCGACACGTGAGCCAACTATGCCAACAAAGAATGTTTGTGCTAAAGGCCCCAGCTCTTACCTATAACACCTTCTCTCGTCTTGACTTAAAGAGATACATCAAGCAGACATGCCACAGCCAGCAACTACTTGAATGGGAACGTTATAACCACCATTACAAAACTGTCAACCCGATAAAAGTTCAGCACATATTTCCAACAAACATCCCCAAATCTGACATAAAATGTTTATCCGACTCCGAATTGATCATACCGCATGTACCCATCAACACCTGTTCAAAAAGGAACCACCACCAACCTGCCCCACTTGCTTCAGCAGACTAACTGTTACTCATTTACTAAGCCCTTGCTTCCTTTCATCACCACTCCAAAACAACCCTAGTCCGGATCAAGACCCATTGGAACTCCTCAAGGTACCCAAGGGAAGAAATATTGAGATATTAAAAAAAATGTTAGAAAGACTTAAAATCTCAGTGTAACTACTCGTATATAATTGTTTTTCTTTTTTACATAAAGAGCTAAAAGAGCCGAAAGCCGTAGCTGCTAGCTGGCTCTATTGTTTATATTAGTAACAATTTTCAATTGTATATTGTTATTCTAATAAAAAAAAGAATGTTTGTACGAGCTTCTCGATAACGTTTATGAGCAATATCCTAGGTATGTCGTTAAAATGGTACTAGGCGATTCATACTACGGCAGATCATGAAAAAAACTCAAGGAGTCCAAATCGATACCCACATCTTTTCATCGATTTTAAGGCCGCTCGTCTGTTTGTGCAGAATGACGAATTGAGAACGTCATTCGCTGCTCCGTCAAGGCGGGTAACGACTTAACCGAAACCTTTGATGAAAAAAAATGTTCTAGAAAAGGTGAAGCGGTGTCATATGACTTCTTTAACACCATACCTCAAAGAATTATGCAGAATTATGGACACTGGAGGCATAATCTTTCAGATATCTGTAAAATTACTAGCGTACGCCGATGATATTGACATAATTGGCAGAACTCAGCGGGCGGTCACCATTGCGTTCGCTAGTATTTCAACGGAATGTGCCAAAATGGGTTTAGTGGTAAATGAGAGCAAAAGCGAGTACATGTTGTCAACAAGAAGGGACACATTGGACAAATTGGATCGAATGTCACTGTCGATAGCTATAATTTCGGAGTAGTAAGAATTTATAGCAGAGCCGAAATTTGGCTAAGAAGGAAATTGAGTAGTAAGCCTCTATTCCGAATAGCTAATGAGACTCTATATAAGACCTTCATCATCCCTACTTTTTGATTCTGAAACATGGACTCTGTTGAAAGCGGATGAGGGTATCCTCAGTCGTTTTGAGAGAAAAATCCTTCGAAAAATATTCGGTCCCGTTTCGGTTGACTGGTTTTGAAGGAGAAGATTCAACTATGAACTATACCAGCTGTACTACTACATCGGCCTAGTCAGAAAACTTTAAATCTGCCACATGTAGAGCGGGGGAACGCCAGTACTCCGACCCTCATTGTCTTCGAAGCTAACCCGGAGGAGCAACGCAATAGGGGAAGATCTCACTTTAGGTGGCGCTCATAAGTAGAATGGGACCTTACCCGTTAGTAAAGACCAGGTTAACTGGAGAGGATTCTTAGTGGCGACATAGATTCACTCTGAACTGTAGCGCCACCTAAGTAAATAACTAAGTAAACAACTGCATGGCCATTCGGTTAAAGAAGGATGAATTTTGCACTTCAACTCCAGCATTATTCTTAGATTGCGATTCCGAAGGCACTACGAAATCTTGAATGAGATACTAGAAGGAAAAATCTATTTTATCAATTTATTCACTTCCTAAAAATCTCCTTGGAGGAACCAGACTATGTTAACGTTAATAAAAACAGTCTTCACATGTAGCACTAATTACAGGGATGGGTCAATTGTTCGCCTTCTAGAAGTTTATTTCATCCCTAGTTATTTGCGCACGATTTTTTTAAGTACTTTTAGGCTCATTTTATTTATTTAGTTTGTATATTAAAGAATAAAAGGCCAACTTACTACTCATTCACTTGTACAATATATACGAGTACATGTATGCATTGCCTCAATCTATATATATTTTTAGCATCCCCGTTTTAGTTTGGCATTTAAACTCGCAACTTGAATGTCTTTTTTTATACATATGTATATGGCTCGATAGGAACAATGTTTTGTCTGCAAACACGCACTCTCTGTGATTTGCTAATAAACAGACTTTTCCTTTTTCTTGTGTTAATCGTTATAAGTTCGTTATTAATCGTTATTTTTTGAGTTAAACAATTTATATCTTCAATTCATTGAACTGACATTAAATTATAAGAACAACGGCTTATTCTTCTTAGTATTGACTTTTAAATGTGAATTAGTTTAAGCTTATAAAAAATTCAGATTGGACCCCTCAATGAAATTAAGATTTTAGCAATTGAAGTTAAATATACACATAAGTCTTATTCTTAACTACAGCACCAACACCTCCTTTGTGAGCCCTAGTTGTAATAAGATGTTGTACTTTAGGACCTAAGGCAAATGCGTAATAAAGCCGCTGCATATGTAAATGACTACCTTTTACATATGCAACCACATATTTTTCTATAACTTAAGGCTTAAAATATTTGCACTTGGCGCGGTCGAAGGAAAATAGGGATAAAAGAATGGGGGATACTGCTGTATAATACGTTGGTTTTAAATATTTGCAAGTTATAATGGCCCGGTAGGGCGTTCCATAAAAGAATTGCTTAGCTTAGGAAAATATTACGATATCTCAGATTACGAGTGCTGTTTGGTAAGTGTCCGAGCTTAGCATGAAGATAGCACTACTCGTCAACAAAAGTTGAAGAATTATGGCACATGCTTCGATGATATATTAGGTTGTACCAAATGAAATGTCCGATTTTTCACTTAGTCCTCAATTAGAAGCTGTCGAGTGAGCATCTGTACAAAACAATGATTTTTCTTTATAAGGTAAAGTGGTATGTGTGTTTGATGTGTGCGACTTTTAGAGTCCGTTGTAAGTACAGTTATTTTTTCCTAGGAATTTTCAAATTCTTACTCTTTTCCTTTACGAGTTCAAACTGGGACATAATGCGTCTTTGGCAGCCAAAAACATAAGTGACGTTTTTGAGAATATAGCAATGAACAAACGCACCATTCGGCGTTGGTTTGGTAAGTTCCCGTTTAGAAACCTGTGCATCACTGAGTCTAAGACACCAAAATGTACCGTATAATCACATGTGACGAAAAGTGGATTTTGTATGACAACCGTAAAAGATCTGGGCAGTGGTTGCATGACAATGCTAGACCCCATACATCACACGTAACGGGGCAAAAGCTGCTACAGTTGGGATTTGAAATTCTTCCGCATACACCGTACTCTCCTGATATGTCCCCAACGGATTACCATCTTTTCCGCAATCTGGATCCATTTTCCCGGCAGAAGGTCTTCCGGAACCGAGTACAGGTTATAAAAGACTTTGAAGATTTCATTGCCTCAAAAATTCAGCATTTCTACGAAAAAGGAATATTTGACCTTGTATCACGTTGGAAGAATGTCATAGATGCCAACGGATCCTATTTTGACTAAATAAAATATTATAAAAAAGAAATATTGACTTTTAATTTTTCAGAAAAAAATCGGACATTTCATGTGGTACAACCTAATACAAAGCGGAATTATTTTTGAAATTTAATACGCCTATGCAAATTAAAGACAAGCTCGGCGCTGTGTACGGAAACCATGCTCCATCATTTATCACCTGGACATTTTCTGCGGCTGAACTTGTACGTAGCCGTACCAGCTTGGGGGACGAAACGGCCAAAACCTGCAACAACTTACGATAGGATCTCAGCAACCCCGACTTAACCATTGCCAGACTAAAGACTGCCAAAGGCTCCTACTGGCTGACATCGGCTTACCTCGGCCACGTTCATATGGACCCTCTCCCTGGTGATAACCTAAAAATGGTGGTACTGGAAGTTGGAAGGCAAAAAACTCATCGGATGTGACGCTAACGTTCATCACACGGTATGGGGCAATACCGATATCAACGATAGAGGTGAGTCACTTTTTAACTATAATTTAAGTACTAACCTCTTTATTTGCAACATTGGCAATGAGCCCACTGTTATAACTAGAAACCAACAGGAAGTGCTAGATGTCACTCTTGTCTTCGACAGCATCACTCAAATGCTAACGAACTGGATGGTATCGTCTTAACGCTCTTTTTCAGACAACATATACATCCAATTCAGCCTGAGTGATGCTTCCCTCAGCCAACCAGCGTTTCGGAATTATCAGAAAACTGATTGTCCAAAATACAGAGGAATACTGTCAGAAACGCTATCCTCTTAACCAAGTCCCCAGGGTGACACCAATGAGCTTGACATGAAAGTCAAGGCTCTCAATCAGGCTATGGCCACTTCCTGTCCTCTTATTCAACCTAGAGTCAAGAAAAAGTTACACTGCTGGACATCAGCACTGAGACTGCTCAGAAACACTTGCAGAAGACTTTTCAGCGTAGCAAAAAGCCCAAGAAAAGTGACTGACTGGGACTCATACAAAGAATCCCTCAAATTATACAAAAAAGAACTACGGAAAGCAAAGCGACAATCATCCTGGAGGTCATTCTGTGACAAAATCACGGAAACCTCTGAGGCTTCGCGGCTAAGAAAAATCCTCTCTACAAATCCTATGATGACTAGCTGTTTGAGAAAAAAAAACGATGACTCTTGGACAATTTCAAGTGATGAATCACTGATAGCGGTTAGTCAGGCCGCTATCAAGTCCCTGGACTCGGTCTGATTAAATTCTAAAATCGCCCTTGAATGCCGATCATCTCTTATGGAGATGGCAGTGCAGTTCAACCTTAACCATTGGTGGGTGCCGAGCCACAGAGACTTTCCAGAGATCTGTAGGGCCGATGAACTCGCCAAAATTGGAACCACTCTACCTATTCTACGGTCTAAAGAATAAATATAGACGTAAACAGTCCCCTACGCTTCATCCTAAGCTCAAATTGGTTCTATAAGTAGGAGGATTACAGATCCACATGGCATCACAATGGGTCAATATGCCTAGGTGGGGTGGTCTTTCCAACAGCCACTCTTACCTACCTACCTACCTTAGCTTAACTTATAAGCTAACCGGCAACGAAAAATCTTTTGCTTTTTTCTGCGGGTGACATAGTAACTACACTTTTTTTCAGACAGTAAGTGGGTTTCCAAAAAAAAACCTATTTGTGGAATTCGTTGCTTAGTTTTATTGTTGAAAAATTTAACATCGAGGAATGATCCCCAAGTCTTAGGACTAAAATTTATTCAAACTTAAAGAATTTTATGGATTTGTAGGCAAAAAATGGAAGGAAGGTTTCTGCAACACTCTGTTGGTTTTGAAAAAACAAATACAAATCGTGGCTAAATTAATTTATTGTACAGCAGTATCGTGTAATAACTTCAGAAGCTAAGCCTGCTCCATCAAATAGAAAGCCTGTAGACAGGCTTCCAGTTGAGTTTTTTGATACGGGTACGAAAACAAAGAAGCGCCGAGTGAAACATTTGCTTGTTTCTTCAGATAATTCTTCTGAACTGCTGTTTGCAGCAGAAACAATTTTATGTGCTGTGGGGAAAAAGATGCAGCAAATCTGATAAATATAATAACATTAGATTCTCCTGGAAGATGCATCTGACCCTAAACCAAAATCTAATCATCCTGTGGAAGCGCTGGCATGTATGTTAGGTGCCAAGCAATACAAACATTCTTATCAGTTGACGCGAAAACAAGCTAAGGATTGTAACACTCCAATTTACCCTCCTTACTATCGCGTCTTTGCGGCAAAAAAAGAATGTTATCCTTCGTCAGTTAATGTAAGTGGAAATTCAGAAGAATTGGAACTGCAATCTTTCTTAGATCGATGCATTCATGTTGTGATTTACAAATGATTGTCAACTGGGGCTTTAATGGAAGCTCTGATCAAGGACCTTACAAGCGGAAGTTTGCAAATGAAAATACATCGGACTTAGATCTATTTATTGCGTCGTTAGTCCCTTTAAACTTAAGCCCTCTTATCGGTGATATAACTGCGTAGAATAATCCAAAACAGCACAGCTTTCAAAATAGCTTTAAGACTGCATACAATCACAAATCGATTGTTTAGAATCTATACAATACATTTACATTAAATAAAAATGGATATAATTTTAAAATTTACCAAAAACTTCTTCTGACAATGGTTGATGGAAAAGTATGCAATGGCTATCAGGAAGTTCCCCCCCAGTTTGTTATATCTATAAAGCTACCTCAAAAGTGATGAATAAACTTCCGGTGCAGAGTACAGTAAAAAAACAGGCAGCATATGAAAACAACTAGTTTGGACTATCTACTTTCCATGCATGGATCTGTGTTTTGGAATGTTATCTAATTTTTTTTATACAAAGCAAAAGCGGATGAGAAAAAAAAAGTTGTAGGTGGACAAAATAAATGCATTCAAGAAAAATTCCGTAAACAAATGGATTGCTAGTAGATGAAACAAAGCCTGGGAGCATTACAACTAATGATGATAATAGATCTCGCAGTTTGTTTTTTTTTATACAGTCAGCATCTATCACGGGATTGAATCCTGAGTTTGTATTGGATTTTTCGACAATTTTGCACATGATTTCCAGTGGTTTTCAAATCAATTGTGAAAAGTTTAGAAGAGCAGAGCTATTTGTAAAGCCCTACCCATGGTATTACATGTCTGTGACTGTCCAAAAAATATTAATTCACGGGCCTGACGCTGTGCAAAACTCAATAGGTGGTTCCGATCAGACAATTAAGGGAGGAATCACAAGAAGCCAGAAATAAATATTGTAAATATTATAGAGAGCACGATATCCCCAAAATGAACATAGCAAGTACCATGCAAGATTTGTTACATATGCTGTTTATTTCGTCAGATCCTGTGGTGAGCTTCTACCGAGAAACACCTAATGATTGGATGAATAAGATGATTCCGAGGCTAAAAGGGGTGGCCGTGGTGTAGTGGTACTAGATGTCACTTCTCGCTCGGAGGGTCAAGGTGCGAATCCTGCCCATGACAAGTCTTTTAAGTTTTCCATTTGTGTAATTGGAACTCAGACAGAAAATTTCTGCGTGTGAAAGCGTAACATTGACACGTAGAGTTGGTTGTTGTAGAGTTTCAAGCATAAAAAAATAGTGCGAATTATAAAATTCGAATCTCCGTCCTATTCGGACTCCCACCCCTGGAGAGCGAATATCGAAACCAAACACACCTGATTTTCAAACCACTACAAAAACAATTTTTCCTTTCTTCTCCTTCTACCTTTCCGCTTTCGCCCAGGCAACAGTAAAAGGGTATCTAACCCCTTACGCGCGCGTAAATTATAAAAAAAAAATGGGTCAGTGCTAAGCATTCTATCTAGTTCAGACTAAAGATATCATATCATCTTTTTTAGAAAATAATTATAATCCTAAACTCAAAAACTAAATTAAAATGCAATTTTTCGTGAAATGAAAGCGTCAAATTGGATAATTTTTTTTTGCCTATTTAATCTTCAATAAGTACCCCTCAACAAGTGGTTTAGTATCAAAAAATAGTTTCGTACAGGTAGAATGCCGTTTTAACTATTGTGTGCCTGTTGTCTGAAAAATTGAAACAAAATTTCATGAAAATACGTAATGCTGCTTTTACCAGAATCCAAAGTACTGTCTGTCCCGGCTGCATGAGGGCTTTCATTAGCACATCTGGCTTTGCTCTAGACGCAGTGATGAACCTCCCTGCCTTTGATAACATAGCGAAACCATCTTTCCTTTAAAAAGCAGTGATATTTGGTACAATACGGGCCGGATTTTCGTTGACCTTGCACACCGACTGTCTTTTGACTTTGGACATGCCGTCTTCTGCAATGACACTGGAACTCATGTCACTAAAATGAAATCGACTTTGCCTGTGAACAGGACTGGTTTCGGATAAAATCTGATATAGAAACCGATATAGAACGCAGTGCTGATGTCTTTCTAGAGGACGACGACGTTATATTTAGCTATTCCGCGTCTCTGTCACTGAGATATACACAAACCAAGAGACAATTTACTCCGAGTATATTGTAAAGAATCGATGCAGAGGCAATTCAAGGTACACGGGAGATTTTTTCAGTACCCGAATCTGCGTTAAAACTGCCTGCGTCCGCGGTTAAGGATTCCATTAACGGTTCTGATTCATATGAGCATAACTGCAGATGACATAACTCTCCAAGTTGTCGACTGATGTGGCCCTATACTTTTGCTAAACACTTAAGTGTCCAGAGAATATGTGACACAACATCCTGTCACGTTTGTTGTGAAAGTGAGGCCGGCACAGTGGAGCTGTGAGTGAGTGTCCGGGCTACGCTCGCATCAGGCTGCAGATACTCGGCACTGATGTACGAGTACGAGTATGGGTGCTGGTACCTTAGGCGCTTTATCACTGAAGCACTTATTCGTGGTTCTACGAAGTACTGAGAAATTTCAGCAAAAGAAATTCCGTGTATGTATTGTACAATGGGCTAGTTCTTTGCCCGAGTATTCTGTTCGGAGAGGAAAATAAAAAGAAAATACATTTTTTACGATGTAAATCTATACAATATGAATTGTTAGACTTTGCTGCTTTCATAATTAGAAAGCTATCCCTATCGCAAGTCTGATGTCTACTAAATAAACACATTTAATATAATATGTAGCCTTATATTGTATATACATATGTATATACTACTTATGTTTGAAAATATATTGTTTCCAATATTCTGTAAAAAAATTAAAATTTAAAATTGTTTTTAGAACTGCTTTGACCACAAATAAAACAATAGGGTGTTTTTGTATATGAACATTTTTCAAAGCATTTATGTATATGTAACTTTATGTGGGTATGTACTATTTTCAAAAATTCTATATACATATATATGTATATTGTACACATAATGCAAATGCATTTAATGCCCTTCATCAGAATTATACAATACATCAAATTCATTTGTGCAACTAAGTTTAATCGAATGCTAATCATACAGAACCGTCTTCGATGTTTATTTTTGGAATTCCTCGATCTTACAAAAAGGAGAAAAAACAATATATGTATTTGCTTACTTGTGAGTCGGACATATTTCACTCCATGTAAGGCAAGGTGATGAGTAACAGATGAAAGTGAAATACTAAAGGATGCATCACGTTTGAGTGACAAGATCACATGTTGATGAGTTAAGGGAACTACGAATAAAATGCTTTAGCAGAGGAAATCCGTAAACTATGCATGCAATTTGTAAATGCTAAATGGCCGATATATATGGAGAGATTCTGTTAGCGATAAAGTAAAATTCTCCTTAGGGATATAATGTGTTTATGTATTTTTAAAAAACAAAAATCAGCCAACGAATGTGGGGATATATTAATAGAAAATTAATTATTATTAATAGGAAAGAGAATGGCTTATTTGTTCAAATACTAAATTAACAACACTTATAAAAATTTTTCTTCTTTTTGTTTGTTTCTTTTTTTAGATAATTATGAACTTAAATAATATGTACAATATATATTAGCTTATATATTATAGTTCAAAAGAGTAAATAATATATTTCCATATATATCAGTCCTCCCCAACGACCTTAAGCCTGTTATGGGACAAATGGGCGATGAACCCTCGACGCACGTCTTGGTGCCATCCACTCTCGTTCATCCTTTGTTGACAACTTCGGTAACATCTGCAGCGTGAGACTGTTCACCATTATTCGAAACAATAGCTCCAACAACACCTTTGTCCGGTTCAGCAACTTTACTGTTTTCACAATCATCAATCTCCTTTACCACTCCTGTCTCTTGACAGGCTTGATGTAAATGAATGTTGTCAAGAGGATTGCTCTCGATGAGCGTATGTCTCATTTGGTTGATGTGCCTCCGACAGGCTCTTCCATCCACATCCACGATGTAGTGTAAATGGCTGTCACGCCGAATAATCTTACCAAATTTCCATTTCGTGTCTTGATTTTGATAAACTTGTATCTCAACTAGGTCTCCCGTTACAAAATTTCGGCTACATTCCTGATTGAAGCGGCAATCTTCCTGTTGGTCTTTCATGAGATCGAGCCTGGTCCTAATACTGAACTTTAACATCATTTCAGCTGGACTCCTTCCAGTCGATGGTGATTGTGTCTTACTGTACTGTAATAGAAGTCGATGTAGTATGGTGTAAAAATCTCCTGGATCTCTTGACGATGAGCGAAAACCATTGTTAGACTTTAAAAAGTCCTGGAATTGCTTAGACGTGAAACGATAGTTAATGGAAGACCGAATCTAGAAAAGATTTCTCTTAAAGCACGTATTGTAGAGAAACTGGTTATTTTTTTCATAGCAAGAACTTCTAAAAATTTGGTTTTTGCATCGACAATGATCAAAAAGTAGCTGTTCATGAACGGCCCAGCAAAATCCACATGTATCCTTTGCCATGGTTTAGGTGGAATTTCCATTTCCTGCACAACTACCTTATTTGGCTCTTTGAGAACCTTGGCACACCCCGAACAGGTGTTGGCCAATTCTTCGATGTAACGATCGATTCCAGGCCAATAACAATAACTTCTAGCTAACGTTTTAATCTTTGTAATACCTACGTGAGCAGAGTTCTCTCACTTAGTACCTGTTCTCGAAGTGTAGATGGTACGATAATTCGAATTCCGCGGTAAACACATCCATTCTGCAACATCAGTTCACTCTCCATCACAGCGTACGGTGGATTACTAAAAAAGATAGCTCGTTATCCTGCTTGAGTTCTTTCCGTATCTGCTCAAATGTGACGGGCAGAACTTCGCTCCATATTTGATAAATTTCGAGCAAACTAAATTGAGCTCCTTTATTTATTGGATGTCTACGTCAGTGTTTGAATCCGCTTAGGAAATGGGCTACGTTGAGCAGTAACTAATGGTAAATTTTTTCATGTATATATGTGCATCGACATTTTATGTATCTTATGTACTCAGCATCAAAGTTATGTGTAAAGCTAAAATAAAAATAAACTATCGTAAACGAAAAAACACCTATGTACCTTACATAAGTTTTTAAATAGTAGCTTGCCGAAATCCCTGGTAGATACCGCCATAATAATAAGATAAATATTGTAATTTACTTATACATTAGTAATCATTAAATAATACGACTTAGAAGGTTTATTTGGTTTGTAATTACACCATACATACATTTAAGCCAAAACAACGCTGGAAAATTTATTTCGCAAATCTTCTATTTTACGACAGAATCTACCATCCTAGCAAGTAATTTTAACAATTGATATACTCTCGCATACTCTAATTGATATTACTCATCCGCAGAGACGTCTGTTTCTACTGTCTAACTATTTTATGGAAGATTTTGCGAAAGGATCCTGGTTAATGAGTTCGTGTAAGAATTGAAACGGTTTGGCCACTGTGTTGGTTGTACGTTCAGTGAATGTGCCGAGAAGGAGATTGCTTATTGTTTAGCTATGAACCTCATTTTTGGTTAAATTTAAAGTGGGGAAATCCACAATCCATTATTGAGATTCCATTACATCCAAAAAAATATTACTCTTTGGTGGCTAATGGGAACATTTTTCAATATTTTTTCAAAAATGATACTGGCGAGAATGTTTCAATCAATGAAGATCGCTTTTCGTCCATGATTATAGACCTTTTCATTCCCCAATGGAATGGCTCTGATTTTAAAGCAACATGCCACACAGTCCGCGACACAATCAATTTATTGAAAGAAGCATGAGATGAGCACATTATTTCGCGTAAAGGACATGCGAATCGCCCTCCAAGTCCGTGGCATTTAACACCTTTTGTGGAGATAGATATATATGTTAAGTCGCTGACTTCGCCGCGTTATTGCTCATATACAACCCCAGCCCAGTTCCAGATTATGATTTATTTAAGCCAGCCGCAGTGCCCATCTGAAATTATATTTAAGTGCTAATGACACAAAATGATCTTTCCAATAAACATAATCATCATGGACATTATTATGGTTTTTATGTGTTTTATTAACTTTATTGTTTTATACCTTAAAAAAAACCACCCCTTTTAGGAGTACGTTCTAAATGTAAAATAAATAATGCCATTCCAGTAACATTTTAAAACTATCGCATACGATTCTCTTTTTGTGACTCTAAATACTCACATATGTATGTATTGACCCAATAGTGCATAAAGTTTAGGAAACAAATTTTGTTGTTGTTTATTTAAAGGAAAATATTCTTAATTGAAAAGAAAACAAAAAGATTTCAAAACATTTTGTTTATTATATTGAAGATGAAGACAACCTATTTAAACGGACTATATGCGGAAAAGTCATTGTATTGTATGGAAATTTAAAAACCAGTATTTTGGGTGGAAAGCTGTTTCGCACTTTTTATAAATAAATTAGCTTTTTTTGCCACAATTAAAGCATCATCTACCTTTTGATCAATAATCAATAAAGTGATCCCGACCGTCAAAGCGAACATCTCCTGTATAAATAGAAATTCTCGACTCTCTCGAAGAACATGTGCCATACGATTGTAGAAAAGTGGTTAAGATGTGTCGACGATAATTTGAATGAGTTGCTAATTTCTCTCTTTGGCCACCACCATATCTTTTGCGTAACCCTCTATACACAGCAACCAATGTTGGATGCCACCCATGGAGCGAAATAACCACTGGGCCCAAACATCTTTCTTTCTCTCTCTCCATCCCATTTTCCAAAAAAAAACTTTACAAGTGATCAGGAACTTTAAGTGCATTCATACCCACTTGAGTGTTAAGTTCTTTAAAAAAAAAAAACACAGCTGATCCATTTTGTCAACGCTGCCCATATCTTTAGTATAATCTTCAAAAACCTAGGATAACCACAAATATTAGCAAAATGAAAATCAATTGCAACTAAACAACCTTTGGTTGACAAATTGTTATCTTTCCCTTTGCTCGTACAGCCTCATACAACGTCTAATTTCAACCACGTCAAAATAGGTTGCAACGACGTTTTTTGATCATTGTTGATAAAACGGAAATTTTACGAACATCTGTCCTTCTTTTTCATTTGCTCTTTGCTTCAACATTTTTCTCTAGAAGCGGTGGACATTTACACCACCCTGTTTAATAATGCAATGTATAATGCACATTATCCAGCGTATTGGAAAACGGCGGTGGTTCAACCTATCCCCAAAAAGGGAAAGGATATATCCAATCCGGCGAATCTCCGGTCGATAAGTCTCCTTCCGTATATTAGTAAGGTTTTTGAAAGGGTAATCAATAGAGCTCTGACTAGGTGGGTTGAGCACAAACATATACGAGTTGTTCCGGACAATCAATTCGGTTTTAAGGCGGGACATGATACATGATGGTGTACTGGTACCTGCCCCGTTGACTTGGAGAAGGCCTTCGACACCGTATGGTTAGAGGGTCTTTTCTATAAGCTGACTAGGCTGGGGATCAGTAAACCACTCTCCTACATTCTTTATAATATGCTAACCAACAGACAGTTCATCGTGAAAAATGGTGATGTGACTTCTGTTGGAATATTTCAAATTAAAAATGGTCTTCAGTAAGGCGCGGTCAATTCGCCGATCCTATTTAACATTTATACCATCGACTTGATAGGTTCACTTCCCCATACTATTGCGTACGCAGACGATTTGGTAGCGTACAGAACAGGTCCAAAAATCGAGGTCATTAATACCCTCTAGCAGCGTGACTTCGATAAGATAAGACGATTTTGCGATGACTGGAAGTTGAAAATCAACTTTTAGAAGTCGGAAACCATTCTCTTTAGGACGCCGTTGTCTGGAGCCTCTAGGGATACCAGAAAAAAATGTCGAAAGTTCTCTATCATTGAACAACACGGACAACCTCTTGCCCGTCGAAATGTAGTCAAATACCTTGGAATCTGGCTAGATCAGTTTCTGTAATTTGGCAAAAATGTAGATGCTGCTCTGGCCAGAGCTAAAGGCGCTTTTGCCCTTACTAGCCAACTCGATGCGAGGGTAAAGGTAATCTGCTACATGGCCCTTATCAGGCCCATGCTGATATTTGGGTGTCCCGTGTGGATTCGGGTGTTTGAGAGGGTTTGCCTTCGTTTATACAGAACACCAGAGTCGGAGTACAAAATTTTTTATCCTAACGGGGTTCTTTACAACAGGGCGAACCTGATACGAGTGGACAACTTCGTAATTAAGCTGACTCGAAGGCACATTGCAACAGCAATGACCTCGACGAATAAACTGATATCTGTGGCTTACTACCCCGATTACCTTTACTACGAGAGTGTGTGCTCTGACGGCTTCGTTCCACCGGAAGCATTCCTCTACCTTGATCAGATAGGGTTGATCCAGGATAGATCAGCGGTCCCGTTAATTTTCCATGTCGTTCGGACAGCTGGGGACAGGCGACTCAACTACAACAGAGACGTCGCACACGGCAGTAGGGCGGTGGGGAATCGCGATAAGAGGGATGTCGTTCGGCAGCACCAGCATTTCTGGTGGTTGAATGATGGGGAAGATGTTTCGTCGTCGTTTCCGTCAATTACAGACCAGCCTCACTAATGAGGCAGAGCTGACCAATTTATTTGCTCTGTGAATAGCGATGGCCAGCTTACATAGTTTTAGGTTATCATTTAAGAAATATATACATATGTTAGTATATAAAAAGGTATATACAAAGGTATATACTAATATATGTATATTATTGTGCATAATGGCTTTGTGTCTGTATGTGTATATTGTGTATATAGGTTAGGTAGACTAAGGTTTATTTTAATTTAGATATTAAGTTTTTATAAAAAATAAAAAGTTATGTCCATATACTAAGTTTTTTGTTAACAAATTGTTTTTTCTTAGCCTTAGGTATAGAAAATAAGTATTCCTAAATAAAATGTAAATAAAGTCGAAAGATATAGACATAAGAATTTAGAGTAGCTTAGAGCGCCTGTGTGGGGCCAGTAAGTTAGTATAAGATTGTTAAGTAATTTTAAGCTAGCATTTAAGCATTTTTTGTTAGTATGTAAGAGTTAATGAATAAGTAAATAAAATGCATTTAAAACTGAAAACTTCATTTGCTCTTTGGTAACAGTGTCCTTTACCTTTATCTTTACCGGTTCTTCCATCCCGTATAATCCCGTATAGTCCCAGTAGCGCAGATTCCAATACTTGACAAATGCCATACTGAGGTAAAGTAGTTGTCAAATAACTCCTGTTATGTGTAAATATAAATTCTACAAACGTTCATCTAAAACCAAATGAGGACTTAATTTCAATGCTTTGTTGAGATGTAAATCTGCTGAGTACAAAAGCTTGCTACCACCAAGACCGAATTCCTTATATGGTTGCTTACGATCCACAGTCTTGCCCATATAGATGTCAATTCAAATCCGAATCTTATTGGTTTGCCCATAATGAACTGCTTAGCGTAGTACTTGCCTTAATATGGTATCATATTCTCATCGATAGAGACCCTCATCAAATAGGGAGATTTGGCCCTATTTGATTGACCGATCAAAGGTCGTAGTTTGTGTTCACTTTTGTGTTGCCATTAAAATGAAAGTTGTTCAAAATGCACTCAAATCTGTTCAGTCGCATTGAAACAGACAAGAATTTGGGTACATCACTTTTATCAGACCAAAACATTATTTTATTAGGAGAAGGGCACCCACAAATTCAAAATAATTTATCCGTAAATACATCTTTTTAGTTATAAATGATTCCAAAAGGTTGTCATGAAAGAAGAAATCGACGGGCGACTGACATAATTGAGCTTCGAGGCTTGGTGGAATTGGCTGAATTTTATTTCAATACAACATTCCGGTTGTAATTTCACCCAATGGCTGATATCCGAAACTTTATAATTTATACAATCAGTCTTAAGTTTTTTTTGAAAGAGGTTCATCATCACTTTCATCGGAATATGTAGACTCAACGCCACTTCAATCATGCCACCGAACAGTTTGAATTCCACCAAAAGTTCTGAGCATTGCAGGTCCCAAATGATTAACATTACCTTCATGCTCGTCATCGCAGTTATCAAGATAATATAATATTTATAACTATAAAGAATTATATCTGAAAACTCCTCTCCACCCTCCAATTCTTCAAAAATTTCCGAAATTGTTAGCCTTTGAAATACACAGAATAGTACCTACACACTATTCAAGAAATGACTAAAAGATAAATATATAAAATGACCGGACAGCATGGAGTCCGTTTAAATGGACATTGTTAAAAAACACAAACAACTTTCAGTAAATGCTGACATATCCACGTAATAACACAATTTACAATACTATAAATAATAAAGTAACGTTTTTACACGGAAACAACTTACCCTTTACGATGTGGCATTATTATTTTCACTTCTTGACTCACACACTTTATTTGAATTTGTCACACGCTTTATTTGAAAATAATCTCGTCATTTTCAAAAATGCAAAACCTACCTAAATCTACTATTAATTGGAAAAATTTCAAAATTCTAACCCGTTTCTGTAAAAAAAAGGCATTTAGAGGACGTCCGCCTTAACTAATGGGTACAATTTTATAAAAATCAAGTGTAACTTCTTTTTTTTTAAATTTGTCTGTCTTATTCTTAAGCATTGGTAGCACTAAAATGATACATTTTAAGTTTAACCAAAACAATTGGCAACATTATTCAAACGCAACATCTACGCCTCATACATTGATTGGTTGTGCTGTAACTTGTTCGAATAATCGTTTCAGTATCGCCAACAAATCGTCATCGGCTCTTGTTCATCGGGGTTAGGTTACCATGCTGCGACGACAATGCTGTGCCGTTGCAACAGAATTAAAATGCGCTCACAAGACATGGTCTATTTACAACATGCGGCCAATAAATTTGTTTGTGTGTTGCTCTGCCACAACTGCACACAAAATCCAACAACGAATGAAAGAGTGAAACAGACTACCTTGCCATGTGGCAATACCATAAAGAAAACTCAATTATTTTCTCTTTCTACGTCAAACACACTGGTTATTGTTGAGTTGTGTGTTGGGTCGTGTGGTGTTGGTGTAGACACTTTCTGGTATTCCTCCCATAGTGGTGTAGTTAGTAATGTTGACAATTAGTTTGGTTCTATATTCTTGGATTTTATCAGTTCGTGCCACAAGCAATTGTGCCGCCACTGGTACTGGTAGTTTTAAGAACTCTACGAACGTGTAGTACGAACGGGCGCTCGCCGCCGGCCGAAGGCAAATCAACAAAACTTTTGTGTTTGTGCCGCACAGCATTATATAGGATGATATAAAACAAACAGTTTACGTACTAGTCGCTTCGAAGCACTTTGCACTTTTTGTCTCACACACTGTTTTTTGCCGTTTTGTTATTGTTTATATTTATTGCCGGTTTTTTTTTTATTCCTTCTGTTTCTTCATCTTCACTTGGAAAAAAAGAAAAGAAAACAAATTCTCTCATTAACACATCTGCATATCAAACAAAAGAAAACGTAAAAAAATAAAAATAAATAAATGAAGACAACAAAAAATCAAATACCAACAAAGTATCTACTTGCTAATAATAACGTATCTTACCAAATAATTTATTTATTAAATACATAAAAACATAAAATAAAATTCGATTAAACAAGAACAACAACACGAAAGAAACAAGAAAAAAAAACACTTACCTATTTATTTTTTATTTACTGGAATTTTATAAATAAAAAAAAGTAAAAGATAAAAAGAATAAAATTTAAAAAAAATAACATCGTCGTCGTCATCGTTTGTTTTACGTCGTAGTAGTAGTAGTAGTAGTTCAACTTAGTGTATGTGTGTTCTTAAATTTATTAAGTATAGTATTATATTATATTTACGCAATTCAAATACAAAAATGTATATAAAAATATATCTGTGGTTTATTTGTTTCGCGTGTGTATCGTTTCGCGAAATCATGTGCGAAGATCTTGTACCAATGATTGGTGGTAACAGCAGTATTAGTAGTGGTTATAGTGGCAGTAATACTGGCATTAGCAGTAGTAGTAATGGCGGCATAAGCAGCTTTAGCGGCAACGTGGGGGCAAGTAGCGGCATCACTTACAGTGGTGGTAGTGTAGGCGGTATCAGCAGCGGTTTTAGGTAAGCTTTTTTTTTTAATAACAACAAAAAAAACAAATTTGAAAAATTGAAAAAGGGGGTATTCGCATGTTAACAGAAAGAACCATCAGAAGATCACAATCCATATGTACGGATACGCTTTTTCAACGTCTATTGTTTTTTCGCTTTTCAATTGGATTAGCCACATAAACTCTCCAGTCTCCGCTCTATACATACTTGGATGTTATGTACCTTATACCTTCTATGCTGTGGAAAATGTTGTAATAAACAATTTCTAATATCAACAGAATGTCATCGATTTCCGAGTGTTTCTTTAAATTTAACTAAAAATAAAAAAAATCATCAGGATGCAATCAATTAATCACTAGAAAGGAAATTAACAGAGCTCCAACTATATTCGTATCTATTCGTTTTTTCTTTTTCTTCTCTGTATCTCAGTCTTAATATTGGATGCTGATAATGCACTAATGGATTATTCAGTAATTTTCATAACTAACTAGGTAGCCGTATCCGTTGCAGAGCCTAATACTCCAGCCTGCAGAGTTTGTTTTGCTCTTACGGATTCTATTAGCCTCTTCAGACCTACGAACAAGTGTTTGCTTAATTTCATATTGGAAAATATGCGTTCCATGCTTTCGTGATGCAAGCAGAATTTTGTACTTGTCGTACAACATTGGAATTTGCATTCAGAAAATACATAAAAAAAAATTGCGGACATCTTGAATGTTAACTCCGAAGTTTATTTTGCAATCCAAACGTTAATATTAAGACACCGACAATCACAGATAAATGAATATACAAATACATATATATGTCATATATGTTGTTGTATTCAGATTTATTTAGTGCAAAAATTATGGCTATATATGTGGAAATGATTTTGTTTCATGTATTTAGTTCACAAAAATGCAAACAAATAAAATATAATTAGAAAAACGTTAATTCACTAAAAATCGATGAGGTCCTTGAACTTATTTTGGAGGTATGTACATACTCGTAGATGTCAATGTCCTTAAGACAGTCGCAAAGTGTTGTATGTTTATTCAGATTCCAAACTGACGTTCATGTTTAAAAATTTTAAGAACCGCTGCTAGTTGCCGATTGTATCAGGAGTCAGATAATTCCTTTGTTGTTACTCAACTCATACTGTATTCTATTTTGTCAAAACAGACTTTCAGGAGCCAATTCCTCTGACTTCTTTCGTAGATAGACATTCGTACACATTAGGTGCAAAAAAAAATTATTCAAGATGTAATTTGATTAATTGGTTAAAGCCGATATTTTCTGTCAGCTACAGTCCTTGCGTTTGATGGTAAAAAAATTTCCACTTGGATTTGGGGACCAACAAAATTTAAATTGGTATTCCAAAAATGTTTTGTTCCGATTGGGATAGTGGGTAAGCCGGTGGCGAAATATCAGGACAATATGGTGTGTGGAGTAAAATTTTGGTAATTTTTCGGACATTATACAGAGTGCGCCATCTGGATCTTTGATATATAAATGTTTAATAACTTTGATAATTCTCAACCGATCGGTTTCGGTAAGCACGAATTGAATATTATTCCAACCCTGAATAACTTTAGTGACGGTTTTCACTGGATTTTTGGGAGTGAATTATTATGACCGACGAGGCTCATCTTACTCTCTCTAGAGGAGTTAACAAACCATTGCATGATGAAAAAGTGACTGTTTGGGTCAATATTTTCTATAAAAAAATTCTCTTTAAAGCTGGAGAGACGGTCGATGTAAATCGGTATCGATGGATGCTGGTGCACTTTTGTGTCCGCAAATACGTTCAAAAGTTCTACCAGTCTTCTGGTCTGTCATACCAAACTTCATGCCAAATAATAAATTTTTGAAGCATAGATTTCTATACCGATGGCGCACTGTCGCAATAATAACAATATCAAGTTTAGTAGTATATAATAACGATCTGCAGTTAACGTTTCATTTTGTTTAAACACCTCATAGTACACTAGATTCTTGAGGTCCCCCATAATCACATCATTATCTTCTTCTGATGCACACCAGCTTTTGTTGTTAATGGTGGAGTTTTCTCTCTATAAAAAGAGGCTTATATTTTTACAACATCTTTATAAACTTCATAAACAACATAAACTTGTGCGCAAGGTATTATTCCTATTCCTATACAGACAAAACCAAGTCCATTGATGCAATCCACCACAGGTATCTGATGAACTTGTGCCATGAAGGCCATATCAACGGAAGTTAATGTAAGATTTATACAGATTTTATTGGATAACACTTCGTCATTAACATCTGATGATCTCCGTAGTCGGGGTTCATCGTTCAAAGAAAAGTCACTAGAACGGAATTCTGGAAACCTCAAAAGCACTCCACACAAGTTTTTCTAAACTAATAAGGTATAGAATGTGTCAAGTGTACATTTTCTTCACTCATGCTGAAGATTTAACAATGATTAACTAAAGTATACAAAATTGAACATACTTATTATATTAAATATCGCCAGCTTATTTCCTTACACCTCATTAAATAAAAAAAAAAATACTTACTTAAAGAAAACATGTATTATTTAACTATTTTGACGAACTAGGTCCAATTTCGGCCGATTGTTGAAATCGATTGAGCCGCAAATGAACAATAAAATTTTGAATAATTGAAGATAACACAGCTTTTGTGTGAGTAGCGTGTCTTCTGAGTATCTGCTTGAAGATCAGAGTAAATTCCTTGAAAAGCATTACACGAAAGTGTTGTGTGTCGACCTAAATACAAGATATATTGAAGCTAAGTTAAGAAAAATACGTTGACAACATTTTATAAAGCGGTAGCCCGTTTTCATTGCTCTTTTCTTAGATTTCTTCCGGAACGCTCAGATTACACGCAAACAATTATCTTACGAGTAAGTGATGGAACTTAATTTTCCCAAGTTAGCTCTTTCGTTCTTTATTTTTACAAATATTTCACATATCTTTCATATAAGCTCTACATATTAACATTTACGGAGTTGAAGGGCATGAAACTAAGAATACTCAATCACTTGATTTGAGGAGAAGAAGAGGAAATCACATCCCAGTTATAGGATGGGTGCGACTGATGGGTCACCACAAGAACTTCCTGATAAAGAGAACTTATAGTATTCTCCAACATTTTTTGGCATTTCATATCCTATTAGAATTTAGGATAAGTTAATCGGTAACTGGACAAAAAACAGTTTAAGTCTGACCGACTAAGCTGGAGAGGTTTTGGTAAAGCTAACAAAAAAAAGTGTGGGAACTGGATTTATCGCACCATTCTGCCGAGCAAGACGGAGTTGAATACTTAAAGTGATTTGGAAAAACGTTACATGACTTTAGCCAAAAGCTTCTATTAATGATCTTATCCAATTCTAATTGGATAAGTTTCCAAAACGCTTTCAGTCCATTTTAGCCAATGAAGTATTTTACTAAATGACTAATTTTTGATAAATTTTTGGGTAAAAAGCATATTGATTTCTTTTTAAAAAACGATTAATTTTGAGATTTTGAGCGTGTTTCAATATGTTTTCATCCCACGCTTACTCAAAAAGGACCCCCCCCCCCCCCCCCCCTCCTCACCACTATGTTAGGCAATTTCCTATTTTTGTCTCACCAAAACCTATCACTCATAAAAGTTTGACCGATTAGATGTGAGACTCCCTGTATTAACGAAATCGTAAATAGTACTGCATTGACTGCTTTAGCATGTTTTCTTTTCCTGAGTAACTCAGATGATTTTGGTCCGATTTTTTTCAAATTTTCGATAAATGTGTGCAATGTTAACAGATTTTGATTACTACTGCAAATATTTCTAAAGAATCCTCTACTTTTAATAAAAAATTAATTGTATTTTATGTATGTTTTTTTTTAATAACATAAACTAATTAATTATAGACGGATTTTACTCGAAATCTAATAGCCTGAATACGCTTCAACTGACAAAACTCAAATCGATAGAACTATTCGTTCGCGGATATGGGCAAAAAATTACGAATATATGGAAAAACATAACTTTTTTAAAATAAACGCCTTCCACGAAGCCGCTTGCATAAGTGAATGCGCTAGACCCAGTTTTCCATGGCCATTAGCTGAGACCTACTCGCCGGCATCATCTCGGAAGAAATACGACCGAAAGCCACCTCCAGCATGAAAACCCCACCAAACGCTTACAATGGCTACTGTTGGAACACGTTCGGCTGTTCACTTCGCCAAATCGGTAATCGTGCTTATTAACAAAGTAAAATCAGCGACAGTTCAATGCGCACGTTACTCAATTGGCTTTAGCTCTTGTATAGCCAAATATTTTCCCATATCCACATGGACGTTCAGTTCTTGAAAACGGCGCGAAATCAATTAATTGCGTTCTTGACTTATCGATTCGCTAGCAGCGCAATATTCTCTCCACCTCTGGCGTTTCATGCCTGTGAGACAGGCAGGGGAACCGTATGAAATGAATAAGTCGATTTTTTCTCATTAAATGGTCAGTTATTCGCTTATCAGACCGACTACCACTGCCAAAAATTGTATTCAAATCATATAACCCAGTCGTAAGTCATTGCGAAATTTGATAACATCATGCGCGCTTCAAAGGAGTTTGGTACCCTTAAGATGTTTGCGCATAGTGCGATAGAAGGGAAGTTAGGGAGGGCGAAAAGAGAGATACCGATGTGTATTGGTCTTATATGTTTGCATATTATAATGACTAGGAAATAAAGAGCTCGGAAGGGCATTCCATAAGCGATTTGTACGGATTAGGAACGAAACACGATATTTCAGAGTACGTCGGAAAGTGGGCTTGAGGGTAAACTGGAGAGCATTCATAGCGAGACGGGTGTTACAGCTGATGGTTTGAGGGCGCAGAATGCTACTAGCAATTTCAATGGAGATTTGGTGGTGAAAATAGCGATAGAACAAGGTAAGACAGGAGCCATTTCGTCGCTGTTCGAGGGTGTCAATTATCTTTGTAGATAATATTGACATCACCTAAGCGTTTTATTGCACGGTTTTGGATCCTATCTAGCAAGTGAAAAGAGGTCTTAGTCTCACCTGACCAGATATGGGCATTGCAGTCCAATTGTAATTTATAAACGTGGTTGACTCTAATATCTTACCCTGAATAAATGGAAAACAATCTAGAAAACAAATATGACATCTGTCAAAAGAAGGTAGACGTGACTTCAGGAAATGCGTATTAAAAAAGTGGGGCTCATCTAATAGAAAAAAAGTAGGGAGAAGACTTTTTCCAAAAAAATAATAACAAGATTTATTTGTTTTATTTTTTCTATGAATTGTACCGCATTTAAAAGAGCGAAAATTGTAAAATTTACAAATTTTTAAATTGTGTTTTTGTTTTTATACAGTAATTTTTTTGCTTCACCAAATTATTCACGACAATACGTAGATATTAGTATTTTCCATCAGCCAAAAAGGTGAGATATTTAGTTAAGTACATATAGATAAGTACTGAGAATCTACAAGAATTACCAAAATTTACAGAATTAACTGAATTGGGCTAAGCTCATTTGGTATATTGATACAGTGTGTTATTAAAAGGCTTCAATAATTATTCGCTGTTGGTGTTTCTAGGCGGTTTCCAGGTACTCGTATCTATACAGGACATTCCATTCTTGGCCATTCAGATTTAGGATGAATTCATCGGATGAGAGCATATATTATCCACAGTATAATGGTCTTTAAAATTAGGCAGATTCCGATGAAGTGAATTATATTTTCTTGCAATCGCGGATTGCATAAAGTTTACTCTGCATTTTCCACAACAGTTTACCTCTGGCTTTGAAAATCTTTGAAATTGTGTTCAAGCGCTTGTGATCGTAAAAACAGTTTTTCGTCGTAAGGTCATTCGATATGTAATCCTAGCTTTACTTTGTTGCACTTTCACTCTGCACGCGTAGACTCCTCGATAGTAATCAGTAGCTTTTGTAGTGTATTTTTCCAAACGTCTGCATAATAATCTGGTAATCTTTAAGATTGTTTAGCTTGTAAATTTTGGTGTTGGGAGTTACTCGTATCGTATTGTTTTTCCTTTTCAGTTATTGTAAACAACAAAAAAAAAAAACTATGTAATATTGAAAATAAAATAAATAGAAAAAAAAAGATACATCATATGCTGCCCTCTATTTATGAACCCTTTCCGGTCTGTGCCTAATCAGATGAGTAGGCAGACACCAACGTCTCATAACAGGATTTATTTGTCAGACTCTTAAAAAAATATGACTATTCCAATCAAATATCATATTTGCAACCGCCACTTAAAATGCAATATCAACCTGAAAATTGCAGTGATATTGAAGATATAAACAAATGTTTTGTTATAAATCAATATCACTAAGCTATTGTCGATTTTTTGGAATGTCCAATTTCTGTAAAAGTTTTGTATGCAAGTTCTACCTTTATAGTAGGCGATACATGACATTGGTGTACATTGGTATAATATGGGTAAGAATATGGTGCAAGTTTAAAGTTCATTTGAATGGTGTTGGAAATTGCTAAAGAGCAAAATAATTTGCAATCGTCTGAAACCGGTTTCGATGGCTGTTTTATTACCTTCGTAAGTTGCTATACTCGTACAAATAATACTCTCAACAGTTTATTTTTACGAACGAATTTTTGTTTATGAGTCATTTGGTTAAGTGACTCTGCCTTTTATAGTTTTTGAACTAATTCCCACGACAATAAGGAACCCCGTTCTGAATGATAAAAAAAGATTGTGTGTTGGAGAATGTTAGATGAACTTTACAAGACTTTTTACTTTACGGTCAAAAATCGTTCAACTTGTGATAAGATGATTCAATTTACGCATGAGATGCATTTAATTTAATAAAGTACAATTTGATAAATAAAAACTCAAAAAATAATAATTGGTCTTAATACTTCTGTGTTTATACACTGCTCTTCAAATAATATCTTTGGTAAGATTAGAATAACCAGTTGGCAGTAACTTGTCAATCATGAGACTTTGAATCTTACCATTATCTTATCTTACTTTCATATATTAAAAGTCTTATAAACTTCTAAACACAATATGTAAAACCATCTGTTGAAAATGTGAGATTTGTAACAAGGTCGCTACGGGGTTGCAAAGAACTCGTTTATCAGTTTGATGTAACGAATGCCGCATACTTTTGCTGCATTTCCGAAATCAAGTCATTTTCGAAAAAAATGCGTTCCCATACAAAGTACTAAATACGCACATGCGTGCGGATTTAAGTAGTGACTCGTCGGAGTTGCATTGGTCTCTCATGAATCACGGAGCATTCTATCAGACAAATGGTTTTTTTTTTGTAACTTAATAAAATGATTTTTTCAAAATGTTGTTATTGTTGTTATCGATCTCACAAGAGTTTTTACAGTATAAACTATTGTTTTCCCGCCAAATACGGCAGTTTGAGTTTCGGTGTATCCAAAACATCTAAAATTTTTCCAGGAGACTTTGCATTAGTTTTGATCCCATGCAGCGAAAGCCTAACGCACTCCATTTTTGCTTCAACTGAATCTTGTAAGTTTGCAAGAGATTAGGACAATATTCTTTTGCAAGTGCTCTATAACACCCAAGTTCTTGCGCACCTCTACGAATTGACGAATTCAGGTTCTTATTAACACTAGGGATATTTTCTCCAAAACGCTCTGCTACAGGGTGGTCCAAAAGTCCGTTAACATTTCATACGATGATAAAACAAAAATTGTTATATGTAAGAAAAAATTTTTATTTATTCTGAAAGTATACAATTTGGGATTATATTTCTAGAAAATCACATCGTCCATATGCGATCTTTCATTATTTTGACACTGCTGCAACCTGGAGCGGAAATGTTCAATGGCCGACTGACAAGTGTTTCGGAAAATGTTTTGCATTTCCTCGCGAATATGAGCCTTTAATTCCCCGAGAGTCGCTGGATTGCAGTTAGAGACCTTACTTTTAAGGTATTCCCAAAGGAAAAAATCCATTGGGGGTAAGTCCGGGCTACTACGAGGCCAGTTAATGTCACCTCTTTTGGATATAACTTTTTGACCGAAAATTTCACGAACTGCACTTAAAGAGTCGTTGGAAGTGTGGCATGTTGCCCCATCTTGCTGAAACCACGATCGTTAAATGAAACCATCAAAATCCTGAAGAGCTGGAGCAAAAAAGTTCTGTAACATGGGAGTATACCGCTCTGTATTCACTGTAACAGCTTTTCCTCTTTGATTTTCATAAAAATATGAACCAATAATGTCTCTTGCTGATAAAGCTGCCCATACCGTAAGCTTGGACGGATGCAGAGGTTTTTGATGCTTCAATTTCGGATTAGTGTCACTCCAATATTTGCAGTTTTTTCTGTTTACATGTCCATTTAGGTGAAAGTTCGTCTGAAAAAAAATGTTGCTAGAGCTGGCGAACCTCTCTAGCATTTTGTTAGCAAACTGCAGCCTGTGAGCATAATCTTGAGGCTTTAACTGCTGAACCATTTGGATTTTGTACGGATGCAAATGTAAATCCTTATGTAGAATGCGGTTTGAAGATGTTTTCGATACTTTTAAGACTCTAGATTGCTTTTGAGTAGAGAGTCCAGGTTGTTCACGAACCGACTCTCTAACACGCTCTATGTTGTTGGGATCCCGTGATGTTCTAGGTCGGCTAAATCGTGGTTTATTCACTGTTGAACCAGTTTCTGTTTCTTAAAATTTCTGGACCCATTTTTTAATCGATTGAATCGATGGAGCTTCATTTTTATGCCGTATATTGTGATGAGCGCAAAATTTTCGTTGCGCTAGAGTCGAAGAATCGTTTTTTCGATAGTACTCGCAGATAGTACGCAGAACGCACGTTGTTTCTCGTTGAATGACGCCATGGCACTAAATTCCCATCGGCTGCTCTAACATTCCGTACCTCGCCCGCCCCACCTCTCTCTCGCTGCTCGACCCAGCTGCCGACTCAAATGTTAACGGAATTTTGGACCACCCTGTAATATGCTTTTTATTAGCCTAGCGTAATAAAGCCTTAATGTAGTGTAAAATAAATCCACAACACGTAGAATAGCAAGTTCAAGTGGGCGATATTTCGGTGGATAAAATTGATGAAGTACTTGATCAGTTTGTCCTAATGAAAACGATTTTGGAATTTTCTTTTAATGTGATCTATCCGAGATGAATTGTTCGATATAACTGAAAATGTAAAAATGTTGACATTTAAACAAATTGAGGATGCTTCAACAGTTATCCCTCTCGGAAACAAAGAGCATCTTCAATAAATACACTTTACGCTTATATAGGGAAATATTTTCTCAGGACGTTAATTTAAGTCGAAAACATAGGCATTTAGCTCAATAAAAATTACACACTTTATTGATAAAAACCTAAAATAATTTTTGTATAAGTGATAACTTATAATTATTGCATCTTGAATAAAAACGTCAACACTTCACATGTAACATATGTATAATAAATATATAAATTATAAAATTACCCGACTAATATGCTACATACTAATCTCTTGTGCCATCATATTTAAGGGAAGGAAATTAAACATTCCGACATTAGAAAAATACTAAAACCTCCGTTAAAAAATACTAAAACCTCCGTTAAAAAAAAAATTCTCCAAATCATATTTGTCAATGCTACAATTTATTTATATTTATTTAATTGTATCAATTTTAGATAAAATCAAAAATTATACTTAACAATGATCAATTACTTTAATAATTTTATTTGTTTATTAATTTGTTCGAACAAAACCAATTTTTTGTTATATATTCACTGAAAACGAACCGTTTGTCTTATAGAGTAGTTATGTATACACATCGATTTCGAATAAATTTAAAAAATTGTTTGCGTAAGGTCATATCATATAATGCAAACCGTTACAACGTTTACAAACTCCTCTATATATGATATTTTAGTGCAATTCATGTAAACGTGAAATTTATTTCAATTTTATCTGCCGCCGATTTGAAAGATTCGTTTCCGAGTGAAACTTATAAAAATTCGTAAAAAAAACAATTACTCGTACTTCAACAACTACGTATCTGTGCTATACATCGAATAAGTATGTCCATGATTTTGACTATTTACTATTAGTAAGGCATAATATTTGGAAATTCACGATAAAACTATCGAATTACTTTTTGCGACATTTATGTGACAATGCGTAACATTATGACGACAGCGAGGATGGGTTTGATGATGATGATGACAGCACTGCGGATCCAAATATTCTTCCGGATCTTGAGTCTCCATTTGAAGAAGAGATTTTTGAAGAAGTTCAACAATTTGATATTAAAAATCTTATTGAAGACCTATAGCACGATGATAGTACTTTCCAAAATTCAGCTACTGCTGCACTTTCTAGTCAGACAGAAATATCGTCACGTTGTCAAGCTGGAGAAAGAATAATCTAGAACTGAATGAGCAACAGCTTCGCTTTACAGGCGTTTCATCGCCTGCTACCGGATCTGTTATATCTTGCTAATCCAATTCAGTTCTTTTTCAAATTATATCCTATAAAATTGATAGAAGGTATTGCTAACAAATATTTATATTGTTCAGAAAGATCTCAGTATGACTTTTCTATTTTACCTGCTCCATGATTAAAATTTTTGAAAATAAAAAATACTTGTATTTTTATTTATTAAAACCTATTTAATAAAAAAACATGTTGTTGAGTTATAAAGGGATATAATACCATATCAAATCTCTATTAAAAATAAAAGAAACATAAAGCATAGGTGAAATTGTCAGATTTATAGATTAATAAATATATGTGTATAAGCAAAAGATACGAAATTCAATGAATCGTACATATACGAGTAATGCATAAAATTCTTTTATTTTATTAACCGTTGAAATATATCTAATGCTGCATATCTTTCCCACGTATCATTACAGTCACTGATCTGCTTCTGTGGTCGACTAAATTTTCTTGTTCGAAACTCCACTGGAACTTGAACCTCTATTGCTTTTGGACAAAATTTTTCAACGTCCTTCGTTAAACAAGGGTAAGCCAGCCGATTTTCTCAGCCTGAAGTTTGTCCACTATCGGTTTCTTTATGCGGAGGCTTCTGCAAAAGAGCGTGCATATTATTATATCACGTTTTGTCAAACACGCTGACATTCGTAATATTTTCATTTCCATCGCCGTCATTTTTCCTTTTTAATTCTAGTAAATCGTAAAACATTCCGATCTGTACGTTAAAGCTGGAACGACTGTCGTGTATAGCAAACTTTTAGATTCACATGACATTTTTCTGTCACAAAATATGCCGATTTTATGCACCATTTAAACTGCCCCACAGTAACACTGTCTGCGATATCGACATCGCAATTTCTTTGGTAGTTAACAACTGAGCCTAAGTACGAGTATTTACATATTTTGCACTTCGGTACGATTACTTCTCAGGAGTTAGTGTAGCGGGTATGGATGAACGACAATACATATGTTCGTTACGACGCATTTTACCTTCGACTTTAACATCGAATTCTTCATTGTCGACTCTCTAGACCTCTCTCGTATATTTTCATACTATGCGACATTTGTTTCACTGATCTGCAGATGTTGTCGCTATTACCAGTTCAACAAAAAAGCCCTCCCTCCACTGATTAGACATCCGATTTCCGCTCATCATTCTATTGCAAGCCATTTTCCGATTTGGGTACCCTTAAAATGCTTGCACACAACGCCGGGGAAGGAAAATTAGGGAGGCAAGAAAGAGTGGTACTGCTGAACGCTGGTTTTAAATGTTTGAAGGTTATAATGACTAGGAAATTAAAAGCTCAGCAGCGCAATCCATAAGCGAGCTGTACGGCTTAAGAACGAATAATGATATTCCAGAGTACATCCGAAAGTAGGTTTGAGGGTAAACTGATGAGCATTCACAGCGAGACAGGTGTTATGATTTAAAGTTTGAAGGTAAAGAATTCTACTGGCAATTTCGGTGGTGAAGATAGCGATAAAAAGTGGTGAGACATGGAGAAAACCTAGGTATTTCGCAGCATATTTGGCGATATCAAATAAGTGTTCATTACAACCTAAATTGACATTGGCAGACATACCGAGAATGGAAAATTTTTCCTTTTCGACGATGAGTGGTCATTTATATAGCTACAGCAGACAACATTGTGTTTTGAAAGCGTTAAATTCTACACTGCTGGAGGTTCCCCATTTAGTGATGCTCTTTATATCTGAATTTAGTGAGCTTAGCATACGCTGCCGTTCCCGTTCTACAGTCGAAGAGCAGGGACGTGAGTCCGGGAATTAATATGAAAAAGAGAGAGTACAGCCAGACTCTGCTGTCAAAGGCCTTAGAAATATCAAACGCACCTATCTTGCTTTTGCCGGTGGACCTGAACCGTACTGCTGGTCATTGAGAAGTCTTCGTGTTTTGAGATATTTCATGAACTGACGGTTTATCAGCGTTTCCATGACCTTTGAAAGAAGGTACGTAAGTGCAGTGGATCTGCAGGAGGAGAGAGAAGATTCGCCTGTTTTAGGGACTGGCTGGATAAATGCTGTTTTCCATATGCTCGGAAAGAGTCCTAAAGTGTAGGATTGACGAAAAAGCTTACGCAGGGGTTTTGACAGGATGGAAGAATACCTCTTAAGAAGAAGGGAAGATGTAGCATCTGGTCCAGCGGATTTGTAAATGTTAAGATCTTTAAGTACTCTTGCTACTGCACGACTATGAAAGTGGATTCGTCCCATTGAAGATACGATGCACTCAAGTAGGTGGAGACAAAGCATAATCTGGAAGTGTTGAGCTGGTCGCAAAGTGTGCAGCTAGCAGCTTGTCTAGCTGACAGCTGGGATGCAGGATGAGGCAGAATTTTTAACACTTCTGACGAACGAAAAACAATTTTTACTACCTTTGGGACACGGTAGTATTTTTACCTCAGTTTTTGGCCGTACTGATATTTCACAAGCTTAAGAAAGGCGTTACAGTCATTCCTGGCTCCTTTAAACTTTTTTCGGCATTCGTCTGTTGGGTTGGTCTTGAAGGACCGATAAAACATTTATCTGACAGCCTCTTAACAGCTCTAGTCTTGATCTGATGAGGCATAAAGGATCTCATTCCAAAGAGAATAGTGTCTGTGATCATATCAGCAGTGGCATCCAGTCCACGTCGTTATCGAGGAAACATAACGACCAGTTACAATTCCTAAAGAAAGTGTTAAGTCTGCTTCAGTTGGCTTTCTCGTATTGCCATACAGTTCTTTTGGGAATTTTTGCTACAACTGTGTGGTCAGTATACGAGATATTAGCTAATAGGGGATCGCACATCAACAGTGTACTTTCGTCAGGGTGAGAAATTAAAAGTGAGTCTAGGATATGGCTATCAACGTCTGGTATTAGAGTGGGATAATTTACAATCTGGGTTAAATTATTAAGCAAAGATCTATCACACCGTCCTTCGGGTGTTATCTGCCCAGAATGTCGAAGCCACCCAGAATTGTGTATATTGAAATCGCCCATTATAACGATTTCACTATGAAGAAACAGAGATACAATTATTTGTATGGAGTCAGACAGCGCATCAAGCTCAACAAAGAGCTTTTGTAAATAAAGCAGTAGTGGATAATTTGCTTATGGAGATGAAATATTAACCACATGAAATTGAATTCCGGATTGGAATAGGGATTACATTGTGGTGGAGTTTGGGAATCCCTACGCACATAAGTGTCGAGACCTCGGTGACAGCCTCGCTCATACCTGGGAAGGTATAGTATATGATCCAGCCCCACTTCACACTCCTGGTTCATTCTTTTTACTCGGCTGTTAACTTCGGCTTCCGTAAGCTCTGCCATTTGGTACTACGCGGGAATTTTTCGTTAATAAACGTCTTAAAATATTCATTCCCATTTATCGCAAATCTCGATGTCCCCTGTAAGCAGATGTTCCAGCTCGCCTTCAATATTTTGAGGCGGTTTCCTGAACGAATATTAAACGTTGCCGTAATATACGCTTTGGTAAGCATCTGAGCATCATACACTCCGAATTGAAACTCTTGTAATGATCTCATTACTAAAATTTAATATCACTAATATGATTATAATTTAAATTTTAATTGTTTTGAACAATTCAAAAATACGAGTTTTACAAAAAAAAAAAAAAAAAACTTCATGTTAACTGCTAATAACTTGTAAATACATTCATGTGTACTGTCGAGCTGTCTGTGCGCTGGTTATAGTTATTATTTTTTTTTAATTTTGCCACTCGTACGCAAGTTTTTAAGGCAATTATGCTTGGGCTAGTTATAAAACAAATAAAAGGAGCAGCAGTTACGTGCATACGTATGTACATATGCATACCAGAGTACATTCGTAAGTTACTCACCAAAAGCCATTATCAAGGCAGTTTATTAGTGAGTAGGGTAAATGTACACTATTGCGTGTTAGTAAATAATTCCGTCTAACTCAAAGACTTCATTTTCTGGGAACCAGTGTTTTGGGGAAAAGAAATTCAAATGCAGTCACTGATTGTTTTATTATAATTCTTTTATTTTTCGCAGTCTATTATTATAAAACTTCTTCATTCCGTAAGAATTTTTACCTAGAAATTTGGCGATTAACCGCCAACTCTTTTGGTTTTGATATAAAATAAAGTTTTCCAATGGTTTCTGGAATCTTTTTCTGGCACTGAAGGATATAAATTTAGTACCTACTCGTATATGTATATATTTTTTTCATATTCTTAAATATGAATCATTCATAAATTTAGTTCTTAAATATTTATGGCTTATTAAGTGCAACTATGTGTGTTATTTAAACAAATCATTTTTTTAGAACATTTTTACGATCGCTATTCAGAGGAGTGCTGTTGAAGTGCATGACGTCATTCAGAAAATATATATGAAATGTTTATCTCATATTTTTTATATTATGGGGATGAGTTAATCACGAAATGTTTGCTTCACCAAATGAAATAATCCATAAAGATAATTTTGAGGCAATTACAAAAGTACTAACTTTATTTCCATGTAAGTGGTAATTTAACAACGATAAGTGTATACAGTGATTTGTATTTCCGAAACATAGCTGAAAATTCTAAAGAAAAAAATTATTTTAAGACTAATGTAATTAAGTTGGACATTAATACATTCATCTTAAAATGAAGTCATCTAGGGTAGTTTTATTATTAATTAAATTTTTAAAAAGACAGCAAACAAATTTAAAAATCAGGTTAATGAAGAACTATACTATATGAAATCATTATTATTATTTTTTTTTTATTTGAACGGAATGGAACGTTAGTGGGATAAGGTTATCAAGGTTTATTTAACGTATATAAAGACGAATCAAGCCATACTTTGGTTTAGTTGAAGTATGTAGTGATTTATTGCGCATGTGTATAACTGCGTCAAATTATGATTCAAGCAAATGCGAAAACTTTGGGAAAACCAATTACTAAAAAATTGGTAATTAGTATTGGTCATTGCTACCAATCCAAAAGAACAAGGTACTAATTATACATGAATATTGAAGATATATACTCGTATGTATGTATTTTTATCCGAATAACTTAAATTCATTCTCATTTTATTAGAATTAGGCTTACCAAGAGCTAGCTAGAAGCACTATTGTAATATCTAAATATTAAATTAAATTTCCTCACAATATATTACAAAATTTCAAGCCGCCGAGTTAATTGTATTGAATATATTTATTTTAGGGCTTTTAAACTGCGGTTCACTCGAATAAAGTCAGCGCTATTATGAATTAGTTTTCAGAGTTTTACTTATAAAACCGATATCTGAGTGAAAGAATGGAAGCCGAAGTTCGCGAACTAGTAAAGAGAATGAACCGGGTCGGTGTTGGAGAGCTTTCTTTTTAAATTCTATAAAGTCAAAAACGACATAAACAATTGCAAAAACTAGCAATCGGTGAACGAAAATATATAAAAGAGTTCTAAATTGCATTATTAAACTACGTGGTAGTCATGGTAAAACAACGGGAAGCTTCGAAGGATCTGCATATCTTCTTCATCGACTTAGGAAAAGTGTACCAAAGAGTTGGTGGATGGAACTAATATCTCAAAATATAACAGAGACGTATGTATGAACGATGACGTTAAAATGAAAGTCAAGTGCAAAGCAGGAATAACTGGGGAATTCGAAGTGAAATTTGGACAACACAAAGGGAGTATACAAAGGCTGAACTTTTTAATGTCGAAGATTTTCTATTGAAACACCACATAAACGAATGCGCAACAACGTTAGCAACAACTTCTCTTCTTCTTGCTAACGATAGCGCTATTATAAGCAATAACGGGTTACGAATCAGTCGTTCTAAGACCGAATATCTATTCAGAAGAGTCAATGTACCAACGTGCGAAAAATTTAAATATTGAATCGATATCGCACATGGCTGGTTTAAATAACGCGAAAAGTTCGCAGTATTTTGCAGCAGAAAAATGCCGCTATACTCGACAGACGTTCATTAAACCTTAAAATATGCATCGCAATGTTGGGCGAATTACGCGCAGAATAAAATAATAATTACGGAGATGGAAATGCAAATGTTAAGATTGTCAGCAGCTGTGACAAAACGTGACCTACATAGAAACCGGTAGTGAAAAAAATTTAGTCTGAACAAATCTGTCGGCAAATCTGAATTTGAAGAAGAAGCCAAAGGAAAAATGATCAGAAAACTCTTGGCCTCAGTAATGAGCTGATCAAAAATTGAGCGGCCTGTATAATGAGACATGCGCGGCAATTGATTGGGAAACTGCTGACTGTCCTATAACTTGGATTGGGTCAGCACTGCAACAACCAAGTTCATAGCGTAATGCTTGCCATTTCTCCCAGTGGTAAATACATGAGTAAGGCAAATGAATGCTCGGCCTGTAGCATAATACTGGCCTGCGCCGTCATAGGACTACAACTCTATACCGATGAGATTAAAATATGTGACGAACCACCGAGGATGGCTTCGGATAAAAATGAATCCACCGTTGACGACCTTTGCAAACGTTTAAAGACAACAACCTGCACATAGAATGTTCGGACCCTTAACCGGCCACGTGCACCCATACAATTAGCAGAGGCCCTTGGCTGTTATCACGACGATATCACCGCCGTCCAGGAAATGCGATGGATCGAAGACCAGTGGTAACCCTGCCAACGTGCCATCAGAGACACCGCAACTGATATGCTGGGGTTCATCCTACCACCACCAAGAGATCACTGGTCTGGTAATCAATACTGGCAAGCACATGCGATTAAACACGGGCAAGAGAAGGACATGAGCTATGAGCAGAAGAGACGGGAAGAACATCGACTTCTCCAGAAGAAGAGAGAAAAGCACGAAAAGCACGCGATTGAATACATATATTCAGAATTTGTACTCCAGGAATAACGTATGGAAGTTTTCCCAACAGTTAAAAATAAAGTGTCAAGGCAAGAAGACTCGTACGAGAAACTTGTAGAGATGAAGAAGGAAGTTTTTATGCTCGCTGTATAACGGCGACGAAGTCCAACATCCCTCCTTTGGGCAGAATAGACCATTCAACTTAGACGATGATAGCCAAAACGTCCGCCCTGACCGAAACGAAGGAAGGATAGCAATATCTAAACTAAAATTACAGGAATCAGCTGGACCTGAGGGCTTATCAACAGAGATATTGAAATCTGCTAGAAATCGGTATGTGGAGAGCATAAACCAACTCATTTCTCAGATCTGGTCAGAATAATGTATGCCTGATGAATGGAATCTCAACATCCTTTGCTCGATTCACAAAAAAGATGACCCCCTATAGAGGCATTGCATACAACATCTTATCAGCCATATTATGTGAACGCCTACGATCCTTTATCAACAACCTGATTGGCCCCTATCAGTGCGGTCTCCGACTAGGAGAGTTCACCATCGACCAAATTTTCACACTTCGGCAGGTCCTGCAAAAAACTCAAAAAGTCCAAATCAATACCCACCAATTTTTCATCGATTTTAGGGCGGCATATGAGAACACAGACAGCATATAGAGTCGAGCTAGATAGAAAATTGTCCAGTTTTGGTATCCCTACCAAGCTCGTCCGTCTGTGCAGAATGACGACTGAGAATGCTCGCTGCTCCGTCAAGGTCGGTAACGGTTTAACCGAGACCTTTAATGTCAAAAACGGTTTTAGGCCAGATGACGCGATCATATTTGAAAAAATTGTTCGGAACTCACAAGCTACCATTGGAGACACAATCTTTCAAAAGTCTGTACAACTACTAACGTACGCCGATAATATTGACACAATTGGCAGAACTCAGCGTATGGCACCATTAGTATTGAAACGGAAACTGCTAAAATGGGTTTAGCCGTAAATGAGTGCAAAACCAAGTATATGCTGTCAAAAGGAGGGACACACAACATGGATAGAGCGTCACAGTCGATAGTTCTAATTTGGAAGCAGTAAGTTACTTTGTCTGCTTCGACTCTGCTATATCATCTCAGTAGAAATGTAACGAAGAATCACTGTTACTGTGTCGCTGGTAACAGTTGTTCGAGATAAAAATCCTTCGAAAAATATTCGGTCCTGTTTGCGTTGATGGTCTTCAGAAGATCCCACAAGCGGCGCAGATACGTACATACGTGGTATAAGTAATTAGCATTAGAGCTAATTGTATGCGTTACATACGATACATACATACTCGTATGTATTTCAAGGGTTACTAAAAAAGAAGAAAAATGCAACAAATGAAAAGGATAGATATAGAAGATATACAAGAGCAAACAATTACACATTTCATTAACAGTAGTATGTACATAAAGGGAATGTTTTACGGTTTTCATAAAAACACTCGAAAATGTAGGCAATAAGATTGGTTCACGTGGGAGTTTTTTGTTGTTTTTATTAAGTAATTTGTTGGCGATTATCATAATTTTGTTACTAAAGAAATCATTTCGTAATGTGTATAAACACAAATTTTTCAAATGACTTACAGTCATGAATAGAGTCGTACGAGTATAATGATAGTTTTGTAATCTCGGGATATTTCGTCCTAACATAATTAAAACTTTTTGAGGGCTAATTCCTTATCGTTGTACTTCTCCTTTTTAGATTTTATAGCTAAGCCTAATAATTCTATATTCTCATGTCTGGTGAATATGGTGGTCAATTCAGGAATTTGTTGTCCTCTTGCAGGATCCAAGTTAATAGTTGTTCTGATTAGCTTAGAAAAAAGCAGTTCTGTTATTCTGTTCGTCTGGAAATTTAACTCAACAACTACAAAATAGATGATTGTATCCGATACTACGATACGATTCACTCTCTCGGCTGTGATGGCATGTAAAAGTGAAAGTTGTACCCATCCTGTCGGTCAAAGTATTTTTTTTTATCCGTAAAAACAAAGATTCTTAAGTCTAAGCCATGTGCTCCTTCGCAAATTGTAATCAAAATTGTTTACGCGCAGCATTCAGTAGAGATTTAAGGGCATTACGCATTCACTTATCTGCCTCAAAAATTTATAATTTTAATATAGTAATATGTTAGACCCTAATTCTACCATTCAAACTCAGGGCGCGCTTCTTCCAGTTTATTTGACCAAGCTCATTGGCGTCCGCAATAGTGTGTTGCCATTTGGCTATTGCATTGATATCTATTTACTCCATATCGCTGTGGCTCAAGTGGTAGTGGGCTGGCTTCCAAATCGGAAAGTTCGGTGTTCGAATCCCAACCTCGCCAAAAAGACATTCATTGTTTCAGTTAACGAAAATCAAGTAAGATAAGTAGTTGACTAGAAATCAACAACAAGCCAAATTCCACTAAGAATTGTGGAATGTTGGATGCCACCCATGGAGCGAAATAACCACTGAGCCCAATCATCTTTCTTTCTCTCTCTATGCCATTTTCCGATGCAGAGGCATTATTTTTTTTTTTTTTTTTATATAATTTACGCGCGCTTAAGGGGTTAGATACCCTTTTACTGTTGCCTGAGCGCGGGCGGAAAGATAGAAGGAGGAGAAAGGAAAATTGTTTTTGTAGTGGTTTGAAACTCAGGTGTGTTTGGTTTCTATGTTTGCTCTCCAGGGGTGGGAGTCCGAATAGGACGGAGAGTTTTTCTGCACTCAGAGTGATTCGAGGTATATCACAGTATTTTTCATTTCTGTGCTCGAAACTCTACAACAGCCAAATCTACGTGTCAGTGTTATGCCTTCACACGCAGAATTTTTCTGTCTGAGTTCCAATTACACAATGAAAAACTGACTTGCCATGGGCAGGATTCGAACCTGGACCCTCCGAGTGAGAAGTGTTTGCTACTACCACTACACCACATACCCACAAACCATTTCGGTTATAGCCAAATATCCTTATTAGAAATTGAAAAATTCAGAGGTTTCAACTCCATATTTCACAGTGTATCTCATATTTTTAAGGTTTGTGCTATGCAAGCACATCAGTTTTCTCGGGATCAAGAAATCGGACATCGCTTCATTGAGCTCGAAGTGGTGTATGGGTGTTTTTTTTATGTATAATTACCGCGCGGACAAGGAATTTTATGTACCCTTAAGATGTTTGCACATAGCACCGGTGAAAGGAAGTTAAGCAGGGAAGAAAGAGAGATACCGATGTGTGTTGGTTTTATATGTTTGCAAGTTATACTAGCAAAGAAATAAAGAGCTCGGCAGGGCATTCCATAAGTGAGTTGTACGGCTTAGACAAGAATCACGATATTTCAGAATACGTCCGAAGGTGGGCGAAGGTGTTACGATTAAAAATTCGAAGGGGCGGAATTCTACTAGCAATTTCAGTGGATCACTGGTGGTGAAGCGATACAACAGGGTGAGGCAGCCGTTACGCCGGTGTTCGAGGGCGTCGAATGACTGTGTAATATTGGCATCACCTATGAGTTTTATCGCACGATTTTGGATACTATTTTTGTGTGGTGGAAAGCGTTTTAGACATGTATGCGACGTTAAACAAGATATAAAGTGCTTCTTCGAGCATGGTTTCACATTCAAAGGGTTGGTGAGGGTCCTACGAGTACTAAGGCATTGCTATCAACCTTATTAATCTGAAATGGTAAGCAAGAACACGCCGATGTGGAAAGGCTGGAAAGATTATTATATCTACTCAAGTTGGATTTTTTTCTGTTCCCTTATAGTGAATTCAATTGAATTATTTTTAAAAATGGTGCGCAAATGCTACTCCAATTTTTTTCAAGATTAAGGAGATGGAGTTTAAGAAGACGAGTTTTGCGGTTGAAATTTAAAATGACAACAAACTGGGAAAGAGCTATGGATATTTACATAATCCCTATCCTCAAGAGATGCCTCTACATGAAATGATAGTGTAGACGCACCCAAGATTGGATTTATCACAGTGTTTTTGAGCAGCACCTAGCTCTAAGTAAAAATTGATTCCAGGAATCGATCTGTGTATATATCGCAAGTGTATTTTGAGAAATCACCTTGTCAGCAAATTGTGGGTTCTTCAATAAATCTGTGGTTTGATGCGGTCTCATTTTCAAAGGACAATAAGGACCGATGGTGTACGATGATGAGAATCAACTTGTTTGCATATGGGCCATATTTTCTTCAGAGCCTTTTTGGAAGTAAATCTCTTCGTAATCTTTGTTGCGGTGTAAGTCATTTCAAGATGATTTGCAAGTACAAAATGCACTTAGCAAAAAGGTCGCTACATGTTTCAAATTTAACAGGTGGTTTGACAGTTACCCCTATGCATGTAATGCAATAGATACCACCATTGCCTCAAATATGCAAAAGTATAGACGTACACAAAAAGTATTCTTTTGCAGCCTATGCATACGAAGTAACATATTTTTGTCCAGTTCATTTCCATTCGCTTAAACGTGAAACTTAGTAACATGACCTGTCTCTCAATCATTAACTTCCTTCTTTTTCTTCCACATAATTTCTTTAATCCTTTGCTTACATCAGAAGTATTATACACATTACAAGTAATTTCCATAAATCTAAGTGAGTAACTTGCTATCTTTTTTGTCACGGATGAAATTATTCTTTATAGTCTGAATAAATACTTAGATTACCTCGTCAGGGTAAATCATAGTGTAGTTACATACACTTTTGAAAAAACCCTATTTTTGTCAAAAATTACGAAAACAACTAATCGTGACAAAAAGGAATATATTTGGCATTTAACATTTAGAGAAAATAGTAGCAAGTGGAAACAGGTTCACTTGTCGTGACTTCTCCTCGTTAGAAACACATTTTGATTTGATACCACAAACTTCCTACTTCCTACAGGATTTTCAGGATTTTTTTTGCCTACAATTATTTCGAATATTACGAGTATGTTGGGCTTGGCCTTTTTAAGTTGCGAGTTCAACTTCAAATTCGAAAATTCTGGAAACGAATCTTTAAGAAACAGTTTCTGCAGAGACAAATTCAAATCTTTTTCAAAGAAATTAAAATAAATAATCAGAATTGTATGTATATTTAAAATTAAGGTATCAAAAAAGAAAATATTAACAGACTCTTATAAAATAAAATAAAAATATATGCGTACTGGATAAATGTATTATTAGTTGATTCACTTAAGATTAGAAGTCATAAGCTTCTAAACTCACTAAAACAAGTGCGATTAGGTACAGTTTTGAGGGAAGTACGAGTATATGGCTTGAAGGCGTCACTAGCTATGAATACATTAAAAAAAACATATGTATTTGAAAATTATTATTACGATATATTATTTTTCATTAAACATGTGTTTAAGTTATCAATAAAATGTTTATTATGGACTGCAATAATTAATACCATTAGTTATGAAATATGCCGTCATTCAAATGACCACGAATTTTTGTCTTAAGTTTCTGAATTGTTAGCTTACTCTTGGGACTGAATGGAGCCCGAAAGAAAATAGAATCAAGGTGTTATATCTCGTGAGCGGGGAGGTACATTTAACCGAAAATATGCCTTGTTACTGGAGATGATTTTTTCGTGAAAATTGGATCTTCTTTCAGCTTCAATACAGTCCAATCTGCGAAAATGTTCTTCTTGGATATAGCCAAGTGTTGGCGCCAACTACTGCACAGGGACATTCGAGAGATGCCCACCTTTTGAGAATGGCACGGAATCGATTGACTGCGGTCATATCTTCCCGAATCGCGTACAATCGTAATATTCTGTTCACTTCTGGCATTTTACCATCTAACTGGTACGGCGACATTATGAAATAAGTAAATTGATTCTAATTTGTTTATTTAATGCCATAAATTTTTAAAACGTTGTTGAAGCTTACACCTTTACATGATCAATCAGTAGACACTGTGGAACACAGATTTCATTTCAAATATGGTATGTTGGGAATTCAAGGATTCCCTGTTGTTAAAACGTGACGCATTAAAATGAAAAGCACTTTATAAATGTTACCAGAGATGATTTAAAGGAAACTATGAATATTTGACGAAATGTGGAAATCCTTGTCCATATCGGATGGTCCAAATACAAGTTTGCTTTTGAACCATATGTTAGTTTTGACTCTTTCCCGCTCAAAATCTTGACTGTTCGTCAGTATCATAATCTCCGCAGAACGAAATGAATCCCTTTGTAGACGAGAATGTGACTGCTGTGGCCGAGAGTGTACGACTCAATCCAGGAACATCGACTCGTCATTGATCCCAACAACTCAACATTTCACGCACAACCCTAATGAGAATTTTACACTAAGATTTCAGATTATTCCTTTACATTACGATTATTCATTGCTTGAATTAGCGTCGAATTGTGCCGAAAAATCGTTTTTTCTGACCAGGTGCATTTTTATCTTTGCGGCTTGTTAACAATCAAAATTGTAACATCTGGGGATCGAAAAATCCGCACGTCTTACCCAGGGAGTGACAGTTTACTGCAGATTTTAGAGCGGTGGCTTCATTGACCCATTTTATTTCGAAAATGCAGCTAGAAACGCCACTTCAGTCAACGGTGAGCGCTACAGAACCATGACTACCGAATTTTTGAGGGCTGAAATTGAAAACATGGACTTGGACGATTTTTGGTTTTACGGCGATTGCGTACCATGCCACACGGCCGATTGGCGATGTCGAATGGCCGCATACATTTGTAGAATTTCTAATAGCTTCATACCAATTTGGTTACAGATATTGTCATTGGATGTTCTATTATAAAAACTTGATAATGCTACGTTAGATATTTCAATTAGGGTTTATTTGGTTAGAGCTTATTTTGGCATTGAGGTCGCCGATTAGAATTACGCTCTTGCTTGATAGGGCAAACATAAGATTGTTCAGTCTTACAAAGTCTTCCATCCATTTGTTATAGTTTATATAAAAAGAAATAATAAACATATTGGGTTTCACTAAAAGCTTTACGACGACTGTATCTTGGGTTTCTACAAAGTCATAGAGTTTCAGCTTCGATGTTAGTATTCCATACAGGCATCCACTGCTTGCTCGAACTCTTAAGGATGTTTTGGTTGCAGGAATCCAAAATAGTTAATATCCATCAAAGTATTTGGCAAATTTACTTGAGTTTTTGGCAATAACATGCTTTTCAAAAATAAAGAATATTTCAAACGTTTTAATAAAATTGAAAAAATCAATGAACATGATCTTATTATTTAGCCCTGATACATTATATGACAATATTTTGCAAACATTAATACTAAATGAGCTGACTGGGACTATATCTCAATTTCTCAATGAACTACTATTACTGCTACTACTATCGTTTGCAGGTGGTACCCTTGGTTGACGATCAATTGTTGTCTATCTAGTACGTTGGTTCTGATTCTGACGTTCAATTGGCAAGGTGATTTTTTTTTTTTATGAGTCGATTACCATATCCTATTTCCAATACTGTTGTTTAAGTTTTTTTTTTTTTTTTGCTGAATGGAAAAACGTATACAAATTGGTCTTTTTCCCTTATTTGTGAAATACAACCTCAAGTAATTGACAATCCACTGCAAAAATTGGGGTAAAGGAACAAATTTTGGGAAATATTAAGCATAGATTTTTGTGTAGTAATTTAAAAAAATAAACCACCAAGTGTCCAACCTTTATATCTACTTTATGTCTACTTGAAGATGTGGCAAATAATTTTCTTATAATTTTTAGCAGTGCCGTTGATAGAAACACATATCTGCTGTTCAACGTTTCCATAAATTGGTTCGCTGTTTATCAATCGTCTACTTGATCTAAATTGGCAAGAAACTATTCATCTGGATCACCTTTAAAAGATATCATCCACTAAATTGCATATCGTCAATAAGGTCAGTTCCAATTAAACCCTGTTAAATTTCAGGCCTTTACTCTTCCCGTTGTAGTAGAAGGTGTAAGCCATAGCCTTAGCCTCAGACACAAACTATCATACATTCAACGCAGATAGGCTTGCTAAGAAAATTATTCTGAGTTCGATGTTTGAGATGTTCTTTGCTTTTGGTTAGTTTTCTATGGGTTAAGTGTGCGCAAATTAATCAAACTAAATTGAAAACTACGAAACAAATAAAAGCAAATTGACTTCGATATTCATAGATGAGATTGACTGTTTGTGTATCTAAGCTCTATAGTACTCATAGATCTGTTAGTATAAAGCCATACTAAAATATGATGACGACCCATAGTTTAGATTAGAAATTAGAAAATAGAATCTCATACACTGTTGTGAATGAAAGTTGAATTAGCTTAGAACTGATTTGATCATAGACGCATTATTGATAAATGTGACAAAAATTTTCCACATAACAACGTTTCACTTTTAAAATAATATAATAATTAGATAAAGTAATCTATATTTAAACATTTAAATTTTGCAGAAAACTCTGAATATCGTACAATATTATCGTACTAAATAATTAAAAATTAGAGTCATTGCATACTAGTGCGATTTTATTGGTGATTTAATACGATGATCTAATGCAACGTTTGAATTTTGACCACAATTTTGGTTCCGTTTTTGAATTCAAATGTTCTTATTTTGTGTCTGCTCACATTAAACCTTGCCCTACATCATCTGAGCCCCAATATTATGTATATTCACAAGTTCAAGTGCAACCCAAATCCCAAGAGACTTTTATTATCGATGCACAGCTATGGTCACTGATTTTATCTCACATAAAATCTTCGCGAGCTCACCGTCTTAATATTGACAAGTGATCAGGATGATCTCCTGACCAACAAGAGACTTACAATATTTCTAAGTAAGATCAAGTGGATATTGTTAGTTTTGTGGTAAAAAAATAAGTGCTCAATATCGCTGTATAAAGTTCTCTTGACTATTGATATTTGCCTAGTGCGAACAATGTCAAACGGTGATGATGACTAACAATTCGTAAATCATTCCGCAACTCTAAAATTAATCAATGAACAAATCCGATTTCACCTTAAAACATACAGCAAAATTTAGGTTTGGAATTACAATCAAATCTTAAATTAAATAAAGCAAAGCAGTAATTTAGTAGATAGAAAAAAGAACAATTTGCTTTAATATCGGGTTTTCCAATAAGGACTTGACGATTTGTTTTTCAAATAAAACGCAAACCATTTGAGATATTTCAAAAACTTTATTATCAGCTTGAAGTAAAATCAAAACATTTATGAATGGAACTCGACTTCGTGTATATGGCCACCATGGGCACGTTTGTAGCGGTCGATTCGTTGGACCCAATTTTCAACGACTCGGCCACACATTTCGGCCGCTATTTCGCGTACAATGTTGGCTCTGAGCTCTTCCAACGTCGTCGACATGTTGGCATAAACCAATGATTTAAAGTAGCCCCACAGGAAATAGCCAAGCGGCTAATTGACTGGCCCATGTCGTGAGATAACACGCTCACCATACTTACTCTTTTATATATCGATTGTAGCGTGTGCTGTGTGGCATCATCCTGTTGAAACCACATGTCGTTAAAGTCCATATCTTCCAATTCGGGCAAAATAATAGGTGATCATGGCGCGATAACGCTGTCCATTCACAGTAACGTGACGATCGTTATCGTCGACGAAAAAATATGGCCCAATAACGCCGCCGGCATGCAAACCGCACCAAACAGTTATTTTTTGTGGATGAAGTGGTGATTCACGAAGCACATGTGGATTTGCACCCGACCAATAACGCATATTTTGCTTATTGACGAAGCCATTGAGCCAAAAGTGAGCTTCGTCACTGAAAATGATTCATCATCTTCGCGCATCTTCTCCAGAACCCAATCGGAGAACGTACGTCGCTTCAAATGGTCAATCGACTTCATTTCTTGAGTCAGGTTGATCTTATGTGGCTGTAAACCAAGATCCTTACGCAAAATACGCCATAATGTGGTTTGAGCGATGCCCAATTTTTGAGAACGCCGTGAAATTGACTGATTTGGATCGTTTGCTACGGACGCCTGAACGGCAGCGATATTTTCGACACTTCGACCAACCCGTTGTCTCACTGACACCGCAACATCACACAACGAATATGTAGACTCAAATTTTTGCACTAAACTTGTTATTGCCTGTCTACTAGGGCGAGAATTACGACCGAAAATTGGAGTTAACGCTCTTAAAGTTGCAATCACCGACTCCGAATTTCGGCAGAAAATTTGCATAATTTACAGACGTTGCTCGTTAGTGTATGATGAGAATGTTGAGTTTACTGAATAAATTGACAGTGACAGTTTGATGATTAGTGAAAGAGTGCGTTCACAAATTAAATTCAAAGTTGTCAAGTCCCTATTGGAAAACCCTTTAGAAGGGTGGCTTTGAAGTGTATCTAGAGCAAAGCTAATCAAGTTGAGAAGCCAAAACAAAGTATTCTTTTAAGTTTGATGAAAGCAGGAGTGACGTATTCACGTAAAATTTGATTCCACGTAACAACCAACGTATGCGATAGAGTAGGTCCTTTCACAACCGTGTAGATTCAAAGTACCCTCTTCCATGTAGGGCCGGCAGGCCCTACCATTGCGTATTGAATAAAAGCACCATTCTCAAAAAAAGTTTGTCCGCACCTCTCATTTGACCTGCTCCCATAGTTTGTGTTCGCAGTATTTACAATCTCCATCATTGATACTGTTGCCATTGCCAATCTCTCCAAGTCGGAAAGTCAAAGATGAAATAGCAACTCGTTTGTGGGTTAACTGATTTTATTGCTTTTTACTTTTTGAGGTTACTCAGGATACGTAGATTTTCCTGCGTAAACAGAATTTGAACGTGGGGAAAGCCGGTACCTTTGTTGGTTAATTAAACCTCTTCATTCAATTTCTGTCTGTTTAACATATAAATTTTACTGTTTGCAGTGCCGATTTATACATGGAATAATTCAATGAAAGTACCAGCACACAAAGAGCAGTTGCGCTTTTGACTGCTCCCGATCTTTTGAACGTCTAGAATATACCCCGCAAATCTAGTCAGAAGTAGAATCATTAACGATCCGCATATATTATATATACGAGTATTTGCTACCGATGCCATATAAGTCTTGCCATATAAGTTCCACAGCTGCGAAATTCTCGTCAACTCAAAGTGATTAGACGATCAGAAAAGTATGACTTTCAGCTATTTGATGTTCTAGTTAAGATCGCAATCTCATTGTTATTGTACGACTGTCTATATTATAAATGGAGCGCTAGATATATTAACTTGCTCTTTTGAAGAACTGCGTTTTTCAAAACCAAGCAGAAAGTAATTGTTGTTGGCTTTGTTACTTTCCGGGACTTGCCATTGCTTTACCACCAAAAGGCTATTGTACAACAATAAATTGTAATGGAAATCCTTACGATTTATAATTCAATAGCTGGTTAGCTGACATATGTATAAATATCATTCCATAATGGTGTTTTTAAAATCAGCATGTCCATTTGTGTTTTTGTATTCTCAATCCACTTTGAGTCGAGCATGACTTTCATCATGGAAAACTTCTTTATGATAAACGCGTGTTTAGCATTTGCATTATTGTTTAAGTCAAAAACCAAGTTAGGCAAATCGTTCGTAAATCGTATTGATAAGGGATTGTATCCACCAAAACCTTAAACATATAATAAGTAGAAGAAGTAAGAGAAGTACTGAAGCATATTCTAAACCTTGAGACACTAAAAGTTATCTGGGATTATAAAAGAATGGTGAGATGAGACTTACTTACTACTCAGTTTCTGTGATCCCACGTCCAACATAAAGAGACATCGATGCTTACGAGTCATCTGGCTCGATTTGTTGCACCAATATTTCTCATATGTTGGATTTTCAATAGCGATTATTTTGGAGAAAATACTTTTCATGCTGGAGCTTCTCCGTGTAAATTCCCGATCCGAGCTGTTGAAAGCCTTTCTGAAACCAATAAAAAGTAGCTGGAGCAGAGATCTATACCCGAAGAGGGCACCTGCTCACACGACATCGGGACATTTGGTCCTATCTGGGACTATCTCTCTTACTATTTTGGCAACATACATACATATACTCCGCTAGTTGCTGTATTCCATGACATTGTCCTTCCTCGGCAATGTGATCGCTATCCCTTATTCCTTTAGCTATGATAACCTTCAGTAGCTCTACCAATGTGCTTAGCGGAACAGCTATGCCATCAATGGACATGTATTTTTTTTTTGACTACCACGGTTGTAATCTCAATATATTATAAGGTAGCTACTCCGTCGTGCTAAGTCCATCACTTATTGTAGAATGATTCCCACTCGATATCAGCAAGTAATCTACTAGACTTTTCACGGAATGCTGTCTTCCAGCGTACCTTCCGAAAATCTTTGGTAGCATCATAATCGGACATTCTTTCCATGTAACAATTGCTGTTTACTCCATCTTAGACCAGTGCAGCTTTATGATGGTTATGTCTAATACTACTCTCTATTTCACATGCTACTCGTAGTTATTTTCGGGTTCAAATTTCTTTCTAGTGATGCTGCTGTACCTCTTACATGCGCTTGTACAAACATTTGTTACAGATTTTCAGTGGTAATCTAAAGATGTGAACTGACCTCCAGCCTCCACCCCGAAGGCTCATAGTATTATATATGTTTGTCGATACCTATGTTTAAATTCTTTATTCAGAAAAAGGTTTTTGAACAATTCTATACTTAAGTTTCAATTGAAATTGGATTCTTAAGAAAATAAAGACTGTACGACTATGACCTATCATCGTCACGGTATTATACCTAGCTACAGTAAGCGCCACCCTCCAGGTTGTGTTTGTGCCGTCGGATACGTACAAATCTATTGTTGATAACTCCTGCGAACGAAATAAGGACAACGAACTTGTCCCACCAATAACCGAACAACTATCGGAGGCCCTAAGTAATGCTATGGGATGGTCCGGGCAAAAAGAGGATGTAAAACTGCGAAATCTCCTACGGTGATTGCTATCGACAGCAAATCAGCGCCTATTTGGATACGGATATGTTGTTAGAGGCAGACTTAGGCAAGAAGACTTGAGTTTCCGGCATGTTAACAAGCGTGTCGTAACAATCCATATTAAGGCTAAATTTGCCAACATTAGCCTTATACGCCGCGCGCCCCCATAGAGGAGAAGGATGACGACGAAAGACAGCTTTTACGAGCTCTAGGACAAGACTTACGAGCAAAGTCAGACAGTTTTAATGCAAAGCTAGGAAGAGAGGGCATCTTTGATAGCACGGTATAAAAGTATAGCCTGCACGATACCACCTCCCATAACGGATTCAGCCTAATCGACTTTGCGATGGGACGAAACATTGTCGCAGCTAGCAGTCGGTTCACGCATCTCGATATTCATAAAGGAACTTGGAGATTTCCTAGTTAATCAACCGTCAGCAAGATTGGCCACATTACGATCGACGCATGGCACTATTCCAGTATTATGGATGTCCAAACGTTCCACGGGGCCATCATCAACTTGGACCATTACCTTGCTATAGCTACGGTACAGTTGCAGATATCTCAATCTATGAGGAAGATTGCGTCGGATGGCTAAAATTTTATAAGAGGTCCTATGCCGTCAGCATCAACATTGTGGCAACATTGCCAAAAAGCCATCAGAAATTCCGCCTCTGATGTGATGGGTTTTACTCGGGCACCAAAACGGAACACCTGGTTTGGCAACGAGTGCCGTCAAGTACATGCAGCTAACCAAGAGGCATACAAAGCGATTCTGCATGTAAGGACTAGAGCTGTTCACGACCTCTACGAGCAGAAAAGGAGAGACGAACACCTGCTTCTCAAGAGGAAAAAGTAGGAGCTTGCGAAGTGCGCGAGGAAATTGATGCAACTCCAGGAATGAGATGAGGTAACAAAAAAAACGGACAAAAACCCCGAATCGAAGTCTTTAAAGACGTTACAATCGATGGTGAGGATTTGGAACGGACATTTTTGTAGACTGCATAACGGCGAAGACGAACCAAATACCGGTGTTACGCAGAATGAAGCTTTCAAGCTGGACGATGTAGACCAACAATTCCGTCCACTTGACCCACAAAGTCCCACAAAGCAAGCGATATGGTCGGGCGAAAGTATACCCGATGAATGGTACCTCAGCATTGTTTGCCCGATACCCAAGAAAGCAGATCCTTTCAACTGCGCGAACTACAGAGGCATTAGTCTTCTTAACATCGCCTACAAGATAGTATCTGTGGTGTTGCGTGGACGCCTGATGGCGTTCGTCAATAACCTGGTTGGTTCATATCAGTGCGGCTTTAGGCCAGCAAAGTCCACCATCGACCAAATATTCACACTACGGCAAATCTTGGAAAAAAACCCAAGGGCTCCAAATCGATTCTCGCCATTTATTCATCAAGTTTAAGGCCGCGTATAACAGCATTATATAGAGACGAGCTATACAGAGCGATGTCTAGTTTTGGTATTGCTTTCAAACTCATTCGTTTATGTAGTATAACGATAGTGAATGCTTGCTGCTCCATCAAGGTCGGTAAAAAAACTTACAGAGACCTTAGACAAGGCGACGCGTATTTTGTTAACATCATTCTTGAAAGAATAGTGCAAAGCTCACGCGCCGAACTGTACGAGAGCTGTGCAGCGACATCGATTTAGCCAGAAAAGTCACTGAGGTGGCTGAGTCATGTAGAGCGGATGGACACCAATGCCCCGGTCCGAAAAGTCTTCGAATCCGCCCCTGAGGGACATCGTAGTAGAGAAAACCGTGACTCAGGTGGCGCACGCCACCTTTGTGGGTTCTCCACAAACTTAGCGTGCGAAACTGGATGCAGCTAGCTAAGGATCGAGCTGACTGGAGACGCTTATTGATTGAGGCCCACGTCCACCCCGGACTGTAAGTAAAAAGGTAAATAGTAAGCTCGATTGCTTATTATCGCATGCAATTCAGATATTAGCTCTCCGTTTGTTTTGGAAAGGGAAATTGACTTAAAGAAACTGGTTGTCGTATGAGATCTTACTGATTCTGTGGCAGGTCCAGTATGTGAAAAATGTGCCTCCAACCTCAAAGCGATTGACATTGCAGGAATCGACAAAGGATTAGCTGTTTTCATATCGATTCTCAAGACCTCACACTTTAATCAAGTGTTTAAGCACTGTATTTTCGCATTTTACCTTGATTTTGATATCTCTCTTTAAATTGGATTCGGCTTTTAGATGACCTTAGAAGATGTCGAGGTGGTGGTGATCGTCACGTTCCAGGATTTGAATAATGAGATGATGGGTACCAAAACGTGCTTACTGCTATACGAATCCCTGACAACTTAGTTGGGCAGATCGGGTGCATAAACACTTTCGATTATAGTAATAATAAATATTAAAAAGTGATCATCATAGCAAAGAATATAGCCGCATGTCAAACGATCTCGCAAATGTACATATTGTATATACTTGAATATAGCAAACCGAAAAAAGTTGATTGGATGCATTTAAAATGTGCTGAAAAACTGAATTAGCCTGTCTAACTTCGGGAAAAATGGTATTACAATTTGCTAAACTTTCCTATTTAATAGTACCATTCACATTAGTCATTTAAATGGAATGACTTACGTCAAATATCAGCGTTTCAAATGAAATAAAATCATTCAAAGGAGTTGATGTTGCAGCAGTATCTACATTTATGGTTTTGTCGGAATCTTTATTCTTTAAAAGGTACCGCATTTTCCCAGAATCTCTCTCGGTCTCCCAGCTCTTCTTCCTATCTTAGACACAATAATGATATGTACTCGTAGGTAGGTACGTCAATATAAACAGAAAAGTTAATTTGTTGATAAAATTGTTTATGTTTGCGTACAATAAAAGAATGGTTAAGTGAATGAACTAAGAATACACCCGAGTACCTAGTAACTTTTAATGGTTTTCCGGAAAAATACCTTAAACACCGGTTAGCCGCAAATGCATATTGTATCTAGAAAAGCCATTTAAGAAAAAAAAATCCTCTTCATGCATTTGAAAGCCGTGTACCTACACATACGAGTATATTATTCATGTACACGCATGTATGATATTTATGATTATTAAAAATAAATAAAATACAATATGAAAAAAAATAGTACAAAAATTCCCTTTCATAATAAAAATGAATAAAACAAAAGATTTTTAGTAAAAATATGGATTGCACAGGTAACAAGTTTGATATGTGAATTAATAACCGGAAAAGGGAGGGCATTCCGAAACGAATGGTTTTCAGAGTTTTTATTTTTTTATTTTTTTGAATTGAGGTTTTGTTTAGTTTTTTACATCAGTCTTATTAATGATAGCAATAAACGTCAATCAATACTGTAATAGATATATTCTTGTATTCATCATCATCCCTTATTTCTGGTAAACTGCTTGTCTTTATTAAATTTCCAAATGTTCCAGAGCAATGTAAATGAAATGTAAACAGGGGGTTTGAATGAATTTAACCCCTCTGCTTCGTTGCTTAGATAATTGAAGTCAACTGGATTTCTATTTAAAAAGATTTTTTTCTGTGTTTTTTTTTGTTTCTTCATTTTTCCTTTTATTGCGTACATTCATACATACGAATGTATTAAACGACTACTATGTGTGTTTGGATGTAGGTTAGTTTCGTAAGGAAATTGCCAAATACTACGACAGAGTATGTACGTTCGTACGTCTGAACATGTCTCCTTGTATGGGTAGACATAACTGGGATTTAGTAATCTGTGTTTTTCGTTATGATCTGCCAATTTATGAGGCATTTTTCCTTTTTTTTTGTTTTTTTTTTCTTCTGACGTTGGAAATTGGATGTTTTTAGTTTAAGCAGCTTTATTGGCATTATTTAGTGTGGACTTATTTTCCTTTTTGACTTGAAAAGCACATGCATACCTGCGTCTGGTCCGTTCCTTTTCTATGGAAGAGGGTTGTACATAGGTATTTATAACTTTAATTAAATGAATGCTTCACATTCTTAATATTATTACAATATAATTCGCTAGAAGTTATTAAACAGAATTTTTAATTAATTTCCATGCAAAAGCATCAATGAATTTTCATTAACTTTAAATAAAAATATGCTTAATACAATTTTTATGCACGTACATACTCATTTAGTTTATAAAGTTAGCCGATTTGTATTGAAATTCCTTCAGTCGATATATACGTTTTGCTTTTTATTAATGTACCTACATACATACATATGTACATATGTGCAGGAACTGTAGATACGAGTACTATGTATAACTCTTGTTATAGAAAATTGTTATACATACATATATACAAAACTATCTATGTTATCCTATTGCCGCTGTTGATTTAATCCCAGTCCCATTTAAAATGCTTCCAGGGGAATTTTCACCCTTTTCCTTTAATTTATAGCAGATGGCTGTAATAAGATTTGATATCCTCAGGGACGTATACAGTTTCAAAAATTAGTTAATTAACTATGTTCTACTTTTGAATGCAACTTGTAGCTCCTGGGTAGACAGGTGCTCGTAGATGGTAGGTATAACAAGTACCTAACTTTTCTTCTAAATTAATGTGTTCTAATCACTATACCAGAATTCAATAGCTTTAGAAACCGTACGTTATCGGATGTCGTGTACAGTTAGTCGAAGTACATAAAATTCTATCCTAATGATGTCTTGTACAGGGTGGGCCGTAATATGTGATCCAGTAGACCCATTACTTTAGAATGTCGGTCGTAGCTCGTACAATAGGTACGAGCTATTGTTAGGTTTTGCTGGACCCATATGTCTTCCAGTCCGAACTCATCTAATTGAGGAATGAAAAATTCGTTGGCTCTGTAGCGCTTACCATCTATGGTGACCATTTGGCCCACGCCGTTCTAAAAAAAAACTTCTCCAGTATAAACATCACACCATACACCATACATTGCGCATTACGCGCGGATTTTCAGTATCCCAGAACCGCAAATTTTATTTGTTCATGTATCCACATAGGGGGAAATTGGCCTCGTCAATGCGTCAAAATTGTTCATCAAAAACATTATGATTCTTCAAGAGTATAGCGTTCCATTGCATATTCACACAAATTCTAATTCGGTTTGCATCACAAATGTCAAAACCCAATTGACATTCGACGCTATTTATAAAATCTGTGGCTCTTTGCGATAGGCTCATACATTATGGACTAAACTGTACAATAGCGCGACCATGATAAAGGTGGATAATTCTGTTATAAAGTTGACTCGAAGGCACATTGTTTAGCCAATGAGCTCGACGAACACTCTGATCTCCGGGGCTTACTACCCCAACTATTAATATCACGAGTATGTCCGCTTTAATGGCTTCATTTCCCCAGAAGAGTTCCTCTATCTATGTAGAGAGTAAAGGCCTGATCTTTCACGTCGCTCGACCATCTGTGGACAGGCGACTTAACTACGACAGAGACGTCGCAAATGGCAGTGCAAATCAATCTAGCAGTAGGGAGTTGCGACTTGAGGAATGTTGCTCGCAGCACCATGAATTTATCTTAGTGAAGGAGACGAAGCTCCCTTGTCTCTTTCTTCTAATGTAACTCCATTGGAGCGTAAAGTTAATTTGTAAGGCATGACCGGGTAACATAGTTTAAGTAGGTTTAAGCTAGCATTAATTTAATATGCATATGTACTCGTACATATATTATGTAAAATAAATAATAGCACAAAAAAAAAGAATAAATTAAAAAAAGTACGTATTTAAATACGTAACGTAACTTAAGATTTATTTTTTAAGTACAATAGTTTAAAGTTTTATAATCCAAAAAATATTGTAATATCCAGTTACTGAAGGGTTTTTTTTTGTTGTCCAGATATTTTTTTTAGTTGTTAAGTTAAATAATTCATTTAAATAAAAAAAATGAATAAAATACGTTACGTTCGTCAGAATACATAGAATAAGTTATAATCGCAGCTTAGAGTGTTCGGCTCGGATATACATACATTTGTATGTATGTATCTTCACATATCTTCACATTATGTATGAAGTCATCGTACTAAAGCTTCTTCTTTCTACGGTATATGTATTTCAGAAATATCCCCACAAATTCTGAATGGATGTAGTGCCCAAAATTGAGTAAGCAACCAACCATTCAAATTGAAAAGTATTGGAATCGATTGATAGTTATTAAACTAAAAATTAATTGGTAAAACGACTTAAAGACTAAGATTTGAAATATGTATGTATGTGTTTTGTGTTTTTTTTTAACTGATACTTAGTTCTTTAAACTTTCAAACTGCGGTATAATTATTGACCTTTATACTAAGTATTGTTTGACAAATAGAGTAGATAGATAAATAAATAAGATAAATTTCGTACTCGATGCACTCTACTACTTTACTTACGAGTACGAGTATGTCCTGTTTCCCCTTGTGAGCCCTCAAATACGCCTACGCGCGTATGGTTCCTGCCAATGAGCTTCAGCTTTCTCCAACTCTTCCCCAATTGTTCTGCGCCATATATTTCTCGGGCAACACGCTCTTTTATCGTCTTGTAATAATGCATTCCATTGCATGGCATAATTTGCTATGGAACTATCGGCTTTTCGAAATGTTTGACCAATCCACTGCCACTTCCGCCGTTGGATGGTTGTGCCTATTATTTCCTGACCCGTTTTTTGGTAAAAATGTTCGCTAGATATACGGTTAGACCAGAAAACCCTTTGAGATACTCCGTAGGTACCTATTACGAACGTCTTTAGTTTTTTTTTGTGATAGTAGCGGTCACCTTCCAAGTGCTGCACCTACACAACAGCACGGATTCAACATTTGCACGGAACAGTCGTAGCTTGGTATTTAAGCTGATTGCATTACTTAGCCATATCATAGTCGTCATTCTAAACGCAGATTTTGCATTGTTGATTCGGTTGACAATATCCTGGTTGGATCCACCTTCGGCAAAGACAATACTCCCAAGATAATGGAAACTCTCTACTCTCTCTGCCAGTTGTAACTTGAGTTGATGAGTTAGTACCGAGGTTGATGATTTTGGCATTGGCAGTGTTAATCTTCAAACCCACGACATTTGTCTCCCTCTCTACACTTGCTGTCATTTGGTGCAGATCCACTTTCAGCCTCCCAAGCTCTCTCAACAAGAGCTGGTGGTGTTGGAGTGGCTCGCAGAAATTCTGTGATAATACTATCTAGTCCTACAGCTGTTTTTCTCCAGCACGTTGATCGCGATAACGATCTCACCTTTACTGTGAGTGAAGGTACGAATTTGGGAAATTGTTGCTGCGGGCAGCTCAGTTTTATTTGAGTGCACATTGCTGGTGAATACACTGTAGCAAAATGCTAATTCCATCGCTTGAGCTGATCCTTATCCGAAACGAGTACGCAACCAACTAAGTCTTTCACCAAATACTGAGTGGAGCGATGACCAACTGCCAGCACTTTGGTGATTCTGTAAACTGTTCTGCTATCACACCTGCTCGCTGCTTCCTTGACTTCTGTGGCCAGAGCGTTGATATAGTTACGTTTGTCATGTTGTATGCTACGCTGCACTTCTCTTATTTTCCTTCGATACAGTGACTCTAGGTCGTTGTCTCTACTGCTGCTGCTTACGTTCTTCAATCCACCTCCAGATATCCTCCATAGAAATGCGTATGTCTTGCCTGCCATTTACCAACAACACTTTTTGCTCCAGATATGAAAACATTTTTCACAGCGTTCCAATTTTCTTGGATGATTGTCGGCAGTGAGCTGCCTAGCGAAAATTGATCCATTAGTTGTTGGCATATTGTGGCGATCTTTAGCCTGTGAATGTTATACGCAGGCTTTTTGGAGTGTTTGAACCAATTCAATACGTAACTGGACAGTAGTTACCATAAGGTGGTGATCTCGTAGCAATCCTATGCCGACTGTTTCGGACGTCTAAACGACAACTTCTAAAACGTCGACTGATCGCCAAATGATCGATTTAGTTGGACGATGATTACCTGTCAGTTGACACCCAGCTGACTTTGTGACAAGTCTTATGCTCAAACATGGTGCCTCCTATGGTTAGGCTATCGATCTTTCAAGAATCAACAAATCTTTCACCATTGTCACTTCAGTCGCCAAGGCGTTCCTCCCTATCATATGAATGAGTCCTTCACTATCTTTGCAATAAAGCCCTCATCACGATGACGATATCTCCGTTCGACGTTGCGTTGGATACTACGTTGAGTTGAATATAGGGTGTCCTTTTCGTCCTCAGTTGAGGACTTTCTTTGTGGCGAAATACAGTATGATCGTGACGCGCCGTACTCTAGTCCGGAACGTGGCCAGTAAGATCCTATCACCATGTGGGTGCCAGGGATTTAAGCCTCTGAGTGCTGCTGTCAGCAGCAGACCAACTCCGGATTCATGGGGTTTGTCGGAGGACTTGCCTGAGTAGAGTAGCACAGTGTTATATGCTAAGGATTGGTACTCTCCCGCGTCGGATCATCTTACTTCACTCACTCCCAGTATTTCCAAGTTATTATATATCGAAGGAACTTTCGTTCTAATTGGAGGAATTTAAGCTGCTTCGCTACCTAAGTCGAGGAGTGTCCTCACATTTCAGACACCAATCTTAGTCCGAGTATAATAGCCAAAAGTCGTCATCATTCGATCATTCCTTATCCGAGGGGTAATTTCCACTTCCGTAGCGAGTATTTTTCGGTAACACATGGTGCTAACGTACGTTACCTAAACTAGAAACGCTAGACCGTTCGCAATTGAAATTTTAGCCTACATATGGTATATGAGGGTTTATAATTGTAGTTACCCAGGGACCACCACTATGGGGTAAATCAAGCACTATATTACGAACTTGGCTCAAATTCAAGTTATGATAAGTCAAAAGTTTACCGATCAGTGAGTCTGTGAAGACCGTTTCTAGAATGAAGAAAATCAAATCATCAGACTCAATTGTACACACAAAGTGCACTGTTTGATGTAGTCTTCATGCTGCCATATTGCTCATACATCTATTGACTTACTGAGAACTCGAGTCAACAACAACATTATATCGCAAAATCGGCCAATGACTTAGCCACCGAGATCGTGCGATTTGACTCCACTCGATTGTTTCTTGTGAGGTTTTGGCGGTAACTGGTAATCGTCAAACTATTCAGGTTTTCAAAGTCAGTAGTCAGTACATTATTGCATCATTGGTGAGATAGAGTCCCAAGTTCTCAAAGTATAGGGTTTTCCAATAAGGACTTGACAACTTTTTTTTCAATAAAACGGAAACCATTTGAGATATTTCAAAAAATTTATTATCGGCTTGAAGTAAAATCAAAACATTTATGAATGGAACTCAACTTCGTTTATATAGCCACCACGGGCAGTTTGTAGCGGTCGATTCGTTGGACCTAATTTTCAACGACTCGGCCACACATTTCGGCCGAAACGGCCGCTATTTCGCGTTCAATGTTGGCTCTGAGCTCTTCCAACGTCGTCGGCATGTTGGCATAAACCAATGATTTAAAGTAGCCCCACAGAAAATAGTCAAGCGGCGTTAAATCGCACGAACCAGGTAGCCAATCGACTGGCCCATGTCTTGAGATAACACGCTCACCATACTTACTCTTCAATATATCGATTGTAGCGTATGCTGTGTGGCTTGTGGCATCATCCTGTTGAAACCACATGTCGTCCAAGTCCATATCTTCCAATTAGGGCCAAAAATAATAGGTGATCATGGCGCGATAACGCTGACCATTCACATTAACGTGACGATCGTTATCGTCGATGAAAAAATATGACCCAATAACGCCGCCGACGGTTTGCATCCAAACAGTTATTTTTTGTGGTGATGAAGTGGTGATTCATGAAGCACATGTGGATTTTCACCCGATCAATAACGCATATTTTGCTTATTCACGAACCCATTGAGCCAAAAATGGGCTACGTCACTGAAGATGATTTTGCGATGAAATTCATCATCTTGTCGCATCTTCTCCAGAACCAATTCGAAGAACGTACGTCGCTTCAAATGGTCCATCGGCTTCAATTCTTGAGTCAGCTTGATCTTGTATGGTTGTACACCAAGATCCTTACGTAAAATACGCCATAATGTGGTCTGAGCGATGTCCAATTCTTGAGAACGCCGTGGAATTGACTGATTTGGATCGTTTGCTACGGACGCCTGAACGGCAGCGATATTTTCGACACTTCGACCAACCCGTTGTCTCACTGACACCGCAACATCACACAACGAATATGTAGACTCAAATTTTTGCACTAAACTTGTTATTGCCTGTCTACTAGGGCGAGAATTACGACCGAAAATTGGAGTTAACGCTCTTAAAGTTGCAGTCACCGACTCCGAATTTCGGTAGAAAATTTTTATAATTTGCAGACGTTGCTCGTTCGTGTACTTTATGAACCATTCTTCGCAATTACTAAATATTATTGATTACGAATTCTATTCCTGTCGTGTGCTTGTTAAAAAAAATATTCTATAGCTCTTAGTAAAAATACCCTTTAATATTAGACGTTTAATAGTAAAAAATTATAAAAAAAAATATAAAAACATTTGGCACTAGTTTTGATTCAAAAGATATGAATCCAAACCTGAAAAGCTGACATACGAATATACATTCCATTTTAGAAATTTGAGCCATAGTCTCTATTTGATTATTGGAATGTCTTATCTGTATTTTCTAAGTGTAGTGAATGTAGAGAATGTAGAGTATCTGCTGTCTGCCTTTTGTAGTCTGAATAAGACTGCAATACCGTTGCAGGTCTTGCGTTTAAACGTGTTCAAAATCACAGGTGGCACTAACTGCAGTAATCTAAAGAGAGAGGAAATTGGCTAACGACTGTAAGTTCTACGTTTTTATCACTAAACTTGCATTAGAACCATCGTTAAATTTTTTTTTAAATTGTTAAGCTACTAGCATTCTCCTTAACACATCAAGTATTCGGGTATTTCTCGATAAGTTCCACCGAGTATAGTGTTTACTCGTAAGTACGAAAAGAGGCAGAATCTTGATGAACGTGATGTGAACTCTACGAAAGAAATACTGCCCAACAAAAATATGCCTATAGGGTGACCAGATAAAAACGATAGGCAAAAAAAAATTTAAATAAAGCAACAACGGTGTGAGATATAAAATTGATGTTGGCTTTATTTTAAAGCTACTTTAATGCCACTATGTGTGGAATATCACATCATTCAAATGATTCAAGCGGTGTCGGTCCAATTTTTGATGACTCGCTCGAATATGTGCTGTGTTATTCCGGCAATAGCATGTCGAATGTTGGCTTCGAGCTCATCCAATGTGGATGGCATGTAGACTAAGGACTTGACGTAGCCCGAGGGAAAATAATAGAGTGGTGTCAAATTGCATGATCGCTAGCCGTAAGATGACCCAGTCGCCAAATTTCTCCCTCCTAACTTCGAGCGTTGCGTCGCTTGTATGACATGAAGCGCCATCTTGTTTTAACTACAGCTCAGATATATCGATGTTGTCGAGCTCTGACTACAGAAAGTTGGTTAACATCGCTCTATACCTGATACCATTGACGGTAACGGTGTTTCCTTCCTCACTTCGAAAGAAATAAGGACCGGTGATGCCGCTATGTGGATTGTGTTCGCTCTAATAACGGCAATTTTGCTTGCTTACATAGCAGCTGAGCCAAAAATGGGCCTCGTCTGGGAAGATGATTTTTTGGCCAAAATCTGGATCTGCGGCCAATAGTTCCAGAACCTAATGTGAACTTACGGCGTTGTATATGGTTGACTGGCTTCAATATTTGCGTCAGCATAATCTTATACTGATGTACGCCGGTACGGTGGCTATGTTTTCTTCATTTCGCACAAATCTCTGTCTAGTTGGTAGCTTAAGATCCCAAAGAATGTACTCATGATCAAAGTTTTCCACGTTCCGGCGAATTGCCTGCACACTGAAGCCGGACTTTATATAATATTTTTTAATAATTTTCACATATTCCGCAAGCTTAAAACAATGCAATGACAAACCTTACTGAATATTTTGACAGCTGGATGTCATTGATAACTTTCACAGCTGCTGAAACATAACAATTGAGAAACTATCATTGCTATCTGGTCACCATTTGGAGGCTCTACCAAAAGATAAGAAGAACATGTTGAAACAACAAGTATTGTAAATACTCGTAAATCTGTAGAAATTTTAGCGGAGTTATAGCCGACAAGAAAATAACAATTGAGAACAGAAAATAACAATTTTACAAATCGTTGAAAGGCGATGATATTCTCTCTTTATTCACAATGTTGTTTATCATGTGTTCTTGTACGGCCGGAGGGGGACCTACGGGTTTTACAGAGTCCGAACAACAAAAGAATGAAAGACTTTTTCAAAAGCAGATATATTTAGTCACAGAGGTTATCATTGCCCGCGGAAAATAGATAAGAAGTCAGACATTTGATCCTTTTGTATTTTTTTTTTTTAGAGTATCGCTGGTATTAATCTTAGAACGCTGACCATTAATCGATATTCACCAATGGGGGTTTAAGAAAGCCAAACGGGAACATCTATTGACTAGGCCATTATAGGTAGGTTAGAACTTCTTCCTTCACATGGTGTACACAGCCTGTATTACTGACAATAGACTTGCGGTTTATGTTTATTATCTTAAGCGAGGTGAAACAGGCCAAACTTTCGAGTAAATATCCCAGGCTTAGAAGACATTATGAGAAATTATGTGTTTGAATAATACGAACATTACAATACAGATTTGAGTACTTAGAAATTGTTAAGCACCAATTATATGTATTTGTCAGTTCCCTCCATATTTTATCGAATAAATAAGTAGTCGTCTTCTTTCTGTTTTTTAACGGTTTGTCGTTTAAAAAAACAGTGGTTTGTGCAACACCAAGAATTCGATCAACCAGTGTATATTCGAATTGGAAGTTAGGAAATTATTTTCGGAATCGGTGATGGAGTTATTAATGTTCTGGTTTTAAATAGAAGTGAATGGTCGGAGAAACACTTTGCTGACGTGCTATATGTACAAAAAATTTCGATGAATTTGTTTTCGAAAACAAGTGCTCTGGATAAAGGATTGCAATTTGTTTCAGAAAGCAATTGTAGTGAATTTGTAAAAAATTGGTAATGAGAGTATGGTTGCAGTGGAAGATCGTGAAGGGCAGCTGTTTGTGCTTCAAGGTGCAGGTCAGTGACTCCAGTGTGACAAATTTTGCAAGTAATTAAATTTAATATTTCTTAGAATGTGGCATGAGAGGATGGCATACCAAAATGCAGCGCATACATGTAAACCAACTTAAGGAACGTGAACTATATACTCGTATGTTGCTTCAGAAAATCGCACAGACTTCCATTTTCAAAGAATAGTTTCAAGGTGCGAAATCCAGGAGAACTTATTCATGCTGACCTCTGTCGTCCCATGGAGCAGACATCAATTGGCAGATATTTCGCTACTTTTATTCTTAAGAAGTAAAGTCGTTGGTTCAGGAGAACAATATTCGTCACGAAACTGTATTGCAGTACACCCCATAGCAAAATGGAGGTGCTTAGCGGGAGAACCACACTATCCTGAAAGGGCCTCGAATGATGCTTTATGGGGCCGATTGCTTTAAGAAATTTTGGGCAGAAACAATAAATACGGCCGTATATGTTTGGAACCAGACTAGTATTGTCAAAGGCAAAAACCAATTCGAGCTCTGGTGTGGCAAGTGCTCTAGATATGACGACCTCAGGGTGTTTGGAGTGCAGGTATTCATTCACGTTCCTAAAAAAAATTCGTAGGAAATGGGATCGTAAGGTAAAGAAGGGTATCTTCATGGGATATGCGGAGAATACAAAAGGGTATAAGATTTGGAATCCGTCTCCAAGAAAAATGGAAACATCAAGGCATGTGGAATTTAGAGAGATATTTAGTACCAACATAACCCAAAAGGACCGTTCTTTAGTAGAAAAGACCCAATAGCCACTTTTCCTTCAGGTGAAAATAACAAAAGCGAGGATGAATCAATTGCTGATTGCAGTGGATCTAGAGCTGATGAAATGAATCTGCACACTTTAGATGAAGTTTTTCAGTCAGCGGGCGAATAAAGTGAATGTGAAAGTGATGGTGGAGGACTTCTTGGAGGTGACGAATTATAAGGAGATGACGATGCTGTCAAGGCGGTAATGAAAACAGTGGCTGATGTCGATGTCTCATAAAAAAGACGGCTAAGAAGCATAAAGAAAACAGGTAAATGCAATTTCGCTGAGAAACATGCTTTTCTTGTAATAGAGGGCGAGCCGAAAAGTAAAGAAATGCGATCGCCTGTGCCAGTGCTCTCAATGGAAAACGCCATGACGGACGAAATGGACAGCCTTCGCAAAAATTGCATATGGGAGATTGTACCCTGTCCAAAATACCGGAAAGTAATAGGAAAGGTTCTATGTATAAGCTGAAGGACTTGGACTAAAATAGAAATCAAAAATCTAAAACCAGGTTTATTCTCCGCAGTTTTACGCATGAGTATGAATTAGGAGTAAAAATTCTGTTCTCAATATGGACAATTCTGGCTATAACAGCAAACGAAGGACTTAATCTCTCCCATTTTGAAGAAAAAACGGCTTTTTTGAATGGTGATTGGAGAGAGGAGATGTTCATGCGGCAGCTGGAAAGCTTGGATGTCGTTTATATGGTCTCAAACAAGCATCTCGATGCTGGCATCAAAATTTAATGAATGTTTTAAAGGAATTAGAATTAGAGCCGAGCAAAATGGACCCGTCTGTTTTTATTAGCAGATGCTATGAAATTCATATTTTTCTTTCGATTTACATTGACGATAGACTTGTAGCAGCGAAGGTGCGAGATCATGCCTTGCAATTAGTTACTAGTCAGAGCATCCATATTGTGGCCTTGATCAACCTCGGACAGCTTTATTATGTTCAATTAAGAAAAATCTTAAATACAACTTTGCTAAGTGATATGTCGTGTTATTCGAGGACAGTGTTGCCTTCACGTAGCATTTATATACAACAGGTTTATAGTAACAATAAATCGTTCGATGAGGATTTATACGGAAGAGATGATTTTGTGGATTGAGGTGAGCTGCAATAGAGCAGTTAAAACCTGATGAACAAATTGTGTACCCATCTTCATGACGTGTTGTCAGGGGTTATAAGTTGATCGGGATAGGGTGGTAGGTTGATGTCGTCAGTCCAGTGGAGTCCCAGCAACGGCAATGGGTAAAACTTCCCTGTAAAGTTTTTACGCGTAATATATGAGTGGTCTAATAGGTTGACCAGATTTGACTGACGTAGAAAGAAGAAACCGAACAACACTTACATGAAGGCATTTAATAAAATAAGGAACGGAAATTTCCTTAGACAAATGCTTGATGAAACTGAGAGCGAATTCGGCTTTTCTAGTGATGTTATTTATGTGGGTCCGGAAGTTCAGTTATACAATTTTGTCACAATGAGGACAGGTTCTTTGTAATTAAAGGAAATTCGACATTTTTCGAGTTTATATTATAGTTTTGGACATGTTAACGTTTAGTTCCAGCAGTTTTTGAGGAACCAAATGGAAAACCTCTTCAAGTCTTCCTACTGGGGAAGAGATTCAATGCCAGAGTACCAGTCGTGAATTTTAGCAAGATCTTTATTTAGGATTTCTAAAGCAGAGTGTGTTTCATTTGTTGGGCATTTTATAAGAAGTTGCACATCATATGCACACATACGGATTTTGCAGTGTTATATTGTACATTGTTTGGCAGGTTGTTTCCTTCCATTTAAATAAGACCTAATAAGTGCTATGGACAGAGTAGAAAAAGAGATACAGTCTTTAAATTTACTGCAAATGACCGCGTGGTTAACTGCGTCAAATGTTTTGAAAAGTCAAAAAATGATAAGAGCGTTGAATGCTTCTTATCCATTGCGTTACGAATCCCTTCTCTTATTAATGTCAACGCAATGTTACAGCTCCTTTTAGGTCGAAAACTAGACTGATGCTTACATAGGAGATCTTTATTATATCAGTAGTAACGAATTTATTGTAGTGGTAACTTTTTAAATGCCTTTGACAAATAAGACAGAATAGCGATTGGCCTGTATTCAACCGTATTCCTCATTCCTTTCTTAGTGACAGGGACTATTTTTATTCGTTTCCATTCGGAGGGGGAGTTAGAAGTAGTGAATATACTATTAAAGATGAGAGTAATGTGAGAAAGTATACAAGGCAGAAGCAATTTTATTAACTTTGAATTGAGTCAGTTGAGACCCATAGCATTGGATTTTAAGGAGAGAAGTGCGAAATATAAGTTCTGCTGATCAGAGTTAACATCAGTTGGGACTACGATGTTTTTCTTACCGATGCCGAGATAGAGTTAGATTTTGAAGAGCGTGCTATTACTTTTAGATGGACGTTGTTCTTATATAGGTGTAATACCTCTTTCTGTAGAAACATTACTTGGTCGTGTACTGATTACATGTAGTAAATGCTGTCACAGCATATTCGACTATCGTCGGAAAGCAGTTTATGATAGTCTGTATTTTGAAAGTCTCGGTAAAATTGCTTTGGGGTTCTACTAAGTAACTCAATATTAAGTGATAGGCATACCAAGTTGTGCTTAGAAAAACTTGTACCAGAAAGTTGGTCGCAAACGGTTAGGGATGCCGCCAATGAAGAAAACATCAAGAAGGGAACATAAGTCCTCCAAAAAGTGGGTGGGAATTTCATATTGCTAATAAACGGAGCTGGTTCGGACTTATCCATAAGGTTGCAGTTTAGGCCACTAGAGATAACTACATATATTTTAGGAAATATATAAAATAGCCCCAGGAACCTCTAGCAATGGAGTAAAACTTATTTTTTTGTTTTTCCTATTATTTTTTTGGTGTGGTCAAGTATTAGATTTTCAGTTTCACATGCAATTTTTATCATAGCTAGCATCTTCAATGAACATAATGCATAACAGATTTCTTGGAATGGGGAATTTATGAAATTATATTTTTTGAGTAGGAATAAGCCAACATATTGAAAGCATATTGAAAGCCAATAGGCTTTATTTTGAAAAGGATAACTTTATGCGAAATTTTATTGAAAGTTCTGCTGAAAACGGTAGTAATTTCATCGATTTCCTTGCAACTTTATAGGTCGGGGCGGGAACCTGGTATGAATTCTGTTAGATATGTAGCGTTTGATCCACCATTTGTTACTTTTTTCCAACTAATGAACTTGAAATCATATTCATATGTACAATGGTAACTGAAGAACTTTAGAAATGAGGGCAGTTTCGCAATTGGTCTATAATTTCAGATTTTCCCTTTTCGGTTCTTCACTTGGAGAAGGATTATCTGCGCCTTTTCAAGAGGAAGAAAAGTGCCATGTGGAATTCATCCATCTTTTTCAAATGATGGCGAGTAGATCATTAGGTCTGCTACCATGATCGCATGATACGAGTAGCTTCGCTTATGCCCTTCGAATCATTTAAACTCCGCGATATCGCTATTTACGAGAGTAGCTTACCAAACTCCACCACAATGTAGTCCCTGTAGTAATCCGGAATTCAATTTCATGTGGTTAAAATTCCATTTCCTTAAGCAAATTATCCACCCCAAACTGGACCGCATTTCGACCTTTAACGAAATTAACGACACAAAGAATTGTAACCCTGTATCCTCATACTGTGAAATTGTTATTACGGGCTATTTCAATATACACAATTCTGGATGGCTTCAACATTCTGGACAGACAACACCCGAAGGACGGTATGTTAAGATCTTCGCCGCGGACAATAACTTGGCTCAGCTTGTAATTGAGCCCACGCGAATACCAGACGTTCATGGTCATACTGCCAATACCTTGAACTTGTTTTTAACTTCTCACCCTGACTGTAGATGTGCTTTCTCCTATAGGCCGTCGGAACATTGTGTCATATCAGCTAATATCTCGTACACTGACCACACAGTTAGAAAAAATATTCCTAAAAGAACCTCATCGCAATACGAGAAAACCAATTAGAGAGGACTTCACAGTTCCTTTAGGAATACTAACTGTCCGTTTCCTGTTTCCTCAATAATGACTAGGATGCCGCTGCTGATATGATCACAGACATTATTCTCTTTGAAATGAGATCCTTTATTCTTAATCGAATGAAGAGGCTGTCAGGGTTAGAGAAATGTTTATTGCGTTCTACAAGACTGAAGATATAGACGAACACCGGAAAAAGTTCAAACGAGCCAGGAACGACTGCAACGTTATTCTTAAGGGTGTACAATTTCAATAGGACTAAAAACTGAGACAAAAATACTACAATAAACATGTTTGGTCGTTCGGCAGGAATATTAGGAATTCTGCATCATCCTCCATCCCAATTGTCATTTACGAGTATAATGATATTCCAGCTGTCAGCTCTTTGGACAAGATCAATCTGCTTGCTGCATACTTTGCGGCCAGCTCAACACTCCCAGATTGTGCTTTGTCTCCGCCTTCACTTGAGTGCGTCGAATCTTCAATGGGACGAATCCACTTTCGCATTTGTGTAGAAGCAAGAGTACTTAAAGATTTTAACATACACAAATCCGGTAGTCCAGATGGTATATCTCCCTTTCTTCTTCTCTCTCTCTCCTCACACAGACCGATTGCGCTTGCGTCTCTTCTTTGCAAGGTCATGGAAACGCTCTAATAAACGGTCAGCTTATGAAATATCTCGAAACACGAAATTTCAATGACTGGCAGTACGGTTTTCGTAGCAACAGATCCACTGGTTATTTGGTGGCATCGAAAAATGGACCTAAAGTCTATAGTACACCTTCTGGCGAAAGCAAGATAGTTGAACTTGATATTTCTAAGGCATTCGACAGAGTCTGGCATCAGGCGCTTTTGTCGAAAATGCGTCCATTTGGTATCGACGACTTTCTTCTTCAGTGGATTAGAAATTATGTTTCGGAACGTTTAATTCGAGTTGTCTTGGATGGTTTCAAGTTTGATATTCACAAAATAAATGCTGGTGTGCCCAGGCCTCCATTCTGTCTCCGACGCTATTTTTAATTTTTAGAGATGATCTCTTGTTTGCTCCTTCTAATTCCATATATTCTTTTGCTGACGGCAGAGTACTGCCAATGTTACTAAATTACAATATAAATAGCATTACTAAATGGGGAACCGGTAACGGAGCGGAATTTAATGCTTCCAAAACACAATGCGCTCTGCTGTCGTTAGAACGAAATTTAAACACCCAACCAATCCGTGAATGACACTTGCATCGTTTATATTCTCGTTATGTGTATGGAGGAGAACCTATGTTGTAAAGACCGCATACGCCATCAAAAGTGATGCGAAATGTCTAGGTTTCATCAAATTATGTAGCCTCTTATCTAGCCTCAATATATAGGGCATCTATCCGGTGCTCCAAAAACCTGTTTGCACCTACTAGATAGGATCCGAAATAGAGCGATAAAACATATAGGTGATGCCAATATCACCCAGTCAATTAAACACCTATAACACTGACGAAATGTTTCACATTGTTCTATCGCTATCTTCACCACCAGTGCTCCACCTAAATTGCCAGTAGCATTCCGCCCCCTCAAACCTTCTCACTATAAATGTTCATCAGTTTGCCCTCAAGCCTACTTTCGAACGTACTCTGAAATATCGTAAAGCTCGCTAATGGAATGCCCTGCCGAGCTCTTTATTTCCTAGTCATTATAACCTTCAATCATTTAAAACCAACTTTAGGCAGTGCCTCTCTTTCTTTCCTCCCTAATTTTCCTTCGCCCGCGTTATGTGCAAACAATTTGTGCGTACTCGAAACTCTGCGCGCGCAGATTATAAACAAAAAAAAATTAAATAAAGATTGCATCTTCTAGAGAAAAATCAGAAAGTAATGCCTTTTACGAGTAGATACATACATGTCTTACGTCGCTGATTTGAAGAATATATGCACTGGTAAAAGAAATAAATGTCATGCCACCTTAATTTATCCTGCATTAGTGAGGACTACCGTAGTGGTAGTATTGGTATTATTGGTAGCATTGAAACTTATCTAACCTTGCCTATTAATCACATTCTCTTAGAGCAAATGGTCATTGAAACCCTTGTGTGCAGAATCGACTTAAAACCGATGGTACAACATAGACAAATAAAAGTTCGGGACCAGGTGCTGGCATCTACAACGTATATTTTGTGTAATATTCGTTAACTTGAAAATTAGTAGGGATCGTGATCTTTTTTAATAGTTAGCGATACTAATACTTAAAGAGTTCACAAAAGCATTCGACACTATAGAACATGTTATGCTTTGGAAAGCGTTCAGGAAAATGTATATTCGAATGGTAACGCGAGAATATCTTTAGAATCCAGAGGTAACAAATTTAATCTAAATATAGGAGTCAGGAAAGGTGACCCTACGTCACCAGCTTTGTTTTGTTCAGTAGAATCTTAGATTCGCAGATAACATCACGCTTTTCGTTTCTTCTAGAACAGAAATGAAAATCATGCTGAATTAAATGGAAAATACATGTAAGAAGGTAGGCGTGAGAATGGACGCTGGAAAGCCTAAAACTATTCTAATGACAGGAAAGAACATATCATAGTAAATAACGAAGAAATCGAATACGTAAACAAATATATTTATATATCTAGGTCAACTAATATCACTATAAAACCGACAAGACAAAGAAATTGGTAATAGGATACCCAGAGGATAGAATCAGTTATGGAAGAATAAAAATATCTTAGAGTCAAACATATCCAGTACCTCAAGAGACAGACCATAAGAGAAAGAACTGGTTTTACAAACGTAATTCAAAGAGCTAAACAACAAAAATTGAACTGGGCTGGTCATGTCGCAAGGTTTCAGGATAACAGATGGACCTTAAAACCAACAGAATGGACACCAAGGGACCTTTCAGACAACTAAAACTAAAACGTACAGAGGATGGAAAGAATTAGCCATTAGCCATTAGCCATTAGCTTATGTCCAAAGCTAATTTAGAAACTCTATCTTAATTTAAATTATACACAAAACATATAGAAAATTAGACTAGCTAAAAGACTTAAAATATTGACATTTTAACTATTTGAAACTTTCGCAAGATTTGAACCTAGTGAACCATTGCAACTTGTTTGATGCTCAATTGAATCATGATTGGATGTGGATGGATCCACATAGGCGGCACATATGATATTACCTTCTAATCTAGCACCTGACAATTCTTATTCATTGGATTATTCTAAATCTTAGTGGAAGATATAAAACAGCAACAATTGCATGATTTTAAAATGCTTCACCAATTACCTAGATATAATATTTCAAAAATGATTCAGGATTCTTCTTGCTGGGTATGGAGGAGATGTGTATGTTTATCATTCTTAATAAATTTCCACTAAAACCCAAAGGTATTGTATATCATCTGAGTTGACTCCCTAAACCACTAATTTGACTACCACCTTCAAGGTGTTAAAGAATTTCTAACATACAGAGTGTCATGTTAAAAAAAAAATAGGAAAACCAACAACAACAGAAACAAAACAAATAAACAATATCTTCAGAATAATTAAGTGCAAGGAAGTGTTTACCAAGCCACGAGTGTACATAACTTCAATGGACAAAAACAAAAAAAACAAAAAAAGATCAAAAGAGATTTACACTCATTTTCAACGCCATTTTAGGCGTCTCTCAGGTCAGGTGTAAATAATTTCAAATAATCACCGTCATCATTGTGTATGACCTTTAATAGCGGCAAAAGTTAAGACTGCATGCTAACAACCAAGCATTTGTGGCAAGGTGGCAACTGGCAACGTCAAACAATCAGGCAGTTAGGCAGGCAGGCAAGCATAATTCACCTCAGGCTACCCATCTCTACAACAACAACAACACCAACAACAACACAAGTTACAGTCAAGCTCTTTTTGTCTGTACAGGCGGTTATTTTTTCTTTGATGTGAGGAAAAGCATAATTAATTGGTAGGCACCTAACAGAAGAAGTCAATTTAAGCATCAGTATCAGTGTTTCGTTAGGCACATCGTATTATCTGCGCTTCATAAAGCTTCAGCTGATGTGCATGTCATTTGGTATGTAAACGTCGTCGTATGTTGCTGGAAGGTGTTCTTTGCATACACCTGCTAGCGAGCAATATGAAAAGAGTCCTTCGACACCTGCATTGTTTGCCGCCAACATTTGACATCATAATTAAATGATTTTTATTCGTTTACACGAACACGAAATGAAGAAACACAATCTTGGAAAATAAGGCTACAAGGCTACCCTACTTTAAAAGGTTTCTTGTTTTTTTTTTTTTTTGCCGTCCCCTTCTTCTTCTTATATTTATGCTCATGTATCCATATCAACATGGTGCAAGCAAATATAATACATACTCAAACATATTTGTTTTCTTGAAACCATTGAAAAAGTTTAGAAATACACATACTCGTACATATAAACTCATAAGTTCCTTAAGAACCTGTGGCCTGATATGCTCGTAGTTTAATGTCTGTTTGCAGTGTAAAATTCTTCAATATGCTGCTTGGTCATAAATCTTTTATAAATATCGAAATAAAAAATAAAGTTTTCTGCCATTTAAATGGGCAACAAAGTCTGAGTGAAAGTAATTGTCGTCTGTATTTTGAACTCACACTTAATACGAATACCAAATTGATTATGGCATGGCGCCAATTCAAACAATCCGAAAACGTATAACTGAATTTATATGAACAGTAAAAAGTCTTATTCGATTACTTTTTATGGAAGTTAAGAGTTCTTGTCGTATGGCTCATATTACACTCCATTTAGAACAATTAGAAAGTCTATGTCGTCATAAAGCAGCAATTGTTTGATGAAATGACATTGGTCATTAGTTATTGCACCATTTTCAATCCAATCAAATTTACACAAAAATTGTATACATGGGCTCGTACAGACTGTAGAAAATTTATGTGGCGCAGTGATCGATTTTGTCAACTACAACGTCAGGGTTCTAGTTTCGATTCCCAGCCGATACAGCGAAAAATAAAATATATTTTCTGGGATCACTAAACTTGTTACAGACAATGGCAACATTTCCAACATCTGTATTTGAAAAAGTCTCTATTCTTTCACGTTTTGGAGTCGACAGAAACCCAACGGGATTTGAAGCTTGAACTTCCCGAACCTAGACGAACAAAATCGTTTTCCTTTATTGGTCTAGATGATTTTGCACTCATGAATATAATATTGGTACATATTTATGTTATTGACCTTTCCTTTCCTTCCACATGACTAAACGATTCACTGATACCTTTAAGTCATTTTACTGATCTCTTAAAAAATGTATCTCTACAGTATATTTATAAATTCCGGTATAATACTATATACGAGTATATAGCTGAATAGCTGGATATTGAAGAAAATTATCATATACTGAATTATACGTTGTTGCTTTAAGTCTGTTCACTCACTATTTACTGTAACTAGCACCACCTCTCAAGTCTTTTCCAGGACAATACTTTGTACGAGTATAAAGCACATCAGTAAAGGGAAACCCATTTTGAAGTCTGTCAGAAAGTTTTACTAATATATGCCAAATTTGATCATGTTCGTCATAAATCTGTGCCTTGACAGTCCGATGTATTACTTAACATGTCCCTGTTGCCTTAGCTAATGAATTCGGTTGTACACCAAAGCAATCTTGGATTGACTGCTGTGGTGATATTGTTTTTGAGCGGCGATTTGTATTGAGAATGAAAAATACTTCACTTCCTCAAAGTTACTGCCCACAGTTATATCCTATGAAAGCCGTTACTGTTTAGATCCTTTCTTTCCAATAGCATATACTTTATTTCTCTGGTTTCTTCCAATAATGTCAATGTCACAGTGCATACGGTCTATAGTATTTTTGAAAAAAAATGTCAGTTTATATTGGGCTGCGATCGTTCTTTTTATTTTTAACCGATTCGACCAATCATTTTTAATATAGGGGAAAGTAGTTTCCCTAGAAGGGAGGGATACTTTTGTGAGCTGGATTTCAATAGAGAATTATTACTAGCAATAAACTTGACGATTTGTATGTTAAGCCTGGATTTTATGGCAGAGCAGTGAGTATAGGGCCCTTTGCAAGGAAAAAACAACTTCAAAATTTTGGGAATTAGCCAGGAAAATAAATGAGTGAAGATACGTAATCCACGGGTTGTTGCGCCAAATATACCCGAACACGATATCAAATTTATCGCACATTAGATTTAGCTTCCAATAAGTTGTAGCTGGCTTCCAGAACGATATTTAGGAGACATACGAGTACCAATAACTTTTGAGTAGATTTTTGAGGCTCTTAGTGGACTGAAAGATGGCAAAGCAGTAGAGTCGGATGGGATCCCGCGCTGTGTGCAAACATTTTAATGGTACCTTAATCCTATGGCACCCATGAGCTTAAATGACATCATGGATAATGGAATAGTGCCGCATCGATTTAAAGAACCGCTTATATTTTCAAACTACTGAAAGATTTGTAAGATATGCTCAGCAAATTACTGAGGTCAGGTTCTTCCACTATTGATTATGTGTTTGTCATAAGGAGTGTTGTACTGTTGTACTGAGAAAAAAGAAACTACAATATAAGCACTTTTAAGGTCGACTTCGACTCAGCTCAATAACTCAATAACTCTTTACTACCTGGGTATGTCACATAAGTTTGGTTGAACTATACAAAACCCAGCATATTGGTGTATGGAATAGCGATGTCTCATCGGAGTGGTTCCAATCGTGGTCTGGAGCAAGGCAAGGATGTGCTTTGAGCCCGTGTTTAACATATTTGCTCTCTTCTTTGAAGATATAGTAGATTTTCTTGCTAGATGTGCAGAGAATACGGGTCTGCTGATTAAAGCCCTTATGTTTGCGGACGATGTACATATTGAGTGTTGTTGGCATTCTCGCCAGAATCTATGCAGCTTATGGTAATCGTTTATATGACTACTGTAAAATGTGGAATTTGGTGGTTAATTTAAATAATGATATTCAAAAGCGGGGGGACAGAATCTGTTTAAACGAGAAATAGCACTTTAATGGAGAAGCAATTGCCGTAGTAAAGGAGTATAAGTATCATACCTCTTAGTGTATCTTACTAGAAACCTTAATATGGGCGGACATTTTAAGGAAATCTTAGATAACAGTCATCAATGCAATCTGGAGAACATTCTTCATGAACAAAAACATTGCCCATAATAGCAATTATAAAATGTTTGAAGCTGTATCGGAATCTACACTTTTACTACTGTTTCATGTGGTTTTCATACCGCAGTTGCCGTTCTTCTTCCGAGATGGTGCTCGCGAGTCAGTTACAGTCAAAGAAGACCACAATCACAATTGAAACTCAATGGCTTGGAGGATATGTGGTTACAGCAGGATGGTGCCACTTACTGCACAGCATGAACCACAATCGACTTAGTGAGGATGAAATTCGGTGGTCATCTTATCCCCAGTAAGTAAGTAAGTTAAGGCTCCTTTAACTATCTGATCTATGCCAACAGGCCAGAAACTTTATACCCTTTTAAGGCTAAATGAAATTGCTGAATATCGACGGAATCATGAGAATAAGTCATTGTAAATTGGTTCCAGCGCATCCACTCATGCAAGCGGTTCTGTGAAAGACATTTAAAAGATATCTTATCATGCTGATGGGACGAAACTCTCCCTAATTCGTGGTACCAAACTAATAATGTACTTTTATATTGTACAATATATTAAAAAAGCAATTAGTTAAAGAAGATTTCAGTAGATGGCATTACCAAATGCAAATAAAAAAAATACCAAGAACATGGTAAGGAAAAACTAAGGTTTTTAAATAATATTATTTAGTGTTGCCACTTTTTTTTATGATTGTATATTAAAGGCATTCTATTATACAATAAATACTTAATTCCAGCAGATTGTGAGTAAATTAACGTTTACTGTTAGTAAAACAGTGTAAAACTGCTGCTCATAATTATGAGAATCTGTAAAATTTAGAAACAAAATTTTCATCCCCATATAGCATGCATTTGGACATTGTTTCAAATGTCGGCAAGTTTGTCTGTAGTTTTTACCAAGACTACAGATTATCCGTTAGCCAATCGTTTTTTGAAGCGTATATGGATCTTATGTACTGTCAAACAGATAAACCATAACAAAAAAAATAAAGGTATATGTAATTGATTTCAAAATGTTTCACCTTAAATGACACTGACAGCTGAACTGAATGGAAGCTACTTGACAGAAATTGTTTTAGCACTTTGTAGCATGTCGTTTACATTTCAAACGCATTTATACAGAACAGACATGTGGATCAATCAATCGACACAACATCTACTGAAACGTGAGCAAGTGCCACCAAACGGTTTGACATCCCGACTTGTGTCTTTCTCTTTATGCCTAAAACTAAACAAACCAAGCAGGAAGAACACAACTGAATTATACAATTGTACTGTTATTTTTTCCTTTTTGTTAGTAAATTAAACAAAAACAAATTTAAAAACACAAAAACAGGAAGAACAAAAAACATGTTATATTATTCACCTCCAAGACGTTTAAGGAAAGAAAAAAAAGATACAAATAATAAAAATGAACGCAAAAAAAAACTTGAAAGTGTCGCTACAATGCACTGTGATGTATCATCGGCGCGTCTTTTCAGGTTCAAAGTGCTGATGAAGCAATTTGCGGCGTTCAGCGCTCTAGGCGCTCTTGGCACTACTCGTAGAATATTTGCTGATGCGGTCTCGTATCGTATACGGATGCGCGATCAAACGGGCGAAATGTATGCGGACGCGTTATATGCTTTTTTTTCCACGTTTTACTCTTTTTTGCGGCAAGGATGATACTTAGAGAGATGCGGCAACCGGCAACTGCCGACATGTTGAGGGGTTTGTAAACCAATTCGAGCGTGCGTTTCTAATTTTAGACGTTAGCACATGTTTGAAATTGGTAATCATTTGCGGTCTGCATCTGTGCTGTTGATGCCATTTTATTGAGGTGATTCTGGTGTAATGATTCCTTATACCTCATGTTCAATTTAGATCTTCCTCAAACGATTCTTTGAAATTTTTTACCTTTTTTTTAAAGGAAAACTTACTTTTTTTATGATGTTTTAATTATTTTCCGGAAAGTTATAGTTTTCCGTTTACTTTGCAAAAACGGCTACCAAAATTGAAGAAAACAAAGCAAACTTGCAACTGAACATTGTGTAGGTTATAATAAATCTTAAAAATTGTAAAACCAGGGACAGGGGGTAACAAAGATCAGTTGTTCTCATGAATGAATTTTTATTTTGTTTCTGGAAAATACAAAATTTGAGGAATCGAGGAATCTGTTTAACTGCTTTAAGGAAATTTTGTTCTTGGAAGGGTCCCATGGCTTTCCAATAAAAGAATTACTTTGAGCTGCGACATACCAGTTGCTTGTCATTTAAAAATAACACCGTCCTCCAACAGGTGTATCCTCTTGTATCTTCTTTAAGATGTGAACTCATGAACCCTTCGAGTAATAAATTCGACCATTCCCTGTATCCTATATCCTCAATACCACCATGTATGTGCATACTCTTGGCACGTGGTCTATTTTCAATTATAAATTCCAATAATGGATGGATGTCTCGTGTGTTTTAAAGGGAACTCCCTGTCAATTTCACCGAATGCCCAAACATTCATGAGAGCAAGTATACACCTTCCCATCGCTCTCCGTCAATCCATTGATAGTAAAGCAGAACTTGTGTTGGAGTTCTACCCTTGGTATGAGTTTAGGCTGACTTAAAACCTCTTACATATGTGAGGATCACAGTACCCAGTACTTATTGCAACTCTACATCGGGACGAAACCAACTGTAAAACTATTTTTGCGATTTAAGGTTTAAACCACAGGCAGCGTGATGCTTCCACTAGCGAGTGTACCTCTTCAAGTCAGTCCCGGACCAAAGTCTGGGGTGCTACTGACTCCAAAGACCCTTTTTTTAAAAAAAGATCTTTGTACCACAAAATTAGTATTAAGAAAAGGTCAAATCTTTATGACCAGGCACCCACCAAAGTTTTACTTTGTTCTTATAGTAGAGGTCTTGTAGTGTGTTAAAGCAATGCAAGACTGATTTTGAGTCAATAAGTTTAGAGTCTAATGCATAGATGAACTAACAAAGATGGAAAACCCTACTAATTATTTTACAATCCTATAAACTCGTCAAAATATTTTACACTGTAAGTGAATTAAAAACACTATTTAAGTCTGTAAACTGCTAGATTTGCTATTGTAGAATGACATCAATTTACACGTAAAGTTCACTATATACCCTTAAGGTTTGAAGTTGAATTTTGTAGTTTCATGCTTCTTGCCTTTGGATCACTATATTGAACCTTCTGCTGAAGCACAGAGTTTTGATAGGCTATCATTTACCGAGCAGAGCATGTCCAGTTCGGGGATTTCAGAGAGAAGATTCCTCTCTGATCCGTGTGATCTAACTGATTAATTTCTTTTGTTTGTAGTGGTCTGAGGATTCTATAAAGAGGTGGAGTGGCGTGAAACCAATGAAGGCTTCTATAGTAGCTCTGGGGCATGGGCGACGTCGAGGCATGTAAATCTTTGCATCCGCTGCAGCTTTCGTTTGGTTGATTTCTCTTTTGTTTTGTTCCACCATACTACTGATGAGGAGGAGGCCGTGGTTCAAGTTGTAGTGGGCTGGCTTCCAAATCGAAAGGTTCGAAAATCAAGTAAGATGAGTAGTTGACTAGAAATCAACCAGAAGCCAATTTCCATTAAAAATGTAGGCTCCCCATTAAATTTTAGATGCCACCTACGGAGCGAAATAACCACCGAGCCAAACGTCTTTCTCTCTCTCTATCTCATTTTCCAATATAACATGTATTCATATCCACTTTATCATTGTATATATCCAATAGGTGACCCTTGGGGTTATTTCTCACCTTTTACCATACATACGATGGCCCACATGGCTTTAGTCGCTTTGGCAATTTTATCATATTACGAGTATTAAAATATGAGTTCAAACTTAGTTTTTTATAGAGAAACCTTTCTATTATAGATATTCTACTTCATTGGAGTACTCAATTTCTATATTGTTAAGTGAGATCTGGTCAAGACTTTTCTTTTAGGAGTGAAGCGAACAAATACAGCCATATAGTCGTTTACTATCTTTACACATAGGAGGCTTAGTAGGTATCATTGCGCAACTTGAAAGCCGAACCAGGATGCCAGTGCTTATCGAAAAAAAAAAATTATCTTAATTCCTAGCTCACTTAGATATTTTTTAGTCAGTCGGTATTTTATCTGAGTATCCTTATGGTGTTTCGAAATCTTTGAACCGGTGCAAACATGTCTCCTCCCCAATTTTTTTGGTCGTTCACTACATGCTCCTAAAACGATGAACTTGTCTTCTATATTCCCATCAAATAATACTCATCTAATTTCGTGAGTCCACACATTGCACACCCCTCTGATGGTTGCATCCCAGGGACATTCCGGAGTGATAGAAAGCGTTACCTTAAGGGGTAACTACTGGATAATCTTGCTACCAAAAATCTTATTGTTTGTATATCAAATAAAATTGGTACTTGGATGCCTCGTCACTAAGGGCACTCTCTGTCGAAAAATGTTCTGATATTCTCAATATCTATCTTTGTCCAGTTGTCATCGGTAAATCAAATCTTTTCCGAAGCCTTGTGTCTATATCGCATCCGACTCACATAAATCTCCCTGGTGGATTAATAAATCGTTTTAAAGAGCACAAAAGAGAAATACTTTTTGTACTAACAAATGTTATTCTGTGGTTGCGAGCCATTGTATATAATATTTTGCTCAGCTCCGAGACAAGTAGTTTCTATCAAGAGAAGTGTCTAGTATATTCAACTCGGCTGAAATTTGCCTGGGATCGGTTTCGAAAAAATTGTAAATCGATAACAAAAAAAGTATTAAAAAGTACATTTTTCTGACCTTTCGCCCAAAACTTTAGTAACATTTATTAGCTACGAATACTTGGAAGGTGATCTTATGAACGAACACGTAGAAAAACTGCCGAATACTCACTTTTTGATAAAAGCTAAGTACGTCCTCAAACAGCTTGGAAGTCTATTAGGATGGTGGGGTAGCTACGAGTATTTATTATTAAGTCCAAAAAGATTGACATCGAATACATATTCGTAGAAACACATTTTTAACTCAATACCAAAAGTATTGAACTTATAGCAATAATCGAAGCTGCTCCCTTACTATAATTATTGATGTGCTGTCAACAAATAATTCTATTTATTAGTGAGTATAATTGATTCCAATGCCTTTCAGATGAGAATGCCACTTATATAGCAGGATTTAGTATTTCAAACACAATAAATCGAAAAGGATTTGTTCCCAATTGCTTGCCCTGTCATCTTGAAGTTATCGTTGTCGCTGATTTATCGCTAGTTCTCTTCCGACCAAATATCACTTGACTCTAGGATATATACGAGTAAAACGTAATTTATACCAAGCCTGCCTGTGAGTATAAATTCACACCTTTACTTGTACAGATTTGAAATCACTTCTTTAAATGCGCTTCATGCTGTGATATTATCAGCATCTTGGGAAAAATATCAGTTAAGTGATGATGGAATATCAAAGGACCTTGCCGCCAGACAATTCCCTCAGCCTTATACGCAATATGTATTGACTAAAACAATTAGCATCGAAATAAGACTTGTGCTTAGTTTAGGTTTGATGTGGCCATTGCTTTCAGAAAACGCAATAAATTGGATTTTAATCAACATACTAACTTAGAGCATCTTTCAAATATGGGTGATTTTGTTATAGTCTGGTCACCCATTTATAAAAAATTGAGTTATTGTCTGTGTAGTCTGACTCTATAGGAGGCTACTGTATGGCTTATTTTCTTCAACTATAGGATCTTTCAATAAGGACTCTCGGTTTTTAAATGTAAATAAAACAAGTTGTATGTGAGATATCCACTCCTTTTTTTATTTGAAAGAAAATTGTATGAAAATAAAATAACGTCGTTCAAATATCCGCCGCGGCTTTGCTTGGTGACACGTATTCGGAAGATTCAATTTTCGATGACTTTATCGCATAAATCTGGTTGAATTTGCTGGATGGCGTTCGTTATGTTGAAGGAAGAATTCTAAAGGCATTAAATCGCATGATCTCTGCCCTCAAATCGATCGTGCAGGACGTCCTGTGTGGCACGCAACGTCATCATGTTGGAACCACATGTCTTTGGTATCCATGTCATCCAGTTTAGGCCGCAATAAGTTGCTTATCATGGATCTGTGGCGCTCGACTTTGACGGTTATGGCAATGCCAGTTTCATTTTGGAAAAAGTACCAACCGATAATTCCTCCAGGCCAAAATCCGCCGCAAACAGTGACTTTCTCGGAACGCATTTTATGCTGATGTATCTCGTGTGGATTGGTATCGTCTTAAATCCGACAATTTTGCTTGTTCACACATTCATTCATCTAAAAATGGGCCTCATCTCTAAAGATGATTTTTTTGTCATACACTACTGAACAATTCACAATAAATTTGACAGATGCTTCTTTACACTGCCGCTATAACCTAACAAATTTCGAGCGTAGCTATTAAAAAACCCCGAAGAAGAATACAGTTTTAATTAAATTTTGAAATCAATAAGTGAGCATTCATTTTACAGTAATCTAACGATTGCAATCATATTCATATGTACAGTCTTTTCTGATTTCGCCGGACTCACTGGAGGCATTTGAAGTCATTTCCATTCATTGAAATCATTTAAATTCATGGAAGTCATTTCAGATCAAACGCACTGAAATATGTAGTAGTAGTAAGTAGTATGTGACTATTTATGTCATAAACAAAATTTTCTGTTGTTGTATTAATTACTCTGTAGATATGGTTTGGCTGAAAGCCGTCTACCAGATTGAACTTTTTTTTGTTCTCAGAATAGAGCACTCAGAAAAAGTACTAGTCCATTTTATTTCTTGTAAGTTCCAGGTCGACGCCGAATACCTTCAAGCTGATAAGAGCGTAAGCCATTCACAAAAGGTAGTGCTACCCAGTGTTATCATAACTTTCACTGCAATCGTCGCAAGATGTTGTATCACTTCTGCCCAGCACATTTAAGTACTTATCATTTTTGTAGTGTCCCTTCACGACGTCAGTAAGCAGACTTCAGTCTTTGCTACTGAGAGAAAGCAGGAAGGCCGCTGACCTCTTAGAGACCTTGGGAGGCATTCGTTTATGTGACTGCAACAAAGAGTCATGCCAACTGCAGTTGTGCTCCTATGAAACCCAATAGCTTGGAAGTCGTAAGAGGTTCAGCAAGGCTCTAAGCGCAATTTGGCTACAAATGCAAATGCTTCGCCCCCTCCACCGGTTCTTTACAGATGCAAGATGAAGACAGATGCAAGTTTTCCTAACGAGGAGTGAAATCTAGCTTTGTCGTCCACCAGATAGATAAAGGCGCCGCATTCTATTGTATATCAGTTTTGGAGACCTGGCTACATACTTTCCTGGCTCAGATTCTGGCCGAAACCAGTTTTATGGCAGAGTGAAAGTCGGTTTCGTATTTTTATCTGCAGCAGAGTTCTGGTATCATTGCATCCATAAGACAAAAGTCAAAAGACAGTCGGCTTGCAAGGTCATCAAAGTTGTTGTACCAAAAGCCACTGCTTTTCAACGGAACATGGCTTTGAAAGTTCATCCAATAATATGAATATCAAGGTGAGGGAGATTTATCCACGTGTCCAGAGCGGAACCAGGCATGCTAGAGAAAGCCCCATGAAGTCGAAACAGACCGTTCTTTGGAGTCTGATAAAGGCAGCAATGACGTATGGTGGCCGTGGTGTACTGGTACTAGCAATCGCACCTCACTCGGAGGGTCCAGGTTCGAATCCTGCCCATGGCCAGTCAATTTTTCATTTGTGTAATTGGAACTCACCCAGAAAAATTCTGCGTGTGAAGGCATAACACTGACACGTAGATTTTGTTGGCTGTTGTAGAGTTTCAAGCACAGAAAAAAATACTGTGAATTATACCTCGAATCACTCTGAGTGAAGAAAAAACTCTCCGTCCTATTCGGACTCCCCCCCCCCCCCCCCCCCTGGTGAGCGAATATCGAAACCAAACTCACCTGAGTTTCAAACCACTACAAAACAATTTTCCTTTCTCCTCCTTCTACCTTTCCGCCCACGCCTTGGCAACAGTAAAAGGGTATCTAACCCCTTAGGCGCGCGTAAATTATAAAAAAAAGAGCTTACTCCAGCAGGCAACCGACGTATAGGATATACATAATTGGCTTTATCACAACCGACAGCATCTTAGAAGCTTTCAACGTAACATGTTTAGTCCATATAAGTTTGTTATCCAGGATAATACCCAAATTGACATTGGTAAGTACGTTGGATCTCAGAGGGAAGATACTTTCGCAAAGCGAACTCTTCAACATGAAGGAAGTCATGAAGCTCTTGGCGATCGTAGTCCTCTTTTCCAATTTTCGGTATAGAGGCTACTCTCACTGTTCACCAGGGTTTCGATTTGTATGACAGCGCGCTAAACTAGTGAAGATTATTTTCAGAGTTACCAGCAGCTGGTATATACCTTTTTGTAAGATAACTGGGTATATTCCATCGGTGCCAAGTGACCATCAAAAGAAGCAATAGCGTGTTTAATAGCCTCATACGTCACCACCACAACTGATGAGACATACCAGCCACGGCGTGTTCACATACTAAAGTCACAGTGTTTCTTCAATTATTATCAATAAATTAAAACAGAATTTAGTTCTTGTTTATTGAAGTTTTCTTCAATAATGCAGTTTCTGTAGCATAGTGCATTTATAGTTATATCATACAATATTTAAATATATGTATCCCAGCCTCGGTCTCCGTTTAGTAGGTTTATCGCCTCCTCTAGCTCAAGTACCTGGGATCCAAAGAATTTAAGGGGCAATTCCTTTAAGATGGGGCATATCGTGGTCAACCGAAGAACGTTCTCTCGCTTCTTGAGGTTATAAAGACTACACAAAATTAATAATTCCGAGCGGAGTATTATATATGTATTATAATTGAAATTCGTTAGTTCTCTTCTTATTTTAGAGATGTTAAGCACCACATAGCCTTTGGGATCCTAGTCATAAAATACGTCTTGTCTTCCAAATAGTGGATCATTTTGCTGTAATATTGCCGGTAGTGTGATGATGGGATTTATTTACAAACCTTTCGTACATACTATAGCCAGTTTTAACCGCGTTGAATTTTTATTTTAGCGAAGTCAGCTGTTCGTCTGGTGTCACTATCCGATTGAATTCGCAATCTGATTCTAACTTGTTTCATTCATGTACATATTTTCCCCTATTCAATAACATTTTCGAAAGTACTATCTTGGATATTCATTTTTTCTTCATTCCCATAACTCTTACCACATAATCAAAGTGACATTCAGCGACATTTGCAGTTTCATATATTCGATTGAATTCTCCTGTAAACGCAGATGAGAACTTCGATGTGCAATTTTTATAAATTTCGAAGGAAATGCGGTCATTTCCAGGAACTTTGCTTTTCTTGGAGTTGTCGACGACAGCTTTCACTTCTTCTTATAGAATTAGTGCATCAAGAAATCAAGAAATGGCGGTGCATTTTCAAGGGAAGGAGATCTTAACTCTGTATCGAGGAGTGTTGCAAAGTTCTCTCATGACTGATCTGCGCATAGTTCTGAAGCGACGGTATTGCTTTTTCCATTGAAAATATTTACAGCTTTCGAAAATTCGGTTTGAGGTAATTAGAGCAATATTTTTGTGCTCAAATTTTATTTTTGTTTATATTGTAAAGGTTTTAACATATTTGTTTGCAGCCGCGTAGAGGACTTTAATCGCGTTGGTGCCGCTTATTCTTTAACTGAAATATGTCAATTAGGTATTATTTAAAAGGTTTGCATTTTAGTTATATTTTTTCAAAGGTTTGATGCTATAATTTATACAAAATTTAACAAACCTGGAAAAAAGTTCACTTTTGACGAACCTGATAATTGTAATTCTAACTTCCATGTCCTGAGGAAAGACGAGGGCTCATTGGCCCGACACCAACTCATATGGCGAACTTAAGTAGACCCACCTTCTGATGTTTATTTAAATGGGATTATTTTAGAACTTCACTAATGGTCAGCTCTGTTAATTAATTGCTCAACCACTGAGGGGCTTATAATCGCAGTTTTTTGCTTGATTTTTAATTTAGAGGTGGATATACTCGTATCATATTTTCTAAAACTGTTGTGCCCATGTTTTGCATCTTTGCATATTTTTTCTATCTAAGACTTCTTCACTAGAATGACCAAATAGACCAAATAATTGTTTGTTCCTTTGGTGATAGGAACAAACAATTATTTAATACAACAAACTTCTTCCAACTCAAATAAACAATGGTTGACCAAAAAAAAAGGTAATATTTCATATGGAACATATAGTAAAGATAGGAAGTAATTGGATGTCGCAAAGATTGTAACAACAACATATTCTCATTTTTTTTTTAATACGAGTATGTAATAATCAATTAGGCACGTTCATGTGTAAATACGAGAACACTTGATTGACTTCAAATGATTTCATATAACTTCAAATGACAGAAAGTGACTTCAAATGATTGCAGTGGGTCCAGCGAAGTCAATCTGTCAATCGATTTGGCTCACAGGTAGACAGAGTATGGTAGATATTGTGTTAAGCCGTATTTATATCTCGGATTCAAATTGTTTGATATGAAAATACTATGCGCGAATATGTGTAGTAAATGTGTATGATAAATATGTAGAAATATAAATAATTGACACCAATCTTTTAATGATAAAATGTAACTTTTGTTATTATAATCTCTACTTAAGCTTAATTTTCGTTTTAAATTTCCTCTTTAAACTGTAACACCCTGTAGGGTCTTATGCATTGTACGAATATATGCATTGCCATAATATATTAATGTGGGCACACACATTGGCTTGGGGGATAAGTCATTTCATACAACACTTCATCGCATAAAAACTCATCAAATCTAGCATTCACCCTTGATTCATTATTACGAGTACACACGTATTGAATCTATGTACACCACCTTCTTGCTACCCCTCTGTAAAAAAAGCTAATCAACCACAATCCATAAAGCTTTGAAAGATGACCACAATGTAGTAATCCCTTATTTTATTGTAATATCCAAAAGAGTGTTAATTTGGGTGATAACATTTTTATTTTTATAATCCAATACCATGTTGATATCGCACATTCGCATACTCGTAAGACCAACATCCCAAGAGGGTACAATTTTTATGGATCAAAACAGTTGCAAGAGCACTTATCAAGTGTTCCAAAAATACCTTTATACGAGAATATACAACGTGTATGTATGTTTGTACGTAAAGATAGAATATCCTTCAGCCAGTTGCTGTTTTGTTGTAAAATATGCAACTTATATGAAAAATACAAGTCTACACATACTTGTACAGATTTAGACGACCGAGACGATGATGACAACATCGACATACTCGTAATCAAAAATATGAGAGAAAAATTAAATGTACATAGATTCATGGTTATGCATCGTCACGAATGTATGTATATACATATGTAGGAATGTAGTGAAAATGCTGAAAATGTACTCTGTAAAGTTTCCCTCCTTTTTTCTAGCGCAAAATGCAGTAAAGGAACCGTTGAAAGATAATGATTTTAGTCCTTTTGCGTCCCTTTTTTTTGGTTTTTATTACAATCCATTCTAAATGTTACGATTATGATCCATATATTGGTGTTTCTGATTAATGCGAACCAAGGATCATAGCATCATATAAGACCTACATAATGTGTGACAGCCTGCGTTACGACATGAAGATTATGGCCATCCATTCTTCTATGCAAGCATTCAACATTTCCACCCCAAATTTATGAGCTAGTAAAAATGAAATTGTTTTGCTTATTTTTATTCGAAGCAGCAATACGAGTAGTCTCTATTCTCTATTCGGCTGTACTGGCACTCGGGCTAGCAACATTCTTCCATCTGTATTGCTGCAATAAGATCGCAATTCATCTATGCTGTTGCTGTTGTTGCTCTTGGATGGATGGATTTTCTGTGTTCTGTGGATGGTAAAGTTCTTATTTGATTTTTGGATGTGTTTGGTGGGTTTTTGTGTGTACTGTGCACAATGAGAGTACACTACGCGGGGAGTTTGAAATTCATCATCCAACAACCCCAAGTAATAAAAAATTCAACAAAATATTTACGATATCTACTCCCCGAAAATCGATGTACATACATACTCGTACGTTCGAACAGTACACGCACGAGAATGAAAGGCGAAAGCCGGTGGTAATTCTTCCATTGAATGATGCAATGCTTTCCTTTTTTTTCGACGAGGGGATGAAAAGCCCTCTAGTAGACTTGTTCAGTTTTAAAAATAGCATGCGTTGTATTCTTCGAATAACTACACAATTCCTCTTTGTCGATTTAAACAAACAAACTCATAACATGCTGATTTACTGACCACGGAGCATACTATCATAGTATAGTTACTTGTAACGTTTAGGTACAAACGTCAAACTCATATACATTAGACAAAGGAAGTGTTCATGTTTCGAATGGGTATTCATACAATATTTGCTATAGCTATTGTATATTGGATATATAGTCGAAATGTTGAAATGATTCGAATGCCTATTACCATTAGGTATGATTTTGGTATATCAAATAGGAATGCTGATCAAATCTTCACAAGGCTCATTACTAAGGACTGCGCCTGCACATCTCTGCATGTATCCTTTTAATAAATTTCAGACAGATTTTCAAAATAAAAACTCAGAAGAAAATAGTTAGATATAGTGAGACTACATATGTCTAGTAAACCAAGTACACTACACATCGTGCTTACACGGCAATAAGATTTTCGGTATTAAGTTGTGTAAGATTGCATATATAATTAGCGAATTATCCAAGTCTACCATCCTCATGTTGATTCTGATTTTTTTCCAGTTTAATGTTATCTGCTTCATTTCGCTTCAGTGGAAAGTTGGGTAGTGTTCGGTAAAGTGTCTACCATTGACCTGAGAAAAAAAAACCGCGTTGTTATTGTCACCCTCTTAAAAAGGTTTGTAGGGGTTGTAGCTCCTTATGCCTTGTACAACAAGGTGTTAAGAGAAACCGGTTGAGACATCCTTACCAATCTACCGTGTTTTACACTGACAGACAGTTGCGTTTGATCTACGTCCTTCGTATAGTTTTTCATACAGTTGGGCTTGTGTCACTTAAAGCCCTGACGAAAGACCTCAATTCAGTTGAGATGTCTTCTTTTTCAGTAAATTGATCATTGTTTTCATTTCCTTCGATTCCTTTGTGACCTGGAATCCAAGCTAGACTCTGTGTTTTTACATGGCTACGACTTGTTGAAAATATTGTCGAATTGATAGCGCTTTCCCATAACTTATATACCAGTTAAATGGTATCTACTATATTTTTCCGATCCCAAACAGCTACTGTGAGAAACTTTTATAAGCTTTGATTTTCATTTTCCGATGTTTGCTAGTCATTACCTCAAAGGTAGTGTGGTCAGAATTTTGTTACTTGTTTTTCGATATAAGCAGAAATTAGGTTCATACCACTTGAACTATAGTAATAGTATTGCAGTAGTTCATTTTGGTCATTTCATTTGCCATCTTAAAGAAAGAAATAAATTATTGGACGATATCTAACGACGATGAATCCAATATTTCTCCCGATTTCCCAATCCCAAGCAAGGCATTGAGGATGCCGGACTGTGGCTTTAGAAAAGTTCCTTGGTAGAAGAAGACACCACTTCGTAAATAACGTCTTTTGACTGAACTTCAATGATCACTAGAAAGATTTGTTGCTGTGTGCAAATGATACTATAATGAGGGTGTACGTGGATGAATCAAAAGTGATGATAGTTTTAACGTCTATTTAATGCATGCTACAAGAGTTCCAATGATAGAAGTAGAGTAGTTTGAGTAGCTCGAATAACATAGTAACCTAGAAAAATAAGGCATCTGACTTATCAATTATTTGGTAATTGGGTTATTGGGAAATATCGCCTATGGCAGCAGAAAATCTCGACCAATATCAGTCAATTTATTGACACAGTTAGGGAAACTATTACAACTTAGAAGTGGAGTTTAAAACTTCAAGGGAGGTTACAATTCTCCCATAACATTGTTAAGATAAAAAATACTTTTATACAATATAAAATTGTAATTGGATTTTGCCATAAAATTTTTGCACATCGCGGACGTAGGAAAGTTAGGGAGAAAAGAAAAAGAAATACACGTTGGTTTTGAATGTTTGCAGGTTACAATGACTAGGAAATAAAGAGCTCAGCATTCCATAAGCGAGTTGTATGGCTTAGGAAAGAATCACGTGCGATCATGTGCGACCTAAAGTGGGCTTGAGAATAAATTGATAAACATGCATATCGAGACGGGTGTTGCGATTAAAGACTTGAAGGGTTGGAATGCTACTGGCAAATTCACTGGAGTACTGGCGACAGAATAAGGTGAAACAAGAGACATTTCGTCGGTATTCGATTGTGTATTCAATTGAATGGGTGATATTAGCATCACCCCTAAGTTTTGATGCACAGTTTTGTATCCTATCTAACGGGTGCAGGTATGTTTTAGGAGCACCTGACCAGATGTACTTCAATTTTGGGCGGATAAATGCCTTACATACATGCTCTACCAACCAGTGAAACTAATGCAGCATATTATGAAAACATACGAAAGAACTTTAGGCAAATCGACAACGCAATATACATACAATAATACATCTGATGATAGTTTCTCTATGGCTTTATTATAAAGAGCGAACATTCTCATTAGTTATGAAATACGATTTCATCCATGTGGCTGCCTCGGCTGGCTTCGCAGTAGCGCATAATATCAATAACATTTTCTAAAACCTTGTTGATTATTTCTGGCTCTATCTCACAAATGGCTCGGACTAAGGGCATAACATCGATCTTTAAGGGCACCCCACAAAAAAAGCCAGGATTTCGAGCGACAAAGAGTTGTCAGTGTAAAAATATCATATAATTCAAAACAAAAACTTGTATTTGGATCACCCATTATAAGAATCAAATGTGATGTATACGATGACCTTGAAACAAAAGTTAAATGCGCAGCGGCAATAACCAGAATATATCATGTAACAAACCAGTCGTATTTAGGCCGAGTGTCTGAGATTTTTCTAACTGACCCTACTCCTGTAGGGTCTATTTAGAAGCAGTCATTGTACCAAAGTTTGAAAAATTTCAATACAACAAGTAAGTTCCGATGAAGATGTCGAAAATAGAATTGGGGCGGAATAGTTTAAATGGCACGAAAGCTTCGCAGCATTTTGTGCCTAAAAAATGCGCCTTAAACTTGAAGGTTTATGATATACAAATCTCGTCCATCTAGCTTTAACATACGCATCGCAATGCTGAATGATGTACATTATAAGAACTATAAAGAAAAACTGACATGGAATGACAAAAAGGCATGTGTGACATAACGTTATCTTATAAGAAGTTTACGCATCCGTTTATAACATTAAAAACAGTCGCCAAACTAACTTCAAGCTGTGTAAATCTATTTATTTTGGTATGTTTAATGAAAGTCGTTCGAAAATCCGGCCCAAAAAGCAAAGGAGGTTCAAGTGCCAGTCAATATTAAAATAACCAGCCAAAAGAGAAACAATTGGATCATTCAAATACAAAAATATCCGTAAAGTCTTGACCTCAGTAAATGGGTGATCCAAATCGAACGGTCTGCAGAATAGTTTTAAGGTCTGAAAGTGTAGTCTACCCAAAATGTCGATGTGAGATGTCATTATACACGTTATATATTTCAACGGCTAATAAGGGATGAAGAAAAGAAGAAGGTCTGTGTCTACTCTTATGTCTAATAGTATTTTTAAAGTCTAACTCGAATTTATGTATGATACTTTGGAGGCAATATTATTCCTTTACATATCCCAGCAACCGTTAACTGTGGAGTTGAGTAAATGTGTGATTCACCAACTTAGAGACAATTCATCCTTGTTTCTCTTTTTTTTTTGTCCGGCATGAACTTTGAACATCTCATCATTTTCGTTTTTATCAGTCAGAAAAACTATAATCCGATAAGAATCCTACGTCGTAGTATCGTAAAAGATACATAATTCCACAATTCTTCTCAGGTGTCAACCAGGTCATTTTCTCTTTCTTTGATTATATTGTATTTGACAATGATGTGCACGTATGCAGTGGATCCGTCAAGTTTATACGAATATAGTTGGTTTCCAGGTATCAGTCAACATCAATTTAACCAAATGAGGTGATTGGGTTTTTCCAAGGTATCATAGATCTTTTTAAAGATAAACAAACTTAAAAATCAAAAAACAAGATCGTATATACAAAATTAAGATATTAACTACGCACACAGGCAAGTTTCCTTAAGAAAAAAATTATTCGCACTAAACACTATACATATTTATTGACCATGTGCCTACAAACAATCGGCAATTATAGATTACCCGTATTATCCGTCAACTATAATATTCTTATAGAAACACATGGCGACCACCCCCGTTGTTATAACTCCCTTTACATAGTAAATCTGACAAAAACAACAAAGGTAGCATACATTGAATATTAATTGTGCAAAAGTCATCCGCTTTTAACAAGATAATACAGGGTATAAGTTCACTATTATAAGTCCTATTGTGTACAAGGCTTATATTCAAAAGCTTCACTAATGAAATATGTCCTAGAAATCCTTTAAATATTTAATAACGCCTTTTGAACACAAAGTCCATAATGTGCTTATCTGCTAATGGCTCTGCACTTTTTATAGCTTTGACCGTCCCCCTTGTCGAATTTTGTAATTTCATATTTTGGTGTACTTATGTTCTTTTCATACATACTCGTATGTATATATGGATGTACTCGTACAATATTTACTCGTAGTTCATGATATGATGTTGTATAATGATGTTGATTAGTCTACATTGAAATGCTCGCAATTTAAAAAAAAAAGTTGATTAAGTTTCCACAGCATCATCGATAAACACTGATATTACGAGTATTAAATGAAATCGATACGGCCCCGTTGTATGTATGTATAGATGTATATATATGCATAGATTGAGTGCAAAACTACTAATTACTTTAAAAAACGATTGGGCAGCAACACAATATTCATATTATGTATAGTACAATACATCCAGAATAGTTGTAGAACATTTAAGTGATGGGTTCTTGCATAATAATCCTTCTTAGTTATGCTTAAACTTATAGTTGGGCACATTTGGCCAACGATTAAATTGAGAAGCTTCATGTCTTTCAGAGTCTGCATTATAAATGGAGGCTTTATATAAACAAGCCCTGTGCAATAGTGTTGAAGATGAAAGATGGATGCTAGTACCGGTGTTTTGAGCGAAACCAAAAAAAAAAAACAGTAGATTTGCCAAAAAACGAAATTAGTACTGAGTTTACTAATAGGAAACGTAGTAAAAACAACATACTTGCTAAAATATATGAAGCGTGTATAACGCAGGATTGATCCATACGACATTTTTGTTAGCAAACAATGAAAATAGCATATGATATATGCCATTAAGGCTGATAGACCAGGGTTTAATATGTGAAGGTATTTACAGCGGCCTACCTGCATATATCTATGTACATAACATACACCAAAACTTTTAAAAAGTTTCATTATATGAAAGTACAAGTGATGACCCTCGCACTCCAGTTGCATGATCACCCAGCAATCAGATACTCTTTGCTATGCGTATCTATTTAAATGTTTGGTTAAAAGCCTGTTTGGTCGCTTCAGTGCAGTTGTAGGCCAGGAAATCATATTTGCTGGCAAATATTTTACATGATGGAAGACTCAACCTGTCAATGCAAAACTATTAAAACAATGACTGGACCTATACCTCGGAGGGATTAGTGTTGGTCTTGCACTTGTCAATGCTTGTTTTTATCTTGATTGTGTGTCTGTATTGCGTTCTTTTTGGCTTCAGATCACCTGGGCGTTGAAAGATATAAATATGGAACATATCCACTAATACTGTAAAAAGGTATGAACATCATATTCACTGTTACGAGGGGCGTTCAACATATTCTCTGTATCGGGGTGAAGCTGTGGTTGTATATATAAATTGACTTATTTATCAAGTAATACTATTATTTTAGTGCATTTATGTAAAATTTCATATAAATGTGATTACTAATTCGCGTTTTATCTCTAGTTAAACAGAATCATAATGGCAACTGAGACGATGATGGTGAAAATTGAACATCGCGCTGTAATTAAATTTCTCACTAAGCAAGGAAAAAGTCAAAAAACTATTCATGAAGAGATGGTGGCTGTTTACCAGGGTTCCGCACCTTCATTATCAACTGTGCAAAAGTGGTCAAGTGAGTTCAAGAGAGGCAGAGAGAGCATTGAAGACGACCCCCACTCCGGCGCCCCGGCTACTGCTTGTACGGGAGAAAGCATCAAAGAAGTCGAAAAACTTGTTCTTGAGGATGCCCGAATAAAGGTGAAAATGATGGCAGAGATCACCAAGCTTTCAATTGGTACCATTCACACCATTCTTCATGACCATCTTAACCTTTCAAAGGTCAGTGCAAGGTAGGTGCCACGAATGCTCACAGCGCCTCAGAAAAAAGTGAGAATCGCATGCTGTAGAGAGCTTTTGGAGATGTATAGTGAGAACGCGGACGGTGTTATGGATCGAATTGTTACTGGGGACAAAGCATGGGTCCACCACTATGACCCTGAAAGCAAACAAGAGTCCATGCAGTGGCATAAAAAAGGAACAGACCCCCCGAAGAAGTTCAAAGTCACTCCGTCTGCCGGGAAGCTCATGGCCACAGTTTTTTGGGACTCAAAGGGAATCTTGCTCATTGAGTACAAAAAAAAAGGTGAAACCATCAACGCCACATCCTACGCTTCCACTTTGCATAATTTGCGGGAGGAAATTAAAAAGAAAAGACGGGGTAAACTCGCAGCGGGTGTGTTGCTTCTTCATGACAACGCTCCCGTTCACACGGCGCGAGTTTCCAAGGCTGCTGCGCGAGATTGTGGTTTTGAAGAAATCCAACACCCACCCTATAGTCCAGACCTTGCCCCTAGTGATTATTTGCTGTTTCCGGATTTGAAAAAATGTCTTCGTGGAAAAAGATTTTCAGATGATGAAGAACTCAAGTCGGCAATAAATGGGTATTTTGCAGAGAAAGAGGAAATTTATTTTTTTGAGGGTTTAAAAAAGCTTATCTCAAGATGTAACAAACGCATTGATGTTAGGGGAGATTATATTGAAAAATAAAAATAATTTAAATTGAATTCGCATTTTCCTTCATATCGATACCGAGAATATATTGAACGCCCCTCGTAGCTTAGCGCTGGCCTTCATACTGAAAGCTTCTTCAGATGCAACATGTCAACCAACCCAACAAATTTTGTGTGACTTCAAAATCTAAATGATGATACGACAAGAAGAAGTTCGGGCCGAGAATGTTCATTGGCATTGAGGGTACCTTCGCCCACACTAGTTTTGATGACATTTGTAACTCCCAAGACAACATATGTATACGAAACGCTAGCTATGTGGAGAACGTTATGCTGGTGAACATAACCTTACTTGCTTATAGTGACAGCTGTCAACATGTGTTGATGGGTGTGAATAGAGCTTGCCTGAAGAGCGGTGCACAGTGCCTCATTTAGGCAAAAGTGCTGGAATAAATCAATTTTCCGGTGGGTCTATAATGCAATATTTTGGAGCTCTGGTAATCGAAAAAATTATTTCTTTTTCATTTTGTGTGACACACCTGTTCATTTGTGAAATCAAAACTGCAAGCAATTTTTTTATAATTTTTTTTAAAGCTATTTAGTTAAATGTTTTTTGAAACATTATTTCCGGCGCACTTTTTATACTTTGGATTGAGTTTCAAAAAAAGGACCGACCTGAACTCAACAGTGCGTCAACATGCATCTCTTTGTGCTAGAGAGATTTGATTTGAAGAAGTCAGCCAAACTTTCTCTCTCTCTAACCCCTTTCTTACTCCATCGCCCCACGCCCACTCTTTCTGTCTCTCTCTCTCATTGGAGAAGTACAGCGCTGTGCAGGATTATAAATTCAAACCAAAATTTTCATTTTCCTTGTAATGAGTAATAAGCATTTATTATTGGTCTTGGTCCAAAATATTGTTATACGATACCAATTCAGGGATTACGATTGCGATTCGCGGTAAAAAAAAGAATTGCACCATTAAAGTAAATGGTTGTATTAGAAAATATAAGCTAAAAAGTAAAAATGGACATTCATTCAACAATTTATTTTAAATTCTTATCAACGTCTCGAATAAAGAAAGAGTTCATGTCTGCCGTTAAAGAATGGGGAATGGTTAGAAAATTGTCTCCATACTGAAAGAACAGAATTAATGTGTGATTTATCAAGTACATCAAAGTCATCAAGAGGAAGAGGAAGAGGGTAATCAATAAATGAGTGCTCGACGTTCACCAAAAAACAAAATCGAATAAACGCTGCCGAAAACATAACCACACAAAATCTTTCTAATGCCTTAGCAATAAATTATAATAAGGATCATGAAAAGATGGAAGGTGATATAACCAAGGCAGACTCTGCCGCAATTCCACTGCGGGTCATAAAAATAAAAGAATGCATTTCTACTCAACAAAATCATCCTACCAAGTATAATAGTGAGAATGCATTGGCTTTGTTTATGGATTTGGGTCTGTCAAAAGAAAAATATAAGATTTCGAGAAGTTCCCTGAGAAAACACAACGTAGATGTTCTTCCATCCTACATAATTATAACAGTTGCCAAAAAAGAGGCAGTTCCAGGAAATTACGAAATTTTGAAGAGTGAGAGAGCGAGAGTGAAACTCCAAGGCATGATGCAAGGCGGCTTTTAGAAAGCAAAATGCGGGGGAATTAATTGCATTTCCAAGAATTCTTACATTACAAAATAAGTGGAGCTGGGCAAGGTGCCTACAAGCAAAAAATAAATATACCAGATGCTGAAACAGATGCAAACATGTTTGTACGAGTAGCTTAACAGGTCAAATGGTGAACATTGAAGGAACTCTTGTCCATCATCAGTTTTTCCAACCCATAATGTTCCAATATGCAAGGGAGAACTCATAAAAAATACAGTCAATGATATCAAAAGACAAATTGCTAATCTTCAATCCAAAGAATATAAAGTGAATGATTAAACAGGGATAGTTGTCAACCACGAGTACTTTTTAACTATGATTGACGGAAAAGACAAACACAAAAGAAACTGCAACAATCAAGATGAATCAAATGATGACGAACATAACTACGAATATGGAATATCTCCATTGTATGCAAGAATAAAGTTCATGGAATTTATATTCAAACTTGCATATACACTTCGACAAAAGCGAGAGGATATTGATGAATCTTTTGTAATTAAGAAGGCTGACAAAATAAGAAAAGAAGAGATGCAAAAGCATTTTCGAAATAAGATTGTGCTCGATTTGGAACGGACTTCAAGAATCAGAGATAACAGCTCTTATAACTGGGGTCAATAGAGAGGTAATAGCGAGGCTTGAAGTGAGTATGCCAAGAAAACACCAGAGCTATTAAACCAGAAATATCCCGAAACACAACTCACACCTACTCTTCATAAAATGTTGGGTCATAGTCAAAATATAATTGAGTGTCAATCGTTACCACTTTGTCAGAAGAAGCTCAGGAATCCAAAAATAAAGTTTCAAGTATGCGCTGAATAAAGACCTCTTCAACGCTTGCTCATCAGACTCACATACTTCTGTGTTAAGGCATGTCAGAACCGAAAAAGATCTCAAAGCACAATACTCTCCAGAAATGATATGTTTATTAGTCATAACACTGGATGTTATCGAAGGGTTCCAAAAAATCTGATTTTTTTTATTTAAATTTTTGATCCATTTACTTTTGTCTCTACTGTTTGACTTTAATAGAATCGCTGAAATATATTTTTATGTACTCCGATGTACCACAAAGCAACAAAAAAAACATCTTTTGCTACAACTAAAAAAGACATTAAAAAAATTGTTCGTTTACTTTAAATCACCACTGTTTTGCTCTGATTAGCTTTTGGGCACCCTCTTATTACTTCAACCATGGACTTTTGTAAAATAATCTTCTTCCCCTGGTCTGAGAAAGTAATATTTCAGGAGAAGATTATGAAACACCCTGTAAAGATTTTTTCTCTAAATTCACTAATTTCATAGCTCTGGGAATTTTCTTTAAGCAGAAAATGAAAAGTGTCGCGATATCTTCATTTAAGAGTTATGATTTTTGCAAGCAAACAAGTCAAAATGAGCCACTGTGCGGCGCTGCGTTCTATCTCTATTGTAGAGAAATTTACGTAACGAAAGTTGTAACTTCTACTCATAATAATATAATGATGATATTTGCTTTAAACTGCAGACAGCGGCAATTGGTCATTAAAACTGCGATCTCAGTTAGCGCCAAAGTTTTTGTTTATTATAAAGAAGAAGTAAACAGTCTAATAGTGTACAAGTGTGATATGATGAAATGATACCCAATTCTGGATAGTCAACTTTTTTGAATTGAACATGTCTCATCGAAAAATGCTAAAAGGCTTTCCTCCAATATAAAAGTGGTTTCGGCTAGCCACGGGCCCTTTAACGGTGAAGAGCTTTAAAGAAATAATTTTGCATCCAACAAAGGTTAAATTTCACTTCTTTATTTTCATCACATAGGCGATGTAGATAAAACCCGCATCTTGTTAAGTGTTACTTTTGTTTTATTCGAGTATAACCACACCAACAGCAATGAACTATTAATTGGAAGAAATTATTAAATAAAAACGCTTAAAAACCCGGCACAGGCGTCAGAAAACATCAGAAAATGGCTTTGTTAACCCGATTCTCATCAACACCTGGATCACCAAAACCTTAGCTGCATCTTCAGAACTGCATTGGGTTCTTGTGGCCACCGCTCCAGAAGTCAACACAAATCGATATCATTGACACTTTCACCAACGAGTAGGTCAGTAAAGAGATAAAGAAATGGAAATCACTGCGTGAGAACCTAATGAAGAAGACGGATGGTCGTAGTTCGCCAGCACCCAGCCTTTGGGCAGAGTGTTGTTTTGGCAAACAAGAAAGTCTTAGAAGACTTGCAATCTATACTATCCCCCGAACTAGTAATGGATATACGATCACTGTCAGAAGCGCAACTAAATAATCTCCAGCTATCAACTTTGAAAATCAAGAATAAGTTGGATTTTCTGTATCTAATCAAGCAGTGCATTGTTTAGAGACTGCTACCTCCAAAGTATGTCCTCATTTAGCACCTCAAATACCTAAGTACTCTACAAAAAAGCTAAACAAATCGAAGACTCTATTGAAATCTGCAATCAATGCAGAGCAATCGACTTTTGAAAATGTACTGTCGTTTAGCTCCCTTTAAAGTAATGTCAATGTGGCGAAGCGCCAGCTCAGAAGGAGCTTTGCAAACCCTCTATCAAGGCTACTCTAACTGCAAAGATGATGAAAGACGACGCATGATAAGAGTAGCTTTTAAAACCATCTCCGAAGAAACTCTAGAAACAAAAAGCAATACTGTAATAGTGAGCTTGACGCAACTAGCAAACAAAATCTTTGACAAACAAAAAGATATCTTTGGACTAGCGTGTGTTTAAAAAAAACTGAAAACACTGCATCTGAGTTGTTATTCGAAAAATAAGAGGAGCTGCAAAGTCTAATCAGATGAAGATCCCAATCATTGTGTTCGTCATGCCTTCAGCAGAAAAATGTCGATGCTGTGCAATGTTTAATCGAAGTGTTTTTGCAGTATAAACAACACGAATCGTGTAGCAATTGCCTTGGCCTTTTGTTTAATTATCACCGTAAAGACCTGCGAGCCCGTCCCGAAATCGTCAAGAGCTGCAGTGACTGCAGGAATAAACCTGACTGCTACACAGAATGAACAATTTTTAAGTTTCGTCGTTAATGAATCTGCTCCATCTAAGTCCAGAAAGCAATCTGTTACATACAAATTTTAAGTAGCTCACATGACCTCACATGTAAATTCCTACTTGAGGGTGTTTTTACATCTAAAGTTAGCATTGCTTTAAATAATTGTAGTCGTTTGTATGCATGTTGCATTACTCGCAATTTGCAGAGGGCGACAAACCCTGTCTGTTAAGTAGACATGAGTCTTTTTTTCATGCGAGAAAATAAACAATGCTCATGACAATGAACTATTTTGTGAAGGATAGGTGAAATGGACGAAGGATCTGCATATGTAACGATAACCAAGCTGCGCTTAAGGCCTTGCTCACATCCTTAACCTCTTTTAAGTTAGTTAGGCACTGCGCACCTTAATGTTCTTATCATAATTGTCACCACATTGTTTAATGCTTATTATGAAGCTAACGATGGCAGAGCTAAGCCAAGAATTTCCTCTGGTGTGTCACTTTACTTACTTTATAGCTGAAGCTATATTCATATTTCAACAAAGACCTGAGAAATTAGACAAAAGGAAATAAATAGGGAGTACAATGGGCTAAATTAGGTAGCCAAACTCCTATAATCATGCTATTACTCTGAATTTCGAGTCTCACTTTTATCGTAAGGAATAAGAGCGGAATGAAAGTGAGTTGCTAAGTTAATGACATCATTTTAATTGATAAGGACATAGCCGAGACTCTGCTTATGAAAGATACTATCTTACTTACTTAAGTTACATTGAGATGGGTTCAATCTTCCACAGTCACTTCGCAAATCATACGCCTCATAACGAATACAGGAATTGGGTCCCTATTTAATTAGTCTCAAAAAATAGAGCAGTTACGTATAACACCTTACGTATAACGGCTTAGCTTACAGGCATGTTTTAAGCAGTGTCAGCTTCAACAATGAACATTTAGCCGCAGCCTTACTGACTTTATGCGTTTCCATAAAGCCGCCAACAGGTTTCATAAGTCGGTCTGTGTTCACTTTCAACTCCTTAATAGGGGAACCTCAACTTGACTTAGAGGCGAGAGCTAGGTTACATACTCGTATTTAGTTGTTCTTCAGGAAAATCTTCATAAAATTATGTTACATTGCATAACTATTATTTAATAAAAATGCTATGTACCGTGTGGTTATAATTGGATAAGGTAGTTGTTTACTTTTACATTTACTTTGCTGATTTAATATGTCTTAACTTCTCCCACTCAATTACCTAAGCTAATTCAATTTGCTATAGAAAACCGCTGAAATGCAGAGTTAAAACAACTCAAAATTATTGAACAAAATTTCGCAAATAAAAAAAAAAAAATTATTCCACGCTAGGAGTACCAATCGCAATCAAGTTACATTCCAATTGGCTCAATTTAAACATAATCATTTATCGCACCCAATGTCATAAATATGAAGCCACCCATAAGTGCAAGAGCCATATCTACATATTGTACATACGGCAATATACCAAACACAAAACACAAAATATTCGTATCTATTTATCCCAAAAAAAAAAAACTAAACCAGTGAACATGGTCAGAATAAGAATAGCCCAGTAGAAAGAGTAGCAACTTTCCGAAAATTGAGATAGAATACTGTTTACTTAAAAAAAATAGTATCTTGTTTGTTTTAGGCAATAAATTGGGTGGGAATAATCGGTGAGACCCTGGCGCCAAGGTGGCCTAATTGGGTGGCTTCATTACCGCACAATCTGAAACTGGGCAAAACAAATGAATCCGAAAATGTTTGTACTGTGAGAAGAGCACCAGGAATCAAGTACTTCAGTTGTTCCGATCAAATAATTTCGAATCTGTTTTTTTTTTTTTTGGTGAATTTTAAATTCATACACAATAAGATACTCGTTGGACTCATAATTTCTTGTTGGTTTTGTTCTTGTTGTGAATTAAAATTATGAAAAGTATGTAAAGTAATTTATGAATTGATTAAGCTTTTGGTAAGAATATGATGTTGATGGATATTAAGGCAACGCTAAAGGATGCAACAACAATCTGGAATATGCAGAAGTTTTCGTTTCGACATTTCAAGTACTTAGAACAACAGCAAAGCATAGCACCACACAGATAATCTCCTAGACAAATCCCATCTGTTGTAAGTAACTAATGGGATGAGATGAGCAGTAATAAAAATGAGCTGGTGGTACTTAAATGCAACAACCAACGTTAGATCCACGTCTAAATAAACAACTGAATGACTACTGATTAATGAAAAACTGAACAAACCTGAATCACTGGTCTGCAATTGTACGTATGTTTGGACGGGGATATTCACGGATGATACTCGTATCCTGACATTGGATGATTGTTAGCAAATCTCTCATAAAAATGAGGCTACAGGATAATAGTGGCAAACAGCATATTTTTCCCTTTTTTTGCTCTCTACCGAAGACCCTTAAGCTCTGTTTATACTCAACAAGGGCATCTTTTAAAAAAATGCAGGATACTATATTATCAGGGTGGAAGTAGCATATCAGTATCACCCAGAAACAGATAAGGGGTAAGCTGTAACATTCTGGTATAGATTAAATGTATGGATGCACTTTAAACCCTTTTCTTATTTTTATGACTTTTAAAGCAATATATTTATAAGTCTTAAATTACGAGTACAGCATTTTTGAATTAAAATTTAACAGCGGGACACTTTGATGTGGTTTTTAGAGATGTTAAAAATTAAACATTATTCGGAGCAGCTGTGATTGCTTCAATTCAATTTCAAATAGGAAAACAATCGGAATTAAAAGCAATCAACCATTTATTTATGTAGTCTACCTAGCCATTCGTAGAGGTACGAGTATGTATCTACATATTTGGTTATTTTGCCAAAAAAAAATGGCTGTTGAGATGTTTTGCAGTCACAATTTACGTGACCTTAAGTGTGTTAAGGAAATTGTAAATTTTCAGAGTCTTATGTCTGAAATTGTGATAAAATATAAAGTGCTAATTTTTTGGTCTATAAGGGGTCGGGAATGTACCTTAGATATTTCGACATATAAGGTGTTTAGTTCAATTGGGAATATTTGGTATTAAGGTTTCGGGCAATTTTTATGTCGCTGCAATTGGCTGTTTATAAAACAAAATTCGGCTTTGGGTATGCAAAATTTTTCAGTTATTCACGTAGTGTTTTTGGATTCTTAACAGCCTACAGATCCACTACATATCATTGCAATTAAGCAATACGTTTAATGGACATTAGAAGAATAAACAAATCTCTTATCTAGGAATTTTGGTAATTGCTGTTTTGGGTTCCACCTAAGGACAGCTCCTGGTTCCTAAATGTGCGAACTGTTAATATTAGCTAAATTCGCTATCTTGTTGCAGCCAATGAATAATTGTGAATGCCAAAATACTGAGGAATCCTGGTTGTTAATCCTCTCTAGAAGTGGGATACTGTTGAAATTACTCCCTAAAGACAAGTGGCGACTCTGCAAAGATACCTGCAATTAAAACTTAGACTTGATGATCAGCGCATAAGAAGAAAAGAAGAAGTCATGGAGAGATCGGAATGAAGTTTAAAGATTTTACCAGATGATAAAAACAAGGCCAAATAGAAACCTGCATAGGTAACGATGGTAGTATTTGATTCTTAGGTGGTTCGGCGATTTTTCTTCGCAATAAACATTCGGTGTGGAAAATGTGGAAAAGATTTCTCTCAACTGATGTCCCCTTATCTAGAAAACTAGTAAACGCTAAGGCAATGGGTCCCTTGTTCAAGAAAGTCGAAGATGATCCAGCACGAACAGTACGCCACTTTGATTCTTAAATATGGACGAATTGCATCAAATAAATTAAATACCACTGACTTTTTTTTTTAATTGAAAGGGAAAGCAGGACTCTCCTTAACAGAATTAACTACCAATAACAGCATACTCATTTATTTTTCGATATGTGTCTAACAGACTCCCACCTCCCCAAAGTGCGAAATTACACTTATTTGCATACCCAATGAAAACAATATATTTGAAAAATTTGGTATTAACTGACATCTTATGAAATTGCGAAAAAGGGAAAGAAAAACGGGACCTATAAGACTCTTGCACACTGATTGGATAACCCTATATTTTAGACTTCTCAAAATTGAAATCAACGACTTTTATCAACAAACGAGTTGGAACCTAAGAAATCAAACATCGATTAGATATTGCCTTTATGATGCAATACCCACTATTTGTACTAAGCCATGTTTATTGCATTTGTGCCAAATTCGATGATGATACGTGGTCCTATAGCTTTGATACCAGCAAATTCGGTTAAGTAATGGGATGACCTCAGATCTTAATAAAGCTGCCTAGGTAGGTAGGCAGGTAAGAGTGGCTGTTGGAAACACCAACCCACTTAGACCTATTGACCCATTGTGCTGCCACGTAGATCTAAGTTCTTCTTACTAATGGAACCAGTTTGAGCTTACGATAAAGCGTAAAAACCTGTTGACATCTATGTTTTTATAGATCGTTTAGGTCATTGTAGAATAAAGCTCCTAAGCCAAGCTTGGGAGAAAGCTGGACATGTACACAGTAGGTGGAGGCTTGTCTCCTTTTCCTCCTGGTCTATGCAGCTTCTATAGAAATTGTTTCTAAAAGCGCCAAGTCTTCTTGCGTATGACACCTTTGATGGCGCTGAGATGTTTCCTATTTAGCAGAATCAGACTCTTAGAGCGATTCAGATCTAAATTGGCCAGATCTGTTTAGTTGCTAGACATGTTGGTCCAACAGTATATCTAAGGTCTGTTCTCTTATTGATATCCAGCTTTAATATTAATTTGCACGTAGCGATTGCTATACTTATGCTACCATTTTCCTGTAGAATAGGTAGAGTGGTTCCAATTTTGGTGAGTTCATCGGCCCTACATTTCCCTGGAATGCCTCTGTGCCCGGCACCCAGAAAAGGTGAAGGTTGAACTGCTCTGCCCTCTTCATAAGAGATGATCGGTATTCAAGAGCGGTTTTAGAATTTAATCAGACCGAGTCCAAGGACTTGATGTAGGTCTGAATATCCGAAAAGATGCGGATATCCTTTTCAGATATCACGTATTTCTTCAGCCAGGACAGAGCTTCTTTAATCGCCAAAATTTCCGCCTGAAACACGCTACAATGATGCTGATTTAGCTTATCTTAGAAAACACCGCCACCAAACCCACTATCGGTTTTAGATCCATCTGTGTAGAAATTGATTGACTTGTCCTCCATGAAAGCATCTTCCTCTCAGATGGATCCAGAGGGGAAGCTAACATGGAAGTCTTTGTCAAACCAAAGTTCAGGTATGGTGTAATTGATGTTCCCTGTGATGATTCCTAATGTATTAAGAATGTTAGCGGGGACAAATTAGTTATTTGTCCACTGTGTAATCGCTTTAAGGCGAATAGCTGCAGTCGCAGCTACTTGCCTGCTTAAGATATCGAGGGGTGTCAAGTGAAACAGAATGTCTAATGCTGCAGAGGGAGTAGACCGTAAGGCTCCGCTTAAGCATAGACATGGTGTTCTTTGGACTCTGCTTAGTTTACTGCAAGGCAGTTCACCAGACGGCAACCCCGTAAGTAAGTATCGGTCTTATGACCGAGATGTATAGCCATTGGGTTATGCGAGATTAAAGGCCCCATTTATTCCCAATGGCTTTTTTGCAAGAGAATAAAGCTATTTTAGCCTTATTTACTCTTTCTCGAATGTTAGGTTTTCAGTTTAGTTTCCTGTCAAAAATGAGACCCAAATATTTTGCTGTGTCGGAAAATACTAAAATGGTACCGCTGGGTCTATAATTGGAATTTTGAATTTCATGGAAAAGAGGACAACTTCAGTTATATGGGGGTTCACTGTTGAGATTTAGTTGAAGGAGTTCCTTAATGGTATTAATGGTATAGCAATGTCATCCGCATAGGCAATCACCCTGCTACCACCCGCTTCCAGATATATCAGCAGTACATTAACCACTAAGTTCTAGAGAAGGGGAGAGAAGACACCGCCTTGAGGCATACCCCTGCTGATACAACTTTTAGCAGAAATCTCACCCAGCTTGGAGTTGATTATCCTGCTGTTTAGCATAAGACTGATCAACCCCTCAAGTGATTCGTTTACATGAATAGTTGACAGCGCAGTCGTGCTTGCGGATGTGTTGACGTTATTAAAGGTACCCTCTATGTCCAGGAAAGCAACCATTGAGTACTCTTTATATTGTAGTTCGATGTGGCTAGTCAGTGAATACAGAGCCGTTTCCACCGACTTTCCTTTACAGTATGCATGTTGAGCCGTTGACGGAAGTCTTGAATCAATGTTAGCTCGTATATGGATATCAATCAATCGTTCTAGAGTTTTCAGAAGGAAAGATGATAGACTTGACATGAGAATATTTTCCGGCTTTGGGAATGAAAACTACATTGACTTCTCTCCATGACAGTGGAATGTGGATAAGTTCTACACAGCTCCTCATAATATTTTCTAGTGTAGGCGTAATAATATCTGAGGATCTCTGTCCGGACCAGCAGACTTGTATGTTTTGAAGCTATGCAGCGCTCAGAGCTACATGGAAAGTGGGTGCCCAGTAGAAGGTTGAGTTATTCATCACATGAGTTTGTCCAAGAGACAGAAGGTTTTCGTGATTTTGTCACAGAATGACCTCAATGATTGTCGCTTTGCCTTCCTCAGTTCTTTTTTGTATAATTTGAGGGAATCTTTGTATGAGTCCCAGTCAGTAACTTGTACTTTTTCCTAAGTTGAAAAGTTTTTCTAAGCAGTCCCAGTCCTGATGTCCACAGTGCGGCTTTTCCTTGCCTCTAGGTTGAATAAGAGGGCAGGAAGTGGTCATAGCCTGATTGAGAGTCAGGGTGAATTCCTTGACTTTCATGTCAAGCTCATTGATGTTACGCGGGGACTTGATTGATCAGAGGATAGCGTTTCGGACAGTATTCCTCTGTACTTTGGCCAATCAGTTTTCCTATAATTCCGGAATGCTGGTTGGCTGGGAGGAGCATCACTCGAGCTGAATTGGATGTATCTGTGGTCTGAAAAAGTTTTAGGAATTTAGTTTAGTTTCAGGATTCAGAAATCAGATTCGTTGACACTACTCAGTCTCTACAAGTCAACAAGCTCGATTCTCACAGTACCTAATAAAGAACTTTTGTAGCAATGTTTCTATCATCGTTTAAGTTGGAATTAGTCAAGAAACTATACCACTCTTGCCTGTCGTTATTTGCCTTTTGGTCTGAGAAAGCAAATGAAAATACAAGTACATTTCACAAAAAACTATGAAAAGACTCCATACGGCCCTCACGATCCGAGATATGTTTTGCTGCGCCGAAGCATGGACTTTATGAAAAGCAAACACAAACTACAACGGTTGCTTCAAAAGGAAAGTCATCAAGCATTTGGAGTAGAAAATTCACAACTAACTGTACAAGCTATACAGCAACATCAGTTTTGTCAAAATGGCTGAATGCATCAGCTTTCATCGCAAGTCTCTTATATCCTCCATTCAGCATGGATTTCTAAAAGGTAAATCATCTGCTACAAACTTAGTTGAATCTGTATCCTTAGCGCTTTCGGCCCTAGAAAATGGCAACGAAATCGATGTTATTGCTACAAATTTTGATAAGGGCATTAACATATCTCATAAATTGATCCTTTTAAAATTGTCTTCCTTTGGCTTTGATCCCATACCATTAAAATGGATATGTTCTATCTATTATATGATAGCAGCCCTACCAACACCACTTCTGGCGTCCTAAGTCGTGATCTTTTCGTCTTAACTATAAACGATCTTGAAAGAATTATTAAACAATGATCCTTATCCAAAACTATTTCCTCACCCCAAGACTCTATTGCCCATCAAGAAGTACTTAATTGGTCGTCCACTTGGTGTCTTAGGGCTTAAAGTCTTCAAATGTCAATCTACTCGTATGACTTTGTCACGTCAGTGCAATTAATCTTTTCCTCGACTTTATCTTCTGCACGGCCAACCTATACCACAGACTCAACCCCTTCGTGACCTTGTAAAATTGAATGATCGGAAGTTAAACTTTAGCTCGCATATTGATGAGATAATCCTTAAAGTTAACTCATCAACTAATTTTATCAAACGATGGTTTGACAAAAACATTTTTCCAACCTTTATGTGACCAGGTTCCTTTATATTACCTTTGTCCGGCCCCTTCATAAATATACCAGTTAAGTGTGGTTCCCCTTTCAGCGAGTTCATATATCCCGAATCGAGAGCACTGAACGCCGTTTCTTCGATTTGCACTTTAAGGACTATTCTGGTATGATTCTTTTATTTTATCATCCTACCGAAAGCGCCTCAAACTTCTTAACTTGAATACCCTCGACGAATGCAAAGACGTAGTTCACATTCTTCATTCACCGCCTTCTTTCTGACCCGGTGACGAGCTGTGGTTCCAACAAGACGGTATTACATGACATATTGTACAAGCGACGCAATGCTCGAAGTCTTGCAAGAGAAATTTGACGATTGGGTCATCTCACGGCGAGTGTTCATAAATTGGCCGCCGCGATCATGCGATTTGACACCATACGATTAGTTTTTCTGGGACTACGTCAAACCAACCACTTTGGACGAGCTCGAGGCCAACATTCGAAAGGATATTGCCGGAATAACGCCGCACATATTATAACGAGTCACCGAAAATTGGACTGCTTCAAGCGGAGCCAAGGTGGCCATTTGACTGATGTGATATTCAAAATAAAGTCAGAATCAATTTTATATCGCACATCGTTGTTGTTTTATTTAATTTTTTTTCCTATCGCTCTTATCTGGTCACCCTTTACAATAAGTCGCTAGTAACAGGAGCAGAGTTTTTCATTCTCTTATGATTATTGGAGGCCTTGGCAGGCAGCGAATTTCCCGAATGAATGTAAAACGGAATTATTGTCAAATTTCCTCCTATGGAACTCCAAGTCGTACGGATTTCGAAAATTGTAGTGATATTTGTTTGCTGCCTGCAGTTACTAAGCTGATAACTTAAGTAGTATATGAGATAAGAGATTACTTAGAATGCACCCTCTAGCTTTGAATATTCCTGCATCAAAGTCACCATTGAACAGGGTTTTGGACATCGGTTCGATATTCTTTATTGGACCCTTAGCTATTGGCAATCGATTTCGAAAGGGCATTCGACAGTATCGAGAGATAATTCGTATAACATGCTGTATGCCAGAGAGGTATTCCAGACAAATTAGTAGGAGTAATAAACGCCACTTATGATGGGTTAAGATATCACGTATTATTGTACATGCGGAAGGCTGTCGGAGGAATTCCTAATCTAAAATGGAACTTATGCTGTTTCTTTTTGTAATTAACAATGTTGTCCTTATAAAATGATCTCACTCAGCTCGAGCGATCAGCTCACATATCTGCATATCTAGTAGAAGAGTGGTGATAACACAGAGCCTTCAATATCTTCGAAATACTGTCTGAATTGGGTATTATAAGCTGCATAGATATATAAGAATTCACCTTTACGATGTTTTTCATACAAGCTTAAGCTCTAAAATCCACCTGTTTATTTCTAACTTGGAATCCGTACTTGTACATGGATCCAGCAAGGGGAAAGTAACTCCATTTCTCACCAGAAAGCTGCAATATAATTTGCCTGCCAGATACCTATAAACAGCACCATATTTGAAAAGCCAACAGGAATTGAAAACTATGGAATGCAAAGAAATCTGTTAATCCAATAAAAAAGAAGGAAACTGCTTGGCGGAGAAAATCGTGAAGCAATGACGGCAACTAAAAACGAGTAAGGAAGAACTGCGACACATTGTAAGAAATTACACGGTTGTGCATAAGCATGATAGACCCAAAGCAGAAACAGGGGTTACGTTATACTATCATCTTTATAGTTTTAATGAACGTCCGCTTATTGGTCGTTCATTTTATGTCTATCTCGTCACAGTAAATTCCTGTATTCTAGGTAATTGATCACTTCATTAAAATAACCTTAAAATAAGTAATTTTGGGTGATAAGCAACTAACGCTATACTCGTAAAACCATAAACTAAAGTCGTATTTATAATTTCCATATTACCGGGTATCTCACAAGGGCTTACATATTATACTCATACATATGTGTGATAATGTCAGGAACTGACTGGGATGTGAAAAAGCCGTTTGGTATTCACTTGATATATTGTACGAGTACGAGCACGGGAAGCGAAAAATTATTATAAACTAGCCCAAGACTACATGTTGGTCAAGGGATGGTAAATTAGATCAGAAAAATGGTATTGATGCAGGCGAGCTCCAAGTGCTGAGAATCTCAAGCAGGCGAATCTGGCAGTATTAGATGGAAAATTTATCATCAATATCTATCTATCTATATTATCACATATTGAGGACTTGGAATACTAATGGTTCATCTTAAAGACCAAGAAGTAAGTCTGTGCGAAGTACGCTATTCTCCAAACCGGAATCTATAAGTACGGGTACATACCTTGATCCAATTATTCGCTTATAGACTCTCTCCTCATTTTTCTGTTATACCTCACGCAGTATCATCCCTTTTTTATTTGTGAAGTAAATTTAAATTGGTGCAGCCGTAAAGGTAATTCCCTACATATACTTGTATAGGAGAAAAACCAATTCGAAGTTGAATACTATTTTCCGTGATTGTATATATGATAGTATGATGCACACAAATACGTAGATAACTAATTTCAAGCGTGACCGAAAGAGCTGTAAAGACGTGTCCCACAGCGGAAGCCTGAATGTGGTAATGACACCAAAAATGATAAAAAAAAAAACTACTAAAAACCCATAAAATCGTTTAAGAAGATCGACAGCAGGTTTTTTTTACATAGCCAAGTCCATAATATCTAATTTTTTGGGAAAGAAAACGAAGCTGTATACATGATGATTACCACGTGTTCTTAGACCCTCTTTGGATGTACGAATGCAACACTATACCTTAATAAATATAACTGAGTGCAACAATCAGTAGCTGGATGTTGTTTTATATTAACCAAATGTACAATTTTACCTGCTCAACACACAATTTTAAAATGTTGGTTTTCCAATTTGACTGCAGAATTCTTCATATTCAGAAAGCGTCAAAGGCCTTCTCCATTTAATTTGCTAGCCTCTAAACAGTTTTATTCCCCTTCTCAAATCATCATTTTTACATGCACATTTCCGTTCAAAATAAAGAATATACAGCCAACTTCATTATGAATCAAATGTGGCCCAACATATTTTTTGGAACAGTTCTAATTTCAAAGTTTACTCGTACGTATAGTATGCATGTTATATTCCTAACTTGTTCAATTCTTGTTTGTGTATGTTTATGTGTTTTTATTACAAAGCCAAAAAACCACAGACAGAGCAAAACCTAAACAACAATAAACCGACATAACACACAAGCAGGTTCCTTCTCCGCATTTACAAATGAGAAAGGTGGGCAAGATTTAACAGAAAAAAAATTACCGTAAGAGACGCATGCTTCTGTTGAACGACGTGCATCCATCAACATTCACCATATACACAGCATATGATCAATGTTTAGCGATATAAACCATTTCGTCTATATACAAATTGTACAAAGTTGATGAGCTTTTTGTTGAGAGTATACATGCTACCATCCAGATACCGATTCGTGGGGTGATCGTATTGAAAAGGTCTGTCATAAAAGTGATATTTGATGGGTGATAGCTATTTGGAATGTTTGAGAGTCCCTATTTCAAACTAGAGGACTTAATTTGAATGGAAATTTTAGACAATGTTCGTGTGATTTGTTGGTGGGAGATAAATAAAAATTTGGGTAAATTCGTCTTATAGTAAAATAAGTTAATCGTAACTGAAAGCCCAAGTAATGGTCATGCACTGCAATATTCCGTGTCTACATCTAAGTTTGACTATGAAGATCTGGTGGTCAATTTGGTGAAGATTGAGCCATTATGCTGCAAATGATATTCCCGATTTTTCTAGCAATAGATCTAAGTGTCTTCACTCGCAGTTTTTTTTTTTCATCAAGTCTATTATATACAAAGGGTGGTTTTTTTTACGAGCTATGGTTTTTTTTTTTAAGAATGAAGCTAGTTTAACTTTTGTGAATTTGAAAATCTTTATTCATTATGAAGATTGATCCATAACACTATATTTTGAACACAACTTCAAGCATATGGCTTCTGTTGGTGTAATTTTGAGCATTTAAGAGTCTAGTTCACCAATTCAATCACCATTCACTGTTCAATTCGGCAAGTCAACTACGGTAGTAAGCCTTCGTTTGATAGTTGATACATTATAAGATTCTCGTGTCAACATTATCCCACATTGGCCCAATTTCCAGGAGCGCCATGGTCTTTGCAACAACTTAGCAGTGCAGTTATCAGCCAGAGCCAAACCTTGGCTGCCCAAAACACAACTGCCACAAGTCTGGTCATTCCAGACCCCTCCAGTCACACGTGACATTGATTCGGCTGCCAAATTCATTGGTGCTGGTGCTGGAACTGTCGGTGTAGCTGGTACCATTATTGGAATAGTATTCGGTTCCCTTATCATCGGTTACGCTAGGAATCCATAGGAATAGTTGTTCTCATACGCTATCTTGGGTTTCGCTCTTTCTGTAGTCTGTTCTGACTTATGGTAACCTTCTTTCTTCTCTTCACTTTCTAAAGTGTATTCGTCAACACTACCACCACCAAACTTATATTGTTTTTTAACAATACCACTCAAATATCAAGTTCTAAAATCATTGAAATTTCAACAACTACAACTAAAAACTGGGAGAGAATTTGTCAACTCATCTCCCGGACAAATGATACGAAAAAAATCTTAAAAATTTATAGAAGTAAAGAAAAACAGATTTAATCGAAAAAGTACAGAATATTAAGTAAAAATAAAAAACCATAAACTTAAAAAAAACAAAAAAATTCTAACTTTCTTTTATTATTCCTCTTTTACGGAAAAAAAAACCCAAGTGACTCACCCTCGCTCCTAAAAGAACGCTTAAAAGAAAAAACAGTAAAACTAGTAATGCATGTATTGAATGTATTTCGCAAAACGTTAAACGTAGGAAACAGATCCTATTATTACGATAAATGACGAGATGTAGGGCAAAACAATGAACAGCTAACGCTTTGGTGTTCGTTGATCCTATTCTCTTTCTCTGTATGGATTTGTCTTTGAAGAATAGAAAACTGGTACTAAGTAAAAAAAATAGCGCTCCGAATATTGACTTCCAAGTCCCGAACGGGTAGTTTATCAGCAGAGACCCAAGAATTTACATAACCCAACAAGAAGCAATCGAGTAATGAAGCATTTAGCGCCAACCTGCTGTAACCACATATCGTCCGAATCAATGTCCATTATTTTGAAGAAATAATCACTGTTCATTTTCCGGTAGCACTCATTATTCACTGTAACTCGAGCTCCGACCTAATCTTTGAAAAAAATCAAAAACCAAATCAACAGCGTGAACACCAAAGCGAAAAGTGCACCATTGTCGGTTTCTGGATATACTTTTTCCAGACACTGGGAGCCAAAAGTAGGCCACGTCACTACTAAATGGTTTATGGTTAGGCTCCCGCACCAGCTGAATCTTACACGGGTGTAGGCCGAGATATTTTCGCTAAACTTCGCTAGTGGACGAACAAAGGCCAAATTGTTGCAATCGACGCCAAATTAACAATTCCGAATTCTTCACTCACAACGGCTAAAGCTTATTCTGCGTGCACATTATGCTGACGCGTTGTAGAGTGTATATTATTCAAAATACTTATGATCATTGAAATTCGCCAGGTTTTTGAATACCGTTCCTGGCTGCTGTTTTTTTTTTTTTTTTGAAGATATGCCTCCATTGCAACAAACTTTTGTTTAATATGATACCTAGCCAAAATACGAGAACTTAAACAAACTTCCGAAATCTTGCAGTGTCTGACTCGTAATTCACTTATGGCTGCGTTTCCGTATCGCAGGTTATATAGGTTAGGGCTTTGCAAATAACCAACTCTAATAAAAAATGTCCTCAAAACCTTAACGTAAAACAAGTGGTAAGATTTTTTTCAACCGATATAACTCCATAGAGTGAGCATAGCGAGCAGTTTTACCAATTTTTTCTAAGATACACTTTTGGAGGACAAACAGTTGCTGTAATTTGTAACATTACGCACCACAACAACAGCAACTACCATTTAAAATTATTGTTATACTTGTTTATATTTGAAATATGTTCGTTCCAATTTGAATGCTGTTCACCTCAATTCTAAAGCAGTTAGCGTCGCATATGACATTTGAACTAAAGAGGAGTTTACAGTTAAAAAACACACATTTATTATTATACCACCTTGATCAAAAAGTAATTTATTCAGAAAATTAAAAATACAAGTTTATTCATCTAAATCTATATTGTCCCCCTCAAAGTAATCCCCATCGACTGCAACACACTTATGTCAGCGCTTGATCCAATCCTCGAAACATTTTATATATTCGGTTTTCGGTATGTCCATCAGTGCTTCCTGCGATTTTTCCATTACTTCCTCTCGGCTGCTGAAACGCATTCCCCGTAGTGGTTTTTTAACTCGATTAAACAGAAAGAAGTCACAGGGAGCCAAATTAGGTGAATTCGGTAGCTGTTGGATGGTATTTGTTGCATTTTTCGTCAAAAAATTACGAATAATGATGGCACTGTGCGACGGTGCGTTATCATGGTGCAAAATCCACGAGTTTTCTGCCCACAATTTTGGTCTCTTTCGGCGAATTGCTTCACGTCTCATAACGCCCAATAATACTCTTTGTTTACTGTCTGGCCTTCTGAAAAAATTCATGGTACACTACACCGTTGTAATCCATGAAAACCGTGAGCATTGCCTTCTTTTTTTATTGAAAACGACGTGTTTTTTTGGTCTCGGCTCATTTGGTGAACGACATCGCCTGATGTCTGGATTGCGTGTTGTACTCATAAAACTCAGTAATGATCCTCTTGATGAATGTGGGATCGAATTCAGCCTCGCAAATCATCTCTTTTGCGACGTAAACACGGTCTCTTTTTTGCATGAAATTGAAGTCTTTTGACACCAACTTTGCTGCTACACGACGGAAACCCAAATCATTAACCAAAATATCTTGGATAGATCCATAGGCAATGTTCAAGTTCTCCGCTATCTCTCTGATGGTTAATTTGCGGTTATTGACCAACATTTCTTTTCCTCCATCAATGTTTTCGTCGGTTTTCGATGTCGATGGTCTGCCACTGCATTCATCATCTTCGATTGACTAACGACCACTTTTGAACCGCTCGTGCCACTGGCAAACGACCGTTTTCTTTAGAGAATCGTTGCCGAAACACTTTTCCAACATTTCCAATGCTCGCACACCATTAAATCCGTTTTTTACGCAAAATTTAATACAAGTTCGTTTTTGTAAATTTAAATCCATTTCTAAAATTGTAAAACATCGCCAACACACACAGAGATAGATGTACTCTTGGCTACGTAACTTTTGCAAATGTCAAGCTATAACTCTAAGATTTAGACAGAATATCAACAACGGATTTACCAACTCAACAAAAAAAACAGAACTTAAATCGGAACAATGGGAGCAACATACGGTTGTTATTCCGGAATGATCAAGGTGGTATATGTATATTGTATAGGGTGTGCCTCATACAATCAGGAGCATGAAACACTACATTGTCTGGAAATTTTTTTACTTCGGGATTGAAGAACATTAGCTTTGTTTTATTGCTAACAATAAACTTATGTTCTGCGAATCAGCACATTAATACCTACATATAAACGTCATGATTTATGTCGGCAACTAGGTTTAAAGAATTATATGAATCATAAGCCATTGTCAGATCATCAGCAAAAGCTGACTTTGCCAATGAATGACTGATCAAATAAGGAATTAATATATACTAAAAAGACAATAGGACCCAGTACTGATCCTTGTGGAACTCATAGATTAATAGGATTTGGTTCACTGAAGATATTATCTACTTTCACCTTTTGAATCCGTTTATTTAAATATGAAAGAAATCAGTTTTAAATAAAATCACGAAAACCAACATTATATCACCTCTTTAAAAGAATGCAATGATTTGTTACATCTACAACAATTGAGGCGCAACATTGTTTGCTATCCAAACCCTTTTGTATAATGGAGCAAAAGTCCAAGAGAGCATTTTCAGTTGCTAAGCCCATACTAAAATCAAAGGAAGGACTAAGAAATTTTGTTTTAGAAAGATACAGCAAAATTATATTTTTTATAGCTTTTTCACAATTTACAGTTTTACAAATTTAGGACATTAATGATATCGGTCTTTAATTAGTTTTCTCTTTTTTATCTCCCTTTTGTGGGTGCCCGTGGCTCAAGTGGTATTGGACTGGCTTCCAAATCGGAAGGTTTGGTGTCGAATACTAGCCTCGCCCGAAAGACATTCATTTTTCCAGTTAGCGGAAATCAAGTAAGATGAGTAGTTGACTACAAACCAACAACAAGCTAACTTCCACTAAGAATTTAATGTTGGATGCCACCCATGGAGCGAAATAACCGCTGAGCCCAAACATCTTTCTTTTTCTCGATATCCCATTTTCCAAAAAAACTTAACACATGCTGAGGCATTATAAGTGTATCCATACCCACTTGAGTTATAAGTTCATTTTAGGGGGAAAAAAAACAGTTCTTCAGGAAAAGTTCCCGTTGTAACACTTAAATTAAAAATGCTAAAATGTCTACTATATTCAATGCAATTCTTTTCAACAAAATATTTGAAATACCATCACATGAGTTTGCATTCTTAAAGCAATTTATTGTTCTAAGAACTTCAAGGCCAGATATACGAGCAGGATAAAAATAGAAACTATTTCTGCAAGGAATTTGAATATCCAAAGTTAATGCAGCACTTATGTAGCAAAGGTAGATAGCCAGGAAAAGAATATAAAAATGATTGTTGAAGATATTAGCTTAGGTTGGGTAAGAATGGCTGCCCATTGTGATCCCCCGTGGACTTGTGATCATCCTACTCTTGGAACCAATTTGAGATTATGGTGAAGCGTAGGGGACTTTTAACGTCTATATTGCCTAAGTCATTGCAGAAGAAAGCTCCTAAGTGGAGTTTCCTTGTTTGGTAGAGAACTGGGCATGTACAGAGTAGGTGGAGGATTGTCTCCGCCTCTCCTCATCCTCTTCGTCCATGTAGCTTCTGCTGAAATCATTTGTAAAGACGCCAAGCCTTCTGGCTTGCTTGTCTATAAGGCAGTGTCCAGCAATGACACCTATGATACTCGTAGCGTTGAGATGTTTCCTATATTGAAATATCAGATCTAGCGATTCAGATCCAGCTTTGGCCAGATCTGTTTGGTCACCATACATATTGATCCAACAGTCCACCACCCTTATTCTTTTGTTAGCATCCAACTTTAATATTAGTTTGCACATAGCGATTGATATACCGGTGTTACCCTTTTCCTGTAGAATAGGTGGAATGGTTCCAATTTTGCCGAATTCGTAGGCCCAACTATTTCCTGGAATGTCTCTATGCCCCGGACCCAACATAGGTGAAGGTAGAACTGTTCTGCCATCTCACTAAGAGAGGATCGGCAGTCAAGGGCGGTTCTAGAATTTGGTGAGACTAAGTCCAGGGACTTGATATCGGTCTGGCTATCCGAAAAGATGCGAATATCCCTTGCAGATATCACGTTATTCTTCAACCTGGACAGGACTTTTTAAATGCCAAAATTTCCGCCTGGAACACGCTACAGTGATTTGGAAAACGGAAGGGGAGGCTTAGATTAAGCTTATCCGAGAAAACACTACCACCAACTCCGCTATCGATTGTAGATTCATCTGTATAGAAGTGGATTGACTTGTCATCCATGAAAACATCTTCCTCCCAGAAGGATGTAGCTGCTGTCGCAGCTACTTGCCTGCTGAAAATATAGAAGGGTTTCATGTGAAATAGAATTTCCAGTGCCGTGGAGGGAGTAGTGTGTATGGCACCGCTTATGCACAGACATGCTGTTCTTTGGACTCTGCTTAGTTTGCTGCAGTTGACTGCATTGCCTATGACCGTCTATCAGACAACCACCTCGTTGGCGAGTGTTGGTCTTATAACCGAGAAGTATAGCCAGTGGATTGTGCGAGGTTGAAGGCCCATTTATTACCAATGGCTTTTTTGCAGGAGAATTAGCTACTGTAGCTTTCTTGACACTTTCTTGAATGTTAGATTTCCAGAGAACAGCTGCATCAGAGAACACGAAATTGGTATTTTTGATCGGGGGAGGGCCTATGATTGGAATTTTGTATTCCCTGGAAAGAGGACAAGATCAGCTTTATGGGGGTTTACTCCCAATCCACAGCGATCCGCCCAATGAATTAATCTATTAAAGTTTACTCGTAGTTGAAGGGATATTAAGATGCTTGTCTGAGAGGTCTATAGCAACATCATCCGCATAGGCAATCACCCTGCTACCATCCGTTCCCAGGTATATCAGCAACTCCATTAAGCACTTAGTTATTTTTTCAGAGCGACCTTTATGATTTATTTTATCTCGATGTTTGTAGCATTTCGTACGCAGATTATTTTAAAATCAATTTTTTTTATAAGGGAACGATTTATCCACGGTTTTAACTTTATATCAAATTTTTTCTGAATAACAAAAAGGAGGAATTGCTTATGCAATATTTTAACCAAGTCGTTTGCCGTAGAAGCATTTTCACCATAGACATCGTGCGAATCAGAAAGGAGTAATTCGTAATTCAGTTTCAGTTACTTATTCACTGCGGCGAGGAAAGTAAATTATCACGGACAAGTTCTCCTTACCTACCCTGCAAGGTCACTAAATAAAACTGAGCTAGAAAGACCGCTTAAATAAATTCTTTGAACCTGTGTACTACTACTGTGGACGGCGAGCGCTACAGAGCCATGCTCAATGACTCCCTCCTTCCTCAATTCGATGAATTGGGATTAGAGAGCATGTTGTTCTAACAGAATGAAGCAATGACTGTACGAGCCACAGCCGATATACTGAGGGCTGTATTTCCGGGTCGTCTAATTTCTCGTTTTAGCGATTTGCACTGGCCGACAAGATCGCCTGATTTAACCGATCAATATGATAACTAGTGAGAACTAACTCGCATTTATTAAATCACATATATTATATATGAAGGCAATTGACGTGCAAAATACATGCAGGAGAAAAATTTATATATGAGTTCATACCAAAAACATAGTTTAAGGTGAGGAAAAATGATAAACCTGATATGCTATTGATGAGCATGTTAGTATTTTAACACTTTTGTGGCGTTTTTTGAAGTCAGGAGTCTGTGTCAACAAGCCTCAGAGTCTTGTGGCCCTCAAAGAGAATATCCGTCAAGAATGCGAAAACTTATCGCTATAAGTTCTGGCAAGAGTGATGAAAAATGACACAAACCATCATCATTGGATGACAACTTTTGCGCCACCTTGTATAAACCAGCTGGATTTGAAGTCAGTACTCTTCAGAAATGGCCAGCGACTTAATCACTCCGTCACAGCAACCACTGTAAGGGTACTGGCATGTGAAATAACCTATTTATCGATGTAGGCTCCTGAATTACTGCTCAGGCTTTATGTGTTGAATTTAATTTTTGCTAAGTGCTTAACTGTCGGAAGAGTTTACCTGAAATCGTTTGTAATAATTCTGTCCGTGGGTTATCACCGAATTACTGTTTGAATAGCAGAATATTCACTTGGCCCTGGTTTGGTTAGTTTGGTCGAAAATATGGATAAAAGCCCATTTTTTCCTTAAAGATCAGCTCATCCTATATTATTTTAGGAAAGGCTATATTTACAGCATCATCGGGAAAGCTGGATTCTTTTTCCTAAGCTTAAACAATCACACTCTTCACCACCAGGGGTTAATACAGAGAGAAACTGGGTGAAATGTGCTTTCGCCGTTTTATAATTTTTAATGCAAAAAAATTTCATTCTACAGCATGTTTGCCTCCGATAACTTGCCAATTATTTTTTTATTTTGACCGAAATAGTAATGTATAGGGTTTTTCAATAAGGACTTAACAACTTTTTTTTTAAATAAAATGCAAAACCATTTGAGATATTTCAAAAACTTTATTATCGGCTTGAAGTACAATCAAAACATTTATGAATGGAACTCGACCTCGTTCATGTGCCCACCACGGGCACGTTTGCAGCGGTCGATTCGTTGGACCCAATTTTCAACGACTCTGCCACACATTTAGGCCTAAACGGCCGCTATTTCGCATTCAATGTTGGCTCTGAGCTCTTCCAACGTCGTCGGCGTGTTGTCATAAACCAATGACTTAACGTAGCCCCACAGAAAATAGTCAAGCGGCGTTAAATCGCACGAACGAGGCGGCCAATCGACTGGCCCATTTCTTGAGATAACACGCTCAAAATACTTACTCTTCAATAAATCGATTGTAGCGTGCGCTGTGTGGCTTGTGGCATCATCCTGTTGAAACCACATGTCGTCCAAGTCCATATCTTCCAATTCGGGCCAAAAATAATCGGTGATCATGGCGCGATAACGCTGACCATTCACTGTAACGTGACGATCGTTATCGTCGACGAAAAAATATGACCCAATAACACCGCCGGCAAGCAAACCGCACCAAACAGTTATTTTTTGTGGATGAAGTGGTGATTCATGAAGCACATGTAGATTTTCACCCGACCAATAACGCATATTTTGCTTATTGACGAACCCATTGAGCCAAAAATGAGCTTCGTCACTGAAGATGATTTTCCAATGAAATTCATCATCTTGGCGCATCTCGGAGAACGTACGTCGCTTCAAATGGTCTATCGGCTTCAATTCTTAAGTCAGCTTGATCTTGTATGGGCGTTAACCAAGATCCTTACGCAAAATACGCCATAATGTGGTCTGAGCGATGCCCAATTCTTGAGAACGCCGTGGAATTAACTGATTTGGATCGTTTGCTACGGACGCCTGAACGGCAGCGATATTTTCAACACTTCGACCAATCCGTTATTTCACTGATACGGCAACATCACACAACGAATATGTAGACTAAAATTTTTGCACTAAACTTGTTATTTCCTGTCTACTAGGGCAAGAATTACGACCGAAAATTGGAGTTAACGCTCGGTAGAAAATTTTTATAATTTGCAGACGTTGCTCGTTCGTGTACTTTACCATGATGAAAATGTTGAGTTTACTGAATAAATTGACAGTGAAAGTTTGATGATTAGTGAAAGAGTGCATTCACAAATTAAATTCAAAGTTGTCAAGTCCCTATTGGAAAACCTTTATATTTATATGTCTTTCAGTCACCTTGATCCCTACTTCCATTTACGTGTACCAACGTCAACGTAGACGGGACCGAATATCACTCAAATAACCAATGGCTCAAAACGACCCAGACAGTTTTCAATCGCTCTAAAATGTGTACACACCTATTCACTGTATAAAAAGGCAGGGATGATGATGGTTTCCTATTACGCATTATTAGTTGATCGAGATAGATCTATTAAAAAATTGCCTTTTGCGCTCATAGCGGTTAAGAAGAGCTACTTTTTGTTTAAACTCCTTGCTGATATGCGGAGCCTAAGTAGATAAATCTATTTGCTATTATTACATGTTACAACATACTATTTTTTTGTCCATTTTTGTGATTAATTTTAAGCTACCAATCCGATAAGAATTCAATTGCTAAAGCATAATATTATCATATTTGCGACATTCATAAAATACAGCTTCAATTCATCAGAAATATACTTCAAAATTTGGTTAAAAGAATGAGCTACTGCGAAGTCCACCAAAGTAGCCATTTAAAGGACGTAATATTCTGAGCCATCTTGAAATATTCAAAAAGAAATTTAACGATGATTTTGTGTAAAGTAATTTTAAAAGGCATTGATCTCCAAACCCATTTTCAATCTCAATACTCACAAATGCCCAGCGACAATCCAATATCTTCTTCCAAATACGGTAATATGCGAGAAGTTTAAATATTATGCTTCTGGTATTGCTTTAGAGTTACGTCGTCGCCTTGCCTGAAACCTTTTTCGACATCAAAGGATTTGAAAATGTTTATTCCGACTTTGATAGAGCTGCTGGAGTTCTCCATTGGCATCTTCTACAATCGAACATATTTAGCAGGAATACTTAAATCATTCAGGTCAATATATGGCTTATCACTAAGGACACTATCATATGTAACCTTAAAATCGATAGAGTTGCAAAGTTGGGTCTTCTTAAAGATCCGCTGCAGAGTAAATATTTGATGGCAGACTAAAACTACCGGTCTCCGGATAATTTAAGTTTAAGAAGATCTCATAATCAGGCTTACACATACACCTGTTTAGCATACGCAGTTTGAGATTCAATTCTTTGGACATGCACCCTCCCGATAATTTTTTTACAAATGAGCTAGTGCGTGCTTCTCACTAGATAATTACCGAACATTGTGAAGCTCGGCGATTGCTCACTTTTGAGCTAGTGAGCGGTGGTATACGCAGTCTTGGCCAGCTTGAATAGTATGGCCAGCCTGAAAATGGTGTATCCATCCTAATCCATGTTTAATACCAATTGCAGGCCTTTTTTCTAGTTTTGTTACCCTGGTACGTCGCTTTTACCTTCTAGTAAGATTTTCAAACCTCATATCTAAAGGAGCACTTTTAGATCACCTTAAGTTTACTGTTTTTCAATCACCCTTCATTCCCTTTTAAGAAGTGCATGTTCAAATTTTCTTCTCAACAACAGCTTGGCTCTCGTCCTCATATGCAGGGTCGTATGAAATGTATCCAGCATGGTTACAAGCTTCCGCCACCAATCATATACCCAGTTTATCCGACAGCTCAATTTGCGTTGAAGCAATCCGCATTGGTTCAATACTCTCGAATAAACACCACTTCAAACCGCATTGAAATATTCAACATGCATACGTTCATTCCTGCTTATAAAACGCATTGAAAATTTATAACCGCTTTTAAATATCATATAAACATTTTCAAATTGCATAGAAACATTTTACTCTCTCGCGCTCTCATCATTCTTTCAGTATCAGTATAAGTGTGAAGTGTCAGTTCAACCAGCTGTTTGTTAAACTTCTCTCAATTTACTCTCGCTCATTTTGGATAATTTCATATAAACCCCAGCATTTCTCCGGGTATTGAACCAATGCGGATCGCTTCAACGCATATTGAGCTGTCGGATAAACTGGGTAATAGTCGTATCGTGTAGTTCTCGTTTGTGGTCGCCTTATGAAACCTTAGACACCATCTCTTAATATTGAAAAGCTGTAAACCTCATCAACTTATTGTTCGTTGATGTTTAGTCAGATGTCGAGGAAAATAAACTGGAAACTCCTTAGCGTACGAGTATACTATTTTTTCTTGAGCTTCATGAAACTTAGATACGTTAATTCCATGTGAAAAGCGGCAAAATCATAGCCGATAGCAAGATGTCTAAGGAATGTTTTAAAAGCCCATTGAAAACGGGTGATTCAATAAGTTTTGATGTTTTCCAGGCTCCTCCTCCAAACTTTGCTTATACTTCTCAGTTTCCCCACCAAAATACCATTCGCCTTATTCACACATTTAAAAGTTATCTAGTTTACAATAACCTGCCTGCAATGTTTATTGATATTGGTTCTATCCGCTGTTTGTTTCTTGGGTCTTTTTACGACTAATGCTATCCCTGCATTGCCTAAATGTCAATGGTACATTTAAGAGATTAGGACTACATTTAGATACTTTCAAATTGTTTTTCTTAGAGTATGTTACCTAAAATAAGCTCATTTAGTCATTCAGAACACTTCATCAAAAATAGTAGATAATTTCCAGGTGAACCATCTACTTCTTTGTCAGTTCAGACCAAACAGATCTTCAGTCCTTTTTTCGAGCACAGGCTTCTTACTTTCTGCTTTAACTTAAGTGTGGTGTCTTTCACTTGCTCAGGACGAAGTTATTTAGAATAATGAAGTTTTCACTCTACTCGAGAATATTTATATCCAGAATATAAGGCATTCTTTTATACGGTTGTCGTGCAGCTAACACCCGACACTATTGTTTTCCACTAGGTTTTGCACTGGATTGAGAATCATCTTTTCATTCTCATTCCATACTCATGATATCGATTTTGTGTTACATGAATCATTTCTCTGATTCAAAGCCAGAAGCATTTTTGACAGAATTCTATTGGCTATAATCGTTTGAAACATTCTTTTCTCTTGAACTCAAGACGTATATGGAAACCATTATATAACTATGGCTGACGGCTGGTTATCTAACTTGTCCAGCCATATTCAATAGCCTGGGGCGTAATTTGTTACATTTTTGTATTCAGATCAGTGGAATGATATTCGGGTCTCAGTGCCTTACAGGTAATCTATAGCAAAGATACATTCTTAGTTGTGAAGACCATGAAACAGTCACATTTCCTAAAATCGCATGTTCGATTTTGTGGGAAACTTTCAAAGGCAATGCCTATAAAGTCTAGTTGGGATAAAAAATATTCAGATTTAGAAAAAGAAAGGCCAGTGTTGTCAGCAGGGTTGTCAAAATGAGGAAGGTCAGTAATGAGGAAATAAATCCACAAAACCGAAACCGTAGATTCAAACATGTAAAGTTTGATTACATTCCGGGTTTGTGCATCCAAAGGTCTCAAAGCTTAGTCCTGCTCAAGTCCAATGATATTTTTAAATTATGTACTTTTCAATTTGCAACTGACCAAAAATGTCACTACTCAAACATGTCGTACCGTAAAAAACATGACATGATAATAAGAAGTAACCATGTCTTATGACATCCTTTTGCTGGGACAAAAATAATTCTAAAGATCAAAGCCATTCAAAACCAAAATAAGTTGTGAATTTTGTTGTTTCGTTTTTTCTACAAAATTTAAAAAAAGGAATTTTCAATTTGTGGGCAATAAAATAATTCCTTAAAACTCACTTCAAAAAAGCTTAATTTGTTCTGCACCTTCCTTCTATTCGTAGTAATGCTCGCATACATTTGAAGGCGAAAGTTATTTGTCGTATTTTTGTTTGTTTATTTTACTGTGTGTGTGTGTTTATTTTCAGCATCACAGATCCATACCCAAACACATACATATGTTATATGTACGCTATTATGTTCAAAAAGAACAAAAAAAAGAAAATATTAAATGCACTGAATATCCCTGTTTCTTTGAGAGAGAAAGTGTGGTGGAGATATAAAATCTCTTTGAAATTTGCCGCTATTTTCAGAACGCCGCCGCCGTCGGGGAACTACTCGTTGACGGCTGAACTCTATGAACGGCGATGTTGTATTCAAACTCGAGCATATTTGATTTATTCTTATAAAAATGTTTTTAACACATTTTCTGTTGCATGTGTAGGAAGTGGATACGCTAGAAGAATGCGTTTTATCATTCCATTTACCACATTTTATTGGCCTTGAAATAGTTTAGGATGATAGCAGGATAATTCACTTTCTGACTTCCGATAATCTGTCTGAGGTGTATAATTTTCGGAGTCATCATTCAATACTGAAAACAGTCATATTGTAGATAATGTGATTTATTGTATTATTGAGACATAGCCATAAATACTTGGAGACCGTGGTATGTAGCATATTATAATATACGTATTACGTGTATGTCAGTTTAAGAGGACTTATTTATTTAGGCAGATTCTGTACGATCACGATTAATAAGTTAAAATATTATATAAATTACAATATTTTACAATAAATTACGGTATTTTTTCTGATTAAGATACGGATTCTTGTTAAGCCTTAAGTTAGCCTTACCACTTAGATAATTCCATTTTTATCAGTTGTTGAGATGCTTATTCCGATTACGTAAACTAAATACGAGTATATAAACTAGAACTTTTATGTGCATTATTATCCATGATATCGATTTTGTAGCCCTGGTAGTTGTTCAATTTTCGATCCATTCTATGGGTGAACAGTTTAATACGCCATGGTCTTCATCCACTTTTCTCACAGACTGGAATTGTCTACTTGACAAAATTGTACGATCTTTGATCTAGAACCTTCAGTACCTCTTGGAAATGTACTTTATTGCCTTTTTTAATTGCCCTACAAGCAAAACTGGTATTCCAGTCATATCTATGAATGTCGCTCCATATTGCAGGTTAAATATCCTCAAATCTATCCATTCAACTAAACGAAAGAAAGAAAAACGTATTTATACACAGATTATAATAGGCTTTATACGCTCCGAAATTTTATTTAAATTAGCACTCGCCTGACATTATCCTTAGACCTTCTAACAGACAGAGCAGATGCTTTTACAAATAGATTATTAGCGGGACCATTGCCGCAACCAATCAACTTATCCAGCTTGCTCATTCCCTAGCCAATTGCAGCGAGTTGGTTGAGGTCCTCTCCTAACCGCTGACGCTACCACACCTACTGGTTTTCCTCTGCTACGTTGGTACCTTTGGGTTCGATTTACAGACTCTTCGGGCATCGATGTACACGAGCTTCATATCTGGAAGAAGCCAACGCAGTCGTATAGTTCCTCATTCAATCTTCTTCTCCGTTTTGTTTTCTAACTTTGTTTTTGTTTTGCCAAGATACATTCATCACCCTGTGTAAGAGCTTATAATCTGAACATGATTACAGCTGTCTCATACAAAGACTTGGTCGCTCTCGAATTGCCTCCTTGACACAAAGAAGCGGCGATTGACAGAAGTACTCACAATTCTTTGTCGTTCTCAGATGTAACTGAATCATTTTAAAATCTTAATGTTGTAGCTGAGATTGACTTGAGTGTTTCATCCTCTAACTCCTCTTTTGACATCAAAAGGTTCATACTCGTATATGTAATTGCTGGCAATTTTAAAGGAGCAAAGTGTCAAATTTATAAATATGTAGCTTGAGATAACTCGTCTTTATACTCGTATGTATGCGCTGTCATAGGCGGCTTTAATATCGATAAAGAGCTAAGTCTAAAAGTCCAGAGTTTTTTAAACGATCGAAAATTTAAGATTTGGTCGGTGGGGTAGCTTTCCGTTCACATCAGAATCCTACATGCTTAGGAACCTAATGCCCCTACGGTTGGCGTAAATCAGGCAAACGATAGTGAAATTTCAATGATTTTATTCAAACCAAATAAGCTTAAAAAAATTTTATCAGCAGATTTTAAGATTGTGCATAGGCGTCCTTGCTTTGTGTTGTTTCGGATGGAAGAAATTGTTGGCTACCATCATATTGAGTGGACCACTCTGCCTGACACCAGGACATTACCTATCGTAAATTTCTTACGCCCTTCTTATGGGAAAGCCGCCGTTCTTCCCTTCTTCTTTATTCGGAAATTTTGTGAACTTCTCTCCTTTCGTCCATTGGTCTAAGTGATTGGGATGATTTGCAAGTCCTCATATTTCTCTACGTATATTGAGGTGCTGAATTGAGTGATACCCATGGTGACATTTACTTACTTACTTATGGTGGCGCTACACTCCGGGGTGGACCTAGGCCCAATGTACAAGCATCACCAGCCAGCTCGATCTTTAACTAGCTGCTCCGAGGTTCACACGTTAAGTTGATTGACGTTCCCTTCCACTTGCATGCACCACCTTAGTCGGGGGCGGATTGGAAGACCTCCACTCTTCTGGCTTAATTGGTGCCGCTGTTACTTCTCCTCCACTCACCGTCTATGCAAACAACAACGAAAATCACCCGAATAATTTCCCTCTCTAAACAGCCAAGCGCTCCCTCATCCATTTTTGATTAAGTCCATACGTCTGGGACATAGGAGAGGATTGGGATTATTAGCTCTTATATAGCGTCACTTTTGTTGTTCGAGTGAGGGTTTTGTTAGTCAATTTTAATCTTAGTCCAAAGAAGCAGCGATTGGCAAGTGTTATTCTTCGTTCGATCTTAGAGCTGGTGTGGATATTTGAATTGATAGCGGAGCCTAACTAGACAAAGTTCTTAACTACCTCAAACTTATATCTGTCGAGGGTGACATTCTATCCCAGACGTCGGTCTTGGGTGACCTTTCTTGTTGACAGCATATACTTGGTCTTGTCGTCATTGACCATTGAAGACCGAGAGTTCGACAGGGTATTCCATAAGCGAGTTGTACGGCTTAGGAACAAATCACGATATTTTAAAGTACGTCCAAAAGTGGGCTTGAGGGTATACTGATGAGCATTCATAGCGAGACGGGTGTTACGGTTGAAGGTTTGAAGGGCGCAGTGCTACTGGCGATTTCAATGGAGCACTTGTAGTGGAAATACCGATAAAACAAAGTGACACAGGATACAATAGGTCAGTGTTTGAGTATGTCAATTGACTGATTGATATTAGTATCAAATATGAGTTTTTTCGCACAGTTTTGAATTCTATCTGGCGGATGTGGGCATTGTACTCCAATTTTTGACGGATAAATGATTTATATATTGAGGCCAGATCAGAGAGGGTGAAATATTTCTTACATCGCTTGAGAAAACCTAGAAACTTCGTAGCATTTTTGGCGACATCGAATATGTGGACATTCCAACGTAAGTTGTCACTGACACACATACCAAGAATGGAACGTTTTTCGGTTTCGACGATGCAAGTGCCATTCATGCATAATGGCAGGATATTATGTCAATATCATTGGCGTATGTGAGTAATTCGACTGTGCTACAAAAATGCTCTTTCCGAATCCTTAGCATCGACTGTGACTCTACTACTCTTGATCATCTGTACAGGCTTCGGTTCGGAGTTTGTGTCCGTGAAATGTTTTTTATACCTTTTGGTAGAACTTCCGAATTTCATTGCTGAAATAGTACATATCTCTCATTTTTTTCGATCGCGCGGCTCTCATGCTCCTTCTTTTTCCTCCTGAGAAACGGGGTGTTCGTCTCTCCTCTTCTTCTCGTAGAGATCGTAGAGCAGAGGTTTCTTTGTAGTGGCCGAGTGAAACCCATCACATCAGAGGCGGTACTCCTGATGGCTTTTTGAAATGTTTGGCGATCTCTTGCGACTGTAGCCGTCCAACGTAAACTTCCTCACAGTGTTAGGTTATCTTTGCGATGTTCGGGATATCCGCAACCGCACCTTGGCTACAATAAGGTAATAGTACGAGTCGATGTTAGCCACTTGGAACGTTCTGACATCCGTAATACTGGAGGAGTGCGTTAAATCGATCGCTATGTGGACAATCTGCTTGACGGTTGATTGATTAGGAGATCTTCAAGTCCTCTTACGAATATCGAGATGTGGGAACCGCGTGCTAGCTACAACAATGTTTCGCCCCGCCGCAAAGTCAATTAGCCTGAATTCGTTATCGGAGGTGGTGTCGTGCAGGCTATACTTACCGACGGTACTACCAAAAATTCCTCTCTTCCTAGCTTTGCATTAAAATCGCCAATAACAATTTTAATTTCATAGCTAGCGCACTGCTCCTAAGTCTTTTCCAAGAGCTCGCCGTCTTCGGTGTCGTCATCTTTCTCCTCTGTGGGGGCTTGCGCGCATATGAGGTTAATGTTGGCAACATGTCACAAACTCAAGATTTCTTACCTAGTTTTGCCTCTAACAAAAAATCCGCATCGAAATAGGCGCTTCTTTTGCCGTCGATAACAATCGCCGTATCAGATGTCGCAGTTTTTCATCCTCTTTTTATCCGGCCCATCGCATTTTTTGGATGGCTGTAGTATCTGGAGAAAAAAAATCAGAATAACAGAATCTATTAGCTTAGATGAATTTTCATTTGGCAGTATGCAGTCCAAATTTTCTTATTCAATGAACCATCAAACTTACTACAATTTCCAAAGAAAAAAGTTAGAGACATTTACGAGTATTTTGATGCAAACACCAATTCTTTAGCTCTTTTAAGATTTATATTAAAGTTGAGCAGTTCCATAAAGTGTCATTTAATATATAAATTTTTAAGCATGGCCAACAGACAAATTTCCAGTAATGTCTTCAAAATAACTCGTTGAGTTGGTGTGTTCATGTGTAGTGATCGAACCGACAAAAGGCAATATCATGCAGAAAGTAATTAATACTGGTAAGTTCCGTTGATGAGAATCGGAATATATTTAACGCCTTTCGATCATCTTTCGTTGATAATGACTGAACATTTCAAAGGTAAATAAAATCGTAGACCCAGTGATGTGCGCTCAAAAAAGTTAAATCTTGAAAATTCCTTTCTAACGACGATATCAGCTCCCGACTTTCGGTTTAAGATCTAATGTGTTCCAAGCCTCATGTTACATAGAAGGGAAGAGAGAACACCACATTCCGGTGTACTGTGACTGATATGTCATCGAGTTGAGGATACTCTTATCTTTTTCTTGATGGTATTTCGACTTACGAGCAAGCTCAGATGTATGTTACCACTATCCCCAGATCTAGCAGTGCTGCTTTTATTATCTAAATGAACCCTAAATATGGAGGAAGAGCAATACATTATAACATATTCCTTCACTCTTACATTTTTTTTAAATACATACTGTTCATGTAGAGATGTTAAGAAAGGAAGTCAATCTATGTTCTAATGAAATCTTTGCAGGCGGAATGACGACATCCGGATAGATCTTAAGTCGTTGCGACAAACTTGCAGCTTTCTTTTTGCGTTTGATATGAAAAACGCATTGGTCTCTATTCACAAAGTGGGAATATTCACCACGTTTAGACAGCCATTTAGTTTGACTTCCAGCCATTAGTAAAGTTATGACGAATTTTTTAAGGATCCCGGCATTGAAGCGCTTTATAGCCTGATCAATTTTCTTCCTGGCAAACAGAATATTGAAGTCGTATTGTCTGTTTCCGACTGCCTCCATCAGAGTGGCAGTTGTTGTCGAGACCACCCCGGAAAAGGAGATTTCATAGTAGTTCACCAGTCTTTTTTTGCAGTAATTCGTTTAGGGAATACGTGGTTAGGCATTAGGAAATACATTAGGGAATACATGGTTATATAGCTAGGAATGGTTTTATTTGAGACAAGAACTTTGTGAAGTCTCATAGTTTCGTAGTACTCCTCCATATTATCACACAAAAGCCTCAATGATTTCCCTCTAACTTAATTCAGTTTTGAATTTTTAAGACAGTTTTCTATAGGATACCCAACCGGAAGCCCCCTGCTGGCTTTAGCTCTGCTAAAAATTTGTAAATTTTTCTAATGAGATGTTTAATTTTCGAATTCCATAAAAGTTCCATAAAGCAGACGGGCCTAAATACCTCGCATAAGCTGGAAGTTAACTTTACCCAAGACTTATCCGTCAAAGGCATTCCGATATATCTTATAATCGGTTTTCGATGGTTTCAAACACATGCTGTTTGTGACTATCCCTTAAAGCGAAAAGAAAGTATCGATGATCGGAGGAAGAGATGTGTTAAAGGAATTCAATTACTTATGTTTTGGGATTACCCTTAACTTTATTAGAATTTTTTAAATATTTTCCTTAAACTCCGCAGCCGCTACGGTCAAAAACACTATACAAAGTACACCAACAGTCTTCCATAAATAAAAAAAAATAAAAAATAAAAAAAATCAGTTTCCATTAAATTATCTGCTTAAAAACTGCGTAAAATTAAAAAAAAAACAAAAAAAAACACAAACAAAAAAATAAAAGAAGAACAAAAGAAGGAAGGTTTCAATATTGTGTTATAGTTTGTTGCTTTTCTTCATTGAGTTTACTTTATAGTCATTTTTATTACATACGTATTAACAGGCATTAAGCTATCGTAATAGTCTTTGACAAAGGAAACAAATATGTAGGTCTTCTTTGTCCGATGAAAACCTGGCTTTGGGACCATCTTGTGCATTCACGTTTCTATGTGGAATCAAATTTCATTGGAAATCGTTTTTACCTTAAATTAACGTCGGAAATAGTACAAACACATATATGTATTTAACATGGAATTACACACTAAGTAACAACAAGCTTATGCGGTTAATCCGATGCAAAAATTGATTTCAATTCGATTTGCTATATTTACCAATGTTAAACTTATGGGCTATTGATTTCTACAGACACACTCAATTTGGAAAAATAAACGGGAGCACAGCAACAGAAAAATTCAACAAAGCAAGCAAACAGTCCTTACTTCCAATACGAATATGGATAGGGATACGGATATGGATACCCTTCGTATTGGACGAGTACTTCTCAATCCTCAAACCATAACTGCACCAAAATAAACAAACACAGCAATATCATTTATTCAGCGGAAATACTACAATGCAACTTATTCAGACATAAAACGCAAAATTAATTATTACACAAACTGTAATAAAAGTCACGATGGCTAGTCTCAGGAATTGAATCCTCAGTGGCTCTCTGATATCCATGGCACGGACGGAATTCGGATTTCGTCAATAAATTTGAATTGAAAATGACCACCTAAGAATTTATCTAATCATACCGAGACGGTAGTCAGTCGTTTTCCATTTTTCGTTTTTAATTGCATGATCTTTTTTTACATTGATTACAGTGTTTTTTATTGCTTTCGTCATTTCGCATTTTGTGCATTAGTGCCCAGCCAGGCAGCCAGTCACCCAGTCAGCTACCAGGCACATTCAGCCCGCTAGTGCGAGTACATACGAATAGGATTGTATTCGTATTCTGTACAAATTACCCCGTAGACGACTTTGAAGCGAAATGTATAAGTTGCAGACAATTTTTCACACATACAGTATACCGTACCGTATATGGAGATAAAACGACGAAACTCCTTTAGTACTGTGTTGGTTGGTGGTCTTTTCAGATTTAATCTGAGAATGGTTAAGTGAAAAGTAATTAAAAATAAGTTGTGCCTTGACGTTTTGAAAAATGTTCCTGTTCCTGTTCCTGTTTATAGGTAAATTCATAAATAAATAAAAGTGTATTAGGTCTGACTTCTGAAGGATCGCTAACAAATGCAGAAATGTATATCAGTAAATTCTATTGTCCTTTTAGAGTTTTACTATGTATTTTAGTCGCAGGCATTGCCGAAAAGCATCAGCAAATTCAGAGAATACAATTTGCTCTTAATAACTTTTTTTATCGTAAATTTTGAACGTAAGTTCATCTTACAACAAATGAGAGATGGAAAATATACGGGACCAACGCTGTAGTAAGCGAGGCAAAATTTAGATCATATCTCTTCTCATATCATATCAAGCATAACAATATTATAACCTACAGTAATAGTTGGACAACATAAAGGGTAATTTTTTTTTCTGTTTAGTTTTTCAGTGTTCTATTTTTGACACCTCACGCATGTTTGGTGACATGTGTTGAAGTCAAATACGCTCAGTTTGTAATTTCATCATGGAAAGACTTACATCCGAACAGTATTAACAAATTATTCAATTTTATTATCAAAATTCGTCCTCTGTGAAAAATGTTTTTGGCGCACTTCGACCATTTTACGGTCGTCATAAACGACCTACTGGGCAAGAAATTCAAGCCATAATGACAAAATTTCGCACCAATTTCACGCTTTTAGACATCAAGAGGAAAATATGAGTGTTAATGAATCCGTGAATTGTCAATTCGTTGCCGTTGGGACCGTGTGACTCGTCTACGTAAAAGATTTTACGTAAGGATCTTGTTCTAAAACCTTACAAAATACAGCTGGTGCAAGAACTGAAGATAAACGACCTAGCACAGCGTCAAATTTTCGGTAAGTGGGCCTTAGAAAATTTGGAGGAAGATCCGCTTTTTTATCGAAAAATTGTCTTCAGCGACGAAGCTCATTTCTGGTTGAATGAGTATGTTAATAAACAAAACTGTCATATTCGATCCGATGAGCAACCTCAGCCAATACAAGGGCTGCCAACGCACACGGAAAAATGCGCTATTTGGTGCGGTTTATGGTCCGGCGGAATCATTGGCCCGTATTTTTTCAAAGATGACCGTGAGAACAACGTTACCGTCAATGGCGCCCGCTATGATTCAATGATTTCGTACTTTTTTTTTTCCAAAATACGCGAGCTGAACCTGATCGATATGTGGTTCCAGCAAGTCGACGTTACATGCCACATAGCACGCAAATCGATGGACCAATTGAGAAATAAGTTCGGTGAGCAATTTATCTCTCGTTTTGGACCGGTGAATTTGACGGCTAAATCGTGCGATTTGACGCCTTTAGACTATTTTTTATGAGGAAACTCGTCTATGGGAATAAACCAACGTCAATTTCAGCCTTGCAAGACAACATTACACGTGTTATTAACGAGATACTAGCCAATATGTTCGAAAAAATGATTCAAAATTGGACTCTCCGTATGGACCAATTGTAACGTAGTAGTAGTCAATATTTAGAGGAAACAATCCTTAAAAAGTAAATGGCAAGCCTTCATTTATCAACTCAAATAAAAATTGTATATACCTATTATCTTTCTACAAAGATACGTCAATGCGGATACTGACAAGTCATCACACTCCTGAACACAAAGAACTGAATACAAATCAATATTTTGTAGCTGCTTTCACTATCACTATATTCCATCCTCGTGATTGTGGTGCTGATGGCGTCAGTAGGAAAGCATACCCGTATGGGTCGCCCTTTGAAAAAAGTGCAGTCCATAATCGACATTACAAAAAGTATTTACGTAAATTTTGGAAGCAACATCTGCAACTCTCGAAATCAACTGCGATGTGCGACAGGATTGTGTCCTATCACCACACCAGCGTAAGAGAAAACAAAAATAAAAATTTACAACACCCGTATCAAAATAGTCTCTGCTAATGCGAGACTTGGTTTTGAGCAACGTCGGGATAAGAAATCGTCGATTCTGGCCAGGCAATATTAGTAGTAATAAACCTTTGTTCAAGCAAATAAGATCACTATTTTCAACGACATCGTGTATTACATACAACCCTTAAAGCAACCATAGGCAAGCGCACCTCAGTATACGAGTATACCTAAAAGGTAACACTCACCGCCGAACTCCCAATTGCCGGGATGTCAGCATTCACCAAAGAATAATTGAAGAACCTGAATGAGACCAGTAGCTCAAAATCTAGGGATTAACTGATTCCAATCACCATAATCAAAATCTTCTTCAAGGTGAATTCTTTCTTTCAAAAATGTGAACACTTTCACAAAATCAGTTTTTTATCTTGGTCATGATTAGCGATTTTTTCCCTATTTAACATCCAGTTTTAAAAAGTTGTGAATAAAAGTGTTGGGTCTTCTCATCCTCTTGCCAATTTACGATCAGAAAGGCCACAGTGTTTGTAAGCGATTATCTCGGTGTTCTGCATGGGTGAGTGCTTTAAGAGGAGTTAATTTAATGGTTCCTTTAATCATTATGAACAATCATCACTTGCTTTAGGCGTTTGCAGCTTATAAAAGGAATCACAAGAATAGTCATTGTTTATGATACTTGTGAATTTCCATCCGAAACCTATATCTAGTTATGTATGCATGCAGTAGTTTTCCCATTTGATTTTTCTGGACCTAGTTAAGAGTTTTCTATGGGAATTTCCACTAATAACTCTCTCTGTTGTTCGCACAATTATTTCGTTCGTTACTTTTATCTTATTGTCACAGCAAGTATTTTTTCAGTTTGGCTTCGCTATAAAACTATGCACTATATTTATTCAGCCGACATTTTTGAGTGTGCTCCACTGTACTGCACTGTGGCTGAGAGCGAACAAACCTACTCCTACAACTAAATTCAAATTTTCATATCGTGTACTCGAACCAAATTCGAAGATTATACCAATATTTTTTAGCCAAGATAAACACCAAAACATTTACTACAGTTTGAGAAACTTTTAGCAATTATGTATCTGACTTTAGATGCTTGGAGCTTCAAAAATTCCGTAATTGTTTAAAATAGGCCGCAATGGAACAATTATAGAACATTTAATGCGATTTAAATGCATTTGTGATCGTAAGTAACGCCAAATAGAGTAAATCCTTTCTATTTCGAATACAAAGATTGCCATGTTAGAAAAGGATAAGAAATCACAAATGTGTATGGAAGCAAGACCCTTTAAATTCTTGTATACATAAATAACTTACAATACTTCAAGTATTCTTAGACGTTAGTTACTAAGCCAGAACAGTAGCTTCAATCAAGTCGAAAACATTACGTAACTAACTTAGCCCTCTTACCGTTAAAATCTCCTTCAGGCGGCCCCTATTATTTTCAGTTTTGGTGCTTGTTGGGTACTTTAGGCAGTACTTAACTGAGTAAACTGAATGCAATGTTCATGTAAGCGTTCATGTCTGGTGAATGCATAACAAAAAAAACAATTTCTTCGTAAAAAGATCGGATTTTATACATAAGTCATCAATAGGTTGTTCAAGCTTGTATTCTTTAAATACTTCGCTATTTGCAGCTAATAGGCTAATAGACCTGCGTGGCAATTGATCGAGAAACCGCCGTGTGTCACATAAGTTGGATCGGTCAAGCAGCGCAACAACCAAGTTTTTAGCGAAGTGCTTATTTTAGATCACAGCGGTGGTCCGCGGTAACTGCAATAGCAAACCCTTACCCATGCAGGCGAAAATGGTAAGCGCATGCGCAAGCAGTAGCATTACACTGGCCTATCATAGGGCTCACAACCGTATACGGAAGGGATGAAAATATGTGACGAACCAACTAAAGGACAGCGACCTACGGATTTGCACATGGAATGTTCGGAATATGGAAGACAAAGACGACACAACCAAAAAATGTTTCTACGAACTCCTCGACAAGACATATGAGCAATGTCCGGAGGAGGACATCTTTGGTGGGACAGTTGGGAAGCACGGACTACACGACACCACGTCTGGTAACGGACTTAGGCTTTTTGACTTTGCAGCGGGACAAAATATTACTGCCGTCGCGGATGCCAGAGCGCTTGCTCTAGACAACTGTAAGCAGCGTACCCGGGATTGAAGAGAATGGGAGGTTGCGGTGTCTCAGGCAAGAGACTCTGCATGGGTCACGAGCCCGTTAAGTAGATAAAGCGTTTGACTTCTCAATTGATATTATTAGGACTCCTGTTATTTGTACTATTATTCACCATGTTAGTGTAGAGTTAAATTATTTATAATAATAATATAATAAATTAAATAATTCAAGTATAAAAACATTCAATTTTAAACAGTTCTTTACCGCTATACCGTGGAATAATATGCTTCTGGAATTAGCCCAAATGAAGCATATGAATTCTTCAATAATCACTTAGAACATGTATTGGAGTATTTGTTCAAAAAAAAAAACAAATAATATAAATTCAAATCATCCTTGGTTTAATAAAAGATTGTCCAACTTAAAAAATCGTAAGACAAAAGTCTATAAATTGTACAAACGTAATATTGACAATTCATAATTTCAATTTTGATTTCTATAAAAAAGCCATGTTTTGTCGACAAAATAGAAAGTCGTAAACATTTTTGCGCCTTTAAAGGATTTAAAAAGAATTCCAACAACCTGCCAAATTAAATGCAGTAGCAAGAAAAGACATCCAACGATACAGTCACTGTTTGCAATCTTTTTACCGACTACTTTAAATCTGTATATTGCTCCTCGCCTCCATTAGACAATCTGCAATTGAATCCTTTGGATATATTATAATGAATGCCTTAATTTAGTTAGATATAAAAAAGGGTGTAGGTTCAGACGGGATTACTCTCATATAACTAAACGAATGTGGCCCCTCTATTGCATTATCTTTAACCTATCAATAAAAACTGAAAATTTTCTGGATGAAAGGATGGGAAAGTATCTTTTATCTCTCCTATATTTAAGACTGGAGCCAGGCAGAGGTTTTCTAATTATATGCCTATTTCTAAATTATTCATCATCCCTAAGGTTTTCGAAAAGATTGTATAAATAAATCTTTTTGCAAAAGAAAATAAAATAATTTTAATCTCACAATATGGGTTTGTTCAAGGTATGTAGATCCACAGTGAACAGTCACTAATTCAGCAATCCTGTGTTGCCAAGCAGTCAAAAATTGTAAGCTCGGTTGTCAGACTAAGATTATTTTCACCGATTTTGCTAAAGCTTTTCACAGAGTGAGTGTTGATTCATAAGTTGAGTTGCATTGGGTTTTACAACCTTATTTTAGATTGGAGATCGAATACAGTACGAATCCTATTAGAGTATAATAATATCCGGTGTTCCGCAAGGAAGCCACACTGGTCCATTACTTTTCGTTCTCTTTGTTAATAACGCTCCGTCCAACTTTCGAAATACAACATGACATAAAACTCTTTCATACAATTAAAACCGTTGAAGATTGCTTGCTTCGACATAACCTGTTGGACTTAAATGTGTCTAAGGCTTAACCTCCACCAGAAGCAAAAATCGAACAATCTTTGCTTATCAAATTAATGAAGCTATGCTTGAAGAGGTAAATGTAAAAAAGGATTTTGGTGTCATATTGAATTCACAACTCACCTTTAAATGTGATGTAGACTATGCAGTATATATTGCTTTCATAACGCTTGGTTTCATTGGGCGTAGTACAAAATAGTTCTCCGACCGCTATGCGCTCAAACCTCTCTACTCTGCTTATGTTAGATCTGTGTCAGATTGTTGTAGTTCAATTTGAAGTCCATACTATGACAATCACTTTCAGAGGACAGAAAGGTACAAAAATGCTTCACGAGTTTTGGTTTTGCCACTCTTGTCTCTTGTAGATAGACGAAAATATTTTTGCATTGCGGATATTATTAATTACACTGCATTTTGGTACCTCGGATTTAAGACCTGTTTTTAAGTATATCTAATAAGGTGATTTCAAAAATGTTAACTGTTTTTTTTTTGTTTCAGCTCTAATTTATGAGATGAACAAAAAATTAGATTTTTAAAAAAATACAGCTTTATTTTAATATTATACGTGAAGAAATTGTCTTTTAAGGGATTTTCTAGAGTGAAATTGTCTTGGATATTCGCGCATAATTCCCCAACAATAGTCTGCCACCTGTTCTTCATAGTTTTTGTATCTTTAGGAAACGTTCTCCTTGTTATTCGCTAAGATCTCCTAGGTTATGCCGAAACTGTTCTACTCGTATATGACTAAAGAGGTAGTGTACTTTTATGCTCATATTACAGCCAACATTTTTAAAGTTAAGAAGCATTTCTTTTAACTAACTCTTCATAGTCAATAGGCTTGCAATTTCCGAGAAAATTTTGTACAACCGCTACAAAAGATTTCCACGCAATTCGTTCTAATTCAGTCACAGATGCCTCAAAATTAGTAGAGTATTTAATTAATAAACGTATTTGGGGTCCATCAAAATTGCTTGCTTCTAACTTTTCATCACTTAATCCAGGAAATTTCTGAGAAATATACTGAAAACAGAGTGAGCAATTGGAATAGGAGCATGTTTATTGCCATTATGTAAAAGGACAGCCTTGAGATTTCTTTTACTATTATCAATAAAGAGACGCCAGTCACTTGCCTGATAGGTCTCCAAGTCCACGAAAGTCAGTAAGCCTCTCACATCACTGCAATATACAAAATTTTCACCAGAAGAAAAAAATTGCAATAAGTTTTGTTCTCTCGTGCAATAGAAAGTAATTCGCACATCAGAGGCTAGGCAATTTTTTTCTTTTACTATAACATTGATGCTAGCAGCTTAGCACGTTCCTTTGAAAGATCTAAGTCTCTGATGAGATCATTAAGCTCGTTTTGTAAAAATGTTTTAGGTTTCGATGTTTCTACAGACCATTCAAATTCATTGCTTAATTGAGAAGCACTAGATCCTACAATTTCTTATTCCTGACATTGTGGGTAGCTGATGAAAAAATGGTATTGGAACGTCTTCTGAATGAGAAATTGGTCTTATTGCTGGAGAAATATTAGGATATTTCCATTTGTGGCGATTGTTTTTGTTGATGCCCACTATACTTGTCATACGGTAACAGTTGTTATGATGATTTTTTTGTTCTCGTCAAAACATCGGTACTCTCAATTTCAAAGATTTACCCCTATTGTCGCAAATGTTCAGTGCACCTTTTACATACACTATGCTTTACCTTGATTGCAAATTTAAATATTGAAGTAAGCAAAATACAATCGGCTCACAGTGTTTTTTTTATTAATTTTCGCTGATCTTTGGTAATTTATTCTCCACAAATGTAACAGAACTTATCAGGATCGTTAACATAACGTCTTAACTTACTAGCCATTATGTAATATTTAGATTTATTTTATCAGGCTTAAAACAAACTAAACAGCGAGGAAAGTGGCGATTCGATGAAGTCGAGGAGAGCGTAGGAAATAAACACATAACGTCTCTATAACAGTGCGCTTACAGAAGCTTGAAACTGCGTGGCGTCAGCGGCGCTGATATGCAAGGCGATAAGGGATAACGGACCCAAGATGCGTGAAGTAAATGCATATTGCAGCTTCAAACTTAGTTAGCTGTTTTAATTCAGTTGGTTTATTTCGAATCCATGGTGTCATTTTTATTTTCAATTTTAATGATTTCATTGAAAAACGGCAGGAAAAGCGATCTTTATATATGCTGGTACATAGTAAACTAGAGGTGACAGGATAAAAAAAAACTAATGGATATTATATATATATTACTTTTCTTATCTACCATAGATACAAACAAAGCTGCACCAATTTTTTTTATTTTTTCCTTTGTAGGCTTGTGTTATCATATTAAATGTCATTATTTACTAGAATGCACAAATTTACATTTCCCTACAAGAAATCTGCGCATGAGATTTCACCTCCGTGGACATTTCCACCGAACTATGGCATAATGAACCAATCGAGCGCTCCATCAGCGACGTTAACCTGGTCATTGATCATATTGATATTTTTAATAATATGTCAATTTTTCATTCTCTAAATTTGTAAAAAACAAAGAGTATAGTTTTAAGTTGTCTAATGGGGTCTATAACTCATATTGAGTTAAGCAAGACCCCAATATATAACAATAAAGAAACTCACAGGCCAGGAGACCTGTAAACGAATGCAATCATTTCGGGATATAATTCATTTGACTTCAGTCAATGATTTCAATAAAAATTACAAAAATTAAATCACCATTTGTTTTGAAGTCAAGACTGTGGCAATAATATTCGAGAATCAAAGTTCTAAAATCGGGCTGAATATGTGATGGCACCACATTGATGCCACTTTATAGTTACTAACATTCACTAAATACATTAGTGAAAATTTTAACTAATTGAATGCATTCACTTGGTTTGGAATCATCATCCATCAGTTTTTAGGGCGTTTTCAAGGAATGATTGGTAGCTGAAAAGGAGTATCAGTTCTCCCGGTATAAGTAGAGATAAACGCAAAAATAGTTTAGGAGCGGTTAGGAAAAGACCTAAGCTCAGCACTGTTGAGTAAGCAGTGTTCAAATCAATCCATTCTATGCCGTTCGCAGGGATTGAGCATCACTCATAAAACATTGTGCCGAATTCTGTTAAATAATCTCGGGATAAACTCGTATAATATCAAGTTGATTCAAGAACTAAAGCCAGATGACCGTTTGAAGCATCGAACTTTCTCAATGTGGTCTCTGGAGATTGTTACAATGGATTTAAAATATCATCGCACAATCATCCTCAGCTATGAAGCTCATTTCAGGCTAAATGGCTTTGTCAACATGTAAAAAATGCGCTACTTTGGTGTGATTTTCATACCGGCGGTGGCGTCATTGAGCCATATTTTTTCGTTGGTGATGATGGCTGCCGCGTTACAGTTAATAGAAATAGCTATCGGGACCGACCAATTGGCTGCAATTGGGTGCACTCAACATTGGTGAGATGTGGTTTTCACAAGACAGCGCCACATGCCATACGGTGGTCCAAAGTTATTGAAGTCAAAGTTTGGTGAGCGTGTTATCTCAAAAAAGAGAGGAGTCAATTGACCCCCTCGCTTGGAGGATTTGACTTCTCTGGACTATTTTCTTTGAGGCCACGTCAAGTCATTGGTCTATGCCAACAAGCCAGAGATGTTAGACGTGCTCAAATCCAATATTGAACTCGAAATTGCCGGAATATAGGCCGAAGAGTGGTCGAAACTTGTTTAAATAAACCTAAGTACATATTATTTAGACTTTTTAGCTCTATTTCATTTTTATTTATTTCTAAGATTATAACTTATTTGTTTTTTTCTTCTTTGTTTTTACAGTGAACATTTTATATCGGAGCACACTGTAATGGCAGTATTCAGTTCAAATGGTCAAGTACCAGGTCCATGCAGATATATGGTAGCAACACGTCGGCAAAACCACCAATGTCGAAAGGAATTCGGTCTACCAGATACGATTCGAGAAGCACGACGCTTAGCTACATCGCATTGTGAAGATCAATTCCGATACGACCGTTGGAACTGCTCAATAGAAATTCGTGGTAAGCGAAATATTTTCAAAAAACTCTACAAAGAGACGGCATTTGTGCATGCCTTAACGGCAGCCGCTATGACCCATTCAATAGCGCGTGCTTGTGCCGAAGGCAGAATGACAAAATGTAGCTGCGGTCCTCGAAAACAAAACAAAGCTAGTCAAGACTTTCAATGGGGCGGATGTAATGATAACCTTAAACATGGTAAACGAGTCACACGGAGTTTCCTCGATCTACGTGGAGGAGATGGCGATGAAGTGGCAGAAATTTTGCGTCACGACTCTGAAGTAAGAAAAAGAGTTCTTTTACAATTTTCACTCTTATTAGACTTTGAATGAATTTTACAAAATTGATTTTTTTTTTAGGTTGGAATCGAAGCTGTATCTACTCTAATGAAGGATAAATGCAAATGTCACGGAGTATCGGGATCATGTTCAATGAAGACTTGTTGGAAGAAATTATCGGATTTCAATGCTACTGCTGGATTGCTGAGACAAAAATACAATACAGCAGTTCGAAAGGCTCCCAACATTAGGACCATGCGTAGAGAGGCACCTAGTAGTCGAATGAAAAAGCCGAAAAGAAAAAAAGTAATTTCCAATTAAAAGGATAGATACTAGACAGATCTTCATAATAAATAATTTTTTTTCTTTTAACTTGTCAGCAACAACAGTCACAGTATACAACTCTATACTATTTGGAGACATCACCTACTTATTGTTCGGTGACTAAGGACCGTCAATGCTTGCATCCAGACAACTGTGCGAACCTTTGCTGTGGTCGTGGCTATACAACGCGGGTTTTCAAGCAAGTAGAAAAATGCCGTTGCCGATTCAACAATGGACGCTGCTGCCAACTGATTTGTGACTATTGTCAACGCTACGAGGATAGATACTTTTGTAAATAATAACTTTTTTTATCGAATTTTCATTCCTGACTACGAAAATATTAATATTTTACAAAAATAATTTTAATAATACGAAAGAAAAAAAAAACGAACGAAAAAGTGCTGGAAAGTGTGAGATTTTTGTTTTATTTCAGTGTCATCTTGTAACAAGTCTATTCAGTCTATCAATACATATTTATCAAACAAAAGTCCATAGTTGTGATGCTTGGATTCTATACAAAGGTTACTCACTTCGTTGAAAAAGAGGGCGGGTCAAATTTCGAAGTGACTCGTTAACGTCGGTATCTAAACTGACGCCTGAACAGTTGGCAATGTTAAGGACAATTTTTAATTCATTTGATTACTTCCTGGAAGCAGGAATTCTATCAATGCAGATGAATTTAGTTTTAGCCTATTTCTGCTCCAGTCGATGGCTTGCTACCAATATTCAACATAACCATACGATTTCCTAATGGTTTCTCGATGATGCGTCTTGCCAAAAAATGTAGAAAATATTTCTTAGCCATCTACATATGAGTACTCATGAAGTGATTGAAGCTCACATTTAGCCCTATCTCAAAAGATGGTTTGAATGCAGCCAGTACAAATTCACAAATAAATTTGTTTTTTCTGTTTCAATTTGGGACATCGCTGCCTTGTTAGATGCTGGGGGAACTTAGAACAAAATCATAAAAGCTAAGGAAATCAACAAAACGTAAACGTCTTCTTTTTCTTAAAGCCACAGACACAGCCCTAATTGGTGAATCGTGCTGGCAGGTATAATTAGATTTCGAAGTTGTTCCTAGGTGTCATAATGCTCTCAAGGAAGATACGCCTTCCTTAGCAGCAAAGAGCCTCCGAGTATAAGAAGAGGAAGTTCAGAGCATCCCTAAAGCATTTTAGTTTTATTTGATGATATTTTTTAAGCTTTTGTCCGAAGTATAAATGTTTTTCTTAAGCTCGTCGAATTTGTTGAAGATTACTCCAGTAAGTTTGATGTTCTTCCACTTTCACACAATGTTAAATAGGCTGTTGAGCTTAGAGTCAAGGATACCGCAGAAGATTCAGCATCAAAATACCTTTCCGTAGGGACTTTCTTGCTAATTCATCAGCCACGCAGTTATGAGGGTACATATCTGTGCCCTGGTACAAACGAAGGGCTGACCTGGTTGTGCTTGGCTAGCATTTATAGGCCAATAAATTTATCTGCTACAGTAAGCGGTACAATATTTGCCTTTTTCGTGTCTGGTGATAGCGATAAAAACAATAAATTTAGCTACAACTTCATCCAAACTAATTAAACAATGCCAGTCAACACTTAAATTTCGCTGCTCCCTATCTTAAGTCATTTTTTCAAGCTAGCCAACTGTACTACATATAGAAAACTTTGGCCTAGATACAACACATCTAAAATAACAGAGTTACTAAGTAGATCTGGACTCGACATTATAGCGATTACCACAGTCCATTGGCTAATGGGAAAATATCCAATCAGACTAAGCATTTCTTACAGCATTTTTAGTTTCAGCAGCAAGGAAAGCAATGAGAAATTATCTGTAATTCACCTTTTGTGCCGTCCTCGGGAGGACCAGGCAGCTAAAGCTAGGTAAAGGCGGTTTCCAAAGCGTCATACTAACAAAGAACTGCATTAGATGCGCTCAATAATGCTAATTGTCTGCAGAACTAACTTAGCCAAACTGTATTAGCCTTGTGTTCATAAACGTCAACATTTCGTCATACCTTTCCAGATTAGTTAGGCATTTCAATTGTGACTGCATAAAAAGTTAGAAGATTTTAGTGCGGAATAGTTTTATGTTTTTTGCAGAGGAAAGATATAACAACTATTAAAAAATAAATCCATGATTTGGCTGAATATTACTTTTGTTTGCACTGACACGACGTTTTCAAACGTGAAATAAATGACAATCATACTAAAATATGTCTGTGCAATGAATGCGTTCAAAAACACACAAGGAAAGACCTGCGGTTGACGTTTAATGCCCTAGAATGTTCATCAAACAAGTGGGTAGAAAAATCTATCAGGGCTCTCAACTCCACTGGATGAATCTAGTTATTGCACTCAGTCATGAATATGTAATTAGTATCATCGTCAAAGCAAAGCTCGGTCAGAATGTCCGTAACCATGGGAACCCTCAGGGTGGAGTTATATCCCCCTCCTGTGGGTGATGCTTATCAATGACATCATCAATTAGCTTAGTACAATGGGTATAAGTGCCACGGCATACGCAGATGACGTGGTCATAGTAGTGCAGGGAAAATACTTAAATATTTTAAGCGAAATTATGGAGGTGGTCCTGAAGACGATCAGCACTTGGGCAAAAAGCTGTGGTCTCAATGCCAACCGTTTCAAAACGGAACTAGTTCTTTTTATCAGAAAGTACAAGATACCGCAATTCAAATTCCCAAAACTCAACGAAGTGGAACTGTATCTTTCGGACCGCGCGAAGTATCTGGGTGTGATTCTGGACAAAAAACTGAACTGGAATCTTAACGTAGCGGAAAGAATCAAAAAGGCATATAATGCTCTTTTTATGTGCAAAATAACAGTAGGAACAATTTGGGGCTTAAAACTTGCTATGGTATATTGACTCAATACGGTGGTGGTGACATCCATATGTACATACGGCGCACTAGTATGGTAGAAAACAACAAACAAAATTAGCGGCGGTTCAAAGAATGGCTTCCATAGCCATTACAGGTGCGCTCCGTACCACCCATACAGCAGCATCAAACACCTTTTTGGACCTAACATCGCTTGATTTACAGATCAAAAAGATTGTTGGCAACAGTGCCATACGACTCACTGATCTGGGTTACTTCAAGAGCAGTAGTTTTGGATATGGAACGGTCCTAACGGAGCTACTGCCAGGCAATCCAGAGGGAGGACTGGGAAAAGAATGCAAGAATCAGGTCAAATGAAATTGCAATTTTCACAGATGGCTCAAAAACAGAGGAAGGAACACTTTCTGGTATCTTCTCAGAAGAAGTAGAACTAAGAGTGGCTATAAGACTACCGGATACAAGCAGTGTCTTCCAATCAGAGGTTCTGGCTGTCCTCACCGCGACTGAGCTAATGCTTATAAGATCGATATCCGAAAGAGATATCGCTATCTACATCGATAGCCAGGCCACACTCAAGGCAATGGTATGAACCAACGTCAACTCTGATACAGTCAGGGGCGGTCGCACAGTGCTCAAGGCACTATGCAGTCAGAACCGGGTAAGACCATGCTGTGTTGCAAAACACTGCGGTATTAATGGAAATGAACAAGCGGACGAGCTTGCAAGAAAAGGAGGGCTACTCGACAATAGTGAGGTTGCCAATATCAAACCACCCCTTTGCATAGTGAGGGGCACTATCGAGGAAAAAATCGCAAAGACTGCCAACCTAAGGTGGTCAAGCCTTGAAGGACACAGGGTATCCAAAGCTCTTTGGCCGCTTCTTGACGGCAAAAGATCTAGGAAGTTAATAAAACTAAACAGGGATAAGCTTAGGACACTAATAGGAATCTTGACAGCACACTGTTTCCTACGGCAGCACGAAAGGAGACTCAAATTGTCAGATACGGATATCTGCAGTTTCTGCTGTGATCTGCAAGCTGTTGAGGACATAACACACATACTGTGTGAATGCGAGGCCATATCGCGTAGTCGAAGAAAATTTTTAGGGAAACACTTTTTCGAAAACCTAGAGGAAATATAATAGACGGCATGAACTTCAAAGGCCTTCTTGGATTTTGCAAGAAAATTGGGTGTCTCACCAGGGCGATTTTTTAGGACCATTTGAAGACAAATTCAATTGGTTCCACAGGAACCGCAATTGGCCCGTTTTGGTGCCTAGTGTCTGTGTGATGGTATATCCATCACATCCCTATTTAACCTAACCTAAGTTAACCTATCATCGTCCTAATCAAAACAGTATACCACAGCGCTACACATAGCTACCTACCCGAGCGCGAATATTTGCGCCCCATAATGTTTGATGCTGAGCTACATATCCACTGGCTTTGTATGCAAAATTGCTGAGTTCTTTAAATAAGTCATCAAGAGCACAGAAAGGGGCAAGGGTTGGACATTTGTTTGCCACAAATATTGCATACTATAAAAATATATGAAAAAATTTATTGTATCATATAAAGGAAGGCAGTACGAAATATGATGAAATGTGACTGCGCAGGAAACGGCTGACTGTCCTATAACAATGGTCCATTCATAAATGCTAGCTTTGCAAAGCAAACACAATGCAAACCAAGAAAAGCTGTACGTCTATCTATGTACGTCGATCGCTCTTATTTTAATAAATATAATACGATAGATTGTCGTTAACCATTATTTAAACGAAAAAAAAACTAGAAAACTAGAAAGACCCGGAGAATGTTTCAAGCAAGCTTTGCTGGTTACTTTGTGGAAACTTGCATATGGATGGTCGTATCGAGACTATTTATAAGTAAGCTTCTGAGGTTCTTCATAAGGTGACCTGAAAGTGAAGCCGATTATAAACGGATTTTTTTTATGATTGGCGTGCGCACAAGCGATCTTATGTACCCTTAAGATGTTTGTACATAGCGCCGGCGAAAGGAAGTTAGGGAGGGAAAAAGAGAGATACCGATGTGCATTGGTTTTAAATGTTTGCTAGTTATACTGGCTAGCAAATAAAGAGCTCGGCAGGGCATTCCATAAATGAGTTGTACGACTTAGGATATAATGACGATATTTCAGAGTACGTTCGAAGGTGGGCTTGAGGGTGTTCTTATGAGTATTCATAGCGAGACGCGTGTTACAGTTAAAAGTTGGAACGGGCACCAATTTCGGTGGATCATTGGTGGTGAAAATAGCGATACAAGAAGGTGAGACGTTATGTTACGCCGGTGTTCGTGGGTGTCGAATAATATCTGCATCACCTATGAGTTTTATCGCACGATTTGGATCCTATCTATCAAGTGCAAAGAGGTCTTAGGCGCACATGACCAGATGTAGGCATTGAATGTACATTGGCCAGGTCAGAGAGGGTGAAATATTTCTTACATTGCCTGAAGATGGGTAGCATTTTCGACGACATCGAATATGTGATCATTCCAATGCAAGTTGTCATTGACAAACATACCGAGAATGGAAAGTTTTTCGGTTTCGACGATGCAAGTGCCATTCATGGATAATAGCTGGGTGTTTAAACGACAGCAGACAGCATTTTGTTTTGAAAGCATTAAATTCCACTCTGTTGATAGCTCTTCAATTGGTTATGGTGTTAATATTGGAATTTAATGCGCTTAACATACGCTGGCGTTTCCGTTCAACAGCCGAAGAGCAGGGACGTGAGTCCGGGAACGAATATGAAAAGCAGAGAGTACTGTCGTCAGCAAACGGATATATTTTCTATTAGAAGTAGCAGACAAGAGATCGTTATTGAAAATTAAAAAGAGTGTCGGAGACAGAACGGAGCCCAGCATTTATTTTGTGAATATCAGACATGAAACCATACAAGACAAATTTGAATTGAACGTTCCGAAAGTAGTTTTTTAATCCATTGAAGAAGAGAGTAATCGATCTCAAATGCGCGCATTTTCGACAAAAGAGCCTTAGGCTAAACTCTACCAAATGAGCTGTACGCAAAGTATGCAGCAAGCAGATTGGCCTTGTCCAAAGAACTGACATCTGGAATGTCATCGTAAATGAGCGTTGGGATGTAGTATGAGACAGAATTTCTAATGCTTTTGACAAATGACCAAACATTTTTACTACCTTTGGGACATTGTAGTATTTTTTGCGTTGTAGTCATTCCTGGCTCTTTTGAATTTTTTTCGGTTTTCCTCTGTCAGGTTGGTCTTGTAGGACTGAAAAAACATTTCTTTGATCCTGAAAGCCTCTTTACAGCTCGAGTCGTACCATGCCTTTTCTTTTGCTTTAATACTCTTTATCCGACGAGGCATAAAGGATATCATTCCAAAGAGAATAGTGTCAGTAAGCATATCCACGTCGTTATTGAGGAAACATAACAACCAGTTCAAATTCCTAAAGAAAGTGTTAAGTCCGCTTCAGTTGACTTTCTCGTATTGCCATACGTTTCTTCTAGGAATTTTTGATCTAACTGTGTGGTCAGTATACGAGAAATTAGCTAATATGACAGAATAGTCCGACGAGCTTAGAGGGGTGAGCACATCAATGGTGTACTTATCAGGGTGAGAAGTAAAAACAAGTCCAGGGTGTTGGCGGCATGACTATCAACGGTATTCGCGTGGGCTCATTTACAAACTGTGTCAAGTTAGGTGTAGTCTGTCAAGAATGTCAAAGTCACACAGAATTGTGTATATTGAAATCGCCCGTGATAACGATTTCAGTATAAGGATACAGGGATACAAAACTTTGTATGGAGTCATGTAATGTAAGGTCCAATTGCTGTCCAGTGTGGGACTTCTGTAAATAAAGCAGTAGTGGATAATTTGCTTACGGAGAAGGAATTTTAACCACAGGAAATTGAATTCCGAATTGGAACAGGGACTACGTTGTGCTGAAGTTTGGTCAGCTACATCACTACGCACGCAAATGGAGAGACCACGGTGGGAAAAAAAATAATGGCACTAGTTCGTAGTCAGGCAGTTTCAGATGAAAAGGTGTGGGCCGGGTCTACTTGTGTTTCACTAAAAGTGATTTACTTTTATTCCCGCGTATATTTGCTATGTCTACTCTAAATTCGCTGGCCATTATAAAAAAAAAAACAAACACAAACACCGACTATGCTAAGCAAAGCTGGGAAGTGAAAATTCAGACTTGGTTTAACGAATTAAATAGCTGTAGTTGTTATGCCCTTACAACAATAAAAAAAAACCAACCAAATTTACACTCACAACCCGCTATCCATCTGTTGTTACAGAGTTACATAGCAACTACAGTCACTAAGTGCAAAGAATAGCACCTCGACCAGGGGCAGTAGATGTTGCACTATAGCACTATAATTTCTATTCATTTTTGCTCAAATCATTGCACCACACAGCTAAATTTTCTTTTCTGTGCACTCGCGCGCGTGGAACAGTGTAGGTTGGAATAGATAATGGACGAATTTCAAAATCTAAGGAGATACCCATTTTCATACGTAGGAAGTTGTATTGGATATTGAATTCCTTTCCCCTTCGAATAATAGCGACAGCTATTATAACCGGCATGGTACATACTAAAAGTTACTACAGTACGTAAAACAAACTGTCAATCGATATTATCCCATTTCACTAAAACTTTACTGATGCCAGGTATGTTTTCACGGACTTTTAGATGGATAGGCCTCACTACACTATGCTTCTGTATGGCGAAACAGTCCATTAGATATGTGAAATGGATCACTTTCTCTTCCTCCAGCAGCACATATTTTTGGGAAACTCGGTGTATACACTTTAAACCTATCTTATGGTTCCTTAGAAGGACAATGGACACTAAAGAAAGTTCGATTTATGTTTAAGTTCAATGAGAGTGTCCATTCAATACTCTCGAGTTCTAAAGTTTCTTGAGGTTTACAACATGAAAGAGGCAATACACGCTGTTACAGTTTGCGTTGCTTCTCGCAACTTTATTATTATTACAATATTATTTATTTTGATAGTATAGATAACGGCAATGATTATGATATAGAAAATAGCCGAAACGATCTATCTCTGCAAATGACGACGCAGTAAGCAATGAAGCAAGAAATAAACGGGATGCCGTTATGACGCCAAGACGAGTACCAGCATAAGGTTCTTGCTACTTTACTTACAGAAATAAATAATCATACAAAAGTAACATCATACAACTTCACTTGAAACAGAAACATAGTTGTTATTACCACCTTCCAGCATCCTATTTAAAAGTTGTTTAAATCCTGCTTCGATTCGTTTTGCCTCAAAGTATAGCCATCTGTTCGTTTTGGCGGTTCTGCTCTTCTGCCGATTCTGTCTCAAAAAATTCCAGAATTTCACCTGTGTTTGTTTTCCTCCATTTTGCACTTGGCTTGGGATGGTGTTCGTGTTGGGTCAATTTTAGCCTCTGATTTTTTTTTTGTTTTTTTAAGAACTTAACACTCAAGTTAAAATGCCTGAACATGTGTTAAGTTTTTAGGAAAATGGAACAGAGAGAGATGACGAATCCACCAAACTCGACAGCAGGTTGCATTTAGGTGGGTCGATGATTTGTTTGGTTCAATTCACTTCATCGAAATCATCAAAATATTACCAACGGGTAGCCTCTCTTCCAGTTTGATTACTACGCTGTTTTATGCGTTTATACGTTACGAGAAGGTTGTTCCATTTTTGAAGATTGTCTTTCTTCGAGAAACTGAAAAGTGGACTTACTTTCCTGTAAAACATTTGACCACATAGTTAGATAGATAGATATTTATTTCGTTTGTAAAATTTTTTACAAGGTTTGCCACCACACAATTTACACACAGAGATATGATATTTAATAAATCTTTCAACTGAGAAAAAACTTTACAATATTGTTTACAAACTTCTTTGAGCATTTTTGAAGGGAAAATAACAATTAAAAACTCTCTTATGAAGAAAAAAAAAATAAACAAATAATAGTAATAAATAAATAAATTAATTAACTAATAAATAAATAAATACAGGATACAGGAGAAAATAACAAAATGTAATAAATATAGATAAACAACTTCACAAAAAACAGGAAAATAAATTAATAAATACAGAGCTATATATTTACACATTAACTATTATATTTATATATTAACAACAAGATTACAAATAGATAAGCTAATAAATTAACAAATAAATAAATAACGATTTACTAGAGCGATTTTGTTTTGTATTGCAACTTAAGCTAAGTGGCATTTAACTCATTAACGAGGTGATTTCCAGGCATACTACTATACATCTCATAAGAAAAGAGTTAGTTAGCCTTTCTATTCTGTCAGAGACCAATTCAACGTTGGCATGTCGATGCAATTTAGAGGTAGAATAGTACCAAGAAAGGTTTACCATCATTTTTAATAGTTTATTTTGCTGAATCTGTAATTTTTTAATATGACACTTGGCACATTTTCCCCACACAGGACAAACCTAAAGCAAGAGTGCTTGAAAAATGACCTTATGTATAATTATTTTATTTTGGTCGGATATCCCTTCTGACCTTCTGTTTATAAATGGGTATAAAATTTTTATAGCAATGCTAATTTTGTGCAAAGTTTTGCTTAAATGTCAATCTTTTATCAAGATGTATCTCACTGTGTTTTTCCAGGCTATCAGCTGCCTAATGACCATGATTCGTTCAGATGAAAGGAAATGTTTTTTTTCTAGTGAAAAAGATAGCTTGTATTTTTCCCACATTCAATTTGAATTTTCATTTTTTGCAATAATCACTGAATACTTCGGCTGCATATTTAAGATTCGTCTCAATTATTTGCTCAATTTAGACCGAGCATATGCGACGAAAGTATCGCTGTGTCATCAGCATAGCATATATTGCAAATTCACATCCTGGTAGATCTGGGAAGCCGGACAGAGTCATGGGGGACACCATCTGGCACACCTAACAAACTAGACGAGCTATTATTCACAAGCAGTTTTTTTTTTATAATTTACGCGCGCCTAAGGGGTTAGATACCCTTTTACTGTTGCCTGGCGTGGGCGGAAAGGTAGAAGAAGGAGAAAGGAAAATTGTTTTGTAGTGGTTTGAAACTCAGGTGTATTTGGTTTGGATATTAGCTCTCCAGGGGTGGGAGTCCGAATAGTACGGAGAGTTTTTTCTTCACTCAGAGTGATTCGAAGGTTATAATTCAAAGTATTTTTTTGTGCTTGAAACTCTACAACAGCCAAATCTACGTGTCAGTGTTACGCCTTCACACGCAGAATTTTTCTGACTGAGTTCCAATTACACAAATGAAAAACTTGAAAAACTTGTCATGGGTAGGATTCGAACCTTGTCCCTCCGAGTGAGAAGCGATTACTAGTACCACTATACTACGACCACCCCTTAATTAGCTTAAAATTACGGTTTGACAAGAAACTTTGAATAACATTGCACAAACAGGGAGGAAAGTTAAAGTTAAGCATTTTGAATACAAGTCCATTGTGCCAAACGGAGTCAAATGCTTTCTCTATGTTGAGGAGTAGCATGCCCGTCGACTTTCCTACACGTCGATTTTTCCTGATAAGATTGGTGATTCGAAGTAGTTGATGGCTGGTACTGTGAAATCGTCCAAACACAAATTGTTTATTTGGTATTAATTTGTGTACATCAATTATACTTAGCAGCTTGTCCTTGATAACTTTTTTCGCTAATTGGCCTGTAGCTTTTTTCTACTGTACTGTAATTTAGCTATTTTCTAGACAATAGGAAAGTATTGAATTTTGAAGCATACATTTATTATAAATGTCAAATACTCAATTCCAATCTAATATAGATGTTTCAGATAACAATTTTTGATATTATCCAGGCGAGGTGTTTTCCTAGTCAGTAAGTTTTTTATGTAGTACTTTGTTGTGTTCTCATTAATGAACGCATTTACTGGAGTATCAAAATCGATAAGATTAAATGCCTCCAAGGAATCGCTTAGTACTTTAATTGTATCCATATCCCATAAGCTATCCGAAACAGTATAATTTTTGGCAAAAGTTTGACTGAATAAGTTAGCTTTGTCATTATCCGTGTAGTATGTAGTCAAATTATCTTTAAGAATTGGAATTTGTTTGTTTTTGCTTTTGATAATTCTGACTATATTCCAAAAAGGTTTGGAAGCTTTGTCAATTGAATTCAACTTAGTATTCCACACTTCATTTCGTTTATTTTGTATTAACTTCGCGATTAACTTGTTAAAATATTTAACCATGGTGTGAGAAATTGTCTGCCTATACCGTTGCCAGTTTCCTCTATGTTTATTTCTTAATTTAATAAGTGCAATGACGGAATTTAGAAGTTTAATACAATTATGTTTTCTTTCTTTTTTGGGATACTCCGGTACGCAGATTTTAATACATGTTCAGAAAACATACTGATAATGCTATCAACATATACTTTCTAGCGTAGTTGGTAAATTTGGCTGTTGATAGAACACCTCCGTCAGTTAGCTTCACCAAGTGGCGCTCACTAACAAAACCATTTAACCAAAAATACGCTTCGTCCTTTCGCCCTTGAGGGTGGTTTTTCAGTGAAAATCCGGATTTTCTTCCAGCTTCAACAGTGCCAAAACAGTGAAAGCTGGATATGCACTTGGTCATTTGACTTTAGCTCTTGGGCCAAATCGATCTTACACGGACGTATAGTACAGTTTTTTTTGCAAAATACGGCACAGGGTCTTTCGAGAAATACCCAGCTCTTGAGAACGGCGCGGAATCGATTGATTGCGGTCTTGCCTCACCGTGCGTAAAGCCGCAATATTGTCTTCACTTCTGGCGTTTCGCCAGATGGGGAACGTGAAAAACGCGTTTTAAATTCAGGTACTCTCCACGCATATGACTATTTTAACAGGTTGCTTCATATTATCAATATCGGTAATATTGAATACATTAAACTCTGTAACGACTTTTATATCTACGACAAAAATGTAACAACTAAGAATCCGTATACACATATTCATGTTGGCAGGGTATAACCCAGGGTCTTGGTGGTCTATATACACTTCTCCCTCCTATAACACGGTTTTTCATTACGCGGTTTCGGTTATATGCGGAAAAAATTTTGACACCAACATTTCCAATAAGGCAGATCCGTATAGCGCGGGCATATGTTTTATTTCATTTCTGACCCAGTATTGCTTTTTTTTCATGAAAATCCATTAAACATTTGAGTGTTCTATAATTTTTGACGAATTAACAATTCATAAACATACAATCGACTTCATCCCACATACTAACATAGAACACTGCTCGCCGAGTATGTATGCATATGTACATATTACCTGAGGATGCGAGCATGCACTCGGCATCGTTTTGAGAAAAAAAAAACTCCGACTACATTTAAGAGATGATTACGAGTAATACTCGTCCGAACTGCATCTTAGCATCGTGTCATCGTAGCACTGTGATACCGTAGCGTCGTGGCGTATTGAACTCAAGATTTATTCAGTTCTTTTTGTAGTCAGTTTTGTGCTTTCCTACTAAATGGCGAAGCACAAAATTGTTGAAAAAAAGAGATCTTCTCTTTCTCTCAAAAAAAAATCTAAAAATTATCAAAGCTTTGGAAAGCAATGAAACAATCGTGACCCTATGTAGGATGTACAACGTAAACGAATCTACCATTCGAACAATACGAAAGAACGCCGAAAACATAAAATCGTCTGTTTTATCTGGACAAAAACAAAGTGTGATTGAAAAAACTGTGCGCGTACGAAATCCTGTGATCACCAAAATGGAGTCCCATTTACTTACATGGGTGGAAGATCAAAATCAAAAACAGGTTCCCTTTACTTCAATCAACTAAAAGCATACGAATTTGTACATAGATGTGTATGTATTTTTTCAACAGGTGGGATTGAATCAGGGAGAAAGCACTGAAAATCTTCAATCATCTGATAAAAGAATCGGCAGGAACTTCTTCGAATGAAAATGTTCTGGCTAGCAAAGCATGGTTTGAAAAGTTTTAAACGCGAAATAATTTGCATAATATCAAGTTCAATAACTTTACTGAAGAGTTGGCAAAATTTATTCGTACTGAAAATTATACCCTTGACCAAATATTTAACGCAGATCAGACAGGTTTGTTTTGGAAAAAAATGCCATCACGTACATTCATCTCCATAGAAGAAATATAAACCCTTGGGTATCTTGCTACTGAAAATTCATCAGTATCAGTCAAAGATTTTTGGGAAAAATTTAATATCAAGGACGAAGTTTTCTATATTGACGAGGCATGGAAGCAAGTTCGAGAAAAAGCAATGGAAGGTGCATGGAATATGATTCTTAAAAGAGAGACAGTTATTGAAGAGAACGATCAAGAAAATGAAATCACATAAGTGATCCAGTTAGCAAGAAAGGTGCCTGGAGATGGGTTTGAGGATATTTGAGGATATTACGGAAGAGGACATGAGAAAAATATTAGGAGCAGAAAATGAAGAATTGACTGAGGCAGATCTTCAGGATCTTCAGGAAGAAGAAAAAGAAGAAGATTCTTCACATGAAGAATAAAAAAAAAAACACGACCAACCAGCTAAAAAACCTGTTAAATAAGGTTGACAATGTCATTGCTGCAGCTAACGAAATGAACTACGACATTGAAAGGAAAGAACAATTTGAAAAAGAACTTGATAGCGACTGCAATGCCTATTTTCGCAGAAAAATTTTAAAAATCTAAGCAAATCATTCTTTAATCAATAAAATGTATAAAACGCAAAAAGATTTTAATTAATCAAACCGAAAATTATGGTTTTATATTTAATTAAAACGAAACTTGTAAATTAAGAACAAATATTTTTTTCGAGAATTTTGTATATTTAACCTTTCTTTTTTTTTGTCCCTCTTATAGCGCGGTTTCTTATAGCAAGGAGTTTTCAAGGACCATAACCACCGCGTTATAGGAGGGAGAAGTGTATATTTAATTTAAACCTAAAACCCGCGTTCAGATTACACTGGCAGGCTCAACCTTGCTTATTGAAACTTTATTTAAGACCTGAACCATTTTTTTTAGTATTTACGGCGCCATCTTGTAACAAAAAGAAAAGTCAGAAGATGGTGTACTGGTTTCTGGTATAAATTTATGGCAATTTCATTTTTTATACGAGTTAAATACTCAAATGCTCTAACGTTTGTGTGGACATCCGAGTACTGAGTACAACTTTTAACAAATATTATCATTCTTTTACCGTATTTTTTAAACAGAACTCTGTTTGCAAACCTGTCTATCGTCATCTATAGTCTAAAGGGCAGAATGAATCTAGAACGAAATAGGTAGCTCCGCATTTGCTATGGTCCTAGTCAGACTACAGTATAACAGTTCGGCGGTAGACAGTAACCGACCAAAGGTTCATTGGCCTGTTAGCAATGAAGATTTAGTATAAAATAGTAAATGTTGTTTTTACAAAATACAAAGTAATCCAAACATAAATTTAGAGAATAGTTAGTGACATGTTATATTTAGTGAAACAATAGAGGCAATGTAACATTGTTGAACAGTAAGCACAAATAAGTATGTAGATGGCAAAGAAGAAAAGATAGAATATGAAAAACAGAAGGTAAAATGAAACAAGTTAAGATAATATAAACTTTAAATCGGTTCCCATTAGATTACCGAAATTAAGCAGTGTGGGCGCGGTAAGTACCTAAATGCGGGAGATCACACATGGAAACTCGCTACACCACGTTGTGTTGACAAAACGCCACATGGGCATAGTACACCAGCGTAAAATCCCGGACTTTAGAAATTCATTTTGTATCGATCCTTTGAAAATAATAATAATAATAATAAGCTTTTAAGTTGATTAGATGATGAAGTGCAACAAGATCTCGATTTCATTTTACATAAAAAGATTCTCAATGTCCCAATGATTCGAATGTCTGCAGGGAGTGAGTTAAATAATTTGCGAGACACAATTGTGTAAATGCTTCTCAATTAGAAAAGTTGGAATGCTAACCATGGCTCTAGAATTGCTTCGAAGGTTATGGTTATCATTGACGGGGCTCTGTAAGTACTCGCCTCTAATAAAAAAAAAAACGTAAAACCTTAAAATAGTACAAGTGTAACTGGCAGAATTCACAGTTTATTAAAAAGGGCTTTAGTGTTGGCTAAGTGCGAAGAAAAGCATATTTTTCTGATTACATATTTTTGTGGTACAGCAGCTTATACCATATTGTAATCTAGAATGGGAGATGGCAAAATAAATATTTTTTAAGATTAAGGATAGCAAATATTTTTTTAAACTAGAGATATAATATAAATATTTATAATTCTTCACTATCTCAATAGTAAAGCATTTAGCATTACAGTCGAAACTTTCATTGTATGTGAGACTGCATCCACAATTCAGTACTCTAGATCTGCGGCAATAAGCTGCACTATTGGTTAAACTCATTTACAACAATTACAGGATCTGTCACGATAACGTTATCCTTTTCAAGTCTCTATAACGTTATGGTTTTTAGTTTTCCGATTAATTATGCTGTTTACTACTTCCCACTCTTTTTTGATGTTTCCTTGAGCACTTCTTAGTTTGTTTTCAAAGTATCGATTTCGACAAATACTGATTACTTTATCAATTTTTTTTACATAAATCGGTGTAACGATGTTTTAAAATAATATTTAGTGGGTGTTTACAGGTTTTACTACGCAGTTTGCGTTTCAGTTTAACTTGTTTGAGAAGTAAATTAGCCATCCAGGGTTGAAGCTTAAGTTAGGATTTGTTTTCTACGATCAAGACGCTTGAGCCAACAATGTGGTTTTTTAAAGTTTTCAAGAATGATTCATATGCCAGAGAGGCATTTTCTTCGGCATATGTGTCACTCCAGTTTTTCTCAAAAGTTTTCATTTAAAAGGTTAAAGTTTATCTTTGTGATTTTGTTGGAGATGATGTTAGAAACCTTGGGTGTTTTTTATGTTGTTAAAGATTAAGCCTGTCATACAGTGATCGGCAATATTAAAATCTAGGTTCAGACCTGCACAATGATTAATCTCCACTTGGAAGCTACCAAAAATATGGTCAAGGCAAGTCTTAGAGATTGGTCTTGTTGCTTCATTTATAAATGGGACCAAGCCATTATTAGCCAATAAGCCTACTGTTCAACAACTGCATTAGAGCTTAGAATGTCAATGTTGAAGTCACCAATGATAATGAGATTAGCTGCTTTCTTATTGTTTAATATAATTGAAAATTCGTCCAAAAACATATGCAGAGGATTATTTTGAAGCCTGTATACACAAACGAGGCTGAAAGTTATATTACAAATAGAACAAGTGATTTTTAGGATATCAGCGCTCTTGGCACTAGTAGAAACAATTTCGGGCTCGTAAGTGTATTTAACAAAAAGATTGTAATCTTCCGTCTTAAAATAGTAGATCCAGATCACAAATTACAGATCACAGATCTGACACAAATATCATGTCTGGTAAATACATTAATCATTCGAGATTCAATACTAATGAATCGAAATGTTGTCGCAAGCTTCTAACATTTTGATGCACGATGAAAATTAGATTATTACCATAAGAACTAGAAATGAAAAAGATATCATGGCAATTTTTTATGGTTTTAGTGGTAAAGTCGTTGTATGTGTTAATGTTGTCAAACATAGAATTAATCATTTATTGCTTCAAGGTCATCAAAATATCATATCACAACAACTTTACTACTTTCAATCTTTCTCAACAAAATATTTGAGCTATTACACCGTAAGTATTTATATTTTTTCTCTAGTTTAACTTTTTTTGCAGCCATGAACAAGGTCCTAGTGTACTTACTTGCTATTACTGCTTCCAGCACCAAACACCGAAGTATTTAGAGTTTTCCTTGCCAATAGTTTGTGAAACAGGTGAACACATAAGATGTTAGATTTTGTTATTACCTGAGTTACGTTTTAAGTAGCATTTTTCGATTTCATCAGCAGAGGCAGAGACATTCAAGGCGACATCAAAAATTGTTTGCATACCCTTAACTGGGTTAAAAGTATTTACCTCAGGTACACCAACTATCCCAAACACTTTCTCCATTTGTTTCTGTTCCTTTCAGTTCAGTGTACTCTCCAGCGACGAAACTCTCGATCTCAGTGAGGAATTTTCTTCTATCTATCGCTTATAGTTCACTTGGCGTGGTAAAATATTATGGTTCATAGAGTCATCGGTCCATATTTTTTTAAAAGATAATGGTGAACATTCACAAAACATTGTGGTGTACCAAATTTTGATAGAGATTTTTTTACGTCCGGCAGTTCAGAATAAGCCTAATATCAAATATGGTTCCAGTAGAATGGAGGCTTAGCCTAGTGACGATTGAGATTACTTGAAATTTGGATACTCTGCTGGTCACCCCTTGTCCGGATTTGACGGCGCCTAATTTCTTATTACTATTGTAACAATAACTCACTAATGCGACGTGAGTTATTATATTCCATTCCAGAATAAGGGTTAAAAGAAAATATACACGGAGTTCCGAATAATGTGTCAAGTTTTTTAAGGGTAGATTCCTTGACATACTTTGAGAAAAAACTCGTTGACGAAAGATAAAGAGGTTTTAAGCAAAGCCTTACACTGCTGTGCTTTGACTTCTATTAAACATTACATCTTTTAAATTTATGCGTGTATGGTAACAAATGGGTTATGGTTGAACTCGCAATTATAAGAACTTTAATTATAGTGATATCTTTTTTTATAAACCTAAAATTTTCAATTTGCTATCATGTTTTCCGGAAGAATATCTTATTAACCCACACTTTTTGGGGGAAACTTGCACCTAGTATTTACGAACAAAAAAAATGTCCGATCATTTGATCGCATTGTGCCCTGGGGCCCAAACAAGACTCAGTAAATTCATCCTACAGACTGCGTTCAGTGATGTTGTACATTCTCGAACCAACTTGGAAGCCGTGACAGGGGCAGCAAAGCTTTAAGCGCAGATTGACTGCCACTGAAGATGTCAATAATTACAGTGGACGGTTCTTTAAGCGGACAAGATGTATTGTAATGGTTGGCTTGTATGATTCTGTTTGAGTTTTAAGTGAACTACAAAAACGGAGGTTTCATAACAGCAAGGGTAAGAAGGTCGATATGCTTACACATGAATGTTTTGTCAAAGCTCGCAAAAAACCCATCCCTATTTCTGGACCATTCATTCAAAAGAAAGCCAAAGATTTTGCGACGGAGATGAATATTACTAATTTTAGGGCATTATTCGGCTGGTTATGATACTTTTTAAATCGACACATTATTTTGTACAGGGTACATTTCACAATGCGTTTCTGAATGGACCAGCCGGATTGGGTCATTATTTGAAAAATATGATCCCATGTGTCAGGATGATAAAAGGAAACAATGTCTTTTTAAAAAAAATGTATGGCTATTGCCTTTAACTCCCTTATTCAAATTTATTTCAAATTAATTAAACAACAAAGATAATTACGAACACATCCGTTCTTCTCAACTTCCGCTTCACGACTCACATTATTGCTGCAGCTGTGGGAACACCCCACCGTCCCTTTTTCGAGTACGGGGTGTGTCCTCGTGGCAGAAGTATATTTAGAACGCAGATGAGACAGATTTGTTCTTTAAAGCTCTCCCTATAAACCAAATTCATATTACGGGTGAGTCCTGCTCAGGATGGAAATCTACAAAGAAAAGGTTAACGATATTACATTATGTGAACCTGCTTGGAGGAGTTGAACCATTAGTTGTGATTGGGAAATCCGCACATCCACACTACTTCAAAAACATGCCGAAGCAAATCTAGCAGTGAAATGGTTTTGGAATAAACCAGCTTGGATGACATCCTCATCTTACTTTAACCCTTTCCTAACGGCTCCTAAAACTAATGAGAAGATATAACTTTTTGCAATAAAATCTTTTAAAATGATATAAAAAGAAAACATATATATTTTTTTCGATTTTTATTAGGGTTCTAAGTAGACTTTCCAAAACCTAGACTTTTTGGTACTGTCAGTAACTTTGTGTACCAAAAAGAATGTATTTTACAAACTAAGGAACATTTTGGACTTATTATCAACACTTATGTACTAACTAATCGATTTACGTCACTTTGACACACTTGGGCTTGGGACATTGGCTCCTGACGATTTTCTTTTTTTTAGAAATTGGTACGTCTTTCTTCGACATAAGGCTTTGTGTCATAGACCTTCTAAACTCTTTTAGTGGCATTTTCTCCATTATTAGTCCATGAGCAATATAGGCATTTACAAATGTTATATTTATCATGCCCCAGAATAATCTGTGCCACCACTTTGGAGACTTTCTATCCACACAGTACAAGTCTATCTAACGATCTGCGGTATCCACCCCTCCCATGAATTGGTTATAATCTTTCACAACCTAACTGATGATCTCGTGCCATCTTTTTCTTTTTGCGAAACAGTGGTTTCATCATTTCCATGAAAATTTGAGACAAAATGCACAAACTTGATATCTTTCCACTTCCAAAACCCAAAGTCTAGATTCGAAAACCTGTAGTCATAATCTCCTCTGTTCAATTTGTTATCAGCTTTCATATTGCTAGGCAGTCCATTTTGGCTACTTTTGATTGTCCCATAGCCAAAGGCCCCTTCAGTTTTCAATTTCTCCAGTAAGGGAAAAGATGAGAAAAAATTGTTAAAATATATGACTTTGTTTTTGCGCCATTCATTTTGCGGCAGTTCCAATACAACTCTTTCTCCAAGTGAATAATCAGCAAACTTAGCCGTCATTTGTTCATCTTATAACATAAATCATAAACTTCTTGATAAAACCTCTTTGATCTCCCAAGCACCTTAGTTTGTATCCCCTTTTTATAGGTTTCAACGGAAGATATTGTTTCAGAGTTTTACCTGGTTTTTTCTCTGGTTCCATGATAACATTCTTGAAATTTTCGGTTCATCTCTACCAGCATTGGCCTTATCTTGAACAACTTATCTTTACTGTTCCGAGGCATCATAGAATTATCATTACAATGTAAAAATGACAGTATTGCCGGAAATCTACCCCTGGTCATTGTTTTACATATAAGAGCGTTGTTTAAATCAGACGACGAACAGAAATGGTCAATCTAATCTGGTCTCGAATTGTAGCCCATATAAAAGTATATACCTATTACCTATCAAGGCAATCAACTCTTCTTTCTTCAAATTCAGTATTTTATTTTTGGTAGTAGCGTAAAGGTTGCTTTGATACACGATGATCTCTAATATGGAATCAATGAAAACCAAGAAAGTATCTGTTGGCGTATCGCAATCCGAAAAAAATGCTTCAACTGCTCCAGTGTCACCACAATATTCTGGCAAGTTAGCTTGCTTATCGAATTTTTCCCACTTTCGGTCTACTTCAAGTGTTTTTCGTGAAGTTGGTCTGGTAGCTACCGAAGTGTCTGGTATTGAAGCAGCGACATTCACATCAGGGCTTGCTGTGGCTGTTACCTGCTGAGAGTTCAATGATTGCTGTCTTTATTCATCCAAGGTCGACAGCTGGTTGACCTCTCTTTCCAATGCTTCTTCGAGAATTTAATTTAAGTAACTCAAGGGTTGTGATATCGAGCATCGTAAATAACCTGAAACAACACTACAATTAGTATGTACCATTCATTATTTCAAATAAAATTAAACCCGAAGTCCTTGACGGTACTTTGCAGTAACCAGCAGATTACTGACGATTTGAACATTTTAAGATTGCTTGCATTCTTACTGTACTATTTTCTTACTTCGGTAGCCCTACAGTTCGGAGTGAACCCCGGCTTCAGTTGCGCACTCCAAGTCGGTTAAGGTACCCTTTTGCTTGTCTGTGCCACCTAAAGCGAGACCTTGCTCTACAGCGTAGTCCCTTCTTACTTCTCAATCTCCTCAATCGCCTTCTTAGCTCCCTGAAACAGTTTTTGGCAAGAGTAATTATTCGATGAGATGTCATAGGCAAGGTAGACAAAGTCCCTTATAGCTTTAGACTGGGAAATTCTGTGCAGTTCATCGATGTTTTATGTCCCTTATTGTTGACAGCAATAAATGACGTTGCAACCCAGTTTGGCAGCTTCTTTCTCAAAACCATCGAATGCACCGATGACAGCCCGCTGAGATCTACCAATTATGTCAATAACTCTCTCTGACAAGATCATAGAAATGAGTTAATGTATGTTCTCCATAAAGTCACATCTCATTGCACTTTGTGGATGGTGCTAATTGTTCGGACGCACGTGACCTGTTAAGGGTCCACACACTCCACGTGAAGATCCGACTGTTGTTGTCCTTGTTTCGTTTGCTGGCCTCATCAACAATAAAGTCGTCTAAATCCGAGGCTCTTTTAGTCTTTTTCGTGGCATGGAAGCTACACCGACGCACAACTCCTAAACTGGAACCTAGGGAGAAAGATCCTTGGTTTTAACCCCTGGAGCAAGGGGTCGGATGTTCTGATGCAAGTAGCCCACTTCGGGGATGCGAGCGCTCAAGCCAATTTTCAGACCTTCTCTGAAATGTGGTGAACGATTTAAATAAGCAAGGGACAAATGAATTGTATGTTCAAAGTAAGCATATTATTATAATATGTTCAATAAAACACGATTGATAATTTTCTAACTAAGTTAATCCAAATACACCGCAAGAAAAACCGCACAGCAATAGCCTCATCATCGAGGCTTATTATCCCAATGAAAAGTGTCATGAGAGTAAGTTCTGATCTTTCGAATTTCGATGGATGTATTAAAGTTAGTGGTATCCAGGAAATGTATAATAAAATAGTATACCTCCGCCACTATATTACAAATGCCAAACTGCTTAACTCCACGTAGATATGACAGGTACCCCTGTTTCCGTTTTATTCCCACACTAGACTTTAGAGTCGCGGACATATGAGTACATATGTACATATAACCAACCAAGGATATCGCGGAAACCAAAAATGTTAATGTGGATATTTCGAAGAGAACCAAATGACACTTTATTTCAAGTAAACATTCATCCGGTTTCGGGAGCCCGTCATATATTTTAATTGTTGACTTTGATTTGGTCACAAACACAAATAAAAAAAAAGTTTAAAAAATCTGCCATGCTAACCGTGCTTTCGAATAGCAGTATATAGTACTATGGTCAACGTGGTATAAAACACTTGCAGGATAATCCAATTGGCTTTGACTTCAATTACTACGTGACTCAACAAGTTGAACCATATCAAGCAGGCAATATTATTCCGGGTCTGGGATTTCGAGTATCAAAACACTTTCATGTCTATGTATGTATGTATGTATGTGCACATGCATCGGTACCTTTTTCACGTTGACTCTATTACTTACAATGTTCCGTTAATATCGCTCCCAGTTATGAAAAAAGCCTAACTCATCTTTCGATTACGACATTAAACCAACAACAATGTAGTAACGTACGGAATCCGCATGGCGCTGCTCTCGTATTTTTTTTTTCATCTGTCGGAACAGAGCTTACAGATAAAGGAATAGTCCATAATATTTCTTCTATATGTCTTTTACAGAAATTCATCAGTCTTCTTAGAAAGATGGGTAAACACTTCAGTAGACCGAACACTCAAAGGATAGTTCTCTGCGATGTGGTTATCTGTCTCACTAGGATGTTGTGTCCCTTATGCCCACTTAGATACTTACTCGTAGCATAATCGCGGAGCCCTATTACGAGTAGGTGGATTGGTGTCGATATAGCGCTGAATTATGAGTTTGAAATCCTGAAGAGTTTTCTCATATGATTCCAAATCGATGACACCTCAAGTGGTCTTTTACTTGTAGTTGAATGTACTGAACAATTATGTTCATAGACTGTTCTGTCCAAGACTTTGGAAAGAGTTCTTTGACTGCCATTCGCCTTAAAGCAGCGTATTATTTCTGTTAGTGTGAAGTGAATACGTTCCAACTGTCCATTAACTGAACTAGAGTATCGCGGAGTTTTGAAAATTTGGATGTTGAGTTGGGCATTGACTATAAAATTAATTGAGGAGGAATTAAGAGATTTTTCATTATCAATCACTATAGCTTTGGGGGTGCCAAATGAGAAAGTAGTTCCAGCAGAGGTAATTTAAAGTCCTTAACCGCATTAGATATAGTATTTTTGCTGGCGCATATTTGGAGAATTTATGTTTAGCGGTTAATACAAGACATTTTTCAGTGGAATAAATCTCTATGCTATACATACATATGGAAAATCTCACCAGGGCATTGAGGGCTTGTTGGGGTGTCTATTATATTTCTGTTCCTTACATGTATCATAGTACACTGTTTAACCAAATGGTTTATTTTGGCATTCATTTTCTGAATTTTATTTTCCTGTGCATTGCCTAGGGTTCTTTTATGATTTCTTCATTTTGTCTATCTTCATTCATTCCTCGTTTGGGTAAATCGGATTTTGTAATTTTGTGCGTGGGGTATAATTGCTGAATTTTCCCCATTAATTTTGGTGGGGCGAATGCCCCCATTTATTCGGCTTAATACAAGTTATAACTTGAAAATTAAACTTAAACTAACACTTAAAAGTAAGGTTGGTTGGAGTGGTGACGGAGAACGGACTTCAGGTAGGAAGTCAAAGATGGCAGGGTTTGAGTTGATTTTACGTACCATACGGGAGATTGGTTCGTTCGCACCATAGGAGGTGTGGTGGGTTGGTAGATAGAAGAGTCGAGTGGTACGTAGATTACGAGGGTTAGTGTAGAAGAAATGGAGTTGTGAAGGGACGCGCATTCAACTTGACCTGAAAGTAGTCGATGAATGAAGAGAAGGTCTGCTGCATCTCTGCGATCTTCAAAAGTGTTTAAGTTGATAAGGTTGGGTTGGTGAATTCTTTGGACCACCATTTTACAAAACCTAGTACAGAGTTGGCTTTGAGGATTACCTCATCCATATGTAAACGGAAGTTGAGCTCCCTATCACACAAAAAGCCGAGGTCGCCGAGAAGATAGAGTCGGGGAGGAGATTGGTTCGCTTATGTGAGAAGGTGATGGATTGGCATTAGGGCGATATTAAGTTCCAAAGAATTTTTGAGGCACCAGATCGAAAAACTATCAAGATCTTGTTGAAGGAGGAAAGAGTCATGGGGAGAGGAAATCGTTTTGAAAAATTTGGTATCGTCGGCGTAAAGGGAGACAGACGAGTGTTTGATGATCATATCGAGATCATTTATGGTTAATATAAAAAGAAGGCGACCGAGATGGCTGCCTTGAGGAACTCCAGAGGTGGCCAAAAATGGAGTCGAGAGGGTTGACCTAAAACGAACACTGTAAAAACGGTTTTCGAGGTAAGAGGATATCCATTTTTACAGTATGGGTTCAAAGCCGAAGGCAGACAATTTGAAGATGATTAATCGATGAGAGATTTTATCAAAGGCTTTGCTAAAATCGGGTGCAACTGCATAGACTTCGTTGCCATTCTCTAGGGCAGAGAGGGCAAAGGATACGAATTCAACGAGATTTGTGGTGGTTGACCTACCCTTTAGGAAGCCATGTTGTCTAGGGGAAATAAGTGATTTGCATTGGAAGCTCAGAGCTTCATACAAAATACTTTCAAAGAGTTTGGGAATATGGGCGAGTTTAGCGATGGGACGATAGTTGGTTATTTCATTCTTTGATCCTTTCTTGTGGATCGGGGTTATGAAGGAGGTTTTCCAAGCCTGAGGAAATTCTCCTTGTGAAAGTGATAGACGAAAGAGATTAGAAAGGGCAAGGGAAAGAGAGGTAGAACATTTTTTAAGAAATATGGCATGGAGGCCATCTGGGCCGGGTGTGAATTCGTCATTGAGTTGGTGTAATTTATATTCGATATAAGACGGGTTCAAAATATGAGAGATAAGTGGGCCATTGGAGAGGTTCAGTAGGTAACTAAAATAGGAGTCGTTGGTGAAGGATTGTGAGTGGATCGGTGAGTGGATCGAAGAAGATCGGTTGATTGTTAAGGTAGCGCTGGTAAAGGGAATCGTAAAGTTCGGCGAAATGAAGATAAGTACCAAGATAGTTGGAATAGTCGGAAAAGGATCTGGTACGCAGGAAAACAGCCCATAACTTATTTCTCTTATTTCGTAAGAAACGAAGCTTGCGATTATACCAGGGAGGACTAGTAGATGATGTTTTAAGGCGGAAAAACGGAACGTATAGGCAAAAAGAATTAAATATTTCTTTATAAAAAATGGATAAGGCATCATTTATACTTAGGTTGTGAAAGTTAAATAGGGATCTGGTGAGATATTCACTGATTTTGTGAAAGTTTGCTTTGTGAAAGTCATGGGATGAGAGAGTTGTGGGGGGAGTGGACTTTAATGAAGAGTTATGAAAAAATGAAATTAGAATGATGGGGAGGGGTGGTAGTTATCGATTGTTGAGAGAGATAGGGGACAAAGTGAGACTGAGGAGTTAATTGGATCTGTTGTGAAAATAAGGTCTAATTGCCTGTCCATATAATTGGATATACCACTGACTTGGCATACACTTGAGTCAGTTAAGCGATCTAAGAAGAGACATTCCTTAGCTGAGTTGGCTTTTGAAGCGATGAAAAACGATTGATCATCTGATGGAGTCCACTGTAGCTGGGGAAGATTAAAGTCGCCGAAAATAAGGATATCATCAATAGAGTCTGACAGGTCAATTAAATGGTCGATCGCATTAATAAAAAATTGGTAAGATTCGATAGGTTGAGCTTGTAGGATGTAGCAACATATAACGTAAAGGGACTTGAGAGCGAGTGATATTTTTATTGCGACAATGTCAGCTTTAAAGGATGAACAAAGTGTAATGGGAGATGAGTTAAGGCTGTTGTCGATTGCCAGTAGGACGCCTCAACAGGGGGAATCATCATTTGTGCGGGTAGTATCGTCGTCGCGAAAAACATTAAAAGTAGGGGGGAATAATTCCTGGTTCTTTATGTCGGGAATCAAATTTGTTTCGGTCAAGGCGTAAATATCAAATGGAAGGGCATACGATTGACGTAAGACAGCATTGGTTTTAGAGCGAAGACCTCTTATATTCTGGTAGTAAAATGTAAGAGGGATATTGTGGGGTGTAGGTGTGAGGCAGGATGGTTTAAGGGCTGGTAAGGGAGGCACGTTATGGACGAAAAAATTTGTCGTGGTCAGCTTGACTTCGCTGTAGGTGTGAGACTCGTTTAGAGTGAACGTAGTTGCCGAATGCAGCAAGGTCGTCTGCTATTTTCTGAGGGGACATGTTAAAAATCTCGTGGTACCTGACATAAAGGTTCCTGAGACTGGTAGGGTCGGTAGGGAGGCCTTCCTGCTGGATGGAAACCATGACGCTGGTTTTCCCTTCGTAGCAGACCGAGTCCGATTTGTCATAAATAGGCAAGAAAGAGACGGATGTTTTCATATATCTTTTTTATTCTAAGCCTAGAGAGTGCATATCGACTTTCTGTAGTGCCATTGGTTTGCTGTGTTAGTTTGACAGTGGGGGGAAAAGGGGACCAAGAATAGGAGCAGTGGAGGAGGGAGTTGGAGATAAATGGTTGGATATGGAGTTGGACGAGGGTTGGTCAGTACGAAGAAGATTGATAGAGTCGTTTATGTGTGTGAGTTCGTTGGATTTAAGGGGGTCGGCAAAATTTGTTCCATCGAAGTGATATTTGATTACTTCGCTCTAGTTGTCGTGGTTAGATTTGTTTCTCGACAGATTTTGGATCGCTGCCAGTTGCTTTTCGATCATTCTTCTTGTGGACTTGTAAGCTTCCACATTATTGTCAATGCAGTTTATTGAGTCTTCAATCATTTCGATTCTGTCAAGAAAAGTTCTGCTAATATGACCATTCTCGGTTAGCATCGCATTAAAAGACTCGTTGTTGCATTTAATTGCCAGCATAACATGAGCCAAGGTGATCTCTATGCATTCGTCGCAGTAAAAATTGATGACACTGCAATACTCCTTGAGGTAGGTAATGGATCTCCGGGTAAGTCCGATGTATATGGCATGGAATGATTTTCCACAGAGACCATTGCATGCTACTCATTCGGCTTTGGGGTCAGCAATTGAGCACAAAACACTAGCACAGCACTTTTCCATTATTTGATTATTGAGGTTAAATTAGGTCGAGTAACAATTTTTATTTGGATTTTTGTATTGTTTTTTTTTTGTTTTGTTTTTGTTTTTGTTTTGTTTTTTTTTGTGGTCAAAAACTGACACAGTTGAATTTGAGGAATGGGCAGACAAAACTAGGTCGACGAACAAAGACGGGAAATATACTGAGTCGGCAGTTTACGGGGCTTTGAAAAAAAGTGGAAAAAAATAACTGAACTCGGTATACGGGAGAAAAAGAAAAACACGTCCGCACAGGTTGACAATTGCAAACAATTTTACATTATCTCTCTGTTGTATGGTTATAGTCCAAAAGGAATTGATAGTCGGTAGTCGTGTCCGCTGTAATTGTAAGCTAATATCTAAAGACATTTACGGGTGTTTCAGTGGCTGGAATCAGATCGTGGACTGAGCTTTCGGCACTATGTTTTGCGTAACGGTTAGTGAATTCACATAGGTTTTGGAGGCCTGGAAGGGCCTTTGAAAGATGACCAGTGCAGTCATATTTGCAGTTCTTCACTGAGCAAGCTGTTTTCTCGATGTCCGACTCCTTCAGCAGCAGTTGATGAAAGCCGCTTTTAAGGAAAATTACTGAGAATAACTTACTCAGGCCTTGTTCCGCTAGTGCTTCGTTTATCTGGGGTATCAGGTATTTATCTGAAATTTCGATGCTGTTCAGATTCCGATAATCGACGACCATTCAATATTTTTTTTTCCGGATGAGTCAAGGTCTTTTGGCATTATCTATATAGGAGAATCGTAGGGGGACCCTGAAGGTCTTATAATGCAGTCTATTAATATTTGACTAATTTGTTTTCCTAGTTCATCTCTTAGACCATGGAATATTGATAAAACTTTGAGTATTCTGATGCTTCCAAGGACGTACGAATTTCATCTTTCACGGTGGTTGTGAAAGTTAGCCACTCATTGGGTTCTGTAAATAAGTTCGGAAATTCTTGATCTAACTATTGATTTGGCTTTTTTTGCTGTGGTCTGTTTTTGTATCTATGTTGTTAATTGCAGAATAGACGCTGTTTAAGATTAAAATGTAAATTCAGAAAAATTCTTGTTAGTCACTGTATCGTCCCTCTCAAGATGTAGTACATCATAATCACACCAGAATCGTACCATCTTTGTGCAGTTGCAGTACAACAACAGTCCACCAGCACTAACCATGGTATGATTTTCTACACACACACACTATTATTTTGAGGCAGAAACTTGTTTAACCACTGGCCAGCACACTTGTTGCTGATGTCCAATCTAAGATTGCCTCGTCCACTTGAATTTCGACAGCAGCAGTGACCACAGCTAAGTAAATTTGTAAAATACAATTTTCTACCAATTCAAATTAATTCAAATATATTTGTTCGAACCATATTCATTTAATTTTTTTTGTGAACATTACTCATCAGAAGCACTGTTTTATTCTGATCTTCACTTCATTTTTTATGATCAAGTAGTCACGATTAGTGTGAATTATTGCGTAAAGCTCTTTCAAACTATCGTTTCCTTAGAGAGCATAAAGGGCTTTAGAGTAGGTAAGTGAAAGAATTTGATATTCGTGTCTTTGAAACCGAATAAATTAACTACAGTATGGTGACTTATTTTAGTGTTACCGTCTATAGATTTCGCGCAGAAAGATTGTGCATTGTTTGTATATTTTAAAACAAGACCTGACTGAATATAGTTCTTGTTTGAACCAGTGTCTATGAGAATTTGTAAAATTTGTTCACTCTTCATTCTGCATTCAAAATAGGGCAAAGAAGACCGATTCAATGAATATCTGTATATACAATATATCTGTGAAATAAATGGGTTCTTGGTGTATGTCAGTTGGAATTCCGAAAGATTCGACATATTGTGAAAGAGATTTTCTTCGCAATCTAGGATAAGTTGGTAATTAGCTGCATCGCTACCTATCTTCTTCTTGATCTTCCTGATATTGTTCAGTTTGTTTTTCTTGGTGGTTTGCATCAGCTACCTGCTATATGGAAGTTCCGGTTGCGTCTGTTGTGTAGATGGGGGTATTCCTTTTTCCTGTTATATTACGCGTATGTTGAGGCCTATTCACGTAATCTACCGCTCTCGTTTAGACACTGATGTATATTGGAACTGCTCTTGGTTGAGGTTTGGGTGCAATTGGACGTGGTGGCATAAGCGGTTGGATCTGGTTATTTCGATAATTCGGAAGGACTGGTCTGTACATGAAGTGGTTTTGGTTAAATTGGTTTTTCCATGGTAAAAGTGGAGGGTGGACCAGATTGAGTCCTGTAACTTTGATTCTCAAGCTTTAAACACAGGTATAATGCTTGAGGTACATAGGTTCGCTCTCTTATGCCAAGATGTCTTGGCAGATCGCCTCTCAGTCCTCTGACAAAGGTGTATAAGGCCTTTTCTCTGTATGTTTGCGTGAAAATGTTGAATGACTTATTACCATTCTCCATAACACCACCATAAATGTGCGTATACCACATGATAAAACTCCTGGATTGTAGGATTCCTTTGAGCTAGGGATGTCATTTGATATTCAAATGTGGATAAGTCGCGTCGGCATAATGCATATTATATAACTCTTCCATACTGGAGGTTCATTGCACGACTATAACACCACATCGGCCTAGCCAACTTGGGTATTTTTTGTATATTTGTAGGGTTCTTAATGTCTTGATTTTGAAGAGCCTCATTAGTAGCAACTCCACCAATATTGGGTGGATGTGCCCTTGTTGGATGTGCATAGGGATTCGGTTCAGGAACATTTAGGATAGGGGGTCTGATAATTTTTTTAGGATTTGCCACATTTATTTTAATATTGCTTGCTTGAAAAAAAAAATTAATTTAGAATTAAGAGAGTTGAGTTGTGTATTTTGATTACTTATTTTAACACTTCTAATTTTGCACTTTTATATATATTTTCTTGTATTTGTATAATATGGTAATGTAATATAGTTTAAATTAATTAATTTATTTTTTCTTACTACTCTTATTTTTTTTTCATTTTTAATTTAATTTAATTTTAAACTGAGTTTGCTAATTATATTCTTTAATTTCTTAGTACTTATAACTTATTTTCTTTAGTTTCAATTCCAATATAAGTTTTATTTTCTATTTTCCGACTTTTTTTTATTTCTAAAGTTAGGCATTACATTGGTCCTGACTTTTCGGTGATCGTGGTAGAGGCCGACGATTCCTTTTTTTCCCGCAGGCGAAGAGTTCTTTTGTGCTCCTTGTGAAGCTGAGAACGGATTTTCCACGACACTCAGTATTACTTGAAGACGTAACCGAACCGAAGTATTCACTTCTGCTGTCCTGCTCGGGCGCCAGTTAAAAAATTATTAATTAATTTTTTTTTTATAAAAAACCAACATTATTATTCGGAATCTATACTAAGACTAAATGATTTCAATTCATGAACTTGACATCTAATCAATTCATGAACTTGACAGGTAACAGATATCAGGTGAAATACTGCACTTTTGTTTATATAATGTGTATATATAAAGGTCACACCTAGATTTCAGTAGTGAATAATTTCTGAACGTTACCTTTTTTATGTTATCTTTGATATTTGTACAATTTTAACCATAGATAGCTACACGCTAGAACAACGCATTAAAATTATTCGAAATCATTATGAAAATGGTCGATCTTTAAAAAATATGTAATTTTTAGTTGTAAATAATCGCCCAAATGTGTCGACAATTCAAAGAATATTTAAACAAATTTAATAAATTATTCTGTCCACCAAAACGTGAACGCTCTACTAAGAATATTGCTGCTGTAGCACAAAGTATCGCTGAAGAACCTTCAATATCGATATCATGAAGTTCTCAGGCATTAGGCATTAATCCATCAACTGTTTGGCGTATTGTAGATAAGTACTTGCATTTGCATCCTTACAAAATCCAATTAACACAAGAATTGAAGACAACAGATAATAATCGACGCAGAACTTTCGTCAATTGGTTGTTAGAACATGATGCTGGTTTTTCACGCAAAATCATTTTTTGTGATGAAGTTAATTTCACATTGGAAATGGATGGATTCATCAATAAAAAAACTGTCGCATCTGGGAAGAAGAAAATCCTCTAATAATCTCAGAAAAATCATTACATCCACAAAAATATGCTGTTTGGTGTAGTTTTTGGGCTGATGGAATCATTAGTCCATTTTTATTTTCTTTATTTTCAACAGGATAAAGCTACAAGGCACACAACACGTGCAAACATTAGATTACTTTCTTTGGGGTTTTTTAAAAAGTAAAGTCGATGTGGATAAACCAACAACAGCTGAAAAACAACGTTCGGACCGAAATTGATGAACTTTATGCGGTAATGTGTGAGCGAGTCTTTAAAAAATTGTATGTTCTTATGAGAGCCCTTAGATGTGCTCAATGTGGACTTTTAAATCATGTTGTTCTTCACACATAATTGTTAATAGCACTATTTTTTTTTTTTTAAATAAAAACACAAAAAAAAGTCAAAGTATTTACATGCTTTATTTAAAAAAAAAAATATCTAGGCGCATCTATTGAAACAATCTTTATAAGTATGCCTTTGTGCATATAGCTATGCTACATACAAGCCAATCAAAGTACTGATAAATAAATAAATTTAAATACTCAATACTACATACACAAATGAGAAAACAAGAAAAGGGATGTAACAGCAAAATATCGTGCACGATCTTCATCTTTAACCTGCAGACATACATATAAGATAAGCGTGAGTGTTTATTTTGATTTATAAACTTACATTAAAATGTCGTCGGGGGAACTGCCCGGCAATGTAAAAAATAAACTAAGTTAAGAAGCAACAGCAAGCCTCGGATACGGACTGATCTACTGTTGACAACCGTTGCAAACGAAATAAAGACAACGAACTTCTGACCTGCACGTAGAATATTGGGTCCCTTGTAGCCGAACAACTAGCAGAAGCTCTGGACTGCTGCAAAGCAGATGTTATCGCAATCCAAGGAATGCGGTGGGATAGGCCGGACAAAAAAAAGATGAAAAACGGTGACATCTACTATTGTTATTGAATGCAAAAGCAGTGCCTATTTGGATGCGGATTTGTTGCTAGAGGCAGACTTAAGCAAGAATTCTTCAGTTTCCGGCAGGTTGACCAGCGCTTCGTGACAATCCGTATTAAGGTTGAATTTGCCAACATTAGCCTTATATGCCCACACGCCCCCATAGAGGATAAAGATGACGACACCAAAGGCTGCTTCTACGAGCTTTTGGACAAGACTTACAATCACTGCATTAACTATGACATTAATATTGTCCTCGGCGACTTTAATACAAAGCTAGGCAGAGAGGACATCTTTGGTAGTACTGTAGAAAAGTATACCCTGCCCGTCTCTGATGTACTGAGTTTCACTCGGACACCACAACGGAACACCTGGTTTGAGCGCATGCAGCTAAGTATGACGCATACAAAGCGGCGCTGTGTAGAAGGACTAGAAATATTCACGAGCTCTACCAGCAGAAGAGGAGAGACGAGAACCATCTTCTCAGAAGGAAAAACAAGGACAGGAGAAGCGCGCGGTCGAGGAAATTGAGAGATACAACTCGAGGAATGAGATTCGGAAGTTTTACCAAAATGTAAAAAAAATCAGACCACGGACACAAACCCGGAACCCATGCCTGTAGAGACAAACAAGGGTACTTAATAGTAGAGTCGCAGTCGATGCTGAGGATTTGGAAAGTGCATTTCTGTAGACAGTATAACGGCGATGGCACATCAAATACCACTGAAAGTCAATATGAACCTTTCAACCTAAACGAAGTAGACCAACAATTCCGCCCAACGCTTAAGTCCAACAAAGTTGCTGGAAAGGACGGCGTGACTTCCGAGGTCTTTAAAGCTGCAGGCAATGACTTTGTAAGAACCATATACCAATTTATCTGTAAAATATGGTCGGACGAAAGTATGCCCGATAAATGCAACCTCAGCATTGATTGTCCGATCCTCAGGAAAGGAAACCTTTTTTACTGCACCAGTAAAGATGCATCAGTCTTCCTAACATCGCTTATAAGATCCTATCTGCCGTATTGTGTGAACGCATGAAGCCGTTCGTCAATAACCTGATTGGGCCATATCAGTGTGGCTTTCGGCAGGAAAGTCGACCATTGACCAAATATTCACACTATGGCAGATCTTGGAAAAAACACATAAGCTCCAAATCCATACACAGCATCTACTCGTATAGAGACGAGCTATACAGAGCAATGCCTAGTTTTGGCATCCCTGCAAAACTCATCCGCTTGTGCTGCACCATCCAAGTCGGGGCAAAAAAAAAAACTCACCGAGAACTCTGATATCAAACAAGCATATAGACAAGGCAATGCGCTGCCATGCGATTTCTTTAATATCATTCGTAAAAGAATAGGGAAAAACTCACGAGTCAACTTTCAAAATGCAGTCCAATTACTCGCATACGCATACGATGATATTGACATAATCAATGGAGCTGTCAACCCCCTCTCTCGAACAACAAATATTATAATATATAATGACCCTATATTATAATAATGGATAGCACCGTCTTGGCTGCTTTGAGAGGAAAATTCTTCAGGTGATTTTCGATCATGTCTGCGTGGATGGTGAGTGAAGGAGGAGATACAACGACTAACTGTACGGGCTGTACAGTGGCTATTGACTGAAATGGCTGGGTCATGTAGAGCAGATGGACACCAATGCTCCGGTCCGAAATGTCTCCGAATCCGGAAGACTGCAAAACTGGAGGCAGCTGGCTAAGCAACGAGCTGGTTGGAGTCTCTTTTTGAGGCTTATACAACTTACGAGTAAGTAAGTAAGCAGGTACATATCTGCATTTATGTATGTATTTAGTTTCAAGCATCGTATTTAAATATATATTTACTAAGCACACTATACACTTAAACGTTTAGCCTTTTCATAAGTCCGTATGTTAAATGTTTGCTCCATAAGTCGTTAAATGTAGTGAAATCGTTAAAGTTGCACTGACTCAATACATACTTTATTTGTGGAAATCATTTTTGTCCCGTGTTTGTAGAAAAAAAATATCTTAAGGCGGATGCTGTTCCTTCCTTAAATTTAAATTCTGATTTGGATTCAAACTTGAATTTAGAAGATCTGAAGTCTCCTTTAACTAAACGAACGTCGAGGAGTTGACGTACGGTTACGTCCCATTGAATGGAAAAATTGTTAGATTTTTTCCTTCGGCGTGCAATATCTAAGTAACCTATAGCATCTGTGATTATACTTTAATTTCGAGAATTTAGAAAATAATATGTAAATAAATTGTTTCTTTTTTTGTAATTGTTTTTTAAGGTGTAACTAAAAGTTCGTGTATACTGCATACTGAGTCAAGTCCGCTAAAAAATATTTTCAAAAAAAGTGTTACTTTGTGGTCGGGACTCAGAAATGTATTCAGGAAAGAAAAAACTATGAGCTAGTGAGTGTAGGAGCAAACGGAAGGCGATTGAGGCAGACAATACAAAACCTTGCTGTGTGTCCTTCAACATCAGTAAGTCTAAGTTGCAATAATTTATTGCCTACAGAAAATATAGCAGAGCCAGTTCAGGCAGAATCAGCCTTACATGTGTTGATGTTGAAGAAAGTAGTGCAATTAATGTTTTACCAGCATTTGAAGATCCTAAATTATGGCCAAATTTAAGTGATTAAGTTATTCAATTATTTGTGGATTAGTGTCCTGTTCAAGTAGAAAATTTTGATTTGCCTGTAACTAAAATCATTTTTTACCAAAGAGATTTAAGAATTGGTGAGAAAACATCAAGGGTATGGTTAATTTACTCGAAATATTCGGACTCTGTCTTTTGGTTTTGCTGTCTCTTATTTTCGCGATAGAAAAGGAGTGTCGCTTTGTCCAGCACAGGCTATAGTGACTGGAGTCACTTGTCAAGGGCTATTCAAGAGCATAAGATAAGTCCCTTACATATGACAGCTTTTCGAGCTTGGAGAGATTTAAATTTAGTTTTGCAAAAAGGTAAAACAATAGATTCTGGAATGCAAAACCAAATGGCCAATTAAACTGAGCATTGGAGAAATGTACTGAAACGGCTTGTAATTCTCGTACAATTACTTGCTAGACAGTCTTTAGTGTTTAGAGGAAGCTCCGATGTTTTTTTCTAGCAAGGCAACGGCAATTTTCTGCAACTCGTGCGAGCTGTAAGTCAATTCGACATGGTTCTAGCAGATCACCTACGTAGAATCCATCATCAAGAGACGAAGCACAAATACCTAAGTAAGGGCATTCAAAATGAGCTCATAGAACTTTTGGCAGACGAAGTTAGAACAGCTATTTTAGACAAAATAAAGCGAGCTAAATATTTTTCGATAACTGTAGATTATTACTAGGAAGGAACAGCTATCTTTGGTAGTTAGAATAGTTGACCATAACAAAAAAAACTATGAAATTAAGAAATACTTCTTACGATTTTTAGTTGCAGAAGAGACAACCAGATATGGATTAACTGAGCTAGTATTAGGTGAGCTTTCAAAGTTAAACCTTGCTTTATCGAATTGCCGGGGATAAGGATATGACAATGGTGCAAACATGAAAGGCAAAAATTGTGGTATGAAAGCAAGAATTAAATCTCTGGAATCAAGAGCTTTGTTCGTTCCATACTCCTCACATTCGCTGAATCTAGTCATCCTTGATGTTGTTCAATGTCATTTTGACGCAACTCTGTAAACATATGGTCGGTTCTGAAAATACATCTTATAAGTTTGACACTAAAACCCCTAAGTACGAACAGATGGGAGAGCAAAATAGATGCGATCAGGCCATTATACCTATACTTAGGAGAAGTTTATGAAGCCTTTGTTGAACTATCACAAACTGATGAACCTAAATCCAAAAATATGGCCCAGTCCCTCGATGGCCAGGTGATTGATTTTACATTTGGTTTTTGCTGCGCTGTAATTTGGCACACAATTTTAGATAGGATTAATATTACTAGCAAGTTCTTTCAACAACTATATATGTGCCTCAAGCTGGCAGTTGAGATTTTGTATTCAACGAAACAATTTCTCATAGAATTGAGAAATGATGAAAAATTCTCCTTATTTTTAGAGGAAGCTAGGATCATAGCTGTTGATCTAGAAGTTCCCTTCACTTTTCCAATTATCGCAGTCTTGCGGTCCCGAAAAAGGGCAACTCAGTTTTCCTACGAAGAAAGAGATGAGCCCATTATAGAACCACAAGAAAGACTTAAGGTAGAATTTCATTTTAAAGTTTTAGATCAAGCCATTTCATCAATTTCTGAAAGATTTGAGCAGAATTATATCAATATGTATATAATATTGGAAAGCTCAAATCAAATCCAAGTTTACTTTCAGCTGAAGACTTCCAAATTAGATAAAATGTTAACTTATAATGGCAGTTCCGATTTTAGTGACTCAGAATTTTATCGAGAAACCATCATGTTGTCAACTCTAATTAATGAAAGTGATTCCGCGATAGACATTTTTAATTTTATTCATAACAGAAATATGAAGACTCTTTTTCCAAATACTGTTATAGCCCTACGAATAGTTTTGACTTTACTAGTTACTGTAGCATCAGGAGAACGTTCATTTTCCAAACTTAAGATTATAAAAAAATTCTTACGTTCTTCAATATCCCTGGAACGATTGATATCTTTGGCAACCTTATCAATTGAAAAGGCGTGAACGTATTTAATTTATTTTTAATAGTTAATAAAAAAATTTTTCGTTGCTGATTTTGTTGGTTGAACTTTTTTGATTTATATTTATATGTATAGAGGAATAGGCCTAGTGAGGAAAACACAAAACACTCTACCTCCTTGGGAGATGTGGAAATGTATATATACATAATTAAATATTTTCGATTTTGCGATTGTTTTAAAATTTACTCGTATTATTTAAATCTAGATTTTTAAGGGGCGCTATTAGTGCTCTACGCCGGGCGCCAAAATTCATCGAACCGGCCCTGACTCGGTTTACCATGTGCTAGTTAGAAGCGGTGAACTATTTTTTTTTTAGACAGAGTGGATATCTTAACAATGACCGCAAGAGGAGAAGAATAGACATGGCGCACGATATGCTTGCAGTGAGAGAGATTCCTTAGATGTTCCAACCATCCACAACATCGTTTTCACGTACGACAACCTTTTCCTTTTTTTCATAACTCCCTATAGTATCCTTCGTATCGAACTTTCATTGAGTTCATTTTTGTGCTTGTTTTTCTATTTGGCATGATTTATTTGTAGTGAAGAAGGAGTAGCAGCTAGATATGAGCAGAGCAACCGCAAGCTTGCCGACTGCTGCACAATTCTAATGGTTTATTTCCCCCTTTAACTTTTCTTCGTCTTTGCCACAGGTGAAAATGTTATTGAGTTTATCTTCTTATTTATTATTGTTATTGTCTTATTTGTGTCCTTGTGTACCTTGCGGCCCAATTTTTATGCATAGTTCCAAAACTAAAAAGAAAATAAATAAAACAAAACTTTAGAATTAAAAGACAATTTAAAAAATAAAATTCAGTGTTATTAGAATTGGTTTAAAGTATTTATTAAGAACAAAAATAAGTTCGATGATCACACCTAAACAGAAAGTAAACAACTATACAAACGATACGTCAGTTTGATTAACTAAAGTCCCATCACCTAATTTGATGGCCAATTTAATGGTTTCGCTGTCAATTCCTGACTACAAGCAGACTCGTTTCAACCAAATCACTAGCAAACATTGACAGAACAGCAGGAGCTTCTCCAAAAAATTACCTGTTTATTTCTATTCTTGAGTCGGCGCATACAAATATTCGTATCTGTTCAATGCTATCCGTTACTTGTGTAAAAATGAGCAAAATATACACTTTCTCGTATAAGAGATTGTATCCACAATTTTCTGTATAAGACCCAGTACTAAGTTAAAGACACATTTCCTCCCTAAACTGCCACTTTCTCTCAGAACTCTGTTTCCCTTCGGCCTGTTCGAAAGTGTATTAAGTTGTCGGAAAGTGAATAGTAAAATTATTTTTCCTCCTTTTTTCTCTGCAAATTCAGCAAATTGTTCGCATACTGTGATTCTTCATAAAAATTGAATTATTTGAAAATTTGATATTTTTATTTGTTTATTCATTAAATAGGAGAAATAATGAAATGTTCGTTCTTCTGATTAATCCGTGTCTACGATGCCGTAACATCTAAATAAAAAAAGTAGTGTAGTTTGCCAATCTAATTAACCAGATAAAGTGTTATCCAATTAAGTATATAGTATAAACTTTACATAGAAAAAAAATCGGTTTTTCTTCTTTTAAAGAAAAGGTGGAATTGCAAAAGAAAAAAGTGTAAAGAAAATTGTTTCGGTAGTGTACATATAGGAATACCCATATTAATCAATATTCAGTTGTTCACAAATAAAAGCTTAACCTATTCGAATATTTTCGATCAAAAATTCTTTTCAACAAAACCCAATCGGATCTGGAAACCAAAAATCAGTTTTATAGAATCAAGATAAAAAAAAATAAACCGGAAAAAATTTGAAAAAATAAAACCGACCTCCCCACAGCTCCTCACTGCCAGGAAGGAAAAAAAGGAATACCTACCTCATCTCCAGAGTCCGATTTGTTTTTTTATATACACCCTATATGTATGTGGTAACGCGACTGTCAAAATAGAATTTTATTTCACTTATTAAAAAAGAATTCGACAACTTAAACACGTAGAAGGGGTAAGGTGTTCGAAAATAACTTTTAACGTCTTTAGCAATTATATTTGTAGTATTCGTACTGATGGTTTCTATTACATATGTATGTATTGATTTTTTTTTTCAAAAACATTATTTTTAGCTTTCCATGATGTGTAACTAAGTGTTTTTTATTAGTATGTTTAACGCATATTATGTACATACATACATAGATATATTTGATGGCCAAGTTAATTGAGAACAATAGAAATCTTCATTTGACTATCGGTTTCTATGAGCCGATATGTACATATCCCTATCTACAGCTGACTTGAACACAGGGTATATTCGTATGACATTGAGATTCGTCCTTCGATATTTTCAAGTCTAATTATATTTTTTACAGCTCCAGTGAGGTTTTGCACTTGTGTGGAAAAGCTAGTCACTGAGAAATACTGCTAGAGTAGAATCAGCAGTCCGAGAAATTTTATATCGAACTGTCAATGCTTAAAAATACTAAAAAAAATAACAGGATTCAACGTTGCCGGGTTTCAGAATTAGTTCTACTTTGAAAATTAGGTCGATTTGCCGGGTGTCAGAAGAAACTATGATAACAGAAGCAGATTGCATTTAAAGTCCTTGAACCTAGACATGGCTGTAATGTTTTTGCCTCGTTCAAGCGATTATTTATGAGTTGAATTTGTAAGTGCATAGTATATCAGTTTTTTTTTATAAGCGACTTGGATTTCTGTAATTGGCACTTAAAGAAAAATTGAGAAAAAATCAGAGCACTTTTAGTAATTCAAATTTTTTTTACATTAACTATTTCGAATTGAGAGATATTCTTGGTTCAAAATGCAGACTCCTGGAAAGGTGATAAATTAGGTGCCATATCGGGACAGTAACCTGCTTAATACATCATTAACTATCAAGGCAACGAATTTTAGGATTGTCTGCCTTGTCACGTGTGGCCTAGTACTATCTTGAGGAGAGAATACTCCAAGGCGATCGATTGATCATATTTCCTCTGGGGCTGCTGGATCGTCACTGGAAAGGAATATTTATTTCTTTAAAATTTTACTACTTGTAATTGACACTTAAAAATCTTGTAATACCATTGCTGAAGCTGTTGGAGGTGATTCTTTACGTCAAATTGTTGGTCACATTTTTCAAGATATGCAGTTTTCAATCGCAACTTGATATGTTGTACCAGGTTGTAAAACTCCTTTAGTCAATTATAGTGAAATATATCTCTGGATCTTTCCCCAGTTTTTAAGAAGTATTTTATTAGAAAATTTCTTAAAGCAAAAGTGAAGCCGATTATAAAGCATTTTTTTTCCAAAAACATCAAATCAATTTTCGATTGTGAAAGAGCAATGGTCTTATAACTCTATTTTTGAGTTAACTGGACACTATATATGTACATAGTCGCAAGTTAAAATCTTACCTATAAGTCTATATCTTATAGTTAAGGTCTTTAAATGGAAGTAAATATCTATTGGGTTGTACCACATGAATGTCCGATTTTATAGTAAAAATTTAAAAGCAAATATTATTTTTCCGTAAATTTTTATTCAATCAAAATAGGATCTATGACATTCTCTGCCAACGTGATACAAGGTTAAATATTCCTTTTTCGTAGAAGTGCTGACTTTTTGAGGCAATGAAATCTTCAAAGGCTTGTATGACCTCTGCTCGGTTCCGGAACACCTTCTGAAAAGAAGATTGCAGAAAAGATGGTAATCCGTTGAGGAAATATCAGGAGAGTACTGCAACTGCAACAGTTTTTGCACCGTTGCTTGCGAGGTATGGGGTCCAGCATTGCCAGGCAAAAGGATCGGATCGTGTATATTGAGCAACGCAGGTTGCTTTTCAGCCAATTTGGCATGCAATATGTCGATTTCCTCTCAATATTTGATAGTCTTTATCGTTTCTCCTGGTTGAAGAAATGATGATTGGGTTGGTCCTTTCGATGTCCACCAAATTGTCACCATAAATTTTTTTTGGGTGAAGATCGGGTTTGGGGGTGTGTTTTGGTTTTTCATCTGCATCCAACCACTGCTCAGATCTTTTACGATTATAATAATATACAGTATCCACTTTCAATCATAGGTCTATCCGGTGCACCCACGTATCGAGTTTCATATGAGAGAAATGTGTCGTCTTATTATCAATGGGGATACTCTCATGCTTTGTGAAATCTCCCGCACCGATTTCGTTGGGTCCGCATCCACCGTTGCTCTTAAAACATCGTCGTCAACTAACGTTTCCGGCTTCCCAAGTGGTTCAAACCAACGTCATACAATGCGTTCGTTTACCGCTACATCCTCAAATGCGTAATTAATGTTTTTCATAGCCAATGACGCATTATGTCCCATTTTAAATTCATAAAGGAACAGCGTTCGAATTTGAACTGCCGACAGTATGGTAAACAATTCCTAAAATTCTCACACGTCAAGCACACGTATCACCTTATTTTATAAAAAAGAAAAATTACCATTCTGGCACAGATGTTCACTCGAGAACTTCTTATTTCCGTCTGAACGAAAATCGTACATTTCACGTGGTACAACCCAATAGAGGTTTTTCTAAATAAAAAACTAAACTAGAACACCCACATCAGAAATGAAATAAGGTGAGCAACCAATACATTTTGGATATGTCATCTCATGTACGGTGAAATCTGGAATTTGTAGCCTTAAGTTCTTTACGACAGCGCTTTACAAGCCTCGATTTTATTTCGACTACCGCGATGGCCTTGATAGCAGCCTGGCTTTCAATAAATACACATCCCACAAATCCTCGTGGGATATTTCTTTTATTGCCGCAAGTTTGGCTGCTTCTGCTACAGCCAATATCTCAGCCTGGAAGAAATTGCTGTATTCCGGGCAGGCGTCGTGAGCATCGTAAGTTCAATTGATAAGAGGAGGTTCCGGAGCTGGTTCCTGTCTCAATCATTGATCCATCCGCGAAAATGGATATCTTGTCTTGTACCATTTGGTTCCTGTCTCATTACATTACAGATTCTTGCATGTATAGATATAAAGGCAGACCATAAATACATATATTTTCCAATTCTGTCCTTGGCGTCGTTCTCATGGCATGATTCGTGCCAATACATTCAGTCATCTCTGCTTTTGCCATTAACTTAAGGTTTCTGGTTTTATTAGTGGAATTCCACCTAAACTTTTTGTATAGGCATGCTGATTTGAGGCCAAATCTTCTGTTTCGTTTTTTTTTTATAATTAGCTCGCGCTCAAGGGGATATTATACCCTTAACCCTAGATGGTTGTTCTTTTTTTACGTACACAAAGGTTGTTCTTCGTCGAAACGACTACGACCGTTTTGAAATTTCCGCCGTTTGTTCCCCTAATTCAAAAATCTCAACTTTTACAGTTAGTTATAGTTGTTCAATACCTTTTGTTATAACAATATATAAAAATTAAGCATATAATGACTTCATATTTTTTGGATATTTTTTTAAAACAGTCTTCTATTCAATTACAAAATCTTGCAACTTAAGTCCGACTTCAGTCAACTTTATGACTATATTCTTAGCAAAACACTTAAAACTAATACCAAAACTCAATTTCATAAACAATATTTTTTAATTTGTGCAAGAGGCAAAAAGTCCAACTTTGTGATCACCGCAGACATGTTTTTTGCAATTTCACACAGGATGACTTTGTCATTCTTCGCTTAGAAGACGGACAGAATGCACATATTTTTCTTTTTGTTTCAGTGCACTGGACATTACCTTTGTTTCTATCCTCATTACTGCATCCTAACATTGTTTCGACATTTCTACGTGTAGACGATTTTAGAGTGGCCACTTTGGTCCTACTTTCCAAATGTGGCTTTACAAGAGCTGAATGCAAATATTTCATAAATTTTACTCGATTATATGGTTTGTGTTCCAAAGCAAACTCATTGTGAACGTATATAATATATGAATTAATAAATGCGATCTTTAACATACCGTACAACAGACACATTGGCAACCGATTTGTCTTACGCGAGCAACTCATTGTACTGCACATTTGATCGAACGTATTGACACCTCCTTTCTTTGCATTATAAAATTCAATCATGTTAGGTTTGTTGCTAGTACTATTGATTGTTCCTTCTTCATTACATGAAGATAGCAAATAAACTAACTTAGAAGTTTTCGGCTTATATAAAAGAAGTGTGAGTTCGTTGTCATAACAAAGAATAGATGTGCTGCACTGACCCTTTGTTGATTTCAGCTCTGATGGAATTTAATTTTTGTTTGATCGCAATGTGCCAACTATTGAGAGCTTGTATGGTTCTCTAAGGAGTGACTTAACCAACGGTATTGACGTAAACCCAATAGTCCATTGTGATATTTCGGTTTATACCATATAATGACTTGGTCAACTTCTTTACATAATATTCCCCCTAAAGTTAAATTTGAATTTTGTGAACCTTTCCCTAAATATGGTAAAGCATCAACCATACAATTTGTGTCACTATCACATAATATAACAATTTTAACTCCATACTTAGCAGGTTTGTTTAAAGTTACATCTCCCTCTAAATGCCAATAATTGCTCGGCAATTGTCAATTATGGTTCAGGAGTATAATTTTCACAGCATTTCTGTATGAACAGATCCCATATTTGTCGGCATTTATAGCTAGACGTAGCGCTTTGCCATCAAAACGAAGACGTGCCATTAAAAACTTAAACCTATATTTAGACATTGTTGAAAGGTACTCGTACTTTGGTCCAGAATGCGAAGCGTTAAAAAGTTCTTCGGAAGATAAGTGGTTGTCTTTCATGGCAGCTGTCAAAGTTAACACACCAATCAGAACAAAAATTGCTTGGTAGATAGTTTCTTTCTCTACGTATTCAGTGCGGCAGCGTATTTCAACATGAGTCCATTGAACTATTTTTTCAACAATTTCATTTTTTAGAAATAGCTTAAAAACATCCAGCGGTTCAACAATGTTCCTGCATGCTCGAGCTGGTGCTCGGTTTTGATGCACAATATCTTACCAATATGAGACTTACGATGAGACTTAGCCTTTCTTGTCGACCATTTATGAAAGTTTTTTCACCGGTTTTTAAAACATTTTGTGGAATATCGTCTTCGTCCGAAATACTTTCCGACGAAACTTCACTTTCCTGCTCATTTTCTTCAACTATTTCTGCCTCGCTTTGTACTTCTTCAAGTTCACTAAGATTATAATTTTCATTACTTAATGCAAGAAAATTTGCAATTTTATCATCACGTAAAAATTTGACGATCATTGTAAACTAAAACCCTTAAGCTCAAAAAAAAAAAAAAACCTAAATGATTTACATATACACATATGAAAAAAATTACTGCAAATTTTTGAGATCACACATAAGTTGTTCTTTGTCGAAACGACGATGAAAATATTTAAAATTGTTACTTACAGAAGGACTAGCCAACTGCACGACCGCACTCTTCAACAACTTAGAGACAACCGCAGCTGTACCGAAAATGAGTTTAAAATAAAAAGAGCAAATATGAAAAACAAAAAACGTATTAAAAATTTATTTTTCATCGATGCGACGAAGAACAACCGTCTAGGTTAAAATATTTCCACACAGGGCGGGCGATGTGGTGCAGATTACTTCGAATATGAGTATCAAGCAGTTTTTCTAAAGTTTTTAAAGTGTATGGTGCTATACTTATGGACCTGAGGTCTTTTGGATGGGTATGGCTGGGCTTTACTTCCCTCCAGCATTTTCGCATATATCCATATTTGATATTACTGCTGAATAGTTTTCTTTAGGAACGTATTACCTCCTGATTTGTTTTCTGAAACATGGTTGGTAAGATACCGTCCAGTCCAGGAGATTTGTAAGCGGAGAATGAGTCTATAGCCCACTTATTTTCTTTTCTTCTGGTATCCCCTCTGGGATTTCATATTAGCTAGGTAAAAAGGGGTCTATATTTACTACTGGTGTTGGAGTAGGAGTGCATCCAGGAAAATTGGTTTCTAACAAGCTTCACTGTTGGATTGCGTGTAGCAACTATCTGGTAGTTTTAGACCTCCAACTTCTGTAGGTTCCCTTGATATAACTTTCCTTAACCTCGCACACTATGTTGTGCATTGAATGTTGGATCTCTCCATGATTTTCTTTTAGCGCTGCAGACTGCGCTATTTTATTTCCTTAGACTGGCCTTATATTTGCCCCAGTCGGAGCACAAATTTGGGATTTTAGCTGCATTGAAAGGTTTTCTTGCCACTTTCCTAATCCATTGTAGTTCTTTAGTCTACCAATGTGGGAGTTTTTGGATTTCTTGATCTTCGTAGAGTACGCTTGGTTAAAAGCCTGTGTGAAGATCATCTCCAGTTAGACAAGCTAAGAAAACCATTTACACCCAAAACAAAAAATTGTTAATTTCTGAAGAACAGGAATGATATCTGAAAAATTTCCAACACTTGATAATGTGGTCTGAGATATTCCTTACACAAAATGAACTTATCTCCCCAAACTGAGTGCCATATATGTCCGGATGTTAAAAAAAGCCATAGAACACAATCTGAGTGACTGCCATTTAGGGAGGCGTATCTTCATCAAGAATAGTATTCTCTGCCATTATCAACGCCTCGGCTAGTGATGATCTCAAATGTAATTATAAGAAAAGGATATGAGTTCCTAATTTGATCGGTGTTCGTGAATAAAATGTATAACTACATATATTTTTGTTAAAATAATTATTAAAATTGTAATTTATGTTAGAACTGAGCTAAATTGAACTCTATTTTTTATTAATAATGTAACCTATGAAACGTAACGTAGGATTACGTATTGTTATTTAGTACATTTATACAAAAGTATGACAGTTTGTGAACGTAAAAATATGGAAGAATTTCCGGAAAATAATAAAAAAGCCTCTTGGCTGTAACCCTTAAAGAAGGTCAAACGTGTTTTATTAAAATCCGCATTTTCCACCCATTTTTTAACCCCACACATATTTAGAAAAAGTATTAAACCCTACACACCCCAACAATCGGCTTGAAATAGCATCATAAAACTCATGAAGTCGTATATAAATTGCCAAAACCTATTAAGATTCTTAAAGATAACTTGAATAATTAGTGTAAGTTTTTCAAACATGAGTCTGTTTACTATAATTTGCTGACTATTTGTCAAAATCTTCAAACTTGATGTTGGAACGTTGTTGGAAAAATATCACTAGCCAATAGGTTAAAGGGGACTAAATCCCTAAGACTTTTTGGCCAAAAAGTGATACTTAAATTATGGGATTACTTTTAATGAAAATTAGAAATACGTATACATATTCACGGAAGTCCCAAGTTGGGAAACAGTCTTTTATATTGAAGCTCTGGTTTCCGTTAACCAGTCGCCCTCAATTCAGACGGCCGTCAACTTATTGAAAATGACTTCAGCCTATCATTCCGAAAAGGAACGAATGGCAACATCCGAAGTCATTATCAATAGGAGCAAATAGAGGCATTAACCTATCAACACTTGTTATTTCAGACACACAATCGTCTGAAATAACAAGTAATAGCTATAAAGTGATTATGAATACAAAGCGCAGGTCATAAAGCGAAGACTATATTCTCAATGTCTGCGTGTTTAGAACTTCGGTTAACATTAAATAGCAAATGTTATTATGACAAGCCCCACCTGGAGTTTGAGACAGGAAAGGAACGTAGCTAAATCATTGAAAAATAGTCTTAAGTAATTAATTTTTATTACCCATTATTACAATTATTCTCCGAACTAGTTTTTACTAGGATTGTGGCAAAACCAATATTTTGAAAATATCAAAAAAAAACTCGTGGGTCAAGAAAAATCGAGAACCACACGATTGTTGCGCAAACTGAAAGAAAATTAAAGCCTAGGCTCCGCACAACTTTATTGAGAAAAACCGGTATGAACTGAAATCAAAACCAGAAAAAAGCGATTTTTTTTAAATATTTGTAATAGTTCGTCAGTTAGTTTTAGGTTGCGTTAGCAACGAACAAAACGTATATGACAAAAACGGAAAAATTACAAAAATATCTAAAAAGCGACTTTATGAGAAATAAAGTGCTATTTATATCTCACGTTATCATATACATATTAAGATATTAAGAATGTATAATCACTATGAAGAGAACTCGCCCCGTTTGCAGGGTTCGATATCAGGCGTTCGCAGATAATGCAACCGGATTCATACATTGAAAATAAATTCAATAAAACGAAGACTAAGCTTTCTTTTTCTTTCTTCTGGTTTAGTAAAACTTCATCTTGTTCTCTACTTCTATTATTCTTCGTTGCTAATAACTAAGTCTTTGTGGTAGGTAGACCCGCTGAAATGCAACTTTAGCACTCCCCAAACCATGATAAAAACAAAACAGAGTGACCAATGAATTCAACTGAGGTTGGACTTATGCTTATCCTCGTGTTAAAGCTAAAAGCTCTATCCGCTGTGGTGAAAAAATTATTGTTTACGGAGAATGACTGCGATTTTAAAACTTCCACCCAACGTGTAATTTGCAGACCGTCACTTTGGCAGAAAATTCGTAATTGTCTGTCTGACTTTGCATTCCCCGAAATAGTTTCCTCCAAAAAGTATGTACAAAGAAATAATATAATTTTTGTGGTAAATTATACCGCATCGTAGGAACCGAAAAATTTTTCGTTCTCGGTATGTGTGTCAATGACAACTTAGGTTGGGATGACCACGTATTAGATGTCTTCAAAAATGCTGCGAAATGTCTAGGTTTCCTCAAGCGATGTAAGACATACCTCACCCCCTCTGATATGACCTCAATATATGTATTTATAAGTTATTCATCCGCCTAAAAATTGGAGTACAATGCCCTCATCTGGTCATTTCTGTACCTGCCAGATGGGATTCAAAACAGTCAGTCAATTGACACCTTCGAACATCGAATAAATATCTTCTGTGTCACTTTGTTTTATCGCTATTTTCATCACAAGTTCTCCATTGAAATTGTCAGTAGCATTCCGCCTCTTCAAGTCTTCAACCACCGTAACACCCGCCTCGCTATGAATATGCATCAGCCTCAAGCCCACTTGCGGACGTACTCTGAAATATTATGATTCTTTCCTAAGAGTTGTGCACTCGCTTTTGGAATGCCCTTCCAAGCTCTTTATTCCCTAATCATTATATTCTTCAAAAATTTAAAACCAGGGTTCATCAGTATGTCTATTCCGTACGTATTTTCCTCCCTAATTTTCCTTCGTCTGTGATATGTGCAAATATTATAAGGGAATAGTAATCCCTTGAGCGCGCGCTAGTTATAAAAAATATATATATGTATGTATATATGGCTACAATCCCAGAGTCCTTACTGACCGAATCGCTAAAAACCTTTCGAAAAGTGCTATGCTGCCAGCATCTATCGCAGAAGATCAGTGGCGAGATTGTCAAACACAGCATAATAATGAAATATGAGAGCTGAATAAATGGAATATCAGGATCGTTTGCTTGATCATTCAAAAGACACACACTCTGAACTGGGCCAAATATATAGGGATCAGTCTCCTTAACGTCATATAAAAGATTTAATATGATAGGTCCTCATCAGTATGATTTTAGGTCTGCCTTTTGGCAGATCTTGGAAAACATCAGAAACTTCAAATTGATACCCTTCATCCGTTTATTAATTTTAAAGTAGGACAAATAATAGGTATGAGCTACGAAGAGTCAAGTCAGCTCTGCCAAACACATCCATCTGTGGATGATGACAATTGAGAACATTCGCTGTTTCATAAAACTCGCCCCTGAGAAAATAGATGTCCAAAAAGTTTCAACAAGGTGACACATTAAAATTGAAACGATTGTGCAAAACTAGCAGCGATTTTCGGCCTCGTCTGCATAAATGGAGTTTTCAGAAGAAGATATAACAACGAACTGTATGTTATTTACAGCGGCATTTACCTGGACAGATTCCTCTTGTTTTTAGCGTAAGTGCCTGCCGCGTGGGCTTAAACTTACGGGATGCCCATACATCCATGGGAGCAAGGATACGCCTTGCCATCGCTCACAATGATAATTCATTTTTGATACCAATTCGGAACTGTGTTGCCGGCACAAGTTCCACCCTTGGTATGAGTCGAGGCCGACCTAAAACCTCTTACTGTTCTTAGGGTCACAGCACCCAGCACTTATTGCAACTCCACATTGAGTCAACCAATGGAAAACCAAAAGGAAAACCACAGGAAGACTCTTACCCGCGATTTTGGGTTTAAACCACAGCCACCATGACGCTCCCACAAGGGGGCCTACCTCTAACAAGTCAGGCCCGGACCGAGATCCGGGGGGCTCCTGACTCCCATGGTACCGTGATTTAAGTCCTGGTAGGGACTACCGGTGGTCCAGCCGCCAACAAGACCTATGACCGGCAGCTTGTGACTGATCAAATCGTAGCAACCTTCGGTAGCGTCATCTGAAGATGTTTACGATAAGACCAGTACTTTGCTCTGCCCCCGTTCATTATTAGACAACGTCATTAAAGGGCGAAGCCTTGATAATTGGGCGGGGGCCCATTTACCTGGACAGAAAGACTAAGATTCATCGACGCCGATTACTAAATGTGAGTAACAGCAAGTGAATGACGCAAAATCACTGTAGCGCCACATTGCGCCACTTAGAAATCAAGTTGAGACAGGAATCCTAGTATGAATATGGGATGTGAATACATGATTTAAGAATGCCAAAATGCCTCAGTACACATATTTAAAAGAGAAACTGAACTCTAACCCACCTAAAGTCGATTTATTAATCAGACACAAAATTTCTAATTTTGAAACAATTGCTTACGTACGAGTGAAGAAACAGCTCCAACACTCAATAGGGATATTAGCATTTCTGACATTTCCTATCACGCCTGATAAATGTATGTTAAGGTTATGAGCTTGGGATTTGTACACTTCTTGAATTTGGGGCATGATGCCAATTTGTCACCTTATCTTTCCCATAAAATAGTTCTTACTCCAGTCAACTCCATCTTTCCTAACTCTCATCTTCCTGCTCTGTTTCAGAATTTTCCTGTCGGTTTTCTATAAAATTTTCAGTATCACTCTCACTACTACTACTTGTTTCACCAAAATCTTCAATAGAATCGATTTCAAAGTCTTCTAAAAGTCTGAGGAATTCCGCTACGTTTCGTTCAGGGTTTCCAAAATTATACGATTTGTTTCCACTTGCCAGAAAATTATATTTTTCAAAACTCAAAAATGTTACAAGAACAGATCAAAATGTCTATAAGATCAAAATGGCCATAACTTTACTTCAAGACCTTCAGCCACCAAATGAATTGTTCGTTTGGGTGGGAAATGCAAATTGAGGAACCTAACCTGAGATGTATATTTTTTGCGCCAAAATCCAAATAACGACACGCAAATGCTTAACAGCTACGCTTGTCAGATCAGTTGAGCCCGACGGAGGGTTAAAAATTGCTTGCTTAATTATTGAACGTGGTGGGTGAAGAAATTATAAAAAAAATACCTACACATCTTCTTTTAGAATTATTGTACATTGTACTACCAATAAATTTTCACGAGTCTTTTATTGAACGAATTCTTCAACAAATATCGATTTGCTGCCATTAGCCGAATAGGTTTTGGTTAACAGTTTCCACGTGTTCCAGTTATGGGCTAGAATTAAAACGAAACCTTTCAATATAAGACCTTGCTTGTAATAAATTACAATTGCATAAATAAATTATAAGCATACTAACATAATGGGGCATTTGAAACGTAGTATGTATACGAATGAGTGCTCGTAAATTTGTGAGGTGGCAGACTTCCAATTATTGTCATTTGATACTTTGTTACCGATTACGTGACGACATAGGTTCCTTCTGGCCGTTGACCCTTGTGAGTGCTGGATTATGAATTAATTTTTGAAAAAGACGACCATAATTTGGAAAGTAAATTTTCTAGAAGTTGCCAAAATTGGTAACCTTATTAGCGTCTAAGAATTCCCTTAGGCAATGAGAGATAAAAATAGATTCAGCTATCCAGCTATTAAGATACATAGACGGTGAGGAAGGTCAAATCATTCAACGATATATGGAATGAGTTTACCTTTTGAATTTGATTTGAACTTTAAAAAAGTACACATTTATTCGGAACAGGAACAGATCTGGTTGCATACGGGTTGAAAAATTCCTTAAACCACCATTTAATAAAACCAAGTGATGAGTTGACGTTAAGGATTGTCTTATCGATATGCGAACGGAAAGTAAGCTCACAGTCGAATAATATGCCAAGGTCTTGAAAAGATTGAACCAGGGGAATTGGTTGACTATAGAGAAAATAAAGTCGGGGAGGAGATGGGTTGCATTTACGTGAGAAGGTTAAAGATTGACATTTGGCTGTATTAAGTTCTGGGCAGTTTTTGATGCACCAGATTGAAAACCGAACGAGGTCTTCTTGAAGAAGGGGGAATCGAGGGGAGAAGAAATAGTTTTAAAAAAATTTGTGTTGTCAGTGTCAGGAGTATTTAATGACTCCTCCAGATCGTTAATATGCAATTAATTGATTCCAGCTGTTCATTTGACTGTGGAGAAAAAGTTGCGACTTTAATGTGTTGGATGTCGGCAAATTCTTGGGACGTAATTTTTTTTGGTCTACTATAGACCAGACTAAACATGAAATGGATTCAGGAATTTTTGTTGTGCTTACCGGATACAGTCTTACAAATTTTGTAAAACCATCTACTATAACAAATAAATGTTTTTTCATGGAACAAGTTGTTGAAAGTAGACCACAGTGGTCGATATTTATAACGTCAAACTACATTTTCTCCTTCGGGATGCTGTGTAAATTACCTTCTATTTTTCCAGACCTCTGCGAAAAGTATATGCATTTTAAGCAATTTGAAATTAAGGTTTTGATTTTTGTTTTCATGAATGGAAACCAGTAAGTTTTACTTACACTGGGTGTCTCGTAATTCGTTATGGATAATTTGGGAAATGATTTTTGGGTATATTCTAAAAAAAAAACCGTTCTAGAGTAACGGTCTATCTCCAATGTTGAATCATTTATCGAAAAGGATTACTTTGGTGTACCTTGATCCCTGTTAACTGAAATTGTTCTGTTAATACTAACGGTAGAAACTTCGTTTAGGACTTTATTTTTAGAAGAAACACTAGCCTTTGTAACTACTTTTAAATAAAATTGAATCTTCAGATATCCAATTTGTAAGCCTGTTCCAAGTAACAATAATAAAAAAAAATCAAGTTTGCAAAAAAATCCATAGATTTTATGATAATGGGGAAAACCTACGCATTTTCTAGAGAAAAGTGACCTCAAAATCAAAAATTAGCATGGGCAAGAAAAAATTCAACAGGTTTTGAAATTCGGTATATGAAGACTCAAAAAAGATATCAACTTTATTTAAACGCAGTTATAAAGGCTAGTATTTTTTCTAAAAATAAAGTCATAAATGAAGTCTTTACCATTAGTATTAATAGAGCAATTTCCGTTAACATGGGTCAGGGAACACCAAAGTAATCCTTTTCTTAAATTCATAGTTTATTTATTTGCGGAAACATATTCGGGTTGCTGGTGTTTACAGCCCTAACCTTGTTGTTCCAATATGAACATACAGAAATTCTGTAATTCTCTTTTATTAATGTTTGAAGATTTTTAATTGACGACTTCAGTGTCCTAATCCCAGGGTCTTGTCGGTCAGTTAACTGTCTATACAAGTTTTTAAGTCTTGACAGAAGTCTACTTTTCTGTCGGTGTAGTGCGTCAATTGTAGGATTGCGGAACAGGTCTTCGTTAGTCGTACGTCGATATCGCGGTATTGTAGTGTCCATAGTTTGTTTAATTGTCTCGTCCATTTGTTTTAGGTAATTGTCGATCTCCTCGTTTGACAAATTCCTATTGAACGGTGGGTGGAGCGTGTTCGAGGAGAGCGCTCTTGACAAGGTTGCGGAGAAGCATGTCTATCGAGTTTTACTGTACTTGTAAGAATATTTTTGGACAAACTCCTCCAATTCCGCAATTTCGTTGGGAACTGTAATTTCGGTGCTAAAACCGCAATGGCCACTGTCATACACGAACGTGCGCAGACAGTTTAGCGTTTGTAAATTCGTACCTGTCAGTCGTATACGTTCATCGTATAGCAGTAGATCTAAATAAGACCCGCCTCTGGGAAACGACGGGTTATCCGTCGCTTTAAGACCGAGTCTGTACATGACATCGTGCTGACCCCATCAATCGAGTAGTAGGTTCCCTCTAGTATTTGGCAAATTATTTCCCCAATCTCTGTATCTAGCGTTGAAATCCCCGCCGATTATAAAATAATTCTCCCCCGATTCCAGCCTCAGAAGTCGAAAAAGCGTGTTGAGCTCTGTAATGAATAGAGTGGATTGTGAAGCCTCAGGTGCGTAAACAGAAGCCAAGTACAGCCGCTTTTCACTGCGGTGCGGGATGTAAACGACAAATGCCTCCAACACCTGGAACCTGCGCAACACTCTCTTGTACACTCTGTGAAATTGTATACCTTCTTTAATGAAGATCGCGACACCGCCTCCACGTTTGGATATGGGCCGATTTCTTATTCTAACAATATAATTATTGTACTCCAGTTTGTGCTTATCGGTTAGCTTGGTTCCGCTAGCGAAAAGCACATCCGGAGTTTGCTATTGTAGCAATTTAAACATCGCGGCTCTTCGTTCGATCCTAATCAGTGAATTAACATTCACCGCAAGGACCTTCAAAGTTTGCTCCACCATGTGCGTACCCATTACGACATGTGTTGCGTTAGGCCAGGCAGCAGCGAGTAGATCTGGTCCACCCGCTTGGCCTATTCTTGCACCTGCTTTTGCAGCTGAGCCATCTGCCCTTGGATTGCGAGCAAGATAGCCAGCATGTTAGGTGCAGCTTCCGTTGTTCTCGGCGTTGGCGCCGGAGAAGCGTATGAAATTTGGGACGTGACGGCTGGTGTTTGAAACCTGACAGGTGAACGTTTGACCTCCACCTTCTGCTGCCGAGCCAGTTTTGCTTTCTTAATGTCAGCGAACTTAGGACAACCCCGATAGTTTGCGGTGTGTCCCACGTTTCCACATAACACGCACGAAAGCTGCGACCTATCGGATGTCAACTATAAATGATGTCAACATTGGAAATAGTCATTTCCCAAATTATCCTTAACGAAATAATGGAAACTCGGTATAATTCAAACATTTATCAGCGCCAAGGTGGCATAATGAAGTAGTGATCCATGGTGTTTTGGAATACTTGTTGTACCATTTGCTTAGGAACGAAAAATTTAATGCCACTCTCTAATTTTATATAGACAATTCAGTTGACCATTTCGTTGATATCTGCATTCCGTTTTTGAGAGATTGCCAATCAAAATTTGTGCACCTACTATGTTCGTCTACATTGGATATTCTATTGGAAGCTGTATGCTGAATCGAATATTCATAGTTCTGGAGCTCTAGCGCCCAGCACGGTATTCTTGGATTTAGAAATCGTTTACTTAACGTCTGGGTTAAAGATTGACAATCCGTAATGATCTTGATGCCAGTTAAATAAATCTATGATCTCCTCAGTGCGTAGATTATTGAAAGAGTTTTTAATTCGTAACCTCGATTCAGCATCAGTGGCTCTCTTTGAATAATATAAACATGGATGAACCTTCCGCCTCCTTGGCGTTGTAAAAGAATTGAGCTAAAGCCGACACTGCTTGCATCAGAATGCAATTAAATCTCATTCGTTGGACTATAGAAAAACTGTATCTTTTCGTAAAAACTCGTAGAGTTGTTCAGATATAAGTGAAAAATTCATTATACGAGTAAATTTCCTAAAATACGAGCAAAGGCCAACGAAACTGTGAACATCTTTCGTACTCCTAGGAATTGGAAACTCATACACAGCTATTAAATTTTCTGAATTTGGTCCAATGCCTGCGGAATTCACCATGTATCCTAAATATGATATTTTTTCGTAAGCAAACTTACATTTGTCAAGGCGAATCTCTAAATCATTTTGAAAGTTTAACTCAAGCACGCTGAAAAGGCACTCTAAGTGATGCTCGATATTTTCGCTTGCTATTAGTAAATCGTCCTTATAAATCAACAGCTTATCTTCATCGACTAACTACTTAAACATTTTATTAATGAATGTTTGAAATACCGATGGCGCGTTTTTCAGGCCAAATGGCATATTCAAGTATTCATATTGTTCTATGGGTGTACCATGAAAGTTCATTTAATTGAGTTATCGTCTACTGGAACATGATGAAATCCACTACGTAGATCTATCATTGAAAAATATTTTTTATCTTTGAACCTATGGATCAAAGGAAGAGTATAGTTGTCTTTTAGAGTTAAAGTTCTATAGTGTGTACATAGACGAGGTTCCTTGTTTTTTGTCTGCACCAACACAATTGGCGATGAATAAGGGGTAATTTCCCTTTCCCAATGAGTTTATTCTTTAGAAGTTCGTCAAGTTCAATTCAATTTTTTTTAAGCCAATGTACGAGGTGTGCAGTAAAATTGTTCTTTTTTAGTCAAACGGATTTGCATCTTAATGACTTCATGCAAAATTGGGGCTAGTGTAGTTACATTATTTGAACACGCATCATTAATTTCAAATTAGTTAGTTTCAGAAAATTGCGTCCTAGAACGATAGGGTATTTCATGTTTAAATCCTTAACGACGACATACAAAATTATTTTGAAATTTTATTTTAGAGGTTACAATGCCTAATACCTCCAGTGGACTACTATTTATACCAGCAAATTTACATTTGTCAGCTTCGACAGCACTCATAAAAAAACCACTGCTGAACGAAGATAATGGGGCTTCCAGAATCGATGAATGTAAGCATCAACGTTGAGAAATGTTAAGATGGTTCAAGTTTTAGGTGCTAAAGTTTTTTATCAATATACAATAAAATATTAATTAGATTTTTGCTTTCCACCTGTTGTTGACATTTAAAATGGCCGCCTGTATGCTCAGCACTCCCAGATGTTCGAAGTGTTAAAACGGCTTCCTTTCCTTTGCATTCAGCAACACGATGTCCAACGTTGCCGCACTTGAAACACAATCTTCTAACACAACGATGTTTTATACAAGAACTGCTTTAGGGTTCATTCCCATTACAATTATATTGTAGCATTTGATATTGGAGAGTTGAGAAGATTTTAATGGTAAACTTGGATTGGACTGTGTGAAGTTGTTTATTATCGGGAGAGTAGAACGCATTTTATGGGCGTAACCTTTAATAAATTTTCGGAAGAAAGCTGTCAAACCCAGGAACGACTGTAAACCTTTTATATTTATCGGAACAGGGAAATGTTTTACGGCATATGTCTTTTCATGGCCAGGCCGGATTCTTCCCTTCTCAACCGTATGCATAGGAAATCTATTCTGCCTTCCAAAAAAACAATTTTTTTCCACTTGATAGACAAAGATAAATGTTCAGCTACTGTTAGCACTCACTTTAACTTCTGAATGCATTCATCCACTGTCTCAGCATAGATTATTATGTCATCCATATAAATTTGCATTACGTTTTCAGCCACAAGATCTGAAAGACGCAATTTATGAACCTGATGAACGCGGCAGGGGAGTTGGTGAACCCAAACGGTGTCTTATTAAATTCGAAAAGACCTTCTTTTGTAATGAAAGCAGTATATTTTCAACTTTTCTCCTCAACAGTGACATGGAAGAAACTGTTCTCTAAGCCCATGATCACGAAAGACTTAGCTGCCTGTAACTTATCGAGTACATCGTCAATCAGCGGAACAGGGAAACAATCCTTCAGCACCATGGCATTTAATTGACGAAAGTCTACACAGACTCTGTTGGAACCATCCTTTTTTTTTTGACGATAACGACTCTAGCGTTTTGTAACAATTCATCGACCTGCGTTCTGATAGCTGCGCACTCGACAGGTAAATATCGGCTTGGTTGGTGTTTGAATGGCGTCATTTTCTCATTTCCAACAATTTTTAGTTCTACTGGGATTTTTATAGGTAATGACGCTGGTTTGAAAGCCTCAATCAACTGGCGAATCAGTGGCTGGAACTGAGGCGAAGTGTTTATTTCAGCTTCGGTTTCAACAATATTATATATACCTAGCTCTTTAGGTGAATCGCTCTCCTCCCATGTCGATTTCCTGATAAAATGGAAGCCATCGTCATCCAGAAACACACAGAATTTAGACACGAAATCGTAGCAAAGTAAACCGTTGTACTCCAACTTTTCATCAGGTACTACGAATTTTTGCTGCACGTCGATACCATCTACCAGTACCGTAGCATCAAATTCTCCAATCGGTGTTGTACTTTGTACCATCTAGGCCTAAGCACAGATGTGGACTTTTTCCGCTCAATATTGGAAAGTTTATTGAACACACATTCTCTGATAATCGACACATCAGCACCTGTGTCGACCCAGCAATCAACTTCTACATTATTCAGCGCGATTGTTTTGAAGCGTTTAGTGTTTTGGACCACTTTCACACTCTTTTCGGCTGGGCGCAATTTCTTAACATGTGGCCATTTGCACCGTACTTAAAACATTTAGTTTCAGCCCTACAATGTTTTCTTAGGTGTTCTGTCGACCCTGCAAATAAAGCCATGCGTTGTTTTGCCACTATAGTCCTGTTTTTTATCAACGATATTTGACGTTTTGTGCACTACTTCGCTCTCTTTAATCTGCTCATATATAGCATATTTTTCCTGTAGTTCACTGTATGTCTTTCATATATATATTATATTATATTTGTATTCGTTTTTTATATTTAACCCGTCTACTACTATATACGAGTATAACGAAGAACTGAGCCGACAGCAACACCAAAATGTAGCGCTGCTAATTCACGCATACGCAATATATATTCATGAAACGACTCATATGGTCTTTTCTACATTTCACGAAGAGCCCACAAATACAGCATTCAAAAACAATGCAGCATCTTTTTCCATCTTACTACGAACCTGCACGTACCGTTGTTTTTCACTTAACTCATACGCATCGGCATTTTGCTCAAAATTAAAAAAACCATGGCTCAACAGGTATATTTTTCCCATCGAACACCGGCACCACATTTGCAAAATTTTCAGGTGTTATTTTAATTTCATTCGTTCTAGTTTTTTCGGCTTGACACTGCACTCAACCACTCTATTATTTCTTTTAGCGTTTTACTGTTCTGTGTTACTCTTTCTCTATATTCATCATTTTGACTGCCGTTTTCAGCACTTTTCTTACTCACCTTTACAGATATGTCTTTATTTTCGATTGTCCCTTTTGACCGCGTGTTATATGTTTGATTCTCTTCCACTTGTGATGGGACTACTTTTAAGGCTTTATTCGATGTCTGTGAATTTTGGATTATATTCTGCGCTGCTCTACACTCTTACACATAAACTATTTCAAACCAAGTTAGTTATTTGCAACCATTGACCGCTTACAAAATCAAATTAGAAACCTTGTTACAATTCAGCATTATAGTTTCGATGGTAACTTTTAGATATCTGAAGGTCAGCGGAAAAAATTGAAAATGATAAATAATAAGGAAAACTGAATTCAGTCGTTATTGAGATCTGACACAACATTGTGTGTTTTATTTATTAAAATAAACAAATTATCTAACTGGTGCAGTCGACGGAAAGAATCCACTCCGAGGAGTAAATTATTTTTATTGTTCGTTCCACCACGTCTCAACCTCCGAGCATAGTACTCGTATATTGTAGAACTAAAATAAATAAAAGAAATAAGTGTATTGTGTGTTCAACCACGTCTAAATGAATATAAAAGGCACAAGTGTATTAAAAGACATAATTTATATAAAAAACAATAGTGCAGAGTAAAAGTGCAAAATAGGAAGGAAAGAAAATTGTTCGGTGCTAATCAACGTATTATTCGATAATATGGAACATCTTCTCCAGGGTTTTGTGAATACCCTTAAATTACTCACAGCTGTCAGGGCTACAACGACAACTCATTTAAGGGGCATCACAACCCATGTTGGAAAAAAGTTTATCCCATATATATAAAGGAGTTTTCGGGAGAAAAACATGAGCTGACCCAGTTCGTTACTTGTGTGGACACCTATCTGGCAGCCATTACTGATAATCGAAAGATAGAAGTATTTAAAATGATCTACAACGTCAAGACAGTGGTCACAGCAAAGTCCCTATTATATACGACGCTGCTAACAACGTGGGAATTTACCAAGGTCCGATTAATGCAGCACTTCCGGCCCGTAATTGACTTCAATATTTTTAAGGTAAACACTATCTTAAAGTTATGCAATAAAAAAGCAGATGTAGACAGCTCTCTATGGAAATAAGAAACGAATTTGATCTAAGTAAAATTTTAAAATTGTGTTTATTTTACGTACATATATTTCTGATAGTGACTGGAATTTAAAAATAATTAATTGTAATAGTTCTAATACATAATAGTACTAACTGCCAGACAATCGAGAAATCTACACTGAGAGAGATCTGGTAACTTTAATGGTAATAGATCATTCTAAAAATGGAAATACGGGACAAATAGGACAACAGTATTACGTCAACAAAAATCAGGATGACAAAAGACAAGATCAAAGCTTCAATGATAGATAAGGCCAGAATAGAATTCCTAACAACAATAGAATAGGATAATACAGACATCATACCAGATCAGGACAATCTAGGCAACATTCCCCTTAAAAATTTAACCCATCAGGGCAAGCTAGGAATCAAAATCCCCAAGACATGGACGTTAATATTGTGAGAGCCAACACATGGAATGAAGGGAAAACGAATACTCCACTCGTATGTAGAAAGTAAATAAATAGTATTGAGCTGACTCACTTTTGGGACTAAGCCTTAGGAACAGAATATTGTGCAATTTTACAATAGGAAAAATAAAATATAAAGTTGTCAGAGACAACTAGGGTTCAATTTACAAATTAAGCTCACAAGTACAGATACTATTATGCATCAGATCAGGAACACCACTGATTAACAGGCTATTTCTAGGTTGTATAGGTTACCTCGGAAACTCAAAGATGAGGTTCGGGGACTGATTATGGAATTGAGAAACAGGGAATTGTCAGGAAATCCAATAGTGGATATTCCTCCCCCATAGTAATTATCCTGAAAAAAGCTCGGTAAATAGGAAGAACAAACATTCAGACTTTGTGTGGATTATAGAAGATTGAATGATATTACCTTTAACGTCAAATACCCTCTGCCTAATATCAATAGCATATGTAGCAGTTAGGGAGGGCCCAGTATTTCACCCGATCTGTAAAAAGTTAAATGAATTTTAAATTTTAAACTACCATCATCAGAAAAAGAGTTAAAAGCTTTTCTTTGTCTCACTGGATTTTATCTGAAATTTGTAAAAGATTATTCGAAAATAACGTATCCGATGGTTAAGTTTTTGAAGAAAGGGGCTCAAATCGATACGAGCAATCTCGAATATATCCAGGCCTTCGAAACACTAAAACACAATATTGTAAGCTATCTTATACGCCGATTTCAAAATTTCGAAAAACCATTTTCATTATTTGTTAATCATCGAAGTTCAACATTGACCTCGAAAAGAATTATTCGCCCACTGACAAAGAATTCCTAGCAGTAACGGCAGGAAAGGAATTTTTCTCTAGAAACTAGAGATGGATAATTTATCGGAATTTAATTATGAAGTTGAATACCTAAGGGAAAAGGCCAATAAGGTAGCAGATTTCCTGAGTCACATTAAAGTTGTAGATTAGGTGAGTCACAATTATATTTGGCTACAATTCACTCAGCACCTGAGCAACAAATACAGTCGGTCAAAAAAGAACACGAACAGTTGGTGTTTCAAACTTTAGTCCCAAAAATATATTTATTCAAGTATGATTTTTTTTGTACTGCATTTTGAAGGCTTTGTGTTTATACTTTGAATTTATAACATAATATTCGCATTATTATATTTAAACAGATTATACAATGAAAAAATGTTGAATCCACCAATTCTGACCTCAAAAAACAAGTCGGACACTTCACTTTTAAAAGAAAGAAATAAATGAAAATTTTTTTCTTTTTGTTTTATTTAATTGCTTTCTTCTTATTGGCATCGATTGTACCAACTTTTCACAAAGTGAGGCCGGATTATTGTTCCATTCTCGCTATTTCTAAATATTTTGTACTACAATTTGTATACTTTTTAAGCTGGTTTTCCAAGCATATCCAAACATGTTCTATAACATTTACATGATAAGCCAAATTATTTATAAGTTTGTCCATATATTTGTGTTGATCCATAACTCCATTAATGATGACGAGATTTTCGGGTCTAGCAGAAAACATAAAACCCCACACAAAAACCGATCCACCTCCACGTTTAATTGTCGGGCGCAAATGGTCTTCGTTTAGATCCTCGTTAGGTTTTCGCCACACATAAGCCTGTGCATCAGAACGAAATAAATTAAATTTACTGTCGTCCGAGAACAAAACACGTTTCCAGTACGAAAAGTCCTTGTATTGGTAATGTCTGGCAAATTTTTTCTTTTAGTTCTATTCTTAGTGCTGTTTCTTTTAGGCGACTCTGCCCTGTAGATTATTTTTTTGCAACACTCCTCGAATTGTTTCAGGATTTACCTCTTTATGAAGGTAATTTTTAACTTCTGCTGTGATCTTGGGAGCACTTAGGCGGTGATTTTCCTTGGCCTTGCAGATTTTGGTATATTATTTAATAAATTGTGGTTTTTTTATCTTTTTATAATATCTCCGATATTTGACTTTTTTTTACTATTTTTCCAGTTTTTCGAACTGATTTGCCCTCATTAAAATGCTCGATCACAATTTTTCGGATATCTAATGATGTTTGACCACGTTGTCACCGCATTTTGTCTTTATTGTTAGACTGGTATTGACATTTGAACGCAGAAACAATATTGCAACTATTCCGTTAGAGAATCGAAAATAATTCAGTGTGGCCATGTGTCCGACTTCTTTTTTGAGATGGAATTTCCTGGATTTTTTAAAAAAAATATTTTTTTTCTTCCTGTTTTATGAAACAACTTGAATGTTATGTCATAAATCAAAAGCACAAATACAATGCTTTTAAAGTTTATAATATAAAATAAAAACGAATCTTTTTTGATAGTAAATACATATAAAACTCAGCTAATTTTATCTAATTGTGTTTCTGCAGAAGAGGAAGCCAGCGAGTAGAAGGATCATTCATGCAGACTAAAAAGCAATCACAAGGTGAAGATCTCTTCAACCGAACTCCCGTTAAAGGGAAAGTAGGTATTTATACGGAATTGTCTTATCATGAATACAATAAAATTCAACAATGCCTGATAAAACTTTTCAGAACCAATAAAATCCTTTCATTAACTAAGTGCACCCTAAGACCCCTGGAAATAAGAACGGAAGCAGAAATTTGTAAGAAAAATGTAGAGTTACCATTCTGGACTTGTAGAAACCTACAATATAAAATTTTAAAAGATAAATTGTACTTAGCATGTCTAGTCAGGGAAATATTCAAAGTTATAGAAAACTGTTAAGTATACCAAGAAGGTGAGTATGACAGGAAACCTATCAAACCTAAACACCAACAGGTGCGAACGAAATTTTGCATATAGATGTTTACCACTTTAAAAAGCCTATGCTTATAGCTTAATTAGTAAAATCTGGGTTAATAAACTGGAATATATTGAGGAACAGTTTAATAAGTTTGGAAACTCAAAGAAAATTATTGGCAACAACGAATTCAATAGGAAAATCCGTAAAGTAGTTAAAATTTATAATAACAGGTTTCGCTCAACTACAGGAATGAACCCAAATAGAACAGACAAAGTCGATAGTTTTGAATTAAACAATTAAACAACATAAAAACCATAATTTGAACAAAAGGAATCCAAGCAGGGAAAACTATCATCAATAATTTATTGAACAACATAGACTCAATAAATTTGGAGATGTTAACTTGGGTAATGATGTGGATAATGGTGATGACAATAATGATGACATCAACGGTAGCAGAAACATTATTTAGAATTCCTTATGGCGGTACAGTGGAACTCAGTAATAGTACCCAAACAATTGTCTATATCATAGACACCATAGATAATTGTAACGTCAATCGAAGCTATGGAATACAACTTGCAAAATCTAAAAATAGAAAACAGCTTCACAGTTATTAACGACATTATAAATACAATATTAAAGCAAAAGCTAAAACTATAGTATCTAAGCTAAATGTTATTTTATTTGTTAAACGCATATTGATCGCAATTTAGTTTACAAAAAATTAAAAAGCATGGCACTGCCGTCAGCCAGGGTGAAAACTATCATAAAAAGGAATTCATTGATACTCGTATACGAGTATGTAGTATGTATAATAGTATATATGTATGTGTTTATAAAGTTTGATGTTTAAGAACTTAGAAAATTCCATTTACATACATATAATCCTTTTTCGATAAGCTGAAGCTATATTGCAGTATTGGAATTAAGGCGATATTTCTAGTTCATTTAGGTATTTTATGCATTTTGCGTCCGTTAAAAAATCGCTGCCGAAATTGGACCGTCTTATCTCTTTCATAATTGGCACTTACCTAAAAAATGCATAATATCCTCTCTTTCCGCCAAGTTGCATACGGAAAGGATAGGTAATTCACTCCGATGAGAAATGTAATTTAGGAGGAGAAATTCTGCGCATAATTTAAGCATGCTTGATATTTGGTCTATAGAGTGCTCGTCACCAAAGTAGTTTTTATGCTGTAAGTCATGACATAGTCTACTATAGATTGTACAGAGCAATGAATCCGATGTCTGCTGTAGAAAACGTTTTTACATTGTGTATCCACAGTTTTTATAAGCTGGTAAAGAATTGTTTTCTAGTTACTGAAATTCTCGGCATCTATTGTAAATATAGTTAGTTTCCACAAACGCGCGCTATTTCCAACCACTCAGCATACCAGCTAGTTCTACTATACAGTGCTTTAAGAGCGACCTTTTTTGGAAGCCGCTTGAAGAAAATCGAAATATTTGTTTAAGAAATACCTTAATAGTTTTTCGATCATTTTATACTGCTTGCGTGAGCAATATTTTTGTTGGCAGAGTATTTCTTCCATGTTACGTTCATTTTAGCTTTTATAATTGTTTTTCCTTTAAATATCTCTCTATATCTTAGTTATTTTATATTCTTTAACAATCTCTATACTCTCCTCATTAAAATGCCACTTTTCATTAAATGAAGTTCTTTTTCTGCTCTTTTTGAATATTATTAGGTTCCAAATAGTGAAATATCGGTATAGATGGTTGATCATTAATTGAAGGGACTCAGGTGTATACGCAAGTATGTCCACATTATCCGTAAAGAGTAAACCCTTAGTTAATTGTTCCGTATACCCAATACCTCCAGAAATGAAGTCAATTAGATCCTCTATGAAAAGAGCGAATAAGTTAGGACGCAGGTTGCATCCTTTTCTCACTCCCGATTTAATCTCAAACCCATTCCGATACTTCTTCACTATTCCAAACTGCTATTTGTGAATTCCCGTGTAGGTTTTGGATAACTCTAACAAACTTACGCGACATTCCCATACCACTCAGTTTTTAAATTAAAGCACCTTTATCCATCATGTCGAATTCTGCCCTGAAATCAATAAATAAAAAAATTCATTTAAAAAATTAAAAAAACCCGACTGAGTAAAAATGGACTAAAAAGAAAAAAACAAGTCCAGTAGTCCAGAATTCTATTCCATTGAAATAGTTCCATGTAGGAAACACACATAAAACAAATAATAAATTCTAATGCGGAACTGAGCAACATAAACAGTCGGGACCCATTAAATACCTAGACCAGCTCAAATCTTCCCAATAATGGTCCCTATTATCATTACAGCACTTGTAATTGAAATTGGCAGTTATTCAGCAATTGCCTCTACTTGCAGGCAAAAAGAACTGCCTCACCCTTAAAGCCTTGTTGCCCAAATCTGCTACCTAAACGGACCACTTTCAGAAATGGTTTTATTCTTGAAATCGGTATCCATGTCACTCAAACATTCCAGTTCTGGTGGTATAGTAGATACCGTCATGTTATTCCAAAATGCTGTCGGTGGTATTTTATTTTTCAATAAGTTTGTTTTGGTTTTTTGAAATCGACCTTGTTTGATTTTGATAACATAATTTGTTGGAAATGTGACATACATACATGGTTTGCTATTTGTACTAAAGAATCATTGAATATTGATGAGTTATGTGAGGAAAGTTGTTGCCGATAATGAAGCCTGGAATTCATCCATAAACGTGTAAGTCTATTATTTCTTGATGTTGGTGATTCGTCGTCACATATATGAGACGCATGTGCCCTCATAGACGACAATCTTTGGGATGTGGCTGTTGGAGATTCGTTGTCACGTATTTGAGACATATGTTTACTCATAGTCCTTCCTGTTATTGGGAAGATTTAATGGGTCCCAACTGTTTAAGTTGCTAAGTTCCGCATTAGAATTTGTTATTTGTTTTATGTGTGTTTCCAGCATGAAACTATTTCAATGGTATGCTAATTTAATATTTGTTAACAGAATTCTACACTACTGGACTTGTTTTTGTTTTTAGTTCATATTTAAAGTCTATTTTTTACTCAGTCGGTTTTTTTAATTTTTTAAATTAATTTTTTTATTTTATACTTTTTAGTTTTATTTTTCCTTTTTTCCCAATATGACGGCTGGTTTTTCACAATGGCGGCTAGTATATTGAATTGTGTTATTAAATAAATATTAATTAATATCATGTCTTCAGTGACACTCGCAAGGTTATTTCACAAAATGGCGGCTGGTAGTCGTCATATTGCATTTTCATTAATACCATGTCTTCAGTGATATGCGCAAGATTACGACAAAGCGATAGATGTAAGAACCATCAAAATCGGCATACGCGTGTGGTCTCTAGAATGCCACAAAGAACAAACATCCAAAGGAATGACTCCGCGATGCTCTATAGAAAGAAAACTTGATCAGTGGCTGAATAACCCGATCTAAAACCAGCTGATTTTCAGTTAATAAATAGTTCGTAACAGTCCATGAGTTAGTCGTTTCTATAATATGGTAGTAAAGATTTTATAAGAAGAATTCAGGAACAAAATTCCACGATAATTAATTTGATGGGTCCGACGTGCACTTAACGCATAATATAATATATGATTTGGCCAATTCATAAAAAAGGAATTGGCCAAATCAACGATTTTTTTAATTTTCTGAGGAATTACGCATCTTCTAGAATAGTGTTAAAAATAACACAGAGGTTATTTATTAGTTCGTTTGTGCCACACTTATAGAATTCGACCGAATCCTACGGCTTTCCCATCTTCAAATCGGTTTAGAGCTTAAAATATGTCATTCTCAGTAATTCGTTTATCAAAGATTTCGTTGCCGTAGAATGGTGCGGCACATTGAAAGGGACAGGACTCAACAGCTCCCTGAAGTACGTATGTTGCGAGATCGTCAGAATTGAGCATGGAATTGATAATGTATTTTTTTTCATTTAACCTTGCTGTCAATTTCTAAAACTCCTGAGCATTGGTACATCGCCCCACTCGTCTAGCTTCCGCCTCAAAGTACCTTTTTTTCTTGCCTTCGCATAGCGCTTTATAATTTGAAATGCCTCTCATATAAAAATTCCTAAAGGAACCATCGCTGGAATCACGGAACACTCGTAGCCTCGCCATTTTACACTCACCATCAAACCAAGGCTCAGACCCCCGCCGCCGCTGGTGATAGGATATTATGCGTTAATGATTTCCTCTATTCGGTCAAGATCAGTTATGTGTTGCCCTTGAAACGGCATATGAGTTTTCTTCAATAGCTAGTCGCTTCTGTATCCCTCCATTGTATCTTTGGAAGTATTGTCATGGTTCTATTCACTTCCGATTTGTTTAGTTCCAGTCCGATTATTACCACTACGGGAAGATGATCAGATAAGGAACTTGACCTATCTCAATGTCAATTATGTAACGATTCCATTCACCCGCGACAATGCCGTAGTTGATAACCGAAGAACCTTGTTGACCTACAAATGTAAAACCACCATCCAGAATTCGGAGTCCGTACGAATCACGTAACTCCAGCAGTTTTAAGGCTCTGCGATTGCAGACCTCATCCTTAGATAAGCGATCTACTCCTAATAGATTGTTTTGGTCAATAAATAAAATAAATTTAAGGACGTCGCACCATTAGTCATTCTAAATTCGCAACCGATGTCTTTTAAATTAATTAATACTACTACACATGTAAACTTAATTTAAGTCATCCTACCTTGTATTACAACACATTGAATTCTAATACAACAGTCTTGAAACACAACTCGTGATATAACACGGTGCCAAGTTGAATGGAAGATCCAGAGTACAGCGAAAATTCGAAAGAGTTTAAACCTGTTACTAGTAAAATATTGAGAAGCAAAAATTTAACCGGTGAAATAAAAACTTATTTGAGGAGTGGACCTTCTGGAAACAGGAAAGTGAATTATACATACTGGCAGTCGGCTTGGAAGGAGCTGACAATGACTCTAGAAAAACTACTATAGTTCGTAATTGCATTACAGACGAGGGTCTTAATTCATTGAACCAAAAAAAACGTTGTATGCAATCGTTATAAGTTCTTGACAAATAGACAAAACCCAAACCAAAGCTACTACAATTTCTTAATCGAGCTAAAAGTGTTAGTATCGTCATGCGTTTACACGAATTAGGAAGAAATTATCGACGTATTTATCATTGGGATAGTCGGTATTCAATACAGAAGAGAACCAATACATCGTTCAAATACTCAACGGTCGACAATGAAAAACAAGTCCAGCAACGACAGTGAACTAACATCATCACACAATAAGAACCGTACCATTAACCAGCAGGTGTCGCACGTCATTATACAAGTTGTCCAGCTGTGGGAAAAACATCCAAACGATGTGGAAAACTAAATCATATATTTATTATATTTTTTTTTTATCAAATAGCATTCGAGCGGTGAATGCTAGCTCTGGGATTGAGGAATGTGACGATATTTCAGCAAGTGAGGAAGAGGAAGTCACCGAGGAAAATTTTATAGGAGCTATACAAAATTATAAAGTTAATTTTAAAAACAATAAAATTATTTGGCTAGGAAAGTTTGAAATTTCGAACAAAATGTTTGAATGGAAATTGGACACACGGGCGCAGGTAAATCTAATTTCGCTTAAAGTTATTTGTTTTAAAACCTTAGCGAGGTAAGGTAGATGAAATAATAATTAGAAAATTTAGTGGAGAAATCATATCTGTTTTAGGAAAATGTAATCTATATGTTAAGTGCATGAAGTCCAAAATGGTTTTTAGAATTCATAGTTACGAATCTTAAAACAAATATCATTATAGGATTAGATGATTGCTCGCGTCTTGGATTTATCAATTTTGATTCAACCATTAAGTCATCTCCTCATAACGGAGGTAAGTTGCATATTAATAATCATATTTCCAGTGTTTGTATTTCCAAACGTGTTTGATGGGTTAGGTTGAGTGCAAAGTGTCATCTAGAACTATTTGATATTGTTCCACCTAGCGTAGATCCGCCACTTAAAATTCCTTTTAAATAGCTTAAACTAATAAATACAGAGTTGGAAAAAAATGGAAGCAGTTGGAATTATTGAGAAAACTGTGGGTGCAACAGTTTTAGTTGAAACTCAAAAGTTTTAGTTGAAAAGAAAAATAATCAAATAAGGGTTTGCCTAGAACCACACAAATGAAATTTGACAATTGAACGTACTCTTTATCTATTCCCAGCGCTCGATTCAATAAAAAATGATTTAAAAGATGCGACAGTATTTTCGGTACTTGTTGCTAATAAAGGCTTTTTGATGATACTTTTCGATGACGAACACCATTTTAACACACCACTTGCAGTTACTCATTTAAAAGATTTCCATTTGGCATTAAATCAGCCCCAGAAGAGTTTCAAAGCCAAATGGTGAAGATATTTGGGGATCTAGATATTCCTATTTATATAGAGGAAGAAAATGATGCACGGCTGCTTGCAATTCTAAAAAGAGCGCCAGAAACCGGCGTGAAGTTTAACAAGGTTAAGTCTCAGTTAGGTCTCACGAAAATAAAGTTTTTCGGACACATTTTTGGTAAAAAAGTCTCACCAGACCCGTCCAAGATGTGTAAAAGACGTGCACGGTTTTTAGGCATGCTTACTTACTTGAATCTAGTTGTGCTAAATCGTTCCTTTGCCGGAACGAACATGGAATGGTTCCTTTCTTGAATGGAACTATTTAGTTCCAACGATATATCAGAATTAAAAGAGGTTCATGTCCGCGGATTTAAGTAGTTCCACAGACATGTTCGGATAGATGGAATGATACATGTCTACAGAACTACGTAGTTGAAGTTGAACAGATTGAATATTGAATGGCAAATACATGTGTGGAAATGTAGAGGCCGATCTACATGCTTATTCGCTTTGCAGGAATGGATGGATTTATGCTATGGTGTAAGGAAGATTATCTCATCTTGATATTGATGATTTCTTTGTGTTAATAATAAAAAAAAGTTTGCGGTATTCATTTGAAATTTTTTAAATGAATTAAATAAAGGAGTACAAATATGTATGTTATATGTAAGTTAATCTAAAAAAAATAAAAAAAAAGTCTTGCTCCATTTCATACATAGTTCAAATATTTGAACATTTTATAAATACATAGTAAAAAAGTTTTTTTTTTTAAACCTTATCCGCAATTCAAAACAATAACGAAATTTTGAAGAACTTGTATGTGTGGGTGCATTTGCAGTTACACAGCAGGGGCAGACACACAATGTTCCGACAGCGGACATAGTTCCAGGAAATATCTCTACTTGAATCCATTTCTTTCCAACCTGTCAAACAATCCGAAGACTCTGAGGAACTTGTTATAAAAGAATGCATTCTGAGAGTGGAATGACACTTATGAGAATAGTTTTAAAAATTAGATATCATCTCCTCCTAGCGTAAGTAACTTGACCCACAAATTCAAATTGTCATGTCAGTGGATGCATCTGTAGGAGCGGTTTTAAAACAAAACCATAAATCCATAGCATTTCTATCGCTGATAGAGTGTCAACAAAGGTACTCCCAAATCGAAGAAGAGCTGTACGCTATTGTTTGCGGGCGTAACAAGTTTCACCAATATACATATATATGGCCAGATGGTTATTGTAGAGACTGATCATATCGCTTTTTAAAAAACCTCTTACGAAAGTACCTCCGCGCCTACCAAAAATGATGTTGTGCATTCAAATTTTTGACTTAAAAGTCATCTATAAGGTGGCAAACTTATACAAATTGCAGATACTTTGTCTTGAGCCCCATTGCCTAAAACAGATATTTTAGATAGCGAGAAATATACAAATGTTCGTGTGGGTTTAATTGCCGCTTCCCTATCAATTTCAGAAAATAGGCTTACGAAAATTCAAAAGGAAACAGCTAATGATGGGGGTCTACAATTAGTTAAAAAATACACATACAATGATACGCCAGAGCACAAACGAGAAATCAACGAATTAGTACTCCCATTTTGGCCTATACGGGACGAAATATTCTTCCATGATAAACTATGTTTCAAAGGAAATGTGGTAGATGTTCCAAAGATTTTACGGGAAAAAAATGTTGTAACTTATGCATGAGGGTCATGCAGATATAGAGAGTATGAAACGTTGTGCAAGGATATCTATTTACTGGCCAGGGATCAGTCAAGACATATCTAAATTTGTTGATAGTTGTGACGTTTGGTAGAAGTTTCGGAACAATAATCCCAAGGAACCGCTTCTGTCGCATGAGATTCCTACCTGCTACTACACTGGGATATTATCGGAATGGACAGTTTTAAACTAGAAAACACTTTTTTTTTTGCTGATAGTGGATTATTTTTCCAAGTATATTGAGTATTGCAGGCTATCAGCCTTCACCAGTTCAGGTATAATAAATAAATTAAAAAATACGTTCTCGAAATTCGGTATTCCAAGAACAATTATATCAGACAAAGGTCCTTCATTTGTTTTTTTAGAAATGAAATCATTCTTTAAAAGTTGGGATATCACTCACAAAACCAGCAGTCCATATTTTCCATACAGCCAATGGGCTAGCTGAGCGAGCTATTCAAGCAATCAAACAGATGATTTGTAAGTGTAAAGAATCAAATAGAGACCCATTTACAGCGTTGCGAAATTTAAAAAGTACTCCTAACAGGTGTGGGTTTATGCCTGCCCAACTGCTTCTGGGAAGGACACTGACATCAAAAATACCCGTTTAAATGAAACAACTTCAGCCGTCAACCATAAACACTCGCCAATATAGACAAATGTTAAAGAAGAGGCAAAATAAAACAAAGCAACGATATAACAAGACAGCAAAACTCTTACCACCAGTACGCATAGGGGACATAGTTACTTTTTAAAATAAATTCAAACGATTCAAGCTGAAACAATGGTACGGTGTACGAGAAATGTAGAGAACCAAGATCCTTTGTAGTCAAGTCTTACAATGGACGACTTTTTAGAAGAAATAGGCAGCAATTAATTTTAAGAAAAGAATATATTAATACAAACAAAGAAACAGAAAATCATGTAAATGATAAACAAGATATCTTCATGTAGTTAAGGTCTGGAAAGTTAAAGAAAGCATAATGTTTAACAAAAATATTAAGTAAAGCAATTATGTTAGCACAAAAATGAAATAAAGTACCTATGTGAAACTTAAAAAAAACAAAACGGGACATGTAACATATTATACATTATAAATATTATTGTAACACTTATGGTTTTGTACGAATGTATAATATATATCCAATTTCAAATATGTACACTGTATTTCGTATACGTATACGAAAGGTATAATATTTATAATGTATAATATGCTACATGTCTACTCTCTAGTGGCTCTACACCTAGCATTAACTCTTATCCCCTTAAACTAGTAATTTATAAAATTTCCCTCAAAATTCCTACTTTCTACAACAAATGTTTCGTATAAGAAAACAAATTCAAATTGATTAATATATTTATAGAAACCAGTAAACAAACTCTTATTGTATTTCCTCACCCTGACACAGTATAAAATGAAATTTAAAATACCTTTTCCTTAATTTTATTTTTATTTTGTTTCTTCTTCTTTTTCCTATTATTGTACTTTGGCAGACGGCATTACAATTAAAACAATTTCTGCTGAGCTTCCTGATCTGATGGTTTTCGACTGCTACGCGTTGCATCAAACTCACTGCCATCAGAACCTGGGTCTTTCAAAACGTCCCCGAGCCGTTTTCGCCATTACATACAAGTTTCTTGCCCCTATCATAATGTAAAATGTTTGTGTGGGTACAAATGATAGAACTTATTCTTTTCAATACAAATCCCTTTATTCAGTACAGTTACAATTCACTATTTAATTCTTTCTCTCAGTACAATTCAATTTCTCAACCACATATACTTTTCTTATCTTTTACTTAAACCACTTAATCACTTCTTCTAATTAACACTTCAAATTCAACTTTGGAACTGATTTGCATACCTTTGGGATGCTGGTATTTATACTCGTGCTGCCATCTTTCTTCTTCACGAGGACCACTGGAGATGCCCACGGACTTTGCGATTCTTCTCTATTCTTTCAAATTTGTCATCAACGTTATCGTCATAGGTAAGACGTACGAGGAGCACCGCGAAAATCTAAAAGAAGTGTTTGAGAGGCTACGAAGTGCTCATTTAAAGCTCAACCCAGAAAAGTGTACCTTGTTTCGTCCGGAAGTAAAATATCTGGGTCACATTATATCAGCGGAAGGAGTAAGAACGGATCCTGACAAAATCGAAGCCGTGAAAAGTTGGCCTTCTCCAAAAGATAAACACCAACTGAGAAGCTTCTTGGCCCTCGCCACGTATTACAGAAGGTTCGTAAAGGATTTTGCTGGCATTGCAAAGAGCCTGCATCAACTTACGGAAAAAGGCCGACAGTTCAGGTGGTCTGGAGAATGCGAAAAAGCATTTCAAGAACTGAAACGACAGCTGTGCAATGCCCCCATCTTGGGTTACCCGACGCCCGGAAAAATGTTCATCGTGGACGCAGACGCTAGCAATGTTGGGATCGGAGCTGTGATCTCCCAAGTTCATGACGGTCAAGAGAAAGTGGTCGCATATTACAGCAAAGTACTCTCCAGACCTGAACGGAACTACTGTGTAACCCGGCGCGAGCTTCTGGCTTTAATTCTGGCTACGAAGCATTTCCATAAGTACCTCTACGGACAAAAGTTCATTCTCCGGACAGACCACGCAGCTCTGAAATGGCTACTCCAATTTAAGAACCCTGAAGGCCAAGTTGCAAGATGGATCGAGCAGTTGCAGGGCTACGACTTTGAAGTGCAACACCGCAAGGGAACACTCCACTCAAATGCTGATGCTCTCTCTCGTCGACCATGCGAAAGTGCAGATGGGACAACATCTCGTATGCAGCTAATTGTGCCACGGTCCAGAGTCAACCAAGTGCTCCATGAAATACATGACGGAATCTCAGGAGGCCATTTGGGAATAAATAAGACGTTGGAAAAGGTAAGGGATCGTTTCTATTGGCTAAGCGCTAAACAAGATGTCGAGAATTGGTGCAAAAAGTGCATAAGATGTGCGGCTCCCAAGGGCCCAAAAGTAAAGCCACATGGACAAATGCAACAATACAATGTCGGAGCACCTTTCGAACGAATAGCCATCGACATCGCTGGGCCGTTTCCCGAAACCTTTAATGGAAACCGATATACTCTCGTAGTCATGGATTACTTCAGTAAGTGGCCGGAAGTGTTTGCCATCCCAAATCAAGAGGCTAAGACCGTAGCCGAACAGATAGTCAACAACTGGGTGAGCAGATTTGGGGTCCCAATGGAGCTGCACTCTGATCAAGGGCGAAACTTTGAATCAAAAGTCTTCCAGGAAATATGCCAATATTTGGGAATAAGAAAGACAAGGACAACGCCACTACACCCTCAATCTGATGGAATGGTCGAGCGATTCAATCGAACCTTGAATGAGCATCTATCTAAGGTTGTCAGCAACTGCCAGCGGGATTGGGATCGACACATACCCCTCTTCTTAATGGCCTACCGAAACGCGGTCCATAGCTCAACAGGGCACACACCATCCGAGATCTTATTTGGTCAAACAATTCGGTTGCCAAGTGAAGCAAAATTCGGATCCCCACCGACGGAGCCCAAAGAGGTGAACGAGTACGTGAATGACTTACGCAGCAGGATTCGTAAATTGCATGAAGACACCAGAGAAAAGATGAAGCTAGCAAGCAGCCGCATGAAAACTAGGTACGATATCAAGGCGAAATCTTCCGGTTTCAACGAAGGAGATCTGGTTTGGCTGTATAATCCTCAGCGTAAGAAAGGCAAATCACCAAAATTGCAACAGGACTGGGAAGGTCCATACAAGGTGATAACCCGCATTAATGACATTGTCTACCGGATCCAGCGTGGGGATCGAGGAAAATTGAAAGTGGTCCATTTGGATAGAATGTGTCATTTCAACGGGATGCTGAATGACGAAGTTGTTCGGGACGAACAACTGTAGGGAGGGAGCAATGTGATAACCACTCAAATGTGAGCAGCGACATCTAGCAGAAAATGTCGAAACTCGAAGACTAGAAGGTTTCGATACTGGATTAGCAACTGGAGAGTAGAATCGAATTTTCTAGCAAATTGGAAATTGTATGGGACGCTGGATGGCGAGGATTGTTCTCGAAGTATGTCATTCGAGTATAAATACCAGCATCCCAAAGGTATGCAAATCAGTTCTAAAGTGTAATTTGAAGTGTTAATTAGGAGAAGTGATTAAGTGGTTTAAGTAAAAGATAAGAAAAGTATAAGTGGTTGAGAAATTGAATTGTACTGAGAGAAAGAATTAAATAGTGAATTGTAACTGGACTGAATAAAAGGATTTGTATTGAAAAGAATAAGTTCTATCATTTGTACCCACACAAACATTTTACAATATACTTTTCTTATCTTTTACTTAAACCACTTAATCACTTCTTCTAATTAACACTTCAAATTCAACTTTGGAACTGATTTGCATACCTTTGGGATGCTGGTATTTATACTCGAATGACATACTTCGAGAACAATCCTCGCCACCCAGCGTCCCATACAATTTCCAATTTGCTAGAAAATTCGATTCTACTCTCCGGTCGAGACTTTGCTAATCCAGTATCGAAACCTTCTAGTCTTCGAGTTTCGACATTTTCTGCTAGATGTCGCTGCTCACATTTGAGTGGTTATCACAATAATAAAATATTTTTTCGTCTATTTGTGAAGACTCTCCTTGAATTTGTGCGCTTACATCGTATCTTTATGCAATGATTGGTGCCTTAAATTTAAGTAGCTATCTCCTTCTTTATTTGCTTCTGGTGGATCCCTGTGCATGGAAACTCTAAATCCATGGATCTTTGATTTGGATTTTATTATTCGAGCTATATCCATTTTGCCCTGCATCTCAACAATGACAATTGCAATTTTTTTTCGCCCGCATGAATCTCACGTGCTGATGTATTGTAACGTTAGAGTTGTTGTTTGGCTGCAGTAAGTCTAAGCATAGAGATTTCGCCTTTTCTGCCGCATTCAAACCTTCTTGTGTTGAAAAATGAACTATTATGTTCCTCTCGTTTGCTTTCCTTTATAGTATTTCCACCTGTTTGTCTAAGGACTCATACAGAATTTCCATTTGGTGAAGTTGGGCTTTACCTATGTATCTAGCTTCCGATAAAACAGATTTCTTTTGAACACTATTGGAACCGGTCAGAAGTAGTTATTTGGAACAATGGACAGCTATGGTAGAGAAAACATTTTAGATCATTTCAAAGTTTTAGATACTATCACACACAATGCTTTAGAAAACGTAAATAAACAAATAGAAATTAACAGACAAATTATGCGTAACATTAACAATATTAAAGTAACTAAAGAAGAGGATAGGAAATATACATATGTATATCTGAAATGTACAATAGTATATTAGATAAGCAAAAACAAAATTGATAATAACCTTGTCACCGGCGAAGAAATAGCATATACAGGTGCATTTCAAGTTAACAAAACAAAATGAGTCTTGCTATTAAGTTACCAAAAGAATACATTCAAACTCAATTAGAAATTCCCATACCAATTAAAAATTTTAAAGAAGTAGATATTTTTAATGCAAATAATAATCATATTAAAGATTTAAAAAATATGGGTAATTGTTTCACAGATGACATTACATAAATTTTAAAACAAACAATAAAACCGAAATTGTAATTATTGAAGAAAATTTAATTGTATTTAAACTTGCATCAAGAAAGTGTAATAAATGGTTGTGACGACCGAAATTTAATATTAAGCGGATATTTTATAAATTCTAAAATAATACAAATAAAAATTAATAACTGCACAATAAATGTAAGAAACGTCTCAATATCCAACTTTAATTTAGAATTCGAACACAAATTGTCCTGTTGAAGAGAAAAGAAACAAATGCATCAAATTGAAAACTTTAATCATATTAAAGCATCATAAGAATAACAATTATGTACATTATAGGTTCGAGTACGAGTATATTTTTTATTGTATACATAGCTAAATATTTCTAATAGTCATAGCAGTTTCAATTTTTGTTATACGCCGAAAAAATAAAAAAATAAAAATACGTGTAGAAAATATAGAATAAAAAATTTATACAAAAGAAAACAAAATTCTGGAGAAATCTAAATCAAAGGAGGGTGAAATTTCACAATTGCAAGTCAACAAAGTTGTTGACGGCACATTTGTTTTTGCTTCGCAACCAATAAAGTGTCAATTTGGCATTACGGTTTCAATGGAAACTGTTTGATATTTGAAGGCCATCGAAAACCTAATGCGTTGATCTTATTATTACATATTATGGGAAAATTGAAAATGATAAAAAAATAATAATAATAAACTGGAGTCAGTTGTTAGTGAGATTTGATACAACATTGTGTGTTTTATTTACTAAAATAAACAAATTATCTAACTCACGCTCCAAACAAAAACAACAAAGTAGAAATAACGTAACATAAAATTCCCGTGAGTATTTTAACCAATTTTATAATTAAAGCAGATGCGAAAAGATCTCATGGAACAAATATCACGGATTGAGCAAAATTGGGCAAATTACACCACACAAATTAACAAGTCGATAAACGATCTGGAATTGCGTTTGGAGAAGATTGAAACCGACTCTAGTGACAAAGCGAGTCTTCATGATGACCTGTTAAAACTAAATAAAAGATGCGATTTACTGGAGCGAAAGGAGTCAGCAGCTGATGCTATTCTCTTCGGTGTTCCCCAGTTGCCTGAAGAAAATTTAAAAACAATTTTTCATCATCTCTGCCATTCAATAGAGTGCAAGCCTGCGACCTTAGATGCTATTTATCGCACGGGTCGAGGAGATAACCCTAATGATTCCCCAATCATATTGAAATTTCAAAGTGCTCGGGAGAGGAATGTAGTGTTAAAATCGATCGCGAATCATTGCAAAAGAGAAAAACGACAACTCTGTCTAAATGACGTTGGCTTGGTTGGAACCTGTTGCAAATGTGAATATTTATAAGAATGAGAGCCTAACCGCAAGAAATCGTTCTCTTCTACGCAAGGCAACTCGTCTCAAACACAGAAAACAGCTGTTTTCCGTCTCCACTAAACATGGAACAGTCATCGTAAGAGAATTTAAAAACGGGAGACCCACAACAATATGTAGAAGACGAAGAAATGCTAAATGCTATAGCCGCACGAAGTTAGGAGGTATCCAACATTCAACAACTATGAAGATTGCTAAGCCAGTTTAAAATTTAATTTCTATTCTTTACTCTTTCTTCCTTTACTGCTTCATTCTCTTCTATTCACAATCTCCCTCACTAATTCCTTACTTTCTTTCTTCCCTGTACCAAGAAACCTGAATACCTTTTTCCTTTGGACTTTTTCTATTTTTTGTTTCTCTTTTTCCTTTTTTTCAAATATGAGTTTTCATCTCATTTATTTTATGGTACAAGTGTACTATAAGTCAATATACTCTAATGACTTAATTTATTTTAGTTGTTACTGGTGCACTTTATTTGTATATATTAGTTTTGTTGTATTGTATATGTATCACAAATGGTTAATACACTACAAGGACAGGGTGATTCTAAAATACTAATTGATATTCTGTGTAAACAAAAAAGAGGTTTTCATATATGTCATTTGAACGTCCAAAGTATTAGTAATAAAATTGATGATCTTAAATATGTGTTTAATGATGAGATGGTCGATGACTTATGTGTTTCAGAAACCTGGTTGGAGTCCGAAATGTGTGACAATTTGTTTAATTTAGCATATAGGAGAATCTTTCGTATTGGTAGACAACGTAAGGAAGCGGGGGGTGTTGCAATTTATATAAAAACGTGCTATAAATTCAAAATTCTGAAGAAGTCGACTCCAACTGATCTAATGGAATATTTTTTTGTAGAGGTGAGAAACAATAGAGAGAAATGTCTGCTTGGCTGCATATACATGGCTCCAGATATAGCAGATTATAAACTTATAAGTTGCTTACTCGAAGATTTCGCCTCGCAGTACACTAAAATAGTGATTTGTGGTGATCTTAAACTTAATGTTTTAGGAAACAAAAATAGAGCATTCAAGGAAATGGTAAATTCACTGCATCTCAACTTTGCAAACCTAAGCCAGCCGACGCATTTTGTAAAAGATCGCAAACCATCGCTTCTGGATGTTGCTTTAGTATCTGACCCAGATTTAATTTCACATTATGACCAGATATTTGCACCTGGCTTCTCTCACCATGATATTTTAAGCCGACAAGAATAAAATAAAAGAAAGAACAATTTTTTATTTTTCTAAGTAACTTTTTATTCCTCGCACAACCACTTCAAACAAACGATGACAAACGACTAAATCTTGACTACCGGCAGACCCCTTTTTTCCTATTTTGCTTCTTTCTTTCTTTCTTCTTTTTAACAGTGCTGCCACAATTCGACCATCCTGACTTGCAATCGTCCCGATTGACCGAAACACATCTCAACCACGGTTTGATATTAGCTACTTCCCACACTCCGGAGTATGGAGTTTGGCTTAATTGAAAACCCTCTACATCTTTCAATAAGTATCTGTCATTGGGAAAAACTTTATCTACTTGGTATGGACCTTTAAATCTCGGAGCTATTTTTTTACATGCTCCCGGTTGACTTATAAAATTTCTAACCATCACATAATCACCCTCTTTATATTCCTTACATTTCCTGTGCCTATCTTTTGACATTTTGTTGTAACCTTGACATTTAACTATTTTTTCCGAGGCCCTTTTCCTCAAACCTCGTAAATCCCTTTCTTTTACCTTTAGGTTAATATTTTCTAACTCTTCCCGTAAAAAATCTACAACTTTACCTCTTTGTTGGACACCAAAAAGCAACTCGCTGGGACTTGCACCAGTACTTCTGTGGAGGAGATTATTAATAGCGAACTCAATCTCTGGTAAAACTTTATCTAATGAGAAAATAGTTCCGGCGTTAGTCGATTTTGCTATCATTGGAGCTAGACTGCGATTAATCCTCTCAACTTGTCCGTTGGCTTGTGGAGAACCAGTAGCTATCTTAACGTGTTGTACATTGTATTCTTCCAGAAAAGTTCGAAAATCATTGGAAGTAAAAGCTGTGCCCCGATCGGACACTATCAATTTTGGGCTACTATATGAATTGAAATATAATCTCAAGCAATGCAAAACCTCTTTAGTACCGGTAGAACGTACAGCATATAGCTTAGTGAATTTCGTGAACGCATCGACCACAAGGAACACATACTTTTTCTTTGCATTTTTTAAGTGAACGGGACCAAAATGATCTATATGAACAATATTAAATGGTTCATCCCCTTTGGGGATATTGTGTAATAATCCCTCATGCTTTCCTGACTTCGGCGAATAAACTATGCATTTCAGACAGTTCTCAATATAATCTTTTATTTTCTGCTTCATCTTCGGGAACCAATACATTTTAGTTAACGCACTTAAAACTTTATCACACCCCATGTGCCCCATCTCGTCATGGTATTTATACATTAAGTTCCGCTCCATACTTCTCGGTACATAGAAAAGAATATTCTGCCCCACTTTTCTATATACTAAACCACTCCTCATTTCAAATATATTACTTTCTTTTGTTTGCAGTAAACTCCTTATTTTACAAATTCTTTCATCTTTGTTCTGGCATATAGATAAATTTTGTTCGAATGTATTTTCCTCCAATACCAGTATCGTTGACATGCGACTAAGTGCATCTACATGTTGCATTCTGGACCCATTTCGATGTTCTAATACGTAGTCGTAATTCTGCAGCTCGAGTGCCCATCGAGCTATTCTAGGGTTTATCTCTTTTTTATTTAGGGTCATTGTCAATGAATTACAGTCTGTTATTATTTTAAAACTGGCACCTTGTAAATATATTCTGAATCTTCTTAGTGCGTATATTATGGCCAATGTTTCCAGCTCAAAGCTATGGTATTTTGATTCCTGTTCTGTAGTTCGCTTTGAGAAGTAAAATGTCGGATGCAATTTTCCGTCAGATTTTTTCTGCATCAAAATAGCACCAAATCCGAGGGAACTGGCGTCGCAATGAAGTTCACTCTCATCCCGTGGATCGAAAATAGCCAGTATAGGTGACTCAACCAACTTCTGCTTCAGATTTTCAAAACAGCTCATTTCGTTTTTACCAAATCGAAAGATAGCATCCTTTCGAATTAGATTGTAGAGTGGTCCAGCTAAGACAGAGAATCCCTTTATAAACCTCCGAAAATATGAGCATAACCCCAAAAAACTGTGAACACCCTTTACATTCTGAGGAATTGGGAAATTGAGCACTGTTTCGATACCTTGCCTGTTTGGTCTAATACCTTCTTTTGAGATTATGTATCCTAAATACTGTATTTCGTTTTCCAAAAATCGACATTTATCAAGTCTCAACTCCAACTTGTTACTAACTAATCTGTCAAAAACTTCTTTCAATATCTCTAAATGCTCATCTACTGTTTTTGTGGCGATCATAATATCGTCCAAATATATTGCTATTTTTCCTGAACGAAGGAGATCGTCAAATACCTCGCTAATAAAGCGTTGAAACGTTGAGGGAGCGTTTCTCAGCCCGAAAGGCATTTTCAGGAATTCGTATTGGCCTAATGGAGTTACGAAAGAGGTATATTTTACAGATTCCTCACTCACATCCACATGGTAAAAGGCACTTTTTAAATCGAGTAGTGAAAAACAGACCTTGTTAGCTAGTCTGTCGAGAAGATCGTCAATAAGTGGTATCGGATAATTATCCTTCAAAGTAACTTTGTTAAGTGTACGATAGTCGACGCATAAGCGAATGTCATTAGTTTTTTTTCTTACTAAAACCACTGGTGACGAATATTCTGATTTACTAGGTCTAATTACCCCTGTACGTACTAAATCGTCTAGAATAAACTGTACTTTCTGTTTTTCATCATATGACATCCTCCTCGGGGGATAATGAAAGGGTCTTTCATTTGTTAATCTAATTTTCATTTCGCACTTATTTTCGGGAAAATCAGGACGTTCGCAGTACATATAAAAATCTTTATACAGTTTTAAAAATCTTTCCTTTGACTCAAAGTCTACTGCATTATTACTTACACATATCTCTGTCTTATCAAATTCGATGTTCATTAGACTTTCGCACTCTTTTTCATATACATTATTCTCTATCATTTGTTTCGTTTCATTTTTCTTTTCTTCTATCGCTTCATTTTTTTTCTTCTCCAACTTTAAATTGGCCTTTCTCAAAAAATCTTTACCTAATATTAGTGGAAATTTCATTGTGGCATTTTGTACTACAAAAATATCTAAATCAATTTTATCTATTTCAAATAATACGCAAGACTTAACAATGCCAATTACATTAAGAGGACTTTTATTTATACCAAAGTAATTCTTAAATTCATTTTTTCTTAATATTAAAGTATGAGGCACGAATTGCTCGCGTACGAAGCTAATAGGGCTGCCGGTGTCGATTAGTGTTACTAACAAAGTGTTATAAATAAGATTATGTTTCATAAAAGTATAATTTAAAGTTCTTACATATTCATCCGGATATACTTCACCATCCACCTGATGAATTTGCTGCCCTTTCCTCTTTGGACAAGCTGCCGCATAATGTCCCATCTCCGCACAAACGTGACATGCGCCAACTTCTCGCTTCGGCTTTCGGCATTCGGATGCGATGTGTCCAAGGGAGTTGCAGTTAAAACATCTCCAATTCTTAGTCGAACTTGGTCCTTCAGCTGCAGAGTCCTGGCGAGATGAAATCGGTTGCCGCTTCACGAGGTTCACTTTCTTGAATGCTTCCAACAAGTGATGCTTGTCATGGAAGCAATGCATTTTTGCCTGCGACTGCAGAGTATAATTTGGAATACCCTCAATTAGGTATTCTAAAAGTTCGTCCTCCTCCACAGCGATTTTATTTGCCAATATGATTTTATCATGGAAATATTCCACGAACGTCTCGTTAGTATGCCACTTCCTCCCTTCGAATTCACGTTTTAAATCGAGGCGACTTGTGTAATCCCCAAACAGTACTTTCATGTCCAGCAGCAAATTTTCCAATGGAACAGTCATCAGGTCACTTCGCGAATGTAACCATCTAAGAGCTTTTCCCTTTAATTTGCATGAGATTAGAGCTCGAGTATTAGTGTCATCCAGCTGATAATTCGATAAAATTCCCCTGAGCTGCGTCTCCCAAAGGTTAAACGAATCATCAGTACCCGAAAACTCTGACAATAAATCCTTCACAAAAGAGAAATTATTTTTAACAATAACATTGTCGCAATTTCTATTTTTATTCGCACTGTCATTCGCACTTTCATTTGCACTCTTCTTTTGCTGTAACTTGTTTTCTCTCCTTAGCGCTTCATTTTCTTGTTTGCATTCTTCTATTTCTCTCCTCATTCTCTCCAATTCTCGTTTCATTTGTTTCCACTCACTCATTTGTATTTCACTCATTTTTGGTGTGGTTGTGGTTTTGTCTTGCATTTCTTTTTCACTGTCTCTCCCATTGTTACACTCATTCTTGCTTCGGTCTCGTTGTTCGTCTTCTTCGCTGCTTGCCTCATCGCCAGGTGCGATGCTGTCCTCGTATACATCGTCATCCATACTGTCGTTGCAATTGTCTGCATCGTCTATCTGTCCCGTTATTTGGGTTTCTTTTGGAAACTCACCCCTTTGCTCTGAAGGAATCTCCATTAAACGCAGCATAAGTTCGCTTTTGTTCCCAGTAATTTTTCTTCCTAGTTTTTTCAACCAGGCTCTCAGTTGCACTGCTGTGTACAATTTAAAAATGTCGATATCCGATTGCATGATCCCACTTCTGAATTTTAAGCCGACAAGAATAAAATAAAAGAAAGAACAATTTTTTATTTTTCTAAGTAACTTTTTATTCCTCGCACAACCACTTCAAACAAACGATGACAAACGACTAAATCTTGACTACCGGCAGACCCCTTTTTTCCTATTTTGCTTCTTTCTTTCTTTCTTCTTTTTAACAGTGCTGCCACAATATGATATTCCTGACAGTAGATATATTTCCAGCAGTTGAAACTGAGACAAATTTCAAAACATACCAATATTTACGAATCAATTTAGAGACCCTTTGTAATGACTGTCAGACCTTGGATTGGTCTCCAATTTATAATACAAATGACGCAAGCTTCCAAGTTTCTTTTTTTTTAATAACCAAATTAAATATCTTTTTACTAAATATGTGCCTTTGCGCAGTTTCAAAAAGACCAAAATTAAATTACCTTGGCTCAATCAGGAAGTCGTCGAATTGATAAAAGCACGAAATTTGCTATATGCCAGATGGAGATGTTACAAATGTTTGGAAATTTACAGAGAGTTTAAAATCATTCGAAATGCTGTAACACGTCTCTTAAGAAAGAGCAAATCTTCATTTTATAAAAACAGACTTGAATCATGTTCTTCAAGTTCTGACTTTTGGAAAAATATTCGCCAGATGGGGCTTACCTCGAAAAAAATATCACCTTCCAATAGCATGAATCTGGAAAAACTAAATAAGACTTTCGTTTCGACATGCAGAGAGTCAATGTCATTAGATATTTGTAGCTCTCAAGACCTTACGAGCAATTTTACTTATACTGATTCAGCTTTTTCTCTTGCTTGTGTAGACGTATTGTAGTAACTGTCGGAAATATTATATTAGGTGTAAAGTCAAATGCAGTTAGTTCAGATAACTTTGCTCCTAAATTTATAAAAATTATACTTCCTTCTGTCTGGCATCCTATCACTCACATCTGTAATACCATTATAATGACTTCTGTTTTTCCGGAAAACTGGAAAACAGCAAAAGTTCTACCCCTTCCTAAATCGCCAAACAGGAACTCGGTAGAATACTGACCTATAGCAATTTTACCGTTTTTGAAATCATAATAAATCGACAAATAAAAGCGCACCTAAACGCTATTGAAATACCAATCAGGATTTCGTGCAAATTTTAGTTGTACTTCGGCTCTCCTAAAAATCTACGAAGACTTGCGTGCTGGTTGTGACAATGACAAATTAGGTTTAATTATTAGGCTGTGTAGATCATGAATTCCTACTAAAAAAAACTTAAATATCAATTTCTCTTTGATAACTCAATGCTTAAACTAATATCTTCGTACCTATCCAACAGAACTCAGTACTCTTTTCATAATAACAAGCAATCATCATGTCTTCCTGTCCGTTCAGGTGTACCTCAAGGCTTTGTTTTAGGGCCGCTTTTATTCACTTATTTCGTAAACGATATCTCCAAATGCTTTTCTGATTGCAGCTACCATATACTTATATGCTGACGATGTACAGATATATACACTCTTTCCAAGTGCAAACAAGCATCAAATGTTGGAAATGTTCAACCAAGAATTAAATAATGTCTATAAATGGTCACTAAACAGCGACTTTATGCTTAATCGCATCAAAACAAAGGCTATGGTAATAAATGCCGGATGACGTACAGAGTTTATACCTCCATTATTTCTGAACCATTCCCCAATAGAGTACGTTGACCACATTAAGAAACTCTGAGTCTATTTGAGTTGCAATATGAATTGGAACGTCCATATAAATAAAATTGTTTCAAAAATCTATGGAGCACTCCGAGGTCTTAATCCCACTGCTAATTACCTTCCAACCAATACTAAACTAAAACTTGTAAGGGCATTTATTCTCCCGATTATTCTCTATGGCTGTGAAATATTCGCAAATATGGGCCACGATTCTGCCAGAAAATTAACAGTCGCATACAATGCCTGCGCGAGATACATTTTTAATTGAAAAAGATATGATCACATTTCTGCATATAGCAAGCAAATCGTCGGCTGTTCCTTGACTGATCTTTTAAAATATCGTTCAATATTATTTTTGCATAAAATTCTAACAAAGAAAACCCCAGAATATCTGTTCGAGATTGTAAACTTTCTGATAAATAAAAGAACTTTACAGTTGGTGGCACCTAGGTACAAGTATTTAAGTACATCTCAGCAATTTTTTGTACATTCAATTCAACTTTGCCCTTAGTCATCAAGCGCATGAGTAACAGTCTTTTCAGCAAAGTAGTTTTTAAATATTGTGCTGAAAACTTCTAGTAAAATCCTCCTGTGTATCCTAATTTCCTATACACCCAAATTTTTATCTCCCCCATCATAAAAATATTCTTTTTAATTTTTCTATTTTATTATCCTCTCTATATTTTTTTTTTTATCTTTCCTTCTCTATCCATTTCTTAATTTATATTTGTTAATAGTTTCTTATTGTTCCATTTCTTTTACTTTTTTTTTTTTCAATTTTAATTTGAAATATTGTTAAAGCTTGTTCCATTTTTTTTCAAAAGATGTTATAAGATCTTGTGTGAAAAATGAATTAGAAATAAATAAATTTGTAATTTGTGAAAAAAAGTATTATAACTAGACCCAGTAGCAGCATTATGCAGCAACAGCATTTCTCAATTCAATTATTATTTTTGTCGAATATTCGAAGCATTCAAACATTTAATACCAAACTTACTATTTTAAATAATAAACACAAACATATTGTCTTTTAATTTTTAATCCACCACTATTTTAGACAAGGGAAATACTGACGGTACAAATCCCAAAACCAGAAATCAGTCTTTAGCGAAGTGCTTTAAAAACATTTTTTTTTAATAAACGTTATGCATAAGGATATAGCGATCGAACGAAAAATTTCGATTCCAAATTGATTCCACGCCATATGTTGTTATCGGAAAACAACCACCTACACCTACTCATTATTTCAGAGAAATTTCGAACTGAAGTGAATTGATTAAATGGGATCCCTATTGGGCAGCCCATACTGTGAGTATTTAGATTTGGTATTACCCGAATAAGATAATTGTATAGTAGATATGGATAGCTCACTGCTGAACCGAACCAAGTCAGAAAAAGGAAATTCGAAGATAATAAGAGGTTTAGTAAATAAACTGCCATTAATTACCTAAATGAATATTTTACTCGTAAAAATGTAATTTTTGCTTCGTAAATTGTCATTCAAGATAATAAAAATACGAATAGTTTTTGAAAAAAGTAACAAAAGCAATAAATTTATTTATTTCAAAAGCTTAACAGAAGTGTATTATAAAATTATAGAAATTTTTTTGGTAAAAAAATTCGTCATTTTCATTGTCTTCATCACTTTGGCGCTGGTCCTGGTGCTGTCTCGTTGTTAACTCTTTTTTAACTAGTAAGTTTTAATAAAAATTGTGGTAAATTTAATTAAATCCATCATATGACTTTTTTCTCTGACGTAACTGTATGACGAGTTGGGTAGAGGCTATTTTGTTCCAAATTTTGAAGAAATTGTAGGGATCTCCCTTTTTTGCTTTTCCCAAGTAAACTTTGTCAAACTCTACTTGTTTATTGACTGTTACTTTATATTTAAGGGAAAAGGGTGAATTGCGCTCGAATCGAAGCCACTTGATTTTGAGCCATGAAAAATTATGACCATCAACTGTTTTTTTTCTGTTTGTTATGTTATTTTCTAGAACTTTGGTTGATAGAAATTCATTTCTCTCCCCATTCAATGACTTCGAATAGTGAGAGTTTAATTTCAGCACTTTTAACTATTTGAACCCAGCCATCGTGGGAATAAATAAATTGCCGTTTTTTGCTTTTTTTTCAATCACAGTAAAATCAGCATCGTTGGGCATAAACGAGTGACCAGATTCCATAAATTTTAGATCGATGACTTCGGCACTTAAATCAGTTGATCCTACTAATTTGAGTAATGAAAGGCTTAATTTTATGTTTCTATTTTGTCCTTCGCATGCATCACTGTACATAGTTATGTACTTATATTCCGACGCATGAGTGAGTAAATGCTTTTTTAAACATGCAGCGATTTCTTGTGATCCTCTCACTCCTTCAGTTTCATTCCACATGTGCATATAGGCCGTTTTCGTGTTCATTTAATGAACTCCAAATTTATACACATACATGTTTCGTTTATAATAAGCCACTGATGTTGAAATTTTAGGAAAAGGAAGTGCTTTTTGAAGGCCAAGAGATAGCACTTCAGTTTTGAGTGAATCCCGTGCTTGCTGCGCTTTTTTATATGAAGTTCTTTTTGTGATAGTGAATTGGACTCTCCGATTTCACCAAACTTTATTTTCATATCGAGCTCGTCACAAATCCGAATTTTGAAATGTAAAGTAGTAACATTTTTGATTGACCGTTGACACATTTTCGGTATTACACTTTTTCACATACTCGTATATATCGTACATTTTGAGAATATTCAAATTCGAATCGAGGTATTTTCGGTCTCTGTTGTCTTTCCTGCTGTAGTGGTTCTGATAAGCTGGGAACGATGATATGTGCGCGATAACACCACTGTCATCTTTTTTGTTTTTGACATTTCTACCACGGCAATCAATCACTGCTGATACTTCCTCTCGTGATAGGCATCGATACAATCTTCCCCAACCAATTTGCAGAGTTTTTAAAAAAAAATGTTTTACAAACCTGGACGCTTTGTCCTTGCACCAATAAAGTGTAAGTTAAGGTCTTATTCTTTGAACCACGACTTCCATCACGCACACGTTTAACTTTCGGTTTGGATGACCTCTTAAAAAAGCATTTTGCTTACCATAATCCGCGAGCTTCCAAAATGAGGTAAAAAAATTATTCCCTCTCAGTTTCATTTACCTGGCTACTGCATTATTTTTTACATCCGTAATCAAAATTTGGAGCAAATGTTTTTACAGAGATCTTGCGGCCTTTTTGATTGGTATATTCTTTCCCTCTATTGCAATTCAGTTTACGCACATGTTTTTTTTGCCAATTTTTCGAATTTACTGTTGTTTTTCTTCCCAGATGTTGGTTCTTGGTCTAAGCTGAAAATACGTCTGTTCATGAATAAAACTTATAAATACTGCATATCCATTGACTTGGTTGGTTTTTGCTCCGAAAGAAATCGATAATGCAAGTCACTGACTTGATTTTTTTTACGGTTAAATTAGGAACGAAACACTTTCAGACTTAGTTCATTACAGACCTGAGAAGAGTTAAATTTTGCGCAGAATTTAGCAGTCATTTTGAAAAAAAAATTGTATGACTTGGTCCGGTACAGCTGTGAGCCCTCCATATCATATAGCGGAAATGGTGCGATTTACTTAATCACCTTCATAAAAGAAGATTATTTATGATTTAGTTTTTTTTTCAGCTTCACGTTATTAAATACGTAGAATATACGAGTACTGTCACTATCTTATTTTTCAATAAAGTTCTGTATTCTTTTAGAGAGTAGTTCCATCTATCAGTTATACTCACACTTTCTTTAATTTGTGGAAATCCATATTTCGTCTTAGGTAATTTGATCTTTCCGTTTAAACAGTCGCGTAATGCATTTCCGGCAAGAGCAACACATAGAAACTTGTAGTGTTAGACATCAAAGATATGCTTTCTATGTACAATACAATACTGAACTCGTTCATTTACTCTGATGCATCTCTATTTGCTTTTTCATCACATCGTAATGGTCATAATCCTAATGGCTGCACTATTTGATTGTTATTGCACTGAACTTGCTTACAGTCTGTTATAGTAATAGTTATTATATTAACCTTTTGAGATATCCAATGAAGGACTTATGTTCCCTTAAAATTATTGAAACTACACAAATACAGAAAATTTCAGTGGAAGTAGAAGTAATTAACATATGTAAATGCAAATGGGAAACAATAAAACGAATTTCGTTTAAGTAAAGAAAAAAAATTAACTATTGTTTCTACATTAATTGTTTCTACAAACCCAGAACTTATTCGACCTTAAATATGTATGTAAATGCTAATTAGTGAAGCATCATCGATGCTTTACTTGTCAACGGCTTGATTTTGTTGTACAACTCCCTACTTATATTTCTCAAACTAACTAAATGTATGAATTAGGTCCCGATTTCGTCTAGATTAACACGTGTATCTGTGTCTAAACAACGTGATAACAAACTTTTTCCTGGCACATAACATATTTGTAAATCGTACATCGATGGTTTTATTTTAATTCTCTGTAATCATGTAGAATAATTACTTCCTAGAGGCTTCGTTGGTATTGATGTTAGCGGCTTGTGGTCTATACGCACGATAACCGGACACCCATATATGTATAACATCACTTTTCTATTTGAGCGTAGAGGGATTCGGCATTTCATAAGCTTTTTGAAGCGTGGTATATACGTTTTCCTGCTTGTAAAAAGTAACAACCTAAACCGCCCTTAGAAGCATCTTACTGTACTAAAGTAGGGAGTGAGGGATTGAACATATAAAGGATGGCCTTTTCTGTGGCCTGTTTTACATTGCTCAATACACCCACACAGTAATCATTCCACGCAAATATTATACTATGCTCATTTACAGGAGCAGTGAGAACAGCCAAATTTGAGATGAATGGCCGCAGGTAGTTAACAGTTCCTACAATTTTTCTTTCTTTAATACTTTATGTTAAGTTTCCTGTCCTACTCATGACTTCTTCCAAGTTAGCGTCGGGTTCCGATAATTGTCCGAAATACTTGCAGTTCAACTTTTGAAATTTCTAAATTTGTCGGGTGCAACCTTAATGCCAAACGGTAAGACGTTGAACTTATAGCAACCATTACAAAGGCTACTGAACACGATACGAGTTTTAGACTCCTCATCAAGCCACACATGTCAAAATTCCTCCTTCAAGTCCAAGGTAGAAAAATATTTTAAGTAACACTATGTCTCGCTCCTCCTTAATGGAGGTGCGTTTTATTCTTTGGGATCCAAACAAATCAGAAGACGTCCATCCTTTTTGTCTACCAGGACCATGTGACGCGACCAGTTGCTTGGTTCCTTAACCTTTGAAATTATCCCATTTTAATTCAGTTTCAGTTTTCAATGCATTTTATTTTCTTAATCACTAACTCTTACATACTAACAAAAAATGCTTAAATGCTAGATTACAATTACTTAATAATCTTATACTAACTTACTGGCTCTACATAGGCACTCTAAGCTACTCTAAATTCTTATATCTATGTCTTTCGACTTCATTTATATTTTATTTGAAATGTTTATTTTATATACTTAGGGCTAAGAAAAAATTGTTAACAAAAAACTTAGCCTATGGATGTAATTTTTTATTTTTTATAAAAACTTAATATCTAACTTCAAATAAACCTTAGTCTACCTAACCTATATACACAATACACACATACAGACACAAAGCCATTATGCACAATAATATACATATATTAGGTTAGGTTAGGTAAGAGTGGCTGTTGGAAATACCAACCCACTTAGGCCTATTGGCCCATTGTGATGCCACGTGGATCTGTGATCTTCTTACTACTGGAACCAGTTTGAGCTTTTAATAAAGCGTAGGAGACTGTTAACGTCTATTTTTTCTAGATCGTTTAGGTCGTTGTAGAAGAAAGCTCCTAGGTGAAGCTTCCTTCTCTGAGAGAGAGCTGGGCATGTGCAGAGTAAGTGGGGGATTGTCTCCTCGTCTTCCTCGTCCATGCAGCTTCTACAGAAATCATTAGTAAAAGCGCCAAGCCTTCTTGCGTGCTTGCCTATGAGGCAGTGTCCGGTAATGACACCTATTATGGCGCTGAGATGTTTCCTATCTAAAAGGATCAGACACTTAGATCGACTCAGATCCAGCCTTGGCCAGATCTGTTTGGTTGCTAGACATGTTTGTCCAGCAGTCCACCTAAGGTCCGTTCTTTTATTGGCATCTAGCTTTAATGTTAGTTTGCACGTAGCGATTGGTATACCTATACTACCTTTGTCCGGTAGGATAGGTAAAGTGGTTCCAATTTTGGCGAGTTCATCGGCTCTGCAGTTCCCTGGAATGTCTCTGTGGCCCGGCACCCAACAGAGGTGAATGTTGAACTGCTCTGCCATCTCCATGAGAGATGATCGGCATTCAAGGGCAGTTTTAGAACACAATGAGACCGAGTCCAGGGACTTGATGGCGGCCTGACTATCCGAAAATATGCGGATATCCTTTGCAGATATCACGTTTTTCTTCAGCCAAGACAGAGCTTCTTTAATCGCCAAAATTTCCGCCTGGAACACGCTACAGTGATTTGGAAGGCGGAAAGAGAGGCTTAGATTTAGCTTATCTGAGAAAACACCGCCACCAACTCCGCTGTCGGTTTTAGATCCATCTGTGTAGAGATGGATTGACTTGTCCTCCATGAAAGCATCCTCCTCCCAGAATGATCTAGAGGGGAAGCTTACATGGAAGTTTTTGTCAAACCAAAGTTCAGGTATGGTGTAATCGGTGTTCTCTGTGAGGATTCCTAATGTATTAAGAATGTTGGCGTGGCCAAATGAATTATTTGTCCACTGTTTAGTCGCTTTAAGGCGAATAGCTGCAGTCGCAGCTACTTGCTTGCTAAAAATGTCGAGGGGTGTCCAGTGAAGCAGAATATCTAATGCCGCAGAGGGGGTAGACCGCAAGGCTCCGCTTGTGCATAGACATGCTGTTCTTTGGACTCTGCTTAATTTAATGCGGTTGACTGCATTTTCCAAGGCCGTCCACCAGACAACCACCCCGTAAGTAAGTATCGGTCTTATGACCGAGATGTATAGCCAGTGGGTTATGCGAGGTTGAAGGCCCCATTTGTTCCCAATGGCTTTCTTGCAAGAGAATAAAGCTATTGTAGCTTTATTGACTCTTTCTTGAATGTTAGGTTTCCAGTTTAGTTTCCTGTCAAAAATGAGACCCAGATATTTTGCTGTATCGGAGAAAGCTAAACTGGTACCGTTTATTGAAGGAGGGTATATGATTGGAATTTTATATTTCCTAGAAAAGAGGACAAGATCAGTTTTATGGGGGTTTATTCCCAATCCACAGCGATCTGCCCAGCAGGTTAATCTGTTAAGATTTACTTGGAGGAGTTCTTTAATGGTATTTAAATGTTTTCCTGAGACGGCTATGGCAACGTCATCCGCATAGGCAATCACTCTGCTACCACCCGCTTCCAGGTATATCAGTAGTTCGTTAACCACTAAGTTCCAGAGAAGGGGGGAGAGGACACCGCCTTGCGGCGTACCCCTACTGACATATCTTTTAGCAGAAGTCTCACCCAGTTTGGAGTTGATTATCCTGCTTGTTAGCATTAGATTAATCAGCTCCCCAAGTGAGCCGTCTACCTGCAGAGTTGACAGCGCAGTCGTGATTTCGGATGTGTTGACGTTGTTAAAGGCGCCCTCTATGTCTAAGAAAGCAACCATTGTGTACTCCTTATATTGTAGGGATCGTTCGATGTGGCTAGTCAGAGAGTGCAAAGCCATTTCCACCGACTTCCCTTTACAGTAGGCATGTTGAGCCGTAGACAGAAGTCTTGGATCAACTTTAGCTCGAATATGGATATCAATCAGTCGTTCTAAAGTTTTCAGAAGGAATGATGATAGACTTATAGGTCTGAGGTCCTTTGGGACCACATGAGAACATTTTCCAGCTTTGGGAATGAATACTACATTGACTTCTCTCCATAATAGTGGAATGTGGATAAGTTCTATACAGCTCCTCATAATATTTTCCAACACTGGTAGAATAATATCTGAGGATCTCTGTAGCTCGGCAGGTATAATACCGTCCGGACCAGCAGACTTGTATGGTTTGAAGCTATGCAGCGCCCAGAGCAGTTTGTCTCTCGTAATCAGACTATGAATTTTGGTCACGGTTGCAGTAGGCTTGTTTGGGCTGCTACTGGCCGCGAGATGGGAGCTACCTGGAAAGTGGGTGTCCAGAAGCAGGTTGAGTGATTCATCACTTGAGGTTGTCCAAGAGCCATCGGTTTTTTTCAAACAGCTGGGCATCATAGGATTTGTGGAGAGGATTTTTCTTAGCCGCGAAGCCTCAGAGGTTTCTGTGATTTTGTCGCAGAATGACCTCCAGGATTGTCGCTTTGCCTTCCTCAGTTCTTTTTTGTATAATTTGAGGGATTCTTTATATGAGTCCCAGTCGGTCACTTTTCTTGTGCTTTTTGCTGCGTTGAAAAGTTTTCTGCAGGTGTTTCTGAGCAGTCCTAGTGCCGATGACCACCAATGTGGCTTTTTCTTGCCTCTTGGTTGAATAAGAGGGCAGGAAGCGGCCATAGCCTTATTGAGAGTCAGAGTAAATTCCCTGACTTTCATGTCGAGCTCATTGGTGTCACGCGGGGGACTTGATAGTTTAGAGGATATCGTTTCCGACAGTATTCCTCTATATTTTGTCCAATCAGTTTTCCGTTAGTTCCGGAATCCAGGTACGAGTTCGAGGTCTACTAGGAATGTCTTCCTTAGATACGACCTCGAGTTTTGCACCTGGCCAAACCTCTCCTAAACCATCGATGGCCTTGGTGAAGAGATCGAGAGATCTCTGGTTGGAGCAAGCGATGAGCTTGACATGGCCTTGGTGCCAGCCAGCGTCGCTTGTGATAGGAGGTGGTCCTGGGTTCTCCCGCATGATGGCCAAGAAGTTGCTCGAGAGCTTCAACTTGACCAATTGCCACCGTTCCGGTGTAATGGAACCGTCGGTATCGCTTCTGTCGATCACCGCGAGCACCAATGCGTCCTTTAGGACTTCATTATAAGACCTCAGAGATCTGCTGTTGGATGGCCCAGGGGTTGTGGAACTGTGTGTTTTGGGCCTCTTGGAAACCGGTACGGTTTCCTTCAACGATCTCTGACGCTTAGAGGAGTCTTTTGACCTTTTGTGAGCAGTGGAAGCAGTGGGAAATCCGTCTTTTAAGACGTTTTTAGCCCACTCAACCTTGCTCTTTATTTCCGCACTCCTCTCCACCTCCGGAATAGATCCGAAGGTTTTGATGCTGCGTGAAGGATTTCGGCGTCTTATGTAGAGCGCCTTAGATGGAGCTTGCCGATGCGGCTGAGCTCCAGATTCCTCTTTGGAGGGAGGAGTTTTGGTAGCAGCAACAAGTCCGTGGCCTGCCACAAACTTGCTGCTGCTGGGGGCGGGGGAAGTGATAGGACCATGGCTTGCCACAGTCTTTACACTCCCCGAAGGAGTTTTGGTAGCAGCGACAAGTCCGTGGCCTGCCACAAACTTGCTGCTGCTAGGGGCGGAGGAAGTGATAGGAACATGGCTTGCCACAGTCTTAACACTCCCTGAAGGAGTTTTGGTAGCTGCGACAAGTCCGTGGCCTGCCACAAACTTGCTGCTGCTAGGGGTGGAGTAGGTGATAGGACCATGGCCTGCCACAGTCTTAACACTTCCTGAATTCTTATTATTAGGCTTATTCCTTTTGCCTTTAGAGGATGGCGCACCATGGCCTGCCACAGTTTTGCCTTCTCTCGGCAATGCAGGAGCCTTGCCGGTAGTCGGTGTAGTCACCGTTCCACCGCCCGGTAATGAAGGAGTACCGGCCTCGGTATTTGTTTTATGGTTATTTTCCATTGATAGTCCCACGAGTAGCGGAGAAAGGGTTGTCCATCTGTACAGAGATCCGCCATATACAGATAAGGCTAGCTAATCCGGAGGTCGCCAGGTATCCGGATACTCCGTTTGCGACTGAGCTATTTTTGGAGATACTGGGCCCTCAGCCAGGTTGATCTTCGGCACGGGTCGTATGACACCTTGATCCAGCCCAGGGGAATGATGGAGTTATTTGGGAGTTGGGGAGGGGGGGGAGCATCCTTTGGTTTCAGGACTCGTCTGGAGAATTTCTTCTCGAGATTCATTGACCCTACTCAGCCTCTACAACTCGACAAGTTCGATGCTCGCGGTAGAAGTATATACCTTTGTATATGCTAACATATGTATATATTTCTTAAATGATAACCTAAACCTATGTAAGCTGGCCATCGCTATTCACAGAGCAAATAAATTGGTCAGCTCTGCCTCATTAGTGAGGCTGGTCCGTGATTGACGGAAACATCTTCCCCATCATTCAACCACCAGAAATGCTGATGCTGCAGAACGACATCCCAAGGTATCTGACTACATTTCGACAGGCAAGACGCTGTCCGTGCTGTCCAATGATTGAGAACGTTCGCCAATTTTTTCTGGTATCCCTAGACTCCAGACAACGGCATCCTAAAGAGAATGGTTTCCGACTTCTGAAAGTTAATTTTCAACTTCCAGTCATCGCAAAATCGTCTTATCTTATCGAAGTCATGCTGTAAGAGAGTATTAATAACCTCGATTTTTGGACCTGTTCTGTACGCTATCAAATCGTCTGCGTACGCAATAGTATGGGGAAGTGAACCTATCAAGTCGCTTGTAAAAATGTTGAATAGGATCGGCGAATTGACCGCGCCTTGCTGAAGACCATTTTTAATTTGAAATATTCCAACAGAAGTCACATCACCATTCTTCACGATGAACTGTCTGTTAGTTAGCATATTATAAAGAATGTACAAGAGTGGTTTACTGATCCCCAGTCTAGTCAGCTTATAGAAAATACCCTCTAACCATACGGTGTCGAAGGCCTTCTCCAAGTCAACAAGGCAGGCACCAGTGCATTGTTTTTTGCCTTTATTCCATTGGATATCGGACACCAGTTTAGACGCGGCATGTGAGATATCATGTCCCGCCTTAAAACCGAATTGATTATCCGGAACTATATGTTTGTCCTCAACCCACCTAGACAGAGCTCTATTGATTACTTTTTCAAAAACCTTACTGATATTCGGAAGGAGACTTATCGACCGGAGATTCGCCGGATTGGATATATCCTTTCCCTTTTTGGGGATAGGTTGAACCACCGCCGTTTTCCAATGCGCTGGATAATGTGCATTATTCATTGCATTATTAAACAGGGTGGTGTAAATGTCCACCGCTTCTAGAGGAAGATGTCGAAGCACGATGTTCGGAATACCATCGGTCCCCACTGATTTCTTAACTCTGATTGTGTCGAAGATCTCATGGAGTCGCTCCCTCGAAATTAACGGGGGTAGGCCACCCTCTCTGGCAATGACATTATTTGCCATATTTTCGTCGCTAAACCGGGTGAAACCAGAGCCCTCGGATCGCCAGTTCCCTATTTCATTTCGAATGCAGAAGTCGTGCACGATTGTCCAGGTCGTAAATAGGGCCAATGTTATCAGTGGTCTTGTATTCTTCCTGGAAAGTCGCTCCTATGGCCTCAACCTTCTCCTGTGGATCCTCGATCACAAAAAAGTCGTCATCATCAGCAGCCTCATTTGGATCAATACCTGCTATTGTCAGTAACCGTTCGTTGTCTGTCGTCCGGGCTATTTTAAGACACTGATGGTCGTTTTGATTTCTTCTCCGAAATAGTTTATTTATTTGCGGAAACATATTCGGGTTGCTGGTGTTTACAGCCCGAACCTTGTTGTTCCAATACAAACTAACAGAAATTCTGTAATTTGTTTGGATATTTTTAATCGACGACTTCAGTGTCCTAATCTCCGGGTCTTGTCGGTCAGTTAACTGTCTGTACAAGTTTTTAAGTCTTGTCGGAAGTCTACTTTTTTGTCGGTGCAGTGCGTCAATAGTAGGATTGCGGAACAGGTCTTCGTTAGTCGTACGTCGATACCGCGGTATTGTAGTGTCCATAGTTTGTTTAATTGTCTCGTCCATTTGTTTTAGGTAATTGTCGATCTCCTCGTTTGACAAATTCCTATTGGACGGTGGGTGGAGCGTGTTCCAGGAGAGCGCTCTAGTCAAGGTTGCGGAGAAGCATGTCCATCGAGTCTTACTGTAGTTGCAAGTATATCTTTGGACAAACTCCTCCAATTCCGCAATTTCGTTGGGAACCGTAATTTCGGTGCTAAAACCGCAATGGTCGCTGTCATACACGAATGTGCGCAGACAGTTTAATGTTTGCAAATTCGTACCTTTTAGTCGTATACGTTCGTCGTACAACAGTAGATCCAAATAAGACCCACCTCTGGGAAACGACGGGTTATCCGTCGCTTTAAGACCGAGTCTGTGCATGACATCGTGCTGACCCCACCAATCGAGTAGTAGGTTCCCTCTAGTATTTGGCAAATTATTTCCCCAATCTCTGTGTCTAGCGTTGAAATCCCCGCCGATTATAAAATAATTCTCCCCCGATTTCAGCCTGAGAAGTCGAAAAAGCGTGTCGAGCTCTGTAATGAATAGGGTGGATTGTCAAGCCTCATAAACGGAGGCCAAGTACAGCCGCTTTCCACTGCGGAGCGGGATGTAAACGACGACTGCCTCCAACACTCGGAACCTGCGCAACACGCCCTTGTACACTCTGTGAAATTTTATACCTTCTTTAATGAAGATCGCGACACCGCCTCCACGTTTGGATCTGGGCCGGTTTCTTCTTCTAACAATATAATTATTGTACTCCAGTTTGTGCTTATCGGTTAAGTTGGTTTCGCTAGCGAAAAGCACGTCAGGAGTTTGGTCTTGTACCAATTTAAACATCGCGGCTCTTCGTTCGATCCTAATCAGTGAATTAACATTCACCGCAAGGAACTTAGATCTGGTCCACCCGCTTGGCCTGTTCTTGTACTTGCTGCTGCAGCTGAGCCATCTGCCCTTGGATTGCGAGTAAGATGGCCAGCATGTTAGGTGCCGCTTCCGTTGTTCTCGGCATTGGCGCCGGAGTAGCAACAGTCGCTTGCTGTACCGTAGCCCCCCTACCTGACGCGATTTGGGCGTAGGAAATTTGGGACGTGACGTCTGGTGTTTGCAACCTAACAGGTGAACGTTTGACTTCCACCTTCTGCTGCTGAGCCAGTTTTGCTTTTTTAATGTCGGCGAACTTAGGACAACCACGATAGTTTGCGGTGTGTCCCACGTTCCCACATAACACGCACGAGAGCTTCGATCTATCGGATGCTCCGTCAACACCCAGAGCACACTCCTCGGAACTGTGGTTCTTTGCGCACTTCACGCATCGAGGCTGCATTTGGCAGTTCGACGCGGCGTGCCCGAACCTCTGGCAGCGAACGCATTGTAGAACACCTTCGCTCCTTTTTAATTTTTCCCAGTGAATCACCTGGTAGTCTAGGACATTGATACTCCGTAGACTATCCAGACGACTTTCGGGACTGAGCTGCACCAGGAAGAACGGCAGACTCCGTTTCTCCCGCCTTGCTCTAGCTGTGGTAAATGGCTTTACCCCTACAAACTTGAGTCCTTCGCACTCCTTCTCTTTGAGCAGTGCCAGGATCTCCTCAGGATCAGAAGACGGTTCCAACCCTTTCAGCAGCATCGATTGCCGCTTTTCACACTTCGGTGTGAATGAGTAGTGCTCCGTCGTCGTTTCCTTTAGGAGCTCTTTCACTTTCGCGTAACCCTCCACTGTATTACAGTGGATGGCATGGCGATCGTTCCCCAATCGCTTAATATTAAAATTACGTCCAATGACCAACTTACACAGGTCCTTGGTTGCATTTACCTCTAGTTTATAGATGTTGATCGGAGGCACCTTCTCCTTCTTCTTCTTCTTCTGCTGCTGCTGTTGTTGTTTTTGCTGATGCTGCTGTTGTTGTTGTTGTTGTTGTTGTTGGTGTTGTTGCTGCAGCTGCTGCTGTTTTTTCAGCTGTTGTTGTTCTTGCAGCTGCTGCTGTTGCTTTTGCTTTTGCTGCAGTTGTTGTTTCGGCTGCAGCTGGTTTTGTTGTTTTTGTTGTAGGGAGCTCTCTACTTTTGATTGCTCCCTCTGTCTGCGCGCAGTTTGCTTTTGCTTAATAGCAAGCACTTTTAGTTTCAGTTTTCTATGCTGCTTTTTATATTGTTAATTTCTTCATCTTCGTCTTCCGACTCTGATGAAGCTAGAGCGGCAAAGTTGTTGGTGCCCGCCTCCTCTTTATCTTTTTCACCTGTTAAAACAGCACTTTTTTTTTTTCTTAGATTAGGAGGGGTTTTTAACATCTTCCTCCTTTTGATGGCTTTCGCCACTGTTATGGGAAGAGCGGGGCGCTCTCCACCATCCATCACGTGATTTTTGTTTTGTTTTCCTGTTGCTTGTTTTTGACAATTTGAGAAAAAATAAAAAGTTCCGAATTTCAACCGGGATTCGAACCGGTGTCCCACGATTTGTTGACTGGCGCCGCTAACCGCTGGGCTACCGAGTCAATTAGCAACACTGCCACTGATTATTTTTAAAACTGAGTTATTAGTTGTTTTTTTTTTACTCTATGAGAAGCCGAAAGACGTCTATTCTCACCGGAGATTTGCGAACGACTCAATCCCACTTTAATCCATTTTTTCCAGTGTAACTTAAAGTTATTCCTCGGGACGACTTGCTCTGCATCTCGAAATTCTAAGTGATACGTGTCTGTAAAAAATCCCTGAAAAACGACTTAATTTCTTTGCTTAAAAGCCCCTAACCCATCTAAACTTATACAACCAATTCGTTTAAGCTCACCTAGTTTTGTACAGGAATCGATTCCCAATGTGGTCTGAAAACTATTTTCTACAATGACAAATGAAGGGGTACATTGGAATCTTTTATGAGCAACCCTACAGTCCCTTGCTCTTGCCAATTTAAGCCTAAACCCACTATATGCCTGCAATTTGACTGAATAATCTTTCAGGGAGAGCTTGTGTTTTATCCACTTCAAAACTCTAAGTGTTAGTACATTCACTTATGAGCCCATGCCCAGCTTAAAATCAACCCATTGACTATTTATACACTTGCCACAACATCACTCACCCATGTTCGTTTCTGACGCATCGCAGCAAAATGATTTGATTTCCCGCACACTGAACATTTTTCTCCAAAAGCTGGACCTCTTCCTCACACATCCGAGTAACTGCAAAATTTACATTTCTTCCCGTCGCCCTTCCCTGATGAATCTGCATTCCCTTTACATCTAAAATTTGAATTACAAACTGTACTTTTAGATATGCTGCTGAGAACCTGTTTAATATTTGCTTCCGGAATATTGTTTCACAGCACCCACTGCTGCTTTCATCCCGCTTACTTCACCTGCATAATTTTGATTAACGGTCACGCAATTTTCGCTACTCTGCATGTTGATATCGCCTTTGCTAATTTGAGATCACTAATTATCAACAACTGTGCTTGCACATTTCGCTCCTTTACTCCGATGACGACTCTGTCCCCGAGCATTGAGCTTTTTTGCTCTTTTTTGCTTGGAAAGCTGTCGAGATCTTCCAGCTGGTTATACAATATGGAAGAAGCGATATCTCTCATGCATACGAGTATACTACACTTATGCGTGGATTGCAGTATTCTTCGAATTTGTTCATTACTACTGCGATTTGTTTTTGTTGCTCCGCAGTTATTTCAAAAGTATGATATAACACAACTCAAGAATCAGGCCAACTGAATTATCCCATCCTCCTCATCCATCTTCATATCTATTGCGTAGATCTCGAAATGAGTTTTGAATTCTTTCCAATTTTCTTTACACCGCGTTTCCACGAGATACAAATATGTCAGACTAAATATCAGACATTTCGTCTGCCTTTTTTTCTTTGAACTTAGTTGGGCAAATTATTGCATGACATTTTATTCTGTGAGTGTAAGCTGGTTGGTAAGCAACTACATTATTGTAGAAAAATGTCGGAGCAGATGTAAATTTCTTGTTCTTTTTTTTCAACAGAAGGTATTGTGGTGTACTATATGAAGTTCGCCACACTTGGTTTTTTTTTTTACACAATCTGAAATCAAACTAACAAGTGCTGTCAAAAAAATGTCAGGGTTTATGCTTACAGAGATGTCTTGAATAAAAACCAGACATTTATTTCTTGAAATAATATTTGTCTGCAAACTCCAAAACCCGTTTCCACTGGACATTTTGATTTCATGAAAATTTTCTTAACACCAGCGATGTCTCCTGGAGACGCGGTGTAAAGATTGCCATCTGAGTTTAACTGTTCAGGTTTGGGAAAATCCATCGCTGCCTTTCACCTCGTCTTCTGCCCCACATTGTTCTTCTTGACTATCTGCGCTCTCCTATGTTGCGTTTTTTTTCAGTAGCTTTCTTGTATTTCCTTTTTGCTAGAGCGGTTTTTCAATGCAACATATTAATTGGAATTACCGCCTTCGTGTCAGGTGGTATTCGCGTATAAATAATAGACGTGGTATATAGTTGGCAAGAATTTTATTGTAGCGAACACTATTGTGGTTGAACTTCGACTGGTTGCCCTGACACTGACTACGAGCGCAGAATTTGCACATTAATCGGAGAGAGACATATACAACAACAGGGCTTGCTTCTTTTGTTCATACTCGTACATACCATCAAATTTGCTGGATTGCGTCAAGACCTAGTAGAGCTTTTAAAGCCTCGCACATAGTGTATTGAAAAACATGTCGTTCCATGTGCAGATCTGAACGTTTTTGTCCTTGTGGGTGGTCGACAGCATTTTTACCTACGCATTTATATATGTATCTATATCTCTTACCATAAACCTCAAAAAATTGTTAACAATTAACGCTTCAACGATATTTTGCTTTCGGACCTATAAATCGTCGATTTGTTGCTGATTCTTTTTTATTATATAAATTTGGTATATCAAGTTGAACTTTAAAACCATTGTTGGCAAGTTTTGATTGTCAAGAAAAAAACGAAAATGTTTCATTGGACTCTGTTCCACTTTTTTGGTAATAGTCCAAAGAATGGAGTTTTTGGCGTTTAATAAGGGTTTCATAAATAATCTGCACGTTATAAAAATTGGATTCACTAATATCTTAGCTAGATCTCGTATTTCTTCAACAATCATTTAATTTGCTCTAGTCCCTTATTACAGTCCATTGCTGAATTAATTAACTAATAAATTAGTCTGACCCGCTAAATAACTCCATCAAAGACTATGTCGAGTATGCCACGACTTTTCGATCTTTTCACATTATTTCGTTAGATTTAGCAAATTGTCGTCTTAAGCCTAGTATACGAATAAGTACCATTTTTTGACTTCTATCACCCAGATATCACCGCAATCTACAATAGGAAGTACAGTGACATAGGCAGGGCATGAGGAGGATGAAAAACTGTGATATATGCTATGGTGATTGCTATAGGGAAAAGAAACAGCTCCTATTCGGATGCAGATTAGCCATACGCGACAGAATTAGGTAAGAGTCTTGAAATTCCGACACGTGAGCGAGCGTCTTATGACAATCCGCATAAAGGTTAAATTCGATAAAGTCTAATATGCGCCATGCACTTGCGGAAGACCAGGACGAAGCCACCAAAGAACATTTCTATGGGCTCTTCGACAACACATATGAGTAATGTCCGAAGTATGAAGTCAAAGTCGTAATAGGCGATTTTAACGCTAGGATAAGAAAGGAGGACATCTGTGGAGGACAGTTGGTAAGCATAGCCTACACGACACCAAGTCTGGCAACGGACTTAGGCTTACTGATTTTGTGGCTGGACGAAATATTACAGTAGCAAGCACACGGTTTATTCATCGCAATACATACAAGGATCATCAAACGCTAAATCAAATTGATCATTTGCGATAGTCGTAAGGAATGTCTCCAGTATTCTGGACGTCTGAACGTCCCAGGCAGCCAACATTGACTCGGGTCATCATCTTGTTGCAGCCAAGGTGCGAATGCGAATTTTCCATGCGCCACAGAATTACTGTGAAAAGATATAATGTAGAAAGACTGCAATCACAGGAAAACGCCAGAATGTTTGCCGAACGCGTATCCCTAAATCATTCAACAACTCCTATGCCGCCAGCATCAAGTACCGAACACAAGTGGCAACGCTGTCAACGTGCCATCAGAGAAGACGCAACATGCCGCCGTCATGGCAGAATAGACCATAGACGATGATAGCCAATACCTTCGTCCACCTGTTGAAATCGAAGAAAGGATAGCAAAATCTGAGATAAAATCCAACAAATAAGCTGGACCTGACAGCTTACTGACCGAGGTATTCAAAGCTGCTGGAAATGACTTTGTAGAGAGCATGCACCAACTCATTTCTCAGATCTGGTCAGAAGAGTGTATGCCTGATGAATGGAATTTCAGCACCGTATGCCCGATCCACAAAAAATGAGATCCCCTCAACTGCTCCAACTATAGAGGAATAAGTCATCTTCACACTCCGACAGATTCTGGAAAAAACTCAAAAAGTCCAAATTGATACTCATCAAATTTTCATCGATTTTAAGGCCGCATATGAAAGAATTTATAGAGACATGTCTAGTTTAGGCATCCCTGCCAAACTCGTCCGCCTGTGCAGAGTAATGCAATTACCGCCAAGGTCAGTAACAAGTTAACCGGAACCTTTAATGTCAAAGAAGGTTTTAGACGAAGTGACTCGCTGTCTTCTTTAACATCATACTTGAAAGAATTGTGCGGAATTCACAAACGATCACTGGATCTTTCAAAAGTCTGAGCAACTACTATCGTACGCCGATGATATCGAAATAATTGGGAGAACGCAGCGTTGTATTGAAATGGAAGTTGACAGTATGGGATCAGCGGCAAATGAAGGCAAAATCAAGTATATGGATAGAATAGACAATGGACAACTACAATTTAGAAGTTGTAAGGACTGGAGGCATTTAGCTAAAGACCGGACTAACTGGAAAGACTTATTAGCTGAGGCCCAGGTTCACCCTGAACTGTAGCGCTACCTAAATTAAAAAATTAAAAAAAAAATCATCCTTTCAAATCAACGCCCAACAATATAGGTCCGAACTGGCAGAATTATAGATACTGAATCGCCGTTTGTGGAGATGATACGTATTAGCTTTAATTATTTGAACTAGTTGTATCTGTAAACAGATGTCTCTTGTGTTTAAGGTAAGTACCTGCCATTTGGGCTTAAACTTACGGGATGCCCATACATCCATGGGAGCAAGGATACGCCTTGCCATCGCTCACCAAACATTTTCACTGTTTCAGATACCAATTCGGAACTGTGTTGATGGCACAAGTTCCACCCTTGGTATGAGTCGAGGCTTATTGCAACTCTACATTGGGTCAAACCAAGGGGAAACCCAAGGGAAAAACCAAGGGAAAACCCAAGGTAAGACCCTTCCCGCGATTTTGGGTTTAAACCACAGCCATAATGACGCTCCCACAAGGGGGCCTACCTCTAACAAGTCAGGCCCGGACCGAGATCCGGGGGGCTCCTGACTCCCATGGTACCGTGATTTAAGTCCTGGTAGGGACTACCGGTGGTCCAGCCGCCAACAAGACCTATGACCGGCAACTTGTGATTGATCAAATCGTAGCAACCTTCGGTAGCGTCATCTGAAGATGTTTACGATAAAACTAGTACTTTGCTCTGCCCCCGTTCATTAGTAGACAACGCCATTAAAGGGCGAAGCCTTGATAATTGGCGGGGGCCCTGTATCTGTAAACAGTAATATTTTCCGCCTCAAATTTTCCAATAGAGTTCCTCAGAACTCACGCAAACCATATTTTGGTTCAGACCATCTATCGATTCCGCTGGGTACTTTGCGAAAAGACTTGACTATATTCGGATTGTCCGTATAAACCAAACATTAAAGTTAAATGCCCATCGAACTTTGGCTGATTGGACTCCATTGAAGATGGAAGCAGGTCCGGATTTTCACTAAAAAAACCACCCTTAGTCGTTTACAGTTAATGGAGACCGCTATCGCTCCTTGTAATAAATTTTTTTTAGATAAATTGGAGTATACTCGTATCTGGTTTCAACAGAATGGTGGTAAGTACCACAATCAACTTATAGGAGACAAAGTTCGCTAATTGACTTTTCGCCTGAAATGGCCCTGTGAATTGACCGCCCACTCCTAAGATTTAGTACCTTTAGTCTATTTGCTTTTGGGCAATGCCAACAAGTTAGAAACTTTCGATGGCTCACAGGCGAACATCGGTCGAATTATTTGAAAAAGTTATCGAAGCTTGAATCCACGGCATTAATTCATGCAAGTAGTTCCGTGGAAGACATTTAAATGTCATGTTTCATAACATAAGGTTATCTAATCCAAATGCCACTTACAAAGTAAAAGAAAAGTTGTATCTTCTTGGTTATTTTTTTCATAGACAGGTGAAGTGTTACAAGTTTAATCTGAATACAGTTCGTGAAATCTTCTTCGATTACATAGGACGTGAGCATGTTACATAATGACGTCCTCAGTTATCGCAATCTGGCTAGTAAGCTTGCAATAAAAGTAACACCGGCATTACGCTTTTTCTTTTTCATTAAAGAGCTTTTTTTATATGACGCTGATTGTCTATCTGTCGGACCGTACCATACGACAAACATTTCTAAAAGTACTTAAGAATTGCGGCTCTTTTTCAGTGGAAAAGCATTCAATTATCGCACATATACTGTATTAACAGACAGTTTTCATCAACAAACGCGTAACATGAAAATAAAATGCCATCACTATTACTTGCTGAATATTGAGAACCAATTAGTGATCTGAGGAATGTCAAAATCGGTACCTTCAAATACAGATTTATTACTCTTTTTGGAATATAGCATCCCGAACCGCAATTTTCAAGAACATTATGAAAGGTTAATGCTCTCATATTACTGTCAAGCGATTACGATTATGAACGCGACGTCATTCGCATAAAAAGGAAATTCTTACTCGTGCAGAATCAAATTCAGATATACCTATCCACAGTTCAAGCTGCTGTAAAATCTTCCTTTCCATAGTTTCTTCTTCCGCAGTACTCATTGAAATTCCCGCCGAAGTACAAAGACTGTAAAACATGAAATTGTGTATATTTATACCCTGCAGCGACTCTTGCGAATGTTCATATCCTAAGATACAAATAGTTATACAAAAGCAGGTTAAAAACCGATTAACTGTAATTACGGTTAACCTTTTGTTGTAATTGCACTGATTGAATCTTTGACAGGTTCCGCGCTGCATTTTATCATATATCCCAATGTCATGCCTATCTTTGATTGTAATTACTGCTTCAACAACCATAGCATTGTATTTTAAATTTGTCAGTTTATTTATAGGTACACAGTCTATGCTCATGAGTGGGTTAATAAAGCGCCCCTATGAGAGTAGTCTCTGTTAATTTCATTATAATTCAAATTTTGATTATACAAATTATAGTATAGAACACTAGGAAAGCAAACATCCATATCCAACTATTTTTTTTGCTTTCGCAGTTTTTATAACCAAACACGTATTGTTCTCGTCAAAAATATCGAAATTAGAATCCATTAAAGGTGAAAGATTCACAAGCCACAGTTCTAGTGTTTTCTAGAGCTGCTCTCGTTTATGTCCTTGTATGAAAGCACATTTTGTCAAGCTAGTCAAGAATCCTTCAAAATCTTTAAGAACCTTGTTATCGAAAACTGTAGTTGATTCCTAAAACGCGTCGCGTTACTATACTCGTAAATCGGTCTAAACGTTTCTTGGACATATCGAACCAACAGATTAACAGAACTACGGATCCATAATGCAATTTCCATAAAGCAAACGTGCGTCGACTCTGAAAATTCTGTCGTCGTATCATAATTCTGAGCTCTATTGTACAAAGGAAAGAAGCTGTAGCAGAAAACATGAGCAGTGCGGAATCAAAAGTATGGAGGTAGAAGAAAGCCCTGAGAAAGAATAAAAAAGCATACGCAGGCTCCAAGATAGACAATAAGAATAACATCTGATGGTGCAATAGAAAGCACAAACTGCTGCTGGCGTCAAGATCGGAGTGCAAGCTTTTCAAAGCAGAAAGGAAGGGAACTGTATTTCTTTAACCAAAATTTTCTGATGTATTCTGGTCTAGAATTTTGAAAAAAAAATTGATTTTTGTTTGCATATTTTCAAAGCATATACTTTGAAGAATATACCCTCCAATTAGTTACGGAGTTATAGCTGCTTTAGTAACGCGACAACTAAACCGGTCCTGTCGGAGCGAAGCGAACATCAGACGGTAGATTTTTCCCCTGCGGGTGGGAATTTCCCCCATGAAAACCTATTTAGCAGAAATATGTTAGTAAAAATAATTTTTGTTTTTTTTTTCATCACAATTGAAAAAAACCCTAAAATTTGTGCCTCTAGGACAGAATACCCCCTTAAGAGAGTAATTGTGCGAGAATGGCAGAGATTCGGCAGACTTTAGCAAACCCTTCTGGTATAATTTTACCATGAATTGTGCATCGAGGTTATATGTGAATATCTACTACAATATTAACGTGGCGAATTGTTTGGCCGGGAAGCATCCATAAACATGAACGTTTGCTGCATGTTTTACGATACGTTGCAGAGACTCTTCATTTTTTTTTTTGTCCAGGCTTTCTTCCAATAATTATAAAAAAAGAAAAGGATGACTCATCTGGAAATAGGATGTTGCTTCCATCCCGATCTAAATTCTGCGTTGTCCAACTTTGCCTCTTTTCAATATGATTTTGGGTCAGTAGCGGTTTAGGTTTGGTACTCTTGTTTTTGATGCCAGATACCTCCAAACGGTATCGTATTAGAATGATGATAGACACTTTAGTTCCTTTACTGGACAATTTTTCTTTTGTGTTTCTATGACTAATTGTGGGGTTTTTTTAGAAAAAATTCACAAATTACTTGGTTGTCCTTGCTGGATGTGCTTGCTTTGGTCCCTCTACCTGACCCATCATCGACATTACCGCATTCCTTATACCTCTTTATCAACTTTCTCACAAATGCCACTGATGTTTTTAAATACCGTATTTTTCTGCCGACTTAATACATATTTGCGGCTCATTTGGGTGAGATACTAAGAAAACACTTTCGAAACGCTTTTTATAAGCCGTGTACAATATACATAAATATTCTGAGGAAATGAATACAACGCGCGATTGGCAATTAAATGCAGAAAATAATTTGGCTACAAACATGTGTTTTTGGGAGAACACATTAAAATATTGAAGAACAATAAAGATTTATCAGCGGAACTTAACATATGATTGTAGAGGTCATGCACTAGTTGATGAATAAAGTATGAATGGACGAAAGCATACCTGAAAGTATGAAAGATCGTACATACGTACTTAATCCGGTCCTCTTTTACCCTAAGGTGTCGAGGATTCTTCTGCGTTCTGTCCTCCTTTGGTTTCCTTTTGTTGTTTTTCAATCTCTTGCTATCGCCTTGGCCGAGTTCCACATTTGTCCCACTGTTTCTAGAATATTTTCCAATGACCTGTTAGAATAAGTTTTAGGTCTGCCTCTCCTGTTATTCCCTACAGGACAGATTCTTTGCCTGGCTTTATCTGTCTTCATCCATTTTTACAAGCCAAACCATCTCAACTTTTGTTTTCAATTATTCTTTTGGCAGATTGTATTTCTAATTCATTTCCAATATCCTAGTGTCTGCTTTTGTCTATTCTTCTTACTCTCAATACACTCCTTATGTATCATATTTCATTTCCATTGGGTACTTGTAGTTTGTCTATGTGATAGAACCCAGTTTTCTGCTCCATAAGACGGAAAGATACACTGATTTTTTAGATCGAAAAATTTTTTTTTTCTATGATCGATAGATTTCTTGTGCAGGTTGCGAAAATTTCTTGGTACAATTTCTATATCGCCATTATTGACCAAGTATCTGTAGTTTGAAACTTTCTCTAAATTTAGTCCATCAACCTTCGCCTCTATGTATTTTCCTTCTCACCCGTTGATCTGTTAATTTTGTGCTGGTAAGATGTCTTTCCTTGTTTTCATATTTTCTTCTAAATTTTTAGCTCAGGCGCAAGCTTATAAATGTGTTGGTTGAAGTTGTTTACATACTAGAATATCCCACCAAAAAGCTGTTCGTATTAGTTTTGTCATGTCCAACTGTTTTTCTGATATGTTATTACATGTTCTGAAGCACTTTGAGATATGTCTACCTATAAATGCTTTTGATAGCGCAAATTAGATCTTCTCTATTTGCTATCTATAAAGCAGGTATACTCGTACCTATATTCCTCTATTTTTCTCTAAATTTTTCTCAACGATTCGATGTATTGTAAAAGTGTAAACATGGATGTATCATCCTCTTACTCTATGTTTTAGCATCACCTCAGGCTAGGCTAGTAGGGCACTTCCTTTATAGTAGTTACTAAAAGCTTTGACGTCTGTTTTGTGCACTTACTCGTCAGCGTAAATGCTACATAAATACCCATACCGTGTGATTTTTGTCTTCTAAGCTTAACTTCTCTACTCTAACATACTCGTATCACTTGTATAAGAAGCAAACTTTTAATGGCCTTGACACACATTAATCCGATGGTCCAGTTGGGAGAGATATATTTTACGGTCGCAAAAACACACCACAAGCTCCTTCATCAATCGTTATGTTCAGTATTCTTTCTGAGTAGATGTAAAAGACCATTTTTTAACCCGTACCTACATTAATAAATCAGTTTGCTCCCAATAAACAGTCATCGATTAAGTCAAGGGCTATTTGCTTTTAGTCGCTCGGTATAACCCGAATGGCAGTATAGTTGCATCATTGGATAAGCCTAAAGTTAGAACTGTTGAAAGCGTCAAAATAAAAGTCAACAAACATCCACTAGCTAATAAACGCAGCACGCACCAAATCGTGAAAAATATATAAAAACTAAAACGGCTGATCTGCTGTGGAATTTCGGATTTTGTGTTTAAGACTTTCAAAAAGCATATCTTTAGAGACTAGTACATGCGACCAAGTAGTGCCATTTATTTTTCTCTGCCATGGCGCCTATTAAACAAGATAATACTCTATGTGTTTCAACATCAGTGCTTTAAGCGAACATCCCCTATCGCTCTATCTTTTAAAGCTTCTTTCGTATTACAATGTGGTTTTTGTTTTAATCTGTTTAAATTTTTCCGACATTGTTCATAATATTTGTACTCGTATGAATATTCTTACTAGTAAGCTTGACTGTCAAGAAATGTCGGAAATTAAATTTAGTCGAGCGTGTGATCTTTCTTCGATTAGATCGGTTGTTAGTTCGAATTTTAAGTGAGCGATGTCTACGATACTCGTAAAAAATATCTAAAACACAAACATCAATCAATTTATTTAACATAAATTGAGATCATTTGAAATAGTTTTACGTATTTACCATATTTATATACGAATATATACGAACAGAACATTGTAATCCATTTAGTTGTAAAAACGTAAATAGTGAATGTGGTTAATTTACATAAAATAATTCGTATAAATTAATACATACGTAATGCTTTTATAAGATTCTTGAGAATCTACAACTGTGTTTATAAACAAAAATTGTGTTAGGATACTAACTAATGGAAGAGTAAGTATTTTCAATCCCTTATAGAAAAGATTTCAAATTTGGCAATCGGCTTAGAGACATTTGTTTGGTTTATTTTTGCGGTTTAATAATGAAAAAAACGAAAACGAGCCTTAAAAATATGTTGGATCTAAATATAACAAAAGAATAGCGTAAAATCGCGGATATTTTCATGCTTGAAAACTCTCTCTTTAAAAAAGGATATAGTACATATGTAAAGAATTTTCCAATAGGGACTTGACAACTGTCACTGTCAATTTATTCAGCAAACTCAACAACAACAAACTCCAATTTTCGGTCGTAATTCTCGCCCTAGTAGACAGCCAATAACAAGTTTAGTGCAAAAATTTGAGTCTACATATTCGTTGTGTGATGTTGCCGTGTCAGTGAGACAACGGGTTGGTCGCAGTATAGAAAATATCGCTGCCTTTCAGGCATCCGTAGCAAATGATCCAAATCATTCAATTCCACGGCGTTCTCAAGAATTGGGCATCGCTCAGACCACATTATGGCGTATTTTAAGTAAGCATCTTGGTTTACACCCATACAAGATCAAGTTGACTCAAGAATTGAAGCCGATGGACCATTTCAAGTGACGTACGTTCTCCGATTGGGTTCTGGAGAAGATGCGCCAAGATGATGAATTTCATCTTCAGTGACGAAGCTCATTTTTGGCTCAATGGGTTGGTCAATGAGCAAAATATGCGTTATTGGTCGAGTGAAAATCCACATGTGCTTCATGAATCACCACTTCATCCACAAAAAATAACTGTTTGGTGCGGTTTGCATGTCGGCGGCGTTATTGGACCATATATTTTCGTAGACGATAACGATCGTCACGTTTCTGTGAATGGTCAGCGTTATCGCGCCATGATCAAAGATTATTTTTGGCCCGAATTGGAAGATATGGACTTGGACGATATGTGGTTTCAACGGGATGGTTCCATAAGCCACGCAGCATACGCTACAATTGATTTATTGAAGAGTAAGTATGGTGAGAGTGTTATCTCAAGACATGGGCCAGTCGATTGGCCGCCTCGTTCGTGCGATTTAACGCCGCTTGAATATTTTCTGTGGGGCTACGTTAAATCATTGATTTATGCCAACACGCCGACGACGTTGGAAGAGCTCAGAGCCAACATTGAACGCGAAATAGCGGCCGTTACGGCCGAAATGTGTGGCCGAGTCGTTGAGAATTGGGTCCAACAAATCGACCGCTGCAAACGTGCCCGCGGTTGTCATTCATACTTCAAGCCGATAATACAGTTTTTGAAATATCTCAAATGGTTTGCATTTTATTTAAAAAAATATTGTCAAGTCCTTATTGGAAAACCCTATATTACTATCTGTATCAAAACAAGATGGAAGGGCTCTTCATCTTGTGAAAACGTTTCCGGTGAAAATACCTCTCATTTACTGGATTCCACTCTTCCTTTGTTCGATTTTCTTTCTTTTTAGGAACTCGAATTCATGGCTTTTGTTTTGCTTATTGAGTCTTTTTTTGTAAAACTCTACTTTGTAGACCTTTTGCTGTGTTGCATCCGAAAGACGGCATTTTTCATCTAACCAGGAGATTTCTCTGTGGTAGCAGGTTAAGACACAACACATTATGGCCTTCATGGCGTTTCAAAATGCTGTCACTAGTTTTTATAAATACTTTATGCTATATAAATTAAGGTATACACGATCGTCAAACTTCCATATACTATTTCCATAGTTTGGCTCTTTTCGGAATTGGGCTGAGTAATGTTGGTTGGAGTCTATTACATACTACCTTGTCATTTTGTGCATAGTGAGAGGGGACCTGCAATTTTGGTTGACTCCAAACCGTGGGAGAATGTAAAACTTTTTCAGACCTAATGAGTCCGAGTACGCTTTAGTTGATCATGTGCGGCATATAATGTCTTCCATCTGTCATATTATGCTATCCTGTCATATTTTTACAATCAATGAGAACATGCTTGGGCATTGCTCATATTTGTCAAGAAAGTTATGATTGGGTCATAACAATATTTAGTTAATATTAGCAGATTTGACATGAAAGATTCGATTACATGCAAGAAGCTAAGGAAGCTTAGCTAAGATTTCATCGCATAACGAATCGACAACCAAACAGAAGGTTTGTCACCAAGTACCTATGTTGTCGATGCCAATTATGATAGTAGATGTCGCAATTTAATCTTTGCTTTTTTCGACCCCATTTCATCGAATTTCTTGAATTACTGCGATGACTGATTTTACTTAGCCTGAAGCCCTAATTATTTATTCGGCTGTGTGTGCCCTGTTAAAGTACCCTATAATCAAAACACGGAATCGGAACTTCAGAAAATACGGGACTTCCCGACTAATGGAAAAGAATTTCCTTTACCGCTATGCGTGACTATGCGTAAAGAGGTCTCTCTCCCGTATGACCAATTTCTACTCGTATTTATTTTTCTTTCTATTGATTATTTGTGTTCTAGTAAAAATGTTCATATTAAAATACGTACATTACCTATACTCGTATATTGATTGCGAGAAGTCATAGCATTTTAAGGAAGAATGGGACAAGAAATCTTTACACGTTGTGGGGAAAACCGTAATGCAGGTGTAGCAACACTATTCCCAAATAAAACTATACTTAGCCAGCATTAATTTCTCTGATACCATCTAAAACAGCCGTTCATTCGTTCGCTAATTGGCGTCATTTCATGAATTTCATAAATATATGACGTTGTCACGTCTTCTTTGCTAACATTTTTATTTTCTTCTTTATTCCGTGTACTTATCAGTATTTACTACGAATTACGAAATTCCAACACACACTGATGAATTTATTATCTTGCTGCCTCATTCTTCAACAAAATCAATGTAAATTCGAATTCTGTTGCAACTTTTTTGCTTTATTCAATAAATATTTAAAATATGTCTGAAACTACATTCTGCTTTACATTCAAGTGTTTCTTATTTTTTACTTACTTTGTGCAGATGGTAACGTGTTCATTAAGCAAGTTTTGTTGATTATAATTATTTAATTACAAGTAGCCGCTATTTCTCTGTTTGTCAATTCAGCACGTCATTATATGTATTATACCTACAATACATTCATATGTGTTCAATTCAATTTAAATTCTTAGTCTGTGCAGTTGTCTGTAGGAACATGTGGTTTTATTGTCGCGTTTTGTAATTCATTATAGACTACCTACCTAATTATCATACACAATCATAGACATTATCAATCAATTCTATATTATTTGGACAACTTTTTTCTTAAGAACTGACACGTAAAATATATAAATATATGAAACGTGTTTTATTTTATTTCTTTCATAAATGTAAACACAATTGAAGAAACATTGCTTACATATATTTGACCATTGAAAATGCGTTGCCTTTCATTCCCTGTTTCACATTTAAACGTAGGTTTTTTCAATATAGCTTTCCTCGAAAATGGTTTTCTCCTAAGATATCACCAAGATCACCTCTTCCCGGTTTCTGGTATTGCATCTTAGTTCGCTCCACCCATTTCCCTATTGTGGTGTCCCCTTCTCCATCGTGTTTCACCAAGTACCTATAAAGAGACCTTTCTTCTTAGATTTGCGGATTCTACCAATATGTGTTTTTTTAGGTATATTGAAAAAAAAGTACACAAAATCAATAAAACATAAAAACTCGATAACTTTATAAATTTATTGACTTGAATTTTAAAGGATGAAAAGCGTCTTTACGCTGTGACGTACAATATACAAAAAAAAAAAGAAGGTATAATTCAATATATATTTATGTACATATGACAAATGCCATATTGGTATAAAATTGCGAAAATGAATTAGTCACAGGGTGCTTAGCATTTTTCAACATCCTCCGCCGGACGGGATGAAAGTTCCAGCGGGTAAAGCAATTGCACTGGTCTCCGAAAGTGAGTTCCGTCTGCTAATCTTATCTGACAAGATCTCACCTTGTTGTCTCGCCCAATGAATGCTTGATCCACAACAGCTAACTTCCAATTGATGCGGGGTGCTGACTGGTCATAGACAAGGTTTGTGGTGAAATGATCGCAGGAGCTGAAGATATTCATTCGTCGTCTCCAACTATTTCGAATCTGTTCCGCATCTATTTCATTTGGCGACGGATTCATAATTTGACCTCGGGGCTGTAATAGAAAATCTGAAGGTGTTAGAGCTGTCAAATCTAAAGGATTAGCACTTAAATACGTCAAGGGACGACTATTAACAATCTCTTCAACTTCGATTGTGATTGTCCTCAGCTGCTCAAATGTTAATTTAACCTTACCGATGGTAACTTTCATTAGATTTTTAAGAATGCGTATTAACCTTTCCCAAAAACCTCCCCACCATGGGGCACGCTCTACTATAAAACGCCAATGAATTCTTCTTTGCGAAAGATATTTCTGGACAACTTCTTCATCCCAAAAGGTATTAGGACTCCTTAGCTCGAGCGCTGCTCTTCGAAAGGTGCGAGCACTGTTGGAGAGGATCATATAGGGTACACCACGTCTACCAATAAAACGTCTCAGGCTCATCAAGAAATCTTCGGTCCACAAACTTCGCACTAGCTCCAAATGAATTGCGCGTACTGCAGCGCATGTAAAAATAGCAATATAGATTTTAGTCGGATTACATTGACTATCGTAGCAATAGAGTGGACCAGTAAATCTACCCCCACGTTGTCGAAGGGTCGAGACAAACTAATCCTTTCAATCGGCAGCGGGGCGAATGGTTGAGAAGCATGTGGACCGCAAAGCTTTCTACATACAACACATGCCTTGAGACGTCTTTTAACAACTTGTCGGCCTTTTATGCTCCATACGCGTTTACGTAAATGAGTCATAACGATGTTTGTACCAGCATGAAGGGTCCTTTGATGGCATTCGTCAATAAGAATATCGACAATGTGTGACTTTGAGGGGAGAATCATCGGGTGCTTTATTTCCATCGGCAAATTTAACATTTGTAAGCGACCACGCATCCGAGTCTAAAAAGGGGGATAGCTCCAATAGCTTTGACGACTTTAATGCTTTGTTCTTCTGTAAAACATCGATTTCGTTAGAAAAATTTGCTCTTTGTACATACCTGATCCAATAATTTTCAGCATTTTGAATCTCCTCTGTCGTTACAGCTGAACGACTTTACAGCAGAACAGACCTCTGATTCGCCATGTTTAACTCTCGCTTTCTGTATAAACCGAAATATGAATGCAGTTACACGAAGCAATCGATTCCAGTCGCTGTAATCGTAATATTGAATTAGTGGATCCAATTTGACTATAGCACGGGGTGGTGTTTCCAATAAAAGACATATTCCAACAGTATGTCGTTCAGGTGTATTTACAATCGTTCACAGCATCGTTTTCTTGAAGCTACTGAGGTCCATGGGCCCAAATTGTTGATTTACGAAGTGAACTCCCACTGATGCCTCAGGTGAGAAGGTCCGCTGGATTCTCCTTCCCTTTGCAATGCCTCCACTGAGATACTTGTGTTAACCGTCTAATTTCGTCTACGCGGTTCTGAACAAATGGTTTCCATCGTTGCAGGTTGCCTTGGATCCAACTTAGCGTGATTTTAGAGTTTGTCCACAGAATGAATTCCATAGCGGGTAACTTCAAACTCTTTTCCAAAAATGCTCGTAAGCTTGCAACTATTAAAGCAGCGGTCAGCTCTAACTTGGGAAGTGTCAATTCACTATCGCCACTTGTTTTTAGGGGCGCAACTCGATTTTTTTTGCACACAAAAGAGAAACACTGACCTGTCCGCTTATTGAAATGCTTTTGAGGAAAGCCACTGTGCCAAACGCTTTTGTACTTGCATCCGCAAATATATGAATCTGCACCATGCAGCCACTCAATGGCGATGCAAGCACTGCTCTGGGAAACATCATATTCTTCAACTGCAAAATACTCCTGGTGCATTCTTCCCATTCAGCCATCAAGTCACCGGTAAGTATTTCATCCCAATGCAGCTTTTTTTTCCACAATACCTGGAAGAAAATCTTTCATTTTACAGTGATAGGGCCAAGTATACATAACGGATCAAATATCCTTGCAATCAACTGCAATAAGTTGCGTTTTGTCCCTGTTGTCCGTGGCGATGAAAGCATTTCTTCTACTGACTCTATTGGCACAGATAACTCATCACTAAAGATGAACCAAACTAATCCCAGGACCTTTTGCTTATGAGGACTATCATTGGAGTTCATTGCATCACGAATTTTAGTGCTATTCGAATTCCATTTATGTAGCTTCATTGAAGCACCTTGAAGAACATTGGCTGCTTCTTGGCAAATCCGGACTCCATCATCTTCATCATCCAGGCTGAGGAGTAGGTCATCCATATAAAAATTGTCCATTAAAACTGAACAAGTCTCAGGGAATTTGTTCGCCTCATGTTTTAAGTGATGATTTATCGTTGCACACAACAAAAAAGGGCTGCAGTTAACCCCAAGTTAACTTGTCATCCTATATTCTTTGTACTCTCGCTTATTGTCAGCTATGTTGACTTTATTGGAATACCACAAGAAACGATGTGAATCACAATCTTCCTCGCTCAAAAGAATTTGAAGAAACGCCTTCTCGATGTCAGCAACAATTCCGTAAAGACCAATGCGAAAATTCAGCAATATTCTCATTACGTCGGGCAATAGATTGGTTCCTGTCCAGAGATGATCATTGAGTGAGCGACTTCCATCAGAGTGTGCAGAAGCATCAAAAACCACGCGCAGTTTGGTGGTACCCTCCTCCTTATACACAGGTGTATGTTGTAAATACAAGAGGGTGACGATCGACCCAGTTGACAACAGGTTCTGCAATGCTCTCACATATGAGATTTCTTATAGCAGCATCATATTCAATTAACTTCGACGGTTCTCGAGACAATCGTCGAGTAAGAGCATTCAAACGTTGCATTGCATGTTGTTTATTATTCTGCAGTTTAAAATCCGTATGTTTCCATGGAAATTTGGCAATATAGCGCAATCCTTTCTTTGCGATGCATTTCTGGATTAAGTTCTCCGTGAGTGTAGCTCTCTCTTCTTCGCAGCTCATAATACCGATTGTTTCTAATGACCAAAATTTTGATAGTTCGTCAGAATTTATCGATGCAAGATTAAGAAAGTTACTGGAAGAATAGCAAACATTTTTATCAACTTCAAGTAAATTGCCACTTACGCAATTGTGAACTCCTTGCAACGTCCAGCCAAATACGGTATCAACTGCTCTTAATTGCTTTGTTAGTCGACGCTGTTTCCGTGTAACGACTGTCCAATAGTAGTCGGAGCCAACCAAAAGGCTCAGCCCATCTTCGGTTTCCAAGTCACACGATCGAATATCTGCTAGGCGCATTGCAGTGAAAAGTGCACAATCTTTGTCCGGTACTTCCAGAACATCTACACAAATCGCGGGCACTACAATCGCTTCTAACGAAATCACAGTATTGGAATATTGCGATTTAAAATTGCAATCGCTTCTGATTTTCACTAAGTTCATTCCATTCGCGTTCCCAGATGATACGGCGATAATTGTTCGACGCAGGTGTCTGGAAAGTGGAACGCAAATATTGAAAGAAGAGTTCGACTTAGCAGTTGAATTGTGCCACGATAACAGATTCATACTAAGTTCAGATAAAATAAAGCTTATGGACATTTGCAACCCTCATCATAAAAACACTGAACAAACAATAATATTAGATTTAACAACATCTGGCAGTGTAGAGGTGATGAATTGAGAGCCACCTCATATGGAACCTACACATTGATAAGCTCAACTCGGACCTCAAAATGCACTCATTGGTATTGTCTATATGAGTTACTATTCAAAAACATTAATTCTGAAGTAGGTGTACAATGCCTAAGTTGAATCCAAGATAAAGTATTGAGTACTAACATGAGGTAATGGACCTTAAACACACACTGACGAGGTGCAGAAACTTCAGGATACATTATTGAAGAATATAAACAGCTTTAAAGCATTATGAATGAACCAAATTATTAAGATGTCAATAGCGCTAGTGTATTATGACGACAACCATTTTAAGGTGCCAATAGAAGGCAACTAAAAAGCTGTCCCGAAGATACTTTATACCACTCTCAAACATCCTAACTTTAAAGGTCAGGAAAAACTTATTAAAGCAATTTTTACTTTCTTAATATTTAACATACACTAATACTCGTAAAAAAACTCCTAACATTTCTAATTCATTTTGTAACTTACCACCTTGATCAAAAAGTTCCCGTGTGACGCTCCCACTATTCCGATTTGAGTTTTGTTTTTTTTTATTAAGTTGGTAAATCTGTTGTTGATATTCTCTCTAAGTCTGAGCGTCATAGCTTGATATTTCCAAAAGTTAAGTAGCCAAGAATACATCTACCTCCGCGTGTGTTGGCGATTTTTTACAATAGATTGAAATGGTTTTAAATATACAACAACGAACTTGTATTAAATTTTGCATAAAAAACGGATTTAACGGTGCGCGAATATTGGAAAAGTGTTTCGGCAACGATTCCCTAAAGAAAACGGTCGTTTACCAGTGGCACGACCGCTTCTAAAGCGGTTGTGAGTCAATCAAAGATGATGAACGCAGTAGCAGACCATCGAAATCGAAAACCGAAACATTGATGGAGTAAAAGAAATTTTGGTCAATAACCGCAAATTAACCATCAGAATGATAGCGGAGGACTTGAAGATTGCCTATGGATCTGTCCAAGACATTTTGGTTAATGATTTGGGTTTCCGTCGTGTAGCACCAAAGTTAGTGCCAAATGACCGCAATTTCATGCAAAAAAGAGACCGTGTTGGCGTCGCAAAAGAGATGGCTTGCGAGGCTGAATTCGATCCCACATTCATCAAAAGGATCATTACTGGAGACGAGACGTGACTTTATGAGTAAGACACGCAATCCAGACATCAGGCAAGTCAATGGCGTTTACCAAATGAGCCGAGATCAAAAAAACCACATCGTTTTCAGTCAAAAAAGAAGGCAATGCTCACGATTTTCATGGATTACAGCAGTGTAGTGCATTATAAATTTTTGCCAGAAGGCCAGACAGTATAGAGTATTATTTGGGCGTTATGATACGTTCGTGTGAAGCAATTCGCCGAAAGAGACCAGAATTTTGGGCAGAAAACTCGTGTATTTTGCACCATGATAAAGCACCGTCGCACAGTGCCATCATTATTCCTAATTTTTTGACGAATTTTTGCAACAAATACCGAATTCACCTGATTTGGCTCCCTGTGACTTCTTTCTGTTCAACCGAGTTAAAAAACCACTACGGGAATCGTAGGAAGCACTGATGGACATACCGAAAACCGAATATAAAAAATGTTTTGAGTATTGGATCAAGCGCTGGCATAAGTGTGTTGCAGTCGATGGGGATTACTTTGAAGGGGACAATATACGAGTAGATTTTTAATTTTCCGAATAAATTCCGGGATCGAGGTGGTATATTATATACTTACGCTTATGCTAGATGTTAAAATTTGCAAAACAACCTGCTCCGAACAAGCCCTATGGCTTCGCGGAAACAAACCTATTGTTAAAAAATTATCGAGATCTAATAAATACATAAATCTAAAAAAAAGACCAAATCTAAATATTGTATATACACAATGCAACCAAACCCGCTTAGAAATTAAGCGATAAATCACATTACTAATCAGTATAACATTAAACTCAAAACAATAAATAAAAAATTAAGTCCCTTTCATGAACAACTACGAAAGGTTTCTATAAGACTTGAGGACAGCTAGTCCTGCTGTAGCAAGACGTGGATATGGAAAGAAAATCTCTTCGAACTACAATATTTACATTTGGTAAATGAAAAGAATTAGTGGTTGGAATTTAGCACATCAGGTTCGAATTAATTATTTTGAAAACATTGAACAGAAAACAGCTCTTAATTGACGTTTGACCATGCAAAACAATTCTTCGAAATGTTCGACGTTTCATAAAGCCATGTCCAACATTTTGGATATACATACTAAGGAAGAAACTGATTTTTCTTCCTGCATACAATACATATTCCATTTTAGAATTTCTACAACTTAATGTTGTTGACTTCCATTTGGCATTGTCTGGCCTGTGTTAATTACAATAATGAATCCTATTATATTGCGGTCGGAAAAAGTGTGTTTCTGTCGACACTTTCAAACCATTTATTCCCTAAGTACGTATTTAAGTTAGTTGTTAAGTTTTTCTCAATTACCAGTTGTCTATTTCTAATTGCCAAATTAATTAATTCAATTATTTTGTCTTCTATTAGCTACTTACCTAACTATGTTGCCTTACAAAATCAAAATCACCACGAAAACTTGTGTCCGTTTTACGTTTTTGTAACATCCCATTAATGGGATCAATTGGACGGTGGGTGGACATGAAGTGAAGGGAATATACGAATACGTTTTTACTCGTATACGAGTATGTGGTACGTATTGTACTATGAGCAGATGTTAATCAAAAGACCCTGCAGCTCAGATTGACTTTATATCATTTTGTAATTTACATCACTCCACATATACATATAATACTAACTTTACAGAAGTTACGCTAATATATACACACGCATAATTAATAAATGATGTGTATATCCTAATGCGGTCCTCTCCATGCTTATGCTCGCACTAAGTAGTCCATGTGTCTATAATTACATCCAAAGGAGATCTACCAGTTTTCTACCTTTTATTGCAGTTCTATTATTAAATTTCATTATATCCAGTTCTGTTCTATCCGTAATATGTAGTAAGGGGTAAAGCGCAGGGGTGGATATACAAATGAATAAGAAGGATATTGCTTTTAAAAGAAAATTATACTTTCCTTAAAATATAAGTCAGTTTAAGAAAATGGTTTCTTGTTACAAAACAAACAACATTTTTGGACTGAATAGAGTCTTACACTCTACTCATACCGCATCGAAAACTCTCGTAATCTCAGTCGAAAACGGAAGTTTTTTTATTAGGTACGCAACTAAGTCAATAAATTGCTCCAGCAGTATGTACTAGTCGATTTTGACATAACCAAAACTTCATGATCCAAGCTTAGACATATTGTAAACAAACAGTTTTGACACATTAGTGATTTTATTTTGGCGTCATATACTTTTGCTTGTGTGAAAAAGTCTAATTTTGTTCCAAATAATCTTCATTGGCGGGAAGTGTTGATTTTCTTCTTTCATTCGACGGAAACGGCGACTTACGTGCATCGAGAGCTCCAAAAAGTCTAAAGAAATGCTGTTCTAAATACCGTGATTGGTTCCGTCTCTTCAAAAATGGTGATTTCGATGTTGATGATCGTCCGCGTGAAGGAAGGCCAAAATTCTTCGAAGACGCTAAATTGGAGGCATTGCTCGATGAGGATCCGTGCCAAACGCAAGAAGAGCTTGTTTCAGAATTAAGAGTTACCTGTCAAGCCATTGCCAAGCGATTGCATTGCGTTCGGAATGATTCAAAAACAAGTAACTTGGGTTCCTTATGATTTGAAGCCAAGGAATGTTGAGAGTCGTTTTTTTTTCCTGTGAACAACTGCTCCAGCGGCAAAAAATTAAGAATTTTCTTCATGCATTTTGATCAAAAAACAGCGATAACTTAGTTGCGCACCTAAACCCCTTATCAAAACCAGTTTGTAAAAAAAACGCCTCAAAACCTACTCGCAATTGTGAGGTTATTGAAGCAGACACACCTTTTGAAATATTTAGCAAAATATTTATGCAGATGGGACCGAAAATCATCCAAAGAAATTTCCTCTCAAAGCAGCCAAGAACACCCGCATCAATTTTTAAAAAAATACCTCAGCGCCGTAGGACAAGACTGGGTTTATTAGTGTCTTATTCTTATATAGGGTCACTTTTGTAGTTCGAGAAAGGGCTTTGATAGTCAATTGCCTTCTTAGCCCAAAGACGAAGAGACTGGGAAAAGTTATTATTCGTTTGATCTAAGCGCTGGTGTCGTTTTCTGAATTGATAGCGGAACCTAGGTAGACAAAAGCCTTTACTACCTCAAATTCATATCCGTCGAGGGTGACGTTCTGTCCGAGACGTCGATTTTGGGTGTCCTTACTTGTTGACAGCATATATGTGGTCTTGCCCTCATTAACCTTTAACCCCACCTTTGCCGCTTCCGCCTCAACACTCGCTGCTTTCTTCGGGATATATCAATATTATCGGCATATGCGAGTAATTGGATTTTTTTTTGAAAGATTGTGCCTTTTGTGTTGGTGCGTGAGTTTTGCATTGTCTTGTCTAAATCCTGTCGTACGAATTGGAGCTCACGGCTTTTCTCCAAGATCTGCCGTAGTGGAATATTTGGTCGATGGTGGACCTGGCCTAAAACCACACTGATATGGCCCAATCATATTGTTGACGAAGGGCTTAAGATAGGATCTGGATTTTGTGAGCGATGTTAGGATGAATGATTCCTCTGTAATTGGCGCAGTTCAGATAGCTTCCTTTCTTGAGGATCGAACAAGAAATGCTGAGGTTCCATTCATCGGGCACACTTTCCTCCGACCATATTTTACAGATGAGTTGGTGTATGCTCCGGGTTGAAAGGTTCATTCTGCCTGACAGCGGTATTTCACAGTCGACAGTGATGCTCCTTTCAAGTCCTTAGCATCGACTGCGACTCTACTACTTGTTCCCTCGTTCTTTAGCCTTCGGTTCGGGATTTGTGTCCGTGGCATGTTTTTTTTATCCTTTGGTAGAAGTTCCTAATTTCATTTCTGGAGTTACATCGCTCAATTTCCTTAAGCGCGTACTTCTCATGCTCCTTCTTTTTCCTCCTGAGAAGCCGGTGTTCGTCGCTCCTCTTCTGCTCTTAGAGCTCATGAGAAACTCTAGTCTTTGTATGCATCTTACTTGGCTGTACGTATTTTCCGGTACTCATGGTCAAACCAGGGGTTTCGATTTAGAGGCCGAGTGAAACTCAGCACATCTGAGTCATCTGAGGCATCTCTGATCGCTTTTTGACAACGCTGCCACTGGTCTTCAATACTAGATGCTGGAGGCATAGATCGCCTTAAGTTATGGGGGACTCGATCGGAAAAGAAATTGACGATCTCTTGCGACTGTAGCCGTCCGATGTAAAACTCCCTCACAGTATTTATTAGCTTGTCTTGCGATGTTCGGGATATCCGCAACCGTACCTTGGCTACAACAGTTGGCCGGAGTCAAAGTGGGCCCAAGAAAGGTTTGGACATCCATAATACTAAAGCAGTGCCTTGCGTCGATCGCAATATGGTCAATCTGGTTTACGGTTGATTAATCAGCAGTTCTTCAAGTCCCCTTATGTATATCGAGATGCGGAAGCCGTGTGCTAGCTACAACAGTGTTTCACCAATGATTAGCCTGAATCCGTTGTCGGAGGTGGTGTCGGCTATGATTTCCGACAGTACAACCAAAGATGCCCTCTCTTCCTAGCTTTGCATTAAAGTCGCCGAGAACAATTTTAATGTCATAGCTAGCTCGTAAGTCTTGTCCAAAAGCTCGTAGAAGCTGTCTTTGGTGTCGTCATCTTTCTCCTCTATGAGGACGTGCGGCATATAAAGCTAATGTTGGCAAATTCAGCCTTAATACGGATTGTTACGAAGCGCTCGTTAACATGCCGGAAATTAAAGAATTCTTTCCTAAATCTGCCTCTAGCAACGAGTCCGCATCCAAATAGGTGATGATTTTGTCGTCGATAACAATCGTAGTCTCATCCCACCGCATTTCCGGGATAGCGATAACATCTTTTTTACAGCAGCTCAGGGATTCTGCTAGTTGTTCGGCTGCAAGTGGCCTATTAAGGGGACCGACATTCTACGTACAGATCCAACGTTCGTTGTTCTTATTTAGTTTGCAGAAGTTGTCAACAGAAAGTATTGAGGCTTGTTGCTGCTTCCTAACAGTTGGTGTTTTTTTCTATGGCCTGGCAGTTACACCGACGGCACAATTCTCCAACCTGGCAATTCCATTATAGATACTCCTAGGACGAGGAGTCGGTTAGACCGAACCCAGTAACGCGTTCGTAATTGTGAGCGCTGCCATTGATCTATTAAGGGCTCGTCTGTCATTTATTTTCTAGAACCCTGACTTAGTTACGGAAGTCCTTACCATCCTAAGCCTGAAATATGGCGGAGGACCTCAGATAAGGTCTTACGAGTATGTGTTTTATTCCGGGATTTTACTTCACCACTGATTCTGTCTGGTGAATTCATCCGCTGTCCCGTTTATAGTGCTGCTACAATATTTTTGTCTGATGGTCAGCACTCGCGCTTATAAGCTTGGCTAGTCAAGTCCGTATGATCATCGACCAGTACCCGATGATTACCACTTGGAGATAAAATAACCACAATTGATGTGGTTACAGTTACAACACTGGTCATCACAAAGTTGACACTTCTTAGTGCTTACCCTACTTCTATTGCACCCCCAGCCATCATTGGCATGTACTCGTGTAGTGGTTAACATGACTTCTGCTGATTTGTAGCAAAATACGTATTCGTACATACAATATTTGGTTTGACCGAATTTAATTGGCGGGCGTTCAAGGGATTATGAACACCCTTAAAATATTTGCAATCGGTGTAGGCGAATGAGAATTAGCAGGACCGACGTACGTGGGCTTGATAGTTAACTAATTTACTAAGGAATATTGGCGAACCTAATCTACTAGTTTTATCGCACGGTTTTGTATCCTATATAGCGAGTGCAGAGAGGCCTTAGGAGCATAGATAAAAAAATTATATCGTTTAAGGGAACCTAGACATTTCGCAACATACATTCCAATGTAAATTTCGATTAACACACATGCCGAGATGCAAGTGCCAATCAAGGATAGTCGTGTGTTTCAATTTCGCTTTAATGACAGCGAACAGCATTTGGAAGCAATCAATTCCACTCGGTTTATGATTTTCAATTTATTTTACTCTTAGTATGGGAAATTAATGAATTTAACGTAGTAGTGCTTTTGGAATATTAAGTGTAACTTTCTATTTTGCACTCTCCAGACCTTGGTTCCACGTTTCGTTGAAATTTGTCATATAATAACCAGTAAGCCGAAATGGACGAAATCCGTACAGCTGCTCATTACGATGTTTTCTTGTCTCGAGATATTTCATGTGCTGATGATTTGACAGCGTTTTCACAATCTTACAAGAAATAAACGCATGTTAGTGGAATTGGTCTGTAGAAGATGGGAGCAGAATATTCGTGCGTTTAAGGAACTGGCTAGACAAAGCCTATTTTTCATCTTTCCGCAAAGTATCCCAAACGGTAGGATCGTTGGAAAGTTTGCGTCTGTAGTACTTTTGGTAGCTTAGTTAGAAGAACACGCCTTTCAATAAATGGGAAAATATACTATCTATACTTTCTGTAGGTACCGCTTTCATTAGTAGCACTTTATCCGAACACCTATGGCTGTTCCTTTCCGAAGAATATAGTCATTTTCGTAAGCAAATATACCATAGAATTCTAGCTAAATTTCGGAATGCTAAACTGTTCGCGCGTATTGTTTTGGGGTGCATGCAAAACGGTGGTTACATGTGGTTTCCTGAGCAAGGTTAGCACTTCATCACAACCACGATTGTTATACTATGTATTAGTCTAATACAAATCACTAGCTGCCTGATCGCATGAAATACCGGTCGCTCTGAGTACTTCAGTTTGTAGAAATTGCCCCTAGTTTCTCAGTTTAAATTTGTTGCGAAAAAAAGTCTATTGCCCGTCGCTTAAAGAACTTAACATTCAAGTGGGTATGAATGAATACGCTTATAATGCCTCAGCATGTCTTTTGAAGTTTTGTGGAAAATGCAAGATAGAGGGAATGAAAGATGTTTACTACTCAATTATGTTATCAGTCCAAATAAATTATATTTATTTTTATTTCAGTAATAAGAACTATAATCACTATCTCATCGTTTGAATAGGGAAGAAATAAATGTATTATCATTTGTCGTTCTAATACGTAGCAACAATTAAATAATTTAATTGTGATTAAATAAGAATTGTTGTCTGTTTGATATTGGACCCGCTGAAGTAAATTGCGAATTTGTTGTTGAGTTTTTGACTTTAAATAATTAAATTAAATAATTTAATTGTGATTTACTAGGTTTTTGACTTTAACACTAATTTTGACGGCGACAATAGCTTATTGCTATCATCCAGGGAATGCTCAAATGTTAAAGCTCGATAAAGGTTTGTGGAACTGACGAACACGTTAAATTAAATGCCGTTTCAATAAGAGGTATAGGACTTGCTTTTTGAATAAAACTAACAACAGTTGAGATACTCGTACATCTGAAATCGTTATTGTTTTATAAAGTAGACACTTGGGGATTATTTATGGAACAAAATGTAGTATCTTCCAACTGACCAACTCGCCTCTTCTTTGAGACCCTCATTCTTTTCTCAAAATTTTCATTCGCTCTTCCACATAATTGGTGCTCTATCTCGGCGATGGCGACTTCAATGTTCATTAGATGCATTGGCGTCTTCTGAATCATTTATGGATTTTCAGTGACCCAGGTGTGGCAATTTTGCTTATTAACGTAGCCGTCAATGTGGAAATGGGCTTCATCCGAAAACACTATTTTCTTATAAAAATCAATGTCAGCATTTATGTTTTCTAGGACCCAATCTGATAAATTACGACGCTGCTGGTGGTTGGCAGGTTTTAATTGTTGGGTTAATTTCCTCAAAATTCGATGCTGCGGAGAGGTCAAGCTCATGAGAAGGGTGATAAATGGATGTGTTTGGGTGGTTTTCGATACTTTCCTTTACTGTTGCGACATTTTCCGTTGAACGTCCTCGGGGAACAGGTTTTGGCGTCTTCAACTTCTGAGTCTTCTTCTACTGAGCCCACCTCTTGGAATTTGTTGAGTATGTTACGCACACATCTCGAAAGGCACATGATTACGTGAAAAATTGATACGAGTTTTCTGCATCGCTTCCGCGACTGTACGTGGATTTTCATAAATTAAACGATTTGGATTTATTCTTTCAACGTGTCGCTACACATTGCGGACTTTTTAGCCTGAAACCGCACTGAAAATATGATAGTTAACTGAGCAATTGGAGGGTATTCAGTTTGGGTGGTGATTCGGAAACACCTATCTATGACAAATTCTTTAATTAATAGCGTAGCGAGTGTGCTTATTCTTTTTCTTTAGGGCCTTCATTGAACCTCGGATGGCATCTGTTTATTTTCTCAGCCACAAGTTACACTTTCGATATCTTAATGCAAAGGCATCCGCGAACGCACTTCTAATTAAATCACGATTTGCTACACCCGCTGAAATTCATAACATTTTTATTTATTATTTTTTTGTGTCATTTCTCATTCATCCTTCTCATACATATGGTAAAGCTGAACAAACGACTGTCGTGTATAACAAATCGTACACAAATAAATGAAGACGTTCGGGGCGTATGCCTGCTACAAAGTCGCATTGATTATTATGGAATCACCCATGGATAATTGTTGTCATGTATTTTCTTTACACTGGTTAGACATCCTGTTGCTTCTGACTATTTTATTAAACAAAATCCGGAATCATTTTAATCCAAGGCTACTAATTGCCGCCTTTAGTTTGGATGGTACGTGTTTGCACTTTTATTTTCTCATTTCGCTGCATCGTTAATTTCGACTTCGATCGTGACAACAGAGCGAAAATTTCTTTGCAAGAATACGATGTTAACTAGTGTAGGTACCTGTGCAACGACACTCCTTCTATTTCTTGCCCTGGTGGTTTTCTCTTACCAAAACCATCTCATACACGCGTTCGTATTCGTAGTTCGATTATGCACTCATCGAAATTCTTTCAAAATATTTATTTTTTTATTTAAGAATATATCAATATTGCGGCAACTCCATTCAAGTTCAAGTATCGGGCTCTGTTCTGCCACTTGATTTCTTGAAAGCATTTTATATTGATTTTACGTTGCCCTAATATGTTTTTTAACTCAAAATTCGGAGCCGTCTTTTTCCGGACATTCAAGGTTTCAATACGTACTTCTTTTCCTCTGGAAACCCCCGAGATCTAACATGAAAATTTCTCTTCACCTGAGTATCCTCCCAAGTATTGTAGAAGAAATGTCAAGTGTGATAGAGTATTCATCGTATGGCGCTGGGATCTGAATCTATGTATATATTACTTTTTTCTCTCTTTTGATCCACTCGAAGTCTCCAGACGTGGGAACCTGTTTACGTGTACAGACTTCGGTTAGGTTCAAATAAAATGAAAATGGAATGAAATGTAATGCGCCTCAATGTTACCTTTGGAATATTCAATGCCACCATATGATTCTTTCCCAATTTAGTCGTCTCTTACGATAAGTAGAGAAACGAATATTGGCATGCTATTATATAAGACGTTGCAGTACGTCGATCTTAACGTGTGTACTATTTTTAATAAATATGCAATAAATAAGTGACATTTCTCCTCAGTTTTCTGGTTTGATACACCTCGAATGACTTAAATCATCAGACGATTACGGATATGCGGATTCGTATGCAAATGACCTAATGCACTCCTTTTTCCGGTCTAACAATGGATTTCAATCTTGACTAACCTTATTGTAAGTGAAAATGCAAGGCTCAAATGCATCCACAAAATGTGTCACTTCCTGAAATGTAAAATCTCGCATACATAACATTGAAGTGAATACTTCTGGATAAATATTGTTGTGACATTTAACGTTATGATTTTTATTTACATCAAAACGATAGAAAGCACAATCGATATGGCATAAGCAGTGGTCCAAGGACATGATTTAGATAATGAAATACTTCCAGTTTGTGGAGTTTGCATAGACATAACTCTCGTGAGCACTTCATATGTGATGCTATTGTACTTGGTGTATGAATGGCAACATTGAAAGATTTCATGCACTTAAAAATTCCGAAATGCCAGTAATAACCTATTCAATAAACTTCTTTCGCAATAATTTCCTTAGATTTGCATCGGAAAAAGAAAACAGTCACTACTCATATTAATATTAGACATTCTCATAGTATTGTGCTTCCGCAGAGAATAGTGCACCGGCAGTTAAAAACAGATTTGTTTTACAAAAAAACAACATGTATAGACAGACACGTATACAAATTTTAAAGAATACTGAAATTGTTCTTTTTCATACCAAGTACGTAAAGCTTTCAAAATCACAATGAGCTTCTAATTGCATGAACAGCAATATTCGTGCTGGAAATTTGAAAGGTTTATCTAGCACGGATTCTTTAGGCCCCAACCAACATACTTCCAAAATCCCCGCTGAATTAGGCGCTGATACAGGATCTGCTGGATCACATGATTTCGATGACCCCTGCAGCTCTTTCTACGTCACGTTCGATAGATTGAGCTGGAACAATGGAGAGAGTACCGGAGGCCAGTGGTTGGTCAGAGTGTTGTTTTTGACGGCTTGTCTCTGGAAACCGAAGATGTGGAATGGGGCAATGGAACAGGCAGCAGAGACTCTCTTCCCAGGTAACTTAGTCAGAACCAGCCCACAACAAGCTCCTATTTATGAAGCTGCTGGAGAGCTAAATAACACAACATGCCGTAGCTGGTATATATCGGTCGTGGTGACGGATGAGGCCATTAAACATGCGGTATTTGGTCCTACACGCACTGAAGCTTTGATGATTTTTCGCGCCGACTGTCTTATGGTTCTGATCTGATGCAATGACATCAGAACTCCTGCTGCGGAAAAAATACGAAATTGAATTTCCCTGTACCCAGGGAATACAGTGTCGTCTTTACAGACAGCTTCAAAACCGATATGGGATGCGGTACTGGTGTCTTTCTGAAGGACGACAATGTTTGATTTATATTCTCGTTAGGAAATCTTGCGTCTGTATTTTAACTGGAGATCTAAGCAATCTTGATGGCAACGAACTATAATATATTGTGAAGAGCCGGTGGAGGGAGCGAAGCGTTTGCATCTGTAGCGATACCCAAGCTGGGCTTCAAGCCTTAATGAACCCTCTTACGACTTCCGAGCTATCTCGAAAATGCAAGACATCACTGATCGTAGTCGGAAGGCTAAATTCACTGAGTCTTGTATGGGTCTTAGGTCACAATGGAATCATGGGAAATTAAATTGCAGATGAACTTGCCAGGCAAGGCTCAGAGGAGAATTTTTTGTCCTTAAGTAAAGCTTCCATTGATAGTTGGATTTCATATGAGCACGGTTGCAGATGGCATGACTACCCAGGTTGCTGGCATACCAAACGAATGCTTCCCGACGTCTCTAAAAAGCCAGGGGTCTGCCTTCTGTCCCTCAGCTGGAAAGGCTGAAGGCTAATTATTGGCATGGTGACGGGGAAGTAGCCTTTTGCAAAGCACTGCAACAAGCTTTTTGTTATTATATGGGATAACATCAACAACTAACAACTATACCAACCTATCGAGTACACAAGATTATTAGACGCAAACATGAAATGTTGATATGAAGGTACAATCTCAATGAAAAATTGTTAAATAATAAGAAGTGAGCTTGATTGGCTAGCATGTTACACAAAATAAAAGACGGAACTGCGCATTTGCTCGTTCCCTTATTATCCCTTATTAGATTCAGAAACCCATTTATATGTATACGAGTATCTTAATATCCCAGTGTTGAGTTATTTTCTTTTCGTGACGTTTAAATGGCCAAAAAATTCAATATCTTGGATAACTACTCGTATTTTAATAGTATTATTCTAAGAATGCATAAAAAAGGTTCAAGCAATCCAGATGTGACTGCCTTTCTTAAACATATCAAATTTCTATGCGACAAAAAACTGAGGCAAAACATACTGCATCATGCTAAAGGGAGTAAAAATAGTTGGTCACTCGTCAAAAACATTAAAAACTCCTCCTCATCCTCTATGCTAATAACATTCCAGTTATCAGTACTTCGGATAATCATAATTTCCATCAATCCCGCCCTTAAGTACCCTTTCAGAGTATACAGAAATCAACTCTTATCCAGACTGTCCTTAAAAAGGGCAGTCTTCTTCTCTATCCTCCTACATCCCTATTACACTTATATCCCTTCATACCGAGATCATGCAAACGCATATAAAACATCAGCTCATGAAATATCTCGAGACGTAATATTTTTTTAACAACAGGCAGTAAGCTAGTTAAATTTCTATGTTAAACAGCATAACTAAAACGAGAAACATAAATTTTTTTTTTAAGTAGCTCGCGCTCACGGGCTTAAGGTACCTTTAAAGAAAATTAGGGAGCAAAGTACATGCCAATGTACGTTTTTTTGAATATCTGAATGTTACAATGACTAGGTAATAGAGAGCTCGGCAGGGCTTTCCACTAGTGAGTTGTTCGGCTTAGGAAGGAATCACGATATTTCAGAGTACGTCCGAAAGTGGGCTTGAGGGTATACTGATGATGAAGGTTTGAAGTGGCTGAATGATACTGTCAATTTCTATGGAGCACTGATGGTGGAAAACAAAGTGAGACGCGAGATATTTCGTCGGTTTTCGAGGGTGTCCATTGATTGGATGATATTAGCATCAGCTATAAGTTTTATCGCATGGGTTTTAATTATATCTAACAAGTGCAGAGATGTTTTAGGTAAACCTGACCAGATGTGTGCATTGTACTCCAATTTTAGACGGATGAATGCCTTATATTGAGGCCAGATCAGAAGCGGAAAAGTATTTTTTACATCGTTTTAGGAAACCTAGACATCTCGCAGCATTTTTGTCTCCTAATGTCAAGGATAATTTGCGAAATGATTTTTCGATATATTCTAAGAAAAATATCGTTCTACAGTAAGGATCTATCTCCAATATTGACATCAATTATCAAGGATTTAAAAAAATGCTTACTTTGGTGTACCCTGACCCATGTTAACAGAAGTTGTTCTGTTAATACTAAGGGCAGTAACTTCGTTTAGGACTTTAGTTTTAGAAGAAACACTAGTCCTTGTATTGTAACTGCCTTTAAATAAAGTTGGCATCTTGTTAGAGTCTTCATATATCCAATTTCTAAGCCTGTTCCATTTTTCTTGCCCATGCTAATTTTGATATCGCTTTTCTCCAGAAAATGCATTATAAACATAACGTTTTACTATTTTACAGTTATAACAGGTGCTAAAAGCATCCTTCTTGGTTTTATATAAAAGATTTTCCAATAGGGACTTGACGACTTTGAATTTAGTTTGTGAATGCACTCTTTCACTAATCATCAAATTGTCACTGTCAATTTATTCAGTAAACTCAATATTTTTATCATGGTAAAGTATACGAACGTGCAACGCCTGCAAATTATAAAAATTTTCTACCGAAATTCGGAGTCGGTGACTGCAACTGTAAGAGCGTTAACTCCAATTTTCCAATTTATTCAGTAAACTCAACATTTTCATCGTGGTAAAGTACACGAATGAACACGAAATTCGGAGTCGGTGACTGACTGCAACTTTAAGAGCGTTAACTCCAATTTTCCGTCGTAATTCTCGCCCTAGTAGACAGGCAATAACAAGTTTAGTGCAAAAATTTGAGTCTACATATTCGTCGTGTGATGTTGTCCGTTCAGGCGTCCGTAGCAAACGATTCAAATCAGTCAATTCCACGACGTTCTCAAGAATTGGGCATCGCTCAGACCACATTATGGCGTATTTTGCGTAAGGATCTTGGTTTACACCCAAACAAGATGAAGCTGACTCAAGAATTGAAGCCGATGGACCATTTGAAGCGACGTACGTTCTCCGATTGGGTTCCGGAGAAGATGCGCCAAGATGATGAATTTCATTGGAAAATCATCTTCAGTGACGAAACTCAGTTTTGGCTCAATGGGTTCGTCAATAAGCAAAATATGCGTTATTGGTCGAGTGAAAATCCACATGTGCTTCATGAATCACCACTTCAACCACAAAAAATAACTGTTTGGTGCGGTTTGCATGCCCGCGGCGTTATTGGGTCATATTTTTTCGTCGACGATAACGATCGTCACGTTACAGTGAATGGTCAGCGTTATCGCGCCATGATCACCGATTATTTTTGGCCCGAATTGGAAGATATGGACTTGGACGACATGTGGTTTCAACAGGATGATGCCACAAGCCACACAGCGCACGCTACAATCGATTTATTGAAGAGTAAGTATTTTGAGCGTGTTATCTCAAGAAATGGGCCAGTCGATTGGCCGCCTCGTTCGTGCGATTTAACGCCCCTTGACTATTTGCTATGGGGCTACGTTAATTCATTGGTTTATGCCAACACGCCGACGACGTTTGAAGAGCTCAGAGCTAACATTGAACGCGAAATAGCGGCCGTTTCGGCTGAAATGTGGGCCGAGTCGATGAAAATTGGGTCCAAAGAATCGACCGCTGCAAATGTGCCCGCGGTGGCCATATGAACGAAGTCGAGTTCCATTCATAAATGTTTTGATTGTACTTCAAACCGATAATAAAGTTATTGAAATATCTCAAATGGTTTGCGTTTTATTTTAAAAAAAAAGTTGTCAAGTCCTTATTGGAAAACCCTATACATGCTAAAGCTGTGAATGTCTATTTCGATTGAATAAAATGAATAAATGAATTCTTTCATTCCTCCCCATACAACAAAATCCAATATTGTAAGGTCAGGAGATCTTGCAGGCCAGTCAACTGGTTCATTTCTTCCTATCCAACGATTACCGGACCCTTCATCTAAATAATTCCTAACCTCACGACCATAGTGGGCTGGAGCACCATGCTATTGGAAATAGGATGAAGCTAGTTAAATCAATGGAATGTCCTCCAATAGTTCTGGTAAATCATTTCGCAAAAACTCCAGATAGTTTGTGAATCTCAACCTAGGTAGTAGTTTGAAGGGACCGATTACCTTGTTTCTAATTACACCTGCCCACATGTTTGTTGTGTTGGATTTGTATGAATTTGTATTGAAATGATTTATGTCTCTTTTTATGTGGATTGTCCGCAATGAAAATTTGTGATCACATCTCTTTTAAATTTAGATTCGTCCGTCCAAAGAATTCTGCTAATAAACTCGTTGCCATCCAGGCTCCGCTCCAGTAACCAGTTAGAAGACTCAAGTCTCTTTTCCAAATCATTGGGAAGCAGTTTTTGCACAGGTGTATGGTGGTATAGATAAAGATTTTCTCCATGCAGTACATTGGCTTGTGTTGATTTCTAGTCAATAACTAATCTTACTTGATTTTGAAATGAATATGTCTTTCGGGCGAGGTTGGGATTCGAACACTGAACCTTCTGATTTGGAAGCCAGTCCACTACCACCTGAGCCATGGCCACCCACGAAATTCTTCTTACTTGTGGAGCTCCCGCGTTAGGTCGTGTATTTGAAACTGATCCCGTTTCTCGAAGCCTTCGATACGTTTTCATAAATACTCCTGGTCGGTTAGGGTAAAGTTCATGGTATCTTTGTCGCACTCCAGTTGAACTTCCACTCCGCAACCCATAAACGTAAATAATGTCTGCGAATTCTTAGTTTATAGACGCAGACATTTCAAAAAGCGTTTCTAAGCAACTGTAACCTCGGCGAAAACTAATGAATTAAACTGATGAACTAATTTCGTTTCCTAATCTTTTATACCATTTTTGTTTAGTAAATAGGCCATCATACCCCAAACCTAACTCTTTCTGAGAACTTTTAAGGAACAGGGTAAAGAAATGAGGGATTTTACTGTTAGTCTAATAAACGAGCACACTTGAAAACTTTTTAATACTATGCAATTTTAAAAAATTATTGGAGAATTATTAATTCTTGTAAAACCACTCTTATTGTCAACTATTGTTAGAAAAAAATAAAAATAAAAAATCGTAAGTTCCTTCTTTTACCTGCTGTAGGTTTTCCCAAGTATCGTAAAATCTATGGGCTTTTCTGCAAACTTGTTGATGATATTGGTTGTACTATTCTTACGTTCATAAGAAAAAAATAGTAAAACGTTATGAATATTATGAATTTTCTGAAGAAAAGTGACCTCGAAATCAAAAATTAGCATGGGCAAGAGAAATGGAACAATCTTAGAAATTAGATATATGAAGACTCTAACAAAATATCAATTTTACTTTAACGCATTTTACCAAAGGCTGGTATTTCCTTTAAAAATAAATTCCTGAACAAAGTTTCTACCATTAGTATTAATAGAGCAATTTCCTTTAACACTATGTTAACATTGGAGATAGACCCTTACTGTAGAATGATTTTTTTCTTAGAATATACCCGAAAATCATTTCCCAAGTTATCTTTGATGAATTAAGGGGCACCCTGTACAATTTTTTTTATGTTATTTGCCGAAAATTGGAGGTCAGTTCCCACATCTGACCGTAGAACCTTTTTGCATTTGCTATTTAGAAAGAATCAAAACTCATAAGTGACGCCAATATTGTCCAGTCAATTAACATCCTCCAACACCGACTCAAAGTGGTCAAAACTAGAATTCTACCTGAACAAAATTATTTTTTGATTCTAAACCACTTGTTGAGTGGTACTTATTGAAGATTAAATATGCAAAACAAAATTATCCAATTTTAAGGATTGGTTTTGAAGAAAAGGGATAGAATATACTCGTACCACAAAAACTTTAATTTCACGAAAAATTTTATTTTAATTTTGTTTTTGTGTAACAAAATAACGTTTTTATTCAATAAGGAAAGAAAAAGATCTTGGATTATAATTTTTCCACAAAAAATATGATATAACATTTTTAGTCTGAGTTAGATACAGTGCTTAACAATGACCAATCAGACTCATCTTTATCCTCGTCTTCACCTTCGTTTTCTTGAATGAATTAAATTTTCGAATTCAGGAATTAAAAGAAAGTCTGTGACATCTGAAGATAAACCTTTGGGTGTTTCTTAGTAGGAGCTCACCAAAGGATGTCACGAAATAACCAGCATATGCAACAAATCTAGCTTGGTACTGAACTTGCTTATTTTGAGAGTCTTGCGCTCTCGATAATATTTACAATCTTTATTTCTGGCTTGCGGTGCTTCCTCCGTTAATTGTCCAATCAGAACTAATAAGTTTTGCACAATGTCAGGCCCGTGAATTAATATTTTTTGCACAGTCATAGACATGTTACCATAGGTAGAGTTTTACAAATAGCTCTGCAAGTTTTTTTTTGTACAGAAGCTTCTGAACTTCTTAACATCAATTTAAAAGCCACAAGTTTCAACCCCGTGATCGATGTTGACTCTAAAATGTTTTCAAAAAACGGCGAGATGTATTACTATCATTAGTTGTACCACTCCCAGCCCTCTGCCTCATTACTTCCAATTTTTGCCTACAAATCTACAAACTGAGCTCTTCGTTTTAGTTTTTTAAATATCAAAAGCTAATTAAAATGCTTCTCAACAAATTGTAAAACAAAGAAATTTCAAAATATTGTTCCAATTATACATAACACTAACCTTCAGTAAAAACCTCCATTATTTAATTTAATTTTAATCGCTTCACTTAAGTCAGTGCATGTGCTTATTTTGACAACTAAGTTTTGTTTGCATTTCTCCTCGTTCTAAGGTCAATGAAAGTCGTCACTTGGAACTCACGTAGCGCTGTCATTTTACCAGTGATATTAAAAATTTTCTTAGAGTTGGTGCATTGGCTATTTTGCAACCTATGTACATATATGTTAGACTTTCAATTAATTTTGGAACCCAACATTTTTTTAATTTATCTACCTAGGTCGACTGTGCGACATATTTACGCAGATTATCCGACAGCTCAAGGTGCGTTGAAGCAATCCGCATTGTTTCAATACGCTCGAATAAACACCACTACAAACCGCATTGAAATATTTAGTACGCATACGTTCATTCCTGCTTATAAAACACATTGAAAATTTGTAACCGCTTTGAAATATCATATAAACATTTTCAAATCGCATTGAAACACTTTACTCTCTCGCGCTCTCATCATTCTTGCATTATCGGGCAGGTATTAGTTGTGGGTATTGAACCAATGCGGATTACTTCAACGCACATTGAGCTGTCGGATAAACTGGGTAACAGTCTCTCCCTTACCTGTAGCTAATTACAAAACCAAAAATTGTCAGTAGCATTCCGAACCTTAACTGTAACTCTCATCTCGCTATTAATGCTCAGTTTACCCTCAAGCCTACTTTGGACGTTTCGTGTATATCTTTCAACTCATTTATGGAAATGTCCTGCCACACTCCTTATTCCCTACCTCTTATAACACGCAAACATAAAAAATCTACGTAGGCACGTGGGTATCTCCCTTTCTTTCCCCCCTAGCATTCAATGGGCCTGGTTATGTTCAAACATTTTAATAGGGTTTTTATTCCCTTTAGCGCTTGCTAGTTATATCCAGAAAAAAAAAAACTGTAATATTATATATACGAGTATAAATAATAGCGCAGAATCCAATGTTGTCAATGGCCAATGGTCAATGGCACAGCGCGGCGAGAGGAACCCAAAATAACTAACCTAAAATTGTGAGTGGGGGACTGATGCCTGAAATATTTGTTACTCGAATATCGTTAAAATACTCTGTCTCTGCTTTATACTTATCTCTTAACCAAATGCAATGACTATAATATGCTACCCAGCAAATGGGCGCTACGACTATGGTGATAAACACTTGCTCTTTTAGATAAGTTGCTGATTACAGTTTCGCATATTTCTCCTTCAATTTCGCCAATGGCTCGAAATTCCTTCTTTTAGGTTAAAATGTGATGATTGATTTGCATAGGCAGAAGACGTCCTAAAATCCAACAGGAAGAAGTTCGACAAAATAAGATCACATTATCTGGGTGCCTAATTCTGGTCGCCAATGTCTGAATCCACATGCACGTGCAACCCTTTAAACAACAATTGTATTATCTATCGCGCAGTGTAAAAGGTAGCCCTGTCCTGTTAAAATCACAACGCGTGTAGATCCATATCGACCAATGCTGGCCACAAATACACCGTTGTCATAGTGCGATAATGTGCGCTATTCACTGCCACTGCATTGGTGGCTTCGTACTCAAACCACTCCTTCTGCCCAAACACCACACCAAACATCGGCTCCTTGTTTATGTATTTCCTCTGCTCCCTAAAACCGGCTATTTTGTCTGTTCGCATTTATTCGTAAGTGGGAGTGCCATTACAGACAGTTTTTGTTAGAAAACCAGCGTTCACAGCGGTCAACTTCTTGCGTCAATTAAACTTTATAAAGATACAGATGGAGATCTTGGTTTCTTTGAAATTATCTGAAAACTGATTGCCGAAATGGGCAGTTGCTGTGAATCGATTTATCTGGATTGTATCCAACACTCATTAGAGCAATATATTCAGTGGCCTGATGATGAATCGAAGACTTCTCCTTCAGAGCCAAGCCAGTCTAAGTTCGATTAATTATATTAATTTCGATCGTGCTTCTATTCCACGACTGGTAGTTGGGATTTTGCGCCTGTCATCCTTTTACCGAATCCCACACCTATAGAGGGTGTGCCCTAATTCGTCAAGGATAATTCGGGAAATGTTTCTTGAGTATATTCTAAGAAAAAGATCGCTCTACAGTAACGGTCTACCTCCATTGTTGACATCATTTATCGAGGATTTAAGAAAAGGCTTACTTTGGTGTACCCTGATCCATGTTATGGTAAATTGTTCTGTTAATACTAGTAGAAACTTCGTTTAGGACTTTATTTTTAGAAGAAATACTAACCTTTGTAACTGCGTTTAAATAAGGTTGGTATCTTGTTAGAGTCTTCATGTATCCAATTTCTAAGACTATTTCAGTTTTCTTGCCCGTGCTAATTTTCGATTTTGAGGTCACTTTTCTCCAGAAAAAACGAAATAAACGTAACGTTTTACTATTTTTTTCTTATGAACGTAACAACAATAAAAAGAAATCATCAACAAGTTTGCAGAACAATCCATAGGTTTTATGATACTTGGGAGAACCTGCAGCAAGTAAAATTTAAAAAAAAGTTTTTTTTTGCTTTAAACTCCTAAAGGCTATGGATGAAAAATGATTTTGTGTGCTCTTAAATTACTTTTATTTCATGTGTAAACTAAAACAGGTGCTCAAAGTGCCCTCCTTGGGTTTCTATGAATGCTAGAGCTGCGAATGTGCATTTCGGTTGAATAAACAACTTCTTTCATTCTTTCCCATTCAAATGTTGACTCTGAATTTGTGTTGAAATGATTTATGTCTCTTTTTATGTGGATTGTCAGCAGCCCATGTACGTCCGTCCAAAGAATTCTGCTAATAATCTGCTAAATCTGTATTTGAAACTGATCCCATTTCTCGAAGCCTTCGATACGTATTTCCAAATACTCCTTCACTAGGAAGTCGTCGGTTAGGATAAAGTTCATAATATCTTTGTCGGACTCTAGTTGAACTTCCATTGCAAAGCCCATAAACATAAATATTGTCTGCGAATTCTTGGTTTGTAAATGCAGACATTTCAAATAGCGTTTCTAAGCAACTGTATCAAGAAAATATAGTAAAACGTTATTACGCATTTTCCGGGGAAAAGTGAGCTCAAAGTCAAAAATTAGCATGGAATAGAAAACTGGAACAGGCTTAGAAATTGGAGACTCAAACAAGATATCAACTTTATTTAAACGCAGTTAATAAGGCTACAATTTCTTCTAAAAGCAAGGTTATAAACGAAGTTTCTCCATTAGTGTTAACAGAGCAATTGCCATTAACATGGGTCAGGGTACACCAAAGATAAGATATACCCTGTATATCGTATACATATGTCCATATAACATGTGATTTAATAATGTTTTCTTTTAATTACCAGGTGAAATAGTCAATATTCTTCAAATATGTTTTTATGTTAAATTTTTAAGTCATGGTATTATGTATTTATATGTATAATATATATACTATACATCCTCGTAAGTCTATGCAACATTAAAGTACTGACAGTAAATATATTTTTCCTTTTTATAGATTGCGGACAATGAACATAACAAATGCTGACGATGAAGCACCTAAAGATCCACGAATATGTCAACCTGATTTTCAGCTTGAATTCTCTGAAAAAGATTTTCAAGGTAATTTTGCATCTCATTTCCCTTGTTAAGGTCGAAAATTTATTACAAAAATATATTTATACGTGCTCATGTATTCATGTATGTGGATTTTTGTAGGAATATCTAATTTATCTTCGTAATATCAAAAAGAAAAAAGAACGGAGTATATGTATATGTTTATTTGCCTAATATGGATTAAGAATAAATTTAAATCATTTACTTTAACTAATACATATATTCAATACATGTAAATAAAGAAAACAAATATTTTTTGCAGGACATCGAGCACATTCAGTTTTTGTTGGTGTCCATGTGCCGGGCGGTGGTAGAAAGCATTCACATCGTCGACAAAAACGAACCCAAAAGAGTAATGGAGAAAAACTTCCAGATACGGAAAGGCCAAGTATGTTAAATTCAAATTTATTAAATTACAAACTATGTAACTCCTTTCATAAAAATTATTTATGTCAGTATATCATTGTGTTTTCGCATTTTAAAAGTTATAGGGCGCAATTGTGCTTTTGTAATACGATACGGATTTAAATTATAATCTAAAACAAATATTCAGCCGACCTATTTCTTCGATGATCGATGACCCTTTACTAAGATTAAATGATATTTTCTTAAAGAATGATTAAAAATATCAGACCCATTTTGTATCCCACTAGACACCATTAAAACTTTAAAAACAATTATTAAAGTTTATCAAAATTTAATTTAAATTCAAGGATTGATTATTGATTTACAATATGTTCATTTTCGGCAACGCCTTAACTCTTTCAAAAACTAAATATAACAAAAAAATTTTAAGTTAGTATGAAATATAAATATTATTTTATAAAGTTATTTTCGATCATGAAAGGCAAATATTTCTAATATTTAATAATGATTGACCAGTTTCATTGAGATATATATGGACTGCTTGGTTCAGTTATACGAGCAAAATTAGTTGCGTTACGGGTGTGACCCTTAGAAACTGGTGATTTGTGAATTTAACAACTTATGTTCATGTGATATAAAATTTTGCATGGAAACTATGTCTCATTCTTTTCAAATATTTACCATAAAATTGATCTTTAATATCAGTATATAAATGAGAAATAAGTCTGTGCAAAATGTTTGTTGGAAATTGTTACGGGTGTGACAAGCTAGTGTTACAAGTGTTACAAAGTATGATTTTTACGTCTGAACAGTGCATGACAAACGAAATTCGAATGCGAGATTATTTATTTTTATTTGAATTTAGACTATGTGTATGTACATCTGTAAAATTATTAAGCCAAAGTCGTACACGGTTTCAATAGATTAAAGCGATTTTTAAATTGTGCAGTACATCCATCTGGAAAAACGTGTGCAGTCTTAAGTGCGCCGGTCTTTTTCTTTAAGTCATTAATTACAGTCATTAATTGCGTGACAAGTTTAATTTTTTTTGTGTAACATTAGTAAAATAAGGTACTCCTTTATCAGTTGGGAATTCTATTTAAGGATATAGCAATGATTATCTTATGACACGTACCATTTTCGTGTTATGGGTACGAGAAATAATATAAATAGGTATAAATACAAAATTAGAAGTGACAAAACCTTTATTGGCATTGAAACATAAAAATTCAAAAAGATAAACTCATTTAATTCTTTCTAAAACATAAATATTTATAATTCTTATTTATTATAAAATATGTATTCTATGATTCAGCTTTAACGTTTGCAACTTGTTGAATCTTCTCGCATTAAAAACGAACAGTAATCCCCTAACATGACTGCCTCCCACCGACTTCGATAACGTTCTGTGGTCTTCTTTATGTCCTGGTGAAAGCATTCTCCTTGCTCGTCACTCACCGCTCCAAGGTTTTTTAAAAAAAAATCAAAATATGAACAGAAGAAATGTATTTTCAATGATATTCTGCAACCTAAATCCCTATAAGTTTTTAACAACTTTACGACTAGCATTTCAGAATTGTAGACTCGATGATTTCCTAAAAATTCGCTTTTTACAGCTATCAATCAAATGTCCAACTTCCTGTTTTTTTTTTTTTTGTATTTAGTTTAAGGTCAAAATTGATACCTCGTGTGAGGTTATAAGTTCCCTTTCGTAGAAGTGGTATGGCACGCTAGCGGTTTGCCGGGCTAAACCTCGACGGATGGGGGAGGTTCTTTTCTGCTACCTATTACTCGTTAGATTTAAAAAATACACCACACAGTGCACATACCGAAAATAAAGAAAAGGGTATCGTCATTATCGTCCAAGGATAAGGAGAAATAGGGAAGGGAAGTAGGGAAAAGACGGTTTGGTCAGATATTGTGACCGAGCAGCGATAGAACTTCCGCTGCTTCTTTGGCTTAGCCCCCCCATAGTTATTAAAATTCGTCATCTCGCCCTATCGTTTATATGTATATTGAACATTTTTTCTTTCTATATTTTTGAACGAGTCACGGAAGGAATGCGACACTTTGAATGAAATTTTACAGGCCCTTGATTTCACCAAAACGTCTGACACTAATACTCCCGTTCTCAAGGGGCCTCAAGATATGATTTTATTTTTTAATATCCGGCTACTTCAATTATTTACAAATGGAATATTTACCATTCTTTGATTGCGTCGGGCATGTACTTCACTGCCTCTTAAACATCTGATATCTATGCTTTTGTAATCAGTAGGACCTACTCCATTGATTCTAATTTTAGGGACACTAGACTTTGACGACTAGACAAAACTTACCTGAATGGTAGAAGGGTATGAGGTCATACCTGACTATATAAGATTAGATGGAAGATGTGGTTGTGCTTCAGATCTTAAGCTGATAAATAACATAATCTAGCACTTTTTAATGAATTTGCTGCTGCCTTCTGAACAGAACTGATAATATTGCCTTGAACATGGAAAGCAGCAAATACAAGAGGTTACTTCAATAAGTAATGTAACTCCGTCTATTCTAGGTATAATTAGTTTCTTGAATTTTCAGTTTAGCCTGTCATGACAATTTGTAAGTAACAATATTTTCCCATATTAATATTTCTTAAGGCGAGTATCTTTTCATTTTATTTTAGTATTTTGTTGAAATCGAAAAATAGACATAAATATTATAGCGCACCAAAAATATACGAAATATGTACCTATGTATATACATTTCACAATATATTGTTACCAGGTATTAAAAAGAAAATGGTGCTGACTTCCCTCCTTAGAACATAATTTGAATTAATATGGAAAACAATTTTATGACGATTAATGCTTGAAAATGATTTCGACCACCGCGACTACAAGCATTTCCAGTCGTAAATTTTTAATTGAACTGCGATTTGCGATCACGATTGGCTGATAATGAGCACCATATAATTCATAAAGTGTTCTTTGATTTAAAACAGTTTATTTAGAAATCCTTACACAAATAAGTAAATATAATGATTTGTTTTTGTCTGTCAATCATTATATAATTATTTCACTGAAGTCTGTACTTCACATTTTCATGCAGAACTATGTTCGGAGCTTTAACCGAGAAAGTTTTTCTCTCCTCCAGCGCACGTACACAGCGAACATTCCCAAACGTGATCGGTCGCCTAATATTGAAGACTATACTCGTAGGTCTTACAATGGATTCTAAAAATAACAATTCTAGAAAAAATTATTATATTTCGAACCTTTATTACGTCTACTGGATTCGGACAACGGAGACATACTCGTAGACTGTGATGAAATTTTCAATTCAACAGTTTCTAATTCAAGAGCGGAAATTCCATCAGTGTGTGTGTTACAGAAAACTTTGAGCGAAGTCCATGCTTTGCTTCGCAAATTAAAACTTGACAATTACACATTAAAGAAAATGAGTATTGGCATTAAAATAATCTGTGAAAGTGTCGATTCCCACCAAAAAATATGCACTCTACTTAAATCAAAAAACATACAGTTCTTTACTCATGACCTACCAACATCAAGGTCACATAAAGTCATACTGTACGGTTTAGATGAGTTGTTTTCCGATGAACTAATATCACTTGGCTTAAAATGCCAAAACGTTAAACAAATTAAAAAACACTATGAACGTTTCGTCAAAATATTTTACTTAGTGTTTCTTGAGATTGGATCTATACGGCTCACCACGCTTAAGAAAAATTTCAGATCTGTATTTAAAATACAGGTTAAGTGGGATTTTGCAAGACGACAACCCATCTACATTAGATCTATTTTTAACTAATATGCCTGACCTTTTCACTCCTCCCTGACCATTTCTGACCATTTGCCTGTTAAATGTAGTGTTATTCTTGCTCCAGTTAGGTACTCGTAAATGCTCTAATGGTATATACGACGTCTAAAGCGCTAATTGGAAGTTATTTAAAAGGTTAATGCGATCAAAATAGAAAATGCTTGGGTTCAAAATAACAGTCCGACTCAAATTGATCAAAATGTAAATATCTTTAACAATGCCATTCTTGAGAGCTTTGATCTGTCAGTACCTAAGAAAAGGGCCTTAAGTCATGCCTCAAATGTTTTACCGCATTACATTCTTCAGTTTATTACGCATAGAAACACCTACAGATCCAGATGGGTACGCACGAGAAATGATTTTTATCTCAGCGAATATAAGAAAATGAATTCTTTTGTCAAATTCGCTATTGCTAATTTCAAAAACCAATGGTGGAACGAAAAGCTCCAAAGTTTAGAAAAGGTTTTCAAGCCGTTCTGGAATATAATCAAGGTAATTAAGAAAAAATATAACTACATTCCTCCCCTTAGAACAGGGAACTCTGTAATACTTTCTTGTGTTGATAAGGCAAATGCGCTAGCAAATAATTTTTCACTCAATCATTAGATGGCCAATAATATTACCCCACCTATGCACATAGAAGTTCAAACTTTAGTTAATGATTTTAATCGCATACCTATTAAGGAACTAAAAGATCTTATAAATAGACTAAAAACTAGAAAATCTACTGGATTTGATGATATTAGGAATGTATGTCTTAAGAACCTACCACCGTTTTTACGAAATTAACGGAACTATTTGACTGCAGCCTTAGATTCGGATATTTCCCAAAACATTGGAAAACTGCCAAGTTAATTCCCATTTTGAAGCCTGGCAAAGATCCCAATTTAACCTGTAGTTCTCTGAGTAAATGTTCAAAAAAATCATAAAGAACAGAATTATTTCCTTCTTAGAGAACAATTCTATTCTACCTTCTGAACAATTTGGTTTTAGAGCTTTTCACAGTACTACTCACCAAGTACATCGTATCACAAAGGACATTAAAAACAATCTATCAGATGGGAAAAGTACCGGTATGATAATTTTAGATGTTGAAAAAGCTTTCTTCACCATATGGCATGATGACTTAATACATAAGCTTACCAGTAATGACCTCCCGTTGTATCTTGTCAAAATTATTCAGTCTTTCCTATCATCCCGAAGTTTTAAAGTGTCCATTAATCGTTACTTTTCAGACAATAAATTAATTAATGCTGGAGTTCCACAAGGGTCTGTTCTAGCTCCAGTCTTATATAACGTATAGACTTCCGATTTCCCCAATCTGATAAACTCTAATATCGCCCTGTTCGCAGATGATACTTGCATTTACTCATCTGGTGCAATTGGATTCAATGTTGAAACGAACCTGCATGATGCTTTCGCATCATACTGTATTAACTGAAAAATCAAAATTAATGCTTCTAAGACTCAGGCTATTTTTTTCACTAGTAAAAGGAAAACTTGTTTACTACCAAGCAACAGAGTTCTATTGAACGGAATTCAGATTGAGTGGAAATCGAATGGAATAACCTTTAATCTTCATGTGCAAGAAGTAATTAAAAAAGTCAACACAACCATAAGAATTATTTATCCTTTCATATGCAGAAAGTCGAAATTGAATAAACCAAATAAATTACAGATTTTTAAGGCTATCTTTCAAGCCATTATACATATTCTACGGATTTACAGTCAAGCGCGAAAAGTCACTTGCGCAAACTTCAGACAACCCAAAACAAATTATTGAAAATGATCCTAAGTCTGCCTTGGGTTTTCTCTATAAAAGAACTACATGAAATAGCTAATATAGAAATGACAGAAAATAGAATTGAAAAGATTTTACACCAATACGAGTATAATCTATCGTGTTTATACTCTGACAATGACTTAATCTTAAACTTAGCATCATAGTGAATGCAACACTTTTTCTGTTCTTAGTTTAGTTCAACTAATCATATATTTATTTCTTGTATTTATTTATTTATTCATTTATTTATTTCGCTATTTATTTATTTATTTATTTATTTACACACTATTTATTAAATAGTACTTAAAGTTTATACTTTCAAACCCATTTTTACAACCACTTCTCTTTTCCCTCCAACGATATCGGGCATATAACTTATTTTATTGGCTTTTCCTTCAAATTCTGTGATATTATTTTAAACATTTGTAATAATATTTTAGTAAAAAGGTGCTTCAACCAAATCTCTGTAATACGAGCATTATGACTATAAATATTTTAAACAACACCACCTGTTTAAGATTCAGAAATATGCATGTTCGTTTAACACAATTATTTCTTTGTAACATGAATTCATTTAACCTTTATAAGATGTAACTTTAATAATTTTCCTTCTGTTTTGAATTCCTTGTTAAATTTTGCTTTGACACCCTGTATTGTGAGTGTTACCAACCTGTATCTCATTGTTATACTCGTATGTCATTCTATAAATCCAATTTGAATACAGCGCGGGCGAAGTAAAATTAGGGAGGGAAGAAAGATAGGTACTGATGTACGTTGGTTTTAAATGTCTGAATATTATAATGGAAAGGAAATAAAGAGCTCGGCATGGCATTCCACATGCGAGTTGTTCGACTTAGGAATGAATCACGATATTTCAGAGTACGTCCGAAAGTGGGCTTGAGGGTATACTGATTAGCATTAATAGCGAGACGGATGTTACAGTTAAAGGTTTGAAGTGGCGAAATGCTACTGACGATTTCTATGAACGGATAGTGGAAATGGCGATATGTACATATAACAAAGCCAGGCCCGAGACATTTCGTCGTTGTTCGAGGGTGTCCATCGACTGGGTGATGTTAGCATCACTTAAGAATTTTATCGCAACTGACCAGATGTGTGCATTGTACTCCAATTTTAAGAGGACGAATGACTTATATATCGAGACTAGCTCAGAAGAGGAAAAGTATTTCTTACATCGCTTGAGGAAACCTAAACATTTCGCAGCATTTTTGGCGTCATCGAATATGTTGTCAATCCAACGTAAGTTGTCATTGGCACATACTAAGAATGGAAAATTTTTCAGTTTATACCTTGCAAGTGCCATTCTTGGATAATGGCAGGGTGTTTAAATGTCGCTTTAACGACAACAGATAGCATTGTGTTTGAGAACCATTAAATTCCACTCTCTAGATAGTTCTCCAATTGGTTATGGTGTTAATATCGGAATTTAATGAGCTCAACATACCCTGGCGTTCCCGTTCTACAGCCGAAGAGCAGGGATGTGAGTCCGGGAGCGAATATGAAAAGAAGAGAGTACTGTTGTCAGCAAAGGAATATATTGGATTAGAAGTAACAGACAAGAGATCGTTGGTGAAAATTAAAATGAGTATAGGATACGGAACAGAGCCCTAGGGCACACCAGCATTTATTTTGTGAACGTCAGACTTGAAACCATCCAAGAGAACTTGAATTAAACGTTCCGAAAGGCAATTTCTAATCCATTTGAGAAGAGAATCGTCGATTCCAAATGCACGCATTTTCGACAAAAGAGCCTGATGTCAAACTCTGTCAAATGCCTTAGAAATATCAAGTGCAACTATCTTGCCTTCGCCAGATTGATGTACGCTTTGGTTCCACTTTTCGGTGAGACATGCCATCAAATCACCAATGGACCTGTTGCTACGAAAACCATATTGCCGGTCATTGGGAAGTTTTCGTGTTTCGAGATATTTCATGAGCCGGCGAGTTATCAGCGTTTCTATGACCTTGGCAAGAGGGTCTGTAGCAGAAGAGAGAAGATGATTCGCCTTTTTTAGGGACGGGCTGTTCTCCATCTGCTCGGGAGGAGTCCTAAACTTAGGATTGATGAAAAAGCTTCCGCAGTGGTTTTGCCAGCGTGGAAGAACACCTCTTCAGAAGAAGGGGAGATGTATCATCTGGACCAGCGGATTTATGTATATTGAGAACTTTAAGTACTCTTACTACTACACGAGTGCGAAAGTAGATTCGTCCCATTGAAGATTCGACGCACTCAAGTGTAGGCGGAGACAAATCACAATCTGGGAGTGTTGAACTGGCCGCAAAGTGAGCAGCAGATTGTCCTTGTCTAAAGGGCTGACAGGTGGAATATCATTGTGAATGAACTTTGGGATGGAGGATGAGGCAGAATTTCTCATGTTTTTGACACATGACCAAAAGCTTTTACTTCCTTTGGGACATTGTAGTATTTTTAGCCTCAACTTTTAGTCGTACTGAAATTTCACACACTTAAGAAAGACGTTGCATTCTTAGCTCGTTTAAACTTTTTTCGGTTTTCCTCAGTCGGGTTGGTCTTATAGGATCGAAAAAAACATTTCTCTAACCCTGACAGCCTCAGCTGGAGTCGTACCATGGCTATTCTTTTGGTTTGGTACTCTTCATCCGATGAGGGATAAAGGATCTCATTCCAAAGAGAATGGTGTCTGTGATCATATCAGCAGCGGCATCCACGTCATTATCCAGGAAACATATCGACCAGTTAAAATTCCTAAAGAAGCTGTTAAGACCGCTCCAATTGGCTCTCTCGTATTGCCATACGGTTCTTTTAGCTATTTCTCTCTAATTGTGTGATCGGTGTAAGAGACATTAACTGATATGACACAATCAATGGTCCGACGAGCCTAGAGGGGAGAGCACATCAACGGTGTACTTATCAGGTTGAGAAGTTAAAAACAGTTCCAGGGTGTTGGCGGTATAGCTATCAACGTCTGGTACTCGCGTGGGTTCATTTACAAGCTGCGTTAAGTTGTTTTCCGCAGCGAACGTCTCAACACACAGTCCTTCGGGTGTGTGAATTTCGAAGCCACCAAGGATTGTGTATATTGAAATCGCCCTTAATGACGATTTCAGTATGAGGATGCAGGTATACCAATACTTTGTATGGAGTCCGACAGCACATCAAACTGGTTAAGAGTCGAATTGCTGTCCAGTTTGGGGCTTCTGTAAATAAAGCAATAGTGAATAATTAGCTAACGGATATGAAATTTTAACCACATGAAACTGAATTCCGGATTGGAACAGGGACTGCATTGTGGTGGAGGTTGGTAAGCTACATCACTACACACTTAAATTGCGAGACCGCGGTGAGAGAAGAAGAATGGCACTAGTTCGTAGCCAGGTAGCTTCAGATCAGAGTATTGAGAGAGGTGTGGGTGGGGATCTACCTATGTTTCACTAAGTGCCAAAACAGCTGGTCTGTATTTACAGACGTGGACGTACGCAGGAAAGTGGTTGCTTTTAAGTCCGCGAACATTGTCTAAATTCCCACGTCATTGTAAAAAAAAGCCAAACACAAACACTGACGATACTAAGCGCAGTTGTGAAGTAAAAATACAGAATTGGTTTACCCTTTGAGGTGGAGAAAAATGTGGTAGAACTGTGATTACTACAGTTTCAAGCATTTCGGTAGGTAGGGATATAATATACGCTGCCGTCGCTTGGAGCTGAATTTGCAATGGTTTGCCTTCGATTCATGCTTTCTTGGCAATTTCGGTAAACAACAAACGATATTCAGAGACATCGTTACTCATTTCACCCATTTTATACGTAATGAAGAGGGGCACTCCTTTTAGGGACCTTGGAAACAAATATCGAAATCAGTTTAGAGAGTACTAAGAGAATGAATTAGAATTGGGATAGTTTGACTGATAATGCAAAAGTATATTTTTTGATGATATTATTAATTGAGTCGCTTCAACGTTTAACAGCAAACATTATGTGGAAGTGTGATATGTATGTGTTTACACTGAACACAATAAAAGTAAAAATTGTTTTCATAGTCTTTAAGGTAAACAATTGACCTTTTGCTTAATACGAAACATAAAGCATGAAAGGATTTCCCCCAAAGACCACTTTGTAGTAAACATTTTTTACACCGAAATTTCACTATCGGGGCTTCCGCAGTATTTACACAATATTCATGTAATTGGAATAGGTCAGTGTCGAATGAGTATTAAAACGGATCACGAATCGGGCCGGTATTGACTGCGAAAAAGGTAGAAATTGGGACTCAACAGAAATGGAATAACAGGCGATTACTGGGAGCTGAATTGTTAATGTTAGGGCAAGAAAGGAGTTTTGGTAAGTACGCTCTTTGTCCGGATTAGTTGCGCGAGTCATGTTATGAATGAATTCAATTGCTTCGAGTTGATGCAATATTAGATACCACAAGCGATTTACGTTTATTTGGTGATACATTTTATTTATTAATTAAATATTAATAATAAATAATAAATTAATTAATAATGAACGATAACGAATATGTATTTAGTTATTTTTATTCGACACTTAGCTGGTTTGGACTTTTTGGTAATTATTTGCTTTTATTTGAAGCGTTTTTATTTTCTTGTGAGGACCCGAGGTCTATACACCAACAGAGAAGAAAACGACCGTTCGACACCGAAATTTGCACATTCCGTTTTTCTGACTTCTCTCCTAGACTTCTGTGCATTTAACTAATCAGGAAATATAATTCAGCGGCTTCCCCCTAAATATATACCGGGGAAAGGGGGACCTTTCCAATTTCGTTGTGGAATCAGATTCAATAAGATTATTAAGTGCTCTGAATAGCTACCTATATTTATTTCATATGAATTGACTCTGGGTCTCATGATAAACTGAACTATAAAGAATATAGATTTTTTACTTATCTACCCTCGTCAACGTGTTTGTGACAAATGCTTGTTATTATTTGAGTATTTAATTTATATATAGCACCTTGCTTATCATTTTTAATTGATAAAAATAACATTATTAATTTGTCCTACTGAGTGTTATTATTGTGCAAAAAAGATGAGTTCTTCACGTAAGTCTTGTATTAATAACCCCGACCATTTCTTTTACATATGTGGTAACTTAGGTCGAGAAAAACAACGAAGAAATATAAATAATTTAATAAAAGAAACCTGCCAAGCATATTTTAGGAAGAATTGGGACAACAGGACAAATATTGGGTGTCACACAAAGTTTGTAAAACTTTCGTGGAGTCACTTCATTATTGGAGCCAAGAAGGACGGAAAGGGCTTCTATTTGGCCACTAACGCTGCATAGTGGATACTTGCCTGTACCATTATATTGTCTGCCTTATCTGCCTTATGATACTGAAACGTTAGATACACAGGGCAAAAGGGTCAGCGAAAGTGAACTTGGAGGATGCAGTCCTACACTTCAGGGTATCTCTCAAGGTTAACTAAACGATTTAATTCGAGATTTAAATTTACGAACAAATCAGCCAAGCTCCTTGCATCAAAACTTAAGGAAAAACAGTAACCTGACATAACATTCTACCGGACTAGATATTCTTCGAGATATTGTTCCACATTTTACATTTTACATTGTGTTGATATTTCTGGGCTTTTAAATGTAATGGGCCTGTCAGTACGAGGATTGGCGAATCTTCAGAGATATGCTTTTTATTTTTTCGACATAGGTTGAATCGGAAGTATGGACAAGCTTCGTATCAGTTGTCAAAAACTTTTTGGGGAACCACAAAGCTGCAAATTATTCTGAAATAGTCGCCAAATAACTTGTGAATTTTCAAAAACTGAGAGTCAATATTTTGGAACCGTCAATGCAGTACTAACTACGATTTCGTTTAATACATGGAGTCCCACATCTGACCAGTCAAATTTTGATTGGTAGTAGGTTTCCTAAATTCGAACAGGGTATAAAATATCAAAAACCATTGGATACTACAAGTTCTCTTTATCAGGAAGTTCTTGGCGTGACAAATCGGTCGCATCCATTTTGGCTAGCTATATTTTATATAACACTGGTCTACACAAATTTTGAGTCTATTCTTTGCTTATTTGTTTTTTATTTCCCCCACCCTACTAACTAAAAAACGGCTTTTTTTTAAATATGAGGTCATGTACTATTCGGCCAAGAATATCACCGCCGAAGTGGAACATGTCGTAGAGGCCCCATCGACATCGACCAGACGACGTGTCAGGCCAATTGGCCGCAGGTCTCTGAGGCGCACTTTGATGAAAGACTTGAAGATGTTTCCTTACAAAGTGCAGACAGTCCATCAGCTGATGGATGTTGACCGTGAATCGCGTTTAACCTTCGCTCACGCCCTCCTGAATCTCAACAACGAAGTGGACGATTTTGCGTCAAAAATAATCATTATTGACGAGGCCAATTCCACCTACATATGAACAAACAAAATTTGTGGTCTTAAGGCACTATTCTGTGACATGAAAATTGTTGGGTATTTCAGATGCATTTCGGCACCTTAAAAACTAATATGAAAACAGAAATTGCTTAACACCCATAATTTTCTAGTAAAATATATTTTTACATTTTTATGTTTTATACATATATACATATATTGTATGCAAGGCATTTTAGATAGAGTTGTTTATGTAAAGGAATAAATATTGCACCACTCTGCGTGATTTGACAAACATATCGTGTTAAGACAAATTTATTCCTGTGTATGTGTTGTAATAAATACGCATCTATGTAACTCAATAGTGTGCATTAGTAGGAAGCATTCAACAGCGTACGGAGTTATTTTCTATCTTTTGCCGCGAAAAATCTTTACTATCGTGTTTGTATTCTATATCATCATGTTTCTTTATTACCGTGCATTAAAAAGTAAGTAAAATGCCTAGGAAGTTTGTGAATAATGTCAACAATTTTTGTTATGTGTTTGGGGAATTAATTTGTAAATCCCAAAAACGTATTTTCACCCAACTTGTCCGAAAAGCTTATGAACTTTATTTTGGAGTTAATGTAGGAGATCAAGATAAATCATGGGCACCTCACATATGTTCTAAAACATTTATAATATTGTTAACAAGTCGGTTGAAAGGTACAAAACATCATATGCGCTTTGCAGTACCCAGTGTGGAGAGAACCGAAAGTTTTACTTTACTTAAAAGTTATAGCGTTCTTGTTGGACTGCAGCTGGGGTATATGAAATACTGCCGTTTTCTGTGTAAATGGGACAGCCTTGCACGAAGTAGACATTATATAGGTACAAAAAGAATGGCCATTACGCCGAGCACTAACTGCGGGTATAAACAAATATTACTAATGAACCACTGGTTGATCCGAAACACGTATTTCTACTACTGCTCCATATTAAATTGGGAAAAATTTCGTTGAAGCTCTACACCGGACTCTTTCTCTGAAAGAGAAATTTCCGAAAGTTAGTGAGGCAAAAATTAAGGAAGGCATATTTGTTAGACCACAAATACGGAAACTTTTGAAAAATAGTGAATTTGACAACATGCTAAATGATGGTGAACTAAGAGCACGGAGAGCTTTTAAAACTCTTGTGACAGATTTTCTTGGTAATGTGAAAGCCGAAAATTACAGAGATCCTATAACTGAATTCTTTAGTGGTCACAAGGAAATGGGATATCACATGTCACTAAAACTTCACTTTCTGGATACGCGATTTCTTTCCGGAGAATATGGGTACAGTAAGCGACGAGCATGAATAAAGGTTCCACCAGGGCGTCGCAACAATAGAAAAGCGATACCAAAGCAAATGGAGTCCTACTATGCTTGATGATTACTGCTGGACATTGTGATAGAGAAAATCTAAGGTCATTTTCTCTTTTCTAGTGTAATTTTGCTTAAGAAATATGTACTATGTTTTATGCATGTCAAACATCGAGTGTAGCTTCGGCTGTGTGGCACGTAGCGCCGTCCTGTTGAAACCAAATGTTGCCAATATCATCCTCTTCAATTTTTGTGAACAAAAATTCGTTCAACATGGCCCGATAACGATCGCCATTGACTGTAACGGCCACTCCTTTCTCATTTTCGAAGAAAAATGGCCCAATTATGCCTCTGGACTAAAATCCGCACCAAACAGTGACTCGTTTTAGGTGTATCGGCTTTTCAATGTATGCGTGCGGGTTTTCTGTGCCCCAAATGCGACAATTTTGCTTGTTTACATACCCGCCAAGATCAAAATGAGCTTCATCTGAAAAGATGATTTTTTTGGCAAAATCGGCATCTTCTCTAAGTCGATCGCAGGCCTACGTTCCCAGCGTTGTTCAAGCATATACACAACCATATTCGTTCAGCGGAAGGATAAAACTAATTATCTGTCAAATCAGATATGAGCTAAGTGTTACCATTCACGAAATAAGCACTAGTTAAAAAAAAAACGTTAGATGGCGGACCCTTTATAATGTCCCATCTCTAACATAATAATAACTATCATTAACCTTTACATACTAATCTCTATGAATTATCATTACCGTTTATATTGTACATAATCACACATTCATACTAGATACACAATCAACTTGCGTGATGGTTTTTACTCTTTGACAGTTTCTTAGAGTCAGTCCTATTTGTACTATTGAATAAAGAACATAAAACATTGAATTGATAACAAGTATAATTGTGAAACACAACACTGTCCCATAAGAGAAAGTAGCAAGGATGTTTGGTATACTCGCCATGCGCACCCACGAGAAAGCCAATCATAGTAAAGCCCGCTATCACTGGCCAGGTGAACTGCACATACATTATACATATACTTTAAACTCTTAAGCACTAACTTTATCACGAAAACATCGCTCTCACAGCTGCTGTTACGTACAATAGTAGTTTGGGATTGAGATAATACGATACATTTTAGATCTTGAGGTCGGTTTTGAAGCTAATTTTACACAAACAAATCGCTGCAAGGTGCATTCGCATGTCAAATCTTGTCCTACCGCTCCTTTTCAAGTTTTTCGAAAATAATAGATAACATAAGTTTAGTTATTTTTCGGTATAAAGAATTAGAAAGTAATCATTGAAATAAAAACTCAAAAAAAAAATTTTTTTTTCTGTTGACCTGTGTAATCAATTGCCTATTGCAGCCTCACATTAGGCAGAACATAGGTTTGATTCGAATGATATGATAACAATGAATCAGTTTATTTTATATCACCTTAATTTAAATACAAATATTGCCAGCCCAAACAAATTTAGAAAAAAGCAAAATATGGTAACACAAAATAAACCGCTGATTGGTGTTTTGATGTTTTTTTTGTGTTTCTTTTGCTGTTAATCTTTTTCTTTTGTTGATATCATCAACATTTATATGCAGTATTATTTGACAAATAATCGCAAAACTAATATATGGGTATATCAGAAGAACGCTTCCGAAATATTTCAACTTATTTTGATAATCAGTTGTCGGTTCTCTAAATGTATAGGAAATTAGTGATTTTTTTTTGGCCCTCATAATCGACCAACTGAGCTTATATGGTATGTTCGTCGAGTTTTTGATAAATTTCGTCCCGCTCTTCATGATGCAAAACCAAACAGAAGAATCTGCAGACGCCGTGGGGGAAAACGTGGCGGAAGATCTGAAATTGTCAACAGTTTGGCTCTTGCCCGTCCACTTTGTGGAAAATTTTGCAAAAAACTAGCGATCTTAACCTGCATAAGATCCAGATGGAACTAAGGCCACGAGACCATGGCTCAGAACGAGAGTTTCCAGATTGGGGTCTGGAGCAGCTTACAGTATACAAATCGTGTTTAGTGAATATGCTTACTTTAAACTCAATGGGTGTGTAATTAAACGAAATCGCCCTTTTCCAGCCTAAGGCAAGTCCAAAAATAATTCGTGAGAATTATATAGGTGTGGTTTTCCAGCTGATGCGATGTGACACCTCGGTCGCTTACTTCTTCTGGAATCATGAAGATGTACGTCGATAAATCGCAAGGTGGTTCAGGCCTTGGAACCTAATTTTCAGCTCCCGAATGAAAAGATGCTCCACAAATGCTCCAAAGAGTAACACAAATTAGACAGATAGTCCGTTCTTTGTCAAAAATAGCGGAGGAGCCATATGTTTGAAGTCCTATTTAAAACATAATAGCATGGACCATTCTTCATAATAAAATAAAAATGTTTGAGTCAAATTGAATTTCTGGCGACACTTTTTATAAAAAAAAATATAGCTTTAAAACGCTATTTGTTACACTAGTATTAAAATAGCTTCAGATTTTTTAAGTGAACAGAATAAATATTTTTATATAAAAGACAATATTCGTTACACAATTAAGCTGGATTCTCATTGAATTCCTCAATTAATCAATTCAAAAAAAATTCCAACGGACACCATTAACCTGGGGTTACTCTGTTACGATTATCGAAAGTTACTGACACACAGAACAAAAATGAAATCATTAATTACTTGCATATCACTGAACCTACTCAAAAAAATAAGTATGTATAAACAAATTAAATATTTATAATCTATTCTATTGCGCCTTTTTTTAATTTATAACTTTATAAGAGATTTAACTATTCGCAGCAAAAAGCATCATTCATCGTTGGTCGTATATTTCTACATCTGAGACACTGTGAAACCAAGTCAATTTGAAATAACTCATTCAGACTGAACTTTATTCATGATATGCAAAATAATATTGCAAAGTTGTAAGTCGTACAAACGAGTGCGAGTAGATGCAGAATTTCAAAGATTTGCATTTTCCAATGTCATCATAAATTACAAAATAAGGTTGTACAAGGGAATAAAATCAATAGTATATTATATGGCATTATACTCGAAGTACGTTAAAGCATTTTCTAAGAACCAGACATACTCACACAAGCATATTTATATTTATGTACGTAAGAACACTTGTGTATGCAGAAGTCCTTTACTGAGAGTTTTGACTCTACAGTTGGTGGATATGTACGAGTAAAGTTCACTTCACTGTTCAGTTAAAATTAATTAGAGGAACTGTACCTCTATTTTTTAAGACTTAGACATTATAATAAAATAAAATATTTTAAAGAGATAACTTCGCTCGTTATTTTAATTTGGCAATGTTTACTTTAGGCGCCACTACAATCCGGTGTGGACCTTAAACTTGACCAAAGCTCTGGCCAATAAGCACGATGTTACGCTAATCGCCTCCAATTTCGCACTCCAAGTTGATTGAGGTCCCTTTCTACTTGAACACGACATGTAAGTCAAGCTGTTGCTTTTCCGTGTTGTCGCTCCATATCCAACCAACAAATTGTGGCCATATCTGCCTTTCCAAATTCCATTTATTCAAACGGGATTGGTCGCTTTTGAACAAGTCCATACTTCCACGACATACGGTGGAAATGGAATGATGGATGATTCATTATTCATAAGAGAGAATTATTTTTCACAAGTCTTCTTAGTTCAAAGAGACACGAATGTGTCGTTGTTTAAGTTAACACTGTAGTGTAGGTAGACAAAGTCTTTTACCACCTTGAAACCATTAATTGCTATTGCTATCGACAGCATATGCTTTGTTTTACCCTCATTTACCAACTAAACCATCTTTGCCGATCCTATTTTGTTGTGGCGCCAACACACCCTTAATTCTTCCTAAAATATCAATGTTGTCATCATATGCGAGTAGTTTTACAGACTCTTGACATACTGTACATCTGGTGTTTTAAGTTTGATGTTGAAGAAATCACACAGCGACGGGTCACCTTCTCGAAATCCTTTTATGACATCAAATCCCTCGGTGATGCAAGTATTTATTTGATGGCGCGGCTAATGTTCTCCAGTGTTATACAGTTCAAGTGGTTCTGCTTGGCCGGAATGAAAACTTGATATAGCTCTATATACTCGTACATAGCTCCTCTCAATCAAAGCTGTCATATACGGCCTTAAAATCCAAAGAGCAGGTGGTCTGTATAGATTTTAATTTCCTAGATTTTTCCCCAAATCTACTGTAAAATAAAAATAATCAGATGGGCTTAAAGCGAAGATAAGGATTTAATATATTGTTAATGTAAGTGATGTTAAAGAGACTGATTTTTTTTTGCCAAATTCTAGTAGAACTTATAAGCTTTCTTTTTGCTACCAACTCAGGCTTCACCTGAGGCTTTGGGAAACTCGATCAGAAAAGATCCAGCAGTTTAATGCGATTAGCTTCAATTAGGCTACAATCTGATTAAATCTTGTCTGCTTGAAATGTTCGAACATCCAAACAGATAGCAATGATAGTTTTTCCAATTGCTATGTTTCATCAGCTGTCAAAGTTACCAATGACATCCAGCTGTCAAATTCCGGCTCAATTGTAAATACACAACGTGAATTTCATCTTGAGGTCGGTCATCATCATGTCTGCGCCTCATCCTCCATCCCAACGCTCATTTACAATGACATTCCAGCTGTCAGCTCTTTGGATAAGGCCAATCTGCTTGCTGCACACTTTGCGGCCAGCTCAACACTCACAGATTGTGCTATGTCTCCGCCTACACTTGAGTGCGTCGAATCTTCAATGGGATGAATCTACTTTCGCACTCGTGTAGTAGCAAGAGTACTTAAAGATCTCAACATACATAAATCCGCTGGTCCAGATGGAATATCTCCCCTTCTTCTGAAGAGGTGTTCTTCCTCGCTGGCAAAACCACTGCGTAAGCTTTTTCATCAATCCTACACTTTAGGACTCTTCCCGAGCAGATGGAAAACAGCATTTGTCCAGCCCGTCCCTAAAAAAGGCGAATCATCTTCTCTCTCCTCCTACAGACCCATTGCACTTACGTCCCTTCTTTCCAAGGTCAATGAAACACTGATAAATCGTCAGCTCATGAAATATCTCGAAACACGAAAACTTCTCAATGACCGGCAGTACGGTTTTCGTAGCAACAGGTCCACTGGTGATTTGATGGCATGTCTCACCGAAAAGTGGAACCAAAGCGTAAATCAATCTGACGAAAGCAAGATAGTTGCACTTGATATTTCTAAGGCATTTGACTGAGTTTGGCGTCAGGCTCTTTTGTCGAAAATGCGTGCATTTGGGATCGACGACTCTCTTCTTCAATGGATTAGAAATTACCTTTCGGAACGTTCAATTCAAGTTGTCTTGGACGGTTTCAAGTCTGATATTCACAAAATAAATGCTGGTGTGCCCCAGGGCTCTGTTCTGTCACCGACACTCTTTTTAATTTTCATTAACGATCTCTTGTCTGCTACTTCTAATCCAATATATTCCTTTGCTGATGACAGTACTCTCTGCTTTTCATATTCGTTCCCGAACTCACGGCCCTGCTCTTCGGCTGTAGTACGAGAACGGCAGCGTATGCTAAGCTCATTAAATTCCGATATCAACAGCATAACCAATTGGGGAACTATCAATAAAGTGGAATTTAATGCTTCCAAAACACAATGCTGTCTGCTGTCTTTAAAGCGAAATTTAAACACCCAGCCATTATCTATGAATGGCACTTGCATCGTCGAAACCGAAAAACTTTCCATTCTCGGTATGTGTATCAATGACAACTTACGTTGGAATGACCACATATTTGATGTCGCCAAATATGCTGCGAAATGTCTAGGTTTCCTCAAGCGATGTAAGAAATATTTTACGCCCTCTGATCTGGCCTCAATATATAAGGCATTCATCCGCCCAAAATTGGAGTACAACTCCCACATCTGGTCAGGTGCTCCTAAAACATCTCTGCACCTGCTAGATAGGATTCAAAACCGTGCGATAAAACTTATTGACGATACAAATATCAGTCAATCAATGGACACCCTCGAACACCGACGAAATGTCTCGTGTCTCACTTTGTTTTATCGCTACTTCCACCACCAGTGCTCCATTGAAATCGCCAGTAGCATTCCGCCCATTCAAACTTTCAACCGTAACACCCGTCTCGCTATGAATGCTCATCAGTATACCCTCAAGCCCATTTTCGGACGTACTCTAAAATATCGTGATTCGTTCCTAAGCTGTACAACTCGCTTATGGAATGCCCTGCCGATCTCTGTATTTCCTGGTCGTTATAACTTGCAAACATTTAAAAACAATGTACATCGGTACCTCTCTTTTCTTCCTCCCTAAATTTCCTTTGCCCGCGCTGTGTACAATCACCTTAAGGGTACTCAAACCCCTTGAGCGCGCGCTTATAATAAAAAAAAAAAAAAATTCAATTCGTCGCGCCGTGGAAAAGTTTGAGCGTGAGTACGCTTTTTTGGATCTTAAGCCACCAACTAGAAAGAGCTTGGTGTGAAATGAAGAAAATATAGCCGCCGTAGCTGCTAGTATCGAAGAAGACCCACTAATGTCGATTCGGAACTGATCAGCTGAATTGGACATCGCCAGAGAGTCAACCCGGCTTATTTTACAGTTGGATTTGGGCCTACATCCATATAAGCCGTATGTTCGGATTTTAGCCAACCAATCATCTTCTCGGATAAGTCCCATTTTTGGCTCAGCGGCTATGTCAACAAGCAAAATTGGAGCGAACACAATCCACAAGTGTTCGGCATAGATCCATCAAGATTGACTGTTTGGTTCAGTTTATATGGCGGCTTCATCGGAGCTTATTTCTTTCGAAATGAGGAAGGAAACACCGTCAATTGTCTCAGGTATAGAGCGATGTTAACCGATCTTCTGTAATCAGAGCTCGACAATATCGATATATTCGAACTGTGGTTCCAACAAGACGGTAGTACATGCCATACAAGCGACGCAACGCTCGAAATTGTGAAGGAGAAATTTGAAGACTGGGTCATCTCATGGCCAGCGTTCATTAATTGGCCGTCACGATCATGCGACTTGACACCACTAGATTATTTTCTCTGGGGCTACGTCCTTAGTCTACGCTAAAAAGACAACGACTTTGGACGAGCTCGAGGCCAATTGTCGGAATTGTCGGAATTGCTGGAATAATGCCGCACATATTGGACGGAGTCATCAAAAAGTGGACCGACCGCTTGAAGCATTGCCAGCGAAGCCGAGGCGGCCATTTGAATGATGTGCTATTCCACACATAATAGCATGAACGTAGCTTCAAAATAAAGCCAGCATCAATTTTATATCTTACACCGTTATTGTTTTATTTAAATAATTTTTTTTATCTGTTCACACTTTACTAAAACTGTGCCTTCGGTCGATTGTAGTGGATTGCCAAATCTCTTTGCTAATGTTGAGGTGTGGAAAACGCGTTCAACCTACGTTTCTTGATCATGCTGCTTAACATGAGTTCGAGGATCTGATTACCGAAAACTTAGAAAATTAAGTAGTTCTTCTTGGCAGTTAAGAAGAGGCTAGCGCAGCAATTAAAACCAAGAAGGCCGACGGATCTGCCGACCCGAGCTTAAACCGCATTTTCACATCTAAACAAATATTGGAAAATATAATATTAGTAGGTACATACTGAATATGTTGTCATCCTAACGACGTTACTATGTTTCTAATTTCTCAATAAATATATCTGCATGCTAAATTGAGATCTTTTCAATGATAGTTTATAAATTTTCATAGTTAATATTATCTTATAATATGAATTAAAGGGTGTCAAACGTGGTATCATTTTTGTAAGTGTCAATGTTGTTTTTTATCAGTAAAATCGAGCAATTCCTCTTGAGATAGACTTACACTGCATCAACGTTATCAAATCCTTGGATCCAATTTCTGAAATCAGTGTTCAGTCACACAAACTTATCAAGATCATGATATAAGGCCAATAACAAAAATGAGACCGTTGCGTTCCGCAAAAAATTTCGCTTCAGTGTTAATGAAAACCCCACTTTATTCAAATCGCAGGCGTGCATAAGTTTGGCCCTTATCCACAACTTGGAATTTAGAACGATTGGCTTTCCAAAAGAATCTTGGCCTTATTCCTTAATAAAATTCAATTGCTGCAAGAACTGGACCCGTTGGATTACATTCCTTCGCTGAATAGGCTTAAAACCCACGTGTGGTTCTGATTGTATGCTGGTGGCATCATCGGGACTAACTTCTTTAAAAATAATGTACAGAAAGATGACGGACGAATATTTGTTTTCAAGTTTACGTGATATCTATGTGGATGATTGAAAGATTGGGGCTTGTATACTGGGCCACTAAGATCTTGCTGTTACGTGTTGAATATTTAAAATAAAAACCACAAATGTTAAGTGTTGAAATATGTAAAAATAAAACGATCCTTTTCTTTCAATGTTATAAAAAGTAATGAATTTTATTTGAATTCTTAATTTGACATTTTTCATTTTTCACATTACATTGACATTTAATAATATTGTTGTTGTTGGGGGCGTTGTTACCATCAGGGTGAGTGTGTTAATGGACAATTCTGAACACTTGCAATGTAACGCCCCCAGATTATATTCTTCGGCCCAAAACCGAAAGCTTGGAAGACAACACATGGCGAATTATTTTGGATATACTGCCAAAATGGATACAGATTGGACCGAGAGGATACCCTTTTTAGTTGCTAGTTGCGCCCGCAAACAAATTTCAATTTTAGATTATAAGGAATTATCTTAAATTAATTCAATGCGCCAAGTACGTTTTTAAGATTTTGGGTTTTCATTAGATAATTCTAGATGCCAAACTAAAAGATTTTCAAACAGATTTTATAAAAAAAGAATCGTAAAAGATATCCTTCTATACTATACGAATATACTAAATACAATACTATTTAATATTCTATATTTTCGTGAAAGGTATTGCCTTCTTAATGCGATAAGATTCGCGTCTACATACAGAATGCATATACTTTCTTACGCTTTCCAATGAATTTGTTGCGTCTCTGTCAAAGAATTGTGTTTTTGGAAAAACCATTGAAGGGCACTATTTTTATTTTTATTATAATTATAAATAACTTCGATGTATTTTTCCTCTTCGAATCAAACGCATGTTTCAGACGCATGGAACTATTTAAATCATTTTCCTGCAACTGCTCACTACAAGTGAGGGATGCTTATATGACATCAAAGACAGATAACCGAACATATTGGGTGTCGATATTTGGGAAACTATAGTAGAAGTCGAGTCCGAAAATACCAAAATACATATATAGGAGATCTGTCTACTCGTATATAAACTGCAACAAATGGATGGATGATTTCTTGGGCCTATACAACTACCTGTTCGTACTAAAATCGGAAATATAATGCTAATTAGATACTTTAATGGCAGAATAGGAGACCTGAAAGTGTTAGAAATAGATTTGGTGCTTTCAACGAACTGGATTAGCGAAGTCAGGTGTGCGGAAGACGCAAGAGTCGATGGTAACGGGAGAAAAATCGTTAAAATGTGTGAATTCATTGGACTTACGTTAATTGACGGACGGTCAAATAACCCAAATGGTTATTTCATATATTTGGGAGGTTCAGCATATTCCACAATAGATTGTAGCTTTGTGCACGGAAAATGGCTGGAGCGCATAACAGACTTGAACGTAGATAGGGTTAACTTTTCGACCACCTGCCATTGGCGCTAGAAGTCAACTTTAAAACTGTCTCGCAAACAACAAGCACCCCAATGCACCTACCGCCAAAAATCCGGATGGAAAAAAAAGTTGCTCTCAAATATTAGTCCTTTCTAAACCAGAAACTCAGCGCCGTTCATGAATCTGAAATTAATTCCATTATTGCCGAAGCAGCTAACCATTCACAAACCACCAGAAGGCTTAAAAAAACAAGCTCGGTCTGACTGAGAATGTGCGTTAGCAAGGAAAGAAGCTATAACCTACTTCCATAAGAAAAACAGGTAGCATCTATGCGAAAAACATGTACCAGCAGATAATCAAATGTTTCAAAGCCATTTGTAAATAAAAACAAAGAAATTTCACCTTATGACATTAGTTTCAAATATTAGAGAGAGCCGTTCCTTCTGGAAGTTAGCGAGCTCCATTAGCGGCCTAACTTTCAAAAGGGACATACAAATTGAAGCATCAACGATTTTAAACGGCTGCTGAATCCACTTTCTACCATCAGTAGAGTACAGTTTGAACTCAAAATCACCACCCAAGATGTTTATAGAATACTGCAGCAATGTAACATAAATAAAGCCCCAGGGGAGGATCGTTTTAATTACGAATTTGACTGCCTGGGTAGAGTTGAATAACCTGGGTTCAGAAGAAACTTTTCAACCATGGATAACATCTTTACCTTGACCAGCATTGCCGAGACTTATCTAGACAAAGGGGAAAAACTATAAGCGTTTTTCGTTGACTCAATTGACCACAAATCGCTTTTGTATAAACGTAACAACCTGGGAGTATCAACGAAGATCCTTAAGGTTATACAAAGACTATAAAGAACAACAGCATAGGATGGAAATAATCTGTCAAATTGGTTCGAGTCTCGCGTGGGTCTTAAACAAAGATGACTCATGAGCTCATGAGATTTTCTCCTTATTTCTGGACGATCTCAACAGTGCTTTGCCCGGTGGAATCCTATTTAAGGGACTAAATATTAAGCTACTTCTATACGCCGACGATATCGCAATTCTATCAGAAACGCAAAATACCATACCATGAAAATCATGATCAACAAATTGAAGAAGTACTGCGCCCTGTGCAGCCTATTTTGTCATACAGCGCATGTAGGGACTGAGTTTCTGTAACAACCGCTATAAGAGCATAATACCTAAAACAATTTGATTCGGCAAACCAATTCTGAATTTGTACTTCACAGCTGTGCTTAGTATCGCGGGTGTTTGTGTTTTTTGTCTTTGTCTTTTTTTTATAATGACTCGGGCAGTTTAGAGTGAATATAGCAACAGGTTAAAAAGTAATTGCATTTCTGCATACGTCCACGTCTGTAAAGACAGACCAGCTATTTTGGCACTTAGTGAAACACAGGTAGATCCCCACCCATACCTCTCAGATCACTCTGATCTGAAACTACCTTGCTACGAACTAGTGTCACTATTATCCTTTCAATACCATTTACGTGCGTATTGATGTAGCTTACCCACCTCCACCAGAATGTAGTCCCTGTTCCAATCCAGAATTCAATTTCCTGTGGTTAAAATTCCATCTCCATAAGCAAATTATCCACTACTGCTTAACTTATAAAAGCCCTTTGTTGAGCTTGATGCGCTGTCTGACTCCATTCAAAGAACTGTATCCCTGTATCCTCATCCTGAAATCGTTATTACGGGCGACTTCAATATACACACTTCCGAGGACGCTGTGGAAAACAACTTAACGCAGCTTGTAAATGAGCCCATACAAATACCAGACGTTGATAGTCATACCGCCAACACCCTGGACTTGTTCTTAACTTCTCACCCTGATAAGTACACCGTTGATGTGCTCTCTCCTCTAGGCTCGACGGACCATTGTGTCAAATCAGCTAATTTCTCGTACACCGACCACACAATAACAGAAAAAAGGTTTCTACAAGAACTGTATGGCAATACAAGAAAGCCAACTGGAGCGGTCTTAACAGCTTCCTTAGTAATTTTAACTGGTCGATAACGAGGTGGTTATGCTGCTGATATGATCACAGACACTATTCTCTTTGGAATGAGATCCTTTATCCCTCATCGGATGAAGAATACCAAACCAAAAGAAAAGATATGGTACGACTCTAGCTGTAAATATGTTGTAGGGTTAGAGAAATGCTTTTTTTCGGTCCAATTAGACCAATCCGATAGAGGAAAACTGAAGAAAGTTCAAGCGAGCCAAGAATGACTGCAAAGACTTTCTCAAACGGTTTAAATTTCAATATACCAGAAACTGAGACAATGTACAATGTCCCAAAGGAAGTAAAAGCTTTTGGTCGTGTGTCAAAAACATCAGAAATTCTGCCTCATTATCAATCCCAATGCTCATTTACATTGACATTCCAGCTGTCAGCTCTTTAGACAAGGCCAATTTGTATGCTACACATTTTGTGGCCAGCTCAACACTTCCAGATTGTGCTTTGTCCCCACTTACACTTGAGTACGTCGAATCTTCAATTAAATAAATCCACTTTCACACTCTTGTAGGAGCAAGAGTACTTAAAGGTCTTAATATACACAAATCCGTGCAGATGGTATATATCCCCTTCTTCTAAAGAGGTGAACTTCCACGCTGGCAAAACCACTGCGTATTTCATCAGTCCTACCCTTTAGGACTCTTTCAGAACAGATGGAAAACAGCATTTGTCCAGCTCGTCACGAAAAAAGGCGAATCTTGTTCTCTCTCCTCCTACAGACCCTGTGCATTTATGTCCCTTCTTTCCAAGATCATTTAAAAGCTGATAAACGATCAGCTCACGAAATATATCGAAACACTAGAACTTCACAATGACCGGCAGTACGGTTGTCGTAGCAACAGGTCCCCTGGTGATCTGTTGGGATGTCTCACCGAAATTTGGAGCCAAAGCGTACATCTGGCGAAAGCAAAATAGTTGCACTTGATATTTCTAAGGCATGTACAGAATTTAACCTGCATTTGCGATCAATGAATCTCTTCTTCAATGGACTAGAAACTACCTTTCGGAACGTACAATTGAAGTTGTCTTGGATGGTTTCAAGGCTGGTATCCACAAAATAAATACTGGTGTGCCCTAGGGCTCGGTTCTGTCTCCGACATTGTTTTTAAGTTTCATCAATGACCTACCTCTTGTCTGCTACTTCTAATCCAATATATTCCTTTTCTAACGACAATACGACAGTACTCCCTGCTTTTCATATTCGTTCCCTGACTCACGTCCCTGCTCTTCGGCTGTAGAACGGGAATGTCAGCACATTAAATTCTGATATTACCAGCATAACTAATTTGGGAACAACTAACAGAATAGAATTTAATGCTTGTAAAACACAATGCTGTCAGCTGTCGTTAAAGAGAAATTTTAACACACAGCATCGTCGAAACTGTAAAACTTTCCATTCTCGGTATGTGTGTCAATGACAACCTACCTTGGAATGACCACATATTCAGCGTCGTCAGAAGTACTGAGAAATGTCTAGGTTTCATCAAGCGATGTAAGAAATATTATACTTAACCACCTCTGATAAGGCATCAATATATAAGGCATTTATCGGTCTGAACAATATCCAGTTCTGGTCGGGTGCTCCCAAATCATCTCTGCACCTGCTAGATAGGATTCAAAACGATAAAACTCATAGGTGATACTAATATCCCTCAGACAATAGACACACTCGAACACCGATGTAATGTCTCGTGTCTCACTCTGTTTTGTTGCTATTTCCACCACCAGAGCTCCTTAGAAATCGCCAGTATCATTCCGCCCCTTTAAACTTTTAACCGGAACACTCGTCTCGCTACGAATGCTCATCAGTTTACCCTTAAGCCCACTTTCAGACCTACTCCGATCGTGATTCGTTCCTAAGCCGAACAACTCGCTTTTGGTATGCCCTGCCGAGCTCTTTATTTCCTAGTTATTATAACCTTTAAACATTTAAAACGAACGTTCATCGGTACCTCCCTTTCCATCCTCCCTGATTTTCCTTCGCCCGTGCTGTGTGCAAGCATTTTAGGGATATTTCAATAGCTGGAGCGCACGCAAATTATAAAAAAAACACCAAATTGAAAGTAATGGACCTTCTACGCAAAGAATAAAAAATGAATGTTGAAAAATAAAATTTTGTAGTATAACAGTATAAGTATCTTGTAACTACAATAACACGTTAAGTGATTGTTAGAGCACATTTAAAAGAAAAATTTAAAGAAGCAAAGAAAGCTATAAACTACAACTGGAAGTACATACTCGTATATGTATATGTATATAGCCGTAAAAATATCAATTATGTGTTATGCAGCACAATTTCGAATGTGAAGAAGTAGAAAAACTGCTCAGATATTTTTTAAATAAAACTACTATTATATATATATATATATGCTACATCTAGAAACTGTTTCAGCTTTTCTCCGAATAGTCCAGGTTAAGCACCGTGAATGATATCGTAATTTTGGAAAAAACCAAGAAAGAAAATCTCATAAAATTACTGATGAAAGTTTAAATGTCTACCCGAGCCGCATTTGAAAGAAAAGTCCAAAGTAATATTACTAGTCTTCCATATTGCAAATTAAACTACGACCTAGCCAACGCAAATTATTCTAATGACAAATACGGTGTAGATACAATTTCCAAGTTTTTTAAGGCAAACTGGGAACTATTACAATTGAACTATAGACCAGATTGTAGATTGAAGACGTCCACCACTTCAAAGCAGCCTGCCCAATATTAAAAGACATGAGAAGAATGCATTGGGGAAACCACGTGCTTTCGGCCAAAGAAACTTTTTCAATTCTGTAAAAGTATATTATTGTGCTTACTCAAAACTAATGATCGTTGTTCTACTTTGGGGTGATGTTGTGCGCACATCGAAAGCACATTACCTTCAACAAATACTGTAAAAAATAATAAAAATTACAAAAACACTCACAAAAAGTAGGCTGAGTAAAAAACGACATAGTCTTAAGAAACATTTTAAAAAAAATTTCACCCGAATTTATCAAGCGGTTCTCATGCAATAAGGTAATAAAAGAAAAACATTACAGTTCTATTATATGTATAGATTTATTTCTTAACACAAGGCTTACCGTTTTGTTTTAGGTAACGCCGTTTGTTTTACAAAAATATGCCTTTGAGGAAAAAGTCAAATCTTTGTCGAAACTCAAAACGTGCTAGGACAATTCGTCAAGTTCGATCACATAAAACAAATGAAGAACGTCACATTAGGTCAGGTACCTAAGATGAAAGTTTTGCTACAACTTGCATGTCACAAACAAACACACATCTTCAGTGGAACAATAAAAACAGAAGTGGGTTTTATTACACTAAAGGAATTACTTATGCCGAATTTTCTGGTATCGGTGGAATAACCCAGGCCTGTGATCATTGTCAAGCTGTTAAATGGAGAAAAGAGTCGAATGGAGTCTGCTGCTCAGGCGGAAAGTTACGTTTAGATATTTTTCAAGAATCACCAGAACCCTTGAAATCTCTATTGACTGGGGATCACCCACAATCTGAACATTTATTAGAATGTATGCGTTCTTACAACAGTGCATTCCAGATGACTTCGCTCGGGGCAAACCAAATTGTAGAAGGGTAATTTATGCCCACCTTCAAAATTCAGGGTCAAGCTCATCATTTAATTGAATCTCTGTTGCCATCAGATGAACCGAAATTCCTGCAAATATACTTTGCGAACAAGCTACTATCAGGAATCAACATTTCCAAAATCTAAACGCCAGTCTGATTTCCGAGCTGCAAAGCATGTTTCATGAAATCATATGAATAACTTCAAGGCTGCACAGAAGTCTGTTCCTCAAAATCAACAAAATAATTACAAATTTGTAATCAGCGCTGATAGACGACCCACGACAGAACATCGCGGCCGATACAATTCCCCTAGCACGAACGAAGTCGCTGTTGTTTTGGTGGATTAGGAGTGCGATATGCGTGATATTGTGCTGCGCACCAGTAACAACCGCTTGCAACAGATAAGTGATACGCATAGGGCCTATGATAGTCTTCAGTACCCACTGATTTATTGTCGCGGTGAGGACGGATATAATTTTGCCGTTTTCCAAGTCAATCCTACTACCGGAGCGCCAAATCACAATAAAAAAAACATCTGCTCTGCGGTTCTATTCATACCTCATACATATAAAGGGTCCGCCATCTAACGTTTTTTTTCAACTAGTGCTTATTTCGTGAATGGTAACACTTACCTCATGTCTGATTTGACAGATAATTAGTTTTATCCTTCCGCTGAACGAATATGGTTGTGTATGCGCTTGAACAACGCTTCGCTAAGTGGGCCTGCGATCGACTTAGAGAAGATACCGATTTTGCCAAAAAAAATCATCTTTTCAGATGAAGCTCATTTTGATCTTGGCGGGTATGTAAACAAGCAAAATTGTCGCATTTGGGGCACAGAAAATCCGCACGCATACATTGAAAAGCCGATACACCCAAAACGAGTCACTGTTTGGTGCGGATTTTGGTCCAGAAGCATAATTGGGCCATTTTTCTTCGGAAATGAGCAAGGAGTGGCCGTTACAGTCAATGGCGATCGTTATCGGGCCATGTTGAACGAATTTTTGTTCACAAAAATTAAAGAGGAGGATATTGGCAACATTTGGTTTCAACTGGACGGCGCTACGTGCCACACAGCCGAAGCTACACTCGATGTTTTGCGCCCTGTTTTTGAAGATCGCATTATCAGCCGCAGAGCTGATTTCGTTTGGCCACCTCGGAGCTGCGATTTGACACCGTTGGACTATTATTTGTGGGGTGCCGTAAAAGATAAGTGTTACGCCGACAAGCCAGAGACAATTGACGCTTTAAAGGACAATATTTGTGAAGCCATTGGTGAAATACAGCTGCACACAATCGATAATGTGCTTAAAAATTGGAGCGATCGTGTAGGCTACTGCATGGCCAGCCGAGGCAGCCATTTGAATGAAATTATTTTCCATTATTAACCGGAAGGATAAAACTAATTATCTGTCAAATCAGCCATGAGATAAGTGTTACCATTCACGAAATAAGCACTAGTTGAAAAAAAACGTTAGATGGCGGACCCTTTACGATGCAACCGTTTTGCTCATTTGCACCGCTTTCGAGGTATTTTGAATTAGTTTGTGGTTAATATGTACGCTAAGATCGAAACAGAGCGTTTGGTATGCATTCGAACAAATCAAAAAAGATTGCGTTCTGAAAATTATATTGATCTACAGGACGCCATGCAGCAGGATGCTAACGTTGAGGAACTGGGGCGGTTGGTAATTCTGCCGTCAAGTTTCACGGGGGGCCCGCGCTACATGCACGAGCTCACACAAGATGCATTTTGCTATGTAAGGAAGTATGGCCGCCCAGACCTCTTTATAACGTTTACCACTAATCCTAAGTGGGACGAAGTCACCCAAGAGCGTTTCACAGGTCAAGCTTCTTATGATCGACACGAAGAGTTTTCCATTTAAAACTCAAGTTAATGATAAACTTGCTGACAAAGGAAAATGTGTTCGGTGCGTCCTTATGCTTTATGTATAACATAGTGTTGAGTGGCAGAAGCGTGGTTTGCCCCATGTGCACATTCTTCTATGGTTGAAGGAAAAAGTCCGTCCCAACGATATCGATAATATAATTAGTGCAGAATTTCCGAACCCTAACGAAGATCCAATATTACATGATATCGTAAAGAATCAAATGCTGCATGGTCCCTGGGGTACATTGAATACCATCTCTCCTTGCATGCAAAATAACCGATGCACGAAAAAATGTCCGAGAGCGCAGATCCAACAGCCTGTAAAAGGAGAGGATGGGTATCCATTATATCGCCGATGTTCTCCTCAGCAAGGCGGATTTACTGCACAAATAAGACTGCGTGAACAGCAAATCCTGGTAGACAATAGATGGGTCGTACAATACTCGCCAGTACTATCAAAGACGTTTTGTGCTCACATAAATGTGGAAATGTGTAACAGCGTTCAGTCCATAAAGTACATATGTAAGTATGTAAATAAATGTAGTGATCAAGCTACTTTTGCATTGAGAAACAAACGCGACTAAGTGACACAATTCCAGTCTGGCTCTTCTGAGGCTATGTTGCGAATTTTCAGTTTTCAAATACACGAGAGGTACCCACCGGTCATACATCTTAACGTTCGCTTAGAGGGCGGACAACGCATATATTTTGACCCTGAGAACATCAGAGAGCGGTTAGACAACCCAAGAAACACAAATTTACCGGCATTTTTTCTGTTATATGAGGCAGACAGCTTTGCTAAATCTCTACTGCACGAGGAAGTTCTAACCTACTACACATATTATAAGAAACATGGTATTTTTAATCATCGAATAAGAGGTGCTACGGTAGAAGGTGTTCCAGGCGTGTTCAAAGAACACGTTATAGGAAGCGTCTGTACAGTTAATCTAAACAATTCGGAATGTTATTATTTATGCTTGCTGTTGCACACAGTACGAGTAGGACCCACTTTTTTTTCCGCCTTGCGAATGGTTAATGACGTTGAATATCCCACCTTTAGAGATGCTTGCCGGACGCGAAATATGCTGGATGACGACATGCACCACCACGAAAACATGCGTCAGCGAGAGTCCACGTCTCTTGCGCCATTTTTTTGCCATAATGATGGTATTCCGCGGACTTTCTGATGCTGCTCTATTGTGGCAAAAATATCAACAGAGTTTATCAGAAGATTTTTTCCGAGACACTAGGCAAATTATTGGCGGTGACGAACTGGACGACGAGCTGTGGGATAATGTTCTTAATTTCTGTTTAAAAGCTATACAAGATACAGTTTTGTCTATTGGTGGTAATCTTCTGTCAAAATTTGGTTTGCCCAAACCAAACTCAGATGGTGAGCGTTGTAACAGAGAGTATATATCCGAAACCAACTATGACCCCGTCGAAACAGCACAAGCAGTTCGAGACGGTGTGCCTAGCCTTACAGCAGAGCAGCGGAGAATTTTCGATAGTTTTTTTTTTTTTAAGAACTTAACATTCGAGAGGGTATGACTACTCTTAAAATGTCGGAGCACGTGCTATGTTTTTCGGAAAATTGGATAGAGAGAGAGAGAAAGATATTTGGGCTCAGTGGTTATTTCGCTCCATAGACTAAACTATTAGTGTAAATTGACTTGGTGTTGTATTTAGGCAACCATTCACCTCACGAGATTTCAGTTGCCTAAAAAAATGTCTTTCGGTCACGGCTCGTATTGAACCCCGAACCGCCCGAATGGGAAGTCAATACACTACCACTTGAGCCACGGCCACAGCGCCACTAACAGCTTTGGAGAATTATTGTTTTTAGATGCACCAGGTGGGACCGGAAAGACTTTTTTAACAAGCGTAATACTAGCGCAGATACGAAGCCAATGCTATATTGCATTGGCTGTGGCGTCGTCAGAAATAGCAGCTACATTGCTGCCTGGTGGTAAAACTTTTCATGCAATGTTAAAAATACCCATACAATTAAACACCACTGAAAGTCCAGTTTGCAACATTCCCCGAAATAGTGATAAAGCTCGAGTTTTCCGTGACTGTTCTCTAATTTGTTTGGCACGAATGCACTATAGTACACCGTAAGGCAGTGGAAGCCGTTAACAGAACCTTACAGGATATACGACAAAATGATCGACCGATGGGAGGCATTACAGTGCTATTTTGCGGAGACTTTAGACACACGTTGCCGGTAATGACACGAGGCACAAGAGCTGACGAAGTAAAAGAGTGTCTGGAAAAGTCAAGTCTCTGGTCCAGTGTTATTCAAATGCACTTGACCATCAATATGCGGGCACGAACACGAGGTAATCCAAACGCACAACATTTCTCTGATTTATTACTTAAAATTGGTGGAGGAACGCTTCCGGGAGAAAATGGCAAAGTAAATTTATCATATCATTTTTGCCAAACAGTGTCTTCTAGCGCAGAACTTATCTCATCCGTTTACGGTGATATATCGCAACTAACAAACCGTGAGAATTCTTGGCTTTGTGAACGAGCTATTTTGTCGCCACGGAAAGATGAAGCTGCAGCTATTAATAACGTGATATTGACGCGTGTTGATGGTCAAAGTGTAGAATATACTTCAATCAACTAGGTTATGGACCAGGAAGAAACAACCAACTATCCGGCCGAATTTTTAAATTCATTTCGAATTTTAAAATCAAATACATTAGAATTAAAATTGGGTGTACCTATTATTCTCCTAAGAAACTTGAATCCCGGCACCCGATTTAGAGTTACAACTTTGCAACGAAATCTGGTAGAAGCGGAAGTGTTGACGGGCTGCGGTGCCGGCGAACATGTATTTATCCCTCGAATTCCGATCATAACGAAAAGTTTTCCGATTCAATTTAAGCGTGTGCATTTTCCCACCAGCGTCTGCTTCGCGATGACGATAAATAAGGCAGAGAGACATACACTGCGCACCGCGGGTGTGAACCTCACCACCGGCTGCTTCTCTCACGGTCAATTATACGTGTCAGCGATATTAAAAATGTATTTGTTTATGCTTTAGGCAACGCAACCTCAAACATTGTTTACAAAGAAGCTTTGTAAAATATTTTTACTTTAATAAAGTACAATTATCCATAATTTATAGTATTGCATTTTTTATTACGTTTGATAACATTTTAGAGCATGTTGGTTTTCTAGAACTATGAAATCTACACTTAAGGGCTGAAAGCTACCCATTGGAACGACATTGACAAAATTCAATCAATAAACAAAATTTATTGTACACAACAATTTTAGGGACTTAGACAAATACTTTGATGTTTTTTCACTCGCTCTGATATTACATACAATTTGTATGCATGAGGAAGCCTTTAGAGGGCGAAGCAAGGCGAGCACGGGTTAAGCTAGTATTTAAATAAATATGAAATATACGAGTAGCTTCTTCACGAAAAATTGAAAAAATTAAATTGAATTTTTTTTCTCGTATCCGTTTAACTACATCGTTTTTAATTAGTCATTATTTTTTAATTTTAGTTACACCACCAGCTCAACGTGTCCAATTTATTCTTGGAGAGGATGTCGACGATGGCACACACGAATCTCATCCACTCTTCTCCGAAATGGAGGAACTCGTTAAAGAGGGTGACGAAATCGAATGGAAGGAAACTGCTCGCTGGATAAAATTTGAAGAGGATGTCGAAGAAGGTGGAAATCGATGGTCAAAACCTCACGTTGCTACTTTATCTCTACACTCACTATTCGAACTACGTAGTCTCATCACAAATGGAACAATTATCTTAGACATGGAAGCAAACAATTTAGAGACAATTGCTGAATTAATATGTGAAAATATGGTAAATTCTGGCACTCTACCATCCGAGTCAAAAGAAAAGGTGAGGGATGCTCTATTGCGGCGTCATCGACATCAACATGAAAGCAAGAGCAAACCGAAATTGCCAATAATTCGGTCGTTAGCGGATATTGGAAAAAATCATTCATCTGTAAAAAGTGAGTTTCGCTTAATTTTGTGTTTTTATTTTCGGTTTAATTTTTATGTAAATAATACTCAAATATTCAGGCAACCTCTATTTAGCTTTAGTTTATGAACAAATATATAAAAATAACCAAACCATTATTGCTTCAAAAAAATTATTTTTATCCGAAATAATCCCATCATAATTAATACACAGCATAAAATTAGTACAAACATTCATATAGCATAAAATAATATACATATACATACACACTTATATCTAAAAGAAAAAGAATCCCCATAACTTTTATTGTGAACAAATTGATAGACCTACAACAAGAAAAACCTTCATCAACCAACTCATTGCATGTAACATCATCAACGGGATATGTTGGAGAACGGACTTCCGCCGGACCTCAGATGTATGGGTCTAATAGAGATCAGCGAGGTTGTTACCTTGCGGTGCCATCAGGTATTGCATACTAATGTATTTACTACAATTCAATTAAGTTAGCTTTCCTTATTTAAGCTCTTATTGAGATCCAAACTGATTTGTAAAGCACTTTTGCCCTACATGTATCATAGGATAATAAATTATTTTCTCCAGCGGTATATCATGACAGTTAAGCGCCAGCATCGCCAGCTATGTACATGTGTACATATAATATTTATATTCAATTTACTATATCCTGTTGTTCATGCACAGCACATACTTTTCTAGTACTTATTTTTTATTATATCGTAAAAGAATTACGAGTAAATTGTAAAATTCAAGAAAAAAAAACCAGAAAACGATTGTCTACTTAGGTTAAGTATCTTTTGGTAGATGTATATATTATTTAAATTAAGATGGATTATATTTACTGTTACTGCTCTTAAAATCTTCCTACTTTTTTAGGAAGATGTAAAACGTTCCCAGAAACTATAGTCACGTTAGAACCTATAGAATGCATCTGCAACCTTCTTCGAGTACACATCGGGTGTAAAGGAAAAATTAGTCATCTTTTTTTTTAAATTGCTCCAAAATGTACTCTCCTTCATTGGTTAAAACTGTTTGCCAGCGTTTTGGCAACTTTTTCAATCCGTAGGAAAAGAAGTCCTTGCTTTTGGCGGCGAAAAATTATTTCATTCGAACACCCTTAAAAACGAAATACTATTGTAATTTCTAACAAAAAAAAATTGTCTGCCGAGAAAACTAAGTGAAAGAAGTGAAACTTCATGCTGCTCGGCAAATACAATAGTTAAAATGAGGATGCTCACACTAAATCACAAATATTTACAATAAGAAAAATCGTTTCTTTGATAAAAGAAGCCTTTCTTCATTATTAACGAATTTTATAGTTAATTTTTACTCACTTCTCTGTAAACCCAATAACTTCGACACCCTATATAAACTGTCGACTGATGACACGTGCTACGGATATTCTACAACATAGCTGATTCAAACGTAAATTCTCAGGAGAACTCGCTATACTCACACGAAACTCTACGTGTCTATACTCGGATCTATAATACGGAAACGAAATGGAGATCGGTATCCCGCAACCGAGTTATGTGCTTTGTCCAGCCCTTACAAATAAAACACAATTTGCATGAATAATGTCTTTTTACTTCAAGGTCTTTCACACGACTAACTCGTTATCTTAAACTAACTTAGTATAATACCTAAAATAATACAAAACATTATTTAATGAAGAGTTGATAGTGAACATTTAGCAATCATGTTGTTTTGCTTGCATTGCTAATGCCGCTATTTCCAAACTAGGTCCATCGATTTCTCTGGAGCAATACTGTTGCTGAGCTGCTCTATGCTGCTTACCTTCTTGGCGTTGACAAAGAAAACCCAAGCCAAACCAAATTTTGTTGTTAAGTTGAAATTTTCCGTTACGTATTGATGATCCTTTTGGTGTTAATGTATAAATTTGACGATGGTAACAATGATGATGGCCATGCTGATGGTGTTGTTATGCACGTAAGTGCATTATGCACTCATCCACGACGCCTCCTTTACCGTTCATGGCTCATTCCGTCCGAGTTATTGCCCTATCACGTTATCCCCTCTCTGTTTCTTCCCAAATCGAAGTCGATCGCCTATCAGTTCCTCTCCTATGTCTCATTCTGCTCGAGCTGCCTCACCACGTGTGATACTCTCTCTCGTTTCCTGTCGATTTTTCGTTTCTTCGGAGTTCGGAAAATTCCTGCAACGAGCCATAAGAAGTTTCATTTCACCTCGCTTTTTCGTTCATCGGAGTTTGGAATCACTTCATATCGCTTTTTCGTTTCATTGGAGTTCGGAATCACTTTATGTGGCGTTCTTGTTTAATCTGAGTTCGGAATCACTTCACTTGGCCTTTTCGTTTCATCGGAGTACGGAATTGCTGCCCAACAAGGTATAAGAAGTTTCAGTTCAAAAAGTTTTGTAGAGAAAGAAATATGTGGTAATTCCATGGTGCAATATGAGGAAAATATGATGGCTGCAGTAAAATTTATCAGGGCCACTCAGTACGGTTTTCCTGTCACTTGTGCTCTTGTGTTGTCGTAATGAAAGACTACACCTTTTTATTATATGTTGGTAAAAGAGGAAAGTTTGCACTGAATTTCTGTGTTCAAAATATAAGGCTGAATTCAATAAGCTCATAGTACACCAGATCCTTGCGGTCCCTCCGACAACCCACCATTGCCTTCTTCTCAAACACACCAGCTATTGATGAGGACGGTGGAGTTTACCCTCTGTAAGCGTAAGCGCTTTTTCTTTTTAATTATCTACATATAATTTCCAATAGCTAAGTGATCGGGAAACGGCTCCCGTTTTCTAGCGGGTAAGGTTTCGGTTTATTTTTTTTAGCTTAATTCTTCTGGAATTCATATAAAAAATTTCAACTCAAAACCAAGTCTTTTGATGCAATCGAACGAAGTGGTCTGATGAACTCTAAGCTTGAAGCCAACATCTGCGGCAGTTTATATAGAATTAGTCAGGATCAGGATCTAATGGTATGTTTAACTTTTTCAAAGATAAGTCACCCGAACGAAATTTCGAAAACTACGAGTTATAACTGTAGCCTCTCCAAAGACTCCACATACTTTTTTTTTCTACCTGCACAATGTCATTACCATTTTGGAACTCATATTGGCCGTTCGAGTGCTTAACAATTATTGATTAGCATATGAAAAACTTTACAAAAGTCACTTCACTTGTCAGGTACTGTACCCATATAGCCACGATGGCGTTGATTTTCTATCCGCATATTGGAGATATTTACGAAAGGTGGTTGAATCCCATTTAGCAGTCAACGTCTGTCAAGGTACTTTGAATTTCATCCATAAGACAAAGAAATAACAAGGGCTACAGTAAAGGGCCACAGTCTGATACAGAGATACAACTTTATAATAGATAACTATTGCTACGTTTCACAAAGTGTTGTCGGTAACTGTGGCCACCTCTCTACTTTTTTGGAATTTACTCTTTTACATTTACTCTTCCAGGTAGATTAGATTTAATTTTTATTTAAAAATTATTAACAAACTGTTATAGCCTAATAGCAAAGTATAATGAATTAATTCGTTATTATTATTATTTTGTTTCCTCTTTTAATTTTTAGAAACTCTTATCTAAGATTCTATCTCTATACTGTAGGGAAGTTTTGCAGTACCTGGTTAGTAATGGAAAGTTAACCTCATTAAGTATTTGAAGGACTTGCTTGTCCGATAAGACTTCATTTCCAATCACAGATCTCCTTGTTTCAGGCAAAATTGGGCACCTGTTAACAAATCGAAAAATATCCTCTCTCTCTCTCTGCCAAATTACACATGCTGCAGACTATCGGTAGATCATCCCTGTGGGGTATATAATTCATCTTACGGAACTCTCCACGAGCCTTCAGCATCATCGCTATTTCCATTTGTTGTGTTCATCACGAAAATATTTATTGTGCTCCAAATTGTGACTCTTCCATTTGTTCAGCATGAACGTTGATCTAGCCTTCGTATATTGGTACGTAACACTGAACCATAGAAAACCTTATAATTTTTGTCGTAAATCCGGTGTACAAGAAATAAGACGCATGTATGCATTTGGTTTTAAAATAAAACCTACCACAGATTCTCGTATACTTCCGTCACTCGTCAGAATGAAGACTGCTTATTGCACTCAGGCCCAACATGTTCACTTTATTTCACACGAACTCATTTTCAAATGGATGGAATCTGTGGTTATGATGACCCTTTTTCTTTGAGTTAAGGAATGTCTTTCACACTAATCGTTGTGCGAGTGCGGTAGATACAGATCTCCAACAGCAACAACAGTTTTAGTAGCAAACAGTTTTAGTTAACGCAATATGCTAGCCCCCAATACCTACTCTAGAATCAAGGCACTGGGATCACTAAGAGCAGGTAAAGCACGCACTAGGTTACAAACTTGATTGTCGCGATACTTGATTAATCCATATTCTGAGCAGATGTCAGTTTTCGACTAAAATTGAGGATGACAAAACTGCTTGTGATATTGTATGTTTAGTATTTCATCCATGTTCTAGTTTGCTTTCATCTGTTAATTCGCAAGCTCATATTAACTACTATATAAACCTGATTTGCTAGGCCTGAATTGAAAACGTTGGGTAAATGATGGACGTCGAATATGACGACTCATTATTCATCATTATCTGTTTTCAGAAATCGCTGATTTAGACTTTGAAAATACTAGTCTTGCTTTTTTTCCAGATATACGACTACATATACATTGGAATAGTTCTACCAGGATTTATCTGTTCTGACCTTAGCTATATTAAAGACAACGCTTAAAAGAAAATACAGGACTAGTTTTGCCTAACTCCGGTTTCATCTGCTCTTATGAATCCATGTAACAATTTGTTATCAGACCTCAAAACATGGTCTATACCACTCATAATCAGATTTTGCTTTCTTGTTAATGATATATAATTTTTGACTACATTCACTTAAAGATTTAATCTTTTCATTTCTCTGGTCAAAAATATTTTATTCATGACTAGAAAAACAGTATAAATCGTAAAAATTATAGAGCAAAAATTTGTCCTTACACACGCAATTTCACTCAATTTCCCACTTACATTGTGCATGAGCTGTAACTTGGCTATTTTATTCCTTCTTTGAAAATTAGTAGGTATCTGTTCAAAGCAACTATTTCAAATTATGAGGTTAGTTTCCATTGACCACAAATGCCACAAATTGTGGTGTATGAATTTGCTCGCACATTCCATTCTCGGCGAACAAGAGAGTTATTCTTACATATTTGTGGTTGGATCATGTATTTTATATATTTTGATTAAAAAAATAATTATGAAATTATAATATGAAAGGGAATTGCTTCAAATCAAATTGTATTATATATACGAGTAGTTCAGTTAATCGTTGCTTGCTGAGGGGAGTTCCTAAACTTATAGAGTATTTCTCTCAAAATTCAAACTATCTTAAACAACTTCTTGGAAGCAGCGAGTTCTAAATGGTGACAAATGTTTCTTTTATACATACCAGGATGATATGCACAACAGTACCTTGTTTTTCGACATAGTGCCGTCAAAGTTCAAGGCATTTACCTTAACGTTTCTCCAGTTTCGCGAGTCATTCGCGTAATCCGTTGCCATGATGAGACAATAAGTTTGTTGCTCATTTACATATGTATTTGTGTTTCTCTATTACTTAGACCTTTAAACGGCTCATAAGTGTTGAATAGTATTCTTCTTTTAATCCCCGCATTAAAAATCCATTGTCTTGATTGTATGATATAGTGGTGTAGCCAGATTTTGTCTATTGTCATAAAACGATGCAAAAAGTCAAGTGGATCCTTTTCAAACATAGGCAAATTGTCAGCAGATATTCGCTTTTGCTCTGTAGTGAGTTAACGTGGCAATCAGATTAGATTAGATTAAGCAGGGAGGTGTGACTATGTACACTTATCACTGCGGACAGGTTAGGCCTATTGTGATTTCCTCAAGTTAGAGTCACCCATGATGTCTGAAATATGAATAAACTCGGCTATATCTTTGAGTGAGCTCGCAGTGATATCTTCTGTCTCAAGGTATGGCTCACCTAGAAGACGTAGTCGTGTTCTTCTTAAGCGGTTACAGTGGCAAAAGATATGCTGTGCGGTTTGCTCGTCCTCGTTGCACTTGCGACAGTTGTTGTCTTGTGCTATTCGCATAGTCATATGGTGTTTCTTGAATCTGGAGTGCTCGGTTAGGAATCCGGTTACTATGGAGCTAATTGGTAACCCGCCGAATGGTTGTGGCAACATGAACGTTGAGGCCGTACCTTTTCTGGCCAATTCGTCTGCTCTTTCATTGCCATCATAACTACAATGACCAGGTATCTAGATTAAGGGGACTCTATTATTGAGGTTATCTCAAAAGCGTTGATAGCAAATAGGGCCGCTTTGCTGTCAGAGAGAATATAAATGTTCTTGTTGGTGGCAGATCTGTTTAAGTTGTCCATACTTGCGAACAGTGAGGTGTTGGAAGTTTCTCCGTATAAGCCTGCTCCAAACCTTTCGCCTGTTTTGGATCCATCGATGTACCACACCCATGAATCTCTTTTAAACAGGGGTTTATTCTGTTCCCAAGGAATGTAACTTTCAAGCTATGGTTGAAGTTGTTCTTTTTCTGACAGTTGTCTGTAAAAGTAATTCCTAGTAATTCACTTCTCCTGAGCTCCAGTAAAAGCTCTGGATGAACTATTTTGGGATTATTCTCATACACTGAGAATTAGCCAAAGTTTCTTTTTGTATGTGAAGATGAAGAGGTGGAAGGTTCAATAGAACCTCTAACGCTGCGGTGGGTTCATTGGGTGTTCTCATTGTAAACGTAGCACACACAGAGACAAGTCTTTGAAGTTTGTTTAGTGTAGATTTTGTTTAGTTTTATGCCATATTGGAGATGCATAAGTGGTTGTAGGTCTAGCAATTGCTGTGTACATACGCAGTGTCATTTTCGGTTAAGGCCCCAGTTTTTACTAATTAGACTTTTGCTGGTCCATAGTGAGATCCTGGATTTTTCTATGGTTTCTCTGATATGTGTGTTCCAAGTGAGTTTTTTATCAAGGGTAACCCGTAGGAGTTTCATTTCACTTGAAAACTTTATGTCACCAAAAAATGTTGGATTTTTAAGGTGGTTTAATTTTCTTCTCTTGGTGAAGGCCATTATGGTACTCTTTCTGGAGTTGAAGTTTAGGCCAACTTTCTTGCACCTAATAGCAACAAGCCTGATTGCCATCTGGAGGCGATTGATGCTTCGAATTTGTCTCTGATAAGGATCGCAATGTCATCAGTGTATCCTTGGACATAGAAACCGCTGTCAAGGAAGCAGCCCACCGTAATTTCTTTGTCTCTGAGGGATTTCTCAATCTTTTTGGTGAGTTCCTGAAGGGCATGTTTTGTCGATATTCCTAGTTAATAGGCGCATATTGGTTTTTATGAAGTGAACTTCTAGTAACTTTTCCTCACGAGGTGAGGCTTATTGGTATGTATGATTTGAATAAATCGGACGGTCTACTACCTGCTTTAGGTTTAAACTTAATCGTTACCTCTTTCCAACTTTTTGGTAAGTAACCCTAGACATAACTGGTTCCGAATATTTTTATCAGAATTGAAGTTATTTGTGTAATACTTTTTGGAGGAGTGCTCTGAAGATTCCATTTTCACCAGGGGCTTTGAATAGGTCAATTGAATTAACGGCCCATTTTATTTTGCCTTCATAAAGAATTTCCTTTGACCTCTTCCAGTCCTCTCTGGTTGGTGTGCTAATTTTTCTTTGGAGAGGATTATCGGAAGCAATAGTAGTTTGTGGTGGTGTAGTTTGGGAAATGGGTTTCGGCTAAAAGCTATAGTGTCTTTAGACCACTTTCCACATAGGTGCCATTCTTTCATTAGTCCGATTCAATTTATGTGCTGTTCGGATAGAATTCTATGGACGCTGCTTCGAATGTTAGAGAGATTTTGGAAGAACCTCTTCCATGATTCTCTTTGAGCTCTTCTAATTTTTCGGTTATATCCTACATTGTGTGTGTTTCAAAGTACTCAGCCTTCATTTTCCATCGCGTTTCGCCCTGTTAAAAATCTTTCCGATGGGTGTTCTCAATTTTATGAGTTTATTTTTCTACCATGAAGTAGAGCGGTTGCCTGACTTCTCTTTCTCCGGGCAAACCTGATGATTGGCAGATTTAATTGCAGCGATAAGACTTTCGCAGAAAAGTTCTAGGCTGTCAATGTCTTCTATGCTTTTGTAGCAATTTATCATGGATTCAATGAGTTCTACTTAGGCTATATGTTTCCTAATATAAGGATCTATGGATCTAAGATTCGGAAATTTTGGAGCGTAATAGGATGTCAAGAGAAATTTGTCAGACACTATCTTTTTTCTTGATATAATACAAGATCTAAATCTTCCTTCATTTATGGAATCGTAGAGTAACTGACTTGAGCGGCCCCTTATCAGGTCCTTGTATGTGTAGGGCGCCTGGATAAAGACTACATCTAGCATGCTTTTGCATATCGTAGATTAACTTAGATGCACTTTAATTCCGTAATAAAATATATTGTAGAGATATGTTGACAGAACTGCCAGAGTTTTTAGCTTCTCCGGTCAACTGGCTGGCTTCTGAGGCATTAGGCTTTGAGGACAAGTCTTCTGAAGCCTTGGACCTTTGGGGCTCTTTAGCCATTTCCACTGAGCTTCTAATTCCAGATTTGATAAGTTCAGCTGTCTGGTGATTCTCTTGGGTCCCAAGGGTACTCCCCGTTCTCGCGTGGAGAAGTCTTTATTGAGAGGTAAACTTTGGATGAGTTAGCGCTCTGTCCCCAATTTTGGCTTCAAATCCTTTATTCTGGACCAATTGTTCCAATTATAATCCGGGACAACTTGAGGAAAAGTATAAAACCTCCGCTCATCTACTACGAATGTAATGATTTCGCATCCGCTCTTGTCGTTAGTGGCCCTGAGAACTCGCCAGCTTTTTGTGAATACGCTAGGAAAACGTCCTTGGTAAGGTTGTCTGCTTCTTGAACGAAGACAACGCAGGTGAATAACTTCGGTACTTCGCGTTGTGGCAATCATCTTGTGCAAAGATTTTGTTTTCATATAGTGGCTTCTAACAACTCGGACATTTTCACTCGTCTGAAGGCTAAAACCAAATTATGGACTTTATCGATGGTTTCGAATAACACAACTGATTTCACATGCTGGATCTGCCATGCTTGAACTTACTCATTTTTATAAATTTCCTTGTTTTCGCATCCAGAAAAACCCAATTCACACCTTAAATTTTAATTATATCCCATGTTAGTATCCATTTTTCATTGCTACTTGAAGAACTTCTGTTTAAGCAACATTGAAACAAGAAATTACTTTCGGAATGACATGAGACCACTGATTGGATTATGACTATATATTGCTTTGAATACAGATAACGTTAGGTCTATTTAACATATATGTTAAATACCCGAACAAAGTTACTAATCCAACCACCATCCTATGTATGCTCAAAAATGAAGTAAAGTAAGAAAGTAATTAAACTATGTTCGTATGTTGAGATATATTTCTATCTGCCGTACATTATACTATCCTTAATTTGTGTAGTCTGGAAGAAAATGTTTGTACAGATGGCTCAAAAGTAAATAGAAATGTGTACGCAATTTAAACAGATATATAAAATGACTTATATAACTTTTTAAGCATACAATATGACTAATTGTTTGTTATTGATAATTCTAGATCAAAACTATTTAAAAGAATCGTATAAGTACATCTATCATCAGTTGACCATTAATTGCGTTTTATGCATTCAATTCAGTTTGAACCTCAATACAGCGCTCAAAGGAAACTATATTAACACTTAGCTTGTGTAATGTAAAGCTGTACTCGTATCTAATAGCTGCACCATCGTAGATTATGAAATTGACATACATATGTAAAATTCAGAATAGCTAAGTATTTAAATTGCACAGTGCTCTACCAAAACACAAATACATGTGTTAAGTATGTAGTGTTTACTGACGGTATTTAAGAAGCTTTACATTATTTTAATTTTATTTTTGCAATGGTAAACGAATAAAAATTATCTAAAGGCTTTTCTTTAGTTGAAAAGCACTATAATTATTTCTATTTATTAATATAGGCCAACAATTTGTCATTAACCAATAACTAATAAATAACTAAAATGTTTTTATACGTATTGGAAGAAATATACTGTAACAAAGAGAGGTAATCGGTTTCGGCTGTAGTTACGCGATTTCAATTACAAATTTGAATTTAGTTTTTATCTTAAGCAGTCATAATCATAATCATAATAATCATAAAATACATATCTCTATATATTTTCTTATCAATATGTGAAAAAAAAACAAAATATTTCTACATATGTAAATATCCACATTGAAAATGGTATTTTTCCAATATCATTGACTTTCTTTTAATTGTAAAAGATACTCGTACACTATCAAAATCAACAAAAACCTATAGATATAATTTATGTGCTAAAATTGGTGAAGATCAGGACTATCAGCGCAAATTATTTAATTTTTTTTTGTATATTTACTAACGATCATCATCCTCAATACGAGGATAGCGGGTTGTTCGAAAAGCCATTGCGTTTTTTTTTTTGGCAAAAGATGGCTTTGCCCTTGTTTACTTGTATCTGAGCGTGACATATATATCAAATGTTTGCGCACGTTTTGTTGTTAACACTTAACCTAAAAACGAAAAAAGCCATTGCGTTTTTTTTTTGCAAAAGATGGCTTTGCCCTGGTTTACTTGTATCTGAGCGTGACATATATATCAAATGTTTGCGCACGTTTTGTTGTTAACAATTAACCTAAAAACGAAAAAAATTGGAGCGATTCGGTCGAGTTTTATGCTTATGCTTGCAATTGTTGTTCGAACATGGAAAATTTTGAATAACATATTCGCCATATTTTACTTTATTATTTCTAAAGGAAGGGAAGTTGCGTAAAGTTTACAGCAGAAATGTAATTAAGGAACGCCACTGCCAGAACTGGTTCGCCCCAGTTGATGGCGCTCGTCGCAACGGTATGCCTTCCGAGATTGGCGACGATAAAATCAAACCATTGGTGCAAGCAAATATGCATCAACAGTTCGAGAGCTTGCTATCACTCCAATAGTGTCCATTAGAAGCATTCATGGCCATTTGAAATCGCTATTTGGGTACCGTATGAGTTGAAAAATATTCATCTGACGAAGCACATAAACGTCTGCGATCAACTTACCAAACGTAAAGAAAACGATCTATTCTTAAAGCGTATGGTCACGGGCGACAAAAAGTCTATTGTCTACAACAATCTCAGTCGAAAAAAAGTTGGAAAATGCGAGATGTATAATAACATCAGAAAGGGAAGCAAAGGCAGACATCCAGCAAGAGAAGGTTGACAGCATCACCTTCTATGATTCTTCTTCTATGATTAATAATATGATTAACTCCGAGGTCTACTGTGAGCAGCTACAGCAATTAAATTAATGCCATCGCATAGAAATATACCGAGCTGATCAATTGTCATAATGTGGTGTTCCACCACGATAATGCGAGACACAAGTTTATCACTTGGCAAAAATCGTTGCAACTTGGTTGGAATGTGTTGCCACATCCGCCATATAGCCCAGATCTTGCGTCATCAACTTCCATCTATTTCGCTCCTTAAAATGTTTGCTTCTGAAATCCTCATCAAACAGCACCTTCACAAGTTTCTTGCAGAAAGAGATAGGAAGTTTTATGAACGCGGTGTTATAAAGTTGCCTGAGAGATGGCAGAATGCCGTTAAACAAAACGGCCAATACATCACTGATTTATGTTCATTACTTATATTAACTAAAAGCACGCAATGACTTTTTAAACAACCCAATAGGTTATTTCGATAGCGCACACTGATTTTATATAACTCATCGTCAGGTTTCTCCAAACAGGTCAAATAGTGACATTGAATACTATCCAGCCATATTATTATGGCATGCTCGTATATGGTTCATCCCACAAGTCGTATTGGGGATATGATGGACTGTTTTGCTAAAGCAATTCCTGTTATATTCAATCTTAATAACTATAACTATAGCAGCGCTACGTAGAACTCTCAGCTTGTCTAAACCATAATATACGTCCACTACTCATATTTGGTTAAAGATGGAAAAAATATGAAATTGGAAACCAATTGATTTGCTCTAACAACAAGTTCAGCCTTTGTAATTAAATATTAATTAAATTCCGTCAATTATTCCTGAAGAGATCACCAAGGTGTTGCATACAGAGTTATTATTTCGGAACCTGATTGAACCTAGAAGAATGAATCCCGCAAAAATTTTTTAGCCAATATATAATGCCAATATTGATCTTTCCTTGCAATCCGTCATTGCACGACCGTCTTGTGGCATAATCCATGAAATTTTTAAGCACAACTTCTTCTGCTATATTTCACTAATTGTGAGCAGAGTATTGTCTTGTAATGGCTCAATAGTTTGAAGTTTATGAGCATATAATACAGACCTTACATGGGGGTTATGTACAAGAAGTACTTAAGTGGCGCCAATTCACAAATTCTCGTTTATCAAGCGGGGAAGGACCCAACATTTTTTTTTTTTGAAATTGTTCTACCTGTTTTACAATATCTCGAGAATACCTCCTTAAAATTTCGAGGCAAAATCTTTATTCGTTTCGAAATGGCAGCGTATTTTCGGCCGCTCCTTTTCTTAACAGAACAAAGAGGCATCTTTAGCCTCAAAACAATCTTCATCTTTCGTAAACAAGAAATATCAGCTCAAGATGAGTTTTACGAAGAATTAGAAGGAAGGACATAGAAACTGGGACATAGTTTTGTCGTTTTTTTTTTGCTCCGAAAACTTTAAATCGCTTTTTCTCGAAACTGCATTTTTCATAACGGTATGCACCATAACTCAAAAAATAATTGTCCGATCATTCTAAAATTATGAGGAGATCTTCTTTCTCTTTTAGTTATACTCTAAACATTTTAAAGATGATTTCCAATGCAAATTAAATAAATTGTTTAAGCAAATTGTTAAAAAAATGTGGCTTCTTTTCAAATCTCTATAATTTTTGCAAAATTAATTTTTTTTGGGATTTTAAAGGCTTGGAGTAGGAGGAACAAAGTTTTTAAGAAGACCTATTTTGATTTTTTGTTACAGATGAAAATTTAACTGTCCAGCTTGCATGCCATTTTCAAAACCGCTCGGCTTTGACGCCGTGCAGCGCCGCCATCTTGGAAAAAAATATTTATTTTATAGTTAACAGATGTTTCTATCTGACAATAAAACATTTTTTTTAATAAAATAGCAATTTTTCACTGACTAAAAATCCTCAAAAATCTACCTGGAAAGGTCTCGACCTTCCCCCTTTAATTTATTGGTCCATTTTGGGATATAACGTTATCATTGAATCGACTTCACAATAAGTCCATATTGTTATTGAGTAAGCACTGATCATTGTGCTGGATTTGTACGATAACGACGACGAAAACAATTACGTAATCTTTTGTACCTTTCGCGAATCAAAGACCGATTCTCAAAATTATTTTGATACGGAAGCGGTCTTCCGTTGGAAAACTGTTTATGATGATTTGTCAAACAATACTAAACTTGCTCGTACATCAAAGCAGTTTCATAATTTTTTTTTTTACACCTGTGTAGCTATGTGCCTACCATAATATTATTATTGGGGAGAGTACGATAACTTTGGCGCCAAGAATTGATAACGGTATTTTGTAGAGGGGTTAAAAACTAGCATTTTTTACTACGGGAGGGGGGTCTATCTCGCCCCGTTTAGGAGTTAGGGGCAATTTTAGAAAAAAATGACTTAAAATGGGAAAGAAATTATTAAAAACAACGGCAACACTTACAATAAAGTACTGTACAGGATTTGAAAGCCTAAAATTTGCTCTTTAATATAAAATTTACATCGAATTATTCGTGTGAATAGTTTTTGAATAATTCGCATTCAAACTTAAATTTTTGGTAAAAAATGATTTTTTTTTTTAAATCAATATTATTCAAAATTGTGCGATGATGTGCGCAATTGGTTTCTTGTATTAATGCGCATATCAATTCTAAATCGAACTCAAAAAACCGCATGGCTTTATATCTTCTAGTTTTTGAGAAAATTGAAAATTACTAAAACTATTTTTTATAAGACGTTTTTTTTTTTGGTATTTATGGTGATCTCACTTTGAGGATTAATGTTGATGATAGGGTCAGCTTTGTAAGTAAAGTACAGCAAATCATTTAGTGTGACCCAGAATGCACCACGAGGAGGTAGATTTGCATTGCATTCAGCGTCCCAGTCAGTCAGTTTGTGAGTAAGTTAGGTGTTAGTTAAGAATTAAATGTTCAATGTACGAGTACATATTAAAAAGGTATGTAAGTTTCGTCAATGAAGTCATCGTCCGTACTGGTGTCAATGTTGAGTTCGTTGAGTTCGTCGATGATGGTGAAGAGCCGAGGTTGTTTTGGTGGTAAAATACCTTCTAAGTGCTCATTGTGAACGGTCGGAGGGTCGAAGTCCTTCAGTTGCAAACCCACACTTTCTTTACCTTTGACAGAACCTGGATACACTTTTTTTACGTCAATTAAATTTCGTGATTTGGGAGCCCATGTCGTCCTTATAATTTTTTTCAAGGCAGTATTTCCGGTAAAAGAAAATTGCCATGTATTGGTGAAGGTGCTGCGTTGTATTGCGGCATAAAATAGATGTTTTCAGAAGCTTGTTCTGATTCTCAAGATCATTTATAGTATTGGTTGCATCGGTCTTGTCAACATATTCGCCTTTGCTGTGGTTTGTAATTTCATGAGTCGTAGAAGTAGGGAACATTTTCTCAATACCTATGTATTGGCGTGCGCTGTCGGTACAAATACGACTGCTGTTGGGGTTAACGTATTTGTGTATATAAGGCCACAAGTCTTCTTTACTTTTGGAGTTTACTTTAAAGAAGCGTCCGACCTTATCTTCTGTACAAAATAACCCCAACAATACGATTTTCATTTGTTCGGTTACACGGCCTCTGTGGTATTTCCTTTTTGTAAGACAGGTCTCGTCGATTTGTACAGTTTTTCCTTCGCCGCCAATGTTAACATCGATGGGAGATGCTATTATTTCGGCTATTTCACGACAATAGTTATAGTAATCTATTATAGTAGATTTACTAAGCTCACTTTTATTGTCGTGATGGCGCCAAGCGATTATGTGCTAATTTTAAAATAATAACATATGTACATGTAATAATATTTTTAAAAAATCCTTAGGTTGTAGCTTAAGGTTTAATTAATTTACGTGAAAAACCGTGTTCATAGGCATTTTGATAACAAAAGCGATAATTATTGCAAGCACCTCGCGAATCTCTAGCCGACATAGAGGTCCATGGAAAAATGTACCGATAGATGGGTTGATTGTATTTCTACAATTTTTGTCACCTTCTTTTTAGAGCTTTTCTTTGAGCACCCCCACATCCAACCGAACTTTACATTTCTACACTTTTCTACCTTCATAGGTAAGTTGCAACACAGTGGGTGGGAATTAAACCAGATTCTTTTAAAAATTCAATGCTTCTTTCGTTGGTCGACACCAAATCTCCGAACGAACAAAACACTGAGAAGTTATTTAGTTTAGGATGGATTAGAGGATGCTTAGCCGACATTGCTTATTCACAAAAAATATTACTTGATTCGCACTACGGTTGAACACAGAGTGATCTTTGTGAATATCAATAACTACACGCCTTATCACAAAAAGAAATAACGGTATAAAAGCCAAACGTTTGTTCGGTTATATTTTTGCATCACTATTAAGTGCATTACATATTACATACGTACAAACATAGACATTTCGCAAAGTAAATAATTTACTGCAACATTGGAACATGTGAATTTTCTATAATGCGAATTAGTGAAACTTTGTTATTAATGGGAACTTTGTAATTTTGTGATGAGTACTGTGGATGAAGAGTATTGATGATATAAGCGCCTGCCTGACGAAAAGCACATACCCCGAGCGGAGCAACGAAGTTGCGTGAGCTTTACCTGCCGCCTGCGGAAAGAGAGTTGAAATCCCTTAATCCCGCGAAGCGGGTCACCCGTGTACACTTAATTGAGAAAACTATTGATATAGGCGTCTGCGAGATGTTTAAATAATACTCATTAACTTATTCAAAGGAAGACTACGTACATAAATGCCAAAAAACAAAACTAAAGTAGTAATTTCAATTTCAATTTGCTCAAAAACTAGAGGACATAAAGCCATGCGGTTTAAAATACGCGCATTGTATACAAAAAACCAAAAAATTTCACATTATTTCATAATTTTGAGTAATATTGTTAAAAAAAAATTTTTTTTTTAAATTTTTTACCAAGAATTTGAGTTTGAATGTGAATTATTCAAAAACTATTTATACGAATAATTTGATGTAAATTTTATATTAAAGAACAAGTTTCGGGCTTTCATATTCTGTATAATACTTTATTGTATGTGTTACCGTTGTTTTTTTTTAATAATTTTTTCCCCAAGTCATTTCTTAAGTCATTTGTTTTTAAATTGCCCATAACTCCTAAACGTGACGAGATGGACCCCCCGCTCCAATAGTATAAAATGCTAGTTTTTAACTCCTCTACAAAATACCGTTATCAATTCTTGGCGCCAAAGTTATCATACTCGTGCCTTATTATTCCTTTCCTGTTTCCTTTTAATTTATTTTGTTTTTTAATTTGGCATAAACAAGATTTATGGAAACCCAATTACATATGTTAAAAAACAAACAACGAGTTGTAATGCTTGAATAGACAACAAGATATTTGTTTGTGTTTCCAGGATAAAAATTACTTTCTATTTTCAGCTAGAAGTTATAAATATTATTATTAAAAAAAGAAACAATATACTTTCTATTAAGAAAATTAGTACCTTGTCACCAGAGTATTTTAACTTTGGCAACAAAAACAAAACTACTTAAGTTACATTTTATTCTTCATGTTAAAAAGAAAGGGCTAGTAACTATAACTCAAAAATATTATTATTATTCTTTTCATTTTGTAAAAACCAAAATACTTCATACAGGTGAATTTGGACATCCCACAATAAATCAGTGTAGTGGCATTGGTGTGACAACATGGTTTCATGCTGGTGCATCCTCATCTGGACTTACATCTGATCGAAGTCATGTAGCCACCAAAAAACAACAAACATTAGGTGGCATCCAATGTGTTTATTTTATATTTTTCGTCATAATTTTTTTTTTACTCCAAGTAATATTTTTCTAATCTATTTTTATATGAAGAACATAAAGATTTGTATGTGTATTCTCAACTTTCCTTAGCATTAAGATGTTTGTGTTATACTTGTTATTTTTAGAAGTACATCTATACAATTTGTGCATACTACATTTTTTCTATCTTATATCCAAACTATTTAACTATCTGACCCTTTTCTTGAAGAAATGAACATGACTTACATACCTCTTGCAACTAAAAAGACTATCCTTTATGTTTCTACTTTTTTTATAATAGAAAAAAAAACAAATTCGAGGTAAAACTGATATAAAGTACAAAGAAAGCTATTGTTATTTTAGGTATATTTAGTATTTGAAGAAGCACATTTGTTAAACCCCATACTGTAAAAAATACAATACATGTATGCAGCAGAGTGCTCTTCATTCAGGTTTATGTATAGCATAAAGTTTACTAATGACCTTTTGGTACTGCCACTAACAAATGCAGCTCTCCTGCTATCACTCTAAGACTTTCTCTATATGCAGAACTATTCGACATCATTATAAGCATTGTAGCTTAGTCTGCATCAGTCAGATCATTCAAGAAAACAAAGGCTCATCTAACCTCCCTTGTGAAAGTGCAGCGTCTACGATATAAATTTTCAGGCAGCCATAGGATATATTACTCCATATTTCCTGGAACTTTTATAGACAGTTTTGCAACTAACACTCGCCATTCAGAGGGGATTACGCTTTTTGGGACTACTCCCCACGAACCAGTATGTATTTCCGTTAAAACTACGAAGACCTTGCTACCATGCCCTAAACTAAGCCATCAGCTGCTTAGTTTTTCTATACAAATTTCGAAAAGCGAGTTTCCTTAATTTCCTTAAGTTTTTATTTTTTATTTTTTTTTTACTGAAATCTTTTTTCAGGATTCCGTTTTCTTCCCTTCTTCCGACTGGAAACTCTTTTCATGCTGTTCTGATTTTTGATTGCACAGTTTTTGTGTGTTCCTCTTCTATTCCCTATTTCTTCTGCGCTCATTTTCATCGTATAACCATAGTTTTCCCAGCGATGGTTGGTGGAAGGAAATTGGTTTAGCTACTTTCTTAATATTGTGTGACATTGAATCCAATGTTTGCTGGAATTTTGGATTTTCGCTATATTCTCTAACTCTTCCTGACGTGCTGAGTTGTCCAATCATTTTTAATTTTTAAACTACTACTATCACCTTGTCTCCCCGAAATATCAAAAGGATCTCAGACTTAATGTTTCATACCATGACCATCGTTAAGAATTTTCAATATTGGTCTGTCAATTCAAATATTCTGCCTTCTATCGAGACGTTCAAATATAATTGAAGCTACTTCAATTGTTCATAATAGGACCGCTCTAGTATAAGGTGGAGGTCTGAAAAAGTCTTCTGATTAGTTCTTCACCCCAACACTAGGTTAAGCCCAATTCGAGGAAATCCAGAAATTACTGAAACATAGTCGAAAACTAATGATTTATCCATGGTCGACTAATTTAATGTTTTCATCATGAATGAACGTCATGTCATTGCTTAGGTTTACAAAAAGGAATGTGTATTTCCCTCAAGATTATCGATCTCCTCGTGTATCGTTGTCTTATAGGCTGTCTCTTTGCATATTGATGTTCGGCTTAATTTCTCTGGTTTCAACCGAACCTTTTGTCGTTTCAAGATAAGATATAAATTGTCCAATGGCATACTGATCGGCCTAAAATTATCTCTTGCCAGGATAGACTATGAACACCACCTTAATTTTCCTCCAAGCTGTTGCTATGTCTACATCCTATTTTTAAGCTTAGTCAAAGAAGTTCCGTGATTTTTTTAACCCAGTGCTTTTTGCAGCATGATTTGCAGAATATTATCCGGGCGTAGAAATTTATACGGTCTTCAAATATACCATCTTAGAAGAGATCGACTATTTACTTCCTCCTGAAGTATTAACCTGCATTCGCCTTTACATATTTTAACCCTTATTTCTGGAATAGATGCACTGGATTTTTTTCCATGATGGCCTTTTACGTTGCCTAACTAAGTGCTTATTTGAGTTTTTGAACCAGTTTCGCCCTATTATAAAAACCTCCTTTTTCTGTAAACCTATTTAGGTATTTTGTTTGCAGGCTAGGCTTTTTCAAACGCCATTTTTAACAATACTTAATTAAGATTTTAATAGAAACAAACTTACTGAAACAGTCTATCGTATACTCGTACGTATTGCATATGCAGTGAATTTTTGGATTTCACATAGGTAAATATATTCTTCATGCCGTATTTATATTTTAGGCGTATCCATCGATGCTCTGACAGGGACAGATTTTCTATCTGCACAGATATCACCTTCTCTTCCTCTGCCTGGTTTTCACCACAAGCGTGGTGAGTTATGTCTTTTGCATATACTGAGGTTGGAACGTATAATAAATTCATAAAGATACTCACTTCTTACATTTGCATAGTAACTTGCCCACTCCGTTAATCACCGCTAAACCACAGCCTCGTATATGAATTCAATTTCCAAAATGATTTTCTCGAAGCTGTAGGGGCAAGAGCCTTCAGTACGACATAATGGTTTTCTACACTCCCTTTCACAGAAATGCCTTTATACGGGTATTTATAACATAACTTAACAGCTTATAGTTTCTCTTCCAACGAAGGAATGATGTACGACTATGTTCCGCACAAAGCTTCCATATTTTTGGATTTTTTTTTACTTCAGATCTAATTAAGTCTTTTCAGAAATTTTATTAAAAATTCTGAATTTAGGGCATGAATTTAAGAAACGTTTATACTCAAGACACAATCGAAACAACACAGACAAAATTACATAGAAAAGTAATTTATAAAATTCAGCTTAAATCACTACAGGCTGAGAAAACAGAAAAAAAAATTAATTCAAAAACCCTAAATTATCGCATTTGCAGTGGATGAACAGGCAAACCCACCAGCAATTCAAATATCTGCTAGTATTTCGAAAAAATCAACCGGAATAAATGACAATGGAAACGGAAGATTTTTGTCAATACCCGGAAATGGTAAAAGTATAAAGAATTCTTCTCGACACATATAAACAAAAAAATATAGGCCTTATTCCAAAACAAAAATACTCGCATATTCGAAAATTATGAGAAATATTTGATGATTTTTAAATGTAGGAATTTTTTTTTATTCCAAAATTAGTATAACATCACAGATATGAAATGGGTACTGCATGTGTTTGCTTTCCAGATATTTGTGGTACAAAGTATGACATAAATTTCACGCTTGTTTTACTTTAATTTTGCATGCTTAACACACAAGCTCTTAATATGTTCCTGGTAGTCCTAAACGATTTTAAATATTCAATTTTTCATTAATATAATTTTTATTTTGACATCAGATGACATGATCAAGAGTCCGAGCTGTCAATCAATGCCCAGAAATTCAAGTTCCAATGAGCTTAATGACCATCGTGGTAACACACACTTTATGCGAAAAATACCAGCGGGAGCTGAGGCTAGTAATATTTTGGTGGGTGAAGTTGACTTCTTAGAGAAAATACTATCTGGTTTCATCAGACTACAACATGCAGCTGTAATGGGCGACTTGACCGAAGTACCGGTCCCAACAAGGTAAGTTACATAAAATGGATTTATTGTGAATATATTTTCTAAAACTATGTACCTTTTTACGAGTACATAAGTATATGGTTTACTCGTATCTAAAATTACTTGCCTAATTTACTTAAATTTATTTGTAGAAGATGCTTTCTCCCTCCCTGTCGGGGTCTGGGAACTATTGTAGCTACATCCAGTTACGAATTCTGAGTTGATTAAGATCCCCTTCAATAGCTCCCCACGCGTCACAAAGTCTTTTTCTAATGCGCCGTCACTCTGGGATGAATTCGACTATTTTCCGATCCAGAGCGCTAGTTGTTCATCCGATCCAAGGCGGACAAAGTATTTAACTACTTCAAAGTTATACATTTCTGAAGTAATGATCTGTCCCTCTTAAAAGCGTTTATTTAATCTGCTCATGTGTTACAAATATGGCAAGTAAATTTTGACCCAGTTCACTTTATCGGAATTTCGCACATAAGTTGATTCTGTTACAAAAACATACTTGAATTAATTACACGTGTGAAGTTCGGATATGACCAAGTACCAAGTAAAAATGTTTGGTCGTTGTTCAAAAACATAGGAAATTCTTCCTCATCCTCCATCCAAAGCTTATTTACAATAACATTTCAGCTCTCATCTCTTTAGAAAAATCTATTGTAATTTACGTGTAGTATGTTTTTAAGCCGACAATGCTTCCTGAAGCGGTCTTGAAGTCTGTTTTTTTTTTTAAGTAGCTCTCAAGGGGTTAAGTTACCCTTAAAATGTTAGCACACAGCGCGGGCGAAGGAAAATTAGGGAGGAAAGAAAGATAGGTACCGATGTACGTTGGTTTTAAATGTCTGAATGTTATAATAACTAGGAAATAGAGAATTCGGCTGAGCTTTCCACAAGCGAGTTGTTCTACTTAGGAAGGAATCACGATATTTTGGAGTATGTTCGAAAGTGGGCTTGAGGATATACTCATGAGCGTTCATGGTGAGACGGGTGTTACGGTTGGGTTTGAAGTGGCGGAATGCTACTGGCGATTTCTATGGAGCACTGATGGTGGAAATAGCGATAAAACGAAGTCAGACACAAGACATTTCGTCGGTGTCCATCGACTGGGCGATATTAGCATTAGCTATGAGTTTTATGGCACGGTTTTGAATTCCATCTAGCAGGTATGTATTTTAGAAGCACCTGACAAGATGTGTGCATTGTACTCGTACTTCAATTTTGGGCGGATGAATGCCTTATATATTGAGGCCAGATCAGAAGGGGAAAAGTATTTCTTATATCGTTTTAGGAAACCTGGACATTTGGCAGCATTTTTGGCGACATCGAATATGTGGTCATACCAAAGTAAGTCGTCATTTACCTAGTTTATATGACAGCTTAAAGCGCATCGACCCAATGCGCATTGCTTCAATATGCTCATATAGACACCACTTCAAACCGCAGTGAAATGTTCAATTCGCATTCGTTCATTACTGTTTATAAACCGCATTGAAAACTTGAAACCGCATTGAAATATCATATAAACACTTTGTAATTGCATTGGAACTGATGATAATTTTAACGAAATATTAATTTTGTTAGTTCATTTGTAAAACCATACAAACCAAACATACATATATATCACCATACATGATCTCGTGACCTTAACTAGCTGCGTTGACGATGGCGAAATTCCAAGAGTGGGTTATGTGGTGTATGGTGTACCGCGTGTGGTGTGTGATGTGCCGTGTGTGGTGTGCGATGTGTGGTGTTTTGTGTGTTTGTGTGTCTTTTATTAATTGTATATCTTAATGAAAACTAAGTGTGATTTTGTTTCAATTATGTATTGTAAATGTTCACAATCTTAACTGTATGGATATGAATGTCTCAAAAATGTGTGTGCTGTACAAGGTTAAAATGTGTGTATAAAATGTGTTTTTTTTCCCCCTTGGTTGCGCCAATAGATGTGGTAATCTTCTGAAGGTTCGGTAGCCCGTGCCACCAACATGCACGATTCGCAACACCCGAATATTCGATGCCAGGAGTACGCCTACGTACTAATCCACACCCTGCACAGTTCTACCACTCTCCCCGCGAAACTGCCGCTAGGTATTACTTCGCGGGGCTGGCAATCAATTCATATTACTCCGGTGTTTCTATTTGTTCGGCTGGTTCTGCAGCTCTTCTTTCTTTTACAAATCCGCAGATATTTAGTCAGTATCCTTTCGACTCCACCATTCTCTTACTTACCTCTGGGGGGTCTAGTAGATTTTCTCTCCATTCCGCGAACCGTCCGCAAAGGAAAATTGCATACTTCACGTCCTCCTGCCCTGATTTGGACACTCGGGACAAAAGGGGGAGTTGTCATGGCCAAATCTGTATAGACACTTTCGGTATCCGCCATGACCAGAGATGAACTACGTAAGGTGATAGTTGCAGTTTCCTTGGGCTTTGTCCATCCATACATAGATTTTTGGAACCAAGGTATGAGTCCATCTGCTTTTTGTGGCATTATCCCATAGAGATTGCCATAGGGCTATAGAGCGTACCCTTTCTTCCTCTTTCATTCTCCTTATTGCCTTGGCATCAGTTAGCATTGAGGTTTTCCTGCGGTAAATTCTCTTCATCTCGTCCGAGAGGATGTCGATGGGAATCATTCCAGCGATGACAAATGCAACTTCGTCCGAGATCGTCCGTTGTACATCGTATACCGTTTACCCAGACTGGTGCCGCGTATAGAATAACCGAGCTGACGAGTAGTCCACATGTTGTTTGAACCGTAGCCGTCTAACATCACTCCTAGGTACTTTACGGCTTCCTTCGATCGGATGTTCCAGTTACCGACTTTAATATTGATATATTCCACGGTTTTCCTGCTCGTAGTAAGAACGGCTTCTGTTTTCTGTTCCGCCAGCTCGGGACCCGCAGATTCGAGCCACTGCTTTATTTGAACAATGGCTGTGTTTGTGGTTGGCTCAACTTCATGGGTGTGTTTTGCGACGACTACGATAGCTATATCGTCTGCGAATCCGATTATACTGACTCCTTCGGGCAGCCTTAGTCGCAACACTCCGTCGTACAGTAGATTGCACAGGAGTGGACCTAACACTGATCCTTGCTGTACCCCAGTGGAGATGGTGTAGTATTTAAGCCCTTCATCTGTGTCATACCGTAACCTCCTGTTCGTTAAATAGTTGGCGCTTATCTTTAGAAGATAGTAGGGTATTTCCATCCTTGCAAGTGATCGCCTTATTTGGGACCATTCGGCAGTGTTGAACGCGTTTCTGACGTCTAGTGTCACCACCGCACAGTACTTTTTTGAGCCCCACCTCCAAGAATACCCTTCTATGGCTGCAGATGCAATATCGACTACAGTTTGTATAGCATCGACCGTGGAGCGTGACTTTCGAAATCCAAACTGGTGGTTTGAGAGGGCTCCCTTCTCCTCTGCTGCAGTCAACATTGTGTCTAAAAGACATATTGGGCGATATGACGATGATTCTCCTGGTGGTTTATTTCCTTTGGGTAGTATCACTAAGTGTTACAACCTCCACGGTTCTGGGAACACTTCCTCCTCGAGACACTTTTGCAATGTTGCTATGAAAAGATCTGGTTTTATTCCGGCAGCAGCCTTTAATGCTGAGTTCGGAATACCATCGAATACCATACTATTCAACATCTCCTTGTCGAAAAGGCTGTCCTTCCATTGTGGGCCCCTAATTTTTTGTCGCTGTGGGGTTCTTTTGGTTTTTTTGATCTTGAATATAATCGCCTGGTGGTAGCTATTGCTGTACTCCTCGCTGACGCGCCAGCTCATGTTGCGTAAGATAGAGTGACTCGCAAATGTTGGGTCGATGATTGATCCCGTTCCTGCTTTGCGAAATGTGTTGCTTCTTCCTCTATTTGCTAAGCCTATGTTTAGAGATGCAAATGCTTCAAGAAGTGTACGCCCCCTTTCGTTAGTGAGCCTACTGCCCCATTTTGTAGCCCAAGCATTGAAGTCTCCTCCAATGCATAAAATGTGTGTATAAACGAATGTTGATGGTGGAGGATGGATGGAGGCAAGTTGGGCTCCTTCAATAAGAGACGACATCATCCACTTCGAGATTAGGCTTATGTTTTTGCCATTTAGAGCGTTGCTGCAATGTCGTGAGAAATTCATTATGCCAACGTTTCCAAAAGCCTTGTTGCATTGCCTGTAAAAGAGACTAATTAGTGGTTATTGAAATATGCGAAAGATCATCAGGCTGGGGAACTGCGGAGTATGCTTCCCCTATTAAAAAATGAGAAGGTGTGAGGGCTATAGAGTCAAGGTCAGATGTCTGCCATAGGGGTCTTACGTTTAGTAAAGCTTCTATTTTCGAAAGCAAGGTGTACATATCCTCGTAGGTCAATTTGGTGTCTCTAATTACTCGTTAAAGATGTAATTTAATCGATTTTACACCAGACTCCCACAAACCCCCAAAATGGGGTGAGGAGGGTGGTATAAATCTCCAGCTGATATTATCCTTGGCTAAATAGTCCATGGTAATAGTGCGATGTTGTTGACTGCAAAAATGTTGATAAAGCTCGTTCAGAAGTCGCCTAGCGCCATGAAAATTTGTCCCGTTATCACTCCAAATCTCGGTCGGTTTCCCACGACGGTCTACAAACCGATCCAGGGCCAAAAGAAATGCAGCCGTTGACAAATCACCAACGAGTTCTATATGAACCGCTTTTGTTACGAAGCAAACGAATAGAGCTATATATAGAATTTAGGATTTCTTCCTCGATTTAAGCGCAAGGTGATTGGGACAGCATAATCGCAGCCGACCTTGCTGAATGGACGCGAGTATCGAACGCGTTCGCCAGGAAGACTTCCCATTAGTTGTTTAGCTGTCGACTGTCTTTGTCATAAGCATGTTACACAATCATGAACAATTCCTCGGCAAAGATTTCTGCCTCCAAGAATATAAAATGAGTATTTGGTTAGAGCGAATAAGAGAAATACACCCGCATGCAAATGTTTTTTATGTAAATGCCTTACGATAAGTTGTGATATTGGATGGGACTTGGACAAAAGAATAGGATGCTTTTCGGAGTATGTTAAGTTTGAATTTTCAATGCGGCCACCAACTCGAAGCACACCAAGAGAATCGATGAATGGACTTAACGACAACAGTTTGTTTTTCGATGGTAACTGTGAGTTTTGTTTTATGGCAAGAATTTCATTCCGGAATAACGAATTTTGCGCACTCTTGATAAGTTGAATTTTTACTAATGCTAATTCTTTAGTTTGTAGAGCTTCTAATTGGCGAATGTTTATTGATACACGCAATTGTTGACGAAACGTAGAATGTAGGAAGTAACGCGAACCGATTTATACCAACTTGATGTATTGAGCAAAATACTTTCGAATATATTTAATGCTACTATAGTTAATACAAATACCTGTGCTGGAGATGATTTCCTCACTTCCAGATGAGTAAAGTCTATGTCCTCCATTTTTTAGCACGATGAGGGCAGGGCCACTGACTCCTTTCTTCACTCAGCCATCGAGCTCCATTCCACCATATTGATTGGAATTGATGTGAGGATTTCCGATGTCCTGTTTCCTATAAATACCGACAATTTTTTTGAAGGGCCGATAGCCATTGGAGTACTATTGATGAATCGGTCAAGCAAAGATTTTTATGTTAGGTTCCTGTAATGAGATCTTGATTTTATTCAAAAGACGCGTTAATAAAAGAGCGCCACATAATTTAAGCCTCGGGAGAGGCAACACCTTCAAGGGAGCGACCTTTGTTTTGGCTGCGACTATAGTAACCGATGTTGAGTTATCTGTATTAATGCTTCTACAGTACGCAACTGCCGAATAAACATCTAAAGATGCGTCGCAGAAACCATGAAACTCCCACTTCTCCTTATTAGTTATCATAATTCTTGGAACAAATATCAATTCGACGAGGGGTAGTTCATTTCTCATTGTGTTCCATTGCTTTGCCAAATCGTCGGGTACTTCTTCGTCCCATTTAAGCTGCATTCTCCAAAGCTCTTGGAACATGATTTTAATTGCTATAACGATGTAGATGTGCTGGAATGTGGTAACTTGACCTTGTATGAAAAGCAATCGCGCAATGAACACCATTGTAAGCCAAGCATCTTGACAGCATTTGAATCTTCGAAATCAACTGGAGATACTCGTAATTCCCGTTGATCTTCAGGTATTGAGATTAGAAGTGTCCAGCAATTCGTTGTCCATTTACGCAAATTAAACCCTGCAGATCTTAAACCATCAACTAACTCTGAACGTATGGCAATCACTTCTTCAATGGTGTCAGCACCTGTTACAGATGTTACAGATGCACGTGGATGTGTCTTTGCTAAATCTACAGCTAGCTGTAAAACACGTACTGCAAGAAACGGGGCAGCCGAGGTTCCATACGTACGATTAACAGTGAGTACGCGATAATGTTATAGAGTATCTTCTGGATTTTTGCGCCAAAGAACCTTTGATAATCCGTATGTTGTCGTAGAACGAAGATTTGTCTGTACATCTTTTCGATGTCACCTGTAATTAGGTACGCATGGCCCCGGGATCTTAGACAAATTGAAAATATGTCACGCTGAATGGTGGGACTAACAAGCAAAGATCGCTTAGAAACATTAAATTATACGATTAGGCGGAGGCATCAAAAACGACTCGAATCTTTGTGTTACTACTGTAGGATTTAAATACGGCATGATGCGGTAGGTAGTAGTTTGGTTGGTTTGCAGTTTACGAAATTTCAGTTTGGGAGATTTCTTCCATATGCCCAAGTGTCAAATATTCATTAATAAAAGACGAATACTGGTTTTTTAAATCAATGTTTGAATTCAATTTCCTATCGATTGAGTGAAAACGGTTGAGTCGCCCTCAACGAATTTCCAAAATTAAACTCTGTACAAGGCTTAAAGGGTAATTGGACCTCATATTTGCCATCTGTTCGCCGAATATGGGTTGCAACGAAATTTTGTTCGGCTTGTTGCTCATCTAACGATGCAGGTGTATCAGAAGACTATTCTTCCAATCTCCAGAATCGTTCTAAGTCAAATTCCTGACTTCGATCTAAACGAGTGCAATGAGTACTTATTTCAGATTCCGATGGCGAGAACTGAGAATAGCTACCAGCTACAATGGAGCCGAAAATGGTTGGTATCGATACTAAGCCTCCGTCAGCTTCTGTTCTTCCCGTCCCTTTAAAGATACTGAAGAACTTATCAGCTCTTAGCAAAATATCTATTGGACCAGGTTTGTAAAATTGAGGGTCTTGGAGATCGATTGGGAATTTGTTGAAAGAAATGAATTCAAAGGTAATCGGGCGAAGAGAGGAGGATATTTTAGCTAAAACGTAGTAGTTGGCTTAGACGTAATCGGAATTATGTCGCGAATTGATTTTTAACTTTATTAATCCGTTGGTTACTCCAGCTAATGTGGAGGCGATTCCCAGAATTGGAACACGATAATGCTTTCGGGGCAATCCCAAGCGTTGAGCCACTTTCTCTGTTACAAACGACACTTGGGACCCGGAATCGAGCAAAGTCCTAAGAACGATATTACGAGTATTTCCTTGAATGTCCTTGATAACCGCAAGCGCGGTGGGTAGGATGGTCGAAATTTGGCGGTTAGATTTTAAAGCTTGCGGAGCGACGGTATTTCAGGATGGATAAAGGTGGACAACTTCAGCTTGTGGAAAAGAATCGGTTTGGCTTTGTGCTGGTAGATTGAGATACACCAATGTATGGTGACGCGAGTTACATTGGCGACAAGAAAAGTTCGATCTGCATCTATTTGATGTATGGCTTCGCCTCAAGCGATTGAAGCAGATGGATTTGTTGTTAACGAATTCGCGACGATCTACTGTGGGTAACGATTTAAATTCTTCGCATCGAGAGAGGGTATGTTCACATTTGCACTTCGGACAATATTGCGCAGGTTCTACTAAGTGTGAATGAATGGAAATTCAGCTCCGAGTTTGCGATCGAGAATTTGGTATACACGACTCAAGACAGGAGCACCGTTTTTGCTAAAAAGTTAAAAGCTCATCAATTTCACTGTCAGCTTTTGACCCAACTTCTTCTGCCCAAGCTTTCTTTTGTATCGTAGTCTAGTTTTTGGATTAATAGATATATAAGCCATGGGTCGCTACGCTTCGTCTGCCCCATCAGAAATTTTCCGCAGCATGTGGATATTTGGTGTAATGCACGAGGGCAGCGATAAGAAAGACTGTATGAAGGATTGAACAATTAGAAATTTTTGATCGTATCGTCCTTCTAATCTTTCCCAGCCTCAATATACTCGTAATTCGACTCAGAACACGATATGTGTTTTATTAAGTTTGCTGCATCATCACGCAAAAAAGATTTATGATAGTGCATTTTTTGGGTGCACGTAATGGTTGTATTGGAATCTACTGTTGCAGTAAACAGGTCTCGGAGGGCAGGCCAATCTTTATAATCTCCGGTAAAATTAGGAATATTTATTTTAGGCAAATGTACGGATTTTGGTGGAGCGACATGTGAGTTATCTTTAATTGATGTCGAATTTGCGTAAGTTCACGATTTTCGAGTTGTTGTTTTGCGGGTTGTGATTCAGCCTTTAAACGTTTTATAGCGTCAGAAAAAAACAAATGAGCATAAAAATATTTTTCTTCATATTCCGGAAACTCAGGTTCACGGGTTTTCGATAAAGTTTAGGAGTTCATTTTGCAGGGTAACAAATTCTTGAAATGCTTCATCAAGCCTTTTTATACGAACTTCAGGGGTTGATAGGGATGTAGTTTCATCAATCGTATCAGCGAATATTACTAACGACGTAAGACAACCCTTTACACGGCCGCGTTTTGCAATGACCTTATTCATTTTTATTGATATGAGTTAACGGATGTTAAATAGATTAATTCAAAAGGGTTCAATATAATGGAACGAAAAAGTTTATGAACGCGACATGATTTAAAAGCTTGTTCCGTTAGCACCAAACGTTTTTGTGTACAGTTTTCTGAATATATATGTATACATATGTATGTGTATACCACGCGATTTTAACCGAATTGATTGTTTCTGGGAAGTTCAATTTTAACTGTATTAATAATTTTCCATACGAAAATCACACCATGTATAAAAATGAATGTATTTGTTAAAAAAAAAAAAAAGAAAAAAGAATATCATGCGCAATAAGGTTTATTATATGTGATTTTAAATATCATATAAAGTTTAGTAACTGTTTGTATAGTATGTAAATTAGATGCACATATATATGGTATAGATGGCGAGATTTTGTCACTATTGTTGTTATTGGGATAAAATAGTAGATTAACGGACAATCGTGCGTCTAAATGTACGTATACATATATGAAAGGACGTTTAATTATTTTTTTTTATCACTTCACTTTTATTAATCCGGCTTGCGAAGGACCAGAAAATATGATGATAATTTTAACGAAATATTAATTTTGTTAATTCATGCGTAAAATCATACAAACCAAACATACATTTATACCACCATACATGATCTCCTGACCTTGACTAGCAGCGTTGACGATGGCCAAATTCCAAGAGTGGGTGATGTGGTGTATGGTGTGTGAAGTGTGGTGTTTTTTATTAATTGTATATCTTAAAACTAAGTGTGATTTTGTTTCAATTATGTACTGTAAATATTCACTTGTAACAATCTTAACTGTATGAATATAATGTCTCAAAAATGTGTGTACTCTACAAGGTTAAAAGGTGTATATAAAATGTGTGTATAATTGTGTGTAGAACGAATGTGCAATTGTTACAATTTGTGTATGAAAATTAACTGTGCTTGTTGACTGCTTGATCACGAATGCCGTGAAACGGTAATGCATGTTTTAAAGAAAGCAAAATTTAGCGTTACAATTTTGTGCAAAAATATTAACTGTACAAATATATTAGAAAATCACAAATAAACGATAGTGGAAAGCTAATGTTGTAATAAGGTGGGTTTGTCGATGTTTGGCATTTCTGGTATGTGGTTTACATTTTCGGACAGAAACACTTTACTCTCTCGCGCTCTCATCATCCGAATTAATTTACACGCACTTCTAATTTAATAAACTGTCAGTTCAATCAGCTGTTTGTTAAACTCTCTCAATTTTCTCTCGCTCACTTTGAATTCGATTTTGGATAATTTCATATAAACACCACCCTTTCTGTGTCTATTGAACCAGTGCGCATTAAGCGGCCTGTAAACGCTAAAACATAGTGCAAGTAAACATGTAAAGCAAACCAAGTTTTAGCTGATGTTGATCGTCTGCGGGCTGTTACGTGTACCAATTTTTTGGTCTCACCAACGTCAGAATTTGGTCTCACTACAATCAAAACTGGTTTGATTTTCGTCGATGTTTGTGGGCTTAGTTTTGTGTTGCTGATACAATGTTTGAGTGTCTGCGCTCTCATCTGTCAACATTTACTCGAGCAAGCCATTTTTTTTATCAGTGAATTTCGTCGTGTCGACACAAAATGATCGAGAAAAAATGGCCAACATTCCAATTACTGATGTCTGGAAAGAATTATTCGAGTGTTTTCACAGTCTACTTGACAGCTTTTGGCAAATGGAGAGATATGTTCAATTATGTTGGAGTGAATTGGTCTCAGCGTGTGCGAGTTTTAGTGGTACCATGTTTACTACTACTAGTACCATGTTTTAGCGTTTACAGGCCGCTTTAAGCTGTCATATAAACTGGGTAATTGACGCACATACCGAGAATGGAAAGTTTTTCGGTTTCGACTATGCAAGTGCCATTCATGAATAATGGCTGGGTATTTAAATTTCGCTTTAACGACAGCAGACATCATTGTGTTTTGGAAACATTCCAAGTCCCACTCTCTTGATAGCTCCCGCTCCGAAAGTTAGTTTCTTATCTATTGAAAAAAAGATTCATCGATCCCAAATACACACATTTTCGATAAAAGTGTCTGATGCCAAACTCTGTGAAATGCCTTAGAAATATCAAGTGCAACTATCTTGCTCTTGCCAGAATGATGAAAGCTTTGGTTCCATTTGTTGGTGAGACATGCCATCAAATCACCAGTGGACCTGTTGCTACGAAAACCGTACTGCCGGTCATTGAGAAGTTTTCGGGTTTCGAGATATTCCATGACCTGGTAAAGAAGGGTCGTAAGTGCAATGGGTCTTTAGGAGGAGAGAGAAAAAGATTCGCCTTTGTTAGGGACGGCCTGGAAAAATGCTGTTTTCCATATGCTCGGAAGGAGTTCCAAAGAGTAGGATTGATAGAAAAGCTTACGCAGTGGTTTTACCAGCGTGGATGACCACCTCTTCAGAAGAAAGGGAGGTATACCATCTGGACCAGCGAATTTATGTATGTTGAGATCTTTAAGAGCTCTTGCTATTACACAAGTGCGATAGTGGATTCGTCACATTGAAGATTCGACGCACTCAAGTGTAGGCGGAGACAAAGCACAATCTGGAAGTGTTGAACTGGGCGCAAAGTGTGCAGCAAGCAGATTGGCCTTGTCCAAAGAGCTGACAGCTGGATTGTCATCCTCGTTGTCGAGGAAACATAACGACAGTTAAAATTTTTAAAGAAGCTGTTAAGTCCGCTCCAATTGGCTTTCTCGTATTGCCATACTGTTCTTGTAGGAATCTTTTCTCTATCTATACTTTTCTCTATCAGGATACGAGAAATTAGCTGATATAACACAGTGGTCCGACGAGTATAGAGGGGAGAGCACATCTAAGGTGTACATATCAGGGTGAGAAGTTAAAAACAAGTCCAGGGTCTTGGCGGTATGACTATCAACGTTTGGTATTCGTATGTGCTCATTTACAAGCTGGGTCATGTTATTTTCCTCAGCGAAGATCTCAACAGACCTTCCTATGAGTGTTGTCCAAAGAGAATTATGTATATTGAAATCGCCCTAATCACGTTTTCAGTATGAGGATGCAGGGATACAATTGTTTGTATGGAGTCAGAGAACACATCAAGCTCAACAAAGGGCTTTTATAAGTTAAGCAGTAGTGGATAATTTGCTTATGGAGATGGAATTTTAACCACAGGAAATTGAATTGTGGATTAGAACAGGGACTACATTGTGGTGGAGGTTCGTAAGCTACATCGATACGCACGTAAATGGTGAAACCACTCTGAGAGGATAATAATAGCACTAGCTCGTAGCCATGTAGCTTCAGATCAGAGTGATCTGAGAGGTGTAGGCGGGGATCTATCTGTGTTTCACTAAGTGTCAAAACAGCTGGTCTGTACTTACAGACATACATACCACACATAATAAACTTTTTGAAGAATGTAAAGTTTAGCTATAAATTTGTCTGGAGTATGACATTAGATATTTTTTTTATACTATTCGTGTAGTCGAACCAGTTCAGGTTATTATCCAATATAACTCCAAGATATTTAAAAGATTGCACAATATTCACCTGGAAGCAATTGTCAGCGCAACTAATAGATGCCTTGTTATTAAATTGGAATTTGGACAGCTAGCAGAATGGTAAAATATTTCACAGTCAGGGAGAACAAAAGAACCCGTAAGGCTAAAATACATCGTTTTGCCTTTTTTGCTGAGACTCATTTTATGAGGAAGCAACCAGCTTCTTACAATGTTTAAATCGAAATTAATGTCAGCTATCAAGTCGTGAGGGGACTTGCAACCATATGAAAAAGCAATATCGCCCGCAATAGCAGTTGGTTTACCCTTAAATTTCTGATCAAAGATAGAGTTAATGTAAATCAAAAATAGGACGGGACCTAGGACCGAGCTTTGAGGTACTTCAGCAGTTAAGCTATATAGTTTTCTGTAATTATCGTTAATATTCACTTTTTGTTTTCTGTTACATAAGTAAGAAGCCAGCCATTTATAAATAAAGTCACGCATTCCTATATTACAAAGTTTACATAAGAGAAATTTGTGATCCACTAGATCAAATGCCTTTGCTAGGTCAATCAAAAGCCCACCCGTGAAAAGACTTCCATTAATATTTTCATAAATTTCACTGCAGAATTTCAGAAGTGCATTTTCTATGGATTTACCAGCACGGAAGCCATATTGACTAACACAAAAAAGTTTTGTTTGTTTAAAAAGCTCAGAAATCGAATTTTCATCAAATTTTTAAATATTTTATAACAAACTGGTAAAAGAGATATCGGTCTATAGTTGTTTAGATCGCAAGGGTTAGAATTTTTGATGAGCGGAATAACTTCTGAAATTTTAAGTGAAGAAGGAAATACTCCAACATAAATGCTTTTATTAAAAATTTGAGCAAGCACATCAGTAATATAAAATGATATGTTTTTAAAGACAACGTTCGAACATCTATCATCTGCTGAAGAGTTGGAATTTTTGAGTGAGTTGATGATGGCGAGTAACTCAACAGAAGATAGCGGAACAAAGACAAAACTTTTATTAGAAATAACCTCATTTATAACATCCTTATCACAAATAAAAGTTATGCCATTACACAAGAATTCTACGGATAAATTATTGGCTACAAATACAAAAAAGTCATTAAAACTATTAGCAACCTCAATAGGATCTGAAATACTCACATCGCCAACTTTAATTGTTGTCTGCTTAATGACACGTAGATTACCATTGAAGAATTTGTTAATAATATTTCATTCTCATTTAATATTACTCTTATTTCCTTTTAACTTAGTTACATAATAGTTCTCCTTATAAATTTGTATTTCTTTAGAAATATCCTTACACATCTTGTTGAGTGAAGGTTTAAGTGCTTGCATTTTTTCTTTAACTTACTTTTCCCATTTACTTTGCTCAAATGATGCTCTGTCATCCAACCTTTTAACCTTTTTGGATTTATTGTACTATTAGTTTTGACTAAGGTGGAGGTAAAAGTATCAATGTGAGAACTACGTTTCAAAACAAAGTTGTCATAAGCCTTAGACGGGTCGTTTTCGTTGTAAACGTCAGACCAAAGTTCAAACCGTTGAAGTAAATTGAGTTTGGCAAATTCAATTTCAATGGCATTTAATCGAGTTCGACAACCGGAACGTTGTATGTATGCCGAAAGTGCATACATTTGCTATCGATGAACAAATTACAACAAATTACTATTCGGAGCGTTGAATTCAAATCATATATGATACTCACAAATTAACGTTAATATTCTCCAGGGCTTAACCCGGTTTAACACCTGTCTCGCGGCATTTTATTTAATTTTATTTATTTTACCACAATAAAGTAATAGAGAAATCCACATACATCAAATCAGCTTTTATAAAAATTACATCGAATTTAAATAATAGCGAAGTTTTTTTCAAAATAATATGGATATTTTTGCTGGTATCAGCATACTTTTATCCTCAACTTCCACCACTTGTTTTAGAATCCGAGACAATAAGGTGACACTAGCTACAGCAGCATGCCGAGCGCCAGTTCATATCGCCGAGCTTCGAGTTGAACATATTTCTCAATAGATAACTGTCTGCTAAAATATTTAACGAAACAACAGGCATTCAAAAATACTCAGAAAGTGACAAGCTCTTCCAAAACAAAGGAAGAATAGTTTAATATTTTGATATAATTATATGCGAAGCCTTAGGGACTTATCTGCAGAAGTGTATTATTTTATTTATAAGATGTAATGAGTACAGCTGATTATATGTATATATCTTAAGGAAATTTTATTGTTTTGCATTTTTTTAAAAAAGAAGTTTAGGAAGATCTCTAAGTTAATTTGGGATTCCACTAAATATTTTTGGTACTAAGTAATCCATCATATCTCCATCTACCGTATTCATTCCAAAATGTATACCACACATATTGTAACATGCTTGTTGTCTTCTTTGTTTTGATATTATGTTGTATTGGAGTTTTATAGCTGCTGTTGTTCCAGAACTTTGAAATGATTTCCATCTCGTGAAGTTGCTCAATATTTAAAAATTTCATCTGGCACTGATACGTTGTCGGTCTTAATGTTGCCCTAATCTTACTTCATGAATTGTTTTGTGGATTCTTGTTTGTCGTTAAAGTGGTCCAATATGAGAGACTTTTCCACAAGCTAATATCCCATGTCTTAATTGAGAAGAACAACTTCCATACAATAGCTGGTTAGATCGAACAGTGCGAATGTTGATCGTCAAAGTTTTGCGTGTAACGCTCTTATATGGTAGCTGCATTTAAAATTATAGTCTACTATAACGCCCAGATATTTACACGTTGACACATGTTCTATCAGTCGTGTTGCACTTGCACACCGCTACCGGCTCAAAAAATAATTTGAGTGTAAATTACAACAATAACACCCCGATGTATGCTAAGTCAATTTATATACGCTATCTATTGTACTTAGCGCTTATGAGGAGAACATGATCTTGACATCATGATATGATGGCATCAAACTCCTTCTGCATTCTTTTGGACGTTGTCTCCGCACAACTATGGCTGACAACGATTGCTGTATCATCTGCGTATGCAAATCCCGTACTCTGCTGAAGAATGGAAAGAAGATCATTAACATATTATTATACAAATCAAGGGCCCAAGTTTCGGTCCCTAAGGTACTCCATATGATGTATCCCCGTGATTGCTGAAATTATTATTAATTTTTACTTTGGAACTTTGGTTTTCCAGGTTGCTTTTAAACCATGCAAGAATGAATACTCTTATGCCAATTTTTTCCAGTTGCCGCAGTATATTATACTTTGGTGACAGAGGGTGTCGAATCCTTTTTTTTAAATCAATGAATAGTACAATAATATTGTGGCTCCTATTCAAACTCTTATTTATGTGATTAGCGAAGTCTTCTAACAGTTGCTTGGTGCTCCTATTTTGCCGCAAGGCATATTGATACTTTCTGTTGAATGATATCAAGCACATAAACTTGTTATCCTTGATGAGTAGTGAGCAAAGCACGTTGAACTTGTTCACTGGTTATAATAATCGATGTGAAATAATCACGCCTTGCGTTTGATCCATCAATGAAAGATTGACCTTTATTGTTGGGCCGAATGCCTCTTTTATACTTATAATTAATTACAAATAAATGCTTACGTAAACTAATCTACTTAAACAATGAAATAATAACATGCATAATGCTACGGTGAGTCAGCAAGGTAGCGATCGTTGTCCCCAGCCATGCTGACGTTTGGTAAAAGATGTTATAGCTGAGTTGGGTGAGCGCGAGACTGTTGTCCCCTTTATGCCGACTGTTATTTGTTTATGTTGCTGGGTAGGGTGTTCATTGCACCCAATGTGTTTCTTAACACTTTTATAATATATCGGATCTTTCTAGGTATTGACTTAACCAATTGCATAGAACTTCTTCTAGTACTTTATCTACCGCTGACAAAATGGAAATAGGGGTGTAGTTCAGTATGTCGCTTTCTTACAATTTTTTATATATACATACGTATATATATATATTTTTTTTTAATAACTTAACACTCAAGTGGGTATGAATACACTTAAAGTGCCTGAGCACGTGTTAAGTTTTTTGGAAAATGGGATAGAGATGTTTGGGCTCAGTGGTTATTTCGTTCCATGGGTGGCATCCAACATTTAATGGGGAGACTAAATTCTTAGTGGAGGTTGGCTTGTTGTTGATTTCTAGTCAACTACTCATCATACTTGATTTTCGTTAAATGGGGTTCGAACACCGAACCTTCCGATTTGGAAGCCACTCCACTACCACTTGAGTCACGGCCACCCCGTGGTAACTACAGGGGTTTTGAGTATTTCAGAAACTACGGATTGTGATAAGCTCTTATCGATGAACTTGCACAATATTGGCGATAATGACAAGCACTTTACTTAAAGTCTTGATCTTAAGTCGTCTATTCCTGCATATTTCTCGTCACTAAGTCTGTTTAAGGGGTTAGGCTACTGTAGGATTTGTTTTTTAGGGTTTTTTTTTATTGCTTTCAATGGTCCCTTTGGACCTCAAAAATGATATCCCAAAAGATTATGGCCGAGAAATATCTCAAAGTACTTGTTTTTCAAAGTGTAGTACAAGGCCGCACCGTACAAGTATGTAGGCAGCGAGCCTCTTATGACTGTAATGAGGGACGGTGTTTTAGGGGTCCAGAGTAGGTATACGGCAGATGTTTTTGAAGCTATTTGCCACGTGTTCAAACTACCGGTTGTTTCGTCTTTTGAAACGTCGGTTTCAGTCAGTTTCGTACAGTGAGACCTTGGAGACCGTTTTTTGTTGTCGATAACTGTGCTAACTTTTTTTTTGCTTTGTGATTGTAATTGGTTTGAGTGACAAAATGTATTGTGGTCAACAAGGTGCAAAAGAGACACGTACATACAGCAAGAGACCGAAAATATCTGAAAGAAGACCGCTGTATCGGCACCAAGTGAAATGAATGCTAGTACATCCGCGAAAAGATTAAAGCAATTGGAAGTTATGTGCGATATTGAAGTGAATCCAAGTTCTGGTTATTGCAGTTTTTTCAGCTATTTCAAACGGTGTCGTTTTTAAAGTGTGCAAATCGCAAGTGAAATTTACGGAAAGTGATAAGCGCTCTTTGGGATTCAAATTAGTAGTGTCCTGTAAAAAATCTGTACAGACTGAGATACCTAGTAGTCCATTTATTGAAAAAGGCTATGAAATAAACCGTAGAATTGTAGTTTCCATGCGATTACTTGGAATTGGTTCCCACGCAATAAAAAAGTGTTGCACACTCATGGAATTAGCTCGGCCTATGTTTCACTCTTTCTATAATAAAGTTGTCACAATAATTTCAATTGCAACTAAACTAGTTTGCAAAAACAGTATGATGAAAGCAGCGAAAGATGAGACAACTATTTCTATAGAAAAAGGAGAAAATGGAATTGTGAGAAAACGTGAATTTACGTCCTTGTTTGGCTTAGTGATTCTTATTTACAAAAATTGTAGACTGCGCAGTGAAATCAAAATACTGTAAGGCGTGTGAGTACTGGAAGAATAAGGAATATACCGAAGAATACACGGAATGGACACAAAATCATAAAGATAAGTGTGATGTTAATCACGATGGATCAAGCTTTGCATCAGGTAAAATACACCTCGCTATATTGTTGACGGTGACTCTAAGACTTTTAAAGGCATTACTGATGCTAAGTCCTATGAGAATGTCACTTAACTCAAGAAAGAGTGTATAGATCACGTTCAAAAGCGAATGGGTAACGTAATTTGAAAAAAAAAATACAAAAGTTTTCGGTGGAAGGGGCAAATTGACAGGAAAACTAATTGACGAACTCTCTATTTATAAAGGATTATAGTTTATATTATATTATAAGCTATAAATAGTTTGGCTGAGTACAAACATATGCGAGCTCTTCCAATTGAAGTGCATGAAGCTATCAAGCTAGTCTACGAAGAATTGACCAGAGATGATCTTCTTACTCAATGAATCGACGTTTATCCTCGAAACTGTAATGAAAGTTTTAATTCGACTCTGTAGGCATTGGCCCCAAACTCCATTTCTAGTGGTAAAACTGGGTGGGTACAGCTATGGATATTGCAGTTTGGGAACAGCTATGAAATGTGCTTAGAGATTGACAAAGAGCGCATAAAGCTTGTAGAAAAATCACTGTCTGAAGCTACAAAAGAGTGGAGGATCTCATTAAAATCCAATAAAAAGGAAATGGAAGAGCAAGACACTAATCTAGAGAGCCAAGTATATGGTGAAGGCATCGCGGAGTAAAGGTATTGCTAAATTTGTTATGCCTTTCTATATCTTAAAGTTTTAAACGTGTTTATCTCAAAACTCCATTTTTCAAGTTGGCCGCTTCCATAACTTTAAGTATTTTCAACAAATTCACTTCAAATTTTAACTAGATCTTTAAAAATATAATGCCTATATAAGTACGTAGGATTTTTTTTTATATGGCATAATTCATTTGTTATTAACAATTTTCTGGAGATTTTTCTGCGAATTTTGCAAGTTTGACTTTGGATGTACGCCATTCGCCTAAAAATCAATATATCAAAACAATCCTACGCACTTCTCTAGCTGTTTTTATGTACAATAAAAAAAAATATATATGACTCATCATAATTCAAAATTTACAGGAGCTCTTGGTACGGCCGTATACCCTTCCAGAAAAGAGAGGTCATCTGAGAAATGCTGCATAGCCGCCATTCTTAAATAAATTATTCCATAAAAATTATGTTTAACAGTCAATCGTATGTACAATAAATTTCTACCTTTGTAAACTCGATTTATTTTATATTTTTCTTAAAAAAAAATACAAAAAAAACTTATTTTTACGGCCTCCAGAGTATCCTAACCCCTTAAAATATACTGTATTATATGGCATACGATTAGTTGGTGGATGCAAAAGGTAGGATGGATAATGTAAGTGAATTGTAGTGCAGAAGCACTAGATATAAGCGATTTAATAGTGACACTCTTTTGGAGCTCACCGACTCGCGTATAGCCGCAGTAATCTCTTCACTTGCGGCATTTTGCTGTCTCACGAGCACGGCAACGTTATGGAGTAAATTAAAAGAAAATTGGAGATTTGAAAACGTTGTAGAAGGGTATAGCATTCCACTATTAAATGGTAGACAATCTGGAACACCTTGAAATTGAAGCAACCGCACAATGAATATAAAACAATAATAAAAACTAAACGGACAAATACGAGTACTATTCTATTTTTCATACAAAAGTCCCGTTTACCATCAGAAAAGAATATTGCAATGCCGTAATATCCGAAAAGATTTAGAGCAACCACAAGAATCAATCAGGAATGTTCACCCGGAAAGAGTCACATATTTTTTGAACTTCTCAGAGAATGACAGGAGATCCAATGCCTATACATATAAAGGTTAAAGCGACACGAGAAACTGTTGCAGCTATTATCACTTATAATAAAAATGTGCGAGCAAGTTTCAAATAGTCGGCAGCGTAATATAATCGTGACGGTCAATATGGATTGGTTTAAGTCGAGTAAGTATTTTTGCTTTATAGAACCATATGCGAATACACATTGACATCAACTGAAAATGACAAATGTCAAGGATTTACGATCGAAAATGTGTCACAATCTACGTTGAAGTTTTAGTACCAGCCATTATCAAGAATATAAAATATTTGCGCAGCAGTAATCGAGAAATACAGGATAAATTAATAGTCAACAATTATTCCCTTGTTCGATGTAGGAGAAGTATATGGTAAAGAAATAAATGAAAAATTGAAAGAAATATCGCACTCGAACGAAGTAGATTTTTCAGATGGAATTAGGAATCTTAGATGGTTTAACAGAATACTCTATCAAAAACTGTGCTCCGAAAGCAGCACATTTTGAATATTGTCTTTAGACTGTTTTATAAATCATACAAAATTGGTTGCCTCTTTAGGAACTGGTTGCCAATTATCGCAAAGATTTTATCAGTTTGCAAAATCAGAGGCCCTGAATAAATTTTTGGAAGCCTTGTCCAATATCGGACTAATTACAGCAAATTGGTTTCTTTTAGATGCCAGAATGCGCCGTATTAAATTGCATAGGTTCTTTTGCCTAGTCTTCTTGAATTGCAGCGATACCTGCTTTATAAAAGTCAAGAGCATGCGCTAATTCAACTGCTTGGCTGCACGTAGTCAGCCTAGTCAACAAGTTTAATCCAATCAATCATATTCGAGGCCGTAGGATGTTTAATAATAATTACCTTGCGCTATATCGAATCTAACCAACCTGGGCGGGCAGAAGTTTGTTTCAGGCGGTGATGAGCATTCGGATATTTTGGTGTCAGTGACTCAGTAGGGAATACAATTCATAGAATCTACTTTTCACAATGCCTGACTCTGAATTCTTACAGATCAAATAAAATGTAAGAGTTTTGCATGTTGTGTAGACTTTCCAATCACCCAGTATGTCTTTATCCTTCGGTCAATCGAAAATGACACCGGAACATTGTTAACCATCTTTAATGAAACATTTGTCGTTAAATGCTATTTTGTACTTTGAATGTTAAAAAACTTAATAACAGATCTGATGAAAAGATGGTTACTCTAATTCCATTGCTGGAATTCATTGGTAAACTTTTACTTTAAAATGTGTCATACTCAAATGACGTAGTACTCGTACGTTCGGTTCATGAAATACGAGCATAACACTTTCCTTAATTTTGAATGAAATGAGACGTTGCAAACTGGTTTTTAAAATATTAACAGAATTTTTTTTATTGCAATTTCAGATTTCTTTTCATATTACTCGGTCCACCTGGGAGCAACAGTAACTTTCATGAAATTGGTCGTGCAATGGCAACTCTAATGTCCGACGAGATATTTCACGAAGTCGCATACAGAGCGCGAAAACGCGATCATCTTTTAGCGGGAGTAGATGAATTTCTTGATGCAGTCACAGTATTACCACCCGGTGAATGGGATCCCACAATACGTATCGAGCCACCAGCAGCTATTCCCTCACAAGACATTCGAAAACGTCCACCTGAAGCGCCAAAAGAAGAAATAGATGAAGAAGAAGAAGAACAGCGTTTGCGGGAAGTATCAGGTCTATCTCGTAGCGGTCGAATTTTTGGAGGACTTAGGAATGATATTAAAAGGAAAATACCATGGTACTTGTCGGATTTTAAGGATGCCCTTTCTCTACAATGTGTTGCTTCTTGGATTTTCTTATATTTTGCCTGTCTTTCACCAATAATTACTTTCGGTGGTCTTCTGGGAGAGGCAACTGGAAAAAATATGGCTGCAATGGAGTCATTGGTTTCTGGTTTTGTATGCGGCATGGGCTATGGATTTTTCTCAGGGCAACCACTGACAATATTAGGTTCCACCGGTCCAGTTCTGGTATTCGAAACGATTGTTTATGATTTTTGCCAGAATCAAGGATGGGATTATATGACATTTCGGTTTTGGATTGGTACATGGATAACAATAATTCTGGTCATACTGGTGGCAATAGATGCCAGTGCAATGGTGTGTTATATAACCCGATTTACAGAGGAAAATTTCGCTACCTTAATTGCATTTATATTTATCTACAAGGTTTGAGGATAATTTCAAATTTTAAAAAGAAAGTATCTATGTATAAAAGCTTTTCTTTCTTCTTATAGGCGGTCGAAAATGTTTTACTAATTGGGAAAAAGTTCCCGATAAATCCTACAATCCCATATGACTGCGTTTGTACGCCCCCATTGGGCAGCAACCACACCGTTCTGGAATGGGCCAGATATGACAAATCGCAGTGCATGGTATGCAGTCAAAAATCAATAAATTCCAATATGACAATTATTTATTTTCTTTTTTCTTCAAGGTTCGAAACGGTGTACTCTTGGGAGTAGATTGCGACCAGCAACCATCAGCGAATGTCTTCTTGATGTCAGTCATTCTTTTTTTGGGGACTTTTATAATCTCAGTTATTTTGAAGGATTTCAAAAACGCTCTTTTCTTTCCCTCTTCTATACGACAATTTATAAGTGATTTTTCAGTAATTATTGCCATTTTCTCAATGTCTTTCTTGGATGGAATCGTCAATGTCGCAACACCAAAACTGGAGGTTCCTCATGAATTCAAGCCAACTTTGCATGAGAGGGGATGGTTAATTTCGCCATTTAGTCCTAAAAATCCATTTTGGACTCCAATAATTGCAGTTTTTCCAGCTTTGCTGGGTACTATTCTTATATTTATGGATCAACAGATAACCGCCGTAATAATAAATAGAAAGGAAAATAAATTAGAGAAAGGCTGTGGTTATCATTTAGATCTGTTCGTCTTAGCCATACTCATCCAGATTTGTAGTTTAATGGGACTACCATGGTATATTAAAAATGTGTTTATTTTCAATTATTTATGTCACTTTCAATGGTTTTTCTTTTTTTAAGGTTTGTGGCTGCAACAGTGCTGAGTATCAATCATGTGAACTCTTTGAAAAAAGAATCAGAATGCGCGGCACCTGGCGAAAAGCCTCAATTTTTGGGCGTCCGAGAACAGCGTGTAACTCATATATTGATATTTTTGACGATTGGTGGTTCTGTGCTATTGACGCCATTACTTTCTCACATTCCTATGCCAGTACTATTTGGGGTTTTCCTTTATATGGGTGTTGCATCATTGAAGGGATTACAATTTTTCGATAGAATACTCATAATATTTATGCCAGTGAAATACCAACCGGACTACATGTTTCTACGTCAGGTAAGATTTTTAAGCAATTCTCTATTGAAATAAAAATTTTATAAATATGATTAGTCCCCAACATTTTCATATTTTAAATGTTAAATTTTTACTTAAGTGCACGTTATAAGTTAATTACACTGATCGACAAAATTAATAAAAAAAACCTTCTTGTTGCCATGTGATTTCTAACCACTTTGGTTTTCTGAATGCAAATCTGTTTGTTCACGCATTTAATCTGTCACGTCTAGTTTTTGAGATATTGCTATTTAAATAAAATCCCGGTTTTTACATATTAAATACGTATTTATTTTGAAATAAAAAGACTTACACGTATATACTTTTACAATGCAATTTAAATGCATATTGAATTTGGAAAACTAACCTGTCGTAATAAATTAACAAGTATTTGGTAGACTGTTTCTGAATTGATTTCCCAGCAGAAATCAGCTAACATTGCTGGGGACCACTTACTGTACCTTTTTCCCATATGCGCAATATTTTGGTGGAATCTTTCTCCTTGCACCAATATTTTCTGGAAAAAAATCAAAATGCGAATGCAGGAAATTTATTTTTAATGGCATGTTGCATCCCAGTTGTTGATGCGAAGAAAGGAGCTCCTGAACTAGCTCTTCGTAATTTTTCTGCATAATTTTTGCTATAATGTCATCATATCATTAGAGAATTATGCAGCGAAACTTGTCTTGTATTTTGAATAGTTGCCTGAAACTGGAAGTACTGACATCCCGCAATCTGCATTAAATAAGTTAGTTATATGAACAAACAACTCAATTATCAGTGATAACTCGATCAGGTCTGAGTGGTGACAACACAGATGTCTCTACTTATCGCTACCTCCCTGAAAAGGACTCAATCTCAATCAGCATAGATGGACTGAGAGCTACACTGAAAACAAATACCTGGAAATGTGCAAATACAGCTTAGAGAACTTCAGTGCACAATAATGCAAACACAATACGGTCAAGGCCGACGTCAAAGTCTGATCCAACATTAAATTTAGTTGAACTTCATCGAGATACTCGGAGCTCACTTTCTGTGGAGATTTTTTGGCAACTTTCCAAGGTGCTGGCCCAAAAGTTTCAGACAAATCAGTTACAGCTCTATATGCCTGTATAAACACTTATACTGGAACTGGAAGAATTTTCGCTCCAGATTGAGAATTGTGCCATCGAGTTAACTGATCCACTGATTAAAAGACTATAATATATTGCGAAGCTTCATACAGGATCAGATATGAATGAGCTAACTGTCAATGACCTTAGTAAATGAAAAACGGACAGCAGCTTTCGTCTATGGATGTATAAAGCCTAGAGTGCAACGAAGTATACAGCACTGCCTTCGAAAAAGCACTATGTGGTGAGTCGGACAAAAGAGGGATGAAAAACATTGAGTATTATGGTTCTTGCTAAAGGGAGCATAAAGAGCGACTATTTAAATTTGTCATCAAAAACTAAATAATAAGACTTAAACTTCAACATCTAAGTATATGTCTGATTGAAATCTGCATCTGGGCAATATGAATCTGATATGCGCTCACGCCCCCATAGAGCATTTCTACGAGTTCCATATCAAACGCATGAGCCATGAAATAAGCAGCTCATTAAAATCGTTATTGGTGATTTCAGTGTCCATTTAGGAAAGGTAAGTAATTTTGGCTGCATATTTGAAAAACATACCACAACACCACCTTTAAAAGCTCTCCCCAAAATATCCAAATCTGTACAACTGCTCGCATACGGATACATTATATTGAATCTCTCATTACGCACATATTAGACTGTACTCATACAGTACAGTACAGTAGTAAATCGATTAAAATACTCACTAATCACTTCACAAAGAAAGTTAATAAATATTTTAAATAAAATCAGAATCAAGTGTCCCAAGCATCCCAACAACCTCGGGCTGAGAAACATAAGCAAAAGATTATGCTTTGAATTCAAACAAGGTAATTCAACATGCCGTGACAACTATTATAATACTCGTATTTTATAATAAACTAGCCTACCCGGCAACGCCTTGCTGTTGCAAGATTTGACTATGCATAAACTATTAAATATATGCATAAAGTTATGGTATATTATTTCGAATTCATTATTTCAAATTCAAATTGTTTCGGTACCTAAAAAAAATATAAATCAAACTAATAAGCAACCTGGCAGCTATGGAAGATGTAAACCAAGTAAATTTTTCTTTCTTTCTTTTTTAATTTTACATTTTATTAATATCATATTCAAGTACAGTTTGTTATAAATGAGTAATTTATATAGTTCTTAATGGATAATATATAAAAATTAAATTTTCTTTATAAGGTAGGTTACCATTAATACGTATATGTAGGTTGAATTATAATAATTTATAATTTGAATTTAATTATGCGCTAATCGGTGCACAATATTTTTGGTTAACTTGATTTTTGCTAACACAAATAAATCCGCAAATGGACATTATTTCGCCTTGAGACTTGTTTATAGTCATCGCGAAAGACAAACGATTCTCCAGATAAGAAGATATCCATTTTAACAATATGGGGTCAAAACCGAGGGAAGATAATTTAAAAAGGATCAGTTGATGTAATATTTTATCGAAGGCCTTAGCGAAATCTGTAGCAATAACGTCAATTTAGTTGCCATTTTCTAAAGCTGAAAGCGCAAAGGATACGAATTCAACTAAGTTTGTAGTAGTTGATCTACCTTTTAGAAATCCGTGCTGACTGGGTGATATAAGTGACTTGCACTGAAAGCTTAGAACTTCATATAAAAAACTTTCGAACATTTTAGTTATGTGCGAAAGCTTAGCAATGGGACGGTAGTTGGTTACTTCATTCTTTGATTCCTTATAAAAGAAGTCTTCCAAATTTCGTGGAATTCCCCTTGTGTAAGGGACAGATGAAAAGGGGAGGAAAGTGGGTGCGAACGATTGGAGGCACGCTTTTTGAGAAATATTGCTGTTAGCCCATCTGGGCCGGATACAAATTCATCATTGAGATTTTGTAACTTTTCTTCGATAAGGGTGAGATCAAAAGGTTGAGAGAGAGAGGGGCCAATGGAGAAATTGGGAAGTTGAAATAGATGGAGTCGGGTACAAAGAGGTTGTCTGCAAATGACTGTTTAAAAAAGTTTGCAAAATAGTTGGAAATAATATGTGGTGCGGTCGATGATATATTATCGAACGAAAGAGAGGGGGAATAACCGTCTGATTTTCTTTTGTAGTTGACGAATTGATAAAGTGTAATGGTTGGGGGTGGGGGGTGAAAGTTGTCGACAGTTGATAGGATAAAGGGACACAACGTTACTGTGGAGTTAATAGGATCCTGCCTACCGATAGAATTAGCGACGTCACTTACTTGGCACAGGCTTGAGACAGTCATGCTATCAATGAAAAGACATTCCTTGGATGAACTGGCGTTTGACGCGGTAAAAAATAAATGATCATCCGATAGAATCGTCGATGGAATCTCTTAGGTCAATTAGTTGGTCAATTGCTTTAATAGCAAGGATGTAGGATTCAATAGGTTGAGCTGGGAGAATGTAGCAACACATAACGTACAGGGACCTATCGGAAAGTGTTATTTTAATTGAAACAAAGTCAAGTTTAACAGAAGAAGAGATAGCGATGAGAGAAGAGTTGAGGTTATTGTGAATGGCAAGTAGGATACCTCTACATGGAGAATCAACTTTAGGGATGGCAGGATCATTAAACATAGTGAGAGAGTGATCGTCATCTCGGAAAGCATTATAAGAAGATGGAAATAGCTCCTGGCTCTTTATGTCGGGGATCAGATTGGTTTCTGTAAGACCATAGACGTCGAAATAGAAATCGTGTGATTTAGACAAGACAGCACGAGTTTTAGAGCACAATCCTCTTACATTTTGGTAGTAAAATGTAAGAGGTAGTTTGATGCGTGGAGGAGTAGGGGAGTGTAGATGAGATGCAGGCAAAGAAGGCAAGTTATAGTTGCGGAAAGCAGCGAGATCATCCGCAACCTTTTGAGGAGGTCTGTCGAAGATTTCGTGGTACCTGTTGTAAAGCCTTCCTGTTGGATGGAGACCATGACACTTGTCAAGCAAACAGAGTCGGATTTGTCGTAAAGATATGCGAGAAAGAGTCGTATATTTTCGTATATCTTTTTATCCCTTAGCCTAGAGAGCGTAACAGCATTCTGTGTTGTCCATATTCTTTAGGGTTAATTTGACGTTAGACGGCGAAAGGGGATCAAAAATAGGGACTGTGGGCCGTGAAACCGAGTGAGAAAGCGAGCTAAAAGCGGGATTTAAGATATGCGATCTGATAAAGTTTGGGTATTTGGCTCCTGTTGTAAGGTCGAAATTGTTATTTGTTATTATAACAGTTGTTATTATCTGTGGGAGGGGGTGTGGATGGTTGAGCAGTGAGGGTATTAGGGGCAGGGGTTAGATTAAATGAAACGCGTTGGGGCTTGGATGGAAGAGAGGCACTTGGTGCTTTTGTGAAGATATAAACGGGAGGGGAAAAATTGGGAAATATATTGGTTTTAAGACTCCAGTTGGGGTCAGGTTTAGGATGTGGATGGGGAATGGATCTGGGCGATTTATAATTATCTTTTGATGAGACCTTGCTTCGTTTTTTTTCTACGTTTTTGTTGGTTGGTTGATCCATCTATTTGGAGACCCGCATCTTTCCTAGCTTGAGGTTGGTGTTGGATGAGGTAACAAATAACCATTAGTATTTAGCCGGTATATTAATTTTAAAGTTCCGTTTATTTTTGTGGTGAGATGTTGGGAATATTGTGCATTAGTTGATGGTAATGCCATACCTCTTTTTGAAAAATTCGGAGATCCAAGCAACATCTGCATAATTTGGAGCATCTTTGATGAGTAGGGTGGTGAACATCTGATTCGTTGTGCGGAGTCGGTCTAGCCTGCCTTGACACTCTGAAGGTGTCCACATCGTGTTAAATTGTGTAACAAGTTTCCCTGGGGCGGCGACAGGAGGGGTTGGCGTTGGGGCAATTATATCACCATACGATTTTTGAATCAAAGTGCTGGTGCGAGGTGGTGGTGAAGGTTGAGTTGTCGGCACTGGATCTGGCAATGATTCGGCTTCAGTTTGTAACAATTCAACCAAAATTGAAGTATTTTAACTGTTTTGCGGTGGGGGATGGGTTGAAAGACCATCAATTTTATGGCATACTGTTCTAATGAGGTGTTCCAAATCATTCAACACTGTTCTATTCGTGGTGAGTTCATCATTAAGCTCACTGATTTTATCGAATATGATATCAAGCTTGGACCCGTAATGATTTGAGAGTTGGTGATTGGTTGTTGCAGGTTCGAGATGGAGATAGCATCTGGATGATTGAAGATGAATATTGATGTCTTCCCGGAGAGAGTTAATGGAATTTCATGTTTTCTTGTTTGATTCCATCATTGCGGTTCCGATTGATATAAATTCACTTAAGACTGTATCAATGTGGCGCTTGTATGTTTCTTCATTTCTGGATCTTGCACTTTCTAGCTCAATTAAACGCGCAACTTGTTTTTCAATGCTATGACCAAAGTCTTCCCCACATCTTACACTTTGTTCAAAGATTGATAGTTGTCCGTTATCAGTCTGATGAGTGAGTTATGGTTGGATTCATTGGAGTCACTGAGGCACTTGATTGCAAGGAGCACATGTGAGAGGGAAATACTGATACACTCATCACAAAAGAACAGTAGATTTTCGGAGAACTCTTTAAGGTAGACCGTGTTTCCCCTTACAGGCAATAAAATCAGCATTATTGTCGTTAATGGAGCAATTGGTTAATCCACAAGAAGACATGACGAAGACCAGGAAAACAAAAAACAAATTACGGAGAAAAAAATGAAAAATGCACTAAACGCAATGTCGCGAAATGAACAGACTAGTAGGTCAACAATAAAAAAAACAAAAAGGCGAGTCAGCGATAGCAATTATTGGGTAAGAAATTAGGTTATTAGATTGGTTTAAAGCGAAATAGGAAATTCACAAATTATGAAGTAACGTAAGAGGGCGACTGAACACAACGACGGTTTTAACTGCATATACCACATTTTCATAAATAGCAATTTTCATAAATTTTCATAAATTCCGATCAATAAAATATCGATTGGCAAGGCTACCAGTTATTTAAAACTTAACTGGGTACATAAGTAATTGTAAGCTTATCTGATTATTCCTTTTTGGTAGCGAATTCCAGATGCTTGGTTCTCGGTTTCGTCACGTCGAAAAACTAAGTTGGCCAGGGTATTCACGTCACTTTTAGCGTTTCCACAAAGAAAAACTATCTTTAACTACAGTCCATATATTCTGTTTTTTTCCCTTATTTTCGCAATATGTAAGCAACGTTTCAAGACAATTATTGGTTTTTTCATTTTATTTGCTTTCAAGCTCGATAATTGAAACCTTTTTTCTATTTATATCTAATTTTATTTGAAACCATAAGATCATTATATTATCTTTTTCTAATTTGTATTCGAAAATAGTTTATACTTTAAGCTTTTATCCTCGCACTATTAATAATTCGTTTTGATTTATACTTCATGGGTAACTAACACCGCACCCGAACTGCTTGACCGAATCTCCTGCACTGACTCTTCCTTTCAATCACAACCTATTAATTTTGCCTCCATTTTTTTCTTCCTCTTCAACTGGTTCATCAGATCAGATCACATCTTCCGATTTTAGACATCCGCTAATCCTTATCTGTCTCTCTCCCTCTCTCTATCTAATTTTCCGAAAAACTTAGCACGTGCTCCTGCATTTTAAGAGTAATCATACCCCCTTGAGTGTTAAGTTCTTTAAAAAAAAAAACAAATAAAAACAAATCATGCGACTTCGGATCGCGCGATGTGGAAACTAGAACAATTAAAACGAGAGAAACATGTTCCTACGCTGAGATTTGAATCCGGGAACCGACAATTGCTTGCCGGGTTGGTTACCCGCTGACGCAAGTGGTCGCTGCCGTCGATGGTACCAAAATACCAGCACGTAGCGATAGTAGTTACTAATGATGGATGGAAGATTATTCTGAGTTACAAGCAAACGAAAACCCGCTCACTACAACCCATAATACAGTTTCTCATGTGTTCGCTCACTATAAGAAAAACTTTTGAGAAGTAGTTTTATAAGTCGCTGACATATAATCTAGGTCACGAGACCAAAGCTTGCGACGGGAGTTTGCGGATTGGGTTTTTGAACAGCTATCGTGTTTAGGGCGAGGCTCACTTTTGAAATTGCGTTTCTGGAGTGGACCAAGTTAAAAAAGGCTAATGAGACAAAATAATATCGGCAGAAGTGCACCTTTTGGTGTGATCCTCCCGACTGGTCGCATCATCGGTTCTTATTTGTCAGGAAATGAGGTCGGAACTCACATTACTGTCAGTACCAATGTTAGCCGACGATCGGCAATCATTAATGACTATTGCTTTGAAAATATGAAAAACATTGATCAGGGCGATATGTGATTCCAGCAGGATGGCGTTACATGTGATTGTGCCCACCAGCCAACGGAACCATTGACTTACTGAGAACGCAACTCAACGACAAAATTATATTGCAAAAGCGGACCAATGAATCGATCACCGAGATAGTGCGATTTAACGCCGCTCTATTACTATTTTTGGTTTATGTAAAATCTCTCATGTACGAGTATGTATGCTGATAAAGCACATTAGTATGACCTTAGAAGCCTATATGGGTCAATAAGAGACCTAAATGCATAAATTTGTGGCCCAAAATTAGACCAAGAAGATGCGATTCGTCAAAAGAAGCCGAGGAAGCCAGCAAATAACGAAAGAAAATTAGATTCAAACTCAAATTCTGTCGTTATTGCTTGAAAAAAAGTTATACGGCTTACAAATTTATTTTATGAAGAAATCAAAAGGAATAGAGCACAAATCCAAGAAAGCCGAAATTTACTTTTCACCTTTTATATTATATACAATACTAGGTGGGGTGAAAAGTAACCTCCTTGGGAATGAAAAAATTTTTTTTTAAATGTTTTATTCAATATAGTCCCCTTTTAGCTTGATACACTTATTCCAGCGATTTTATATCTTCCTGATCCTGTCCGAAAAGTAATTTTCCGGAAGATCTGCAAAATACTCCTGATTTCCTCGCGTGAGCTGAATTTTTTTTTTTTGATGAGCCATCTTTTGAGGTTTGGGAAGAGATAATAGTCCGAGGGAGCCAAATCGGGTGAATACGGTAGATGCGACAGCAATTGGAGCCGTAAGTCATTGATTTTAGACGTGGTTGCGATGCTCTTGTGCGCCGGCGCATTGTCTTGCAAAAACAAAATTTTTTCGCTTCATGTGAGGCCGTTTTGCAGCGATTTCGGCCTTAAATCGCTCCAATAATGCACAGTAATTCTCGCTGTTGATGGTTTTTCCTTTTTCGAGGTAGTCCACGAAGAGTATGCCATGACAATCCCAGAAAACTGACGCCATAACCTTTCCGACCCATCGAGCCTCCCTTGGCAGCTTCGGAGCACTCGTGCCGTCTTCAGCCCATTACCGGGCACTCATTCTGTTCTCTGGTGTGTAATAGTGGATCCAAGTTTCATCAACAGTTACCTATCGACGCCAAAAGTCCGCCCGATTCCGCATCAGCAAGTCCAAACACTCTTTCGAAGTGCTCTCGCGTTCGTGTTTTTGGTCAGGAGTGAGCATGCACGGCACCCAGCGGCAGGATAACTTTTTCGTATGCTATCTTTGTGGTATCTGCTAGCTCGCGCAACTTCACTTTCCGGTCAGCCAACACCATTTCATGTATTTTTTTAACATTGTCCTCTGTAACCGCATCGGAGGGCCTGCCGCTGAGGACTTGATCGGTAGTGGAGTTGCGGCCCCACGAAACTCTCGAAACCAATATCTGACGGTGTAATCTGAAGGATCATTAGCCCCATAATATTTATCCAACTTTTCTTTTGTTTCCTTCGCCGTTTTGCCTCTCAAAAAATAATGTTTTATGAGAAAACGAAAATCGTTTTTGTCCATACTCAACATGATGCCAAACACGTCAACAACAATCAGCTGCCAAACAAAACTAAAGACAGTATCACACTGAAATTTGGCATGTCTACTTAAATATGAAAGGACTTCAAGGCGCCATAACCTTTTTTGCAGTAGCAGCGCATTCCGGCGGTCAATGAGGTTATTTTTCACCCCACCTAGTATAATTTAACTAGGTTAGTGTTCGAATATTTTTTTTTATTTTAATTTCGTTTTTATCTCAATAAAGATATACCAAGATTAATTTTTTATTAATTTATATTGCTTTTCTAATTTCAGGTTCCAATTAAGAGGGTTCATTTGTTCACCCTTATTCAGTTGGCTTGCCTTATAGTGTTGTGGGTAATAAAATCATTTCAGCAAACATCAATTCTATTTCCGCTTATGCTGGTTGTCATGATTGGTATTCGAAAGTCACTCGATCTATTATTTACACGTCGCGAATTGAAAATACTTGATGACATAATGCCAGATATGATAAAACGTGATGCAGCCGAAGATGATCTAAATCAATTAGAGGATGGCACTGCTGAGGTGGGATTGTTTGACAGATTTTTAATTTGTTGTGGGGCTAGAAGTAGTAATTATACATTAGAGAAAAAGAAGTAATGTTCATTAGCACATATTCCAAGATCATACTTTATTGCACTAAACAAAATACCTCATTTTAAGTCATGACAATTGTATAGTTACAGGATAGAAAAATTATTTAAAAAAAACAATTCATACACTGTTTGCCTTACTTGCTTTTATTTCCAACTCACTGAGTAACCGAACCTACACCATTTTTTTTTAATTGTTCCGAAATCTATGTATTTCTATTTGTTTTTATATGTGTCTATAAATACACTTTAATTTTACATGTACACAAAACAAATTTACAATTACGTATAACAACAAATTTATACAAGCAACGTATCGCATGGTGTGGAGTTAGGCAATAAAATCCACATCCATAATCGACACACACAATTTTGTTAAAAAAAAAAAACAAGGGTTGTACAAATTTGAATCCTTTATGTGTTAAGGATGTTAAGGTTCTGGATTTTGTTTTTTTGTACAAGGTCTTAGTATAGTTTTTATTTGCTTATTAATTTGAGAGCACTAAATGTTTTTTTTATTTACAATATATGATATTTTAAAAAATAATGTAATTTACAAAACTAAAGATATTGCAATAATATAAATCAAGTAAATTTTTTATATTTTCTTATTTTCATCGAACTTGGAATTTCCCAAGGAGAAAACCCATCAAAGATAAAAATACTACAATATATAGAATTTTTTAAAACAACAAAAGCATTCCTATAATATTCCAAATAATGACAAACTAAAATTGTATTCGTAACTTAAAAATGTTCATTACGTCTTACGAGTATATTAATTAAATTTGTGTTCACATTCCAACCCCGAATTTATTATATTATCGTACGAGAAATGTAGGATTATTTAAACAAATTTACTAGATATTATAGGGATATTGTTAAAATTTCACTTACTCGTATATGGTATAAAAAAAATAAATTCGAAAATATTTGTTAAACACAGCATTTCTAAGAGCCGTACAGGCTTATAATTAAACAAAAAACTTTGTAAACATATTACTTCCCGAAGCAAACCCTGGAACCATAAATATGAAGTTACGTTTGATCTGAGAAATGGAATGTTTTCCTAAAATATACGTATCACACATATATATGTTAAATATTCCCGCGACAGTAATATGTGTGCTGTCACTTTAAATAGTATCTACTATGTTAGTTCCACCTTTGTATTGGGAAACTCCTTATGGAAACAGAAAACCTACCGATAAGATGAGAGTTTTGCAAATGTATGAAATTTACTAACTTATTGATGCGACGGGGATGGATTGGCCTTCCGAGTTTCGAAGAGGTTGTACAGTATTTCTTGTTTCTGCTTTCATACTCGTATCTTTTGCAGATTAAAAAATATTTATATTTTGGAACCGAATACAATACATGAAGAACATGTACTCAGTTAACAATATTGCTCCTGTCTATTGGAGGCAATAAGAGCCAGGCTGATGCCGCAGGGCCATAATTTCGGCATATTCACTGCAGTGTTATGCGTTTTATGTGAATTAGAAAAAATTCTTGTGCCACCATGAGCTATCCTCGATCCATCTACGAGTATGTTCATTTCTATCGCGGATTCATAAAAGCATATAACTAGGTTCTCAGTCAATGAACTCAACATTTTATCTGTGATGGAGTACCATTTGGCTGATAATTTTTTTGAAAATTCTTGTTACAAAGTACTGGAATCTCAGCTTTAATCGGATATCGACTACATACTAAAATGCCGTGCATGCGTATGGGTCTGAAAATGGCTATGACTATTCTGTGCATTAACACTATACGATGTACGATGTGTAGGTTAGGTTAGGTTAGAGGTTAGGTATGAGTGGCTGTTGGAAATACCAACCCACTTAGGAGTATTGGCAAATTGAGATGCCACGTGGATCTATGATCCTCTTACTAATGGAGCCAGTTAGAGTTTATAATAAAGCGTAGGAGACTGTTAACGTCTGTGTTTTCTAGGTCGTTTAGGTCGTTGTAGAAGAAAGCTCCTAGATGAAGCTTTCTTCTCTGAGAGAGAGCTGGACATGTACAGAGTAGGTGGGGGATTGTCTCCTCCTCTTCCTCGTCCATGCAGCTTCTACAGAAATCATTAGTAAAAGCGCCAAGCCTTCTTGCGTGCTTGCCTATGAGGCAGTGTCCAGTGATGACACCTATTATGGCGCTGAAAAGTTTCCTATTTAAAAGGATCAGACACTTAGAGCGATTCAGATCCAGCTTTAGCCAGATCTGTTTGGTCGCTAGACATGTTTGCCCAAAAGTCCACCTAAAGTCTATTCTTTTATTGGCATCCAGCTTTAAAGTTAGTTTACACGTAGCGATTGGTATACATATACTACCCTTTTCCGGTAGAATAGGTAGATTGATTCCAATTTTGGCGTGTTCATCGGCTCTGCAGTTCCCTGGAATGTCTCTATGGCCCGGCACCCAACAAAGGTGAATGTTGAACTGCTCTGCCATCTCCATGAGAAATGATCGGCATTCAAGGGCGGTTTTAGAATATAATGTGCGATGTGTAAGGATATTTGAAATGTTTGTGTCCTCTATGGCACTTAGAACTCAGTCTGACGGTTCCTGTTAAAGATTCTTTATTTATTTACTAGGGTATGCTCGCGAGGGGTCTCAAAATCCACCTAGTCTTGTTTGAGATTGATGTTCCTTCCTTAAAATCGCTTCGTTAATGAATGGAAAGATATTTAGCTTAGTGCGAATATGCAATTTCTCTGCAAATGAGCAGTTAATGGCTAAGTCTAAGAAGTTGATGTACCCTAAAAAATAAATCAAGGCTACATTGTACTGATCGCCTAGCGAGGCTAACTTATTTCGGTATTCTTGTAATAATTTCTAGGGGTTTTTCTGCAAACTTGCTGATGATTTTTTTATTACCATTGTTACGTTCATAAGAAAAAAATAGTAAAACGGTATGTTAATTAGGCATTTTCTGGAGAAAAGTGACCTCAAATTTAAAAATTAGCATGGGCAAGAAAAATGGAACAGGCTTAGAAATTGAATATCTGAAGACCGTAACAAAATATCAACTTTATTTAAATGCAATTACTAAGGGTAGTATTTCTTCTAAAAACAAAGTCATCAACGAAGTTTTTACCATTAGTAATAACTGAGCAATATACCAAAGTAAACCTTTCCTTAAATCCTAGATAAGTGATGTCAGCATTGGAGATAGACCCTTACTGTAGAACGATTTTTTTCTTAGAATATACCCAGGAATCATTTCCCTGTATAATCGAAATAGAAATAATTTAAAAGTGGTTCGGTATTGAAGAAAAATGTTACCAATATAACGTTGACGCTTAGCCCTCCAATTACTTTTCAAATCAAAATTCTAAGCTCGCACTCTAAAAGCAAGATTTAAATATGTGTATAAATCTCTTCAATAAACAAAAATACTTATCGATGCCGGTATTGCATTAAATGCATTATTAATTTTTCACATTGCCGACAAATTCTTCTTTTGAACTGTGCCAAAACTGGTATGTCCTTTTTGGGACTCCTTCCTCCTAGATATGATATTCCCATTTATTTTGGTGTCTTGAGCTTGATAAATCCGCTTCAGGGCTTTCCGAAAATATTAGGTATTTTGCATTGTACAGTTTTCTTGTTATGAAGTGCGGCTTTAATCTTTCAGTACTGAAATTTTTCAATCGATCTCAGTTAATGGATGCTAGTATGAGATTATGCTAGTAAACGGTACCCACTTCTAATTTTTCAGAGCACTATTGCCGTAGTAATCCCATACGGTCTATTGTTGCCTCGCATATCCTTGCATATTTACGAAGCTTTCCCAACAGTCCGATTAAGACCATTCCCCTAGCCAACTTACAAAAGTCAATGAACGTATTAAAATCTTGTCATTTTGAACCGGTTTTGCAAACGACTTGCTCATAAGCATGAGTATGGCTTCTGGCTTCCATTTCCTAAAAATGGAGCCTATAAAAGTATACAATTGTTGTGATTAATAGACATACAGTAAATAAAACGTACAGTTCAACACACCAAGGACTCATATGCGTTTCAGCTAAACCATCTAATTTTGCTAAACCCAAAGATGTCCTTCAAGAATGTAATGGGTTCTCTGTTTTTTTTTTAGAATTACTGATGCTTTTTAATAATTTTAAGAATGACAACGAACTTTGTTTGAAATTAAAAAGAGTATAGCTAGCAAAAATCCTTCAGGAAATAGAAAATTTGAAATATGTTGTCAATTATGTTGGACATAATATCAACTATAAATTTTAAGAATAACAATAAAAATAAATCAAAATTAGTCAATTGTTCATTTGTTTCTAATTTAGTAAACATGGTTTAGTATACTTGTTTTATTATATATTAAGTTGTTGCAGATCTTATAGATCGGGGCTAAACAAATAGTAGTCTTACATTAAAAATTGCTTATGTAGGTAATTCTATAAATAAATTATACATACATATTTGATTCATTTTCTACAAATTTTATAACTACTTAGTCTTTTGAAGAATTCCATTCAGATAGTTACAGTATATGTATATTTTTTTTTTGCATACTTTATTTAGTTAAATTAATTGTTAATAATTTCTTGTTAAATAATGGATAAAGTAAAAGTATTTACTGCTGATGGATAAATTAAAAAAAATTTAAACAAATAGTGCAATTAAATAAAAGTAATTAAAATTATAGTAATCAATTATAATAGAATTAAGTTTTCCGATATTAAAAATACAAAATTCATTTGTTACTTTAGTAAATCGTAAATAAAATGAAGGTCGCAATTTTTTAATAATTTCGTAATTGAAATCGCTTGACATTCAATAGTTTAAACGAATTAAAAAGAAAAAAGAATTATTACATTTTATATTGTAGATATAATTAAATGAAAATACTCTAGTGTAAAAATATTTATACAAAAATAAAATAAAATAGAAGCATTTCATTGTGAAACCGATACCGCAATAGAACCATAACCAAATTATGCTACTTGTACGAACATTTACATATTTTTTATGAAAAATAAGAATTTTTAAGGAGAATTGAAATACAAATATGTTACACCTTAGACATTTCGTTTTATTATTCTTTATGTAATTACTTTTATATTGGTTTTTCTTTTCATTTTGTTTTTTTTTTTCTTGTATACCTACATTTGCTTTGTATAGATATTTTGGAGGAAAAGCAAAGAAAAACAACGAAAAGGGCTTATTAGAAATGTAATTTTTAGGAGGAATTTTTTTTATCATATATGGGAATTTTGTGAAGAAAAAGTTTGTGTAGTAATAATCTAAATTAAAATATAGTTTGCTTAAACTATAGAAATTATCCGGTACTCGAAGTATATGTGTAAAGGTATGCACTAAGAGTATTATTTAAGTTCGCGGAATGAGGTATAAAGGGACTGATATTCTTAAATTATTTTAATATAAATATTTGTCAAAGCTTTAATTTAGAGCAATTGCAAGAAGTATGGAATATCTTGCTAAATGATTACAAAATCATCATAAGTGTACTTTCTACGTTAGTCCTTATACAGCTTAAGAAACACATAATAATCAGTAAGGACTGTAGGGTGGATGAGCTAATTCCATAAGCTTAGAGACTTTTGAATTGGTGAGTTTTCGTTATGTGATGTGAAGCCGTTTGTGGTTTCTTGGCACTCCCAAGATTATTGCTTAAGACCCAAGCATAGTTCTCAATGTTTCTTAACAACTTGTGATTGTGCACACAACTACGACAATCAGTTACCATATAACATTTCGTACGATCTTCTTTTAATTTGGTTGAGCAAGGTAAACATTCTGGGTACTGACCCTGCCCCAATTTCTAATATCTCGAGGTAAACACGTAGAATTCAAAAAGTCTTATTTAATGTAATAATATATTTTTAATTTTGTTCAATTAGTTATTTCACACTCAACTTCTAAAGTTATTGTGACGCCACTTGGTCTCCCGAGTCAGTCATCTTCTTCTCATGAATAAGTATGCCTAATCCCTTGAAAACAATAATTTTATCAGGCCGAAAAGTTATGTAAAAGCTTGTTATTACTTACTACAAGTAAACTAACTTGGAAGTCAATTAAAACTTAACATTCATACCTATAATAGTATTTTTAACCGCAACTATTTCTAAGTTAAACTTTTCATCATACCATTCTACATATTAATATACCAAACCGAACGAACCTTATGGGTTGTGGGTGGCAGTGGCTCAAGTCGTATTGTATTTGCGGACGGTTCGGGGTTCAATACCGCGCCCGAAAGACGCTCTTTTTTTCAGGCAACTAAAATCAAGTATGATGAGTGGTTGCCTAGAATACATGTCCAATTACACTAATAATTTAATCTCCATATCAAATGTTGGATACGAATGGAGCGAAATAACCCCTGAGCCCAAAAATCATTCTCTCTCTCTGTCCCATTTTCCTAAAAACTTAACACGTGCTCAGGCACTTTAAGTGAAGTCTACCCACTTGAGTGTAGACTTGCTATCATCAATACTTTCAGTCTCATCACATTGTATCACTATGTTACTAACTATTTTCTCTGCTGGTCGGTTATTTAGAACATAGTCAGCACTTTTATTACTTTTACTTTTTTTAATAAGGGTTTTGGTATTGGAAAACAATGTATATTCGATCAACTGAAAAATCTTAAAACACTACACACTATACAGACGACTATTTTACGATTACTCGCCTGCAATGATATTTTCAGCATCACAATTTGTAATTAAGGTAATAATACTTATTTTAAGTGCTATGTAGTTAGATTTCACAAGAGGTTTGAACTCGAATCCAGTGAACGGTCCTGAATGAATAGCAGGAAAAATAATTTCTGATTTCCATAATAAAAAATAAATACAAAATTGTTCATGCAATTGATTGTCTCATATCATGTGCTCCTAAGTCATAACTTATATATGTTTAGGATAACAAGGCTGCCAATTCTGCGAGAGAATAACAGTGGTCCCAACTGAAATTATTTACTTACTTATCAGGCTCCCGACCTATTGGAGTTATTTTTTAATTCATATTCGAATTCTATGCTTCTCGATCCCGGAAACGCAATTTCCTGTGGTTCGCACAAACCTTTTTGGCATTAGCCTGATATTTGAACCACAGATTCGATATTAATTTACGTCCTGAGCCAGAAAGCTGGAATTCGCTGACCTACTAGGATAAATTGTTATCATCCATTCGTTTGGTGTGGCCCAGCCGTTGTAGGTTTACGTATCTTAACTTTTCGTATCTTGACGTAGTGTCGAATTCTGGGTGTTATAAAGATCTGACATGTAAGTAAGTAAGGAACATGAAGTAAGCCTTTCGAATTAGGATCTTTTATTACATCAAAGTAACATTGGTTTGCTAAATCGGTATTCTTCGCTCTCTCTTAATAGATCATCTGTATCCCACTACAACTCGTACATCTTACTCTAACATTATACGCTCTCATATTTTAAATCCCTTTCCTGCACCTGATCAACCGCACAATAACATAACAGGTACTACATTACTACCTTCCTTTTTGACCCCATGATTCCTCCTAAAGTTGAACTAACTAGCTTCTACTTGAATCTGGAGACAATGACCGTTATGTCCTATCTAGTTTAAAAAACTATAAAATAACGTCCGCTTACATCTCGCGTACTTGCATGGTAAGTCTGATTCTGTCTGCATTGATTGCAATAGCAAAAGAATCGTAATGATTTCAATCCAGCAGGATGGTATACCCATTATTCCGAGTGACTTTTTTTTCGGTTTCACGAAAACTTCGAAGTCACTCCCGACGATGTCGCAAACGACCTCTCATCTTTCGCGTCATTTAAACTCAAAACATCTATTACACCTTCAAAAGATCCGCTCTAATTAAAAAAAAAAAAAACTATTATTGATCCTAAACGTGCTCAAAATTCTCTGCATACTTCTTTCCTTCCCAATTTATTATCAAAACTTAAGAAAGAGGGCGTCGAACAAAAACCTCTACCGTATATACTATTAACTTACCACATTTTTGCTTTCACGGAAACCAATCTAGTGCCTAACATTAAAGATATCGACATAGTGCTGATAGTCAGGTCAAAGAAGAGAACATATATGGCCGTGGAGTTCTTCTGGCAATTCCTTCTCGCCTTGATTCCAAACTCTTTAAACAATCTTCCACATCATACTTTGAATTTGTCTGTGCGCGAGTTACTATTTCACATCGCAATCTTTACATATGTTGTTGTTATATTCGTTCTTTCCAGCCAATTCATGGTTGCCGATTAGCTTGTTACGTTTTTAACTTGCCAAAGCTCCAATGCGTTCAAACCGACAATATTTTTTTGCAGCCATTAATGCTACCTCTGAAAAGGAAGTACTTTTCACCGATTGCCTTACTGATTCCGCGCTTTATCAATTGAATGGAGTCACCAATAGTATTGGTAGGCAATTTAATCTTATCTTTACCTCTGATACAGACATCTGCGTCGTTTTGAAAAGTAACCACCTTTTCCCTAAGTTAGATAGCTACCACCCACCATTATGATAATGATCTAAAAACTGCTTCTTACGAACACTCTTACAGTTTTAAATTATCATAGAGCAAACTTTAGCAAACTAAATATTCTTCTTAGTGTAAAATGTTTGTGTGGGTACAAACGATAGAACTTATTCCTTTCAATACAATCACTTTATCCAATACAGTTACAATTTACAATATCTGGTACTTAAACCACTTTATCAATACTCGTAATTAAAATTTCAAATTTCTTATATGACGCTGATATTTACACTCCCCTGACAACTTTCGAGAATGTTTTGTACTATCCAGCGTTCCATACATCTTTCAAACTCTTGTACACATATCTTAAATCTCACCCCATTACTGATTTCTTCAGCTATCACTCTGCCTATATTGGCTTTTCTGAACTTTGACAATTTCTCTTCCTTAAAACCCTGAACCAAATACGTCACACCCTCATTTCCGACCCCAGACGATTCTTTAAATTCATTAATACCAAAGGAATGTCTGATAAATATCTATCGTTCCTAAAATTGTTGGAAAAATCCTCCAATGATCCCCAAGTAATCGCAAATATTTATTCCGATTTCTTCAGCCAGACTTATAACAGTATATAACATATAACGTTGGAAAAAATAAGCAAAAAAATGTAAGTTCTCCAGGACGACTACCCCACAGGGCCCGATGGGTTACCCGCCGTACTTCTAAAATAATGTGCAGTTTATTTAGCTCAACCTCTCGCTGCTCACTTTCCTAGCAAACTTTTCTCATAATCTGGAAGAAGACTCGTATATACTTCCCCTTCATAAGAAAGGCCGGAAGGACAATATTTCTACCTACTGACCCATTGCTAAGCTCCTATGCATTCCTAAGTTGTTTGAGTGTACTATTTATGACTCAATGTTTTTTTACTGCAAGTATGTATTGTATTTTCCCCAAACCAATACAGATTTTTGAAAGGTTGGTCTACAACAACAAATCTTACTGAATTCGTCTCAAGTACTGATTTCATCAAAGAGACAAAATCTCTCATAAAATTATTTTGATTAAACTAAAGGCTCTTGGCTTTCACTCAAGCTTTATTATGTGGATTAAATAATATTTAGAAAATCAACAATATATTTTGTTTTATTTAGCTCATGGGTTTCTTACCCAATTGCAGCATCTTCTGGAATACCTCAAGGTAGCCATATTGGTCTATTCGTATTCACACATACGATGTTGATCATATGATTGCCGATGACATGAAAATCTTCAAACATTTCTCAACCTACTCCGATTGTCTTTTACTGCAGAATGATTCGGACAAATTTTCTACTTGGAGCATAAAGAATTTTCTTGAGCTCAATATAGTAAGTGCCAAGCAATAACCTACAGTTTTAAACGCTTCCCAACTTCTCCTCGTACGTATTTAGTATGTAATCAAGCTATCCCCTTCGTAACTGAATTGCGGAACCTAGATGTTCCCATATTGACAGTATCATAGATAAAGCCAACTCCGCACTTGGTCTAAGGAATTCTCCAACCTCTTTGTTACTACTCGTAAAACCCTTTTCATAACCTTTGTTCGCACTCTACGCTGGCCAAGTTTGGTCACCTTGCTACACCATCCAACCTAAGTTCCTCCAATTCGCTGTACGGGGACTCCCCTGGACTGATAACTTAAATTTACTACCGTACACAGATCGACTGAAACCTATAAATTTACTGCCCTTTTCTGTACGCCGGAAAGTTTCCGACATTCTCTTTGTCCATCAGATACTAACATCGACGACCAGTCTTTACTTCATCTTATCACTCTTAACACCAACCCAGGTAATCTAAGGTCTGTACCACTCTTCGAACTCAATCCTCACTAAACAAATTATCTATACCTGAAACCAATATCTAAGATGCTACGGGATATCAGCAATGTCCCTATGGAACTTCCTTTACTCTACTTTTGCCTCTCGACCTAATCTCCCAACCCTTCAGTTTTAAGTATAGTTTTAAGTTGATTTTGTGTGTTTTAAGTCTAGTTTTTAAGTGTGCTTTGTTCTTGTAATAAGCTACAATAAATCCATCCGTGTTGAACAGGACTCAAATTAAACATTTACACTGAGCACCTTAGCGACTGTACACCGATGCCTGCTGCCTCCAATGATAAGCTGAACACACTTTTCTTATCGTTTCCTGTTTTCCTTATCGTCATCTGACTTTCTCTTAAGGAAGTACAATACAATAATTCGGATTTTAAAACTACTCAACTTCTTTGTTTGTGAGATTTTTTCAAAATATCCTCGTGCATACATAACACTTCCGGAACCACAAAAAATGTATTATATACAAATTCAAACTAAATTATTTATTGGTCTGACCAACAGTCAATTAGAAAAGAAGACTGTTGAGTAGGATAAGAATTTTCGGGGAAAAATAGCAAAAAGGAAATGCTTTTCACTACAGTTTTTTGGACTCGTATAACCTTATATAGTACATATATAAACAGATCTCTAAAATCTAACTGATCAAGATTTATTGTTCACGTTTCGAGCCTCTAATATTAAATTTAGTTTGATCTTCAATTTCAAATTATTATATATCAATTTAAAAACCGATTTCTAAAATTATATATAGTTTTAAACGATTTAGCCTCTTAACAAAATATTGATTGAAATAAATGTTGTCTATTTTCTTACACCCATAATGTTCTCCCCCTTATTATAATAAATACACATGAGTAACCTACGATTTTTTGACTGTCTTATTCCAGGCTTCGAATGACAACAGACGTTTCAATTATTAGAGCTTTCTCGTTGCCGACCAAAAGAGTAGTGACGCCTTGAATTATTTTCGCAATTCTTGCCAACTTTAATTGAGTTTGGAGATATCTGACGAACTTATCACAATGAATACAAGTTAATTTGAAGTTTATTTATTCTACAGTCAGTGATTACCGAGTTTGACCAAGGTTTACGTTAAACTAAAATATTTCAAAGAACTACCTTATACTCATAGTACGGCCGAACATCTCGCTATGCCTATTTGAGCATGGGAAATTTGACACCTCAATATCAATTAATTTCTTATCATCTCCAGATATGAAATATTATGTCAATGCATTCTAGACTTTTAGATTCTGACTCGCTCAGGTTTGGTTTCACAGAACGAAATTGGTTTCCCAGCGGAATGTCATTCAAGCGCTATAAGTCCGTAAAGAGTATATACCAAGGTACTAAGAAATAAAACCGTAATAAAGATTGTAATCCATTAAAACAAGTCAAAGATCCGTAATTCATAACGTTAAGAGTTAGAAAAAAAAAAAAAGTAAATGATAGAATTTACTCTATAGGGTCTAAGGACCTATGCTACTAGCGTAGCAGTAGAAGATATTGTCTTAAGCAACAATTCGCATCTGTTTTTCGATGTACCACCAGGAATTAAATTTATTAATTTGTTGAAAACTACTAATGCAGAGCCACATTTACTGCCTGTCACCTAAAATGTCAAGAAACACAACAACAAAAATTTCCTTATAGACTAATGAACTGTTTGCGTGTGTTAAGTGGATTTGAAATCAATAGTGGACTTATAAATATTATACATATATCGAAATAATTGATTGAAGAAGTCCGACAGTTTCCTTCAACTTCTACATTTTAAAAATAATGGAAATAATGCAGCATTTTATTTCCAACCCTGGTGGTTACGTGAAAGCCGTTTTCGGACTTCGGCAGAAAACATTATGTAGCTACCATGTTACTATCTAAATATTGCTGCAATCTTAAAACATATAGTACATAAACCTATGAGTGATTCAGAAATAATGTGAACCAAGTCCAATTTTTATTCTTTATATTATTGTAGTTGACAGTACATTTAATCAACCAATTAATCAGATTGATTGTTGTCGTACTTAAATAAAGACTTTGGTCAAACAAATTGAAATGAAAATAAATTCCAATTATGGGATTTTGAGTTGCATTTTCTGCAAAAATTAAATTTTAGAGTCACACTTGCATATTGTAAATGAGTGTATGATAAGTACTTGAATAATTGCCACTACTTAAACTATCTAAGAATTTTGTTAGCTTTTTTCGTGACACTTTTATTTGTAAGTATGTACGTTACTTATTGGCACTACTTACTTTTCTTTTTATCTTTCTTTAAAAATACTTGTACAATAAATTCGAAGTTTGTATGAAAAACTTCTTATTATCATATAATGTTGTCTATACATGATCTCATTATCAGAAAGCGTATATTGTAAAGCTAAGTTTATTTTTTTGTCAATAAGTATTTGCCGTTAAGCTTGTAATATTCTTAAAGCTGTCACTTTAAATTTTTACTGTATTTTCACATAAATTGAAGTCAACATTTAAGAATGGTTTTTTTCCCAAGCATTTTCTTTGAACTTTGTAATTATTTTATTATTTCAACAAATTTTAGTGTTATGTACAATTAATATATATTTTAAGGATATTGATCACCATCATTCTAATGATGGCTACTCTACTCGTAATAACATCCATATACCTCTTGCAAATGGATGTTTAATGGAAGTTCCAATCACAATAACAGATGAGGTTAATAGAACGAGAATTTATGATGAAAATGGTGAAACTCAGTTAGCAATACCGGTGACATTAAGAGTTCGCAAAATAAACGGAAGTAATCAGTAAGTTTAGTTTTCTCTTTTTCATTTAAAAAAACTTGTAATTTATAATAGAACTGCTTAAATAAATTGTAAATTGTATTGTATTATTTTCAATACTTTTGCTTTTATTGGAATATGAAATATTGTACTATAACAAAATACTTAGCTAAATTATTTGATTTAGGTTTAACTGGTTAACGATGAATCAAATTATTTTCTTAGCTTAAATTTTGATTTATTTATAATTATAATATTAGTGTATACCTTTTTTTAAGCTTAATTAATTTTAACATAATACTCTATGTACACACGGGATGTCGACTAATCAGTATAAAATATAAATACTTGGCAATCCAAATTAATTTATCAGAAAGAAAGTAGTATATATAATATTTACATATATGTACGTATGTATTTACAAATTGTATGATGTTACTTTTAACAGCGACACACTTAAATATTCTTGATAATAGAGAAATCCATGCACATAGCCGATTTCTTTTAACAATTATTGTTCAAAATTTTTTTGACCTCTAAGTTTGTATATGTACAATATTTATTTATTTATTTTATATTTATGCCCACTAACAACTAGTAAGGAAATTACTTATCGCCTATAGCAATTCAAATTTTCACTGCCGTTTAATTATTAGCCGAATGGAAAATCTCAGTAGTTTTTTTAAGGAAAGGAAAAAATGTTTTCACTCTTTATTTAAAAATTAACCCAACATGTAATTTTCTGAACAAATAAATTCCAGTCGAGGTTTAAAGAAGTTGCCGAAAGAAAAATAATGGGATCACTCAAATGCGAAAACGTCAGGAAACTCTTGGGCTGTAGAAGGAGAAGAAGAATTTTCTACATACTCGTACATACTACCTACAAAATTTATTCAGAAAATAAAAATAGAAGTTTATTCATCTAAATCTATATAGTCCCCTCCAAAGTAATCCTCATCGACTGCAACACACTTATGCCAGCGCTTGATCCAATCCTCGAAACATTTTTTATATTCGGATTTCGGTATGTCCATCAGTGCTTCCTGCGATTTTTCCATTACTTCCTCTCGGCTGCTGAAACGCGTTCCCCGAAGTGGTTTTTTAACTCGATTGAACAGAAAGAAGTCACAGGGAGCCAAATCAGGTGAATTCGGTGGCTGTTGGATGGTATTTGTTGCATTTTTCGTCAAAAAATTAGGAATAATGATGGCACTGTGCGACGGTGCGTTATCATGGCGCAAAATACACGAGTTTTCTACCCACAATTCTGGTCTCTTTAGGCGAATTGCTTCACGCAAACGTCTCATAACGCCCAAATAATACTCTTTGTTTCCTGTCCGGCTTTCTGGCAAAAATTCATGATGCATTACACCGTTGTAATCCATGAAAACCGCGAGCATTGCCTTCTTTTTTGACTGAAAACGACGTGGTTTTTTTGGTCTCGGCTTATTTGGTTAAAGTCATTCATTTGCCTGATGTCTGGATTGCGTGTCGTACTCATAAACCCACGTCTCGTCTCCAGTAATGATCCTTTTGATGAATGTAAGATCATCTCCTTTGCGACGTCAACACGGTCTCTGTTTTGTATGAAATTGAGGTATTCTGGCACCAACTTTGCTGCTACACGACGGAAAGCCAAATCATTAACCAAAATGACTTGGACGGATCCATAGGCAATGTTCAAGTCCTCCGCTATCTCTTTGTTGACCAACATTGCTTTTAGTCTATCACTAATGTTTTCATCGGTTTTCGATCTCGATGGTCTGCCACTGCGTTCATCATCTTCGATTGACTCACGACCACTTTTCAACTGCTCGTGCCACTGATAAACGACCGTTTGCTTTAGAGAATCATTGCCGAAACACTTTTCCAACATTTCCAACGTACGCGCACCATTAAATCCGTTTTTTACGCAAAATTTAATACTAGTGGTCGTTGAAAATTTAAATCCAATTCCAAAATTGTACAAAATCGAAAACACACACAGAGATATATGTACTCTTGGCTACGTAACTTTTGCAAACGTCAAGCTATGACGCTAATATTTAGAGGGAATGTTGACAAAAAAATCAGAACTCAAATCGGAACAATGGGAGCGCCACACGGTGGGGAACTTTTTGATAAAGATGGTATGTAATCCGGAGCTTAAGTTCTGCAGTTAATTCTCTCGCTTGGTTTTGCACCTGTTGCAGATACAGGCCAACGATGCTAAGATTGTTTGTTTCGTCCCTGATTTGTTTTTGTTCTTTCTGTGTTGAGCTGGAGATTTTGTGCCGTTAGTATTTGTTTCCCATATTTTTACATTTTATTCAAGATAACCATATTAGAACAACCATAACACTGGCCTACAGACATTTTGGTGTCCAGGACTTAAGACCGATTTCAAAAATTTTAACTGTTTTTTTTTTGTATCAGCTCTAATTTATGAGATGGACAAAAAATTAGATTTTTAAAAAATACAGCTTTATTTTAATATTAAACTTGAAGAAATTGTCGTTTAAAGGATTTTCTAGAGTGAAGTTGTCTTGGACAATCGCGCATAATTCCCCAGCAATAGTCTGCCATCATATGAACCTCCCATCTTCCTTGATACCAGTTCTCCATTGTTTTTATATCTTGATGGTTCTCCTTGTTCTTCGCTAAGATCTTCTGGGTTATGCCGAAACTGATCTATATGACCATGGAGGTAATGTACTTTTTTGTTCATATTACAGCGAACATTTTTAAGGTTAAGAAGCATTTCCTTAAATAAATTTCATTAGCCGCTACAAAAGATTTCCACACAAGTCGTTCTAATTTAGTCATAGATGCCCCAAAATTAGTAGAGCATTTAATTAATGAATGTATTTGGGTCCATCAAAAATGCCTGCTTTTAACTTTTTAATATACTGAAATGTATTGAAAACATTGTCCATTTTTGTCCAGAGCTTTTACAAATTGCTTCACTAGCCCCAATTTTATGTGCAAGGGCGAAAGAATGATTCTTTCTCGGGGAACTAAAGGCTCATTTATCACATTGCTTTCACCAACGACCATAGCGTCTCTCACAGTCCAATTTTTTTGTAGCCAGTGTCATGATTTTGCTCTACTGTCCCAGAGACAAATAAAACATGGATATTTTGTATAGCCACTTTGTTGACCTAACAAAAAATTAACCATCTCCAAATCGACACAGATCACGCATTTATGTTCGACATATTTTATTTTCTACTATAGAACTGAAATTACTTCATATTCTTCTTTTATACAAGTAGAGTGGGCAATTGGAATAGGAGCATGTTTATTGTCATTATGTAAAAGGACAGCCTTGAGACTTATTTTACTGCTGTCACCAGTCACTTGCCTGATAGGTCTCCAAGCCCATGAAAGTCAGTAAGCCTTTCATATCATTGCAATATACAAAATTTTCACCAGAAGAAAATTGCAATAAGTTTTGTTCTCTCGTGCGATAGAAAGTATTATAATTCGCACATCAAAGGTTAGGCTTTTTTTTCATTTAAGTCTTGATGAGACTTAGGTTTCGATGTTTCTACAGAGCATTCAAAGTCATCGTTTACTTGAGAAGCACTAGATCCTTCAATTTCTTCCTCCAGACATTGTGGTAGCTGATGAAAAACTGGTATTGGAACGTCTTCTGAATGAGGAATTGGTCTTATTGCTGAAGAAATATTGGGATATTTCCATCTGTGGCGATTATTTTTGGTGATGCCCACTATACTTGTCATACAAAAGTAGCAGTGGTTACGATGATTTTTTGTTCTCGACAAATCATCGCTACTCCAAATTTCAAAGATTTACGTGTACTTTTCAACCATTGTCGCAAATTTTCAATGCAACCGCAAGGAAAGTGGCGATTCGATAAAGTCGAGGAGAGCGTAGGAAATAAACATAAAACGTCTCTATAACAGTGAGCTTACCAAAGCTTGAAACTGAGATGCGTCAGCGCTAATATTGCATATCAGCATAACGGATAACGGACGCAAGAAGTGTGAAGTAAATGCATACCGGAGCTTCAAACTTAGTTAGCTGTTTTAATTCAGTTGGCTTAATTCGAATCCATGGTGTCATTTTTATTTCCAATTTTAATGGTTTCATTGAAAAAGGGCGCGCAAGGCGATCTTTATATGTGTTGATAGATAGTAAACTAGAGGTGACAGGATAAAAAAGTTTTAATGATCCATATATTTGCAGGGAGCTTATCAAATAAATACTATGGTGTAGGAATTTTTACAGTCTGTAGCCCGAAAAATTGTATGACCCACTGATAGGACTCTGTGTATATCTGGCTCTTATTAAGAAAAAAAAAAGAAAACAAGTGTCGAACTGGCAACATTTTCGTTAAACTTAATAATTCCATAGAGTTGCTCACTGACAATGGGCAGAATTACCAAATTTTCTTAAGTGTAGTACAATCAATTGTTTTGGTTTATTAAGATTAACACCGCCTCAATAGGTACTCTTTTAAGTTTACAATGTGTTTCGTATGGCTTAAAAATTTGGAATTTTCTACTCTATCAATTTCAAAACCATTAGTATTGCAGGCGACATTTGAATTGATGAAAAATTCTCAATGAGATCCCTTGTATTTGTTTCAGACTGACAATTAAAGAAATCGAAAGTAATTCACTATGACTCAACATTAGAAAATTTCCTTTACAATGACACTATAGCCGCTAGCTCCTCCTACGTATTGGAAAATCTTCTTACTGGGAAGCTTTGCACCGTATCTGTGTTAAGATACTTCAATGAGACACATTTTATTTCGCTCTTATATTATAACAAGAGTGCCTGCGAGTAGAAATAAGGATTTAATATCTAAATTCAACCTGGTATGGAACACCACTAATGTAATTGAAAAAAAGAAAAACAATTTCCTTTACTTTCCAGTCGTTGGTGATGACTGGCATTCTATAACTTCGTAATGGTTGGCATTATGGTTTACGTATAAAGAGATTTTCAGACGAACTCCAAAATATTCCGATTCCTCCTTAAATGAACAACACGATTTGGACTCTGAGCTATTGATTTTCGAAAAATGATTGAACTTTATATGAGTAGAAATACTGCGTGGAAAATTTTCCTCGTATGTTGAAAAGTAAAAATTAAGATTAATTGATTAAATAAGGAATTAATGCTACATCAGTAAAAAAAATTCCTTAACGTATCTGTTTTAATTTTCATATTCAACTTTTAACTGGATAAGTTTTCCAACAAGACGAAAAACTATGTATGCAAGCCATGCGAAATTGGTAATGTTTGTTTCAAAATTAATTGGGCCTCTTAATTGTAAGGGTGAAACCCAGGAATCAACCCATTCGAAAATCGTTCGGTCAACTGCTGTGCTAAACAAGGATGTTTTACACCTATAGAATCCTATTTGTAGACATCTAATTTTTCTAAAAATAAAGCTTTAACTGGATCCAAGCAAGTAGGATTAGATATTGCTATTTGCTTTTCCGCTAAGTTGCCTATTTCGCTGTAAAATATATAGGAAAATAAAAAGGCTTTGATTTTATCTTTAGTTCTTTAATTATGCGAATAAGCTTGATATATCTTTTTACTTTATGCCAGTATTATTAAAAAGTTGAACAATTAAAACAAATTATTAAATTTTGTTTTCAGAGTTTCATATTTTATTGTACTTTTTCATTATATTTTTAAAGTTTGATATGTTTACACTTATTGCTAAGCATTTGGTTCAATCTGTTGCATTTTTAGAAGCTTTGTATTTTAACTCAAATATTAGCAAAAATATTGTGATCAGAAATATAACAAAGGTATTTAATTAAAAATCGAATTATTACCTAAATTTATTTAATTGCATTTCTATTAAGAAAAAAACAAATTTAAAACATATCCCGTAACACAACCACATCATGCGAAATATAACAATTAAACTAGAAATTATTTGATATAAGAATATTCACGTTAAAAAAACTACCAATGAAAAACACAATTTCTACAAACTTACAATAAAAATAACACTATATATTTTGTTCAAATTAAATTTTTTATTTAAATAGTATTTAATTTTTTAGTTTGAATATGATATTTATGGTATCACGAAGTATGGACATAATTCAAAACTAAATTTGTTATATTAGTCATGTAACATTGCGATTTGCAATCCTTGTAAACGAAAAAATATGTTTTCCCTTTGAAAAACAAACGTTTTAGATATTTTGCGAATAATTTTTATGACATACAAATGGAGTGTAAAAAAATATCCCTCTCAAGAAACCATAGCGGCTGCATATCTGACCACCAAAAGCTCAGCCCGTGTACATGCATATATATGTTATATCAACAAAAAACGAAAGGATAACCTGTTAAGGAGAATTATATTAAAGGATAATGATTTCTATACTATGTACAATAAAAATCTGCAGTACAGGGACGTTTGGATATCTGCCTCGCACTCTCGTTACCACGAAATGCATAAGCACTTCGCTCTTGATTCTCTCGTAGGGATACCTTGGCATTCGTATTTACCGCGGTAAATCTGTGGAGGCTATTTTAATATTATTTGAGGTTTGACAATATCCAGCAATTCAGCTTTAACCATATTTTTGGAGTCTAGTAATAAAAAACTGTAGTAATACAGTATCGTTCCATTTATATATACTTGTATTTTGCCCCTCGTTTAATCACGTTTCACGGGTGAAAATATTTGTTTGTCTTCTACCTCATAAATATTTGTTTCATGGCAGCACCTACCATGCTCCTTGATAAGTTTATACGTCAACTGCTTTCTAAAAGCACAGAAACCAAAAGCACCATCACAAAACCAAGCGAAGAAACAAAATGCTTTTATCAAATAACACACTGGCAACGCTGGTCATTTAGAAAAATGCAGAGAATAACAATGTTACATTCATATACATATCATTAAACATTCTGCCGCAATTTCAGTGTAAACCAGTGAAAGCAGTTTAAATTACTTAGAACCGGGAACTGGTCGGCAGTCACACCTGTTTGCAAAAAAGCTCATCCGTAGGGCCTGTACTGAAAATGTTTATTGTGCAGAGTATAATTGGGTGCTTAGTTTTCTGTACCCTCAATAGTACGGTCTGTTTAGCCGACATACGAAACCAAATTGTTCGGATTTCTATATCGGGGTGTCATCCCCAATTGTTAGTTAAAACAAAAAAAATCGTTTGAATATACATACGGAAATCATAATATCGCTTCTCTTTTATACAGGGTGGTTTTAATATTTGTAAAGCAAACATAGTTTTAATTTGTATGAATAAGCGACGGACGCTATACGTGGAATAATCGTCACGAAGCATTGACGAAGCCCATTTTCACCTATGTAGATACATGAACAAACAAAATTTACGGCGGTTCTGGGGCACTGAAAATCTGCGAGTAATGCACGAAGTGTCATTACTCCCACTCAAAGTCACTACATATTATGCTACCTACTATCACTGTGAATGGTGAGCGCCACAATACCTATATCAATGCATTTTTCATTCCTCAATTGAGAACATGTGGTTCCAGCATGACGGAGCAATGGCGCATACTGCACGAACAACAACCGACATTTTAAAGCAAAAGTTCTAAAGAGGCATACATTTTGGCTCACCCTGTACTTAAACATATAATATAGTTCATCGGTTGTTTGGTAGAATTAGCTTTCGCATAAATATTTTATTCTTCTTCTCCAACCGTTCTTAAAAACCTTTTACCTGTGTCCGTTTGTGGTGATTTTTCTCGGTTTTCTTCGATATTTTTGTCATGGCTTGCAAACTAGAAGTATCAAATAAGTATAAGAACCCATTTTCCCGTTGAAAATGTTAATTAAAGACTACATTCCTCATTATGTTTAATAAGCATCGCCTCCCAAAAGCAGTTTAAGCCATTTTCATGGTCACTTACCATTTTATTTATAATGGGTAAAACGCTATTCGTCTGTTGGGGTCTTAAAGCCCTACTTACACTTTTGTGTAAACCTTTGGCCACTTTATAAAAGCGCAATAACGTTAGCTGTTCGTGAATCCAGTGAGAAGGATTAAATAAAGACTAGCTATAGGCCTACTACGATCCTTGATACAAGTTCTCCGAAAAATATGCTAATCAATGTATTGTTTCCGACTATATTTCTTTGAGAATGGATTTTTCTTCAGGAACATATGTAAGTGTCGATGGCAGGTTCCTGCTATAGACAAACCAAAATGAATTATTGTACTTATGTATTTGTAATGAAAACTGCAACTTTCCCATCGTCTCTCGGGAGAACTGATTGACTATAACACCTATCCTTCCAAGCCACTATTTCTCATCACTTTAGAGGTACAAGGCGTAAGTCATGCAAGTGTCTGTTTCCCCTGCTTTCTGCAATTAGAAGTACAGTGGAATAATACTCAAGTTTTGTTTAAGTTTAAGAGAGTAGCACCAATATCAAACATAAAAAAAGTTATTGGAATTTCTATAAGCAGAAGGGTATAAACTAACGGTTCTGCATAGTATTTCAATGATTGTGACCACTAATAAAACAAATGTTTTCATTAGTATGTGTCAGCCGTTAAGTTTAATTTCTCGTAACTAGTACTTCTCTGCTATGGTGGTTGGGTTCGTTTACTATTACTCCAAAGGTTCCGGATTCGAATCGCAGTACAACATTAAAAACTAAAAAAAATAGTTTTTTTGTGTCATCACACTTTCTACAAGGAATGGATAGATAAGGAGATTTTCAAAATGTCAAATCCCCGAAAGTGATATGTTTTGTCTATGAGAATGTCTTCCACTTTCTCGTTGTGCGTTTTTGTTTTATTTAAACTTGTATCCTTTCATTATTCTCCGATTTATAATGCTCAATCCATTCCTAGCTAAATTTCGAAATGTATTGTATGATCTGAAAAAATGTTGGAGTAGTGTAGATACCCAATCGCTATCCTTAGAAAGATTTGTAGATTTTGTAAGCGCCTTTCAAGATTACGGTGGTTCCCTTTCTAGGTTAGTTAAATTTATTTCAGGTTTTCAGTGAGGCTAAACAAGTAGTTCCCAAAAACAAAACAAAATAAATAGACTGTTAGTGTCACATTCCTAGCGGAAGGGCCTATGCGGCAGAATTCATTTTTGGCGGTCTGTCTGTTCCTTCCGAAAAGGTGGTGACATGTCAGAAAAGTTCTGGTTTTTAGTGTTAGATGAGCTTTGAACCCAGACTCGCTTGCCTAGTAATCGCCGAACTTCCTCACAACACCACGCCAGTACTCTTGTATTAATCCACTCTACATTGGTTGTTAGACACGTTAATAAACATTTCGCCATTTTCATTTCACTATCTTCACCGAGCATAGTTTTCTCTTTCCCAATTTCTGGTTTTCTATTGGTATAAATGCCTCTAGCTGGAGTAACTTTAAAGCGCAGCTCGTATTTCAAGTTTAGCTAAGCTTATTTTCACTATGTGTTATACAATTTAAAAATTACATCTTCTCTTTTTCAAATCTTTTTCCATCACTTTCCCGGAAAAAGTTTTTCTGTACGAAGGACATTGTGTTTATATTTTTCATTTTCAAGTTTATTTTATCTAAAACTTTGATAAAAGCACACTTTACTGCTGCTTCTAGAGTATGCATATTCGTATGATAATAAAAATATTTTAAAATTGAATTAAAAGCCATGGACTTAATTCAAAACCTAATTCGTTGTTTTTTACAGCTCCCCCCTATGACAAAGTGGTGTTGCATAGCTATTTCGGTCAAAATTTCCAGTCCTGTTTCTCTATATCATCCATATTGCAAACACCAATATATATATCGTATACCAATATATCGTTCACCCAAAGGCATTTTAACTCTTTACGAAAGGCATTTTAAATCAAAAAAGCCTTTGCATAAAGATAAAAGTCTTTCAGTCGTAACACAAATGGTAGTTGGCTCAAAGAAAAATAAAAATTGTAAACCTTCTTTTTTTTTTAAATAGGGACTCAATATTTTGTCTGTCTATACATATCAAAAAGCACATATTTTCATATACAATCGATGGGGCCCTCAACATTGAAAGTCTAAGTAATCCTTCATTACAAGATAAAAATGGTTTGATATATACGAGTAGAAGGGTCGTATGCAAAAACACCTTCGAGTATATTACCTCTAAATGTCACTCTCAGCCACCAACAGTTTGATTGTAAATTAATATATATGAAAACATTTGTTTAACCTATAATACCAAACCAGTAACTATTCGTAACCAATGCAGATATATCTAAGTATACACGCATAACACAAATTAATCTGTACACATATTATCTATTGTATATAAAAAATCAAATCAAGAAAAAACTATTAAATTGAAAAATTATAAGAAATTAATTAAGCTCTGAAAAATAACTAAAGTCTATAATGTAAATTACTATTTTTTTTAAATAATTGTGATAAACCTATTGTTTTCAGAATACGGCATGTAGTAAAACGAAAACAAAACTTTGGAGTGGATATGAGAACAGCAGAAATTTCTATGTGCTGCCAGAAACAACCGTTTGAGTCATTTTTATAAAACAAAAACACAAAAAAAAAGAATAAGTAATAATTTTAAAAATATATTAAATTTAACTCATTTATTCAATTGAGATCTTAGTTAAATGTGATCAGATAGAATGTAAGTTAAGATTGAACGTTAATTTTTGCCTATTAAAATATGATACTTTAATTACTAATTTTTCTTCTCCAACTAACTTTTTTTTTTTTTTTTAATTTTCTTTAAGAAAGTTATAAGTAAAATATTTGGTATATGATGTATTAATAATTAATTTACCTGTGTTGCAAAAATAATTGGAAAATATATCATATCAATGCCATATGACATATAAATATACTTTTTTTAAGTCAAAAATTGGTTATTGTGGAAGATGGGAACATTACTTTAAAGATAGCAAATTAAATTATTTTGAAAAGTTAGGAATTTTGTTAATTTTTACTAGTCATATGTAGATTTCTTAAAATGTTTAGGGACACACGTGTATGAACAAAGGTGCAACGAGGTCTTGACGTCTTGATGTTGTTTAAATCATTGTTAATTAGTTAAATAGTCTACTTCTACTATTAAATTAAATATTAAAATATTCAGTATTTTATTTAAATATTAAAGTTTTATCGATTTAGGCAATTCCGTCCAATAGTTTATTTGCTTTTGTTTAATCGTTATATGAATTAAAAATGAAAATGGTATCTTGAAGCATTAAATCAACTTGTAAAACATTTATAAAAAAAATAACGTGTGACGATTTAGCAATTTATTTTAAGAAAAAAAAACTTATTTTAATATTAATACCGTAGACATACACATGTATCATGTTAATACTAAATATTTGTAATTTGTTTAAAAATCTCTATCTTTATTTTGAGGCTGGCATTCAAGGTGGTTGTGGAGGCAGGGATAGTATAAAATAAATATATCCGATCATATTTCGACCGTTTACAAAACCTTAAAGTTTAAACCACCAGCAGAGCTGCTGCCTATTACATTCATACATATATCAATTATGCCGGATTTAAATGACTTACAGAAGCCTGCGACTTAAACATCATGTATTGAATAGTAACTCTAATACATCTTTAAAAGTAGAGGGTTAACAATGATATACAATGTGTGTATATGACGAATGACTTAAAAGTAAACAACCACTTGACTTAGGGCAACAAAGTTATTTATTTTCAAAGCTTTTAAGATTTATATTGTACAATCTCACAACCTTTGACAGCACCTTTCGGCCAATTTTTCGATACAATAATCCGGTACTTGTCGCCTTTTTAAGAGCAATTTAAGGTGTTTTATTGTCCTTCATAAGTAGCCAGACATCGGAATGGAATCTGTAGAATGAGCGGACAAACCAACACAACAATATGGACTTTTCGAATCCGGCCGCTCAAAACCAGTCATAAGCATGTACTTTCGATGAATGTTCGATTGCCGTCAGTTGCTCCATCCATAGTTCACACACGTCTCAAGGAATTGTTTTACAAAAAAAAGATTGAAGACTCATTAGTGAAAATAATTTTGGTCCAGTCCATATTATTCGCCGTCACCGTGTCACTCAAGTCCTTTTTGAATGTGTTTTCCAATAAACAAAGACTTGTGTGTAATTGGGCGTTTCTCTTAAACATTTTTGTCCGATAATTTTGCAAATATTTAAGATATAAATAACGTGACCTTATTCAATTAATATCTATGTGTCTCTGTTTTCTGAGGCTAACTATGTTAGTTTTCCCACAAATTTCAAGCATTTTGTTTTCAATAGCTCTTTTGAAATGGCCTTTCAAAAGGCCAGGCAAATCGCCAACATATCAAATTGTTCATTAAATAACTTCACTTCAAAGAACTCTCAAACTTTCGGAGATACATACTTTGCTGCAACCATGCTGTCATATTTGATAGTTCTTTCACATTTATCCTTAGTATTGTTTTATAAATCCTCATGAGTTATAAATATGGAATTATTAAGGAATTGTTTGCCCATGAATGGATAGAAGATAGGACTTTCCTAGTTAAAGACTTGTCAAAGTCTGTTAATTCATTCATTCTTTGCTTTTAAAATGGATCAACCTTGTTGATATTTGTATTGATATATGTTTAAGTGGTGTTCTACATATACATACATACTCGTAAAGGCGGAATTTGAACAATAGAGATCGTTAATTTATTCCTTCCCCTTTTACATATGAATCCAAGTATGTAAATTATTCGTACTTTGGAAGATAGATTATTTTAAACAGATATCTGAAGATGAGTACGTATTCAAAGAGACAAATAATTGTACTGCGTATCACCGATTTCCCAACCCTTAGTCCCTTTTATGCAATAATTTAATGTTATATGATGTTATTAAATATTCACCAGGAATGTAAAGAAGATTCAAACCGATATATGTAAAAAGAAAGAGCTCATGCTTCGATAATAATCCAATATGAAGTGTCCTTTATTTCAATGTCAATTCAGATTATACCAATGACAGATAAAGAATTCAACGTGTGCGTTACACTAGATTTATATGAAAGAATGGTTGTTGTCTTGAATATCTAACAGTCTTTACCCCCTTTAAAGTCAGTGTTGATAGGTAATTACTTGACGACGTATCCTGCTAGACCTCCTCGGTTCCAGTTGGTTCACTGCATAGTTTGCCAATGGAAGTTTGAGTGAAAAATGAGGCACTAGTGCCGAAGGAGTTGGTATTGCTTCCAGTGCCTGTTCTTGTGAATCGGCTGCTCCGGTGCCTTGTGGTAGCTCTCAAGTAGTAACTGCAGGAATTTTCTTCTCCTCCAAATTGGTGCTAGCTTGAGGATCTATAGAAAGAGATTTGGGAAAATACTTTGAAGTATTACCATCAACGCTAGTTGCTCTTATCTGGTCAATATATCTTCGGAATGGAACTCCATCCACATCAACGATGTAGTGTAAATGGCCCATCCTATCAGAAATCTTTCCGAACTTCCATTTGCACTCCTTACTTTGGTAATACCGTACTTGTACTAAGTCCTCGATCCTAAAACTCCGTTTGAAATCCTCGATTTCATTTGTCTGGTCTGAAATTGTAAATCGCAATAAATCCAACCTAGTGCAAAGGTTAAACTTCAGCATCATCTGTGCTGGACTCCTGCCCGTTGTCGAGCTTTTTTTTTTTTCGATATTGCATCAGTAGACGTTGTAGCTTTGTATGCAGGTCCCCTGAAGTGAGCTTGTGAACAATGTTGTTAGATTTCAAAAAGTCTTGAAACTCCTTCGACGTAAAGTTGGTGCCGTTATCAGACACAACAGTCTGAGGTATACCGAATCTCGCAAAAAGTTCCCTCATCGCGCGTATGGTGTAAAAACTAGTGATCCGATTCTTAGGGAAAACTTCTAACCACTTCGTCTTTGCATCCACCACGATAAGGAAGTATCGTTCCATGAATGATCCAGCGAAGTCTACATGTAGCGTTGCCATGGTTGGGAAGGAATTTCGCAGGGGTGCGATGACATCTTTGGAGGTTCCCTCAGAACTTTAGTGAATTCTCGACAGCTTTTCACAAATTTTCGATATGACGATCGATTCCCGTCCAATAGCAGTAACTTCTAGCCAAAGATTTCATTTTGACGATACCGATGTGCGAATGAGGAATTATAATACGTAATACCGGTAAATACATCCTTCATGTATCATGAGTTCATTCTCCATTTGCTTGTAGGATGTGTTCTTCAAACTGGCTCCGCTCTGTAAAAGGATCCAAAGAGAAGCCAACTCTGATTACTGATTCGTTGTTGTGCAATTTGCTTCTGTTTATTATATAATATGTATATATAAGAATCACCTGTTGCCAATTTTTTTCTTTTTTTTCGTAAATTATTCAACTAGTCTCCTTAGAGTCTAGACGTTTTTAAATTCTACTCCGTGACAATTTAAAATTTTTTTTTTTTATTCTCTTTTTGGCATTCTCTCAAAGTTTGACAATTTTCAATACGAAGCACATATCTCCAACACGGAATTAAAGTCACTTAACTTTAACTTAATTAATTAATAACTATCAATTTCAGTGTAATCCTGTGTAATCCTGTAATCTGTGGGTCAAATAATTGCACAATCATTGATAATGCAAATAAAATAATCGCTTGCAAAGAAATATGCGAAAAGTCGTATCATCCCATATGTATTGGACTGGCATATCACTGTCACATACACATACCTACTCCTTGCGATAAAGTGCAGTATCTATCTGTGGCTGATTCTATCTTAATAAAGCGAATACGACAATACAGCACTCGTCACCCTAGTTTTTGAAGAAATATTAATGCTGTTTGGGTAAACAAATATTTTGAGAAAAAATATCATTATAGCGAGAAGATAAGTTCCAGATGCTTCAAACTTAATATCCTTTGTAAATTTGAGTGGCTATTTGCTAACGCGACTGTCTTCAGTCTCGATGGGATGAAATTGTTCAAATGGAACGAAATAAACAGGAAATCAACAGTGAAATCTCCAAAAATTGTAAAACAAAATCCTAAAATTAATTATATTAGTAAAACTAGGCCGCAAACCAAACAAATTCTAACATTTAGCCATTACCCATACGAACATTGAAAGTATGAATACATTTATTTTACCCACCACTTCCAAATCAGTTTCAATATCGGCTAAGCTCAAGCACAACCGAGTTTCATTTAACCTTAAACCCGCTTTAAGCACTTTACTTTCAGACGCTCTTCTCTTCTATTCTCCAAATAACACTTCCGTGAAAAACCCTACAACTGTCGAAACCCCCACCCAAACATCTACTCCTAACTATTCAAATTTTATATGTTCCCATATTCTCAACTCTAGTTCACTTTCACCATCACCTTCTCTCAATATAACCAACGAGTCTCCTAGTTTTTTGGATCCTCTGCTTCCTTCAATACCTAAACTGACAAAATAACTTACAGACAACTATGTTGAAGGTCGTTGTGTAATATCTCGCCTCAGGAATCGTAACATATATGAGAATGTACGACTTTATCTAGCATATCTGCACGATGAATCTGACTCTGTTTGCATTGATGGCATGACCAAACGACCAAACAATTGTCCTTATATCAATTCAGCAGAAAGGTTCCCAACTAAACCAAAAGTGTTGAAGCAAATTTACTTTCGTTTTCATGAGGCTGTCAATATCTCTCTATCCGATGTCGTAAATGATCTCTCCGTATTTGCCTCCCATCTTAACTCAAAACGCATCTCTCATCTTCAAAGAGCACTCTCCAGTTTCAAAAAATACTACTACTCCTAACCACTCTTTGACCTCCTAGATATTGCAGACCCCGGAGATATGATAATCACCTTTCCACAACTGACGAGACTTATTTTCTTGCTGCCAACCCCACTTCAGATAAAGAAATTTTGTTATCGATTGCTTCTCTGACTCCGCATTTTTTCAACTAAGGGCCATTACTAACAATTTAGCCTGCAACTTGATCTTGTTTTCTCGTCCAATGCGAATAATTGTATTGTCAGAGAGAGCAAACATCTTTTCGATATCAACTCGACTACTACCACCCACCTTTATCCCAAACGTTCGCTTACTGTAAATAAAATAATTCAGTCGCAGCATTCTCACCATTCCAATTTTCATAGGGCTGATTTCGGAAAATTGAACTACTTGCTTAGTACTACTAACTTCGACAGCATCTCAAATAGCTGCAATATTTCCATAGTTCCCACAGCCTCACCACCCTGGTACAATAATGAGCCACGCTCCCTGCGTAGCAAAAGAAATAAGCTATGGCTCACGTATGTAAAATCTCTGTCTACCTCTGACTTCTTCGCTTAACAGCAAGCTCATACGATTTTTTCTCATCTAAATATGTGAATCACTCTATCACAATTACTTAAGCCGAAGAAACCTGAACCTATCTCTAATCCAAAACACTTTTTTCACTTCATAGACACCAAACGAAAATCGAATACAATAATTACCCACCTACCCTGAAATTCTCAAACCTGATATCAACTATTTTTCTCACATGAATAGCTGTGCCCAAACCTCACTTACATACATCAGTTGATTTAATACTGAACATGTAATGGAGAAAATAAACCTGGTCAAGGACCAGTACTCTCCGGGTCCTGATCGGTTGCTTGCCATTGTTTTGAAAAAATTTGCAAACATCTTGGCCAAACCACACTATATTCTATTTATCTTCTCTCGTAAAACAATTAAATTTTTTTCGCCGTATACCTATAAGACATATCCATGTACCAATGTATCTGCATGTCGTATAGATACTTTCAGCAGTTTCCTGCTTTTTTTCATTCATTTTGGAAGATATCGTACAACTCTTTTGCATACCCAAACTATTTCAGAGTATTGCTTACGACCTAATGTTCTTTCACTGCAAACCTATCTTCTCTCCTTAACAGCGCGGTTTTCTAAAAGGAAGATCAACACTTACTAATTTAACAGAATTCGTTGCTAGTGCTACTTCTCACTGTGCATTGGAAAACGGAAACGAAATTGCTGTAATTGCTACCGATTTTAGCAAAGCCTTCGATAAAATTTCGTTGAAGCTCTCGTGTTCCAGACTGGCTTCATCTTTTGGATCAAATCATACATGACAAATCCTGAATATAATGTTCTTTTTAGATCTCCTGTTTCTGATCCCATTGTGGCTACACCTGGTGTACCTCAAGGAAGTCACCTTGGTCCTCTGATATTTATATTGGCATTTCCATTTCCATATATGCAGATGATATGAAGATCTATAAGCCCATCTCTATACCCTCTGAATCTCAAGTACTACAAAATGATTTGAATAGCTTTTTAATCTGGTGCAAAAAAAAATTGAAGCATAATGCTAGCAAATGACAAAATATAACTTATTCGCCTAAACGCGTGATATCACCACCACGGTCATATTTCATCGGTAATGAATTAATACCACCTGTCACCTCACTTCGCGATTTAGGTGTTATATGCGATAAAGAACTTAATTTCTGGGCGCATATTGATAATATTATTAACAAAGCTAATTCTTCACTGGGATTAATTAACCGATGGTCCAAGGAATTCTCTAGCCCTTACGTCACTAAATCAGTTTACCTTACATTCATTAGGCCCAGACTGGAATATGCTAGATAAGTTTGGTCCCCTTACTACGAAAGCCACTCTAAGCAAATTGAAGCTATTCAATGCAGATTCATTCGATTTGCATCACGGGGTCTACCTTGGATTAAATTAAAGCTAATTAAACGTCGAGACGTTGCTGATGTACTCTTTATTCATCCACTATTCACTGGTTGTATTAAATGCCCTCCCCTGCTCCAAATGATTTCTATTAATACCAATTCACGCAACCTTAGGTCTGTATTCCTCTTCCACATCAACTTTCACTAAACCAACTACAGCTGTAACGAACCTTTGATCAGAACGCTGCGAACTGCGAACATCATGGTTAATGGGTTTGACTTCAACACCAGCAAAATCAGTCTTCGAAATTCCCTTTCCCAAGCTCCTTGATCCCTTGCCTTTATCGTAGTTTTCATGTCGTAGCTTTAAGTTTAGTTTTTATTCTAAGATATATGTTTGTACAATGCATTAATCAATTTGGTTAGTGAATGATAAGCTCCATGTTTTTTATGTAGATTTAAGCGACGTGAATTGCGATTTTGCCTTCATTGAATAGTAGTTTTAATAATATTATTCCGTTTACTTATGCTCGGATTTTCCTTTTTTTTAATTTGTTGTCAATTTATCGATTGAGCGCTTTCTTCGTTTCTTTTTACAACTTCCACCTTCTGATTGAAGACCCGGTTTTCTTTTTTTGTTTTTTCTTCTGAATCTTGTACATGTTGAAATATTAAACTCTTGTCCTTCATTACTATTACAACAATTTCTTTTTTTCATACAAAGACGGCCATTCCGGAACAGAGTTTTAAATCTTTTTAAGCGGTTTCCTTTTAACTTGTTTCCACTTGGTTCACGTAATTTGTTTTACTAAGAGCTGACCTGTTTCCTTGATTAATGTCCTATTTACCATTTTATTGTTTCTTCACGAACAATTTTGTCAGCAAAAGTCTTCGCTGGCTCACTAGTTATTCAACCAGGATTACTTTACATTTGCTTATTAATTGTCGCTATTACATACTAAACATCGTACGAGTAGATATATGTATGTATGTGTCTAGAATCAATAAAGTGGGTGATTTGCAGAAGTTAAGGAAGCCTTTTCACACCGAATTTCCAACTCTGAAAGCTTTTCTGCCGCCTTCTTTTCTGTTTGTCTTCTCAAATCCATGCCAATAGACAGGCAAAATAATAAGAGAATTCTATTCTCTATTTCTGTCAGTTTTCTATAAAGTTTTCTAATTCGAAATTTTTGTCAGTCATTGTGCCGATTTGCTAGTGTTTGTGAAAGAATGCCTATATATCCATTTATATTTAATTCTAGTGATGTGAAGGTAACTAATTGACTTGCTTTATGTGCGGTATGTACCATCTTCCATGTAAGAATATGTGAATTCTTAAAGTTACGTACACGTATTTTTTTGTGCCAAAAATTGTTAAGTGGAAATTATTTTTAAATTTTATACATTTTAATTTTCTAATTTATAAATAAGTACCTTTAGCTAAAGAAAGATGAATAGATTTATTCCACCTCAAGTGAATAGCAATATTGCAGATAATCGTAGAGTGATTTTAAGTTCAAAGATGAACATAAATTTAGACATATCAACCCATAGTTTGTGCTCTAAATTCATATATATCATACTGTACCCTATAAAAAAAAAAAACCTTAAAAAACTTTGTATTTTTTTTATACATACATACCTAAGCATTTGTGAACAGATGCACTATAATGCAATATTTTAATAAGAAATAGAAAAAGGATAATATATACTTTACAAATACATATCTATGGTATATGCACTTGGCAAATTTTAAGACACAATATTTTACATGTTTTAAATAGAAAATCTATTGTTTAAGAATATTAAAGCACATCGTGCAATTATTTTGTATATAAAATAAATAAATAAAACAAAACTGTTGCTTATAGTGTTAAAGAAGTTAAAAAATATTTATATAAGAAAACGTTGTACCTAAGAGTTATTTAAAGTAATTTCTTAAATATAGATAATATTATTGTATAATTGTGTGTTTTAATATATTATGAAGAGTAACCGAAAATAAAATGAAATCTTATTCATTTATCATCTATGCGATTTTAGTTAAAATATAGATGAAGATCATAATGTGCCCATCACTAGTTCCATTTCATTTTGATAATATAGAAATTTCAATGCCAAATAATTTATTTTCAGCTGTTCTTGGAAATACTTGCAGTATTCGTCAGTTTCGCAGAGCCAGGTTCCTACATTTGAAAAAAACAATAATCACAAATCAAATATTAGAGAAAAAATGCTTAGTTATCTTTAAATGAGTTATTTAAATATAAATAAATAAAAATGCATTATTAGCTTAATAAAAAATATAAATTTCAAAAAAGATGTCGTTTTTTTATAAAAAGTCTACTTCCTTAAATGCAGATGTGTTTAAAACCTTTTCGACTGTCTATAATATGGTATTTCATATTAATGTCTACGCTCAAGCATATGCAGACTACCATATGTAGTTGTACTCTCTGCTGGTTGATTAGCGATTATCTGCTCTAAAACGTAGGCGGCTCTACGTGATCGACGATTAGTGAACTATATATCGACTTTCAGTCAATCCTCTCAAAACTGTGTTTGTTTTCTTACGAGAAGTTTTCTGGTATGGCTCAACTAGTGCCTACAGGCGTCCCATCCGTTGATCCAACGAAGCTAAGTGCTTGGTTGTCATCCTGGATAAAAAACTTCATTAGACGAAACATGTCACGTCGAAGACCTCCCAAGCACTGTATGCTTTCTGGCTTTTATGAATATAAGTCACTCCTGCTTTCACCAGACTATTAAGAACAGTCTGTCAAGGCTACATGGTGGTTTTCCCTATTAAGCTTGGTTCTAATATAAATGCACTAAGGAATCTTTTTTCCTATAATATTCATATCATCGACTGCACTCTTAAAACCATCATCCACCGTTGGCACAATACGCTCCAGAGTTTTAAAGATCTTATGCGGCTACTGTTCTTTGACTCTGAGGTCGGTTATAATGACACTGCTGAGATCATATGATAACCATCCAAAATCTGAAGTTGGGTGTCGTCACATATGGCTCCGATCTAACATACGGTACTGGTGCCTCTCCGAAAGACGAAAACTTTAGATTTCATATATTTTACACTTTGAGATGCTGACGCACCGAAGGCCTTACGGAATTAGAGTGGAATAAAAAAGTTAAGGATAACAATATTCCGGTCTTCATACTTTCGTCTAACTGACTCATGAACAATATTGACTTTAAGATAATCTTTAAGGTTAAAGAAGCTATTCAACGCTTAAATGGTGCCTTCATGTTTCCCATTCCATGATGGGCCGTAAGACTATATCAACTTTGTTCAGAAAGCCGAAAACTTCTAAATGGATCACTCATAACTTATTATGAGGATGACTGTAGTCCTAAATATGAGTATAAGACAGTAATTCAAATATCGCAAAGTGCCAGTTTTGGGAAAAACCAGTAGGGGTGTTGTCTTAATAAGATATTTGTAGTCAGTAAGCCGAAGACCTCATTCTCGTAACTTACTTTGAAGTGTTTGCTATTATAAAATGTGTTCTTTTGTTGACGGATCTTTAAATAGGGAGAGACTACAAGTAATACTGTTTTTCTTTGACAGTTATGTTCAGTTTTGCTTGAGAAATCATAACGAATAGATTTATAGGAAAATGTTGAACAAACAGGATTACCGTTTCTGAACTGTTGCAAATTCACAAGAAGATTATGTGACTCAAATACGCTCTGATGATTAGAGTGGTCTTCGCGGCTGGTGGCATAATCACTGTCTATTTTTTTGAAAAATGAGGCCGGAACTCAATTATAGTTATAGTCAATGGTCAACGTTAACCGACAAGGACCAGTAAAAACTTTTTCGAAAATATGGACTACATATATTGATATGGACGATATATGATTCCATATTCCATTCAACTATTGACTTGACTGAGAACTCTATTCAATGACAATATTATACGTATCGCAAAATAAACCATTTAATTGGCCACCGAGATCTTACGATTTAATGCCGCTTACTTCATATAGAGTTATTTTAAGCCCTTGGTATGCTAATAAACTACAAACTATTCAGGCATTGGAAAACAAAATTCAACGTGTTATTGGTGATATTGAGCTAGATGCATTGGAAAGACTACCCCAAAATAAGACCGACATGACGTAATTCTTCAAAAATATAATGCCATCAGCCATTTATCATAGTGTATAAAGATTTTTGATCCAATCCCAATTAATGTGGTTTTTGTAAAAAAAAAAATAGTTTTATAGCTCTTTAAAAAACACTCTTTAGTATTAGGCCTACAAAGGACTTCAGTAATACAATCCGCCGCAGCGAGATGTCTTCTCCCTCGTCAAGAGTCTTAGACTCATATCCTTGACTTGTTTCTTCTACGAATGCATCTGATGTATAATATGTATATGATACACAATGCCAAAGAAAGCAGAAGACCTTATGAGACTGCGCTTCAAAAGCTAAATACACTTACCAATTAGCATTTCCGTCACCTTTTAGGGGCACTTTTACAACACCACATTCTACGACTTGTACATATGTATATATATATACGTATGTATGCGAATATGCATAGCCCAGTTTAGCAACAGGACGTACACGACCGACTTATTTTATAGAGCTTTGCTAGTAAATTGAACAGGCCAACTGGGTTGGTAGATCCACCAAATCCAATGGCATGGAATTGCTCAGTAGTTACTTCAAATCTTATCCATGCATGATGGCAAGATGGATCCTTGAACAATTGAAGTTGACCTACAACCTCCATATGGGGCCCCTGGACAGCTAAATCGGCACCCGCTGAATAGTGAACTAATGCATGCAGCCTTGTTCCAGCCAAGAGAACACGTCTTCTACTAAAACCGCATTGGCAGTTATTCATTATATTTATTAACAACCCAATCACGCTGTCAGTTTCAGAAATAAACAAATCCATTTTAGAACGACGCACGGCACGCTGTGAAAGAGAGATTAAGAGATGTTGCAAAATTATAAGAACTACTAAGAACTTGAGGAAATCCCCACTCTATGAGATTCCACGTCCAGTGGAATACACCAGATAAGATTAGGAAAGAGGAAAGGAAAACATTTCGACATATTTTGTAATTCTCGTATAAGATCGCACTCATAACGATGCGGACTCCTCATCAAAGGTCAAAGGTCATCGGTTACAATCCGATAAGTAATCACCTGGTTGTTATCTCCATCAAAGAAAATTTTTACCACTGAAGCTCAGGACAAGCAACAATAAGGAGGAGAACAAGCTTTTGCATAAAATAAAACTAATGTTCTTAATTACCATGGTTTTGGTTTTTCTAAAATTGTTTTTTCAGTACCAAATTTTGACGTGGTCTTGGAGCCCTCGCGAAACAACAGCGACTACACAATCCCTGAAACTGACACCGAAACTGCGCCTGAAATTGAATCTGAACGAAAACAATATGTAGTGGAGAAAAAGAGAACTGGACCCGTATGACGAAAAGAATTTTGAATTGGAAATTGGATTGAGTTGGAAACGCCAAGTGATTATTATTCGTTCTTTTTTATGACCAAACTCGTTGGTCACTCAAATTTAAAAGCTCTTTAATACAAAATACCTAGGACAGCAAACATAAAAACAACCGAAATGGAGCAGCTCGTTTTTATAGTAATTTACATGCTTTGTGTGCAACTCGCATCTTTGTGACGTTATTGGAGCAAATCTGTTGGGCAGCAAAATATTTTTGAGACGATGACATGGTACAGGTGGGAAACAACAAAAGGCTCTAACACTTCAGAGATAGCTCAGATTTTAAAGTATTTTAAACAGACGGATACTACAAACAAGCGGATACGACAAGTCAGAATAAACCGAGTCCCAATTCTAAAATGCCAACAAAGAAGAACTGCAGCAACAAGCTCGTGGAAGAATGATTGGAAAGTGACTACAATTGATGGAGTGGAATTGAGACTGGTAATCTGGTTATATACGCAAGCCAAACGAGGCAAGCCAAACGTATTTGTTATAAGCTGTTGAGCTTTATAACAAATACGAATATATGGGTGGCCTTCATTTGCTGGATTCCATGCTTGGGTTATACACAATCCCTTTGCAATCAAAAAACTGGTGCGGATGGAAGGGTCCTTTGGGGCAGTCAGAATGGCTCCCACCTGTCATTATATGGTTTCAAACTAGCCATTTCTTAGCATTTGCGCATAACAAACAAATCACTTTTGAAAAAACGCGACCGGCCTTACAGTGGATCAGCTCCAGGAACGTCAACATCGGTAGCCAGTTCAACACCACAAAGAACTCCTATAACATATTGCCACAACTCTAAGCGAAAACGTCTTGAAGGACAGGATGGAATGTGTCACTTCCCAAAATGGAAAAAAATTGTTAATTTCGCTCATTGGTTTTCTCAATTTCATTGTAAATAAGAACCTTAAAAAGCTGTATTTTACACAGGACATTAAGTTTAGTTAAATAACTCTTCTTATTTTTACTAGCTTTTAATTATTTATTCCTTTCTTTTAGTTGGATTTGATAAATGCATAACGAACACATTACACTATTTTCATAACCCGTACGGGTTATATAACAATTTTTAATTTACTTTAACAGAAATTGGTTAAGAATGCTTAAACAAAGCTATTTTAAACGACTTTTTTTTCTTCTCATAATTTAAATCACGCAGTAGAGGGTTAAGGCCAAAAGTTTTAAGTCGGTACATCACCCACCTTTATTGACTTCAAAGCCAAATACAACAGCATTCATCACACTGAGCGATCGATGAAAAAAAAGCCAATTCATCAAACACCGCCTAGTAGCAAATGTAGCAATCTCCGACCATTATTTTCAGGCAGTGAGGGAGTTCGCCTGCCTAACTAATAATATTTGCACAAATGGCTCTCTAGTTCGATATACGATAACCTGAAGTAACCATAAGTTCAATTTGTCCAAGAAAATAGGGTATAAACTCCTAACTTGAAGGAACAAATTCATGCTTTATGAAACTCTGATCTCACCAGTCTTGTTCTATGGATATGGGCTGGGTGATGAGCAAGACAGCGAGGCAGATCTTAGGATCTTTCCAAAAAAAAACCTCTGCGAAGAAGAGGTAGAAAGATATGAATGTTTTAGGGAAAACGAAAGCCGTCAACTGAACTGCCTTCCTCTTACTGAGCTAATGGACGAGAATGCTCCAACTAAGAGGGTCTTCACATCTTAGCCTCCTTGTTTGTACACACGCTGAGGCCTAGTAAGCTAAACCAGCGTGGCCTGGACCATAATGGATGGAAGACATTGCTAATTCAGACTCTGATCCCCCATTTGATAAGTAATTACGAGTAACTATATACATACGAGTATACGCAATTAATTATTATATATAATATGTATGTACAACTCACACTGGAATTTCGAATTGCGCACCTTTCAAGCGGACATATACAAAAACCTAAACCTAAACCTAAAAACATGAATGGCTCGTGCTTAGAAAGGTAAGAAAAGTTTTCAGAATTCAAAACACTGTTAGGTGTGCCTATGTCCTCAGTAGGAGATGAGTCACGCCAAGAACTTTCTGATAAAAAGAACTTGTAGTATTCTCCAATGTTTTTTGATATTTCATATCCTATAGGGTCCGCCAAAAAAAATTTTTTTTTTGAAAATGCTATAAAAAAACTATTGAATATTTTCTCAAATTTCTTCTTTTATTTGAAAGTACAATTCTTCCGGTTAATAATGGAAAATAATTTCATTCAAATGGCTGCCTCGGCTGGCCATGCAGTAGCCTACACGATCGGTCCAATTTTTAAGCACATTATCGATTGTGTGCAGCTGTATTTCACCAATGGCTTCACGAATATTGTCCTTTAAATCGTCAATTGTCTCCGGTTTGTCGGCGTAACACTTATCTTCTACAGCACCCCACAAATAATAGTCCAACGGTGTCAAATCGCAGCTCCGAGGTGGCCAAACGACATCAGCTCTGCGGCTGATAATGCGATTTTCAAAAACAGGGCGCAAAACATCGAGTGTAGCTTCGGCTGTGTGGCACGTAGCGCCGTCCTGTTGAAACCAAATGTTGCCAATATCCTCCTCTTCAATTTTTGTGAACAAAAATTCGTTCAACATGGCCCGATAACGATCGCCATTAACTGTAACGGCCAAAAAAAAGAAAAATGGCCCAATTATGCCTCTGGACCAAAATCCGCACCAAACAGTCACTCGTTTTGGGTGTATCGGCTTTTCAATGTATGCGTGCGGGTTTTCCGTGCCCCAAATGCGACAATTTTGCTTGTTTACATACCCGCCAAGATCAAAATGAGCTTCATCTGAAAAGATGATTTTTTTGGCAAAATCGGCATCTTCTCTAAGGCCCACGTTCCCAGCATTGTTCAAGCATATACACAACCATATTCGTTCAGCGGAAGGATAAAACTAATTATCTGTCAAATCAGACATGAGCTAAGTGTTACCATTCACGAAATAAGCACTAGTTGAAAAAAAAAAAAACGTTAGATGGCGGACCCTATATTACAATAGAATGTACGAAACTTATTATCCATAAAAGTTTGACTGGTAGGACGCCTTGTATTAACGAAATCGTAGTTAGTACTGCATTGACGGTTCTAAAATGTTTGTTGTTCACTGATTAACTCAGATAATTCTGAGCCAATTTTTTCCAAATTTTCGTCAAATGTGCGCTATATTAATAGACTAGACGGACATTGAACATTGCAGTTAGAACGACGATGAGATTCTAATGCAATGTTGACTATTTTCTCCAATAAGTTTTTTGGCTTGAAAAGGAATGGACGAATTTTAACTCCATTGGCCCAAAAAGAAGCAGTGAAAATAGGTGTAGCAAAGTTGATAAAGTTGGATTTCTTATTAACATCTTCGAGTTTAACTAATTTGTGGCACAATATCAGAGATGAGTCAATTCGCAGACTCTAAGATATGAAAGATATAATATCATCAGGAGTAGTTGAAAAAGAAAACTGGCAATGTGAAGCCATTTCATTTTTCTTGCAACAAAAAGGTAACAGCTTTGGGGATTAATTTCGATTATGATGTTTGCTGTTTTAATTGGCTGGCGACTGAGTCCAATTTTCTCCTGAGTAATAACTGGAAGATCACTAGTAGGATTCACCACAAACGATACACTATGTGTCTTAGAGTGAGAATCCAAAATTGAGACATCATCGACGACCTTTGATTTATCTTCTATCTTATAGCAAATATCATTACTCATTAGAAATGACATCATTACAGATAACAACTGCAATTGAAGAATTGTTATCAGTATTATTAGCACTAGGAGTCATCACATCAGAAATGATAGAGCTCCTCTTAACAGACTTGTCTACATTCATAGACGATGAGAGAGGACTAGCATATTATGAATTTCTGAAATAGTCATTTTGTGTCCTTTCATATAAGATATATGTATGAATGTTATTTTAAATAATTCCGAGAAAACGCGGTTAGCTTAAAATTTCATACTTGGTCTACTATAGTTTCCAAACTATTGTAACAGCCTTTGGGGTAAGTATGCATTTCTAAAAACTTCATTAGATAAACGGTTATTTTTAAAATTTTCGACAAAACGTGGAAAACAATTACTTATGCTGATAAATTATTTTATTCGTAGATTCTGGGCTAATAAGAGCGAGTATATTGACCAAAAAATCCAAAATCTTTGCCAAAGCCCCCTTTTTCAAAATAAATTTTAATATCACAAAAAAAAAAAACGACTCCACAGCTGAAATTGCCTTTGGTATAGTATGGTATACATACACATACACATTCACATCATGTAGCCATCTTTTTCCACTTTTACGACAGTCACTAATAAATACTTCTTACAAACGGACGTCTTTTAACACACATTACAACAGCCTTGACATCTGTCGTAAATATCAACCGTTATGAATTCAATATTTGTAATTTAATGAATACAAACGTCCACGTCATCTGTTGGCTCACTCTGTACAATATCAAATGTGCATTTATAATTGGAAGTGTATCTTCTTGTGGCTGTGCAGACTTCTTTCCTCTTTGCTCCAACCTTCTGGAAAAGTACAAGCCTACACCATATTTACTATAAATGAGTTAGATTCAACTATACCCATCCTCAATATCCCTAGCCCCTTTATAACCAACAGCTTTCAGCAATAGTAGGAATCCTACCTCTAGTTAAATTACACGACACACCTTACACCATTACTAGGCTGATTAGGCAAGCAAGAATAGACGTTACTATACGAAGCCATGTACTAATATCTATCTCATAAAACATTTATTTATGAATGTATTTTTGTACCCAAGTGCAAATTGTAAAATTGATTGACATAATTATTCCTTATAATAGATTCCTTATAATAGAAAATGGAATTGTATGATGAATTTCAGTATTGAACGTATCTAAATTAGTACTATTGCCTTTTTATCCTCACTCTTAAGAAAATTACATGTGCACATGCTTAAGAAATGACATTTCTGAAGTCATTTCACACTCCAAGCCGATCGGTAGATTCTATCGTCTTTGCGGATTTCTAACAAAAACTTCAAATTAATTTTGTCCAAAATGTTGAAATTCTTCATAAACAATATGCCTGTATCGGCAATATCTTCTCGTTTGAAAATCATTAAAGCTACACAGCAGGTAAGCGAATTTTCATTCAAAAGTAATGTTGGTATTTTATACCCTCATGTTATGCAATTTCTGGATTTTTAGTCGTTTTGCTCGCATGCAAAGTTTTCCGAACATAGACCTATTGACAAAATCCGTAACATCGGTATATCAGCCCACATCGATAGTGGAAAGACTACCTTGACCGAGCGAATACTCTTCTATACCGGCCGAATTGCCCAAATGCACGAGGTTAAGGGCAAAGACAATGTTGGAGCTACCATGGATTCAATGGAGTTGGAAAGACAACGAGGCATAACAATTCAATCGGCGGCGACATATACTTTATGGAAGCAACACAACATTAACATTATCGATACCCCTGGCCATGTGGATTTCACTGTTGAAGTGGAACGAGCTCTTCGTGTACTAGACGGTGCGGTGCTAGTTCTCTGTGCTGTGGGAGGTGTGCAAAGCCAGACGTTGACCGTTAACCGGCAGATGAAACGCTATAACGTTCCTTGTTTGGCGTTCATCAATAAATTAGACAGACTTGGATCGAATCCGTATAGAGTTTTGTCGCAGATGCGATCCAAAATGAATCATAATGCCGCTTTCATTCAATTGCCCATTGGATTAGAATCCGATTGCAAAGGAATCATCGATCTGGTTGGCGAAAAGGCTATTTACTTTGAGGGTCCAACAGGTTCTGAAATCCGTTATGACGAGATACCAAAAGATATGACCACAGAGTCCAATGAACGCCGCCAAGAACTGATAGAACACTTGTCTAACATTGATGACCAATTGGGCGAGTTATTCCTGGAAGAGAAAGTCCCTACCGAGGCTGACATTAAGGGTGCACTAAGACGGTCATGTATTAAGCGAACTTTTACCCCAGTATTGGTAGGAACAGCTCTGAAAAACAAGGGCGTTCAACCTCTTCTCGATGCAATACTTGATTTGTTGCCCAATCCCGGTGAAGTAGAAAACATAGCTCTAATCGAAACGGAGGGACAAGAACCCGACAAAATTATACTTAATCCAGCTCGAGATGGTAAAAGTCCGTTTGTGGGTCTGGCTTTCAAATTGGAAGCGGGTCGTTTTGGACAATTAACTTATTTGCGTTGCTATCAAGGTGTGCTCCGTAAAGGAGAAAACATTTTCAATACCCGTACCAAACGCAAAGTCCGAATTTCTCGTCTTGTGCGTCTGCATTCCAATCAAATGGAAGACGTCAATGAAGTATTTGCGGGGGACATCTTTGCATTGTTTGGGGTAGATTGCGCCAGTGGAGACACCTTCGTAACCGACAACAAGTTTAATGTTTCCATGGAATCCATGTTCGTTCCTGAACCTGTAGTTTCGATGGCTATCAAACCAAGCAATCCCAAAGACAGGGACAACTTTGCAAAAGCTGTCGCAAGATTCACAAAAGAAGACCCCACCTTTACGTTTGCATATGATCCTGATGTCAAGGAGACTTTGGTATCAGGAATGGGTATGCCGAATCTAGCACTTCTGTGAGATTTTTCGTTCATTATTCAATATTTTTTCAGGTGAACTTCATTTGGAAATTTACGCTCAACGAATGGAACGAGAATACGGATGCCCGGTAACGCTGGGCAAACCGAAAGTCGCATTCCGTGAGACACTTGTCGGCCCCTGTGAATTTGACTACCTCCATAAGAAACAATCCGGCGGATCGGGTCAATACGCTCGCATTATAGGTGTGATGGAACCACTACCCCCAACCAAGAATACAACTTTAGAATTTGTGGACGAAACTGTGGGCACCAATGTACCGAAGCAATTCATTCCAGGCGTGGAAAAAGGTTTCCGCGAAATGGCCGAAAAGGGAATGTTGAGTGGTCATAAGCTATCGGGAATTAAATTTCGACTTCAAGACGGTGGACATCACATTGTAGATTCCAGTGAACTGGCATTTATGTTAGCTGCTCATGGTGCTGTGAAAGATGTCTTTAGAGACGGTGCTTGGCAGATTCTTGAACCAATCATGTTGGTTGAAGTTGCCGCTCCAGACGAGTTTCAAGGTGCCGTTATGGGGCAATTAAGTAAAAGACACGGAATCATTACGGGAACGGATGGAGCCGAGGGTTGGTTTACAGTATATGCAGAAGTGCCACTGAATGATATGTTCGGTTATGCCGGCGAGTTGAGGTAAGATATGCGAATTTTCGCTAATTGTTGGAGTAAAAAGATGACTAGTTATTTTTTGTAGATCGAGCACTCAAGGAAAGGGAGAATTCACAATGGAATACAGCAGATATTCACCTTGTTTGCCCGATGTTCAAGAACAGCTCGTGAGACAGTATCAAGAGTCGCAGGGCATAGTGGTCGACAAAAAAAAGAAGAAAAACTAAATCGTTTCCATTTTACATGTTAGCCACATTGATGAGAATAGCTAATTACTAATTTGCATATTTTTAAATATAAATTTTAAGTAACTGTGATAATTACCAACAATTCGAATTATTATTTGATTCCCATTTGAGTGGCAATTTCGATTGAAAGACAACCTCATACTCGTTTGTCCTGTGTCATTGCGTAGAATAGGACCATACGACAGAAAACATAAAATACAGATACACTCTCAAATGTCGTATCTCTCCAAAAAGTGCAAGTCTCCTAGGTGGAGGTAGTTTTCATCGTTAAACCAGGAAATATATATGGCGTATTACTTACAACTTGACCGCTCTTGAAGCCACAAAACTCAATTGATGCACACATTAGAGATAATTGAGTATAGATGGAAAATCGTTTGCAAATTGTGTTCGTCTTAATCAATCACAGCAAAGCTATCCATTCCCCTTTACTGTCGGAACGAGCACTTTGCAAGGAACTAGACGATTGTGCTCCTTGTTTATATGTTCTTATATGTTATTCTCATCTGCCTACATCCTACAGCATTATGACATCTACATTTGTATTCACGAGAAACCCAACTAATATTTATTCATGTACTTGGATGTCCTCTTCTAAACCTCATTCCCCGAATGCCAATGTGACTTGACTTAATGAAATCGACTGCATTCAGTAAGAACCTTAGTTTAGAAGCGGTTAATAAGGCCTTTAAAGCACCATAGCTATTGCTGCCCCAGTATACACTTCAGCACATATAGTTCATGGTCATTTGAATAGGCTTGTATTCTAACTAACAGACAATCTTGTACTTTTAATTGCCCCCTTTACTTCTTCTATACTTGTTAACTTGTTTAAAAGACCAACGCTTGATGAAACCAAGGGCAGAGTTAGCTTTTTTATCATATCTGAAGACAGAAATTGAGTCCCTCATTACAGATAACACCTAAATCATGTAACTCATTCACTAAGGGAACAGGCAGATTGAAGATCAGATAGCAGCGAGGTGAAGTAGGAGGGCGCTTACGGGTACAAGTTATAGCCTGACACTTATTGACGTTAAGCTCAAGGAAATTCTTTAGACACAAAATCTGTTTAGATCTTTCTGCAGTGGTAGACAGTCTGAGGAAGATGACATATATCTAAAAATTTTCATCTTTAATTGGGTCAGAAACCATGGATCGAAATAGAACATTGTAATGTCGTTCATTGAAATAGGATTCAACCCATGTTATAAATCTTATTTGGAAACCAAGAGCCTTTAACTTTAGAAGGATTACATCATGAGAAATTCTATCAAAGGCCTTGGTAAGTCGGTGGCACTTGCGTCAACTTCATTTCCAGATTTTAGTACACATAAATTGCTTGATACGAATTCCGTTAGGTTGGTGGTTGTATATCTACCTTTGAGAAGCCCGTTCTGGTTTTGGGAAACAATAGATTTAGAATGGCAAAGCATTACGTCATAAATAATGCTCTCAAAAAGCTTAGGTATCCAGGACAGCTTAACAATTGGAAATATCGTCTTTGCGACCTTTTCCGGTTTAAAAGAAATAATCCTTGGGTGATAGAAAGCTTTAAGAAGTTGGGCTAGGTGCCTTTCAACGAACGCGAAGAGATTTGCAATAATTTTGGAGTCGCCCGAGGACTGAAAGAAATGTTTGGGGTTTGAAATGAGTATGTGGTCCATTCGGTTTAAATAGTCGTCATAGAGAGTTTGGGGAGGTATAAAGAAATTTTTTTGGGAAGACTGGTAGTAGAAGAAATCGACGTAGGAACGCGATTTGAAGTAAGTATACCAGCACTTATTTCTCTTGCTACGAAGAGATCGCAGCTCTTTCTTATACCAGGGTGGTAAAGATGAGGGATTCTTTTTGGGTTAAATTTAATACAGGTTCGGAGAGACATTTGAAAATTTCGTTATAAAAGGATGCGATCACGTTGTTAACCGTAAGGGTAGGATTATCGTAGAGATAGTTATAATTTACCATACTGAGGAGATTGTTGAATTTGGCGTATTTTGCCATATGAAAATTAAAACTATGTATAAGAATATTCATAGGAATCTGGACTAAGACCATTGTCATTCGACAACGTAAAATAAAGGTCAGTGTTGACGCAAATAGCATGATAACTGGGACGTGAGTCAAGAATGAATATGAAGAGCAGGACGTATTGTCATCAGACAAGAAATTTACTAAATTTGAAGTGACAGACAAGGTATTATTAATGAAAATTGAAAAGGGTGTCAAAGACAGAAAGGAGCCCTGTGGCACACCAGAATTTACTTTGTTCGATATCAGACTCCTAACTGTCCAACAAAAACAACAAACCAAATTGATTAAAGATTTTGGAAATGTAATCCACTGAAGAAGAGCTTTATCGATCCCAAAAGTACAATTTTCGATGAATATGCCTAATGTCAAACTTCCTTCGAAATATCAAGTGTAACTATCTTGCTTTCGAATCATTGGGGTAGACTTTGGTTCCATTTTCTGTGAAACATGCTATTAAATCAGCAGTAAGCCCTTTGCTAGGAAAACCATCATTAAGAACTTTTCGTATGAAGAACTAAAGAGGATTCTGATGCGTCTCAGATTGAATTTCTTTGCAATTCGTGAACCAGTTAGGTATGTAATTACGAACTGAGCAGAGGATAATAGTTTAGTTACTTAGCTATGGCTTAGTTGTATTATTTTAAAGTATAATAGATGAATATGCCGAAAAGAAGTAACATTCAGGATAGTTATCAGAAAGAATTCCAGGATTTCAAGCTCTTATTCCTTCTCAGTATAGCGTTTACTGAGAACAATTTACTAGCAAAAGAAAGAGTATTACAATGAAACTCTTATCAATGGTGGAAGTTGTAAAAATAATAAAACCCGTTCAAGGCTGATGGAAACCTACGATATCATATCTTATTCAGCTACCTTTTATCTTCATCTGCCATTCACAAAACAGTAACAATTTTCCAGCTTCTTCTTTTTCTTAATGAATAGTTGAAATATGTGATAACGTTTAATGCTCCATATTTCTCCCGCTTATCTGCATTGCTACTGTGATAACTGTGGCGTTGGCTGAAGTCGTGGACCATAGAATCGTCTACATGACGCTCTATTTTGAATCACCGGATTTTCCGACGATCTTCATTGAACATGGTTAAACTAGCTGATTTGTTAAACCTGAAGTTCGTCCACTCTCGTTTTGGAATCATAGTCTCGTCTAAATAAGATCTTTGAGAGGTCTGTCGAACGCTTTCTCCAAGTCGGTGAATATATCGACCGACCTGGCTCACATGATTGCCATGGAGTTTGATAATATTGTGTTATCGACAGTCTAGAACTCGATCGTATATTTCTATAGTATGCAACATTAGTTTCAACAATCGGCAATTGTTGAATTTGCCTTTATACAATGTCTCGTGTCTCATCATTTTATGGAACAAAATCACTAGCCCATGATTTCCGATTGTCGTCCATAATTCGGAGAGTTGACAACTTCGCTTGCTTTGACTTCTGGAAAAGCCGCCATTTCCTTTTCGTGTGCAACAGTCGAGGGAATGGTATTGCACGGTTAGTAAAGCTTAGTAAAGCGTTCAAATAAAATTTCCTTCTATTGTAATAAGAAAGAATTGAGTCGTCAAATAAGGAATTGTTCCGAAAAGCACCAGACATTGAACACACCAATTGTATTCAACAAGTCCCTAAGAGGGATGCCACTTTTTGCTTTCTCAGTACTATTACAAGAAGGCTGCCAATTTTTATATTTTAACGGTAAAGTGAAATAATTTTTTGGATCTGCTATGAGTGAAACAAGGAATTACGTGTTTCAAGATGGCCGTGAGGATGTTGAAGATGCCTATCGTTATGCTCGCTGTTTTCTTTGATTTTTGCGACATAGTGCACCATGAGTTCTCGTTACAAGGACAAACAGTCACATTCAACGAGTTAGTGCAAAACAATCGGAAAAAATTTCTGTATTTCTGACGAAATGATTAATTGCTTTGCTCTACGTAATGCAAATGTTGACACCTCATTGCTTGTATTGCGAATTTTTGGCGAATGCCAAAAGTGTAATGCTGATCTTCCATATTCACCAGACATGATCACGTGTGGATTCATTTTGTTCCCAAAAATCAAAAGAACTTTGGATGATGCTATTTTGCACATGAAACTAAAAACGCATCGTTGAAAGACAAAAGAGCTATCCAAAAGATCGAGTTCGAAAAGAGATTCATAAATTGGAAGAAGCGCTTATGGATATTCTTTAGAACAGCGTAACAATGATGTGGACGAGTTACTAAATATCATTCGTATATTTATGTACCATTCGAATCTATTCAATCAAAAAGTTTAACACTGAAGGAATTGTTTTAACAACCAAACAGTTGGTTTGTTCTTAAAGTTTTCGAATTTATACATCTTCGATGATTTTCGCCATCACTATGATGTTCTGTACTTTTGCTTTAAATTCCTCCTTTTAGTACTCACAAACAAACAAAAGGTATGGCAACATTGCGATGATTGACGTTTACTTTATCTGCCCGTGAATCATTTCTTATCTAAACTCAAAAGTTGAATTTCTATTTCTCTATAAAGTTGATTGGCTCTTGCGAAGGGCCGTAGTTTTGGTTCGATTCTGCTTATTCTTGAGGCTTCTAAAACGAGGTCAATACGGTTATTTTCTGATATCGCAAAGATATCATCTAATTCTCTAAGCAAAATGGTTAACAAGCATCACGTTAAAGGTTATGAGGAGTTTACCAAACTTGTCGAAAGCCTAGAATCATCTAGTGAGCCGATACATGTTTTATTTAGTGGCGGTAAGGATGAAAATGGCAAAAGTTGGTGCCCATATTGCGTAAAAGGTAAGAAAATTATATTAAATAAATAGTCATATAGTAGTACTTTTTACGTCTATTTATATTTCACAGCGGAACCAGTTATTAAAGAAGCTGTTGAAAAATCACCTGAAAATAGTCATTTCGTTCATGTTGAAATAGAAAGGCCATAGTAAGTATAACTTTTAAGCCTACTCATGTAGTTACATATATCTTCATGTTTGCTGCACCATAATGGACATTTAATTACATTACATTGACACAAAAGCTTTTGATTTTTAACAATAGTAATAAACGAGTTGATGTTGAACGTTCATTTTTTTGATGTCTCATCATTGAGAAGCTTTGTTTTATCACTCTTTTGAATTGAAGTGGAAACAAGAATTTCCATGTTATAAATTTGCAATCTCATCCATTTGCCTTGGCCTAGTTATCTCTATTTTTGACTTAGGTTATCGAATAACTGGGTGAGTGTGTACCTACAAGGATAACTCCTATAATACATACATATGTATATAGAAAATACATCAACCAATAAATCGATTGGAAATATAATTGCCCTATTTGCGTTGTGAAACCACTCGAGAATGTGTTTTTTCCACCCCTTTGGTGATGCTGAACAGTTTGGAATTGAATTTAATTTTGTATAGCTAACTCCACTTTCATACTATCCAGTAACTGATAAACGCAAATTGTAACAAGCGCTTGCAACAAAATTTGACTGGCTAAAATTTATGGTTAAAAGCCAATGTAGATAATTTTGAAAAAGGTAACGCTTTTGTTAGTCAATTGTACTGTTTTTGATAAGGTTCCTCGTTTTTATTATTGAATCGAGAGAACTGCAATCAACGTCTTCCTCAAGGAATTTAGTAGTATGTGATTAATAGTTTTATCGTTTTGCAGAGCACTCCTGTACATAAATGTAGGTACAGGTCAGTTTGAAAGAAAATTGCGCTGTGAATTATGGTTATCCCACGATCTTTTGGTATTCTACTTAGCTAATACAACTTTTATCACAAATGTCTTATCAAAAATCAAACATTTGTCGCAATAACCGCGTATTGCGCACATTAGGTTCGTTTAGTTAGCGCTCATGTGCTGCCGCGGATGCAGAAAGGTGCCTGAATTATTTTGCTTTATTTTTTTTTGCAGTAATTAATTATTTTCCCTCCAGCGGGAATATAGGTTTGTTCGAAGACAAAGATATCGCCTGGACGGGTTTTAGCCCTATTGCATTGCAGCCTAGTATGCACCGCAAAACGAAATTGTTTCGTGGTCTCCAAACAGCCAGCAAAACATTTGTGAATTTCAACGCGAAAAAATGTTTGTGAAATTTTCAATCAGCTGTCAAAAAAGAGCAACGAATAAAAAATTAGAAATCAAAAGAATTTCTTACTTTTATCAAATTTCTTACATTTGAACAAAGATCCAGTATGCGCAATGTGGTGAATATGGTTAACGGTTGATGGATCAGGAGTTCTCCAAGTCACCTTGTGAATATCAAGATGCGGAGACTGCGTGTTTGCTACGACAATGTTTCGCCCAGCCAATAAATCGATTAGCTTAAATCCATTATCGGAGGCGGTGTTGTGCAGGCTATATTTTCCGACAGTACTACTAAAGATGCGCTCTCGCCGAGGACAATCTAAATGTAATAGCACTGCTCTTAGGTCTTGTCCAAGAGCTCGTAAAAGCTATCGTTGGTGTCGTCATCTTTCTCCTCTGTAAGGGCGTGCGCGCATATAAGGTTAATGTTGGGAAATTTAGCCTTAATACGGATTGTTACGAGGCGCTTGTTCGAATTACATAAAGTGTTAGTGTTGGATGCCCATGTGGCAGAATAACCGGTGAGCCAAATTAAGTTCTTAAAAAAGATCTTCGATGACTAAATTACGCTTCGGGGATGAAGGACACAGATGAGTCACACCCTCTCTTCTCCGGAAATTGAATTTTTCCCGACCACCCTATTAGGTGTAGCTCCGATTTGCCTATACAGGCTCACCTCGCTGACGTACTGCAAAATGTATCCCGAACATTTGTCGTATATGTACTGGAAACAGCTGAATTGAATCAATCTAAAAATAATTAACCGTAGTTCAATCCTAACTCAACTCAATTATCTAAAAACATAGTTCCTGCTAGCTCATGATATGAATTTTCCACATTAACCTTGAGCTTTTCAAAATTTGAAACTCGTTGAAAGGGGAGCATTCCATATTTCGGGTCGATTTAGTTTGACTGTCATTTATCAGTTTTTTTTTTAGAATAAAAGGGAACTTTACAACAACGAATATACACATATGATCGCTGAAAGGGAAAAATCTATACATTTGCTTCCTCAAGCATCGTTTCATTGTTATTTGCTTTAGACTATTTATATTCCTAATATCTAATGCCTTCAATTATATTTTTTTATTTCAGTTGGAAAGATTTAAATTGTCCCTTCCGTAAAGATCCACGTACACATTTGGTATTTTTGCCAACATTATTGCGTTGGAAATCACCACAGCGTTTAGATGGAGAGCGTTGCTCAAACAGCGATCTCGTTGAAATGTTACTTACCGATGAAGATTAAAACGTCATTGAGCATAAAGATATTAAGTTAAAATCTATATGTATTTGGAATATTTTACATAAAATAAATTTCTATTTAAAATTAATAATTACTTTTATATTTTTTTATTTCTACCATCACAACATGAATATTTGTTAGCTGTGCTCTTGCGTTTGGCGTCAGTAACTTGTGAAATCTATGGTAATATTGAACTAAACTTGCTAGTGCAAGTTGTAGCAACTGAGAACCGGTGAGAAGTGACGGGAATGAGAGAAGTACTTCACGATTTAGTTCTTCAAGAGATTTTTTCCAATTTGCTGAAAAACTGGCCACCAAGGCAAGACTTCTTCTTTCTTGCTTACGTAATTCGTCCATTTGTTCTTTTTCAAAGAAATGTTCACATTCTTTGACAAACTGAATTATTCCACCAAAATGAGGTGCAAGAATTTCTTCGACGTATTCTGCACTTCTTGCATTCAATTGTTCCCGGAACGCTTCAGCTTCTTTTGAATTATCTCGAGTATGTTCCATTAGAACGCCTAATACTAAGTCATAGTTGTTGATCAAGTAAATAAGTTGTTCTTTTCGTGATAGAAAAATTGCGGCCATGCGAAGAATGAAACACTCAACTTCGTTTTGTAGTTCAAGTAGGAGCAGGCTCACAACTTCATTGGGAAAATGTTCGGATATTCCAACAATAGCTGCAGAGAATTCAGCATATCTTCGTGTTATCTGAAGTAAATAGATATTTTGAAATCTGGTCAAACCATTTTTTCTGTTTTTACTTACGTAATGTGGTCCCATTTCTTTGTTGAATTTCGTCGGATCACAATCGCGAATGCTTTTTATATTTAATCGAAAGACATGTTCAAATCGGGGCCAAATGACTGCCTGCATCGACTCCCAATATCTGAAAAATAAACAAGAATTAGTTCAATGTCAAAAGAAATGAAAAATTAAGTTGCAATGACAAAATAAAGTGAATTCATGGCGCACGTATTAAACTTAAGCTGGGAGAACAGATTTATCGGTGTTACATACAAGACCAATCCATCACGCGGAGACTGTAAAACGTTCAAACGAGCCAGGGACGATATGCAACTGTCTGCAACGCGTGAGCTTGCAATACGACCAACAATACTCCATTATCTCGAAGTTATAGAAATTTGTGGTCATTCGTAAAACAAATAAGAAATCCTGCTTTCTTTGTTGCAGCTCTCAAATCTTTGGACAAGATCTTTCACACTTTGAAAGAAATAGCGAGAGTACCGAAAGAAATTAACATTTTTGTTGGCCCATGTGGTCCCTCTTCTTCGGAAGAGGTGTTATTTAGCGCTCGCATAACCACTAAGTAAGCTTTTTTTACACCATTAAAATGCCTGCATACAACGCAGGTGAAAGAAACTTAGAGAGGAATGAAAGGGAGACACCAATGTACGTTGTTGGTTTTAACTATTTGCAGATTTCAATAGCTGAGCCTGGTCTAAGTAAAGCCTTCAATATCACAAAAATCAGCAGGATCGATGAAGTCCAGTCTGATCAAAGCATTAAATACGCTTGATCTTGACATAAGTATTATCGCGTCGTATAACACAATGAGACTCAGAGAATTTGGCTACTAATCAGCAAAACAGGATGGATATAGTAATACTTTTCACAAGCTCCAACAGATTACATAACAGCTAAGCTTTATTTTAACAAAAAAAAAATTTTAATCGAAGATATGCTATCTTTGAAGCATCGGCTTACATCAAAAGCTCCAATATGGAATTCGAAATAGGTTCAAAGGTCTTTTCATCTGAAATGCGCATTTTTATCGATATTTTTATCCATGCGCTCTCTAAAATTGAGCTGTGGGGAAAACGGTAATTACCCGGGTAACGAATCGTCACTGTTAAAAAAAAGTGTAAAATGACAAAGCTCGTTCAGTTGCACTTCTCTTGCAGAGGCAATTGCCTAAAAGCAAACACCACGCACAAGTCAAACTTTTTCGAGGATTATTCAAAAATTTTCAACTTACAACACCGTAACATAATCAATCGCGAATTACACCGACAACCAGGTCACTTGAGTTGTGTAAAAACGAGGGATACGCGCTACTCGAGACTGGCATTCGACTCAAATACAAAAGAGATGTCGCTTTTTTTACACGCTGTACACTTTGTTGCAGCATGTCATGGGATTCCATTTGCATGGAAGATCAGAAAATAAGCTAGCTCTTAGTAAAACCAGATGCAAATGATCAAAATTAGCTTGAGTTATATATGTAACGGATATTTGTAATATTTTCTATAGACTATGAGCGCAAAAAAGCTGGTTTACGTCACTTCTGATGGAAAAAAGTAAGTTGGTTTACAGCATATAACACATGATAAGAATCAATTCAGCAATCAATTGTTGATTTTCGCAAATTAGCCATTCATAAACCTTTACTACGAAAAATACGAAAGAAAACCGAAAGGCTGTCAATTGCAAAATCTCGTAATATTTCAAGAAAACTGTCGTCAAATTACTGCTGCAAGAACTGTTGAATGTAAGAGCCCAATCAAAAAATGGTTTTCTCTTGAAACCTGTAAACGAACATTGGAACTTAAAAATAATTTGATTTCATTTTGTTTTCGAGTTTAAGAAAAGCCCGTATTTGGAGCTTAAAGAAAACATGACTCGGACGGATAAAAGAGCGCAAATTTTAACACTACATTAAATTAACATACAAATGATATGGGGATTCAAGTCTGGTTGTGGTTTTGGTAACATTTATTTCATTAATAGTCTGCACTTACGCTTACAAAAACATTTTAAAAGAGCAACCTCTTTATTCAATAACACTACTTTATCAACCGAAAAAAACTACATATTTCAACAAGATGTTGGTTCTTCCCATGCAGCGGAATCAACTAAGACCTGATTATTTGTTAAAGCTGTTACTTTCTTGGAATGACCTTCCAGCAGCCCTGATCTTTTTCCAATTGAAAGTTTATTTCAAAAAATTAAACGAAGATGAAGACAGCAACCAGAAAGGACACTTAGATTTGCTCCGAACAATAAGTGAGATATGGCAATCATTTACTACTGAAGAGCGCCAACAATTCATGCTGCCATGAAAAATAAAGCGATGTACATAATACAGTTGTAAAAAAACATTCAGACATTATAGACCAACCTTTTTGACCTTACAATTTACGCAGACTAAATATTTTGTTTGTTTTTTTCTAATGCAGGCTAAAAATTGCAGCTGTTGAAGCGGTTTTTGGTGGGATGGAACGATTGGGCCTTATTGCCGTGTATTCTGATCTCTACTTTGGCATGTTGGAAAACTTTTTATGGACTGAAGTGGTTCGAATGGACTTGAGGAATATTTCGTTCGCACGTGGATGCACACATGAGCGATGTTTTGTTTCACATATAATTGTATTTTCATTTAAAATGTAGAAACCAGGCAATTACCGGGCACCAATTTGTATTTATCATTTTAGTAATCAGAAGAAATAAATGTAAATCTAACTTACTTATCCAATCCCGGTACGCATCGTTTATGACACATAAGTTGGTAGCGATAAATTAACTGGATGCAAAGAAACATTGCTATGTTGTCGTAACAATCTTGTATGCTGGTTTCAAGATTTTTCTTAAAAAAAAAACAAAAAAAAAACAAAAAAAAACATATTCCCCGAAACAGAAACGTTTATAAATTATATTTACAATCATGAAGGTAAGCGTTTTTCCCATTATTTGATTGAAAAGATCCTGGGCCTGCACACCACGTACCATGAAAAATTCTACAACAAACAGATATTCGCGGCACGCATTGTCAACAAGTGCGTATTGTTCTGAGCGGAAAAGAGCCTCAAATGTATACTGAAAGAAAACAAGAAATCAGTAAACAGAACACAACATTTACGAACTCAAGTATATACTCTATTCTTAAGCTGAGCGTGGGGCACTATAATAGGAGCTTCCAACTGCTGATTTAGAATATCACCACGTTTTCCAATCGTGAAAATCGTACTTTTATGCCTCAGGCAGGTTGCTTTGGAAAACAAACTCTTGGACGCATTATCTTCAATACCCATCAGATCGTCCTTTGTCACAGATTCTTCAAATTTCAATGCCATTAACCGGGTTGAGTAACTCTATTAAACAAAAACCACATACAATAAATTGTTGCGATATCTTCTTACGACTCACTTTGAAATAGCTGTAGTAGATCTTTCCCATTGTATCGATATATTCATTACAAATCTCTTGTGCCACCTGACGTTCATTGGACAAAATAAACTCAAAGAAAAACTTATGCTTCAACATAGCATTCTGAGGTATTTGATAGTTGGCCATGGGCTTACGAAATTTGTAAATTTGTTCCAGCAGGTATGTACGAATCTTTGCCATTGCCTTTACTTTCAGTTTGTGCAGTATGTCGACAACATCTGCAGCTGATTTGCTTTCCTTGAAACTCAATTCCTTGACTAAGTTTAGTTTGTGATTTAAAGTGTTTAGTTTGAGAATAAACTCTTTCTCTGTAATTGGAGTCTCCATGATTGTGGTAATCATTTCTTCCGGAACTGCCATGTCCTCAATGAACTGGGACAGCTGGGCCTTTACCGATTGCCTATTTGTCAACTGGACCGACATAGAAACAGATTTCTTTTGCAAAGTCGTAATCTCTGAACTGATATTACTGAGTACATTTTGGAAATTTAGCAACATAGATTCCATGCGTTCCAGAATATCATCACACTCCCCAATTTGATTATGTAGGCTGGCAATGTTTTCACTTTCTGCAATGTAGTCTTCTATGGATTTATTTTCGACTTCTTTGAAATCTCTTTCGATTTGTCGGGAGTACTGACGCAAGTCTGTACCGGTTTTGAGGATTTCTCGGACTTCTTCATTATCTAATTGATCTGATATATTCGGATCATTAACTGACATCATCACAATTGATCGATTTCTTTACCACATAAATAAATAAATGAAGTGTCAACGATTTTCTTTCTAGAATGACAGGTGTCATATAATTTTTAGAAAGTGACAGTAGATCTTTCTGTTCATGTTTTCTTTTTCTAATTTTTTACGTACATACACATATATATCTTCCCAACTGCGTTTATACTAAACTTTTTAACTCGTAACGGTCCAATTTTGTATTATTTAATGAAAAATAATAACTGAACGTCAAGTTGTCACGCTAGTGTTGCAAAAAAAATGTTTTATAGTCTAATACTTTCCAAAAGTTGCATTGCGATCCTAGGTGTTAGTTGCAACTTTAATGCAGTTTTGGTTCAGTCAAACTAATTGCAATTTCGGAAAAAAACGTTTCTTAGTACTGTGTACGTTTATTTTCCAGAAATTGTTTAGAATAAATTTTTGCAAGCAAATTAAATCCTTAAATTTAAAATAAAAAAAATTAAAAACATCTACAGCGCTAGATATTTTTATTAAAAAAATCCTTTTTTAGTACCTACATACATACTTGTATACGACATAGCTTAACATTCTAATTTTGCACTATTTTTTGAGTGAGACAAAGTTACTTGGAGTCGTCCTAAAGTGCCTGTTCACATTAGAATTTTATTAGAATTCTCGAGAGCTTCAAAGTTCTAATAATGGCGGTATTCACGTTTCAGTGTATCTGGTCTTGTATCGTTTCAAAAGTGTAAAAGAGTATCATTTTCTTACAATACAATAACAAAATACACTGGCTGTCATTTTGTAACATTTTAACAATGCTCCAATCCTATTGTTACGAAGAGTGAAGTGTAGCATTGAATTCAGAACATACTTTTGGCACATGGTTGTGTCGTTTGGTTCTCTCAGTTCATATAAAAAAATACACTTTCACAATACCAAATACAACAAAGGGTGAATTTCCCTAATGTTCTAAAATCTCGCAGCACCAAAAGGAAGAATGCTTTTAATCCGCTTTTAAGAGAGTAATTCATTTTCCCACCTTGTCAATTGTTACAATTTTCTATAATACATAAGGTTTTTATTTGGGCAGGAATTGTAAAAAACTTCAAATCATTTAAATTTTAAAAGAACTGTCAAATTTGTAGTTGCCCAATCTAAACAAATGAGTTCGCGTAGCGCTTCATGGCCATAGACCCTGTGGGGTTACTCTGTATTGTGATTACAAGTTACTCTTGAGTCTGCCATATCGATAGTGTTTAGGTGAGAAGAATGAGGAGTAAAGAGAGGGGGTTAGTCACTAAGTCCGCTTTTACACAGCGCATGAGTTTGATACGCATGTTTTGATTATTTTATTTTGAACTGTCCTTCTGTGGTGTGAGCATTTTTACACGAAACCTTTTTCCCATGCTTAGATTGTTCATGTTATTTGACAGCTCTCTTTCATTTCATCTTTGGCACTCAGTGTTTATAATTGAAAATGAGCCCGCTTGTTAATTCTTTGGTCCATTTAAATTCATCCCCCATACTGAAATGTTGTGCTCGTAACAACAGCCAAAAAGTAATGACGAAAATGCGAAAAAGAAAGAAGGAGAAAAAGAAATGTCAAAAAGATGCAATGAAAATTTTACCCACATGCAGTGGGAATTTGGTTACTCCGCTTTTACACAGCGCATGAGTGTAATGCGCATGTTTTGGTTATTTTCTTTTGAACTGTCAATCAGTGATTCACGTAAGACGAATGGTTGCCTCTAATACAACAACAAGTCCAATTACACTAATAATTTAGTCTCCCCATTAAATGTTGGATGCCACCCTTGGAGCGAAATAACCACTGAGCCCAAAAATCTTTCTCTCTCTCTCTGTCCCATTTTCCTAAAAACTTAACACGTGCTCAGGCATTTTAAGTGTATTAATACCCACTTGACTGTTAAGTTCTTAAAAAAAAGATGTAATGAAGCAACTGCGAAAAAGAAAGAAGAAGGAGAAAAGGGAATCCCAAAAAAGATGTAATGAAAATTCTACTCACATGCAGTGGGAATTTGGTTAATTGGGTATTTTTCGGTTCATTATCGCTCTATTTTGCACTCATTTGAATCTTTTAAAACATGCGAAGTGTAAAAGCGGACTTAATCGGGTATTTTTCGTTTCATTATCCCTCTCTTTTTGCACTCATTTGAATTTTTCAAAACATGAGCTGTGTAAAAGCGGACTAAGAAAATCTAAAAATCGAGGAAAGGCCCGTTCCATAACCGAGATGTTCCGTCCCTATTCTATTTTATTATTATTAGTTCGATCGTTGAGTAGTGAACTTCAAGGATGATAATGAATATTTATACGAGACATGCGGTGTTCGATACAGAATTGTTTCATTTCACTTATCCCCACTTAGATTTGATCAAAATAGTGCAGGAGTGAGGACTAAAGTGTGTAAACACGAATTGACTGCCCACTATTTAGTCGAAAGCATAGATGAACAAAAATACATCGATGGCAAACTTTCTAGATATTGCAAAAACCAAAACCCGATTTCTACTGAGCGCCTCTATTCGTGTGACCCTGTCTGTGAGTACGTGTGAGCTGTCATCAATGGCAATTTCTCTCCCATTTTACACAAAACCCCTCCCATTTTACTCAAAAAACGTCATTCCACATTACCGTGCAAATTGCTCCCATTCTAGCAACTTTACTTATATATTGCTCTCATTCTATCAGATTCTGACAGGTTATAGAAATGTTAAAAATATTAGTAATTCACTTACAGGGTGTCTGTGTGAAAGTTAAGGGTTTGCAAAAGATTTAGTAGAGTTTGCCATCTAGGTTAGTTCATCTATGGTGGAAAGGCACTATCTAAAAAATTAGACGGGAACTTATCCTGTGCCATCATTTCAGGTTTGCATTTAGGAACGCTTTCTGATTCACAATGCTGTGTAGTGCTGCCTTTGGGAAAACACCCATATTTATTAATATGTAGGTATATTTCAAAAATTGAATGCTTGGAGCATTTTTATTTAATGGACAATGATTTATCAAATTTTTCTTAATGTGAAGTTTTTGCTCTAACGATGAGGAGGTTGCTCGACCTCTATCTTTTATGAGCAGTCTTTACTTTCTACACGCAAATTTCTATTTCAGTCGTGAAATATATAAATAAGTGTGTATGATTGAGAAAGATTTTGTCTTTTTTTGCAAGCTTTAACCTTATCGAATCGAGAAACAGCCAGCCATCTTGTGCCTTTGTTTTATATTAGCCCAGGTAAAGAAATAACTTAAGAGAGATTTTTGACGAAAAAATCAAAATATTTTTGTAGAGGGCCTGGACATACATATATGTAGCAACGATAGCGTGCATGTTTACATAATACGGAAAAGATATTCACTTACGAAAGTGAAATCTTTTGGCTATGATAAAATGCGCACTGATGCGCCATACCAGACTACTATACCACCAGTGTGACCCACACATAACAACATTGGAACGTTTGTATCAATAATAAAAGCAAGTGGCCCTGTTCAAATTTGAAATATTTAAGTTATCATATATCTTAAATAAAAGGATTGTAGCGCCCCGGTTAACAATAGTTGTGGCTTTATCTCCGATGTTTTACGTACTTGTTTGGGAAGGTTTTTAGACGAGTTAGGTATTATCCCACTAGTTGCTCGCACTACTATTGATATAACGGTAACTACCACTTAGGTTTTGGGACGTCAGAATAAGAACTGTTCAGCACGGTAGTTTTAATTTAATTTTGGTGGGGGCGAACGCCCCCATTTATTCGGCTTAATACAAGCTATAACTTACAAATTAAACTTAAACTAAAACTTAAAACTAAGGTTGGTTGGAGTGGTAAAGGAGAACGGATTTGAGGTAGGGAGTGGTGCGGTGGAAATCAAAGACTGTAGGGTTTGAGTTGATTTGACGTAGCATACGGGAGATTGGTTCGTTCGCGCCATAGGAGGTGTGGTGGGTTGGTAGATAGAAGAGTCGGGGGGTACGTAGATTACGAGGGTTAGTGTTGAGGAAAATGGAGTTGTGAAGGGACGCGCAATCAACGTGACCTGAAAGGAGTCGATGAATGAAGAGAAAGCCTGCAGCATCTCTGCGATCTTCAAGGGTGTTTAAGTTGATAAGGTTGAGACGGTTTTGATAGGGGGGCAGATTAAAAGGATCGTCCCAGGTCATACCTCGGAGAGCAAATCGAAGAAAACGGCGCTGAATGCCTTCAATTCTCGAGATATGAACACGATGGTATGGGGACCATACTTGACTGGCGTACTCTAGGAGGGGGCGAACAAAGGTAATATAGAGGGACCTGGTCACGTATGGGTTGTTGAATTCTTTGGACCACCGTTTTATAAAACCTAGTGCAGAGTTGGCTTTGAGGATTATCTCATCCATATGTAAACGGAAGTTGAGCTCGCTATCACACAAAATGCCGAGGTCACGAAGAGATTGTACGGAGGAGATAGGTTGGTTATGGAGAAGATAGAGTCGGGGAGGAGATTGGTTCCGCTTATGTGAGAAGGTGATGGATTGGCATTTGGCGATGTTAAGTTCCAAAGAATTTTTGAGGCACCAGATCGAAAAACTATCAAGATCTTGTTGAAGGAGGAAAGAGTCATGGGGAGAGGAAATGGTTTTGAAAAATTTGGTATCGTCGGCGTAAAGGGAGACAGACGAGTGTTTGATGATCATATCGAGATCATTTATGGTTAATATAAAAAGAAGGGGACCGAGATGGCTGCCTTGTGGAACTCCAGAGGTGGCCAAAAATGGAGCGGAGTGGACTGACCTAAAACGAACACTGTAAAAACGGTTTTTGAGGTAAGAGGATATCCATTTCAACAATATGGGTTCAAAGCCGAGGGCAGACAATTTAAAGATGATTAACCGATGAGAGATTTTATCGAAGGCTTTGCTAAAATCGGTTGCAACAACATCGACTTCATTGCCATTTTCTATGGCAGAGAGGGCAAAGGATACGAATTCAACGAGATTTGTGGTGGTTGACCTACCCTTTAGGAAGCCATGTTGTCTAGGAGAAATAAGTGATTTGCATTGGAAGCTTAGAGCTTCATACAAAATACTTTCGAAGAGTTTGGGTATATGGGAGAGTTTAGCGATGGGACGATAGTTGGTTATTTCATTCTTTGATCCTTTCTTGTGGATCGGGGTTATGAAGGAGGATTTCCAAGCTTCAGGAAATTCTCCTTGTGAAAGGGATAGATGGAAGAGATTAGAAAGGGCAAGGGAAAGAGAGGAAGAACATTTTTTAAGAAATATGGCAGGGAGGCCATCTGGGCCGGGTGTGAATTCGTCATTGAGTTGGTTTAATTTATGTTCGATATAAGACGGATCAAAAATATGAGAGAGAAGTGGGCCATTGGAGAAGTTCAGTAGGTAACTAAAATAGGATGGATCTGGTACAAAGGAGTCGTTGGTGAAGGATTGCTTAAAAAATGTGGCAAATAGGTTGGCAATGGTGAGTGGGTCGGTTGATGACCTGTTGTTGAAAGAGAGGGAAGGAGGGTAACCATCGGACTTTCTTTTGTAGTTAACAAATTGGAAAAAGGACTTAGGGTGGTTTATAAGGTTGACTTGCGCATTGTTAAGGTAGCGCTGGTAAAGGGAATCGTAAAGTTCGGTGAAATGAAGATAAGCACCAAGATAGTTGGAATAGTCGGTAAAGGATCTGGTACGCAGGAAAACAGCCCATAACTTATTTCTCTTATTTCGTAAGGAACGAAGCTTGCGATTATACCAGGGAGGACTAGTAGATGATGTTTTAAGGCGGGAAAACGGAACGTAAAGGGAAAAAGAATTAAATATTTCTTTATAAAAAATGGATAAGGCATCATTTATACTTAAGTTGTGAAAGTTAAAGTGGGATCTGCTGAGATATTCACTGATTTTGTGAAAGTTTGCTTTATGAAAGTCGTGTGATGAGAGAGTTGTGGGGGGAGTAGACTGGAATAAAGAGTTATGAAAAAATGAAAGTAGAAGGGGGGGATGGTAGTTATCGATTGTTGAGAGAGATAGGGGACAAAGTGAGACTGAGGAGTTAATTGGGTCTGTTGTGAAAATAAGGTCTAATTGCCTGCCCATAAAATTGGATATACCACTGACTTGGCATAGACTGGAGTCTGTTAAGCGATCTACGAAGAGACATTCCTTAGCTGAGTTGGCATTTGAAGCGATGAAAAACGATTGATCATCTGATGGAGTCCATTGTAGTTGAGGAAGATTAAAGTCGCCAAAAATAAGGATATCATCAATAGGGTCTGACAGGTCAATTAAATGATCGATCGCATCAATAACAAATTGGTAAGATTCGATAGGTTGAGCTGGTAGGATATAGCAACATATAACGTAAAGGGACTTGAGAGGCAGTGATATTTTTATTGCGACAAAGTCGGCTTTAGAGGATGAAGAAATTGTAATGGGGGAAGAGTTAAGGCTGTTGTCCATCGCCAGTAGGACGCCTCGACAGGGGGAATCTTTATTTGTGCGGGTAGGATCGTCGTCGCGGAAAACATTAAAAGTAGGAGGGAACAATTCCTGGTTCTTTATGTCGGGAATCAAATTGGTTTCGGTCAAGGCGTAGATATCAAAGGGAAGAGCATGCGATTGACGTAGGACAGCATTGGTTTTAGAGCGAAGACCTCTTACATTCTGGTAGTAAAATGTAAGAGGGATGTTGTGGGGTGGAGGTGTGAGGCAGGATGGTTTAAGCGCTGGCAAGGGAGGCACGTTAAGGACGAAAAAATTTGTCGTGGTCGGCTCGGCTTCGCTGTAGGTGTGATACTCGTTTAGAGTGAACATAGTTGCCGAATGCAGCAAGGTCGTCTGCTACTTTCTGAGGGGACATGTTAAATATCTCGTGGTACCTGACATAAAGGTTCCTGAGACTGATAGGGTCGGTAGGGAGGCCTTCCTGCTGGATGGAAACCATGACGCTGGTTTTGGTTTTCCCTTCGTAGCAGACCGAGTCAGATTTGTCATGTAAATAGGCAAGAAAGAGACGAATGTTTTCATATATCTTTCGTTCTCTGAGCCTAGAGAGAGCATATCGACTTTCTGTAGTGCCATTGGTTTGCTGTGTTAGTTTAACAGTGGGTGGAAAAAGGGGATCAAGAATAGGAGCATTGGAGGAGGGAGATAAATGATTGGATATGGAGTTGGATGAGGGATGAGATGTGGGGTTTAGGGTATGGGAGTTAATGAAATTAGGGTACTTAGCTCCAGTTTTAAGGTCGAAGTTGGGAATTGAGTTGCTAGCTGGGTTTGGTGGTGTATCAAAAATAGGGACTGGGGCCCGTGAAACCGAGGGAGAAGGCGAGCTGGAAGCGGGATTTGAGATAGGTGTTAAGTCAAAAGAGACACGTTGACGTCGGGGCATGGTTTGGGGTGGAATAGACGGAGTTGGAGTATGGGTAGGAGGCTTAAAATTAGGAAAAATTTTGGTTTTAAAGCTCCAATTGGAGCTGGGTTTGTTTTGAGAAGAGGAGGTGGGTCTTGGCAAATTGGGTTTACTTGCTACCTTAATAGATGCTTTAGGTAAGACGGACTGCTTGACTTTATCCTGCTTCTTGGTCGTATTTTCCAACCATTTGGAGACACGCATCTTTCCAAGGTTGAAATTGTTGCTGGCTGGATTATGGAATAGCCATTCATATTTGGCCGGCATATTGAACTTGAAGCTGCGCTTACTTCTGTGGTGAGATGCTGGAATTAAATTACAGTGGCTAATGGTAATGCCATATTTCTTTACGAAGAAATTCGAGATCCAATCAGCATCAGCGTGTGGTGGGGCGCCTTTTATAAGTAGCGTAGTGACCAATTGATTTTTCGAAGCAAGCTTATCAAGTCTACGCTGCCATTCAGAAGGTGTCCAAGTTGAGTTGAAGTGATTGATAAGCCTCCGTGGGGCAGCGATTGGAGGTGTTGACGTAGATGTGGTCTTTATAATCAGGTTGGAAGAAACTTCGCAAGAATCAGTTGGTTGAACCGTCCGCAGATGACTTGTATGTGGGGGTGAGTGTGAATCCACTTCAGGTTCCATTAATTCAGCCATTAGCGACGTATTATAGGGAACATTCTGGTAAGGCTGCGGGAAGTTTGGTGGGTCAACGATTTTGCTGTTTATTGTTGCGATGTGATGTTCAATATCGCATACGAGGGATCGAGTCGCAGTAAGTTCATCACTGACATCGTTCACTTTGTCGAAGATAACTTCGAGCATAGGATCGGATTCTTTAGGAGATGGTTGTTTGCGTGACGAGGACTGGAAATGAATGTCAATGTCGTCACGCAGAGAGCTTATCAACTCGCAAGTTTTTTGGTTGGATATAACTTGCGTAGAACAGATGGCTTTGATGTCACTTAACACTTTATCCAGGTGACGTAAGGGAGTTTCTTCATTCCTGGATCTCCCAGAGTCTAACTCGATTAGACCAGCAATTTGTTTATCCATATGCCTTACTTTGGATTTTATTAGTTCGGCTGAGGTCTGCACTGAGTTTCGTAACTCTTCAACACTTTTAACACTGCTTTCGATGACCGAAATTTTGTCCGTGATCTTTTTCGCGAGTGCGTCTTGGTAGGAGTCATTGGAATCGCTTAAGCATTTTATTGCCAAAAGAACATGCGAGAGTGAGATACACTTGCACTCATCACAGAAGAAAAGGAGGTTATCAGAGAATTCCTTGATAAACACCGTATTTCTTTTGTTTAACCCGACACAAACGGCATGAAAGGCTTTCCCACAGATGCCCTTGCAAGCTACCCAGTCAGCACTGCAGTCATCGATTACACAATTGGCAATTCCGCAAGACATATTTAATTTAGTTGAGTAGGTCAGTGAGGGTATAAATATTGTTTTTATTTTATTTTTTTTTTTTTGTATTGCTTGGTTGCAATTTTATATATTTAGGGGCTTTGCACTGAAAAACAAAAAAAATGCACAAACAAAAAAAAAAAATTCGAGAATTCAAGCACTGGGTTTAAGAACCGGAAAATGCAGAAATGCAGTTGTGTAGGTCAGTGAGGGTATAAATATTGTTTTTATTTTATTTTATTTTTTTTTTGTATTGCTTGGTTGCAATTTTATATATTTAGGGGCTTTGCACTGAAAAAAAAATGCACAAACAAAAAAAAAATTCGAGAATTCAAGCACTGGGTTTAAGAACCGGAAAATGCAATTTGACGAAAATTAATTAAGGGGAGAACAAGAAAAACACGTCTGTCTGGTTTGAGATACTGACTGCCAATGAGACGCTAAATGGAGTGAGTTGCCAACCTCATCGGCATAGCTCCGGTAAGTCATCAGTCCTATCTTGACCCAGTCATTAAGTTCAATCACCGGCGTCTAGAAGCTGTGGATAGTTTTGACTATAAGAAAGCCCTTCTTAATGTACAGTATGTGAACAGAACACTTTGTTCATGATTTACGACATGCTCTTACTTATACGGTTTGATTTTGTAGTGAACGAGTATACAACCAAATGTATATTTTTAAAAAACTTCAAAGTAGAAGAGTACCACGGAGTGTACAACAACTTAACCGTCGACATGTTAATAGAGATTCGATGAAGATTGACATTATCAAACAGCTGTTTTGATACAATTCTATATAAAACTTCTTCGTGAAAGGCAAAGCCAATGCTTTACAAAACTCCGTTCTTAACAGTTCTATTGTATGGTCCAAAGCCTAAAAACTACGCTGGCTACGACCTTCGACAGTTGACTATAACCAATAAAACACTTTTTCTTAAACGCTTCGATATTTTTATTTATTAGGAACATTTTTAAAGAAAACTGATTCCCCATTTGGTAACGTAACAAAAACAACAGAAGGACAATTTTGATCTAAGTCATCTGACCAAATTTCATAACTATTAATTTTGCTAGGCGTTGTTTTTATAACAACCCGTGGAACTCGTTCAGTTTGGATCTTTTCTTCGCAATAGGGCAGACATGATTTTTTTAAATTTGGAAAGCCGTCTAAATCGGCTTTTAGGCCTTCCTTAAATGGTCCTTTTAAGTTAGCTGGATTTTCTGGATTTCTTGGATTTTCTCTTATCTCGGAAAACTGTTGTGAGATTTTGTTTAGTTTGCTTTCTAAGTTCCAAATCAGCTGTGAATAGATGAATTTGAGCCGAAGATAATAATTTTAAAATGTTCTTACTTGTTTGAATTTGAGAATTTGAATTAACTTCAGCGGTTTTCTTAGGACTGATTAAAAAGCGATAAATATTGCAAACCAGTAAAATAATTTTTTCAATTAAATATAAAAGTGGCTCATCAAAATATGGTCCCACTATATCTGTTATGAGACCAGTTTTCATTATTTGGTTCTCGGTTGCGCGCTAAAAAACCCAAATATTTAAATTCTAACATTTTTGAAAATAAAACTAATAATCATTTTCTTATTTAGATATGACTTAAAACTTTACGTACCTTGTTTACAAAATAAATGAAACGTAAAAATGTGAATACTACGTTAATGTTTTTAATTAGTATTTACATACCTACTCAAGTGCTTAGGTTAAGCTACATAGGTAATAGCCTTCTTTGAGTAGGTCCTCAAGTCTAAAGTGTTGAGGGGATCTGTTAATATTTACTTTTTTTTAAAGGGGGAACCATTTAGTGCTTCTTGCAAAACTCGACAGGTCTATTGTCCATTATTAAGGAAATCTCTGAACGAAGAAAAGATCACCAATATAAGTTCTTCCTCGGAGGACACATTTGCACAGCTCCTGCAAAAATCGTTTGTAGGAAATATTTATTAAAAGAAACCTTGTGTATTTTTTGCGTAGACAAATGGTAAATTTTTTTATAACTATTGAGTACGGTACCTTTTCTTGCATCTGGAATAATTTTTTCTTAATTTTGATGTAATTATAATCTGTTTTTGGTCTTCGTCTTTAGTTATTATAATATGTTAAATTGTTAGTGGAAGTTGGGACGTTGATACCCTAGTGGATATCCTACCCACTAGACGGAAGCAACTAAACTTGCATTATTAAATGAACAAGTCTAGCTCAGCCCCATTCTGTCGGTTGTCACGCCAAAGTTAGAAATACAGTGAAAAGAATGAACATACATACATACGGTTTACGTATCCTCCGAAGTATGAGCCACAATCGGAAATCTTGGGTTTAAATGGCTTGCGAATATGTGAATAATGAGAGGCGATCGAACGCCAATTTAATATATGATGATTCTATTTCTACTGTATAAAGGCAGAGGCGACACGCGAAATTGCAGTAACTGCCGATCGGTAAAACTATTGTCGTATACTAGAAAATAAACGAGAGAGTTCTAGAGAGTTGAGATCGCATCACTATTAAGTCCATAACAGTCAACGCGCTTTGTAGGAGGTAAGACGGCATATGGTATAATGCGCATAATGATGGAGAAAAATCGAGAAGCTTCAACACATTAGTATGAAGTCTTCATCGGCTTGGTAAAAGCGTTTGAAAAATTCCAGCGATCTTATTTGCACGTGTGCAAAAGTCATTGCTTTTTAGTGCGCAAGACTTTCTTTTAAAGCAAAGCATTAACGAGTTCGCAACGGCAGAGAAGCCGTTATGATAGGGGTATTGTAAGCAACGACGTGAGAGTCCTGCAGGCAACTCTTAATAAATAGATAAAGGCGTTAGAAGATAATGGGTTACAAATCAACCGAATATCATCATTTTCGCTTCTCCGAAGCCGCAAATCCAATTTAAGACATCTACTTACAGTTGATCGTTCCAAAGTTCGAAATATTTAAAGACTTAGGTTTTGCCCTATAGATACTATTAGGAAAATTGCTATGGCGATGTCGCATATAGAGTTAATGTAGAACAGCTTAAATGTCGCAAAAACTAAATCGTGTTTTTTTTTGGCAGAAAAATGCTTTAGCTTAAAAGTGTGTTATACAAGACAGGTGTTCGTCCAGCATAATAAACCCCCTACTGCGCGCCAACTATAGAGGCACATGTCTGCTCAATGTGGCCTATAAGATCTCCTCTCCCATACTATGTAATTGCCAAAACCAACTGACTGATCGTTAACGGTTTGGTTTTAGGTCTGGAAAATCCGCCGTTGACTGAATTTTTTTATTAGGTTAGATATTGGAAATTACCCTCGAATTCCAAATTGACATCCACCACCTATTTGGTGATTTTAAGGCCTCCTTTGACGGGGTATATGCGGGTTTAGCATACCTACTAAACTTGTCCGGCTCAGCAAGATTGGAATAAAAGTCAGTTATGATTTTACTGAGACCTTTGATTTAAAAAAGACAAAACGATTTCTTCAACATTGTGCCTGAGAGTATAGTGTGAAATTTGCAAACCAGCTCCAGAGGGACAATTTACCAAAATTTTTTACAAGTACTAGCCTTTGCGGATGATATGGAAATTATCAGCAGAACACAGTAAGGCATTTGCAAGAAGTGTAGAAGGGTCTGGTGGAATTCGGAATTCATCACCGAAAAACTCAGCAGAGAAAGATCCCACCTCGGGTGGTGATCTATACTGATTTGACGTGCTTAGTAGGAAACAGCTAGCAAACAGCAGGACCAGCTGGAGAAGCATGTTGGTTAGGGCATGACTCTAGCTCCACTTAAGTATGTAAGTATATTTCCTAAATTCACAATCGAAGGCGTGCAAGGTGTTCTCTTACAGAACGGACTAAAATAAGAATTAAAGTTTCAGCTTTCAGTTTTATGAAATAAACTCATAAGGCCTGTTTCAGGAAGTTAAATTTGTACAAATTTGTATAAAAACCTGTGCCCGCTAGAAAAATTTTGTAAAAGACGATGTATTTGAGGGAGTAATTCATTTCCCCACCCTGCCAATTCTTACAAATTTCTACACGAGATTTTTCTTTGGGCAGGAATTACAAAAAAACCTCAAATCAATTAAATTTTAAAAGAACTGCCGGATTCGTAAAGTTTAAATTTGTGTGAATTGCGACAATTTTATGCAAATTAACTCAAAACATGACTTGGACATGGACAAAGAGGAGAAAAGAGAGCTTCATATCGAAGCGCCTAATACAATAGAACTCATTAAACGTATATTACATCAATAAAACAGTAATAATAACCAATCTAAAAATCTTCCTTCTGTTTTACAATTTCATTTTTGTTTTGTTGTTACTTGTTACTTTTGACGTTTCAAACAAATTTCACAAAAACGTGTTCCCGCGAGATCTGGGCTTAAAAAAACATTTATTTCTACTCCTGAAACTTAGCAAAAAATTCTCTTTTACAAATAGTTACAAAAATCTCGCGGGAACAGACCTATAATAGATAACATAACAAATGTCACAAAAATTAGTGATTATTAATTGGGCGTGAATCTGATAATTTAAAACGAAACACAGACAATTTTTAACGCATACAAAGCATAGTAGGCAATAAGTTATCGAATTAAGAAACATATAAACCCAATTTTGACGATCTTCTAATAAGAACTAGAATTGAAAAGGGTACACGGATGAGTCGCCCTCCGAAAATGGGAGAAAAGATTCCGGGTGATGACATACTTGACTTGTTAAAATGACACGATTTAATATTAGTAAATATTTTTTGAATAAGAAAGGTACTTTAGCAGAGAGGCGTATAGGTAGTATCCTATTTTGATTTGTAACGAAGTCTATATTTAACTTGAATAACTTTGTATATGGCGTTATAGCAAATTATAACTACGAATTTAATTTGTACAAATTCATAATGCATTGCATAAATCATACGAGTATCTCTTCCTTTTTCTTATTAAAATGAGTAAATGTAAAGCATAATATCTACCATGGTTTAATGTTATAAACTGCTTTCTAAAAAAGTTAGATTGTTGATGGTTAGGACAAATAAGAATTGAATTGGTATCAATAAAATCTTTCAATAAAAAACAGATTATGCAAATGAGAGAAATGTTTTGAACAATATTTACCGAACATTTTAATACACAATTTTGATGTCAAGTAATATTCTATTGTATTCGGGAAAATAAAAAAATCAATAAAGTTGTTACTTCACGTGCAACAATCTACTCGTATTAGCTGGGCACAAATGTCTATGTGGGGACTATAGATATATGTGAAGCTAAAGTGAGTAGTATGTCTTCCCTCCAGTTGCCACTTTCGCTGCTCTAATCCGACAAGGTACTAAAAGTCCATGCCGTTTGCGCAATAAATAAGACAAACACAAAAACGAACCGAATGACGTGCTACACCGTGGTTCACATCAACCAGTTGCTCTAGATATTTACTCGTAATTTTTTTTTTTTTTTTTTTTTTTTTTTTTTTTTTTTTTTTTTTTTTTCAAATTTATGTCAGATACGATCTGTAAAGGGTCGCAACTACCTAGAGCTTTGAAGATTCATTTATATTGCAAAAACGTGCGGTCACTCATACTCATACATCTTCATTTCCCATCCCATCGCTTATAAGTATTTCCACTTTCGTTTGTTGTTTAAGCTCAGGTACTTGCTGTAGTTGTGATGATGACATCTTATTTAACTGTCAAAAATAATTTGAAGTTCAAACTCAATTGCAAAAAAAGGAAAAGTGAAATTCTATTTTCTAAATGTAGTTCAGATACTACTCTTCGGCCTGCATGAGCACTTTATTCACATTTTATTCTCTCATAAAAAATTTAAAAGCTTATAAACTAGTATACCTTTACAACCACATACGAGCACCACGTAAACCTATACATTCACGAATACTTTTCCTTTGGGTCAAAAGCTGTTTAACCAATTAGTGTGAAATTATCACAAGTTAAAAATAAGATCACACAATGTTGTTAAACATACGAGTATTCGACGAGTTTAAGTCCGAAGACTCTGTCTCTATATACAGCCACGACCATCACGATGATGGCGCGACGAAATTGAAGCGCTATTTAGCACGATACCGTGCTTCAGGCATAAGTACTTCCACCACACATAGATTGTGATAACTACGAGAGAGACAAGTCAAACAAACGGAAGAAGTGCACGACCTAGCGCATAGCATAGCATTCCACCTCATTTCTTACGATTTCTTCTTTTTGTTCTGGACAATTGATATTATTCATAAGTTGACTTCCCAACGAGTGTAATATAGATACTTCGCAAGTGGGGTGGACTTCTCCATTTCAAGGACATAATTCCATACATAAAATCTACTATGAAATCAATACGGCTCTTGGGTTTAATAGTGATCTCTGGATTATTTTACTTTTCAGAAGGTGTTTATTTTCTCATAAATACACACATATTTCTTTTAAAAACTTTTATATAAAATTTATATAATATGTATAATATTTTTTTATTGAATACAATTCTAGGTAAACCTTGTCCTGAGAAGACTCGTGCTCATAAAAGCCGTTGTGATGCTTATTTCAAATGTATATTGCTGCCATCAAAGAGTCATGTTTGGGTGCCGGAGAAATGCGAGCAGGGCCTTATTTACGAGCCAAATCTTCAAATGTGTGTTCTTCCCGGAGACGATTGGGAGTGTAGTTTGGGTGATTCAAATAAAAAAAGTGATTTCGGTGATGATAATGTAGTGTATGGTGTAGATGCTGATGGATTGAGTGGTTTCTTGGATACTCCTAAGGACTCTGAAACAAAACAAGATAGTGATAAAAAAAGTGAAAGTGAAAACAACTCTGACACAGACACCAAGGGTGTGGACTATATAGCGATTGAAGGCGAACCTAATTTGAGTGATCATGAGTTTGAGTCCAGTGGGGATGGAGCTGGTGGTGCTGATTATATTATATTAGATCCTGATCCCTCAGAGAGCAAAACAACTAACGAGGGCATCGAACTTTCCGAGACACAAGAACCATCAAAAATTGATCCAAAATTAACAGCACATTTGCAGCGCTTGACCCAGCTGATTGATGGTCTGAAACAAACATATCAAAGTAAGGTTTCCACTTCATCAGATTTACGACCTGATCAATTGAATGCATTTTTGGCGCATTACAATATTAAATCTCAATTAGATTCACTAAACCCAGTGCAAGAAGATAGTGATTCAAAAATCAATCAACAAAATCTAACATCCGAAGAACAATCATCAACCCCAACTTCCACACAGTTGGATCCTGAAACAAAAGTCGTTCTAACGAATCAGTTACCAAATGGATTTGCTAATATTAAACCAACCGATGGATATTCAAATTCACAAATTGTTGTAAATAAACCTGAAGGTTCTGTTCTTTTCACACTCGGAAACCAACCCCAGGATACATTACACGATCATCGATATGATCCGAAAATCTCTGAAGACACCCTAAAGACTGTACTTGAATTATCAAAACAAATGATTGAGAATCAGAATGTGCGACAAGTGTATCCAAACTCAGCATACTACCCGCCGCTAGTACAACCAATCTTTCTTCCACCACCCGTTCCCCAATATGCTAACAGCATTTTCAATCACCACGATAGTTACGAGGATAAAAAGTACGATAAAGCCTCTTCAACATACTATGTGCCTCAGGAGAAACCCGATAAGCCCACAACAACAATTATTCATAACAATGTTATTCCTGTGCACGTTTCTTCCTCATCTGATGACAAACAACATACTGAGCAAGTGGATAGCTATGGTCAGAAACTGAGTGCATATCCACCACTTACGAATACCGATGGAGAATCATCCAATGCACAGGATCATAATCTAAAAAATCGGTACGAAAATAATCAACTTGTAACAATTCGGCCAAATGCAGGCTATCAAAATTATAACAACTTCCAACATCAACAAGATAATTATCAATACAATAAGGAATATCTGCCAACAACTACCTCTAGGCCATACATAAGTGATTCAGAATCCACACTTTTCAACTATTATACGCCCAGTCCTCATCTGGATGAAACTAACGTAAATAATGTATTCCAAGTAGAAAGATATCCCACAATAAACTATGCAAGCATCCCATCACGACCTACATACACCCAATCAAACTACAATCGAAATACTCCTGAAACTTCAATATTTAAGCCACAGAAACAACAATTTCCATCATATAATCAACAGAATCCTTATCAAAACCCTTACTATCCCAATCAGCAGTCCATTCTACAACTCTTTCCCAGTCATATCGATGTAAATAAAGTGAAAATTCGACCAAACAGTCAAAGGTTGGAAAGTATGGAACAAGAAACCGCCGAAACGTATACATCTGACGGTGACGATGACAATATTTCTACGGGTATCGACACCAATATCCAGTCAGAGACCTACAATCGATATAATGCGAATAAACGAATCATTGCCAGCCAATTAGCACAATATGTAGAACAACTAAATGGTAATAGGCCACAACTGTATACCAGTGCTGGCAATAGTGATCCGATGCGAAACAGGTTACCCACGGCGTTGTCACAAAACGAAGATGAAAGCCAATTAAACCCATTGGCTAGCAATTCATTAACGAGTACATATGACTTTTTAAATCCGAAACTGTCACAGGCAATTTCTCTAGGGTCGCCAACAGTAGATTACAACTGCCCAACAGGCGTTCGACAGCCAAACACTACGGATTGTACCAAATACTACGTTTGTAGTAAGGAGGACCGTAGAGCAATGCAGTACTCATGTCCGCAATACACAGCCTTCAATCCTCAGACTAGAATATGTGACGCTCAATATTACGCGATTTGTCATCCAAGTGCGGTGATTAGCCGCTTTACCGTTTCCGAAAATCGTCGTATACAAATGGAAGCTCTTAAAGCTCTTCAAGATGCCGAACGAATCCGTAATCAAGCAATACAAGCTCAAAACTTAGCACTACAACTACGTTTAAGTGATGCCAATAGGGTTGAGAATGAAGGTAGCAAACTCCAACAACCTACAGCATCGCAACAGTATTCATCAGAATATCTGTCAAACATACTTCAGAATGTAATTGATTCGAGTTCTACGCTGTCAGCGAATAAGGACAGTTCCAGTAATAACAACCCATCGCAGATGTTATCGACGATTCAGCAAAGGCCGCCAACTTACAGCACACCAATTGTAACGAAAAAGAGAAAATACTATTGCAAAGAGGGTGACAAAATCGCCGATCAAACTTCTATTTACAATTATTTTGTTTGCTATAAGAATGCGCAAGGCATGATGAAGGGTCATAAAATGACGTGTTCAGAAGGCCTACTATTTTGTCCAATGACAACGATGTGCACACTTCCCAGAAAATGCACGTAGAACGAATAGTTGTTGGAATTTTTTGTTATTTTCTAGGTTAGGAACAACTTATTTATTTTTTAATTTTTAAGTACTAGGGTTAACGAAGAAATGTAAAAAAGAACTCCAAGGAGTTGAGACAAGATGATGGAAAAAGCAGTCGACAGGAAATGCTTTATTTATTTATTAAATTATTTATTTATTTTGTACAAAATTATAAAATTATTATATAATTTAATAAACAATTATTTGTTTAAGAAAATACATATTTTATTTTAGAAATTTCAAAATTCCATGAAACAGTTTTTCGCTTTCTATGCGAGAATATACTCGTACATACGAGTAAATACTGCTCAGACCTTTTTTTCACAAAAAGCAACTCACCAGTCTACCCAGGAACCAGCCAGGCTTCCGAAGACCCATATCCCATACATCCTAACCCGAAGACGGATCCAACGATCAACTTACCATCGAATGGCAATCGAGGTCTACCACAGGAAACCGGCAACAATTTACCCAGACCTTAAGGATACCAGCCCAACCCACTTATACTTTTGTGCAAGGAGTGAGATTTGTTTTAAATAACGTCGAAGGAGGGGTACATCAAGATTACACCATTAACCCACCACAATCGCCCCATAATGCTCAGAACCTGGCAACCGAAGCACTTTTGCTTCTAACGCTTGATCGAGAGCAGACATCGCAGGGCGCTGGATCGGCACATGATGGTATAAAAATCCCAGAAGTTAGCCTACGTGAGTATAGTGGCGACATCAACAAGTATCGTGAATTCAAGGAGCAATTTGAATCGCTGGTGGTAAGAAGTCGTACTTCAAGCATTGATCGGTTCGCTTTGCTCAAATCCAAACTCACTGGAAAAGCACTAGATGCAATTAGTGATCTTGATCTGACTGGAGACAACTATCCTATAGCCTGGACCCTTTTGGATCGAACGTTTGATAACCCAAGGCACTTGGAAAAAGTAGAATTAGAGGCTTTGTTAGCTTTACCCCAACGCCCAACTATCCCTGGAGATGCAGAATCAATCATTGCATACTTACACCATACTAAAGGACGGGCTTCCAACTTGAAAAAAAAGGTGACTCCAGAACAGATCATGGCCTACCTCATTCTTCGAGCCGTTGACCCAATTATCCGTGGAAGACTAGAAAATTCTGTTAACTCCAAAACTAGGTATCCCACCTTAGAAGAAATCGAAGATTTCATGTACAAAGAATATTCTCATAATTTAGACCAACCGTGAATATCAAAATATACCCAAGAAAGATGCTTATGAAAACGTTCCTATTCGGTGCTTACTAGATCAGAGCAGCCAAACAAACTACATATCTGAGGATTTGGTGCAGAAATTACGCTTGCCAAAAAACGAACACTCGTCAAAATCATAGAAGTAGGAGGAGAAATTGGAACAGTCCGTTCTATAGCTAGCATCAAACTCAAGCTTGATAATCCAGAATTGCCATCCGTAAAAATAAAAGCACTCGTAGTAAAACGTGTTACTGGACCACTTCCCAGCATTCCAAGTCACATCAATTGGAAGTCCTCATGTGATAAGCCACTCGCTGATCCACAGTTTAATAGACCAGCACATGTACCCCTATTATTAGGTGGACCTGTGCACTCAACATTATTGCGAGCTGGACTTGAGAAAAAGGGTGGACTGTTATTACAAAATACTTATCTTGGCGAGTGGATTGTACCTGGAAACCCGGTAAGCGGCATTAGAAATCAAACCTCAGTTTACACGACACTTTCAGAGTTCGAGTCAAACATAATTGATTTTTGGGATATGCCGAGAAACAAAGGGTATCACGAAGATGACGATAGTTCATACTGCGAAAACCTTTTTGTCGAACCGAAGATGGGCGTTATGTCATCCCCCTCCCTTGGAAGGTCGACGCCAAGACAAAATAGAGTTCACCGAAAGAGGTATAGGCTATCGCAGCATCACTTTTCGATCCTATGGGTTGGATCCTTCCAGTCATTATGCTTCTCCGCATAGGAATTCAAGAGTTGTGGATGCTGAAATACGACTGGGATGATGTTGTAAACGAGAAAATGTAACAGAAATTCAACAAGATATTGGGAACAATTTCACAATTGAAAGACATCAAAATTCAGCGCTGGATCGGGGGAAATAAAAACACTCCCATCCAGCTCATTGGGTTTTGTCATGCCTCCGGAGATGGATACGCAACGGTAATTTACAGCCGGGTAAAAATTGAAGACGGATCAAATTACAACATACGGCTACTAACTGTAAGAGGTCGCGTTACCCCACTTAAGACAAGAGCAAACAAAGAAAGTAAACTATGCACGATTCCGAAGATGGAGCTTGAAGGAATTTTGCTTATATTATATTAGATCCTGATCCCTCAGAGAGCAAAACAACTAACGAGGGCATCGAACTTTCCGAGACACAAGAACCATCAAAAATTGATCCAAAATTAACAGCACATTTGCAGCGCTTGACCCAGCTGATTGATGGTCTGAAACAAACATATCAAAGTAAGGTTTCCACTTCATCAGATTTACGACCTGATCAATTGAATGCATTTTTGGCGCATTACAATATTAAATCTCAATTAGATTCACTAAACCCAGTGCAAGAAGATAGTGATTCAAAAATCAATCAACAAAATCTAACATCCGAAGAACAATCATCAACCCCAACTTCCACACAGTTGGATCCTGAAACAAAAGTCGTTCTAACGAATCAGTTACCAAATGGATTTGCTAATATTAAACCAACCGATGGATATTCAAATTCACAAATTGTTGTAAATAAACCTGAAGGTTCTGTTCTTTTCACACTCGGAAACCAACCCCAGGATACATTACACGATCATCGATATGATCCGAAAATCTCTGAAGACACCCTAAAGACTGTACTTGAATTATCAAAACAAATGATTGAGAATCAGAATGTGCGACAAGTGTATCCAAACTCAGCATACTACCCGCCGCTAGTACAACCAATCTTTCTTCCACCACCCGTTCCCCAATATGCTAACAGCATTTTCAATCACCACGATAGTTACGAGGATAAAAAGTACGATAAAGCCTCTTCAACATACTATGTGCCTCAGGAGAAACCCGATAAGCCCACAACAACAATTATTCATAACAATGTTATTCCTGTGCACGTTTCTTCCTCATCTGATGACAAACAACATACTGAGCAAGTGGATAGCTATGGTCAGAAACTGAGTGCATATCCACCACTTACGAATACCGATGGAGAATCATCCAATGCACAGGATCATAATCTAAAAAATCGGTACGAAAATAATCAACTTGTAACAATTCGGCCAAATGCAGGCTATCAAAATTATAACAACTTCCAACATCAACAAGATAATTATCAATACAATAAGGAATATCTGCCAACAACTACCTCTAGGCCATACATAAGTGATTCAGAATCCACACTTTTCAACTATTATACGCCCAGTCCTCATCTGGATGAAACTAACGTAAATAATGTATTCCAAGTAGAAAGATATCCCACAATAAACTATGCAAGCATCCCATCACGACCTACATACACCCAATCAAACTACAATCGAAATACTCCTGAAACTTCAATATTTAAGCCACAGAAACAACAATTTCCATCATATAATCAACAGAATCCTTATCAAAACCCTTACTATCCCAATCAGCAGTCCATTCTACAACTCTTTCCCAGTCATATCGATGTAAATAAAGTGAAAATTCGACCAAACAGTCAAAGGTTGGAAAGTATGGAACAAGAAACCGCCGAAACGTATACATCTGACGGTGACGATGACAATATTTCTACGGGTATCGACACCAATATCCAGTCAGAGACCTACAATCGATATAATGCGAATAAACGAATCATTGCCAGCCAATTAGCACAATATGTAGAACAACTAAATGGTAATAGGCCACAACTGTATACCAGTGCTGGCAATAGTGATCCGATGCGAAACAGGTTACCCACGGCGTTGTCACAAAACGAAGATGAAAGCCAATTAAACCCATTGGCTAGCAATTCATTAACGAGTACATATGACTTTTTAAATCCGAAACTGTCACAGGCAATTTCTCTAGGGTCGCCAACAGTAGATTACAACTGCCCAACAGGCGTTCGACAGCCAAACACTACGGATTGTACCAAATACTACGTTTGTAGTAAGGAGGACCGTAGAGCAATGCAGTACTCATGTCCGCAATACACAGCCTTCAATCCTCAGACTAGAATATGTGACGCTCAATATTACGCGATTTGTCATCCAAGTGCGGTGATTAGCCGCTTTACCGTTTCCGAAAATCGTCGTATACAAATGGAAGCTCTTAAAGCTCTTCAAGATGCCGAACGAATCCGTAATCAAGCAATACAAGCTCAAAACTTAGCACTACAACTACGTTTAAGTGATGCCAATAGGGTTGAGAATGAAGGTAGCAAACTCCAACAACCTACAGCATCGCAACAGTATTCATCAGAATATCTGTCAAACATACTTCAGAATGTAATTGATTCGAGTTCTACGCTGTCAGCGAATAAGGACAGTTCCAGTAATAACAACCCATCGCAGATGTTATCGACGATTCAGCAAAGGCCGCCAACTTACAGCACACCAATTGTAACGAAAAAGAGAAAATACTATTGCAAAGAGGGTGACAAAATCGCCGATCAAACTTCTATTTACAATTATTTTGTTTGCTATAAGAATGCGCAAGGCATGATGAAGGGTCATAAAATGACGTGTTCAGAAGGCCTACTATTTTGTCCAATGACAACGATGTGCACACTTCCCAGAAAATGCACGTAGAACGAATAGTTGTTGGAATTTTTTGTTATTTTCTAGGTTAGGAACAACTTATTTATTTTTTAATTTTTAAGTACTAGGGTTAACGAAGAAATGTAAAAAAGAACTCCAAGGAGTTGAGACAAGATGATGGAAAAAGCAGTCGACAGGAAATGCTTTATTTATTTATTAAATTATTTATTTATTTTGTACAAAATTATAAAATTATTATATAATTTAATAAACAATTATTTGTTTAAGAAAATACATATTTTATTTTAGAAATTTCAAAATTCCATGAAACAGTTTTTCGCTTTCTATGCGAGAATATACTCGTACATACGAGTAAATACTGCTCAGACCTTTTTTTCACAAAAAGCAACTCACCAGTCTACCCAGGAACCAGCCAGGCTTCCGAAGACCCATATCCCATACATCCTAACCCGAAGACGGATCCAACGATCAACTTACCATCGAATGGCAATCGAGGTCTACCACAGGAAACCGGCAACAATTTACCCAGACCTTAAGGATACCAGCCCAACCCACTTATACTTTTGTGCAAGGAGTGAGATTTGTTTTAAATAACGTCGAAGGAGGGGTACATCAAGATTACACCATTAACCCACCACAATCGCCCCATAATGCTCAGAACCTGGCAACCGAAGCACTTTTGCTTCTAACGCTTGATCGAGAGCAGACATCGCAGGGCGCTGGATCGGCACATGATGGTATAAAAATCCCAGAAGTTAGCCTACGTGAGTATAGTGGCGACATCAACAAGTATCGTGAATTCAAGGAGCAATTTGAATCGCTGGTGGTAAGAAGTCGTACTTCAAGCATTGATCGGTTCGCTTTGCTCAAATCCAAACTCACTGGAAAAGCACTAGATGCAATTAGTGATCTTGATCTGACTGGAGACAACTATCCTATAGCCTGGACCCTTTTGGATCGAACGTTTGATAACCCAAGGCACTTGGAAAAAGTAGAATTAGAGGCTTTGTTAGCTTTACCCCAACGCCCAACTATCCCTGGAGATGCAGAATCAATCATTGCATACTTACACCATACTAAAGGACGGGCTTCCAACTTGAAAAAAAAGGTGACTCCAGAACAGATCATGGCCTACCTCATTCTTCGAGCCGTTGACCCAATTATCCGTGGAAGACTAGAAAATTCTGTTAACTCCAAAACTAGGTATCCCACCTTAGAAGAAATCGAAGATTTCATGTACAAAGAATATTCTCATAATTTAGACCAACCGTGAATATCAAAATATACCCAAGAAAGATGCTTATGAAAACGTTCCTATTCGGTGCTTACTAGATCAGAGCAGCCAAACAAACTACATATCTGAGGATTTGGTGCAGAAATTACGCTTGCCAAAAAACGAACACTCGTCAAAATCATAGAAGTAGGAGGAGAAATTGGAACAGTCCGTTCTATAGCTAGCATCAAACTCAAGCTTGATAATCCAGAATTGCCATCCGTAAAAATAAAAGCACTCGTAGTAAAACGTGTTACTGGACCACTTCCCAGCATTCCAAGTCACATCAATTGGAAGTCCTCATGTGATAAGCCACTCGCTGATCCACAGTTTAATAGACCAGCACATGTACCCCTATTATTAGGTGGACCTGTGCACTCAACATTATTGCGAGCTGGACTTGAGAAAAAGGGTGGACTGTTATTACAAAATACTTATCTTGGCGAGTGGATTGTACCTGGAAACCCGGTAAGCGGCATTAGAAATCAAACCTCAGTTTACACGACACTTTCAGAGTTCGAGTCAAACATAATTGATTTTTGGGATATGCCGAGAAACAAAGGGTATCACGAAGATGACGATAGTTCATACTGCGAAAACCTTTTTGTCGAACCGAAGATGGGCGTTATGTCATCCCCCTCCCTTGGAAGGTCGACGCCAAGACAAAATAGAGTTCACCGAAAGAGGTATAGGCTATCGCAGCATCACTTTTCGATCCTATGGGTTGGATCCTTCCAGTCATTATGCTTCTCCGCATAGGAATTCAAGAGTTGTGGATGCTGAAATACGACTGGGATGATGTTGTAAACGAGAAAATGTAACAGAAATTCAACAAGATATTGGGAACAATTTCACAATTGAAAGACATCAAAATTCAGCGCTGGATCGGGGGAAATAAAAACACTCCCATCCAGCTCATTGGGTTTTGTCATGCCTCCGGAGATGGATACGCAACGGTAATTTACAGCCGGGTAAAAATTGAAGACGGATCAAATTACAACATACGGCTACTAGCTGTAAGAGGTCGCGTTACCCCACTTAAGACAAGAGCAAACAAAGAAAGTAAACTATGCACGATTCCGAAGATGGAGCTTGAAGGAATTTTGCTCCTTGCTGGGGTAGAAAATGGAACTGATCCTCCAGGTTGGGGGTTGTGCCGCCGGGGTAACAGCTCGGCCATTTAAAAAAAAATTAAGACACGAAGCATCGGATATGGACGGATCTACTGTTAGCTCCCTTAATAGCAACCGAACAACTTGCGGAGGCCCTGGAGTGCTGCAAAGCAGACATAACCGCCATCCAAGAAATGGGATAGATCGGACAATAAGAGGATGAAAAACTGCGACATCTACTACGGCGATTGCTATCGCTGGCTTAAGCAGCGCTTATTTGGATGCGGATTTGTTGTCGGACGCAGACTAAGACAAGAAGTCCTGAGCTTCCGGTATGTGAGCGAGCGCCTCGTAGCAATCCGCATCAAGGCTAAATTCGCCAACATTAGCCTTATATGCGCGCATGCCCCCACACAGGAGAAAAATGACGACACCGAGGATGCCTTCTATGAGCTCCTTAACAAGACCTACGAGCAATGCCATAGCTATGATATTAAAATTGTCATCGGTGATCTTAATGCAAAGCTAGGAAGAGAGAGTATCTTTGGTGGAACGATCTGAAAATATAGCCTGCACGACTCCACCTCCGATAACGGATTCAGGCTAATTGACTTTGCGGCGGGGCGAAACATTGTCTTAGCTAGCACGCGGTTTCCACATCTCGATATACACAAGGGGACTTGGAGAACTTGTGATCAATCAACAGTCAACCAGATTGATCACATTGCGATCGACGTAAGATACTTCTCCAGTATTATGGATGTCCGGACGTTCCGAGGGGCCAACATCGACTCGGACCATTACCTTATTGTAGCCAAGGCACGGTTGCGGATATCCCAAACTACGCCAAGACTAGGAAATTCGACGTCAGACGGCTTTTCAGTAAACTTCACTCTACAAATATTACTTTGATCGCATATACAGACAGTGAAGTTGCCCTCGTTTGGTTGTGAAATAATATAAATATCGACAGCAAATTTGTGAAAACAAGAGTCAACAAAATTTGAAAGGTCATCCGACCGATGGATCTTCACTACGTCAAATCTTCTGAAAATCCTGCAGATCCAACCTCACGTGGACTTACACCATGTCAATTGGTCAACTGCAAACTCTGGTTCGCTGGCCCATCTTGGTTAATGAATTATCAGTTGCCACTCACTTCGTGCAAGGCAATGGGAACACCATTAATCATTCCACCCAAAATGAGCCAACAGAGGAGAATTTCATCGAGAGGTTTTCCTGCTTCAAAAATTTACTACGAGTAATGGCTTATTGCCTTGGCTGGGCTAGTATAAAGGACACACGTCGAACTGGCCCACTCACCGCTGAATAAATATCCACCGTTAAAGCTAAAATCATCAGGTATCAGCAGCATCAAACCTTTGAGACCGAAGTAGCACACTTTAAAAAATTGAGAACTTTTCCGAGAAAAAGTTGGCTAAACTCCATAAAACCATTTTTTGGTCAAGACGGCATCCTTCGCGTAGGGGATAATATAAGCCAAATGCTACTTAGTTGACTTGATTGTACGCCAAACACACCACGATCACCACCATAGTGGAAACTCCCTGACAGAGCATCTGATAAGAGAAGAATTCTGGATCCCTGCTTTGAGATCCCGAGTAAAGAAATGTATCCGGAGCTGTCCAGTATGTATCCGATGGAAGGCCTAAACTATCCAGCCAATCATGGGAGATCTGCCACGGGAACGCATCACTCGAGCACCCGCATTCAGTAAAATCGGGGTCGATCTGTGCGGTCCATTTCATATTAAAGCCAGTGCAATAACATTTGAAAAAATAATCAAAGTGTGGGTAGCAGTCTTTGTTTGTTTAGTAACCAAGGCTGTTCATTTCGAAATTTGTTCGGACTTGAGCACAGATATGTTCCTAGCTGCATTCTCACGTTTTGCAAATAGACGGTGCTGGCCCTCTCTGGTCCTCTCCGACAACAGAACAAACTTCATTGGAGCCAAAAGAAAGATCAACGAAGATTGGAGTAAGGTGACCAAAACCAGTCAGGAGCGGATCCAAGAAATAGTTTGGAAGCTTAACCATCCCAACAGCCCTAACTTCGGTGGATTATGGGAAGCCGCCGTAAAATCGATGAAACATTTTGCGAAGAAAATGTCCGGTAGCACTAATCCAACCTATGAGGAATTTAACACTCTATTGTGCTGAATTGAAGGCTTACTATACAGCAGACCCTTACATCCAGACTCGCCGGAAGCAGAAGACTCACCGGCACTTACACCATTTCATTTCATCACTCAACGCAGCTTTAAGAACTCTGTAATCGACGCTGGTCTACCAACTGTTGTGCAAATTACAAACCGCTGGTTACAAGTTCAATTTTGGGAAAGGTTCCACCAAGAGTACCTCCACCATCTCCAGAAGAGAAATAAATGGAAGCTCTCCAACAGATCGCTCGACATCGGAGATTTGGTATTGATCCAAGAAGCGATTGGAAAATGGGTCGATTCATTGAATGTTATCCTGATGGTAAGGGAGATGTTCACAGAGTCGAACTTTTCCCAGATGATGTACAAGATGGGCCGTCTTTACGCAGAAGTAATCGAAAACTAAGTCACATTACCACGCTGCTGACTCAAGTCATTTTTTGTTGGCTCTCTCTCACATATCCGGCTTCCAGCGCATTAACTATCCAATTTCTTACCCCAGGCGTCCACATTCAACGATTAGGGGATGCTTCTGAATAAAACTTCTGAACTTAGAATTTTCAGTCGAAACGTCTCTGAATCTTACCTCCGACATGTTTGATATTGATTCCCTTCTCCAAGATTTCAACAGATCTTCCAACCAATATCAGAACCACAAGTATAGCAAACTAAACGAACACTATCAGACTGTAAAAGAAGCACTTAATATAGAACCCGGGGGAGTGAAGGACAGTATCACTGCAAGCTACAAAGGAAGATCAAAATTGGCAGCCATACCAGTAATAATAAAAGGACTTGCTAAACACGGTCCCGAAATATCGATGAGCGCAGGCATAGTCTATCAAGCTGTGGAGAATAATCACCTCTAGCAGCAAATGGCCCAACTGAAAAGTAAAATAAGTAAGGTGTCCTACCTCAGGACAAACATCATCGACTTAGAATTCAAAGCTGTGGTTTAGCAACTTGAACAATAACAGCAGCTCCGCATTCAGGAACAAATAAACGCCTACACAGCTAGTATCCAGTTACTGGTTAGTACTATTCAAATGAATCACCAAAAAATCATCAACATTCGCTCAATTAAAACACTAAAGGAGCACGTTAACCAAATGAACGAAGGCTTGGTATTTTCTAGATTACCACCTGTATCTGATGTATTTTATCTACGATAAAATTGAGGAAAAATATTTAAATGACTGCGGGAAGGAACTACTCCAAATTCCCGCTTCCAACTCACTCTTGGAAACCTGAAACTCAACCACGGTAAACGCGGAATTCGATCGGATTTATTATCTACATAGTGATCTTGCAGTCATATATAGACAAAAAGACAATGAAGTTAACTTATTATATAACAACTCACTTACACCACTCCTGACAAGCGTAAACCTAGTAAGATTCCCTGACTGCGAAATTTCCAGCAAATTGTTTAAAGTAGTTTCTCCAATCGGAGAAGTTGAAAAAATAATCACAGATCCCAAGGCATTTCCAATGAGGGATAGCATGTCACCTCCCAATGTCGACATAACTAGGAAACAACCAACTGATCCTCGCATTGCAATCCTCAAGGCATAACTCTCAAATGAAGTTGATCATAATGACTAGATCACACATGGGCATCAATACTTATATTTGGGGGGAGCATTATGCACCATACTTTTTATCACCATCATCTCTATCGTAGCCCTACACAAACACCTCCAATCAAGAAATTACAGCGCTAGTTACCTTAGCAAGGAAGATAAGATACCCGAGACTGTGCGCAATTACATACGAGTAGAACCAATTGTAAGTCGGTATCTATCAAAATCGTGGAAACACCAGCAACTCTTGTTTAATCACCAATTCCAAATTACACCCTAATAACCTTTTCCGGTGGAAGTTTTTTTTTCGCTAATTCGTCACCGTAAATGCCATTTCAGCTGAATATGACGATTACAGCACAAACTACGATGACCCATTTCAATATTTCCTAATAATAATTGCCGCTTCAGCTAAAGCTGCCGATTGCGGCACAACCGATTTGGGTCACTGTTTCTTTACTGCTTCGTCATTTAATTTAAGCCTAAGAAAACTGTATATAAATATCAGGGCATTTTTATCAAAAAACTTCACTTTTAAATTTTCACATTAACCGGAGTGGTTTTAATTGAAACAAGTGTTTCAACAATGATAAAAAATTTTGAATTAAAATTTTTATTAGAAAAAGTATTTTTGATATATGCTATATATCCGCACCCCCAGACTATTCGGAAAACTTCCAATGCGGATTGCTTCAACGAACATTGAGCTGTCGGATAAACTGGGTATATGTTAGCTTAGAGGCCTACCTGGTTTCAAAATGGATATAGCCTTTGCCGTTTTCCATTCTTTAGGAAAATATGCCTGTTTAAGCCAGCAGTTAAAGAGCTTATGTAAAAGAAAACTCAAGCCGCATTTTGGAAGGATTTTAATAAATAAATTTTGTATCCTATCGAAACCGGATGACTAGGATTTTTTAGATGAACTAGGGCGAACTACACATCTGCAGGTGATACAAGTTCACTTTTTCCGGTTTTTAAGGCGTGAGTGTTAATTATATGTATAGAATACTGAACTGTACTCCCTTCACTGCTAATTATATTTCTACTCATTGAATGTTTTGCAAAGAAAATGCCAATATTGCGTTTCTTTCTTTTAATGCTATGATAACACCTTTACTATCAAATATTTCAGAATGGTTTGTCGCATTTATCTAGACCTTGTAGTTTTATATTCAAACACTCATTTCTAAAACTCGAAGTGAGTGACTTTATTGCTGCTGTTAAAGCTTTTGTTACTGTCAAATAAGACCCACTTATGGTTCTCATTCATCTAGGCCCAACTGAATTCCTTATCTTAGTTCTACGATATGACGTAGGAGAATATTAGCGCTATTCCAACCATTTACTTTTTTAGGAACTGGTTATATTCTCTTATATTAGGTAATATATTCGCTCCTAAATCGGTTTCAATTAGTGTTTTCGTATTCACAAACTAGACTGATTACAAAATTGACGACATGAGAGTATCTCTTGCCCCTCTTTTTTTTATCGTTACTTTCAGCATCAATGCTCCAATGAAATTGTTAGAAGCATTTCACCATTAAAGGCTTCACGGTTAACATACGTTCCGCTATCATAATTTCTGTTGGGGGTTGGAGGAGTTTTTGCGCTACCCAATGAAATAATTTTCCTTTAGGATAAAATTACTTTCTTAAAAACACTGACTACACTGCCAAGTGCCAGTAGTAACTTCCAAGTGAATGAGGGGAGGAACTGGTCAGCAATATTCTTAACCACAGAAGAAAAGTGAAAGGTCTTTGTACACAAACTAAGGTGGCAGTAGTACTCAATTGGTTAAAACAATACCTCAAAGAGACATTTCAGTGTCAATTGCTTTAACATTGGCGGACCTTCAAGTAACCAATTGAATACAGATCTCAATTTCACAAGTGTTCAATTATTTTATTCACTGAGTGGTTATCTGACTTCGACAGCAAAGAAGGGTAAGCAAAAGGTTATTATTAGTTTTTCTTCCCATGATATCAATAGCACCAGGTTGTTACTTTTTAGGTAGGGTGGACTGGACATGAGCTTCAAACAACATCACTCCATCATTTAACGCGATATTGACTAATTGCCTCCAGTTGGTCACAATAAATTTGGTGAAATCCCCTTCCCTTCCTGATGAGGCTGATCGCTGGTACCCAGGGATAGATTGGAAAACTTTTCGGGTCGAAGGGTAAACTTTTTTTCGTGTCCTAATCCTCTAAGTCGTTGGATAGTCAGTTTAATATATATGTATTTAATTTAAAAATAAAAAATTGTTTAAATACATTTCGTTATTGTTATCTATTATTAGATACACATTATAAGTGCTATTCTAGTTTTTTTTTATTATTATTATTTAGCAGTCATCTTCTATTATGCGTATCCTATAGCGATTTTCAGCATACTTATGCAGCAGATCCCAGCCACGGTCTCAATTTAAAATACTTAACTCATCTTCCATCTCTAGTACTTGTGCTCCAAGAAATGACACTCTAAGTTCTCTAAGAATAGAGCATTTAGCGATAAAGTTGAAGACATCCTTCTTTCCTTGAGATTACAGAGATCGCAAATGATCGGCAGCTCAAGTCGGTGCGGTATTGATTCTCCTCTTATTTTATTAGTTGAATTAGAATTCAGAAAATACTTTTTTTCTTGTAGATTGTAACTCAGTTTACTGTAAAGCATTTTGAACAGATGATCTGTTTTTTCCAGTATATGCAATGTTAAATTTCTAGGTTTAGTGATGTTTTTGTCTTCATTGTGTGAAACTTTTAAATTAAATTCACGGGTCTGAGGTAATTTTTCCCATACCTGTACAAGACCTGCTTTTGTTGACAGTATGTGGGAGAGCATTATGTTTTGTAGACTTTCTTACTTCATTCCCATTACGTTTACAGTATAGTTAAAGCGTATTATAAGAGTTTCCAGAAACAGGGCCCCCTGTTTAAAAGTATAGCACTCAAAAACACTTTTAATGCAGTAACCCCATACTTGATCTCCATGTAACACAATAAATGTGGCAGTAGCACGAATGATTTTTTGTTTCGAACTGTGTTCAATATATTTATTTTTGATGCATTTTCCCCAGACTGAATGTACGTTCAGCTTTTAATTTGGTCTCAAGATGTTTATTCACATTTATGTTAGCTGAAATCAACACTCCTAGATTCTTATAGTCTTAGACTGTAATATTTCTATGTTGCCTCTTCTTCCATATATCCTGGATTCATTTCTTGAGTATCGCCCTCCACTATTTCTGAAAACAATGATTTTCGAAATTAACAGACAGATTCCATGTGTTACGATAGTTTTTCAGTCTGTTTATCATAAGTTGCATACTATTCACTCTTTCGAATAAAAAAGAAATATCACCTGCTAACATAAACGCAGGTATACCATATTTATTTGGTTAATTTCAACTCCTTCTCAAATATTGTATGTCATATCGTTGATAAACAGAGTGCATTTAGGATACACCCTTGTTTAACTTCCATAGTAGTCGCGAACACCTCAGATCTGCTGCTCTCACCTCAGACCATGTTGTTTTCAAGGTACTAATTATTTTGCTCGAAATTTCCATTCTGTAGAGCTTTTAGAATAGTGATTCTTGAGATATGGAGTCGAATGCTGTACTAAAGTTAACAAATAAAGCATATAATTTGTTTTTTATTCTGTTGTACATTTCGGCTATGTTAAAAAGTGCAAAACCTTTGTCCACTCTTGAGTAGTGTTTTCTAAAACCGCCCTGAAATTCATTTAGAACTTTATTATTTTTAACCCATTATGTTAGCCTTATGAATAGCAGTGCTCCAAGTAATTTAGCTTAGGTATTTACGAATGATATGCCTCTGCAATTATTTGGTTTATCATATTCACTTCTTTTGTTCAGCGGAAATATGCTCGATTTTCTGAAGCTTTGTGGGATGTTTGCACATTCAAATATTCTGTTAAATTCTGCTGTAGGTAAGTGGGGTAGGTAGGATTGGCTGTTGGAAATACCAACCCACTTAAGCTTATTGTCCCATTATGATGCCACATGGATCTATGATTCTCTTACTAATGGAACCAGTTTGAGCTTATGATGAAGCCCAGGAGACTGTTTACGTCTATATTTTTTAGATCGTTTAGGTCGTCTTTGAAGAAAGCTCCTAGATGAAGCTTTCTTCTCTGGGAGTGAGCTGGACATGTACAGAGTAGATGGAGGATTGTCTCCTCCTCTTCCTCGTCCACGTAGCCTCTACAGAAATCGCTTGTAAAAGCGCCAAGCCTTCTTGCTTGCTGCCTGTGAGGCATGACACCTATCATGGCGCTGAGATGTTTCCTATTTAGAAGGATCATACATTTGAGCAATTCAGATCCAGCTTTGGGCAGATCTGTTTGGTCGCTAGACATGTTTGTCCAAGAGTCCACCTAAGGTCTGTTCTTTTATTAGCATCCAACTTTAATGATAGTTTGCACGTAGCTATTGGTTTAACTATGCTACCCTTTTCCGCCAATTTTGGCGAGTTCTTCGGCTCTGCAGTTCCCTGAAATGTCTCTGTGGGCCTGCACCCAACAAAGGTGAATGTTGAACTGCTCTGCCATCTCCATGATAGATGATCGGCATTCAAGGGCGGTTTTAGAATATAATGAGACCGAGTCCAGGGACTTGATAGCGGCCTGACTATCCAAAAAGATGCGGATATCCTTTGCAGATATCACGTTTTTCTTCAGCCAGGACAGAGCTCCTTTAATCGCCAAAATTTCCGCCTGGAACACGCTACAGTGTTTTAGAAGACGGAAAGAGAAGCTCAGGTTTAGCTTATCTGAGAAAAAACAGCCACCAACTCCGCTATCGGTTTTAGATCCATCTGTGTAGAGATGGATTGACTTGTCCTCCATGAAAGCATCTTTCTCCCAGAATGATCTAGAGGGAATCTTACATGGAAGTTTTTGTCAAACCAATGGTGTATGGTGTAATCGATGTTCTCTGTGATGATTCCTAATGTATTAAGAATGTTGGCGTGGCAAAATGAATTATATGCCTACTGTTTAGTCGCTTTAAGGCGAATAGCTGTAGTCGCAGCTACTTGCCTGCTGAAAATATCGAGGGGTGTCAAATGGAACAGAATGTCTAATGCCGCAGAGGGGGTAGACCGCAAGGATCCGCTTATGCATAGACATATTGTTGTTGGATTCGGCTTAGTTTAATGCAGTTGACTGCATATTCTAAGGCAGTCCACCAGACTACAACCCCGTAAGTAAGTATCGGTCTTATGACCGAGATTTATAGCCAGTGGGTTATGCAGGGTTGAAGGCCCAATTTATTCACAATGGCTTTTTTGCAAGAGAATAAAGCTATTGTACCTTTATTGACTCTTTCTTGAATGTTAGGTTTTCAGTTTAGTTTCCTATTAAAAATGAGACCCAGATATTTTGCTGTATCGGAAAATATTAAACTGGTACCATTTTTTGAAGAAGGGTTTGTATTTCGTATTTCCTGGAAAAGAGGACAAGATCAGTTTTAAGGGGATTTATTTCCAATCCACAGCGATTTGCCCAACGTTTTAATCTGTTGATATTTACTTGAAGGTGTTCTTTAATGGTATTATCACGCTTACCTGAGACGGTTATAGCAATGTCATCTGCATAGACAATCACCCTGCGACCACCCGCTTCCAGGTATATCAGCAGTACATTAACTACAAAGTTCCAGAGAAGGAGAGAATGGACACCGCCTTGCGGGGTACCTCTGCTGACACATCTTTTAGCAGAAGTCTCACCCAGTTTAGAGTTCATTAACCTGCTTTTTAGCATAAGACTGATCAACTCCCCAAGTGAGTCGTCTACCTGCAGAGCTGACAGCGGAGTCGTGATTGCGGATGTGGTGACGTTGTTGAAGGCGCCCTCTATGTCCAGGAAAGCAGCCATTCTGTACTCTTTATATAGTAGGGATCGTTCGATGTGGCTAGTCAGTGAGTGCAGAACCGTTTCCACCGACTTTCCTTTACAGTAGGCATGTTGAGCCGTTGACAGAAGTCTTGCGTCAATTCTGCTGTAAGGACTATTACAAATTATGTCGTAGAATTTTTATAGAACTCGAATGGTATACGGTCCTCTCCCGTCGCCTTTTCATTATTACTCTTTGAACCTCGCCTAAAGCAAATGGTGCATCTAGATATTCGCCTACGAAAAGTGGGGCTGCGTACTGATGCACTAATGGTGTAAGATTAGTAAGTAAAGATCTTGAAGTGATCTCACAACTAATGAGAATGTAGGCACCGAGCAATGACATTCCTTATTTCGGTAATGTGTTTAACTGCTTTGCAAAAATCTGCAGAGAATTTAGCACAACTCAAAGTATTAATTTCGTATTGTGCATATGCTAATTTGACATTTAAATTCTTTATTTATAGACGCGTAGAGACATTTACTCCTAAAAGTGTTGGTGTTGTACAATCTTACGAGTTTTAAAAATGCAAGAGATTTGTCCCTAGCTTTCATGCACGCTCTGTCAAACCATGTTCAGTTCTACTCCTCTCTTATAAGATATCGTTGGTCTTGGGGGAGATGCTTTTTTTTAATAATCTCCGTAAGTATTTTGATCTCTGTCTCTCCAAAATAATTCATAATTCACTCTTCATTTACTACATTTGATGTATCGGGAGCCGTAAAAGATATTTCCATCGGCATGTAGTCGGAGTAACCTTTTATATCTATTTGAAAGCCATTTACATGGTTGGAAATGGTATTTACAATTTACAGATACGAAGTGGTAGTATATTGGCTTCCCACTCGGAGGATTCGGGGTTCAATACCAGCCGTGACCGAAAGAATTTTTTTTCAGACAACTAAAATCTCGTGAGATGAATGGTGGCCTGAATATAACATCAAGTCAATTTACACTAATAATTTAGCCTCCCCATTAAATGTTTGATGCCACCCATGGAGCGAAATAGCCACTGAGCCCAAACATCTTTCTTTCTCTTTCTGTTCCATTTTACGAAAAACTTAACACATGCTTTGGCATCATAAGTGTAGGCATACTCACTTGAATGTTAAGTTCTTAAAATTAAAAAAATACCATCGTAACTTCCAGTCGTGGGATAGTCTATCTGGTTCGTTGCAGTTTCTTCTTTTCCAAATTCTATTATTCCATGATTCCACGCGAACCAGTATAAACGATAAGGGTATTAGAGAGCGTTGTTTTTGTTGTTTGGGAGAAACAAAATTGTTCCAATTTGAATCCCATATCAATTGACTTATTTAAATTGATGATTAAGCTCATTAACCTTGTCACAAACTATTGGGAGTGATCTTGGGGGAACCACTAGCAAGCCAGCACCGATTTTTGCTGACCCAATTCATTGTGAAGAAACCAGAGAAAAACCAACGAAGACAGGAATCAATTGATAAAATAAAGTGGTGCAACTTCAATAACCAAAGGAGGTAATTCTGGACGTTTGGCCTAGGTTCGCAAGGTATAAGGAACAAAAAATAAGATGAAAAATGCAAGGTTATGCTCTGTGTCTCGCAAGGCCAGTTCCACAAAAATAAAAATAATAATAATAAACTAGTGTATTTTATTGTATCGGGACTTTGGTAGCACGCCCTCACAACCTTAAAACAGGCGACAAGCAATAAAAGAAGGCAACGTTGAGGCATAGGCATATAATTTAATATTTTTAAGATGTTGGCACAAAGAAAAAACTCGCAAAAGATTCAATATTGAAATATATTTAAGATAAGCAAGACTGCTTTCCAACGAGAAACACGGGAATAAAGGAAATACAAGAAAAAAGTATTTTAAGGCCTTTCCTAAACAAGAATTCCCACGAACAAACATTCCCTGAGCGAAACAATAAAAGAATGAACCGGGCACTTGCATTCGGAATGGAACGTATCGTATGAGCTTAGATTTTGTCTAACAAAGTGATGAGAGGCTATTGGATGCGAATTTTGCAACAGATATAGATTGGTGAAACTAATGCCGCATTATGATAACAAACAAGAGAGTTTTTGACAGTCGACAGCGCAGTATTATTTAACTCCGTAGCAAATGGTGTATGACTTTGTGGGAGGTAAATCATCATACGAAGCGATTCAAAGTTTAGGGATAATGATGGAGAAACATCGGGATATTTCGAAAGAAATGTACATAGTTTTCATCGAATTCGAAGTTCAATTCGGAGATCGGAGATCACCAACGCTCAATTTTTTTAATGATGTGGAACGCTTTTTTTTTATCAAAGAGAAGGACTTACCTGCTATTTTTAATAATTGGACAAAAACGCTAAAGGTATCGGATTACTACTCTGTCGGACTTGAATCGAATATCACCACTGCTGTTTTCTTCATAATGAATAAAGACTATAATAGCTCTTAAAAAAAGGACAATTTACGTGCGAGAAGTACATAACATTAGATGTAATTATACGTGTTATACGAGTTTTGTGCGAGTAAGCTCTTTAGTGATAAAGTGCTTGCTGTGCCAGCATCCGTCACTTCAACGCCGCTGCAGGTCCTGATGGGAGCGTAAGCCGGACATTCACAGAGGCGGTGCTCCACGGTGTCGACAATCTTTAACAGCAATCTTAGCAGGATATTGTATCACTTATGCGCAGCATGTTAAGTGCTGTCACGATGCCAGTAAGCAGCCTGCAGTCTTTCCTAACGAGGGACAGCAGGCAGACCGCTACCCTCTTAAAGACATCGGGAAGTAAGTAATCGTTTGGTCTGCCAGCAATCTAAAGAATCATGTGCTCATATGAAACCCATATGATAGACCCAACGTAGGCTCGGATCCTAAAAAACTCTCACCTGACCCTTGAATTACAAGTGTATTTCCCGTGATCCCATTGTGAAATAGGACCTAGACAAGACTCAGTGATTTTAGTCTTCTGACAGTGAAGTCTTGCATTTTTGAACTAGATTGGAAGATTGGAAGTCGTAAGAGGGCTCAGCAAGGCTCTAAGTGCAGCTTGACTGTCGCTGCATGTGCAAATGCTCCACTCCCTAAACTAATTCTTCGCTATATAGTTGTTTCGTTGCCATCAGGATTGCGTATCTCTCGGCCTGGAAGACAGACGCAAGTTTTTCTAACCAGGAGTGAAATCTAACGTTGTCGTCCTCCAGAAAAATACCAGCGCCGCATCCTAAATCGCTTTCAGAGTGATCCGTGAAAACCCGACTACATTCCTTTCCTGGTCAAATTCTGCCCGAAAGCAGTCTTGGGCACAGTGAAAGTCGATTTTCTACTTTTTCCGTAGCAGGAACTCTAGTGTCATTTCATCAGATGGCATGTCCCTAAGACCAGAGTCATAAGACAGTCAGCGCACAAGGTCATCAAAGCTTCAATGCGTGTTATACTAAACACCACTTCTTTTTAAACGGAAGATGGATTTGAGAGTGCAGTCCATTATATGAATATCAAGGGGAAAGAGACTCATCAACTCGTCTAGAGCGGAGTCAGGTGCGCTTGGGAAAGCCTCCATGCAGCCGAGACAGAATGTTCTTTGGAGTCTAGTAAAAGCATCAATAACGTATTCTCATGACTACCGACATAGGATATAATTGGCCATATTTTAGCCTGTCAGAAGGCTCTCGTTACGTAAAGAAGTTTGTTATCTGGGATAATACCCAAATACTTACCTTCTTTGGAGAATTAGATGGTGACGCTTTTAAGCATTAGATGAGTCAGACCTGTCAACTTCCACCTTCTCGTAAAGATAACAACCTCAATTTTGAGAGGATTGACTGAAAACTCATTTTATATTAACGGTTAATAAGATAAAAAGACGAAGTTTGCTGGGGAGTATACCCTCATTGTATTTACTAGCAATAAAAGATGTGCGAAGAAATCCGCCGTGAATTCCATGAAGTTAATTTATAGCACTATTTTTAAGTTCTAAAAGGTCATGTAATTGAAAGCATTCTGAAAGTAAATAATAGGGACACGATACAGCATTTATTCAAATTGCACTTATGGTCGATATCGATCAAAGTACTCGTACCATAAGCAATTGTACTAGTGACCTATGCCATACGAGTATCATGAAAAGCAACTCCTTAATATTGATTATCACAAATTAAAAGCACGACTATAACTGCTACTATATATACGAAATATACGAAATATTTTAAGTAATTTTATTGCACTCGTAATACTTAAAACCGAGTGTTATCCATATAATGGTATTACTAATTTTGTGTGCCTCTACTCATATATTGTATGTATATTCGTATAGTGCAAGTTGTGTATCTACCTCCTTGCCTTAGTACTTTTAGGAATGGAAACTAAAAACAAGAAAAAATGTTTGCTTCTGGGAAATAGGTAATGTCACCTGTGTGCCATAAAATTGTCGCTAAGAAGGTCAGACAATTGTAGAACTGTCCGTTAAGACATTACTAGATTTAGCCACAACAATAGCAGTTATCTGGCGCACTCACTTTCAAAGTCATGTACTATACAAAGGCCTTAGACTTGTTTTATGCTCTTTTTCTATACCTTTCTGGTTTAGAAAACAAGTCAAAGGTTGCCTTTTTTTTAACAATTACATATATGTATTGGATGTGTGTTGTACTTAAATTCATACCATGGTTCTTGTAGTAATTTTTTTAGCATTTGTATTCGTATAACCGTTGTTTTTTTTTTTTTTGGTTTTTGGCTTTTTTTTAATTAAACTATTCAGGTTAGTGTTTCACTTTCTCTTTTGTTTTCCCTGAGAGCAAATATTTAATGAATACTTAGATCGATACTAATTTTTTTGTAAAAGTATTGTGTGCTGCCACACGTCTTTCTATACTGTTTATTTTTTATAAATTGGTATTGCACGCGATTGGCTCAGTGTGTAACATATATACATATATTTAAGTGTTCTGTCAAAGCTTACTAGATCAATCTGGGTAGTTAGGAGTATGTATTAACAGATACATTTTATAGAAAATTCTATAGATAGCATTGCTAATTAAAATATGCAGTTAATTAAATAGAAATGTATTTCTCTATCAACGAAGTGTTCAGTTTTCTCCCAGGTGATAAACAAAAAAAATTCATTCATAAATTGTGGATTGTGTTTATAACAAATTAGCAAACTATAAAATGTCGAACACAGTTTATTGAATGCATTGAACCATTCTGCATTTTAAATAAATTTTATTAAAGAAGCTATGCCAGGTTTTCTGAGAAGTTGTCAGCGTGTTTTAAGTAAAGGATTTGTCATTAGATAGTTTTCCGCTCCATTTTTCCAATGGGGATTCCTAAACTCATTTGGCCGATGTTATATTTGCGTTCCAGAATTTTTGCCATTAAATGATTGAAATGTATGCGCTTCAACAACGTTTACAAATTGTCCAAACTTTTTTATCAAAACTCGCTGATAGTTGTGACGACTAGGTTAAGTGTGTTTACTCCAATTTTCGGCCGTTAGAATAGTTTAGTAAATAAAAACGAATGGACTTATTCACTTCATGATGTGACCGTGCCAGTGAGACAGCAAAACGCCAGAAGTACTCTAGTACATTGATGTAAATAAATACGAATCGACTTATTCACTTCATGATGTGACCGTGCCAGTGAGATAGCAAACCGCCAGAAGTACTCGAGTACATCGATGTCGCTCCGTTCTCAAGATCTGGTCATATCTCGAACGTCCCTGTGGCGTACTTTGGGTAAAGTCCATATAATACTAAATGTTCATATAAGATCCTATATCCTTTTCTGTCAGTTAAGGCCGTATAACCATCGTGCACTTTGAACTTTCGCTGATCGATCTCTATTGAAAATAGAAGATTCGAATTTTCATCGAACAAATTCTGTGACAGCACACATTTTTTGTTAAATAGCTTTGTTAATAAGCAAAGTTGTCACATTTGGTCAATCGAACAACCAGTAATGACAGCAGTCATTGTACACCAAAAAGTTAACTGTTTGGTGTGATTTTTCACCTCCTTTCGTCCTACTCACAAACAAAATCAAACCATGGTTAGTTACCCTGCTTTGTTTATCCTCCAGGACTTAGCAGAAATCACCGAATTAATGATTTCTAGATCGAGAACTTTGCTATATAAGTTAGAGATGGGAAGTCCAAGTGTAGTTGATATCTAATCAAAACTTGCTGTTACGGAAGAGTTGCAGTGAAACACGAATAACTTTATTAATCTTGTCTGGATCCCGAGTTTAGCTATTTGTAGATGAAGAACAAAGAGTTAATAATAAATATTTCTCCTCTGCCCATTTTCCTGACCTGTTTTTCTTCTCCTTCAGCACTTGTGAGGCTACATGTGACAGCTTCAGCAAATATCGCAGTTTTTGCTTGTTTGCACACCCTACCACTTCCATCGTATTTTCTGGATTTGAAACGTGTGAGGATAAATTTATGTTTTGAGATAGCACTATGATTTACTCGTATAATGTATTTCCAACATGTCTATCATCTCTGGTTTATCGGCGTAAACTAGCGACGTCAGATAAACCCTAGATGTTAAAGCACACGATATTGGATGTCAGTTTACAGGGCTATTACGCTAAATTATGCGCTCAATGAATATTTCCTTCAATAAATTGATTGTGAGACATGGTGGAATCTCTCACCGTCATGTTGACATTCCATTTGGGAACGGAAAATTCAACACTCTTGGATTTATACTTTTGGTGGGGGCTAACGCCCCCATTTATTATGCTTAATACAAGCTTAAAAACTAAGACTTAAACTAATACTAGGGCTTAAAGCTAAGGATGGTGAAGGAGATCGAATTTGAGGAAAAGTGTGCTGCGATTAAAATCGAAAACGGAAAGGTTGGAGTTTACCTTACGCAGCATACGGGAGATTGGTTCGTTAGAGCCATATGTGGTGCGGTGGATAGGTAGATAAAAGAGACGGGTGGAACGTAGATTACGTGGGTTAGTGTTAAAGAAAATGGAGTTGCAAAGAGGCATGCAATCGACGGAGCCTGAGAGGAGTCGGTGAATGAACAAAATGTCTGCTGCGTCCCTTCGCTCCTCAAGGGTATTCAGGTTAATGAGTTTGAGACTGTCTCGATAGGGAGGTAAGATTAAAGGATCGTTCCAAGGTAGACCTAGAAGAACAAATCGAAGAAAACGACGCTGGATCCTCTCAATACGAGATACATGAACTCGTTGAAAGGGACACCACGCTTGGCTAGCGTACTCGAGAAGGGGGCGAACGTAAGTGATGTATAGTGATCTGGTCACGTACGGGTTGCAGAATTCTTTGGACCATAGCACTTTGACTTCCAGTGTTTTGACATTTCGGTTCACCCCAGCCAAAAGTATTTTTTTTTTCCAATTTTGTGTATATTAGCACCTAAAAAGTAGTTCTCAACCAATTACCAGTTGTTTATCGCCATTTTTGTAAAATTATAACGGTTTTTTCTGTCTCGCACGTTTTCGTGTCGTACGACAGTAGTTTACTCGTGTTAGAAGTGTTACCTCGTGTCATCTTGTTTGCTTTTTGGTAAGTATAATTAGAAGTGATTTTATTTTTATAATTTTTAATTTTTTTAATTTTTTTTAACAAGTAGAAAAGCATATAAAAACTGGAAACGCGAAACATAACTGACAGCGAGATTGCCAGGGTGTTGGAAATGGAAGAAAGTGATGCTGATTTCTCAAGCGATGATGTGGATCTTGATGAGAATTGGCTTCCAAATGGTGACTCTAACTCCGATACCGACTCGGAACCAAATGATTTGAATTCAGTTGATGAGGAAGATCTAGAAAGTGATGACGAAGAAATGCAAGGAGAAGTAGAGGAAATGGCAGTTACGGGTGAGCCAAATCGTACGCTGGACGGAGTTTTCTTCTCGACAAAAAACCTTTCCTTTCACTGGAAGATCTGGTTGCATAACCGATATCTCTTCAACTATTAGCTGCATGGAAGCTTTTGGCCTTTTTGTGGATGAGGAAGTTATTCAACTTTTAGTTCATGAGACAAATCGGTATGCAGAGCAGCAACTAAATAGTGTTCATGTAACTCGTGGATCAAGAAAAAAGATGTGGGTTCCGTCAAATGATAGAGAGATGAAAAAATTCATCGGTATTATGCTATGGATGGGCCTTGTTAAGGCAAACCTATCTACAACTTTGGAGGTCCTGCAAATACGATGTCACGCAATCGCTTTCAATTGCTTTTGAACTTTCTACATTTTGCGGATAATACCTCCAATAACAGCAGGAGACAGAATTGGGAAAATTAGGCCTCTTTTGCATATGCTGCAAGCGAAATTACAGCGAGTTTTAATTCCTGGAGAAAATATTGTAATAGACGAAACAGTTATTCCTTGGAGAGGAAGGCTCCTTTTCCGACAATACATTCCCAACAAAGCTCATCCATATGGTGTGAAGTTATTCAAGCTTTGCTTCACCGAAGGCTTCACTTGGGCTACTAAGATTTACTCCGGGAAAAGTGCAACAGGTGTTCGAGAAGTTGGTTTGGCAAAAAATGTGTGTGAAGAACTCAGTTCTCAGCTAAACGAAGAAGGGCGCACTCTCTATGTTGACAAATTTTATACTAGCTACGAACTGGCACGTTCTATGCTTGACCAAAAGGCACACGTAGTTCGAACACTTCGAGCTAAAAAAAAATGTTGTCCAAAAGAAGTGATGGGTGCTAAACTGAAGAAAGGTGAAATGATTGCACGAGAAGAAGAAAATGGCATTGTTGTTCTGAAAATAACATATATTTTCAATAATATAATAACAAGATCCACTTTTCCGTGTGCTTGGAAGCAAGCTAAAATTATACCAATCCCAAAAAGGAAAGCAGTAGGCAACTCGTCAACTGAATATAGACCTATCGCTATACTTCCATATTTGTCAAAAGTATTTGAAAAAGTTATACACCATGAAATATCAAGTTTTCTTCAACAAGAACAAGTTCTTTGCGCCTACCAGTCTGGATTTCGGAAACACCACAGCTGCACATCAGCGCTTCTAAAAGTATTCGACGACATGAGAGTTGCAATAGACAAAAAACAAATCACCCTTATCGCTCTCCTAGATTTTTCTAAGGCCTTTGACACCGTTGATCATGAACTACTTGTATCAAAATTGATGAACTTCTATAACTTCTCTGCATCAGCCGCTAATCTCATACGGTCCTATCTGGTTGAAAGAAAACAAGCAGTTCATGTAAGCAATGATGTGTCAGATTTTATTGCAATTTCAGTTGGTGTTCCACAAGGATCCATTTTGGGTCCCCTACTTTTGGCAATTTTTATTAACGATCTTCCTAAAAGCATTAAAAGTTCTAATTTTCACATGTTTGCTGACGATATCCAGCTCTATTTAAGCTTTGAGAATGGTCTTATTGCTCATGCTGTTTGGAAATTTAATGATGACCTAAAACGTATCCATTGCTGGGCAGATGAAAACCTTCTGCAGCTTAACCAAAGAAAAACGAAGTGTCTTCTCATAAATAGAAACCCCTTATCTTTTATCAACGTTCCTTCAGTATACCTTGGTAATGAACCTATCGAATTTGTAAACAAAGCCAAAAATCTTGGTATTTGGTTCAATATAAAATTAACCTGGGACGACCACGTTTGCTCAGTTGTGGGAAAAATATACGGATGTCTTAGAAATCTCTCCCAAACTCAAAGCTTTACACCAGTAAATACGAAGCTCATGTTGGTCAAAGCCGTGCTCATTCCTCTGATAACATATGGCTGCGAAGTTTTTTGTTGCCCCGGCGCCTTTGCCAGACGTAAGCTCAACATTGCTTTTAACAATGTTGTGCGATACGTATACGGCCTAAATCGTTTTGCTCACGTGTCGGCTTATACCAAAAATATTCTTGGTTGCACATTTGACCGATATTTTGACTACTGCACAATCAAATATCTACACAGGATTATAATCAACCAACAGCCCCAATACTTATATGATAAACTAAGGTTTTCGCATTCAAGTAGATCTTTAAGTTTAATTGTACCTCGTGTTGCTTATCAAGTTACCGAACGACAGTTTTTCGTTCACGCCATTCGCCTTTGGAATTCACTCCCCCTTAATATAAGACGACTCTATAGTACAAATAGCTTTAGTGAAACTCTCTTTCGACATATAGCAGACAACTAGCAGGAATACTGAACATAAATTTCACATAATACAAATATTTTATTTTAATTGTTCAAGAAAGCTTTTTTTTTTTTCTCTCTCTTTGTACTCAAATTTATTTCAATCAGATGTTAATATTTTTAAAGTTTACCTTATTGAGAAAGAATTATAATTTTAGTTTAATCTTAAATCACTTACTAATTGTATCACATTTATAGCTTAAAGATCTGAATGGTCTATTATAAATGTCGTTGTTATACTTTAATAAACTAACTGAAATACTGAAATACTGAAATACTGGTGAGACACAAGAGATGTAACGATGCTTTCCACAAAACATGCTCCTATTATAGCTATCGCGTCCGAACAACTTTTGTTTGAAGAAAATAAAATAAAAATCATATAAAATAATTTTTTTGAATTGATAATAAAAAAAACAAACATAAAATTCTACCCTCTGTATTACTTGCAAAAGTAATACTAGGGCCATATAAGTAAGACCAAAATGTTCAGCAGAGGCCACACAATCCAAAACCCATACAAAATGCCATATACTGTCGCACAAAAACGCATGACATGGCCTGAGCTGAAGTATAGGGTTTTCCAATAAGGACTTGACAACTTTTTTTTTAAATAAAACGCAAACCATTTCAGATGTTTCGAAAACTTTATTATCGGCTTGAAGTACAATCAAAACATTGATGAATGGAACTCGACTTCGTTCATATGGCCACCGCGCGCACGTTTGAAGAGGTCGATTCGTTGGACTCAATTTTCAACGACTCGGCCACACATTTCGGCCGACACGGCCGCTATTTCGCGTTCAATGTTAGCTCTGAGCTCTTCTAACGTCGTCGGCATGTTGGCATAAACCTATGACTTAATGTAGCCCCACAGAAAATAGTCAAGCGGCGTTAAATCGCACGAACGAGGCGGCCAATCGACTGGCCCATTTCTTGAGATAACGCGCTCACCATACTTACTCTTCAATAAATCGATTGTAGCGTGTGCTATGTGCCTTGTGGCATCATCCTTTTGAAACCACATGTCGTACAAGTCCATATCTTCGATTTCGGGCCAAAAATAATCGGTGATCATGGCGCGATAACGCTGACCATTCACAGTAACGTGACGACCGTGACCGGCCCAATAACGACGCCGGCATTCAAACCGCACCAAACAGTTATTTTTTGTGGATGAAGTGGTGATTTATGAAGCACATGTGTATTTTTACCCGACCAATAACGCATATTTTGCTGATTGACGAACCCATTGAGCCAAAACTGAGCTTCGTCACTGAAGATGATTTTGCGATGAAATTCATCATCTTGGCGCATCTTCTCCAGAACCCAATCGGAGAACGTACGTCGCTTCAAATATTCCATCGGCTTCAATTCTTGAGTCAGCTCGATCTTGTATGGGTGTAAACCAAGATCCATAATGTGGTCTGAGCGATGCCCAATTCTTGAGAACGCCGTGAAATTGACTGATTTGGATCGTTTGCTATGGACGCCTGAACGACAGCGATAATTTCGACACTTCGACCAACACGTTGTCTCACTGACACGGCAGCATCACACAACGAATATGTAGACTCAAATTTTTGCACTAAACTTGTTATTGCCTGTCTACTAGGGCGAGAATTACGACCGAAAATTGGAGTTAACGCTCTTAAAGTTGCAGTAACCGACTCCGTATTTCGGTGGAAAATTTTTATAATTTGCAGACGTTGCTCGTTAGTGTACTTTACCATGATGAGAATGTTGAGTTTACTGAATAAATTGACAGTGACAGTTTGATGATTAGTGAAAGAGTGCGTTCACAAATTAAATTCAAAGTTGTCAAGTCCCTATTGGAAAACCCTTTACTAGGTGTCGCATGAAAATTTGCGACGTGGCCCCAGGAGAAATATTAGGTGTCGCACGAAAACGTGTGACATGGCAGTCAAAGTGATAGACTGAAAGTCAATCACTCAAGAATAGTTCCTAAGTGCATACCTGAGTTCTTTGAATATAACAGGGAACAAGTCATGATGACAAAACCCCCAAAACCCAGGATCAGTTCCACCAACGAGTATGTAGTACTCCTAATGTGAGGCTGTCTGCTCGATACCAATAACCCGCTTTGGAGATATCAGCTCCTTGTATAGTTTAAATTATTTTTCCAAAACCAAAAATAATTTGACTATTTCGTTACAGTCCTGCTCATTCTCTACATATAATCTTTCTTTTGGCAGCGAGAATTATTGCCTGAATTGCCTGAAGCCCAGCGAAAATCTTGATATATAACATATACAGTACTGAGCGTGAATAAGTTTCAGCAATTTCTGAACAAAGAGCAACATTAAAAAGGTACTTCCCAGGATATCCACTCCGAAATCATGTCCGGCTTTACACTCCTTACCAATCTAATAGTCAAAAATATTGCAGAAGCTACAGGGTTTTCTATTAAATGCGTCTCAATGCGTCTTTTACATAAAAGTTCATGTGCTTAAGGTACCAATGAAATTTTTATTTCAGATTGAAATGTAATTGAATATCACGGAACTGCTTGCATGAACGTTTTTGCATAATTTGGTCGACATTACAGCCATTTAACGTCGAATCTTCACCTACAAATAGTCTACAGTTTCAAGCTTGTTGGGGTCAACCACAGACTTACTGTAGCTCCGAAGAAAAGAGCCATTTCTGGCGATAACAACTATAACCGGCTTTTTTCCACAATAAATCGATTTTGGCATCGTCCTGTTGAAACAACATATACTCCAAGTCACCCAGTCTCAATTTATCCCAACAAAAAAATGGTTAGCAATGAGTGTTGGTAGTCTGCATTGACTGTAACCAATATGGAAAACCACACCAAACAATAAATAAATTTTTTAGTAAAGAATGATAATGTCGGAATACATTCCCGCTGTTCGCTTGAAAAATTGCGGCAATTTTGCTTATTAACAAAGCTATTTAAACAAAAATGTGCACCGTTACTGAGGATGATTTTCCCATGAAAACCCGGATCTTCTTCCTACTTCCATAGAGTACAATCAACGAAAGTTCGACGTGCATCGTGCACGATGCTCATTTAGCTTTAGGCTTGGGTCAATTCGATCTTCTGTGGACGTATAGCTAAAGTGGGACAGACTGCTGGTATTGATCACATGGTATAACAGTACTATGTTCTATAATACATGTCTGTCACAGCAATACCACGTTAAAAGCTATTATACTACGAAAGCTAGCTAGTATCGAGATTCGAAATTTTTTGGTGGTATACCACCTTCTTACAGATTGCAGCGCCACTTGCTCTCCGTTGGCGATTCTTCGTTGATTCTCCGTTGATTCTTTGACAAGCAATCACAGTGAAAAAGTATAGCATTGTTTCTGTTTCTGTACAATGGATTTGAAGAAAACTATTTTATCCAAATGCGAAACAACACAAACGTCAAAGTATACTACTTAACGTGAAAATCAGCGTGTACTACAATATATTGTCTATCAGGGATTGTAGTGTTCACTATACCATAGTATTAATCTGTCCACCACATAAGTCACTTCGCAAAATATGCCTCAGGGAAGTTCGGGAGTATCTATCCAACCGGAAATTTTGCTTCGAAATAACGAATTGCGCATAATATTCGTTGTTGATGACTTTTGGTTATCGACCTGAAACAACGACTGGCTTCTGAAATGTGGACACCTAGGCTCTGAGACTAGGAACAGATTCCTTATCTATTTTGGCAAATAAATTCAAGATTCTTCATGGCGTGCCTTAGCATTATTAAAAAGGTAAGTATCAAATCAGTCATAATAGTAAGGTTTCCGATAATTTCGAAGTCCACGAAGGAGCGCGACAAGGCGAAATTACTATTTCTTGTTTTGACCAGCAATGTTTTATACTTTGGATGGCACTGTGTAGAGAAAATATCGAACTGAGATGAACGATGACATCTGGACTGCAGAGATAACACGTTTGAAAAAAATAGTAAGTGGTTGAGGCATAGTTCTACACTGCGCTGGTAGATTCACTGAATTAATCATTTTTCTAAAAATCAATTGAATGAGTCGGTTAATAATACAAAAATATTAATTTGAGTTGAACTGTTTTCGTAAGTGGTATTTTATTATTCGAACTTCTCGATCAATACAATTTGTTATTCATCTATTCTTTTCATTAACTTCTTTTTTGGTATTCTTTTCCACTAAAAACTAAATATATATATAAACTATTAATAAAAAAGCATGAACACCAGTCCTTAAAAATACAGATTTGTCTCTATCCAGATTCATCGAGAATATTTCTTTCTTAAAGGTACTATGTTTGTTTTTGATATTATGTTGCTATGTGTCTTTTGTTATTTCATTTTTAGTATTCACTAATATTATTTTTTTATCTAAACGAAGAAATTATGTTGTCTATTGGGCAAACAATTAATTAAACTAAACCATTCCAAAGCCTTCGTTTCCTTCACTTATGGCTAAAAGTAGAGCCTTTTCGAACTGTTCGTAGCTCTCATAATCGGGCAGGCAAAGCTGATTAAAACTGAAAAATTAAATAAATAAATACAAAAATTTAAATTAGATTAAAAAAGAAAGAATAAAACATACCAAGTATGTGCGGTAGGAAGATTGCCAAATGTTGGAGCAGCTGTAATCTGAAATTGTGGATTAAGTTCTTGAAACCCGCCAGGAGGTAACTGAGAACAGCCAGTTGTAAATTGTAAAAGTCTAGCCATTTCGGTTTGACTAAAATTGCTAACGGCAGCCCAAAACCATCCTAAAACTCGACGGAATTCGGTTGAGTTTCCATTTGCAATGTGATGTGATTTAAAATCTGCTATTGAGTACTCTCCAGTTCCACACATAAGGAGCTAAAAATTGTATTGTTTTTATTTTTTATTTTTAAGTAATATGACTATAGTTTAATACTAAAAAAAAAAAACTGTATCAGACCTCTAGTTCATTTTCATCAAAAATGCTCAACAAATTATCAGGAATTATGCCATTCAGTCCCTTCAGGAAACTATCCACTTCATCTTTTACATTATTGCATAAGCGCTGCTGCGCTAAAGCATCTAAGTACTGATTCTTAGATGCATTCGTTACACGAACCTTCGATCCGTTGGGTATCAGTTCTACTGTTTTTGACAATTGTCCACTAATGTCATAAATTTCTTCAACGAAATTCAGTTCTAAAGATTCACTTGCATCTAGATCCGTTTCGAGAATATACCTGATTTTCGATAGATATAAGTCAGGATCGTCTTGTTCAAAGTACTAAAAGAGTTTGTTGTTTTATTTTTATTTGAAAAATTATCTTTAAACACTCTACGAGTACCTTGTAGTGAACTCTTAATCCAATTAGCTGAGCCAGAAATGACCGTGTAAATCTGGCTCGTACTAATTGCCTGTAGGAACCTCCAAGAGCGCTTTCGTACAAGCATTTTCCCACAATTTTGCCGGCAAATTCAAAGTGCTTAAGTTTCAAATGAGACGGTCGATGTGGATTCGGATGAACTAAAGCTTGGTGCTTATCATGAAATGTACAAAACAATCCTGCTCGAGGATCAAACAAAGCACTACAAATTAATTCGAACCATTCCCGGCGTAAACCTCCCCAGTCGATACCTGATTAAATAAAAAACGCTCTCAACTTTTATTTCAATTAGATACTAGAGATGAATCTTACCTTGCTCGCCTTGATATATAACTTCAAAATTGCCACACCAATCGGAAACAGAAAAACCCTTCGTTGCTTTCATACTGCTTTCCAAAATTTTATCTCTCGACACTTTAAGTGATAACTTCTCATGGTAGTAATTCGAATGGAATTTTCGAACTTCATGATAAAAGAAATCCTGTTTGTCCTTAAACGTTTCTGATCCACCAATATTTTTGAGTAGAAAATGCGTAAAAGTTGCTGCGATTATATTGCGATCTTTAGATGCCAATTCGATTTTCGGCTGAGACCCATCGTCTATTATGAAAACAGGACCATGCGGTTGAGCTATCATTTGCGGTAGAAAATGAAACTTTGTCGAAGGACACAGACGAAAGGTTGCAATTCGTTTTGGTATAAATTTCAATATCATTTCCTTTATAGTAACCTGAAAGATTAATGAATTCTAATGTAAGTACGATACGTTGTTCTATCTGTTAATCTAGGTGAATGGCAATGTGCCAAATGCTCACTTGTTTCGGACCAACATAACAAAGAACTTTACGAGGTTTTGATTTATTTTGACCAAATACACCTAAAAGTTTTGCTTCGTAGCAAATGTTGTGCTTGCGAGATGCTATATTTTTATGAACTAAAGTCGTGTCACTACCTGAAATTAGTAGAAAATTATTAAACACTTACATATATAATACAATAGAATGCTAGACATAAATTTAGTATAAATACTTACTGCTTAAAACTATGATATCAAAGTCGCCATTTGGAATTTTTTGCTCTAGATAACTAATAACAGCACGAAGGCAAATCGGTTCAGGAAAGAGAGCAGTTACTGAAACACGGGAATTAACTCTATCGTATGTCAAGGAAACGGCATGGTGAAGTTTTTCCATAGGATTACCATTCAAATCGTAGATTTCCACTCGGTATCCCTAAAACGGAAATATTTTATTGTTATAATTGTTTAAATGAAAACACATAAGAGTATGTATCATCGCTTCAAATACATAATTTTAAAATAACACGACCTTGTAGGAATGGAAGAGAAAAGTAAGAAAAAAAAGTAATTAAGCTCCTGGAACATTAGTATATTGTACACTGTGGAAGCTTATTACGCCTATGAACACAAATTTGCATAATATACTCGTAGTACAGACTAACGAGTAACTGCAACCAAAGTCGGGATTTCAGCAAAAAGCTATAATGCGAAGTAAATTCTTTAATTTTTCTACTTTAACCATCATCATGATCATCATTTCGGGAAATAAATCGACTAGAAAACTTTTCTCGCAAAGGAGCATGTAGCGAAGTGGCTCGTAGCGCGTTTTGTTTTCAAATTCATTGATCATGGTTCGATGGCAACAGCCACACTCGCTTCATTTTCCAATGTGCCTCATGTACAAAAATCACAGCAAACAGTAACTTGTTTTAGATACATGAAAACTTACGACTTTCCTTTACTATAGTGCTCCATCCGAATTGCCAGTAGCACTCCGCCACTTCAAACTTCCATCGTTACATCCGTCTTGCTATGCAGAGTTAAACACATTTTTTTCATCAAATTCTTAATCAAAATCATGCATTTTCAAGATCCAATTGCCAAAGTTAAAATGCTGTTGGTGTTCGGCAGACTTATGTTCAGTTTCAATTCATCTCAGTTCGACGTGGTTCCAACAATCGTCGGTTTTCGACTATATTTCGAACTGCAAAAACAATATTCCTAATTATTATTGCGTGACGACCACGATTTCGGTTCTTCACATCACTTACTTGTCCCAATAGCTCAAATTTCTGAACCAATTGTTAGCTGAGCGAGAATGTGCTTTACGTCATCCGAGAAAGTTTTTGTTTTTTCAAACTCTTTCAGCGAAATGTTCAGTAATTTTGTAGCAAATTTTAGCGATTTCAATGTATTGTTAAAGCGTCAATGTTCTATTTTCATTAGAGACTTAGTTTTTACTTGTCATCTGTCAATAAATAAATTTTTTGACAGGAGGCAAAATAACAAAACGGAACCTCTTATTGGAACACCATATGTTTTTTATATGCCGGCAGAAATGTTGGATTTTACAAATGAGCCAACCTACCTGTGAGTTGAACTCGATTAATGAGCAGAGAAGAGGACTTTATCTTTAAATTAATAAGAAAAAGAAATGTTTCACACAGTCAACCATAAAATTTCATAATTATAACTTCGTATATTGCCTTTGACCCAATACTGCAATTGGCAGATACAGATTTATGACACTGAAAAGTTTAATTTATATCAGGGTAAATGACACAGGGTAAACGACTGGACGGAAATGCCTCTGGACAAGAGTTTTCACTACCACTGCTATAAGAAAAACGTCTAATAAAAGGAACCAAAATCACCTCCACCTCTGACAACGTTTACCCTATCTGAATTCTCACTAGGAGAAACAGGACAGTCTGAAAACCTATGGTTAGACAAACAAGAGGAACTACGTATTCCATTTTTTCTATCATGGCCAAGGAAACGTCCAATAGCACAACATTCATACTCAAACCACCGCCCGATATGGGCCATGTACTACTCGCTTCAGCAGCTTGAATATTGACACCTTGATGTTGTGCGTGTAACTCCGCGGAAGACTCATGGAAATGTCTAAAAGGGCTCTGTAGAAAAGTGAAAGCAAGAGGAAAACTTTTGAAAGCTTAGCCCAATAAGATAAAAGTTGTTTTCCTATAACAAGTTTTTTGTAAAATTTTTAAATATAATCAAACCAGTGACTCGAAACTTTAACAAATCAGAAATAAAGCAGGTGCTGTAGCCATAAAGGCGCCACCATTGGGCGGAGTTTGACCCTCGGGAAAATAACCATTCCAGAAAGATAAGAGACATTCGCATCAGAGGAAAGGAACAGCCAAAAATATGAGATGAAGAAGATCCCAAAACCGGGTGCAAAGGTGGTACCGTCAGCAGAGTGAATTTAATCGCCATATATTACTCCGGGTAGTTGAGTGGCTATACAACTTTTATATCAATAGCTTTGTAGCTTTGTTCATAGTAACGTGAACTCCGCCTCAGCTTCCGTTACTGCGGAACTTCTGCAAAAAATCGAACCTCCGCATCCGCCTTCGTAAAATTTTTGCGGAGTTTTAACGGAGGTTTTTTTTTACATAGAAACTAATACGCTTGCTAACCCTATATAGCTTTCTACTGCTTCCGTTGCCAAGCAAGATAGAGTAGAATCAGATCCAATGAATGTTGAACCAAGCACAAGTTTTCAGACATTGCCACCAACGTGTGCATTCCAACCTGGCTGACATGTTGAAAAATAGCAGTGACGACGAAGAGGAAACGGAAAATGACAGCACGGTTACCAACAACAACCTCATGATATGGAAATCGCTTATTACTGAATATTATAAAGAAAGACGACTCCAACTAGACGAAGATCCTTTATTGTGGTGGAGATATAACACTAAATATAAAGTTTTTGCTCCCATAGTTCGCACTTACTTATCGGCACCGCCAGGTTCAGTGCCAAGTGAACAATTATTTAGCACAGCCAGTTTAATATATGAACCGTTAAGAAATCGACTAGAGGGGAACAAAGCTGCAAAGCTATTGTTTATTAAATATAATTTGCCTCTACTTAATTTCGTTTATTAGTAGTTAGTATAAGATATTGTACTATGTATGTACGTATATACGTATCTGGAATAAACATTATTGACTTTCTATTACTTTATTAAATAATAAATTTATATTTTTTCCACTTTAAACTTTAACTCCGCCTCCGCCTCCGCCTCCGATAACCACCGCATCCGCGGAGGTGTACCACTTCTCCTCCGAATCCGCCTCAGCCTCCGCTAAGAAGGCCTCCGTTACAACTCTGGTATATACAGCTCTTCTCTGTAACCAAAATAGGTTGCATTTACACATTTATGAAGAAGCTCACTGCCAGAATAATGAATCCTGAGAATGACGACAGTGTGAGCATCGCGGAGTGGAGAACTGCAAAACCATCTGATAGAGTCTGCAGCAAGCAACAAATGTTATATACGGAGAATTGGTGATACCCTGTGAGTTATTTAGTATACTTGCAGCAAATATTCATCCAAAGGATTAGGTCAGCAACTTGGCAAAATTTAATTCCGAAACGAATAAAAATTGTTACTCATGTACCCAAAATATTTGCACAAATCAACTTACAGCACTGAAAGCCGGCTTTTGAAACGTCAAGTAGAAATCACGCAGTAAGCCGGAAATCTTAGGAATCTAAAAATTGCATGTGAATTGTGCAGTCGAACAATTACTAGGGGCCCTTGATTGCTACCACGCAGATATCACCGCCATCCAGGAAGTGCGATGGGATGGGCTGGACATAATGAAGGTGAAAAACAAATGAAAAAATACTACAGGTGATTGCTATAGGAAAAAGAAACAACGGCTATTCGGATACGAATAGGTAAGTATTCAAATTGACCATTTTGAAGTAGACATAATCGGATCACAACCTTGTTGCAGCCAATGCGAATGCAGATTTTCCAAGCGCCACAACAAAGAAGAAGTACTGTGAGAAGAATGTTCGCAAACATGTATCCCAAAATCTCTCAACAACTAAAAAGCCGCCAGCATCAAATACTGAATACGCCTCAACTTTTGTGCTGGGTTTCACCCGACCACCACCAAGAAATCCCTGGTTTGATGAAGATGCACATACAGCTAAATAAAATGCATATAAAGCGGCGCTGCAACAAAGGGCGAGTATATGTAGGTCTCATCGACATCGGATATAAGATCTTATCTGCCATGTTATGAGAATGTCCTAAACAATCTGATTGGTCACTATCAGTGCGGAAATGTGCACAATCGACCAAATCTTCACACCCCGGCAGATTCTGGAAAAAACTTAAGAAGTCGAAAACGATATCCACCATTTTTTCAATGATTTTGGGGACGCATATGATAGCATTTATAAAGACGAGCTAAATAGAATCATGTCCAATTTTGGCATCCCTGACAAATTCGTCAGAATGACAATTGAGAACGCTCGCAGCTCCTTCAAAGTCGGTGGCCGTGGCTCAAGTGGTAGTTCTATAAAAAAGGCAGCGGCGCCGCTAAAAAATTGTGTTTTTATACATATATAGGTACCCGTAGTTTATAATGTTAGTCGGAGCTTATGGAACCACCTGATATTTAAAGATTTATTGCCTTGGATCTACTATAAATTCGGCCAGCAACACCTCAACAGAAATAAAACTAGTCGCCCTTTCTTTGGGCTAAGAAGGCAATTGAGGAGTAAGGCCTTATACCGAAGAACTATGGAGACTCTATGTAAGACCTTGGTGAACCCAGTCCCACTTTATGGAGCTGAAGTATGGGCTCTATGCGAATGTATAGAAGATTGAGCGACGAACTATTTGAGCCGTACAGCGACGCCGACCTAGTCTAAAAACTGTGATTCAGTCATCTGAGATGGCTAGGATATGTAGAGCGAATTGACATCAATGCTCTGGTCCACAGAGTTTTCGAATCTAACCATAAGGGACAGCGCAGTAGACAAATACCTCACTTTCGGTCACGGGCACCGATAGAAGGGGACGGCAATCGACTTGGAGAGTGCAAGTGGAGGCAGGTAGCTAAAGACCGGACTAACTGGAGAAGCTTGTTAGGTGAGGCCCAGGTTCACCCCAAACTGTATCGTCACCTAAGTAAGAAAGTAATTAAGCAAGTAATCTTTTAAACGTTCGCGAATGAAGACCGACTTTCATAATAAATTAGACTGAGTCTGAAGCGTTCTTATGGCCTAAGTCCATTCCTGACGATTTGTAAAATCATACTGAACACATATGTCGAAGAACTTTCCAAAAACATTGCATGTTTGTCCCTACTGGAAGACTTATCACTTATACGCATCGGTTGTTTGATAGAATGAGACCTACTTCTTTTGCTAAAAAAGGTTTGGCTGAACTACACATTAACTTGCTCCAGCACGCAGCCTTAATCTGCTCTTGGCAAATAAATAAAAGAAATAAATCGCTGGTGCAATAGTTGGGTATTGGCTACCGCCTTCAGATATTAATTATTTCCATCTTTTGGCTTTCGAAATTGAAAACATATTTTCTCTGGTGAAGTAGCTGAGAAATTAAACTCCTGTGCAACGACGACCACCCACTTTTTTCTTGCAGCTTTGAAGAACCTCTTACTCTTGTTACTAACTGATACTAACTAATTGATGATACTTATTGGTCGCACTGCTTTCCAGGTTAGCTATGTGTAAACAAATTGTACATGCGTATGCACATATTCTAAACGGCTACTTTGCAAATTTTGCAAAGCACCTAAATTAAGACTTTCTCGCAGAATGGAGAAAATACTTCCAATCTACGTTTCTGTCTACTAGTACTAGACCTTTTGTTGTGTCATTGTGCTTAAGCAAACACAAACAGATCGAGCAAAGTACAATATGATCTCGAAGTTGAAATTTAAACATAAAAATATTATTTCCCCTGACATACATATGTACACATACACATATTTAGCTATGTACTAAACATACGAGTTGGTCGTTTTTTATTCGAAATGCTCTTGGAGAAGATAATGATATAAAAGCGAGTCAGTTTGATCGACTCATCGACTCAAAAATGATGGCAGACGTTGGTCCACGGTTAATGAACTCAAACTTTGTTCTTGCGTTCTTCTTCGAGAGTGTTGTACTTTGTATTGAGCCATGAGGTTATGAGAGAAGTTTTGCTATTTTCATATTTGTTATTGGAATTTATTTAGCAATTAAAAAATGAATGTTTATTTAAAATTCTTAAACATTTGTATGTGTAAGTAGACGGAATATATTAAATTGGTACTTACTTTAACGGGATCCTCATTCTGGTCAAATACACATGCGTTTCCAAATTCGTCTCTCGGCTCAATGTGTAGTAAGGTGGGAGCACCGGCACAACAAACAACCGTAGTCGCTGGTCGTATAAAACGTGATCGCTTCGCATCAATTGGGCCGGGTATAAATGACTTTGAAAAAGGGCTTCCAGCAATATGGCTAGAACCGATTAAAACGGATATTTTATACTGTCCCGCAGTTCGAACCGTGAATTTAACTTTAGCAATATTTGCATTATTTGGGTCAGTCGGCGATCCAAGTTCACTGAGTGTTACAACCTGAAAAAACGAGAAGATTTAAGATTACATTAAGTTAATTTATTATGTACGTGTAAACTATAGCATACTTTACGAGTTCCCTCAGTGACTTCAACAAAAAACTGATCAGTATCACAGATCGGATAAGGCTGCCCATTTCGTTGAAAAAATCGAACAATAAAGCACATGGTACCACCAACAACATGCGGATCCTTCCAATCCCACTGTACTTTACAATTAGCTGGTAGTAAATATTTCCCCGTAACGTACTGCAGCAGCGAGTGACGTGCCTCGGGTGCCAATGACGGTTGTGTCATAGCAGCTAAAGTGACTAGTCCTGCTACTGATACTGAAACCACAAGCATACCGCCCCATGTCCAAGCGTCTTGATGTTGGCTTGACTTTACCACAGTCGACCATAACTGTGCTTTTAAAGATTCCAGTTGTGACTTGGATGTTGGAAGATTTTGTCTAGCCTGTGACCAAGTTTGCCAATCTTTGCCCAGCAATTTACTGGCACGTGAATCTTCTAACCAATATACATCTTCTAAAGATGACACTTCAACTGCGAGTAAACGTGAATAATGATGCTGCAGACCATGATCACGTAACCATTCTCTTAATATCAATTTTTGTTGTAGATGTAAAGCTGCCCTTTGCAGTCGTTGTTCATCTCCAGGCGGTAGTTCCGGCAGACGCTCCGGATCTCCACAACTCGATAGTGTTGAAATACCTTGAAATATAAAAGCAAAAAAAATTTATCAATGAAAAATTAATTTATCTAATCATGTATAGATGATAAAACATGATTTTTATATGATGTATAAAAAAATCATAAAAAAATACATAAGAACGTACGGAACCTGCTTTTTATTCCAAGCTATTAATAAGAAACATTTTTTATAAAGAATTGAAGATTTGAGCTGCACAGTTCAACCAGTAGTCCAAAACAGATACAAAGCCTTTTGACTTGAAAGAAGTCATAGAACCGAGTATCTCGGTTTTTATACAATCGCATACTATATGAACGTGTCTTAAGACTCTTTTCTGTTAGGAATACTCATATTAAGAACAAGTCAAGGATGCTGTTGTTTTTTTTTTTTTTGTAAAAATAAGTTTTAATCTCCACTAGAATGTAATGATTCCGACGATCGTATTGTTGTTTTGAAATCGCGGGATAACAATCTACGAATCCCTCAATAGCTAGTAACTAGTGAGGCTAGTTAATCCTAGTTAACCTGATTAACCTTCCCAGAAGTTTAGAACATGAGGAGAAATAATGGTTCCCAGCTGGTTTGTTTAGCAGGACCTAATAATATGGCGGCAAGTTGTTATAGTTTTCATATCCTTAAAGCTTTTTAAATCTTGAAACATCTCGCACTTTGCACATCTATTGTGATTGACTATATCTATAGTAACTTGATTAGAAATTTAAAATCTGCTTTGTCAAGCATATCGGTAGCATCTGAATGACAGATTCTCCGCTGTATATTCGCTACTCGAACGTCCCGACTATATATGAAATGAAGTGTCAAATATATGTAAATATTAATTACCACCGAAACAGAGCTCGTGCTGATCGTTAAAGGTCATAGAGCGCGCCCTCGTTCAGACGTTGCAGAGGAAAACTGCTTAGCAGGGAAAGGGTGCCTACATTTGTGATTGGAAAAAAGAGGATCTACAGATTCTACAGTTTGAGGATGTTAACAACATTCGGATGTTGTACAAGAAGACCGAGCATAGTTTGAAAACAGGAACGCAGAATTCACTGTAGTTATAGAAATTCAGTCAAAGAACCCGAGAGAATAGTGGATATTCTTAAGTAGTATTTGCTAAATGAACATTTAATAGAAAAAGTGTAAGGGCACGTCTAGTTATGGAGATGTAATTCCGATTTCCAGTTTATAAGATATAAGTCTGGATCACCTATTTAAAAGCTGAGAAACAACAAAACTTGGGCTTTGATGGGTAACCAAGGTGGAGGTTATATTCTAAATAAGGAGCCTAAATTTTAGTACAATATATGCGTTTTATCATCAATGTTAAGCCTTTCTGCGAAAAGCTGACATAGTTGTGTGCAACTTGGAACCAGTTCTTTAAAATACGAGTATCATAACGAGCATTTATCAAAATATCAATTTTATCTGACTCGTTTCCAAAAATAGCGATCCAATGTGGCTTGGAAATATTGTAAAACTTCCACATTCTTCCGAAAATGCTATGCATTTTTGCGATGAAATAGGCTGTCGTATGATTTCTTCAGTTTCGTCTTGAAGTAAATGGTGCAAGAAACCCGATATAAATATATAATGTAAAACATTATATTAAAGAAATCTATTCAGCTGCTATGAAACGCAGACATCGCCATCAGCACTCGTTTCTAGCGTGGCATTATTGAAGCATTTCCGATGATTCAAGAAAAAATCAAACAAGATGATCTTGTGGTGAATTAATGAAATACAAAATACTTAGTGTCGACCAAACTTGATCCGTGGAACATCGTCTAGAGTGTGATAACTAATAGCTGTAATTTTGGGTTAATGAAGGAATTAATACGTCTTGGAGTAGAAAAACTTTACAATACTCGTATAAAACGGTGGATGTAGTCCAGAAAAAAACCGATTGGACTGGATAATTGTGGACACTGAAAACTTTGGTTTAGTAAACTGAGGGTAACTTCCTAGAGTGAAAGATATTATAGTAGACGGCATGGATTTATCGGACGAAACAATTTTCATTAAACAAATCTGTGCAGCATTTGCACTTCCAGTTGCTCCTAGGGTGTAGATAAAGAGATACGCAAAATTAGTCGAAGTCAATGTGGACAAAATAAGGTACATGTTTTCAACAAATAAAAGAATGCCTAATAACTAGAACTAATCATCCCTTTTGACAATAGTAACCTCAATGTAGTTAAAGAATTTATCTAAAATACCTCAAAGCAAAAATCAACTCATTCACTAATCAAAAAATAAATCAGCGCCATTGTTTGATATTTGTTATTCTAAAAACCAAGCATATGTTTCAAGTAACCCTGATTCTACCTTCTGCTATAAAGTGCTCAATGCTAGACATTAAGAAGGAAAGTGAAAAGAAACATCTTTAAACACTGTACTGAATCCGTATGTTGGAGTTGGATACATAACTGTCGTGTCAAGCGATCTTTCAAGGCAATATGAAAATCCGCTTATCAAAGGGTCGAAGGTCAACTTATCTTAAAAGTTGAATAAAATTTCGAACTCAACTATGTTACAAGTACATATTATACATACAGTAACTCACATACTCGATCGAATGAGTTTAAATTTTTCAATTTTTGTCATATTAAAATGAAGACTATTCCCACATACTGCTATAATATTTATTTTTTATTAATTCGTAAATAAAGCAATAACATAAGATAAGTCCAAATCAGAGCTGTAAATTTTCAAGTACAAGTACCAGTACCAGTACCAGTACCGGGACTTGCACTTGTACTTCAGTACTTGGATACTGGTACTTGAAAAAGTCAAGTACCAGTATTTTTCAAGTACTTCGTTGCAAGTACCAAGTATCGTGTACTTAAGTACCAAAGTACTTGAGCAGTACTTCCAAGTACTTGAGCAGTACTTCCAAGTACATGATCAGTACTTCCAAGTACTTGACCAGTACTTTCAAGTACTTGCTCAGTTCTTCAATCCAAAGTACTTTATTTTGGTCTTTCTTGGTCAATTTTTAAAAAAATTTCTAAAAAAAATATTTAGGTGTTTAATTTTATACAGTCTTGTAATTGTATATAGAGTCTCTATTAGAGACTAGGTGATTTCTGAATTACCTGAATTTTTACCTTTCTTGTAGAATAAATAGTAAATAAATGCATTTATACATACATAAATGGCTAAAAATTAATCAATCACCAGAAAAATTGTTTGGAATCAGAAATCGGGTAATCTTCCCTTCGCCCTGCGGGTTTTAAAATTTCGAATACATTAATTTTCAGCAGACCGCTCGCTTATGATTGCTATAACAATAACTGGACTTACAGTTTCGAGTCTCCTGCTCAAAGAAACACTTTCTCCTGTTGAAATACATAATTATTTTCCTTTACAAATTGATGTAGTAACAAATTTTACTCAATATGCTAGGAAGTACTTAAAGGTACTGGTCAAGTACTTGAAGTACTGGTCAAGTACTTGAAGTACTGGTCAAGTACTTGAAGTACTGGTCAAGTACTTGAAGTACTGGTCAAGTACTTGAAGTACTGCTCAAGTACTTTGGTACTTAAGTACCTGATATTTGGTACTTGTACACAAGTACTTGAAAAATACTGGTACTTGCCTTTTCTGTCTGAAAAGCATGCAGATAATGGTTGAATCCAAATTTATTGCAAATCCATCCTTTGTCTTAAATGCAATATTTTTAACAACATGGAGCAGAATATCAGAAGCGTTTTTTTTCTTTATTAGTTATTAGTACCCTTGAAATATAGTATGTGCACACAGCGCGGGCGAAGGAAACTTAGGGACGAAGAATAGAGAGGTACCGATGTATATACGTTGGTCTTAAATTTTTGCAAGTTATAATGACTAGGAAATAGAGAGCTCGGCAGGGCATTTCATAAGCGAGTTGTACGGCTTAGGAACGAATCACGATATTTTAGAGTACGTCCGAAAGTCAGTTTAAGGGTATACTGATGAGCGTTCATAGTTAGCATTCATTATTGTCACCTGTGAGTTTTATCGCAGGGTTTTAAATCTTACCTCACAGGTGCAGAGATATTTTAGGAGCATTTGACCAGATTTAGACATTGTACTCCAATTTTGGGTGAATGAATGTCTTGTAGGGCGTGATCAGATAACAATGATAGTTTTTCCAATTGTTATGTTTCAGCAGCTGTCAAAGTTACCAATGACATCCAGCTGTCAAAATATTCAGTAAGGTTTGCCATTCCATCATAGATCATTTTACGCTTGCCGGACATGCGGAAATTATTCTCAATTCCGGTCGCCATCATGGCCACAGTGTGAAGGCAATTTGTCACGCCGTGGAAAAGTTTAAGCGTGAGTACACTCTTTTGGATTTTAAGTCACCAACCAGATAGAGATTGGTGCGAAATGAAGAAAACATAGTCGCCGTAGCGGCCAGAATGGAAAAAGACCCAGAAATGTCGACTTGGCGTCGATCAGCTGAATTGGGCATTGCCAGACAGTCAACCCGGCTTATTTTGCGGTTGGATTTGGGCGTACATCCGTATAAAATCCGCAAGAATTGAAGCCGAACGAACATAGACAACGCCTTGAGTTTGCTAATTGGGCCGGAGATCCGGATTTGGCGTAAAAAATCATCTTCTCGGACGCGGCCGAGGCAAGCAAAATTGCCATTGGAGAGAACACAATCCACAAGTTACGAAACAGTAAGATTTACTGTTTGGTGCGGTTTCTGGCATAGGGAGATCATCGGACCTTATTTATTTCGAAATGAGGAAGGAGGCACAGTTACCGTCCATGGGCTCAGGTAGTCGAGCTCGACAACATCGATATATCCGAACTGTGGTTAGAACAAGACGGCGCTGCATGCCATACAACTGACGCAACGCTCGAAGTTGTGAAGGAGGAATTTCGTGACTGTGGTGACTGTGGTGAGCGTTCATCAATTGGCCACCGTGATCATGCGATTTGACACCACTCGATTATTTTCTCTAGGGCTACGTCAAGTTCGTAGTCTACGCTAACAAGCCAACCACTTTGGGCGAGCTAGAGGCTAACATTCGACACGCTATTCCCGGAATAATGCCGCACATATTGAAGCACTGCAAGCGAAGCCGAGGATGCCATTTGAATGATGTGCTATTCTACACATAACGGTATGAACGTAACTTCAAAATAAAGCCGGAGTCAATTTTATATCTCAAACCGCTGTTGTTTTATTTAAATTTTTATTGAAGCCAGATCAGAGGGAGTGAAATATTTCTGACATCGCTTAAGGAAACCTAGAAATTTCGCAGCATTTTTGGCTACATCAAATATGTGGTCATTCCAAAGTAGGTTGTCATTGACACACATACCGAGAATTGAAAGTCGTTCGGTTTCTACGATGAAAGTGCCATTCATGAATAATAAATTTCGCCTTAGCAACATCAGACATTTTGTGTTTTTGAAGCATTAAATTCCAGACCGTTAGTGGTTTTCCATTTAGTAATGCTGTTTATATCGGAATTTATTGAGCTTACGCTGTTGTTTGAGTTCTACAGCCGAAGATCAGGGACGTGGCTTGGGGAACAGGAAAGGAATATATTGGATATATTGATAAGCGGTGAGCAAATTTGTCAATATGGAACAGCAAAAACGTACCTACACACAAAGGCATACGACATAGTTTTGTGGATTTGACAATCTTCATGAAACGTAATTATTGTTACGAATGCGTAGTTCGGCAGATTTGTAACAGCAGGGGTAGACATGTTGCTCGAAAGTTTTCGTTTTACCTTCACTAGTGGATGTTTGAATTGCGCTAGAAGTTCAATTTGCTTAAGTTCAGACTGTGTTTTGACTTTTGTCTGAAGTAACGGCATGATAACTCTGGCTGTTGAATTGAAAATGGTTTTCTCAAGAGTCTTTATATAAGTGGCAAGACTTATCAAAACAAAACCAGACTCAATAAATGTCTATTAAGATTATGCAGCAGTCACAGTCTCTCAACAAAAACGGCTGCAATCTGCTTCGTTACATTTCAGCGGTATAATATGGCTATATTCAGCACCTTAATAAACCGGTCATATCCAACGCTTATAGGATGCTTGTTATAAAGTTAACGACAACACTGTGACGCAGTATTCTTCTGTGACTTTCTGATTTATTCATTTATCAGGCTGCAGGAAGTAGGAGCTACAATATTATCGTGCATGCTGATGCTTTGAGCGTCTGATCATAGAAAACATACTTTAATTTCTTCCACATCATTCCTTGAACGAATGCTATTGCCACGCATATCAGGTCATGATATTGAAACTCAACCAAATAATCAAGAAAGTACATTTCCACAAGAAAAGTCAAAGTGTTGGACTAACACTTGACTGATAAATCTTATTAAAACAAAAAATTTTTAGTATAGGCACAATAATTTTACTATAAGGTAAGTATCTTCTTATAGACTGGCTGTCAAACAATATTATAGGTAGTACCTCAAGGACATTGGCTTTTATTGAATCTATAAATAAACTGTATCCACAGCGAGTTGTTCTCCTACAAACAATTGTATGTTATAGATCCAAAAATCGATCGAAAACTGAAATAACTTAATCTTGTGAAAAATTTACTAAATTAATATCTTATTTCTTAACCATGAACTTTAAAAATATATAATCGTTTACGTATCTACTTAAAATGTAATCATTTATTTTAAAAATAGTTCCACAAACCTGACAATGTAGACTGTGAATGCCGCATAGTGGCCATCGCAATCGAATTGATTTCTGACTCCGGTGACCACATGTTTACTTCGTTGTAAATGAATGTATAGACGCGATTATTTTAAAACCTATTTAGTATTTATTCGCACAATTACAATGTTTTAAATAACAACATATCATAAAATAGTTTTTATCACACCATGAAATATTTGTATAAATATCGTTTTCATTTAGATAAAGTCCGTAAAAAAATTAGCATATGAATCACTTTCATCGGTTTTCGCTTTAATTTTTTTAAAAAAATATTTAAGTTTAAATGTGATTTTAATTTATGTAAATATTTTTCATTTTACCCGTTTCTCGTACACAAAAAATAAAGCCTAGTAGTTTTGTTCAAACATTTAAAATGCAAGATTTCAGAACTAACGTCTAGTTACGCTAATGCATACAACAACTTAACACTAGTTGACTTAAAAACATCGCCATGAAATCATTCCATAAGTTATTACTTCTCGATTCGTAATTACAATATATGTTTTTTTTTTTATAATTTACGCGCGCCTAGGGGGTTAGATACCTTTTACTGTTGCCAGGGCGCGGGCGGAAGTTAGAAGGAGAAGAAAGGGAAATTGTTTTTTTTTTTTTGTAGTGGTTTGAAACTCATGTGTATTTGTTTTCGATATTCGCTCTCCAGGGGTAGGAGTCCGAATAGGAGGAGAGTTTTTTCTTCACTCAGAGTGATTCGAAGGTCATAATTAGGGTCCGGATTCTCATGCAAATGCATATTTTTTTAGGCTAGACAAACGCAATTGAATAACTTTATGAATCAACGAATTTACTTAAAATGGCATCGATTTGTTAATGCATATTTTTGCATATTTTAACATAAATGCATTTTTTTTGCATATTTCGTATTAAATGCATATTTTCGTGCATATTTCGCTGTTTTCTTACCCCTTTTCTCAATTCTCTTTGCGATTTACCCAACATCTACCGACAAATAGGAGAACAGGCAATAATTTGCATCTGAGATCTCGTACACGCCCTCAAATGTCAGCTGTCTTTTTCAAGTTTTGACATCAACGGTCAAAAAAAAGAAAACTGCATTTGTTTTGGTGAGTAGATGTTGATGCAAAACAATAAACGACACTGTAAGTAACATAAATTACAATCTTTCTTTACAACTGCATACTCTTATATCTGATTATTCTTATTTTTAGCAAAAATGCCAAAAGTTAAAACATCTGTGGCTGCTAGTCTAAGCAAATATGTGTGCGAGCATCCTAATGTTCTCAAGACTGATGGTAAAATTCTCTTCTGCAAAATTTGCAAAAAGGCTTTAAATTTCGAAAGGAAATCTCAGGTGGATCAACACATGCAAAGTAAAAAGCACAAGGAGCTTCATGAGCGTCATTCAGAAAAATCTATTCAATGCTTGCTTCCTAGCTCATCTTCACTTTTGGTAGGCACAGGCAATACATTCAGTACGGAATTATGTGAAGCTTTTGTCGCCGCCGATATTCCGCTAAGCAAATTAAGCAATCCGTATTTAAGACAATTTTTAATAAAATATTCGCAAGAAATCATACCAAGTGACTCAACCATTAGAAAAAACCATGTCCAAAAATTGTATAATTCTCAATTGACTGAAATTAAAAAAGTTTTAAGAAATAATTATTTGTGGGTGTCTATTGACGAGACAATAGATATTCAAGGGCGATATGTAGCAAACGTTATCTGTGGAATATTGCATGAAGATGAAAACCTCAGCAAAAAGAAATATTTAATAAACGTGGTTGAATTGGAACAAACTAATCACTTTACAATTGCGCGCACGTTCAATGATTCTATCAGCCTATTAGGAGAAGATTTTGATAAAACCAATTTTCTTTAATTTTTGACCGATGCAGCGAATTATATGGTAAAGTCTGCCCGGACATTGCAAGTTTTTTACCCAAAGCTGACACATGTAACCTGCTTAGCTCACGTAATGTACCGTATTGCTTAAGAAATCAGAAGTTGTTTTAACGAAATTGATACTTTAATATCAAATGGCAAGAAAATATTTTTGAAAGAACCTTGACGCGTATAAATTTTTAGAGAAAAATTTCCTCTACTGCCACTTCTACCACAGCCTATTGTTACTCGGTGGGGAGCGTTGGATATTATGCGACAAACTACGAAGAATTCGAAGCAGTTATTAATAAGCTCTTTGACTCCGATGCTTCTTCAATTAAAAGGACAAAAGAAGTACTTAATTTCCTAATACTTAAAAATCTATTAATAAGTTCCAATTTTGGATTTCTAAGCGAGATTATAACTAAATTAGAAGGTTGGAACTCAATTAACACACAAGTTCAATTAATTAACGATGCGGTTCGTAAAATATATGCTGTTGAAGGAGCCATCGCCCAGCAAATTCAAAAGAAGATGGATAATGTTTTAAAGAAAAATCAGGGCTTTCAAGACATTAAACAAATCGCCAACATTTTCAATTTGGGCACCAACGTAAAAGAAAAAGAAACACAAACAGTAAAAGAACTGTCTTCGTTTAAATATGCTCCCATTACTTCTGTGGGTGTCGAGAGGTCTTTTTCGATGTACAAACTTTTTTTAAGGCCAAACAGGAAAAATTTTACCTTTGAAAATTTCAAAATGAATTTTATAATATACGCCAACAAGGCCTTTTCATAAAAAAAGGTGATAGGTACCTACTTACATGTGTAGTATGCAACCTGAATGTGCAAATGTTTTGTTTTGTTTTGTTTCCTATTATAAATAAATGTTAAAAAAAATAAATGACTGTTTTTTTTAAAGCATTTTTGGGGTGGTTTTAGTGCATATTTTTCGATTTTGCATGCATATTTTATGTGCATATTTTTTACTGCATGAAAATCCGGACCCTAGTTATAATTCACACTATTTTTTTGTTCTTGAAACTCTACAACAGCCAAATCTACGTATCAGTGTTATGCCTTCACACGCAGAATTTTTCTGTCTGAGTTCCAATTACACAAATGAGAAACTTGAAAAACTTGTCAATGGGTAGGATTTGACCCTCCGACTGAGAAGCAATTGCTAGTACCATTACACCACGGCCACCCCAGTGTATAAAGCATATAAATATAGGGTGTCCAGGAAAGAATGGATAAGCCTAAAACACCTTATAGATTGGCTATCGGGTGCTCAAAATAAAATACAAATAAGATCTATTCCAATTAGTAAAAGAGTGGAAGAAGGGTGGAAGTGGTGTAGTGGTACAGCAATCGCTTCTCACTCGGAGGGTCAAGGTTCGAATCCTGCCCATGACAAGTCTTTCAAGTTTTTCATTTGTGTAATTGGAACTCAGGCAGAAAAATTCTGCGTGTGAAGGCATAAGACTGACACGTAGATTTGGCTATTGTAGAGTTTCAAGCACAAAAAACTAGTGCGAATTATAAACTTCGAATCACTCTGAGTGAAGAAAAAACTTTCCGTCTTAATCGGACTCCCACCCCTGGAGAGCGAATATCGAAACCAAACACACCTGAGTTTCAAAGCACTGCAAAAACTATTTTTCCTTTCTCATCCTTCTAACTTTCCGCCCGCGCCCTGGCTACAGTAAAAGGGTATCTAAACCCTTAGGCGCGAGTAAATTATAAACAAAAAAAAAATGAATTATGTAATTTTTTTAAAAAATTCTATTTTTCTTATCACTTTACGTTTCTTAACACTACGGCATCAAAGAAACGAAATCTATCTATCTTCATAGACTATTTCATTTGATGTGCAGTAAATATTACAAGTAGCTGTTGTTCCACTTTTGAAAAAAAGAAAAGGCACGTAGTCAAGAAAATATAGTGGCGGTAGCTCAGAGTGTACACGATGAATCGATTCGGAGCCGTTCTCATAAGCTTTACTGGTCGTATGCAACAATTTGGCGTATTTTTCGTGAGGATGTTGGTTTCATTCGTGCAAGAACTGAAGTCAGCCGACCTTCCGGATCGTCACCGTTTCAGTCGTTGGGCTCTTGAAAAGCTTCAATGGAATCAACCAAAATTTTATTCGGTAATGAGCTCCATTTCTGGCTTAATGGCTATTTCAATTCAGGCAAAACATGAATTTGGTTTGCTTTATGGGCTGGTGGAATCATCGGTCCATATTTCTTCAAAACTGAGGCCGGCCGGAACAAAGCTGTGAATGGCACCCATTATCGCGCCATGATAACGAATTTTTTGCTACCTGAAATTGAAGCCCGTTGTGTCGACGATATTTGATTCTAACCAAACTAGTCACATAGCCCGTAAAACCATGGCTTTATTGCGAGAATCACCGAAATTCGGTGAATAGTTAATTTCACGCTTCGGATCGGTGACGCCTATACCATGTGACATCACAAATCTAGGCTTTCTTTTTTGGGTCTACTTAAAGTCCAAAGTCTACCTGGATAAACCGGTTAAAATTGAGGGCTTGGAGGCCAAAATTACTCGAGTCATTGGTCGAAGACCATCATCGAAAATTGGAACTTAAGATTGCACCATGTTAGCCGTAGTTACTGCCAACATTTGAAAGAAATAATCTTCAAAGAATAAATATAAAGAATGGTTCTTTTGTATGATAATAAAAACTATCCGATAAATTTGAATATGTTGATTATTTTTATATTTTTGAAAAAAGTACCGCTAAAAGAATCACCCCCTATATTCCACTCTAAAATAAAATTTCTCAGTCTTTGGTGGATAAAGTGGCTAAAGTACCAACACCCCACATAATGGTGCCTTGCACCTAATAACTCAGTTTAATACGAGGGTATAAACAGATATTCACAGAGAAATGTGAATACTGTTTGAGGGAAAGGGTCACAGGAGGTGGTATACTCGTAATTACATAAGTATTAGCAAAAGCGTTGTGGTACCTTATAGTCTGTAGTCTGTCATTCTGAGGGGGGTAGCAAGGAAACGTCAACAAGAATTCCTTTAGTCTATCAGCATGCTAGAGTGTCATTACAATTGTTTTCACCAGAAATACAATTACAAAATCCCTTAACGAGGACACATTCGTTCCTTGAACTAACGTAGGTCCAGGTCGTAGAGAATTTTGCCTACCAAAAACACAAGAAAACCCCAACTGAAAGTATTGACTTATTGAAATCACAATTTGATAATAAAAAGATTGAGGGGCCTGTTAACAGCCATCAAGATCGTTCGATTTGACACCACTCTCTTTTTACGTCAGGTGCTATGTGATGTTGTCGGTTTCTGATAATAATTAAGCGAACGTTTTAAGTGATATCTGATATCTGATATCTGATATCTTTGTCAATAAAAGCAGTGTAGCCAGTGCGGCCGTATAACCAAAATTAATTTTAAGAAAAATAGCATACTCTGAATTTGGTCAAATATAGAGTAACATACTCTTGAGTATTATATTAATAACTCATAACATTATGATCATATTTCATAATTGACCTATATTCAAATTATGCAAACAGGAATCGTACATCGATACGTGTGTATGACTGTGTCTATCGGGCAGAACTACACAGAATATAAGCTTGCGTTCTTAGATTTTGTCTTTTTTTAGCATTTTGCCAAAAAAGTTTAGGAAAAAATGAACTATTTTTAAAACGTCGTTGAAACGACTGGCATACGTAAACATTATAGACATTCAATTTGAAAATATACATAGTTATTATATCTGTGACGTATAGAGACAGCTAAGAACTTCGAAAAAGTGAATAGAGATAAAATAAAGTCATGCTGTGTTCGAGAAAGGATACCTGCGGATATATCAACTTCGTACAAAGCATTTGGTTAAACAGATGAAACTGCAAGGTAGTTAAAGACTTTATCAGTCTGGTGAGTAGTGAATAACTTTCTCCAAAAGTTGTCTCCATTTGCTGAAAAGTCTAATTTTTTTTACTAATTATTGTAAACAAAAAACCCAAAACCCATTATAAAATGAATATACTCGTACAAGTTTATTTAAGAAGTGCCGGGTATCCGACAGGTATAACTACTCGTACATTCGTAGCATTACATTTAATTTTTGTAAGTGTCAATATTTTTCCGTTTTCAGTAAAGTCTAAAAATGCATCATGAATAGATTAACCCGTAACAATGTTACCAAATCGTGGAATATTATTTCTGAAATCAGTATTCAGATACAGAAGGTTATGGAACACTTCATTAATTTTATGGACCGAATAATCAGCCATTCGAATACGCTATTCATTGTGGATAGATTTTGCACTAATTTTATGCTACATGACTTTAGCCAAACAACAACCTGAGCTGATGTCATTTCAAAGTGAATATCGCCGCAAACAAGGTCAGTGTCAATGAAAAACAAAATTTGTCAGTTTGGAGGCGTGCACATGAGTTTGGGCTTTCTCCGTCCACAACTTAAAATGTTTTGCCTAAGGATCGTTGCCTTACCCCTTATAAGATTCAGTTTGTGCAGGGACATTCGCTGAATGAATATAATGCAAAATTCTGTTCAACGATGCAGTTAACTTTTGTCCCAACGAATATGTCAATAACTATAATTGCCGTATTTTGACTCTTCATGGTCATTACATAATAACATCTGCAAAAATAGGCATCTTCAAGGCCTATTTCTTTGAAAATAATGCAGGTACAGTCGATGGTGGACGACGTAGAAAGATTGTGGGGCTACGTGAAATCGCTTGATCAAGTGCAAAAATCAGCAATGACTGAAGCTTTGTAAGCCAAAATATGGCGAGTTGTTGTGAATCTACGGTCCCAGTGCTCGAAAAGTGGTCAACAATTTGACGGACAGGATACCAGTCGCTGTGCCCATTTGGCCGAAAATATAATTAAATGTTAAATGATAAAGAATATTAAACGTATATTTCTATTTATACAATCCAGATATGGACTCTACCAAAACTTGGTTATTAAATAAAAATAAATTTTTTCCAGTCCTATCTGGAAATTAAAGAAGATTAACAGTTTTATGCTGAATAGAGGAACTGAACTAAGTCACTAAAAAAGCCGATGCGCTTTTAGAAGAAGGATCACCATCGGAAACGTTCACTATGTCTGGTGCAGGAAGATTAGGTGATTCAATTTAGAAATAACATATGGTATAAACGGAAAAACCAAAAAGGTGGTAAGACATAACTTTACTGAAGTTAAACCTACATAAAATCAATAGCGCTCTTAATATAAAAGAATTGTAAACTTGACGTCAATAATGTGTATTGATGCTATTTACAAGACCTGGAAATGTAGAAAATAATCAAAGCGATCAAAAATAATAAAACTTTGATCAAAGAAAATGGAAACTACCGCAACACTGCAGAATATTCATATTCGACAATCAAAGTTGAATAACCAGCAAACAAAAGATATTCAACTTTGTAAGTCTTAAAACGACTGAAATAGCGTGAGCCCATAGAGAGCGCCTGAGCGAGAGACTCATCTTTCATTCACAATCTACGCCAACAATATGAGTAAATCCGATCCGATATTCGACAAAGTTTGTACACTAAGCCAAATCCTTAACGACCCCAGGAATTTCAAGTCGAGAGTCATATCTCTTCATCGACTTCAAAGCTGCACGAGTATATTATACTAGCATTCATCGCTCTGAGCAGTACAAGGCGATGGCCGATATGGCCAAAACCGAGCCAGCTTTGCCGCATGACTTGGGAAAATACGCGGGCCAATGTGCAATTTGGAATGAGTTTCTCTGAACTGTTTCAAATGTGGACTAGATTTCAGGCAGGATGTACACTGTTCTACAGATAGTGCACAGGGCGGTTTTTAGCATGTAAGTCACTAGCGCCATCATAGCAAGTAAAGAACAGCTGAAACGAGTTGGCCTGTTCTCAACAAACGAAGAGGCATCTGTTCACCGCCCAGGGCAAAACTCCACTGTGGACAATAAGAACTTGGAAGTGGCTAAGGAGTTTATCAAACTTCGGTGACACCCTAGTGTAGATTAGGCAAAGTCTTACGCTAGAAAACTGCTGCTACTTCGGTTTGGCGAAACCAATGGGCTCAAAACTCCTAACTATTAAGACGAAATGCAAAAGTTGATCCTACCATTTTTGTTATGTGGAAATCAGAACAAATATTGAACACTTTCGAGCATATCGTCGAATATTTGGTCCCGTATGCAAATAGGCCGAATAAGAAGAAGAAACAATCGCGAATTCTATGAGCTGAATTTAGACGATGATGTCCAGAACGATGGCTTGACCACAACGATTTATTGAGCAATATTGAGCAGCAAGGAGAATCGTTCTAATCACAGCTCCCAAGCTCAAGATGACAAAGAAAATTGAAAGCCTGATTGAAGGATCAAGCTATCACTTATGTTAGAGCGCTTGGTCTGAACAATTTGAAACAGCGTGCCCTGGATCTAAAAGAATGGAAGTCTGTCATTCTAAAAAGCAAGTAGTAGGCTTACGTGTAAAATAATTGAAAACACAGTTAACAATTTAACTAGAGCTTAAGGAGATACATAACATACAATCTTCTTTTTTTTATCTATTCCATACAAGTATCACGAGAAACATTGATTTTCAGCTTTTGACTGCAGGATTTTATTGTTGTTATTTAAATTTTAAACATAAAAAAACCCTTTTAAATATGTTTTGAAAAAAACTGAAATATTCCAATCATCTGATAATCCTGGAGGTAAATGGTTTACATCAAAACGCTGATGAAACTTTCATTGGAAAGGAATACAATAGTCTATGTGATCACATAAAGGAGTTTAGCAATAAAAATCAAAGGAAGTAGAGTTTCTGCCATATTTGTAAATGAAACACGTAATATTCAGTACCATATGTATTTAAGTGTGTTCATATGAGCCCGTCAGGTGACAACACACAAAGAAAATATTTCTTTTTCACTTCTTTAAATTTTGAAATTATATGTTTTTATTGCCAAGGGCATGTAATAAACTCTAGCACTGTAACTTGACCATGTATTTGCGAATGCTTTTATCTATACATACGAACATTTATATCACTGGAAAACCCTTAAAAGGATTATAGCCACTTCACCATATTTAGTTGGCTGAGTTTTTACTTTGCAGGAGATACATGTGTAACTTTCCACAAAAACTTAAACGTTAAAATCCTCTGCATTTTTATCGTTACATATTTAATACGAAAACGAAGTTTTTCACATCAAATACGAAAATACATCAAGGACGAAAAACATACTCGTACTTGAATGTATCTACAAAGGTATGGATGTTCACAAAATTACAATATCATTTCGCGTTTTTAATAATTGACCGATTTATGTAAGAGATACGAAGTAAGGAGTACTTTTTGGTTATTTCGTTTTCAGATTCACTTTTACATTGTTGCAAGGAAAAAATTAAATAAAAAAAAAGAGATCATCGGATTTGAAGAAAAAACTGTAGAAAAATAAAACATGCACTTGGGTTGACAAAGGAAAATAAACTTTATTTTTCTGAAATGTAAATGGAAGATTATCCCATTTCTTTTTGTACTGGACAAAGGAAATAAAACAACTAAGTATACTGAGCTATTCGAAAATGAAGTTGTATACAATTTTATGTAATTTTATTGGTAAGGAGTAAAAGCTAAAGAGCAACAAAGCAATTTTGGAGCTTTTTCGGAAATACATACTCGTATTGTATGGAGGAATTTGTGTCAAACAAGTCGTCGAGCTTTTCACTTAAATGAGAATAAGAATGAAGGAAACTTGTAGCCATAGGTGATTGTGAAAGGATATGAAATGTCAGGTTAATACGAGTAGTGCACAGAATTCAAACTTCGTCTATGGACAATGGATTGGCAGCCAGTATTTGTAAACCATCTGGGTTAACGTAGGGCTAGGTAGAAATATGTACCTATGTACATGCATCTATACTCCTGTTTATTTTTTTTTCTTTTCAGTATCCGTATGAATTCAGATGTTTTTCAATTATTATATAGTAAGGATGAAGATAGGTTAATTTAATATTTTTCATCATGATAACAATATATTTAGAGATCTCAATCTCGTTATGCTCATTACACGTCAAAATAATTTAAAGCTTTGAGTAGTGGTAAAGAGACTGTAAAATATTTATAAAGGTCAGCCCATCAAGGTCAATGGGAAAGGTTTTTTTTTGTCAAGAGTACAACTGGAGGATAGTTTCATGTATGTCTGCCCCCAGCACTACGACAAATTCCATTCGTTTTTATTTAAACACTAATTTTGGTAGCGTGTAATTGGCTATAATGTAGTGTCCCGTGAGGTTTTAGGAATTTAACAGAAAAACAATTTCGGGTCTTAATTTAGGATTTCAAACCCAGAAGAGACCAAATTGTGTAATTTGCATGCCATTCAAGGACAAGTATCGTCCGGAGCTCGTTAGCTCAGGATTGATAGCCAAATTCACAGTTACAGTTGCTTGTTAGACTAATTTGCTCAGAAAATGTCAGCCAATTTAATATTGGAACTTAATTCTGTATTTTGTATGCGTATTTGATTCAATAATGGACTTCTTAGTTATAAATTCTATCATTCGTCTTTCATTTTACGACTTCTACGCACAAACTGATAACCTAACTCAGGCCTGTAGCCAGGATTTTGTTTCGTGTGGTGGGGGGCTTGTTCAATTTCGAAGAAGTAATTCTGTATACAAAAATTAGAAAACTACATGAATATTTTATTCTTGTTCGTATTTTTTTTATAATTTAAATGTAATAAATAATAATTCTTTTAGTATTGTTTTTTTATAGCAATAAACACTTTGTCTTTTTTTAGACATAATATCGATCACTTTATCTGGATCCACATGAGTGAACACACAGCATTGCTAGTGCGCTAAGTCTTGGATGGCCCATGACGCTTCGGGATACTGTTTTGATCCTAACAGTAGTGTGGCCAAAATTGTAAGCAAGTAGCTTATACTCCTGAAGTAGGTCTTGTCACATATATCCAGCAGTTTCAGAACTTGGGTAGAGGGATCAATCGATGAAATTTTTTCGCACCAGAGTATGTACTCCGCTTTAACAGCTGACATGGATATTGCGTTATCGAAGTAAAGAGTTAGCTTTCCATTTCATTTTCTCGATTAACGGCAGCAAAACCAGGAAGCAGAGCTTGAAACGATGGTAGAACGTCCTCGTTGACCATAAATCTGTCAGTAAGATTTTGTGTTAGAGAATCTAGACAGGGAATAAATATAGAAACTCTAAAATAATCTTTAGGACATGATGTTTCTGGATTGGAGTATGGTGTTTGTTTCAAAGAAATCCTCGGAGCTGTTATGTTAATTCCAAATAAATCCTCGACAAGCTGTAATGCGGATTGAAAGGCGTCTCTGAAAAAATCTCCGGCATTTTCTCTTATGTTTTTAAGAGATTTTAAGGCTTGTTTTATGTGATTTATTGCAGACACGAAATTCAAAGATTCATAGGATAGGAGTAGCGTTAAACTAAAAAGTTTTTCGCATACAATGAGGCTTAACAGGAAATCACTTCTTTGAATTGCTACCTAGAGAGTTGATGCTTTTGAAGACATCGCCCACTTCTTGGTGGATATTTCTTCAAGACTAATCGCAATACATTTATACGCAAATGAGATAATGCTGTCATGCCTTTCAATAAACCTTGTTTCACAAAAGCGCAAAAACCGTTTTTTCTGTTTTCTGATGCTTGTTTTTGTATGGCGTTTTGAAATATTTGCATTTGAATGGTTTCGGAAGAAACTAGCTATTTCGCTTACTACACCAAGACAATTGCGAATCGAGGGTATTGACATGGTATTAGACAGAGACAGGTTCATGCGACGACTTGCACAGTGAACATATCTGGCGTTTGGATACTGCTGTAAAAATAAACGAAATGTATTCAAGGATATAATTAATAACCTGAACTTAATTCAAATACTTTCTTTTACATAATTCCGAAAGCGAGGGGGGGGGCTAAAGGGGCTCAAGCTACGTGCCTGACCTAAATATATGTATGTATCATAAGGGTATGCGCTTTAAAGCTTTAATTTCCCCAGAAACGTTTCTTTGCTGCAATAATAAAGGACTGATCCGTAACAAATAACCAGTGCCGCCAGTGCTCTGGCAGTCAGACGGCTGCAATAGACGGACAACTCGACTACGACTGTTCGTTCCGAAGAGTTTCAATAAGGCGGTAGGAAGGTGCAACATAAGGGATGTTGCTAAATAGCACCAGAAACATTAGTGGCTTGCAGAATGAGAGAAAACTCTTACGTCGTTTCAATCAAACTCACGACGGCTTGCGTTGCTTTTAAGCAATGACTGCTTTACATAGTTTACGTATAGTAGATTTGGGTAACTTTTAAGATAATAAGAAAAAAAAATTACGAACAAAATTAGCTTAAACTACTTTTTTTCGAAATTTGGCGAATTGGTTGCAATCCCTATTAAATGTTTTCTAGAAGCATTATCTTTTTAATCGGCTATCTACTTTGTTATGTATTGTCATTCACAACTCAGTTTTCTTTTGGTTCTATTCGCATCTCCAACATGCAGCCTAAGCTTCGATTCGTCGGAAAAGATAATATTGCTCCACATATCTTAAGTCCAATAAAAATGCTCCTGAGCCCAAAGTAACCTCTTTTCTCTGACTCTTTTTGGAAGATCCAGATCTAGTGCTGACTGAGTGTCTAAGTCAGGCTTTAACGAGCCTTTTTTTCATTTGAGGTCATATATTTTCCAAGATTTATTTCCCCTGGTAGTTACGGTCTCCATATTTTTTTCTTTGAATTCCAAGAATTAGTTCATTGAGCAACATTTCGCTTTTCAGAAAACTAACGGGTTGTCAAATTTAGACGTGACAGATACAAAACATTTGATTTGTACTACAAGCTGATATCTCAAATCTAAAAAAAAAAAACATAAAATAGTTTGGTTTATCTTCGAATTAGGGGCTATTTGAACGACATTTTCAGAAACGTTTTTTTTTTCGAATGTAACTGTCCAGAAAAAGAGTAAGCGTGCTAAAAAAATGTTTATAAGAATGTAGGTTTTTAATTTCAAAAATATATTTTCTTAGTTTTGACTTGTAATGGATGTCCCAAAATTCACGCATGAAGTAATTTTGATAGAAAGCAAAGATTTTTTCAAAAATTGTAGATTTTTTATTGATTCATAAAGTATACAGAGTAGGGTTATGTATGGAATAGCATATCGGGTAAATGGTTTTGGTGGCACTTGCGCACTCTTTTGTCGAAATGTTCCAAAAATTTCGCTGATTCAGCGTTCAATTTGCCCCTTCAAGGTGTGGATGGTCGTGAGCATATTGTGGGCGGGTCAATAAGTCCGTGACTTTTGGAATAAAACACAGATTTTTTGATAAAAAAATAATTTTATTTTTCAACGTAGTCTCCCTTGAGCTCTATACACTTTGTCCAACGCTTCTCCAATTTTTTTATCCCTTCCAAAAAAAATGATTTGTCGAGGTCCTCAAAATAGCGAGATGACTTCATCATTGGAGTCAAATCTTTTTCCACCAAGCCATTTCTTCAGGTTTGGGAACAAGAAGTAGTCGCTCGGAGCCAAATCTGGAGAATAGGGTGGATGAGGGAGCAATTCATAGCCCAATTCATGGATTTTTGCCATGGCAACTGCACATGTGTGCACCCTTGCATTGTCTTGGTGGAAAAGAACTTTTTTCTTGGCCAAATGAGGTCGGTTTTTTTTCAAATCGTCATTGAATCGGTCCAATAAGTTGGCATAATATTCCCCATTGATTGTTCTTCCCTTTTGAAGGTAGTCAATGCGGATTATCCCGCGTGCATCCCAAAAAACAGTCGCCATAACTTTATTGGCTGACAAACCCAACTTGGCCTTCTTTGGCGCCGATTCACCCTTAGAAACCCACTGTTTGTTCTCTGGTGTGTTGTGATGGATCCATGTTTCGTCCACGGTTACAAAACGGCGCAAAAACTCCTCCATATTGCGATTAAACAACGCCAAACCTTCCTGTGAAGTTGTTACACGATTGCGTTTGTGGTCGACTGTGAGCAAACGCGGCACCCATCTTGCGGAAAGCTTTCTCATGCCCAAGTGATCATTAAAAATTGAAACCACTGAGCCATGCGAGATCCCTACGGCTTCCACAATCTCTCGCACTTTCAATCTTCGGTCGGCCAACACCATATCGTGAATTTTTTCGATTGTTTCGGGTGTAGAGACCTCAACTGGGCGTCCAGCACGTTCGGCATCTTCAGTGCTTGTACGGCCACAACGAAATTCAGTAAACCACTTTTTTACCATTGAAATCGATGGTGCAGAGTCCCCATAGTATTTATCAAGCTTAGCCTTGGTCTCGGTAATGGTTTTTTTTCGCAAGAAATAATGCTTAATAAGCACACGAAATTCACTTTTTTCCATTTTCTCCTCAAATTAGTGAGTAGTCTGATAAAAATAGCTGTCAAACACAAACTAACTGACGCAGCAAGTTTAAATTTTGACAGGAGTCAACTGACAGATGCTTGTTGACAGGAGCAGTTTTGCTGTTTCAGTAAAGAGGTCAGAAATTCAAAAAATCACGGACTTATTGACCCGCCCTCGTAGCACAATCCTTAAATCTCTAAAAAAAAAAAAACAAAACAAAGAAACAATTCCAACGGCGCGGCGTTAAGTCCCGCGATGTGGGCGGCCAGAAAATGCATGCAAATGGTCATGCAGTAACTGAATTATTTCTTGGGCTGTCTGGCATGTGGCACCGTCTTGTTGAAACCACATGTCATCCACATCCATATCTTGCAACTGGATTATCATGTTCCGATAGCATGCACCATTAACTGATATTGCCTAACCAGCCGCATTTTCAAAGAAGAATGATCCGATGATGCCTCCACCCTAAAATCTGCAACAAATAGTGACACGTTACGGATGCATTTGCCTCTCAACAATTACTCGTAGATTTTCTGAACCCCAAATTCGACAATTTTCACTATTAGCCTTCAAGATGAAAATGATGATAAAAATGGGTTTTTGTACGAAGATTGCGAAGTTAGGGAAGAAAGAAAGAGAGATATCGACGTAAGTTCATTTGGAATGTTTGAAGGTTATAATGACTAGGAAATGAACAGTTCGGCAGGACATTCCATAAGCGAGTTGTACAGCTTAGGAAAGAATCACGATATTTCAATGTACGTCCTAAAGTTTTCTTAAGGGTAAACTGATGAGCATTTGTAACGAGACGGATGTTACCCTTAAGGGTTTGAAGGGGCGGAATACTACTGCCAATTTCAGTGGAGCTCTGGTGGTGAAAATAAGACAAATATATGTCTCTGAGGGTCTTGAGTTGAGTATAGGGCGCATTTGTCCTCATTGTATGACATGACGGAAGGAAACTCTATTCGTATAACTTTTTTCGAACGATTTTTTTATTCAAAAAGCTCGTTTGAATCAGCGTCTACAGCTTTGTGTTACGGTCAGTGGTAGGGTTAACAATCAGTCTTTGATATTTTGAAGATAAAACTAGTTTTCTTATACTAATATGGTTTTATACACTAAGCTCTTATTTCTAATATGATTCCGAGGAATATTTGGATATAATTGTGCACAAGCCTTGGAAGAAAGTGTGTACTGCCACTTGAACTGGAGCAAAAGCTGTAGACTATCTTTTGTATATGAAAAGTAACTATTATGGCTTGACACGAATGGACGTTAAAGGGGGATGGTTATCAATTAACCAAAAAAATATATGCCAAATCTATTCAAGAACGGCGTGGCTGGTCGAGTATTATTAGATCATTTTGTAATAAAGACATAAAGATAGCTTGTCTCTGAGAAGACCAACGGGGACCTAATATGCTTTAATTGCGTTTCAGTCAATTAGTTTTTTGACATATTAGAAAGCGAATACACAAAAATATCGTACTACATTTGCGTATTTTGCCGTTAAGTATTTAATTTTCGTTTATATATTTAATATGGCCCCGGGGGTGTCATATGCACACAAGAGTTTCTGACGTGTTTTGAATTCATGTGAAAATAAAATATATAATAAAAGCTGTGAGTTTTATTTATACTTGTGACTCAGATTCTAATAACATAATAACATAAGTACATATATGGACACTGACGGTACCAAAAAATTTGTCCGCTTATGAGATGTGTCTGGTTATGAGAAAAAATGCGACTTTGACAACCCGTAAAAAATAAACACAGATATGCACAGTATGCATTAAAAGGTTAACAAATGCTTCGCTTTTCCCATGATGATTGCTATTCGACCAAATTTTGTATCAATGGTATTCAAGCTTCAAATTATGCATACACTTACACAACAAACCTACGTACTGTGCGACGAGAATTATAGTCGGATAGTCGAAAGAAGGCCGCCAACGCCGCAGCCTACTACGTTTACATTCTTTAAGGTTTTTTTTTGGTGTCCGCATCCGGTTATAAGAGAGTCCGTTTATGAGAGAATTATTTACATTGAAAATCGTGTAGATAATTCCGTTCTTTGAAATTTGTCCGGTTATAAGAGGTGTCCGCTTATGAGGGGTGTTCGTTAGGAGAGAGTATACTGTATTATATTTTGAAGATAATTACTTACTTACTTAGGGTGGCGCTATCGTCCGAAGTGGGCCTCACCCAACAAGCGTCTTCAGCCAAGTTGAAATTGATTGGTTGTCAAAATATTAACAAACATTTTTTTTAAAGCTTGAAAACAGATTTGGGGGCCGTATTACACCGTTCTTCTCATACAAAATTTGTCGGCTTTTGATGTTCTGTCAAAATTACGTTTATTTCCAATCATTTAAAGTAAGCTATCTTTGATGGTTAGAAATCTATCTATATGCTGATTTTGCCATTAAAAAATCCAATTGCGTGGTATACTGGAAAACAATCAGTATCGTGTGCTATTTGAAACTTCTTCTCAGAACTATTATATTTAAGTTATGGTCTGAGTTTCGGTAACCAAAGGCGCAATCTGGGCGTATAGTTTGTGTAACAAAATTTCTATAAAAACTCCATTCAGCTGCTTGACTTTAGTGATGACATCGACATTATCGGTGTTACAGAACGTGCCGTTGTAGTAACGTTGACCTCAATATTGTTGAAATCAAAGTAAATGAGAACAAAACGTAATACAGAGTGGAGACAAACAAAGAATCAGCTGCTCATCATATTAAAAGCGCACTCTTACGAAGTTATACGATATTCTTACCGTGTCGAAAACTCTCATAAGATCAATTGGAAATAGAAGTTTTCCCATATATTTTGTTAGTTTTGTAAACCTGTTAGCTAAACTAGTTTTGATGACACCTCCTCAAAACCTACTCGCAATTGTGAGATTGTTGAAGCAGACATACGAGTACCTTTGGAAACATTCAGTGTGTCAGCAAAACAGTTGATAGAGTAGTTTTCAATGCACTCTAATTTTTTCGATTATTTTTTTATTATAATACCTACTCGTATTATAATACCTACTGGTTGAATAGTTGATTTATTTCTTATTTATTAAAACAAAACTACAGTTCCGCCCCCGAAATTGGGTATCGATCGTACCACTCTATACTGGTTTAAGTTATAACAATAAATAACCAATTTTATTTAAAACGAATGTCTACCACTGTAACACTGTCAAACAAAACCGAGTCGGCACACGCTCCAATGGGGTTTCGTAAACTTTTTATCCAGACTGTGAACGATGTTCTCATGAGAACATCAGTATTATATAATTAACGGAAGAAAGGTGATGATGTCAAAGGAAGCTCTTGCGAACTCCTGGATAAAACGTGGGTGTGACAATAAAATAATTCTGGGAGATCTTAGCGCATAACCAGGAAAGGACACCCTTGGAAAGTATACCACTTTCGATTCACTATCAATCAATCCTTAACCAGATTAACCGCACTGCAACCCTCAGCATTTTGACGTTCTAAGCGGCCATCAGTGACTCGAATACGGTTGAAAATCACAACGAAAAGAACGAAATTACCAGAGCTCAAGATCTCCTATGACAATAACATTAATTATTGAGAACCAATTGAAACACTGTCAAAAAGCGTCTCTGATTTTCTGAGTTTTTCCTTGGTACTGCCACGAAATGCTGGCAAGCACTTGCAACAAAACAAGAAGCAACTAGAGTGGTTGTCTGTAGAAAGGCCAAAGCTATTCCTGAGCTTTACGAGGAGGAAAGATGCGAAACACAGATTTTTCAAAAGAAATAAGAAATAGACAGACAGATGCAAATGAGGTGCGAAAATTGTACCAAAGGGTAAAAAGTATATATATGCCAAGGTTATAAAGCCAGAACCGAAGTAAAAAAGTAAAAGCAAGGGAATAAGGGAGTATAATAGTAGAATCGCAAATCGCAGCCCGTGTTGAAGATATGGAAGTACCATTTCTGCCAAATATACAACGGTGACAATAATCACAATTTCGCTGTCATGGAGATACTCGTAAAACCATTCAGTTCAGATGATGATAACTGACAAATACGTCAACTTGGCTTTCACAAAGAAATGGTAGAAATATTTAAACTCAGCATTTTTCTTAATCCCCCAGTAAAGACACTTCTTAGAATTGCACCAACTACAGAAGTATAAATTTCCTCAAATTCTAATTGGTTTATATCAATGTATGTCAGAACCCTCGAATACGGATCTTTCGGTCAACAGTGGAAAGACGAAATATGTATACATATGCTGTCTATAATAAAAAAAAAAATTTAACACGGACGTCGTGAACAGGTCAGGTATCTCTACCTTTATGGTAAATCTCAGCTTTTTTGTCAAACCAACTAGCCCTGAACCACATTGGTGAGGATTGTATCGATTGTAACTACTGGAAAAGTAAACTAACCCAACTATTTAATTGTACTTACGTGCAACATTATTTTTAGAAGAAAACTACAAACAAATGAAACTTTTTTGTGGTAAGCAATTTTCTCTGTATTAAGTATTCAGATATACGAATATACATATGTAGGTATTCACCCTCCCAGTATGCAGTTCATTATGTATGTATAAATAATATTTTATATGTACAGAGTAAATTACTGGAAATGCAATCCAAGACATGAAACTTTGCTACTATTAGAGCGTCGACTTATACCGTCTGGTTCAGGTGTCCGATAGTCATTTCAATATTACGAAAGCTCACATGTAATGCTTCTTTTTTTTAAGTCAGGAGTGTTTTTTCATTTAATAAAGTTGTGAGCACTTTACAATTTGAATCTATTCGTAGTTATTGCTTTGTATATAACTTTATTTATTATTAAAAGCTGAACAGACAACTGACATGTGTGAAGTAGTTATATGGGCAATAAGATATTTTTGATGGATAGATACTTAATTTGTTGACAATATTTTCTTCACCCCTTGAAACGCACCGCAAAAAAAAAAAAAAAAAAAAACACATTGAACTCATGAAAAATCGCTTCAGTCAATGAACCGGTTATATTGCCTGTAGACATGTTCATTCTTTAAAAATTACTTTAAAACAAAAAAAACATACATCATCTAGTGTAAAAACTCACCCTTTTCATTAAATAGATATTTGTAGACGGTTAAATTGTTCTCTTTAAGCCACAAATCGATGCTTTCGTCATCGAATGCATTCGAATAACCATCCCAAACCAGTAAAACTAACTTAACTAATGAAAGTGTAAACATTGAACTCAAAACTACTGCAACAATGACTTTCATTAGCCGCATTAACATGATACGAATACATGAATTTGCCACTCAATTTAAACTTCGTTGTCGAATTAAAATATCTTCACTTAATATTTATTTTAATTGAATATTACGGCACTGACGTAGCCAATACTCAAAAATGTATATTTTCTTCTTCTTTTTTTGTTTATACACACCATTCAGATTTGACAGAACTGATGGAGGGAGAAATAAAGATTAACAAAAAGGCAAAAAGCTCATTTTTCTCTGCGCACATCCCAACCGTGGATAGGTATCCGTACTCGTATTTACGAATAGCTGAAAGAGATGATAAAAAAAAACACTTTTAGCATTATAAAATGTTTACTTGTACATACATACCTACACAAGTGGCTGCTCATATTCGTTTCTGGAAAACAGATGAATTATTTACTATGCGTAAATACGTATGATTTAGAGATCAATACACATATTTTTAGCTTTAAACGTGCTTTCTCATTTGGAAGTTATAAAAAATAAAAACAAAGAATAGTCTTAAATTTTAAAATATGAGTGAGCTTGTATGTATGTATTTTTTCAACTTTAACAAGAGAACATTTTGTTACATTTTTATGGCACCTTACTTGATCTTTGACGGTGACATAATCTGGGTCTGCGCCCTAAGCTTCAGTCCACCTTCCCTACAAGTACCTTGAACTAGAGTTAATTTCGCACGCCACTTACACATATGTTATTCAGGCTAAAGCTGGGTGCACACATTATAGTATATAAAGAACATTTTTCTGCGCTATTATGGTGTACCATTTAGTTTAAATCGATTTTTTTTCATTGTGGATATTAGAGTATTTGCTTACAAATAAATGATTTAACACTTTTAGCCTTATATTGAATTCATAAGAAAGATGCTTTAAGTGTTCGGATCAGAATGACTCTAAATTGTTTGCCTTAAATTCCATAGTCTAATTTTGAATATATGTTATAAGTGCTATCTTGACGCCAATGTGAATACCTGATAAATATTAACAAAAACATTTACGATAATCAGCACCTACACCACAGTCGCTAAGCACTTAGGCAACATAGCCCGTTCAATCATGGAGAAGATTGGAGATGTCGTTGCCACACTAACAACAAGTGTCTCAAAAGCTGATGTCGGCAATGCCTTGAACATTAAGGTACTTAGCAAAAGCTTAGTAAACTATCCGAAACATCGTCGCATGCTACAATTGGACTAATGAGGAACTTCACTTTCAAAAAAAAAAAAAAAAAAATGTAAACCTATCACGATATGGCAGAGCTACATCGGGTAATCAATTTCAACTAATATTTGAGACACATGTCAGAGATAATAATATACAGAGTGATTCATAACCTAACAATAAGATTTATGAGGGTGATAAGAAAAAATGCATGGGGGGGGACCTAACTCCCACCGTTGCAAAGTTATAAGGGGTTTAAGTGTTTTCAGCCATAAATCACTTAAAGTAGTCTAGTGCTATATGGAACAAATGGAATCTGATCAGTTAAAGGTTTTTGGAAAGCTAGATAAATTTTCTGTTCGACAGTATACAATAAGTTAAGCAAAAATCGTTTTCTATAATGAACCAAATTTTGGAATTTTTTCTTAAAAACAATTACATATCATTATTTTTGTTTTTAAATTTGAAGTAATAACATGCAACAAGTTTTTGGTATGTAGAGTTCCTTTTATAATTTTCCTAAAAACAGATCATAATTATCTACAACCGTTTCGGAGATAGAGACAAAATGAAACTGTCATTGAATATATAAGTGCAAATAGTACACGGTGGCGCAAAATTAATCATCCAATTTTTTTTTTTTTTAATTACTTTTTTACTAAATTTACCTTTACAATTGTTTTTGTTAAGTGGAAAAGATGATATCCGCTAAGTGGCTGGCGCCAGTGTTGATACACATTTGTGCCCGTGCATTTTCCATGACTTTCCGCAAGATTTCCGGTGATAACTGCTCCCATTCCTGTCGAATATTCTCCTTAAGGGCTGCGATTGTCTGAGGCTTGTTGGCATAAACCCACGACTTTAAGTAGCCCCAAAGAACCACACATTGGCTTTAAGTAGATGTAATGGCTCTTCGTGCATCCCAAGCGCATATTTACTGCCCCAGAAAGATTTTGCTTATTGACGAAACAGCTTAAGTGGAAATGGGCCTCGTCGCTCATGATGATTTTCGACACAAAATCGTCCTTTTCGTTGTTGAGACTGAGGATGGCTTTACAGTAATTCACACCCGACTGACGGTCAGGAGGCATTAACTGATACACTGTTTGCACTTCGTTGTAGGGTCCGTCAGGTGATGTCCAATTGCGTGGCCCGTCGTCTGGTTGATGTTTCTTCGTTCTCAACGACATCGGCAGCCACAGCCGCGATATTCTCGGTCGAATGACCAGTCCAGTGGCGACCACGCCCTGCATAGTCTCCTGTGGTTCCACTCTGCTCGAGTCGAGTACCTAAGCGCCCCTTAGTGCTGCGCTAACACCACCGACCGATTATTGGTCAATAACATCGATACAATTATTCTACGCTCTTACGGAGTATAGCGCTCAATTGTTTATCTGTTTGTATACTGCAGCTGTCTAGTTCACAAATGTCAAATATGATTGACGTACGATGCTATTTGCAAAAATTATACCATCTTCCGATAGGGTGACTAATTTTGCGCCACCTTGAGTTTAAAATGTCTCGCAGATTTTCTAATGCAAAATACGCTCATGTTGTAGTATGTGTATGGATTTTGCAATGGAAATGCTACAGAAGCAGCTTGTGAGTACCAACAGCGGTTTCCAAACAGAAGAACTCCATATTCTTTTGTTTTTTCTAACACAGATAACCGAATTAGAAGCTGAATTAATGTAAACGTTTTTTTTTTTGCGTGGGGTTATAACAAAGAGAAAGTCTATTTAACAACACCGAGGACAATAGAGAACAATGGGCAGGATTGTAGAAGCAAGTGAAGATCTGCGAGCAAGTGAAAGACCAGTTCAGGCCATCAAGTCGATCCGGGCAAGATGCGAAAAATGCATTGAAAGGAGCGGACTGCAATTTGAGCAGTTTATTTGATCCAAGTTCTTTTTCTCAATGTAACGTATTTTTTTGTTTGTATTTTTGGTTTTTGTTTAGACATAAAACGGTTGTAGATAATTATGAGCTGTTTTTAGGAAAAGTATAAAAAATATTATAATAAAGAACACATCAAAAACTTGTTGTATGTTATTACTGCAAATTTTTGAAAAAAAAGAATTTCATGTAATTTTTTTTTGAGTAAAAATTACAAAAAAATTGATTTTGAGGGACTCTGTTTCGTAATAAAAAAGATTTATGCTGTAGGGAGAGATGTAGCGGTAAAAATAGGAAACACAATATTCTTGACGAGAAATAATTTGTTTTATTGGTGTACTGCTGACTGACTACAGTTATATTAGATTTGGAGACTTCAGGTCAATCACCTTGTCAGATGGTCGGCTATTCTTCGCAAGATAATTGCAGCTAGAAGAAATATTAAAATATGACAGTGTGCTACGAAAGAATATTCACACGTTATAATTATTCTTCTACAATGCTTAACTAGCTCTCCAAAAACATTTATCCGATCAGATTCCATTTGTTCGATAGAGCATTAGACTACTTTAAGTGATTTATGGCAGAAAACATTTAACGAAGTGAGTTAGACCTCTCGCCCACACAATTTTTTTTTTTGTTGTATCACCTTGTCCTATCAGCCTCTGAAATTTTATTTTTAGGTCCTAATCCACCATGTATTGTATATTTCAATATTTCAAAGTTTGTGCCATTGTACTTACATTGATATCATAGAAAGAAGTGAGGAGACTGTCACTGATACACCGACTACTGAAATAGAAGTGGCAATGATGGGCCTGGTAATAAAGAAGGGTACAAGAAAGTACAATACATAATTTCGACGAGGAAAGACACCCCTCGGGGGAGATGCGATAATAAGTATTTGATTTTTTTTTACATTTTTTTTTAACAAGTTTGTAAATAACTTTTTGTAAACCAAGCGACACATTTGAAGAAATCAGGGGAACAACCACTCCCATCAACCTCTGTTTCCTTGAACTACTCGTAAGAAGGCAACTGAGAAATAGGTCCCTCACATGAAGTAAACCTTTGTTAGAAAATGTCCTTGACCCTCATAACGGAAGTGCGAGATTTCTCCTTTGTTCTTCGAATATCAATCTGTCCTGTTGGCATAAACGAAATTTGGCGGAGAATGTACAACAACAAACTGCTAATCTAAAACTCAATATTGCTTGACAAAAGAGTTAGAATGGACTATGACATATTGAGCTGATGAAAACCAACAAAAAGTCTTTGAATCGTGTTTTAAAGCAAACAATTGCTACTAGGGCTGTACTCATACTAGACAAATTTGTCCAAGTGATCATTGTTGTTTGGCATTCATTTGATATAAAGGGTGTTTTTTTTTAGAGGCATAGGACTTCCAATAGGACTTCAAACTGGCACGTGCCTTTGACATTTATGTTCAGTAAAATTTGGCAAATTACCATGCAAAGACTTGCACCCGAAAAACGTATAGAAATGGTGGAAATTTTTTTCAAATATTCGGGTTATATGCGCCAAACTTATACAGCACTACGGCCCAATTTACGGCACTCATAATCGTTCATCTAAACAGCTTATACGCAGTACTGTGGATAATATTCATTCAACATGAGCTCATACTGTGCGCACCGAGGTGAGTGTCTCCGAGGAGCCAAATTTATCGATTCGACGCCGCACAGTGGCTCATTTTGATTTTTTTACTTGCAAAAATCATAGCGCCTAAACGAATAAAGATGTCATGACTGTTTTTTTTCTGCCTAAAGGAAATTTCCAGGGCTATGGAATTCGTGAATTTCTAGGAAAATGTTTCACAGGGTGTTTCGAAATCGTTTGCTGAAATAGAGCTTTTCCACTACAGGGGATAAACATAATATTTTATAATACTTTTTAAAATATTCAAAAGTCCATGATTGAAGTAATAACTGGGTGTCTAAAAGCTAAGCTAAAAAAGCAGGTGTGAGTTGTTTTTCGGGATATTGTTGCTTTAATAACTCTGCTGTTTTCTTGGCATACCCCCTAAACTTGACAGTGTTAACATTTTCCTTGCAATTCAAAACAGTAAGTATTACTTAACGCCTCGTTATTATCTCTCTATTGACCGCAGTTATACGAGCTGTTGCCCCTGATTCTTGAAAAAATCTTCTCAATGTGTTTCCATCATTGGTATTTCCAAATCCTTGTTTTTATCTATAGATGTCAAGCCCAATTTAGTCGCTTTTGGAGCTCTTTTTTGGTTTTCCATTTTCTTATTTTTTCTGCTTCCTCGATTCCAATAGATTCATCACTATCCGCTCCCTCTTGTCGAAATGTATGTACCATATAAGCAAGTTGCAAAATAAATTCCGTGCCCCTGATTATGGCATGTAATTAAGAGATTACGTGTCCGCCGTCATTTGATTCATCTTGATTGTTGAAGTTTTTTTGTCTTCTTTGCATATGGTACATGACTGCGTTGACTTTGAATTCGTTATTTCAGTCAGAACTTTTGTGTTAATCATATTGTAGTTAAAATTAAAAAGATCTCGTAGTTGAAAACTATACCTATTTTGTCACTAACTTTATATACAGTAGGGCGAAGATCAGTAATTTGGCATTTGATATCGTTGACTGTACTATGAGTTCCCCAGTTTCCTTTGCACATTGGAACATGGGTCGGAAAAAATGAACTGATGATGGATGAGGGTTCCGCCGTTTACACTGTTAAGCCTCAGTGGAACAACTGAGATGCAATTAATCCCCCCCTCACTTTTGCTTTCTAAAGGCCGCCTTACAGTATCATGTCTTGAAGTTTCCCTCCAGCTGATATTTCTATGAATTCGTGTAATTTCCTGGTTCTGCCACTTTTTTGCCAACTGTTATAATTCTGTAGGTTGGAAAATCATCTATGTTTTGTTTTCTCACGGAACTTCTCAAAATCTTACAATTTTCTTTTTACAGACCCAAATCCATAAACAAAGCCAATGCATTATCGCTCTTATACTTGATAGGATATTTTTTGTGGAGTAGAAATGCTTTCCTTCATTCGTTTTACTAGAAGTAGCCTTGGGGCAGAGACTGCCTTGGTTACAACAGCTCTCATCTTTCCATGATCCTTATTATTATAAGGCACCAGAAAACGCGGAGCACTCTGAAATTGTATTATTTTCAATAATTCTAAAATAAATTTTATAAATGTAATAAATAACACAGGCCTGCGAAATTCAATTTTTTTTCCTCTTCCAATAGTTATGTTATATTTTTAAATATCTAGGTATGTTCAATTAAAACACAGCTTTGTTTTTTCTACCACATCTAGATTTATTTTTACTAATGATATGTATATTTTAGAATTTTTTAACAATTTTCATGAAAAAGCAAAGATTAATGGATTTAAAATTATATTTTTATAAAAAAAAACAACAGTATTAGTCAAAAATAATGCTAAAGAAACTAAGTAGATTAAAGTGGCTTATGATATCTTTTTCTATTTTCTTCAAAACTCTTGTTTAATATTTTTCTTTTATGCTTTCTCTCCGGTTCATCTCTCGTCAACATGCAGCAGTAGTTGGCCATCATGTTTGTGTTCCATCTTCCTTGGTATCTGTTCTCTATAACTTTAATATCTTGGTGGAAGTGCTCACCTTGCTCTTCACTTAGGGCACCAAGATTCTCAGAAGAAGAATATGAGAATGCAGAAAATGTAGCTGTATACTCATATTGCAACCCAGTTTAAGGAAATTGTTGAGCATACTATTTACTATATTTTCATAATCTGGGCTTTTACTGTTTTCTCCTTTAAAATCTTTCATTACTCCTTTAAATGAATTTCAAGCGTTCTCTTCGGTTTTATTCATGATTTTTTTTAAAGTTAGCGTCTTGCATTAACTTCCTTATCTCAGGGCCAACAAAAATGCCTTCTTTCATCTTTGCATCCGAAAAATGCTAAAATTTTTCACATAAGTACTTGAAAGAGGGACTGTCTTTAGGTAATGCCTTTACAAATTGCTTCATAATACCTAATTTAATGTGAAGTGGAGGAGCAGAATTTTTGAGCGATCAACCAGCGCCTCTTTTACAACATTTTTGGTTCCAAATGTTAATGATGCTCTTTGTGGCCAATCTTTTTTGATCCAATGTTGTGCTCTCTTTCTACTATCCCATTCACAAAGGAAGCAGGGCAATTTTGTGTACCCTCCTTGTTGACCGAGAAACATATTTAATATCTTTAGATCGCCGCATATAGTCCAACCATGATCCGAGTACTTTACTTTACGTATTTTAGATTTTCATAGCATTCTTTCAAATGAATGGAAAGACCGACCGGCAAAGAAGCATATTTGTTACCATTATGCAGTAATATAGCTTTTAGACCTCAATGATTTGGATTGTGTTCTGCATTAATAAGCCCGGTATATCACAACAGTAAACTAAATTTTCTTCTTGTGCAAAATATGGAAGAAAATCTTTTTCTCTATTTCTATACCAACAAAAGCTTTTTGTAGGGCCCAGCAAATTTTTTTCTTTCAATCGTGAACCGAGTAATTCCGCGGCATCTTTTGGAATATTGAGATATCTCACCAAATCATTTAATTCACATTGCGAAAATGGTTGAGGCGTTCCATTACATTCGTCATATTCATCATTAGAATCTAAAGTATCTTCTACAACATCTTGAGATAGTGATGATGAGGACCCAGCAGCACAACATAACTCTTGCTCATCACGATATTGATGTGTAGGTAAAATCACAGAACAAACACTAGGATACGCTATCTCTTTTTTATTTTTAACATTAAGGCATTTTGTGTTTGTACAGCAAAAGCAACAATCGTTTGTATGATTTTGCGGTTCCATCCAAACCACTGGAGTTTTCAAAATAAAAGAATGTTTTTCTAGTCGTGACCATTTGCGTAGTTCACGAATACAAGTTGAACACATTTTATGCGGAGCCCATTTACTTGTCTTGGTTTTTTATCTTCATTTTAAAATAACTTTCATACAATTCTTCGATAGACTTAGAAATATTTTGTAGTTGTTTCCATATAACATAACTTTCACATATAATAGAAGTTATCTGGAGAATTAACACATTTGCGAGAAGCCATTTGTCTTACTTATTACCATCCAAAAATCATAAAAATATCGTACCACAGTCAATACACGTAAATCGTAATATGATTTTAGTCACAATAACTAATGAGGATAGTTGAATTAAATATTCATGTGGTTACATCAAATGTAATCAGTACTGTTATCAAAGAAATTGGAAGTAAATGATAGTAAATACTCGTAATACGCGGTAATAATAAGAAAAATGAAAAAAGTGATTTTTTTTTTTAATTTGCGTGATGGAATTTTTTTTATTATTTCTTTTCGTAGCTTAGTACCTAACACCTACCAAAATTGCTAATTAGATTCTTAAGGGGGAAACCATCATAGGCCTGTGAATTTTACAAAAATAATAATAATATCAGCTTTATTAATAAAAACTGCAGCAGCTCCTTTTCATTTTGTTCCTTGGTCTTCCTCTTTATGACTTTGATGTACTTGGTAAATCATACGTTACTCCTGTTCTTTCAGTAACGATATGGAGACAATTTTACAACCATTTCTTGTTCTTTTTGAAATTCTTTCTCCATATTTAGGCTCCATATTTTCATTGAAGATGCGGATAAATTGATAATAATTTTTTTTCAATTTCAGACACCTTTCCGCTGACAAATTGTCATCGGTCAGATGGTAATAATTTTTTACGGCGCACATGAATTCTGTTTTATTCGAGATGTTGACAAAATTTTTTAATAAATTGTTGTATGAAATGGATATTTTTACTTATTAGCTAATATTTTCTAATAGGCCGGTTTGCTTTAATGGTGTAATCCCTGGATTGGAATCGTATGACAATATTTTGGAACAAAACCAACAATAAATGCTTATTACTCATTACAAGAAAATTTAAAATTTAGGTTTCAGTTTATAATTTTGTACAGCGTTGTACTTCTCCAATGAGAGAGAGAGAGAGAGAGAGAGAGAGAGAGAGAGAGAGAGAGAGAGAGAGAGAAGAAAGAAAATTAAATTTGTCAGACCTCTTCAAATAAAATCTCTCTAGTACAAAGAAATGCAAATTGTTGCACCTGAGTTTTTAAGTATATGTTTATAAATATATATTATAGGAATTCATTGTCTGTTGAGCTTCAGTCGGACCCTTTCGGACCTTTTTTTTTAAACTGAAAATTTTGGGGTACACCCGTATAAGATTCAACTGGTGCCATACGGACTGTACAGTAAATGTGCTGAATTGGATCAATTGGAAGTTGAACTCAAGTTTTACCGTCAAATAATCTTCAGTGATGGGGCTCATTTCTGGCGTAATGGATATGTTAGCAATCAAAATTTCCGTTTTTGAAGTTAACGCTATCCTCATAAATCTCTCGAGACCCCATTATATCCCGGAAACATGATGACAGAGGCATAATTGGCTCATTTTTTTTTTTGCAAATCTGAGGATAGAGCCAACATTACCGTCAACGGCGAGCGCTTCAGGTAATGATTCGTGATGTTTTGATTCCTGTATCAATAACAATTGTTTAAGAGACAAATAGTTTCAGTAAATTGGCTCTACATGCTATACAGCGGGTCAAGCCATCACTTTTTTTTGTTTTTTTAAAGAACTCAACACTCAAGTGGGTATTAAATACTAAACTTAAAATGCCAGAGCACGTGTTAAGTTTTTAGGAAAATGGGACAGAGAGAGAAAGGAGGATTTTTGGGCTCAGTGGTTATTTCGCTCCATGGGTGGCATCCAACATTTAATGGTGAGACTAAATTATTAGTGTACCACTCATCTTACCTGAATTTAGTTACCTGCAAAAAAGACCAACCCTAAACCGTTCGATTAAGGAGCCAACCACTTAAACATTTGGTGGGCGAATCAAATGGACCTGTCAATTGGCCGCCTATGTCATGTGATTTGACTCCTTTGGACTACTTTCTGTGGGGGTATGTCAAATCGCTAGTGTATGCTGATAAACCAGCTGCAATCGACGACTCAGAAGACAAAATTCGGCGCGCCGAAATAAGGTAGGCTATGATTGAAAAAGTGGTGCGAAATTAGACCGATAGATGATATTCATTAGACGCAATGCCATATGCCCGAAATTGTTTTCAAACACTAAAATTTGCGAGCTATTGTAATAAAGCCAAAATATTATTAATTTCATTAATTTTTCTGTGCTACATTTTTAAAAAAAGTCCCATACCTCTAAAAAAAAAACTCCCGATAATAATAGAACTGATTTAGATTTAGCTTTTTTGTCATAGATTTTCTTATATAGAATTAAATAAAAAACTCATAAAATTAAATCGTCAATTTAAAAAACCCTTTTTTATGGAACGCTGATCGACAAATACTGAACATTATTTACACGTAGCTCATGTCTTATGTAGTTTGAAGTTCAGATCAACATTCGAGCTTGTAGACAATTTGCAATTTCTTCAATAGCCAATATTTTTGAAAGAAGGTTCAATGATGATGAGAAATTACTCGTAGTTGGTGTAAGCTACTCGGGCTAAACATTTTTCTAAAGCGAAGCCTTATATGGTATAGCATGCAACAATTATGGTATAGTTAGAAAACTAACTAAAATCTTAGATAAGTTCTAACCAAACATGGCAATACTCCTTGAAGTACTACAAAGTTGGCCGAGGCCAATGAGGATGAATAACTGAAACATATTAGATTGTTACAGTATAAATGTATGTACCATAGTTTGCTGTGGATATGTCATTAGGGAAAATTATAGTCAGCTTTTAGCCTTCAGTAAGTGCTCGAATGTTTAATGATAATCCCTATCAATAATAGCCAAAACGACCCTTATATGCATGACGAAGTATATACAACGATACGATACGATTTGGAAATTGACCCACGCATTTTGATTAGCGGAAAGTCTAGTCGTAAAAATAACAAGGCAACAGTTTCATTATATTCAAATTAACAAATAGTCAACCAAATTAGAATTGATGTTAGTATTATAGATGTTTCTACCTAGAATAGAGATATGGTAATTACATACATATGTTAGATTGTTCAACCATCAACTCTAAATACAATACCACAAATAAGAATTAAAGCAAGAGATGTATACAGATGCCCTAAGTTGATGTACATATCAACTTAAAGTAAATACTGAGAGATATATACATACATATGTATATCTCCAGGTTGATTGTAGTCTTTAACTTTTTCCCAACATCAGATTTTAACGAATTTGTGAAATGTTTAAAGTAATCCAGCTACGATCTTGAAACCTGGCCGATTGTGTAAGTTAAAATGAAATATTATATAATAATATGTAGGTATCTGCAATTTCGGATAGTTGTATGGTGTTGATTTTACATTTATCGTTAACGTTTTATTATTTATTTCGCCACGTTTTTCGTTTTATTTGTATAGTACATAAGGAATGTTGGTCCATCAGACCTATGACAATAATATTTGGTAAAAAAAAATATGTTTTCCATGTTTTTAGACGCACACGTGTGGGTAAAATCTATCATATTTGCATCATGACGTTTTTAACTTCTTGGGAATACCGTTCCTAACTTCAATGAAAGCAAATGTTGTCCATATTTCTATAGACATCCGTATAAGCGTACGAGTTCATGTGTACTTATCTACTTTACTGTTTGTTTGCACTTCATGTCTTCTTATTCGACTTCCTTATTTGTTTTTGAATATTCCACGTGATAATACGCCGTTCCTTGTCCTTATTCGGTTGCTATGTAGGTTTCTCGATTTAAGCATGTGTTTATCTTTTCACTTTTGGCAAAATGTCGTTTTACAGAATTACCCTGATGATGCCAAATATTATACCTCATGTATTATAAGGGAACATAAATATGTTCTTATTTAGTTTCAAATGCCTTGAAAACAACAGAATATTGTTAAATACAGTCACGTGCAGGTAATTAGAAACACCAAATAAATAAATTCTTATTTTCCTAAAAACAGTTGGTCTTCTCGGTGTCACTTTCACTCGAGGTTTACGGCTAACTTTTTCGACGGTACACTTATTTTTAAAATATTTTTTCTTAGCCTTAAGTATACAATATAAATAATTCTAAATAAAATGTAAGTAAAGTCAAAAGACATAGATATAAGTATTTAGAGTAGCTTAAAGTGCCTGTGTGGGGCCAGTAAGTTAGTATAAGATTGTTAAGTAATTGTAAGCTAGCATTTAAGCATTTTTTGTTAGTATGTAAGAGTTAATTAGTAAGAAAATAAAATGCATTGAAAACTGAAACTGAATATTGTACCGCATTAAAAACCTTATTTTTAGAACATTTTAACGCCTTCGAAATTTGCCTATAACTTGTTCTTGGTCGTACAAATTTAAAATGAGCACTCTGGTCTCGACGTTGCAAGATGGATTTTTTCCCATTGCCTATTGCCCTAAGGTTTAATTATTCTACTTTATATTTAATAATAAAATATACTAAATCTAAAATACCAGTTGATTTCTATCCGTCTTTGATGAAATTACCGCAAGAACACAAATTATGCGCGCGTTTCTAATTATGTGCACGACCACTTTAATTAACTTTTTCTTGTGTGATACACAGTGGCTAAGATAACGGTACTTTATGCCAATTCCCTGACTTTTTTTATAAGTGTACTCTATTCTACAGTAAAAGAGGAAAATCATCTTAAAATTACATTGAGATACTGCAGTTCCTTAAGGTGAAAACGTATGTGTTTTTAGAAAAATAAGAATTTATTTATTTGGCGTTTATAATTACTTGCACGTGACTGTATATAAAACTTTCTATAAATTATATCACGTTCTATTTTAATACTATTTTTGCGTAGTAAAAAAATACTGAGCAAATGTCATCACTGAAAAGTTCAAATCATAAGCATACTCGTATTTATTCCGTGCGCATGTTTTAGGAAGCTTGAAATAGCAAAATACCTAAGAATAGACAAAAGACAAATAAACATACAAATAGCTTTTAGAAAGTTTTAGATGTATAACACAGTAGTTGTAATGCGATCAAATAATATCCAATTGACGATGATGATTATCTAGACTCGACAAAATTGCGTGAACGAGTGGATACTATTGTGCAATATTTGAAATTAATATCATATAATACTTTAGTCGTTTGTTTGTCTCACAAGGTTTACGATTATAATATGTACGAGTATATAATTTTGAAGGTCAAAATGTAAAATTGATATTATTATATGGGTATAATGGATCAATAAGTCCGTGACTTTTGGGTGTATTTTTTTTATATATATAATTTACGCGCGCCTAAGGAGTTAGATACCCTTTTACTGTTGCCTTGATGCGGGCGGAAAGGTAGAAGGAGGAGAAAGGAAAATTGTTTTGTAATGGTTTGAAATTCAGGTGTATTTGGTTTCGATATTAGCTCTACAGGGGTGGGAGTCCGAATAGGACGGAGAGTTTTTTCTTCACTCAGAGTAATTCGAAAGTTATAATTCACACTTGTTTTTTGTGCTTGAAGCTCTACAACAACCAAAAGTACGTGCCAGTATTATGCCTTCACACGCAGAATTTTTCTGTCTGAGTTCTAATTACACAAATGAAAAACTAGAAAGACACGGACTTGTCATGGGTAGGTTTCGTGGATCTATGATCCTCTTACTAATGGAACCAGTTTCAGATCTATGATCCTCTTACTAATGGAGCCGGTTTGAGCTTATGTTATCATTTAGGTCGTTGTAGAAAAAAGCTCCTAGTTTTCTTGTCTGGGAGAGAGCTGGACACGTACAAAGTAGGTGGAGGATTGTCTCCTCCTCTTCCTCGTCCACGCAGCTTCTACAGAAATCGCTTGTAAAAGCGCCAAGCCTGCATATAAGGCAGTGTCCAGTGATGACACCTGTGATGGCTCTGAGATGTTTCCTATTTAGAAGGATCAGACTCTTTGGTCGATAGACATGTTAGTCCAACAGTCAACCTACGGTCTGTTCTTTTATTGGCATCAAGCTTTAATGTTAGTTTGCACGTAGCGATTGGTATAACTATGCTACCCTTTTCCGGTAGAATAGGTAGAGTGGTTCCAATTTTAGCGAGTTTATCGGCTCTACAGTTCCGTGGAATATCTCTGTGGCCCGACACCCAACAAAGATGAAGGTTGAAGGGAGGTTTTAGAATTTAATGAGACTGAGTCCAGGGACTTGATAGTGACCTGACTATCCGAAAAGATGGATATCCTTTGCAAATTTTTCTTTAGCCACAACAGAGCTTCTTTAATCGCCCAAATTTTCTCCTCGAACACGCTACAGTGATTTGGAAGACAGAAAGAGAAGGAGCTTATCTATGTAGAGATGGATTGACTTGTCCTCCATGAAAGCATCTTCCTAACAGAAGAATCTAGAGGGGAAGCTTACTCGTACATGGAAGTTTTTGTCAAACCAAAGCTCAGGTATGATGTAATCGATGTTCTCTGTGAGGATTCCTAATATATTAAGAATGTTGGCCTGGCCAAATGAATTATTTGTCCACTGTTTACTCGCTTTAAGGCGAATAGCCACAGTCGCAGCTACTTGCCTGCTGAAAATATCGAGGGGTGTCAAATGAAACAGAATGGCGAATGCCGCAGAGGAGTTAGGCCAAAAGGCTCCGCTTATGCATAGATATGCTGTTCTTTGGATTCTGCTTAGTTTAATGCAGTTGACTACATATTCTAAGGCCATCCACCATACAACCCCGTAAGTATCGGTCTTATGACCGAGATGTATAGGCAGTGGGTTATACGAGCTTGAAGGACACATTTATTCCTCGCTCGTTTGAACTTTTTCCGCTTTTGCTCTGTCGGGTTGGTCATAAAGGACAGAAAAAATATTTCTCTAACCCTGACAGCATGTTTACAGTTCGAGTCATGTCATGCCTTTTCCTTTGGTTTGATACTCTTAATCCGATGAGGGATAACATATCTCATTCCAAAGAGAATAGTGTCCGTGATCATATTAGCACGTCGTTATCGAGGAAATATAACGACCAGTTAAAGTTCTTAAAGAAGCTAATAAGTCCATTCCAATTGACTTATTTGACGTATTTCCATATGGTTCTTATATGAATCTTACCTTTAACTGTGGGGTCAGCATACGAGAAATTATCTGATATGGGTGGCACATCGACGTTGTACTTGTCAGGGTAAAAAGTTGAAATCAAGTCCAGAGTTTTGGCGTTATGTATTTTAATGTCTGATATGTATGGTCCGTATGGGAACTTGACCATGGGTCAAGTTGTTTTTCGCAGCGAAGAGCAAAACACATCGTCCTTCGGGTGTTTTCTGTTCAGAATATCGAAGCCACCCATAATTATGTATATTAAAATCGTCCGTAATAACGATTTCAGTGAGAGAATACAGGGATACAATTCTTTGAATGGAGTCAGACAGTGCATCAAACTCGTTAAAGGTCAAAACTTGTCAGTTTGGGGCTTCTGTAAATAAAGCAATAGTGGATAATTTGCTTACAGATATGGGGTCTTACCCATTTAGTATGGGTATTGGATACATTGGAAGTTATATCGTTATATTTTATCTATGTGGATTTAATTTACGAATTCGAATAGATGTGCTTTTTTGACACATTACTTGACGATCAGAATTTCGAAGGAAATAGTTACTAACAAGTACATATTGGACGAGTTTAAAGCTAGATATAGCGAAACAACTAATAGTTTTTATAATTATAATAATATTATTTGTGTGAAATATGTTGAACATTCTCCCCCTCTTGAAGAATTGGAGGTGCTTCAACTGCAACTGCTTGCAATTGCTCGTTTGCAGGTTCCACTAGCAGTTTTTAAGGTAACCCCTCGAACAATTCTATCGGAGCCAGGATGCGTTTCGATTATTCTCCCGAGCTTCCATTTCAAAGAAGGAGTATTGTTATCTTTGATAATTATTATGTCATTTAGCTGGAGCCCTGGGGTATTATTTCGCAATTTGTTTCGTTGTTGCAAGTTGTGTAAGTACTCGTTTTTCTAACGATACCAAAAGTGTTGCATAAGCCATTGAACTCGCTGCCAACATATAAACAAGGCAGAATTTGCCTAGAAGTTCACTCAGGACGTTGTCCATAACTCGCTTCCAAAAGGCGTTCTTATAAATTCATAAGCCCGTTATTAAACGTGAAGGCCATTTTGGTTAAGTCTATCGGATCAATTTCGATCAATCTGATATGTCTGAAATATTCGGGAGGAGAAAGCGGTCTCCTATATTTTCTTAATTGATTTTCCTATAGTCGACTATCATTCTCCACTTATGTTTACCAAAAGCATCGACTTGTTTAGGGACGACCCAAATAGGACTATTCCATCGTGACAAACTAGGTTGAATTATTTATGTTCTACAGATTTTGGATTTGAGATTGAATTTCAGTTTTATGAATTTCTGGATACCTGTAAGGTTTGGTGTAAACGATGCTTAACCTCATTAGTGAAAAAAGATATCGTCAACGTTTCTACAGAGTTTAACAAAATACTTCTTTTTTAATTGTTTAAATGGTTTTTATTTTTTGGCAGTTTTATGTTGTGGCAGTTGTTTTCTTGAAAGGCTTGAAAGGAAACACCTTCTGGAATAATAAAGGTCTCTCCTATCTTTGTTGTTGGTATATAAATGTCCCCATCTACTGGTAATGGTCCAATGATTTTGGAATTCGCTGGTACGAGTACACTATATAACTTAGATTCGAAATTTGGTTTAATGGAGTGCCTAGTACTTTTTTTAAGATTTACATATTCGTAAGTTTCAAGTAAATTTAGTACTTCTAGGCCTATAAGACCGTCGAAGTAATTATGGGATTTAAAAACTAAGAAGTCAAGTTTGGGATGTATTAAATTTTGGTTAAGAGTATGTTTGTTAAATATTGTATTTATTGAAATACGTTCAATGGTTTGATATGTTTCAGAATTTGTATGTATGTTCACGGTTGATGCTCCTGATCAAGCTCCTGCATCAAATCTTTTCCCTGAAGGGGCTGATACATTAATATATTTGAGCTGTGATGATTTATGTCAATAAATCCTATTTGTTCTCCGAGGGAGGTTCTAAGAAAATTTCCGCCATCGACCACACCTGCTGCATTTACGAGCTCATTTAAATCATTATGTTCTTATGGCAAAAAATGATCCAGCGCTAGAAAATCTATGGTTTTCCGATCAGGGTTCTGCTGAGCGATGGGTATTTCGTTGAAGTTGTTGACCTCTCTTATAATGTAATTCTGGCACGGGTTTTGTGCATTGTTATTAGGTCTATGTATTAATATATATAATATATATTATATTTTCTTGGGATAGTGTTTTTCTATGCTTTGGTTGTGTTTGAGAGCATGAAAGTCCAGAATAATGTAATATAAGGTTTTTTTCTTATTTTAGCCCGATCAAGAAGTGTGGCAAACCTGTTGAGTTCTTCGAATTATTTTTGCATAAGGGGTATAGTTGATAAGCTGTATTTGGATAGGAGAATTTCATCGATGCTATTGATGAAGTCTTACAAAAGCCTGGGACTCCCATTGTATTTGGGCATGTCCTTTATAAATCAATAAATTATCAAAATTATTTCCTGCATGAATTTTGGGACACCCTTTAGTTCCTTTTTGTCTGTTCCTTTTAGTGGAATTTCTCAGTCTTTCGTAAAAAGAAGAGTAAGCGTTTTAGTACCTGCCATGCCAGTATGTCATGCCGACTGCAGTTTTGCTTATACATGTAATACCAAACTGTCAATGAAAGCCCTAACAAAGGGCTCAGGCAGTCTTAACGTCGGCTCGGGTCCTGAAAAACTTTCTTAGCAAGTCCGTTGACGAATTTATTTTCCATCATATTGTGGACTCAAATAAGGCTCAGTGAATTCATCGATAAGCCTTGCATTCTTCAATAGACGAGTTGCCACCAGGATTGCGCATACCTCCATTCGGAAGACAGAATCTACGATTGTCGTCTCCCATAAAGATACTACTGGGACATTCTACTCGTAAATCGATTTTGGAGTCATCAGTGAAGACTCGACTACATTCTTTTCCTGGCTCAGGACTGCCTGTGCTTTAGTACAAACGATGCAACAGCGTATTTGATTGCCTCAACCATCAATATAACCGATGACAGACATTCAGATTAATTGCAGCTTCGGTAATGGGAGTTGATTGGGAGTCAGCTCTGATCAGATTACCTAGGAAGTGTAACTTCTATCAAAACACTTTGTACGGTATCCGTTCAGGTTCTGAACAGCTTCCTCTACTTTTTATTTGTTTTGAGTTTATGGAGAGCATATGATTGGGAGCCAACTTCGTGGATAACCAGGTTAGAAGATAGTATGAAATCCAGTGTATGATTGACTCTCACGCTGTATTTGCTACCCCAAAACGTATTCTGAACATCGATGAGTTTGGCTACCGCCTTTGGTGTTGGCGGTAGTACTGAGTAATAGATAAAAAAGCTGATGCAACGACGAATCTGTGCCATAGTAGATTCGCTTCTGGTGCAACTAAATCTTGGTTGCAAAATGACACAAGTTTAAATGGTGAGACTAAATTCGGCAGTGGTTCGTTTGGTGGTTTGAAACCCCTCCAACATCCACACATCCACAGATGTGTTTATTCCACACTCACTTACTCCTGCCTGAATGAATTTTGATGATTTGAGAAAAAATGTTTTATCCTTCCACTGATTGATACGGGTTTTAGATATATGGTAATCGTATTTTGATTCGGGAAATAATCTTCAGCCTTGCTTAACTCTAATCTAGCTAAGTAGTTTTCTAATTTTCGTATAAAATTTGTTTCAATCGAATTCGCGGAACAAGGAACAATGAAAATCTCTTGACATTTGTCAAGAAATCTTTAAATTAAAGAATTGCTTGCTCAAAAATTTAGAAAAAATTACTGAAGCTAAAAATAAAGCTATGCAAGTATGAAAAACTTAAAGAGACTCAAAATAATGTGATGCTAAACTAAGAAAACGGCAATCAATTGACTTGCCGTTAAAAATGCAGATATGGAGTTTAACTTCTACTTTCAATGATTCTATCATCAAACCACACATCCGGCAAATATTACGGCATATCAGAAGTATTTCAAAAACATTCACCTTGGACTTGAGTACTTTATGGATGTTTCTTGAATATTTAATTAGTTACACATAGAACTTAAGCCATTTAAAGTACCGAAAAATGAACGAGCATTGAATAGATAAATTTTTATAGACATCCAATTTGTTCTTTAGTCTGACGTATCAGTACTGTTTGGGTGTTGCTTATTTCTTTTAATTTTTCAAAGAGGACTTACAAACGTATACAACATACTGGATACCATAAAGAAGAAGTAAACAAAATTCGTTTCTTTCTCCTACAGTGAGTTAAGCTGCACCTTTGAATACAAGACTAGAATTTCAATCAATTGATCAAACTTATAATTAATAACAAAAATAAAAGTGATTACGAATTTGAAAAGCCGGCCAGATCATCTGTCAGTGTCTTTTTTGGTAGTGTATAAATACCTGACTTTCATCGATATCTCAACATTCGAACTTAACTACTCATTCGGAAAGCTTCAGTTGACTATTCAAAAACCTCCTATTCAAAATGATGAAAATTGTGAGTGAAAAAAAAGATCTTAACAAAAAAACACACTCGTATAATAAGTCGTTGTTTGGTTTTACAGATTGTCTTCGTTTTGGCTGCTTTGTTCGCCGTTATTAACGCTGCTCCATCTCCAATTCCCGGACCAGCTCCAGGACCATCACCTCAAGTAGTTTATTCTTCACCCTACGGATATCCTTACTCTTATGGTTATGGCTCACCTTACGTATACTATGGATAAAATGGATAAAGTATACCTATAGATGCAATATTTTTTGGAATACGTTAATGACCTGGACTGTGAATGGATTATTCGAATCTGATTCAAAACTACCTTTAGTGCTTACTTGTTTTTATTATTTTAATTTTGTTTTTATCAAATAAAAAATCTATTACGAAGCAATAATTAATTTTGTGTCAATTCTTAAGTTATTTAATTTAAGTGCAAAAGGTTATGGTTTTTGAAAAATTGAAGAGTGGACGCATCTTCATTAATTAGAATATTTAAAAAATGCCTTTTATACATATTTGTGAACTACGAGTATATTCATGCATATGATACGAGGAGCGCTGTCTAGAAGTCGCATCAGTAATTTTGCTTGTTATGCCAAATCACTTAAAAACCACTAAACAATTTTGATCAAGTTTATAACATTATGCAATCTTAGAGCCTAAAACATGGATTTGACTGGTCTAATTACTTGCTTAACGTCCTCTTGGTGGTCCTTAAAAAGCACATATGGTATTATGTGAACCCTTATGGTATCACTTGTTGATAAAGAAACAGCGGAAAAACTTCCCAAATGGAATTAACCGTGTTGCCGAGATTTAGCCTCTTAATCTTCTTTGAAGTCTACTTTGACATATTCGAAACCTAGGGGCTTTAGAATCCACTGTCAGAGTTTTTAAGCAAAGATGGAGGCGAAAGAACTGATATTGATTCAACAACAGTAGTCATAATCTCGTGTGGAGCTACTGACAACGGTGTAGCAGGCCCCTTACTTCCAACGCGTTCCACATGGGCCCAGCCCTCTGACTTGGTGAGATACTCGTCATTTCAATTTTCCGGAAGTATAAAGGGCAAGCGTGTGAAATTTTAATATGACCGAAAACTGAGGCAAAAAATACTAGGTACAATGTCTTAAAGGTAGTAAAATTGTTGGTCGTTTATCAAAAACGTCAATACTCATTCATAATAACATTCCAACTGTCACATCTTTGGACAAGGCCAATCTGTTTACTGCACCTTTCTGGAGCCAGCTCAAATCTTCCAGATTGTGGTTTGTGCCCACCTACACTTGAGTGCATCAAATCTTCAATGGGACGAATCCACTTTAACACTCATATAGTAGCAAGAGTACTTAAAGATCTTAACACACATAAATCCGCTCGTCCAGATGGTATATCTCCCCTTCTTCTGAAGAGGTGTTCTCTCACGCTGGCAAAACTAATACGTTAGTTTTTTCATCAATCCTCTTTCCAAGCAGATGGAAAATAGCATTTGTCCAGCCCGTCCTTAAAAAGGCGAATTTCATTCTCTATTCTTCTACATACTCGAAACACGAAAACTTCTCAATGACCTGCAGTGTGGTTTTCGTACCAACAGGTCCACTGGTGATTTGATGGCATGTCTCAACGAAAAGTGGAATCAAAGCGTACATCAGTCTGGAGAAAGCAGTTGCACTTGATATTTCTAAGGCATTTCACAGAGTTTGGCATTGGGCTCTTTTGTCGAAAATGCGTGCCTTTGGGATCGACGAATCTTTTGGAACGTTCAATTCAAGTTGCCTTGGATGGTTTCAAGTCTGATGTTCACAAACTAAATACTGGTATGTCCCAGAGCTCCGTTCTGTATCAGACACTCTTTTCAATCTTCATCAATTGAACTAAGAGAAGTTAAAAGCACGAAACGATTTCGATTTTTACTTTTGAGGTACTTGGCCAGTGAGTATAATTATAGTAGGTAATATAAAATTTTCTTTTAATTTTAAGTTTTTTCTCATGTTCTTTCTTTATTGTATTAAATTTGTTTTTTTTCTCTTTCCTTTTGCCTTCCTTTTTATTATTTAAAATTTGCTAAAATAAATATATATTGTATTAATTTGAATTAACTTTTCGAACTACATGTTTTATACCCTTTGTTCGAAATTAAAATGCTGTCTGCCGAAACCGAAAAACTTTGAATTTTCGGTATGTTTGTCAATGACAACCTACGTTGGAATGACCACATATGTATTTAATGTCGCCAAAAATGCTGCGAAATGTCTAGATTTCCTCGAATCTGCCCTTAATATTGTATATAAGGCATTCATCCACCCAAAATTGGAGTACCAATACCAATATCTGGTCAGGTGACCCTAAAACATCTCTACCACCTACTAGACAGGATTCATAGATGATGCTAATACCACTCAGTCAATAGACACCCTCAAACACCGACGTAAGGTCTGCTGCTTCACTTTGTTCTATCGCTATTTTCACTACCAGTGCTCCAAGGAAATCACCAACAGCATTCTGCCCCTTCAAATCTTTAACCGTAACATCCATCTTCCTATGAATGCTCATCAGTATACCATCAAACTTACTTTCGGACATACCCTCAAATATTTTAATATTTTGAATCTTCCCTAAGCCGTACAATTTGCTTATGGAATGCCCTGCCGAGCTCTCTATTTCCTAGTCAATATAACTTGAAAATATTTACTAACACCCCCTTAGACCACACTAATTATACAAAAAAAAAATTCTAGAAATATTGTAGCTAGAAAACGTACAGTAGAAACATGGTTCAAAGAAGTAGAAGGTGTACCCACGCTATTTATAGTCAGGCTACAAACTATAGTACAACGTCGAAAGACAGGTAAAATTTAAAATTGCTGATCGGATAAAAATGTCCCAACAAAGAGATGTAAAATGCAAATTTGTCTTTAAACATGTTTTTACAATATTAACAAGAGCCCATCAGCTTTTATATCCGTACTGTGAAATAGGAAATTCCATAATATTGTAAAATGTTTTCCAAAGCTTTGTTGAGCAAATGCTTCATAAGTAAAAAACAGTTTGAGTGTGAAAATAAGTAAAAAACTCATCTACGAGTAATGTGAAGATATCAGCTTCCAGTGACGCAACTGCGCACTTTGTCTGTAACGGTGAACCTAACGTTAATTGGACTGGTCCTAACGTTAATTGGACTGATCCTATCGCCGAGATATGCGAGAAATGAAGTCTGTCTCTGAGTGACACGGACTCAAATATAGTATGTGAAAATACACTAAAAATGTTGGCATATGAGTTCCCTGTGCAACCCTGCAGAGTGGTTGAAATATCAATTGGTGAGAATAAGTCGCTGCAATATGTCAAACTAAGACTGGCGGAAATGATGATTTTCAAGCAAGCTTTGAAGCAAGGTTACGCTAGGGAACGTTCTTTGGGTCATACTAAATCTCTGATAAAGCATCGTTTTAGAAAAGTTTGGAAAACCAAACTAAAACTAGTAGTAACTTCGCATATGCTGCCACTAGTAGAGCACCTGAATTCAATGCAGCTACCAATAACACCAACAGCCACCCAGCACGTAAATAAAGTCCACAAAAGTAGAATGATGGGCCACTCTATCGGAGAGGAGACAATAAACCTAACCGCACACGCAACCCGAAGTATAGTTACAAAGGATAACCCGCCTAAAAGCGCTGCAGGATTACGACGCACTCTATCTGTTGCGCTATTTCCGCTGTACTTAGTCCACCACACTTCAAATGCTTGCCATTTGTTTTTTGCCGTCAATTTTCTCTAATGGTTCCACCACCACATTTCTTTATTTATCTGGAGCGAGCCTTTCAAAATACCGAGCAGAGATATGCACTACTCACACATTTTTCTTCGAAATTATTCCAGATACCTTGTGCGCACAGTTCCTCTTGGTTTATGGCATTTTAGAGCCATTTTCCCAAATTTTGAGCTTATCTCTGTCGTTGTTTGAATTGTGCCAGTATATTTTTCCGTAGGTGGTTCTCTAGTTTTTGAACAGAAAATTCTATCAGCAAACGTCGATGCTGACTTTGTAGTAGTTTGCCCAAGATCACTTTACAATCTGTTCCTCGCCGTTTCCCGTTATTTCAACATACGAGTAGATGATAATCTATCTGGTGTATACCACTACAGAATATATTCAAGTTCAGTTCCGTCTTAATAAATAGTGTGGATAGTTTGGTAAGGCCGTGTGCATGAGTTTAGTATATGATTGTTCTTTCGCAGAGTTTCTCGTTCCAAAACCATTTCCTACATGGCAGTCTTCGGAGTCGTAGTTTGATTATCCGAACGTGTCCCCTTAAACCTGCGTCGATGAAAAGAACTCCCTCCCTTGAAGTTCCCTTAAAAATCGCACCATATTGCGCTAACAATATTCCACGTTTTGTCTTCAAATATCAGTTATATTGCCATTGGTTGGTTATTCATTTTTGTTACGCTTACGTTTTTTTTTATCTAGGAATCCAACAGTCAATATGATAATAACTCCATGCTTTTTTTTTTTTTTGTTCCGCACAATAAATACATTTTATACGCTTTCCTTTGTAAATCCAAGTGACGGGCCCTATTTTCGACATTTCAATACTTGGTGCTTGAACGCATGTTATATCGAATTCACATTGTCATAATATGTTACGTTTTCTAGTTCGAAACTTTTGCCTGTCATCGCAACGACATATAAGCATCATATTGGTCGCCCCCGGAAACTGTCGAGCTCTGACATGAATATTTCTATTCACCCCTGGATCACTCCTCCGCTGTGCAGAAGGAATACCAGACTCATACATCCATAGTCGTATTGTATTTATATGAGTGGCTTAGATATAACGTGAACCAAGTCCATTTGAATTTTTTGAGAAAATATGACTTATTATGATTTATTTAAAATTTTGTAAACCAACATCTTGATTTAAGTAAGACAACAGTAAATTTTATTAATTGGTCAGTTAAATGTGCTGTTAACTAATATAAAGAACAAAAATGAACTTGGTTCACTTTATTTCTGAACCACTCATATGTTACGTTCACTTTCATATTCGACTTTTCATTTGTTCCATCGGTCGACTTTTTTTTTGCCCCATCAGTAGTCTCTAAACGTGACAACCCGATCACGAACTGCTATAGTATTCGGCAGAGGGATATAAATAAATTCATTTGAACACCACTAAGAACGAGAAGGTTGTGTTTTGAAAATGACTTTTGGATGTTCGTTAATTCTTTTCAAAAAAAGGGGCCTGCGCACAAGATATATGGTACGAGTACATATGTACATATGTTTATTGAGAACTTCTAAAGTTGAACAGCTTTTTATACAAATACGTTAATAAAATAATTCATGAATATTTCTAAGTTTTCAATATATAGTATGTTGGTTTGTAAATTTGTTATTATTTGTAATTTTTTTTTTTGGTACGAGTAAGTACCTTTTCCTTGTTTAATGATATTTTGGATATTATGAGGCAGGATTGCACATACTGACTCGTACATTTGAACTTGAATTTGAATTTCACCAGAAAACTTTCTATTTGACGTGCAAGCTATCATTCATCCTTAATCGACAAAAAGTCCACATTTAACTGGGAACGTTTTGACAAAAGTTTTACTGTACGAGCACCTATATAGCTTTACTTTCATCAATTGTGAAGTTACACCAATCATTGTCATTTTAAAATGTTTTCATATTTATTGTAGTCCTTAGTTGTGATCCTTAATGCATTCCTTTTACAAACATTCTTCAGTCATGTGTTATTTAAATATTATATTTTATTTTAAATAAATGTGTACCTTCTTCTGAATTACTATAGAAAGAAAAGGTTTTTACTCAGCATATGAGTTAAGTTCTCTGGCATACAAATACAATTAATAAGTGTGCTAGATGATGTCATCCTTCTTCAAATTTGGCTTAGTATCCTTTAAGAGCTGTGTATAGCTCATATATTGTGTATATTTATAAATGTTCTTGACTGGTGAAATATATAATAATCCATTTTCCATCTAAAAACGGTTAAAACCGGTAGTTTATTTGTTTCGTTTGTATTATATTTAAAGAAATATTTTAAATACTATAATAAAAAATATATACAAATTTTAAGAATTAAAAGAAAAATGGGTTTGCTGAAATGTGTAGTTATAGTGTGCCTAACCTTAATTGGTAAGAATTAGTTAAAACGTAATTGTTTTAAATTTTTATTCATAAGTTGCAAATAAGGACTAAAACTTGAAAAACTTTCAGATTTTAATATTTGTACACAATTTTCAAAGTAAGATATTCATGCAGTAATAGATATTATGTTATAAACAAGTATCTGTCTACAGTTGATACCCAGATGAAATCATTTGGAGTAGTTGTTTAAGCATTTGAAATTAAGATTGAAAAGTTGCAGCAAAAATCGTACGACTGCATGATGTTAGATAACTGAACTGTTCTTATGAAACTAAATTTATTTATTTCTTAATTTGTAAAAGCGAATATATGTATGAAGGCGAAGATTTATCACTGTTTTATCTGTTGAGTAGGTCATAGAGGTCTAGGTTCTACAGTAGAGGGAAAAAAACACACAATTTTGGGATGTTTCCCTAAAACCTTAAGTTGCATTAATGAGTCTACAGTTGAGAATAAAGTGGATCAAGTTGCAGACAGAATCATTTATATCAAGAAAAAAACTAATGATCGGGGAGGTCTCAACATTGTTGAAAGCTCCCTCCATATTAAGAAAAGCATCCACTGTTTACTCCTTGAAAGAAAGTGATTTTTTAATGGCTCGTAAGAAGGGTGTTAAGTGCAGTTTCAACCGATTTTGCATTTTGGTAGGAGTCTTGACGAGACTGCAGTTGATATAAAGATTGGGGATTCTTCTGATGTTTTTTTTAGCAGGAATGATAGCAGACCGATGTGCCTGAGATCCTGCTTTGGGTATAAGAACTACGGTTACCTCAGTCCAGACACAAAAGGGAAATCGAAAAGAGGTTAACAACTAAAGGCCGATTTCCTTCTTATCTACTGTGTCTAAAATTTTTGAAAAAGCTGTAAAAAGTAGGATGTTATACGAAAGGTATACGTTTTTTAAGCCCTTTGAAATTTGGATTTAGGGAGGGGCTATCTACCGAAGATGCTCTTCTAGAGTTTTGCTGTATTATTAATAGGGGTTTGGATGAAAAAAAAACATTGCGCTGGTCTGTTCGTCGATATCACTAAGGCCTTCGATACGGTTAACCACTGCATTCTCCTTCATTCCGTTGGATTCCGTGGTACTAATCACAAATGGTTTGCGTCCTATTTAAAACATAGAACTCAAAAAGTAAAAGTGGGAGACTACCTTAGTGGTACTAGGGTGTTAAACATTGGTGTACCACGAGGGTCTGTCCTTGGTCCTATATTGTTCCTAACGTACATAAACTCCCTGTTTTATCTTCCATTCGAAGGTAAAGTAACAGCTTTTGCAGATCATATCGGATATGCTTCATCTCACCCTCTGAATTTAGGTACTGAGATTAACCACGATGTTCAATTATTGCGAGTTTGGCTTGCCAAGCACAAGCTTATTGTAAGCAATAAAACCGAGTTGATGTATTTTTGCTTGAAAATACAGGATTTTCCTAATCCGGAAATATACTTCTACGCTGGAAATTGCCTACGATTTAAAATGCTCAATTGCACATGTAGTGGGAATGATTCTTTACCGGTTTTCAATGAGGGTTATGCTTGTAATACAAATTGTTTTAAGATAAGGAAAGTTAATAGTTTTAAATACTTGGGTATTTCTTTTGATCAACATATGAGTTGGTCCAAATACATGTCGACAATGAAGCAATATCTGCGCTCTTCTATTCGCATCTTTTATCATCTTAAGAAGATTTGTGATAGTAAAACTTTAAGCACAGCCTACTTTGGAATTTTCCATTCTAAACTCCACTATGGTATAAGTTGCTAAGGGGGTGTCTACCAAGCTAAGCCTCTCCCTCTTGTCGCATTACAAAAGTGTGCTACTCGTACTAGAAAAATCTACGGTGCAAACAGTTTAACTCGCTCTATGCCCCTCTTTAGATCCTTAAATGTTCTTAAATATACTATTTCAAAGTTTCCACGCTATTTTTATAAGAAGTGGCTACATTCAGAGTCCCATTTCTGGCTCCCATACTCTGCGAAGTAATCTGGAAAATTATGTTACTGTTCTACTACTGTATTTTACTTTTCTACTCCACTGTGTCTTGCAAACTGTTTAATACGTTTCCTGCGGCTTTTCGATCTATTATATCCTTATCAATGTTTTTAAAGAAACTCAAACTCTGTCTTCGGGGTTTCGATCACAGTCAAATTGAAGTTTTGCTGGCCTACATTGCTTAGTATTACAATAATTTACTAAATACCCACTTAATGATAGTTTTCCAAAATATTTTCCATCTTTTCTTTTTTCGTTTTGTGTATATAATATGATATTTAGCTAAATTTCAAAAAAATCGTCTAAATAGGTATTGCTAGCCCCACATAATTCTTGAATTTTATTTTAGTACTATTTGAATTGTCAAATAAAAAATGTTACTAACTGCTATTATTATAATTATACCTTAACTTGTAATGATAAATTAAGCAAATTATATTTTGATAATACAAAAAAAAAAACTTATTGTTGTCTGAGATCTAAAAAGACTTTCAAAATATCTCTGTGATTCAAAATGCGATTTTTTTGGATATGATCGACATCAAAATCTTCTAGGAAGAATATAAAAAAAGCGATTTGAATGTGTTTGCTTCATGTATTAAGAGCGTTTAGTTTCGAGCCGAAATACGAGTATAGTATAGCATGACACTTTTCTTACTATTATTATTATTATTATTATTTATTAATTAGCAACTAGTTACAAACTAACAGCTAACTTAAATTAATGAGCCCTAGCTACAATCGACTATCAGCTCTATTGGCTTATACATTTAGTTTACATGATTTAATATAATCTAGTATACGGTTTATATTTTCTGTTGAAATATCACGAAGTATTTCATATGGATTAATGTTTGTTTTGAGGAATTTGTTCAATTAACCTCTTGTTGGGCAGTTAGCTAAGCCAAGAAAGTGGTTGATTTCATATGGTGAGTTGCAGAGAGGGCAGGTCGGAGAGTTTTCCTTTTTTAAAAGGTGCTGGTGGGTCATGCTTGTGTGACCTAGTCTCAAACGGATAAAAGGAGATATGGATGATATTGTTACCGTTTTGTAGTTTGGTGTGGTTCTATTTGTGTTGACTATGGAGTAGTGATGTCTATATGACGTCCATTCGTCAAGTCGTTGTTCTTTTATTTTGCTCACAATGTCTTTAGATATGTCAAACTTATTGAGGTAGTTGAAGAGAACGACAGGGCTGTTTCTGGCGAGATTAGCTGCGGCATCTGCATATTCGTTACCCATAATCCCAACATGGCTGGGAATCCACATAATTTTGAGACGGGTGTGAAGCTTTATAAGAAAATCTCTAGTTCTGTTGATTAGATCAGTGCTGTGGTTGAGGTTCATTATAGCTTTTAATACGGAGAGGATATCTGAGCATATTAAAAATCTTCCTTTTTTTTGAGATGTAGGGTGCTATTTCTAGTATGGCTACTGCTTCGGCTGTGAAGATGGAGGAAAATGGTGGAAGGATGCCTATTTTAATGAGGTTCCCGTTTTCATCTGTGGAGGCAAAAGAGGATCCAGATGTTGTTTTAGAGCCATCAATAAAGATGAGATCCCAGCCATTGTTTTTAGCTTCTGAGGAGACATCAAGAAAGAGTTTTTGAAATAGCCTGTCTGGAGTTGATGCTTTGTCATATGAAGTGAGAGTCATATTCAAAGAGCCATCTTTGATAGACCATGGTGGGAATTTGGGTTTATATTGTTTTTGTCTGCTGGTGGTAATTTGCAACTATTTTGCTGAGCGTAGAGAGCGTGCAATAGCTGAGTCAATTCGTCTGGAGTTATTTTGTTTTACCAGTGATGCAACATCTTTGTCGATTATTGAGTCGTAGGAACAAATTAATTTAACAGACAGTTTGGCGATTGCTTGAGTAAATCGTTCTTCAATACTTGGGAGACCAGCTTCTACTAGGATGTTTTTAATCGGGGTCGTTGAAAAGGCATTGAGACTGCGTCTGATGGCGTGGTGGTGAGGTGGTTTGATGATGTTGAGGGTAGTTTTAGCAGAATTGCCAAATATAGATAAGCCTTAATCTATTTTACTAAGGATTAGTGATTTAGTTAAATTACATAGAGTTGAAATGTGGGTGTTAAACTTTTTTTGGGCTAGATATTTTACGATATTTGTTCTTGTAGCTAGGGCTTTTCTTAATTCTATACAATGATCCTTCCAAGTAAATCTATTATTAAAAATAAGTCCTAATATTGATAAGGATCTAACATTTTCTATAACGTTATTAGATATACTCAATACTAGGCCATTACAGTTTTTTTTACGACACATATGAATGGTTTTACACTTATCAGGTGCTAAAGTAGCTCCCGAAGAGTTAGACCAGTCTTGAATATCTTGGACAACATTATTGAACATGGTTTTAGCAACATTCAAATTATTGTGCTTGCACAAGATGCACAGGTCATCGGCATATATGCAGTGATTCAATTTACGAGTAGGATGTGAGTTGATAATGCGACTTAGGTCATCAAAAGCGATTATAAATAAGACAACTGACAAAGGAGAGCCTTGTGGAATACCGTTGTAGAGTGGGACTGTTGAGGAGAAATAGTTATTGCTCCTTACACTTATTTTCCTATTCGTTAGGAAGGATTTAATGAGATAGAACATTTTGGGTCCAATATTCCAAGATAACAACTTATTGAGGACTAAATGAATCCCTATTTTATCGAAGGCTTTTTCAAAGTCTAAAGAGAGAATGGAGATGTGATTACGACTAGATAAAGCCTTGGAGATGTATTGATCGAGGTGTAATAAAGCATCACTACATCCTTTGTTAGGTCTAAATCCGGCTTGATTAGGGCTTATCAGATTATTTTTCTCGATAAACCGAAGTAAACGTTTGGCGACAATTTTTTCTAGGACTTTGGATAAGCAGGGGATAACGGATATAGGACGAAAAGAGGTTTTTTTTTATAATTTACGCGCGCCTACGGGTTAGACACCCTTTTACTGTTGCCAGGGCGCAGGCGGAAAGGTTGAAACTCAGATGTTTTTGGTTTCGGTATTTGCTCTCCAGGGGGGTGGGAGTCCGAATAGGATGGAGAGTTTTTTTCTTCACTCCGAGTGGAAGGTTATAATTCGCAGTAATTATTTGTGCTTGAAACTCTAGAGTTTATTGAGTTTGAGTTTTTGTTGGGTTTTCGGGTTGGTAGGACAATTGCAATTTTCCATTGTTGAGGGATGATGCCTTTATCAAGGATGTTGTTGTAAAGTTGTATGAGTCTCAATTTAGCAAGATAACAAAGGTTTCTTATCATTGGATATGAAACTCTGTCTCTGGAAGGGGTTTTGCCTTTTAAATTGCCTATAGTCGATCCATATTCCAAAATTTTGATAGGGTTTTCAATGAGCTTCGATGTAGCGGTTGTACAATTGGGATTGACTGTCAGAGATAGGGAGGCTGCTTTGTTCCCATTGAAGTCTATTGGAAAGTTTGCATCCTTTGAGTTATTGGACCAGAAGGAGGCGAAATGATTACAGATAGCTCCTGGGTTGATCAGCAGCCCTTGGGGAGATTCGAGAGAGGTGATTGAAGTGGGAGAAAAGTCTCCAGTAAGGTGCCGTATTTTATTCCAAATGTATTTTACAGAGGAATTGGGGGAGAGGGTAGAAGTAAGTTGCTGTAGAGATTGCATTTTATAGAGTTTTAATTCTCTACGAAATATGGCATTAGCCTTTTTACATGCTATCAGATTATTTGTGTTGGGATATCTTTTAAATTTTTGCCAGGCTGTCATGCTTTCCTTCCTTAAGGAGTTGAGGTTGCTATTCCACCATGGAACCGAGCGCTTTCTTGTAGCGGATGGGTTGTTTTGCGGGATTGTGGTGTTTGCTGCCGAGCGGATCGCTTTCAAGAGTGAGGTGGCCTCTTTGTTAATATTGGGAGAAGAGGGGTAGGACGACAGGTATTCTAGTATGGCCTTGTTGAAGCAAGGCCAGTTAGCTTGGTCGGTTTTATACTTTACGATTCTCGGGGCTACAGCTTCCATTGTGCCAATATTAATAGATGTGATAATAGCGAAATGGTCGCTGTTCCAAAGATGATTAAGAATTTCTCAAGATACTTTTGAAAACAATTCTGGGGAGCAAAGAGTGATATCGACATTCGTGAGCGTATTGTGAGACGAGAAGTGGGTGGGGGAACCGTCATTCAAAACCATCCATTTAGATTCAAGAATTAGGTTTTCTCAGATATCACTTCTAGTGTTCGTTTTATTAGAGCCCCAGAGGATGCTCCAAGCATTGACATCTCCAGCCATCAGAATTGGTGTATGGACTTGATTAAGGACATCTGTTATATCGGCCTTAGTGATTTGTTGTTTGGGTGGAGCGTACAAGCATATAATGGTGAATATGGGAGATAATTGAATTTCGATTGCCAGTGATAAGATGTTAGACCGGATTGGTACCTCCTTATATGGTATAGAATGCTTAACTAGTACACCAATGCCTTGTTTGGCAGTTTTTATATGAGGAAAATTGGAAAAGTGTGGTTTGTATGATTTATGTACCCTTGGAGTGAGGTTAAATGGGCAATGAGTTTCTTGAATACATATCACAGATGGATCTTGTTCCTTTATTAGGACGTTCAATTCATTCAAGTTATTTGAGTAACCTTTCATATTCCATTGTAGAATTTTAAAAGTCTTGGGTACTTGTTGTGTTTTGGATTGAGGTTTTATTGGTCGCAACCTGGTTCGGGTAGCCCGAGAGCAGTGTTGCTTAAGAATATTGGAGGTGGAGAGTGTTTGGTTAGTTGAGTGACTCCGCTGATCGCGGGCCTGGCCGCTAGGGTTCTTGTTAGAACTCAAGCAACTCGACCCCCGATCAGCAGAGTCTAAATTTTTGTTTGATTCTTTAGAATTAAGAGGAGTCATTGTCATCATTATTCAATTCCATGTAATATTGCTTGGAATTTATAAGTGATAGAGTGACTGCAGAAATAGGCAAAATATTAGCCTGTATGGAGGGTTTATTAGTTTGTGTGTGTGCTTGTTTGAGCGGAGATTTGTTTTGTGTGAGGGAGATTCATTCGAGTACTAGTGGAGAGTTTGATGATGTTGTTGGTCGTGAAGAGAGGGAGTGAGACAGGTTTGCGGTTTTGCCAGTTGAGTATTTATTTAACGTTGATGGAGTGTGGGAGGATAGCTGATTGAAATTGTTCACTGAGAGGTTTGGTGTCGTAATGTTAGTTTTGAGTGAAATTGTTTGACTGATTGAGCTATGAGAGATTGCGGGATTGGTAGTAATCTGTTCGTTATTTGGGATTGGGTGGGAAGATTTTACCGAGTCATTTTTAGAAGTGGAGGTGGGGAGAGGGATTGAGTTATGATCGTTGCGTGGATGATTTTTTGGTTGTATATTGGTTTTTAGTGCAGAAGAATAAGAAATATGTGGTGGGTTAGGGTTTTGTTCCCTATATATTTTTTTTGTCTCAAACATGCTGCATTTATTAATTGTTTTTATTTTGAGTGTTTCTTTCGCTTGTATGAAACGTTTGCAAGTTTTTGAAGAGGAGGGGTGTTCCTCTAGACAGTTAGCACATGAAACACGTGAGCATTTGTTCGGAGCATGTGGGGGAAAGTTGCAGTTTTCGCAGGAGGGATTCCCCTTGCATCGTTTAGTCGTGTGACCCAGCAGCTGATAGTTGCGGCAGCGCATTGGGTTTGGGAAATATTCCTGAACCTTGCTGTTATACCAGCCGATGTTAACTGTGGTTGGGGGGCGGAAGAGATCAAAAGTCAGGAGTATTAGACCAGTGGCGCGTTCTTTGCTATCTACAGATTTTTTGAATTTGTATACCTCAGTAATACCTTGGTGTCGCATTTCAGCTACAATTTCCTCTTCGGGCACATTGATGAGGTAGTTGGCGTATACTGTCCCTTTGGATGAATTGAGGTTAGTATGTAAACTCACGGAGATTTGGCAGATGTTAGAGAGTGTTTTTTTGATAGGAAAAGCTCTGCAATTTTTTGCGAATTGACCAAGATTAAAAGATTGCCGTCCCGGAGCTGTGTAATCTGTTCATATGATGTGCTTATACTGTCTATAGCTTTTTTTTAATAAGAAAACACTAAATGATGAGAGGGGTTTTTCTGGATTTGTCGAAGATATGATGATGAATTTAGGATTAATTGAACTACTGTTGTTGGGGACAATATCACTGAATTCAATTGACGGGGAAATGGGCTTTTTTCTTTTTTTTGTTTTTGGGTTCAAGAGGGGGGTCAATATTAAGCGCACTATACCGATTTCCCGACAGGGCGTGTGGCCTAGTGGCCATTATATAGAGTACTTGCTCTATTCACTTGTTTTTTGAACACACACCACTTTAGAAAGCAAAAATTCCTGGAAGGAAAATAACTGAATATTGAGAATATTAGGAAAATCACCGATAAGAAACAAGAGCGATTTGCAGATTAGTTGTTAATCGATGTTGTCGGCTTGAGAGCTAGCCGGAGACTGCTTTTCTTACTAATATTAACATATTCGTTTATACAAGATTTATGCATTATGTTGCAGATATTGGCGCTTTTGATGGGTAGCTGGTATTCTACTATATTGGAGATGTAAAAAATATGGCAACTTAGGGTTTTAAACAGTTCATTATCCTGTTTTGTCATTCAGTCATCTTTATTTTGGTATACGACTCTTCTTTTGTCTATATAAGAGTAACGGGTCTTATCCATTACCGCTTTGATAGAAAAGGATAGGAATTGTGATTCTTAACATAGAATTTACTGAAATCATTTACGCCATCGTTGGCTTAATGCACCCTTTGGAACCCTTAGGGGCACCCTTTGTTTGGGTGTTAGCAGTAGAAGATGACTGCCAGAGGCTTTGTGCCTAACATATAACCTTAAGGTAACATGCACCGCGCTAAATTATGTTGCTACACCTCAATTAATAAATTATACGGAAAAAGCAGAACAAACTAGTCTAAATAATTGAGTATTTTAACTATGGGTTATTCGTAAATTTGAGGAAGATGTTAACCGAAAAAATGTTTCTTTTAAATTAGTCAAAATCTTCAAAGAAATTACGTCAATCTATTTCAATATAGTTGTATAGTTTCGTGGGAACTTACAAAATAATGAAACAATACCAGGAAAAGGAAACTCCAACAAATCACAGTCATGGCATCTGTGACGAATTTCTCCTAACTTACTTATTAGTCATATGGCAGACTGTATATTGTTACTAAGGTACTTCCACATTTCTCTTTACAGTTTTTCCTGCTGTATTATCTTTGAGGTACTCATATTTTAGAAAATAACCCAATGATTCTGTGTAGTTTTAAATTGAACAGTTTTGGCTTCATTTATATTTGCATGGTATAGACGGGAAACACGAGATGGATTCTTTTTCTGGGGAAGCATACAAAAAGGAGTTCTATCGTCATTGCAGATACAGAGTCAAAAAACAATCAGCGCGCAAGGTCATCAAAGATCGCTTGTTTTTAAACGAAAGAACGGATTTGAGAGTAAGAGACCAGCCCGCTATTTGGATACCAAAGGTAAGGAGATGCATCAGTGCATTTGCAGGAGAGTCAGGCACGCTAGGGGAAGCCCCCTTGTAACAGAAACAGAGGGCTTTGGTAAAAGCAACAGTGACATATTTTCATGAAATCTTGATGCACTAAATAACAGACGTATAGGATATAATTGGTTTTATCGTAGCCGTGTAAATACAAAGGATCCTCTTCGGTGACAAGCCCCATATCTTGTCGAAAGCTCCATGCTATGTCTACAAGAAACGCAGCAGCGCTATCGAGATTTTTGGCATGATATATGTAGGCAGCAGAACCATAAAGGCTCCGTTTTCCATAACATACTTTTGTCCTTGAATGTAAATATTCTTTTAATTTGGTAGTTAGTTGCTTGCACTCAGCGACGTTCATACTGTCATCATTTCCAGCGTCGGAGAGATAAAAACGGCGGTAAACCGGGGTCGTCTCCTTTCACTTTTTTTTTTTTTGATGTGGATTTTCTCGTGACATCCGAATTCCATTCTCTCGAACTGCAACCTTTGTTAGTTGCAAGTTTTTGGTTTCAGCGGATGTCACCCCCATCGATATTTTCCTCTTCTCTGTCGGCACTGGAGGTGTGACATAACCAACTGAAGTATAATCCTGTTGGGTCACCTCCATACCAAACCATTTAATGTCTATTCTCAACTGAGTTCTATCTCGGCTATGGCGACTTCAATATTCGTTTTTAACATAGCCCCAAAGTAAAAAGTCTATCGGTTTTAAGTCGAATGATCTTAACGGCAATGGATGTCTCCGAAACGCTAGGAAACATAGTGCGCAATAACTCGATTGTTTCACAACTTATATGGCACCTAGCACCATCCTGTTGAAAGTAGAGGTCGTCCGTATCCATATCCTTGAGCTCTGGCCACAAATAATTTAATTGTTTATCATGTTCCGGTAGCGCGCTCCATTGGCTGTAATGACTTTTCCGGCCTTATTTTCGAAAAAGTACCGCGCTATGGCACTTCCAGTCCAAAACTCGTACCAAACAGTTAGTCGTTCTGGGTTGATTTTCGGTGGATTTTTGAATTTGGATTACTCTTCCATTGGTAACTTCCTCAAATTTTAAATCCTACACTTCTTGAAATACTCTTTTCAACTTATTCGTATACATATGTATGTATATGTAAGACCACAAGTTTTATTTTTATAATACTATAGTTTCCTTATTTTAATGGCTCAATATATTCAGTCTAGTAAATGGTTTAATGTCCTTATTTTGTTAATCGTTCTAGCATCAATATTGGGATATGATCTTAACAACATATTGACGCTTTCATTATCATCCACTGAGGTTAGTCAATTTGTGGATTCTTCTTTGATTGTGTTCTGTAAATCAAAGAACAGGGATGTCGATATCCAATGGTATAGCCCCATGGGAATAATGGTACAGAATGTAAAAGGACGAGTGCACGTTGAAGGAAGACCTGGTAAGGAAAAATATTTATCATATCATACGAGTATATACAATACCTACTGAATGATCAATTATCCATTTAATTTATTTATAAAGAATTACATTAAATTATGCTTTGCCTTACAAGATTTCATTAGAAGTATGCCTGACGAATATGATTGGAATCCCAGTACCGCTTTATCAATCCCCAAGAAAGAATACTTTCTTAACTTCGCCATCTATAAAGGCACCAACATCCTTTATATCGCATACAAGATCTCGTTCGAATTCATAGAATTCCATTTATTAATGATCTGATTGGCTTCTATCGGCGAGGTCTTATGATAGACAGAACCTTGTCAAAGCTCGTCACATTGTGTAGAATTACGTTGGAAAACGCTCGCTGGTAGCAATCTCACCATGAGCTTTCATGTCAAAACAGGAAAACTGTGCAAAACTGGCAAGCCACTATCAGAGGGAAAATTTCCCAAATGATTTTGCAACTACATATACAATACTTGCATACGAGTGTGCTGATGACATTGACATCAATGGAGAAACGCAGTGATATTTAACTTGTACGTTTGCAACTATTGAAATAGAAACGTTAGTAATGGATAAAGCTGTGAACGATGGTAAAACCAAGTACATGCGGTCAACAGAAAAGGAATGCACAACATCAGCGGATTAGAAAGAACGCAAAATTTGACAGTCATAACTTGAGCCCTAAGCTCAAGTCTCTCTATTTTCGGATATTTTCTCTAATAATAACATCAGAAACTAGAAACTTTTCAATTTCGGTTTCTTTTGTCTGAACGCATTTTTGAGTATTAAGGTATTGACAAGAAACGCAAAGGAATTTTTATCCTGTCTAAATCTCATCATTCCCATCCTGCTATAAGGCGTAAAAGCATGTTTGTTTCCTAAGACGAATCAAGATACTCTTGATCGTTTTGAACGCAAAGTTCAAGATTTTGGCATGCTTTGTAGTAGAATGGAGTAGGAGAATTAAAATCAGACTGAAAAAGCTGTACGAAAACTCGACAGGATTAAAAACGTGCGCATTAGTCTCTTGAAATGGCAAGAAAACTGATTGCGAATCATCGTTTTCAATTTGGAAAGACAAAACTTTTGATCTCGTCTTAAGTGGCGCTGCCATTTTTAAGGGTGCTGTGGGCTTTTTTTGAATACGCAAAAGATAAGGGTCATGTCTAACCCCGGAGTGTAGCCTCATCTGCGGGTATATAATGAAGTGAGTAACAAGTGAGTAACAACATGGTGCCACATTTTCCATTGGTAACTTGCTTTTCTGGTTGATTTGATTAAATTGTGTGGCCTTTTTCGCAACGAAAGTGTCATAGCGCCGTAATGTGTGGCTTATTTGGTTCCAATTTCTTTGCTGTATGGCCATGCCTGTTGGTTAAAGTAACATTCTAGTAAGGATATGAATATGTGTTAAGAAGACGTCTAATTTACAAAAGTTTGAAGTTTGGGAGCAGTGATAGCTGTCCATGTACTATACTTGTACATAAATACTGCCTAGGTTACCCTACAGTTCGGGGTGAACTTGAACCTCAACTAACAACCCTCTTCAGTTAGTCCGGTATTTAGCTAACTGCTGGCGATATCTTCATCCGCTTTCGATAAAGTCCTTGCTTCAGCGCCATAAAGTAAAACTGGGATGATCAAGGTCATACATAGACTCTCCTAAGTTTTTCTGGATAAGGCAGTAGTACGGCCTTCTCAGCTCAGAGAAACAGCTATTGGCAAGAGTGATTCTTCGTTTAATATTTACTGAGGTGTTGTTGGCAGAATTTATTACAAGTAGACAAAGTAATTTGCTCTCTCGAAACTAAAACTGCGAATTGTGACGTTCCATCCAATGCGTCGATGTTGTGTGCCCCTTCTTGTTGCTAGCATATACTTGTTTTACCCTCATTTACCGCTAAACCCATTTTGGCAGCTTCCGTTTCAATAGTAGTAACATCGGCATCGGTGACAGCCCGCTGAGTTCTCCCAATTATGTGGATATCATCGGCGTAGATGCATCCCTAGTAGTTGCACAGACTTTTGAAAAATTGTGCCTCCATTGTTCGCTTCTGAGTTTCGCACAATTCTTAAAGTATGATGTTAAAAAAGTCACATGACAGCGCATGTTGTGTATGTTAACGATGGCACCACTAAAGTTCATCTTAGTGATTAAGAGAAAAGTAACCAAAAGAATAAAGATTTAGTTATACTTCTCTGACCCCCTTGTCTGAAACCTTTTTTGACATCAAAAGTCTTTCTCAAGTCGCTATCGCCCCTGACGGAGCAGCGAACGTTATCCAACGTCATTCTGCAGAGATTAGACATGTCTCTATATAGCTCGTCTCTATAAATGCTCTCATATGTAGCCTTAAAACCGATAAAAAGATGATGGGTATCGATTTGGACTTCTTGAGATTTTTCCAGGATCTGCCAGAGTGTGAAGATTCGGTTGATTGTGTACTTTTCAGTACAGACGGATTTCAGACGTTTACACAATATGGCAGATAAGATCTTGAATACAATGTTGAGGAGACTTATACCTCTATAGTTGGCGCAGTTTTCATCTCCACAGTCTTCTATACGGGTTTGTTTGCTCTGCGACGTTCTTTTTACCTGTTGGCACAACTTCCATATATTATTCCTGGAGTACAACCTCTCAATATTCTCGATCGCGCGCTTCTCTTGCTCTTTTTTCTTCTTATGGAGAGGTCAATGTTTTACCCGTCTCTTCTGCTCGTACAGAGCAGTTTTCATCCTTCGTTGCAGCGTCGCATTTTAGCTGCATGTGCCTCCCGCAATTCTTTATCAAACCAGGGATATCTTGGTGGTAGTCGGGTGAAACCCAGCAGATCAGTTGCGTCGTTGCCATTGGTCTTCGGTACGTGAAGCTGGCGGTATTGTTGAGAGATTTCGGGATACGCGTTCGGCGAAGATTCTGCAGCTTCTCTACGTTATATCTTCTCACAGTAGTTCTTCTTCGCTGTGGTGCTTGGAAAATCCGCATTCGAACCTTGGTTGCAACAATGTGGTCCTGTTGCAACGAGGACATGGAAGCATGCCTTACGTCTATCACAAAATGATCAATTTGATTTAGCGTTTGATGTGGAGACCACCATGTTTCCTTATGTACATTGAGATGAGAAAACCATGTGATTGATATAGTTATATTTTATCCCGACGCAAAGTCAATTAGCCTAAGTCTGTTGCCAGAGGTGGTGTCGTGTAAGCTATGCTTACAAACTGTCCTACCAAAGATGTCTTCCTTCCCTATCCTGGCATGAAAATCGCCTAGTACGATTTTAACGTCATACTTCGGACATTGCTCATATGCCTTGTCGAGGAGCTCGTAGAACCATTATTTGGGCGCGTTGTCCTTGACTTCCGAACGGGCACGAGCGCATATTAGGCTTATGCTAGCGAATTTAGTCTTGATGCGGATTATCATAAGACGCTCCCTAACGTGTCGGAGGCTCAAGACTTTTTCCCTAAGTCTGCCGCATGTGGCAAATCTCGAATAAGCGCTACTTCTTTTCCCTATAGCTATCATCGTAATACCGGATGGTTTAAATACAAGTTCTCTTTCCCGCTCAATTTACGCTTGAACAACGTTGGAAAATATTGCAAACTTATTTCAAAAGTGAGCGCTGTTTTGTCCAAACAGTACCTTTATTAAAAATAAGTTTTGACGAAATGAAGCGCCCATCGCTCCTGTTGTACAAAAAATTCGTGAAACCGGTTCGGTTGCGGGCTACACTCACGGTCATTACCGTTGTACGGTAAGTACCGACGATAATGCGGCTATTATGGCTAAGAGTGTTCGACTCAATCCAAGAACGTCGACTTGCCAACGACCTCAATAACTCAAAATTTAACGCACCAGCCTGATGAGAATTTTGGACAAATATTGACTCATCAATTGAAGGCAAACGACCATCCGCTTCGTTATCGCTTCTCAGTTTGGACCTTACAGTAGCTCAAATTGGACGTCGAATTTGACGAAAATGTCATATTTTCTGACGAGGCGCATTATCATCTTGGCGGCTCAGTTAAAAAATGAAATTGCCGCTTTTTGGGGACTTTCCGCCCGCACGTCATTGTCGAGATGCATCTGAAGGGAGTGACAGATTAGTGCGGATTTTGGAGTGGTGACATTATTGGCCCATTTTATTTCAAAAATGCTGCTGGAAACCTCATTTCGGTCAACGGTGAGCGCTATAACGCCATGATTGCCGAATTTTTGTGAGCCGAAATTGAAGATATGGATTTAATGGATAATCGTGCTATCAGCTGCCTTGGCGATATCAATTACATAGGTGCCTTGGAACTGTGATTTGACCCCGTTATACTTCTTTTTGTAGGGTGCCCTTAAAAATCCAGTTTATCCATGTTTATCCAGAAACGATTCAAGTTCTTAAAGAGAATATCATCTAAGCTATTCGTGAGATAGAGCGAGAAACAGTCAACAAGGTCTTGGAAAATTTGGCTGACATGATGCGCTACTGCGATGCCAGCTGAGCTAGCCACATGAATGAGATCGTATTCCATAACTAATGGGAATGTTTACTCTTTCTAATAAAGCCATAAGATACCGACAATAATTGAACTTTTTATTATTATTTCATTTTTAAAAAGAAACTTTTATTTGGACCACTCTATATATACTCGTATGTATATGGATGGCGGTGATATCTCTGATATCTGCGTGATAACAGTCAAGGGCCTCTGCTGATTGTTTTGCTCCACGTTTTACGAGCAAATTCAAGAGTCGTTGTCCTTTAAACGTTTGCTGGGGTCGTGAACAGTGAGTCCATTTTTTTCTAGGTCTTCAGTTGGTTCGTCACATCTTTTTAATCTTTTTAATCTCGGACCATGCTTTCTTGATAATGGAAGTTGGCAACCTTCTCAACACTTTTGCCCAACAGTGTTTCGTTGACCATTATAATAAAAAGAAAGTGTAGGCTTAGCTTATTTAAGTTTGAGAGCTGTGGATTGGTTACCAGATGGCTTGGCACCTTGGTCCCTGAGTTGGAAAAAAAAAACTTTTTCGGCAAAGGAAAATTTCTACTTCTAGTAACTTGGCAGCAACCACAATTGTAATATCATTAGCAAAGTTAATAATTTCCTGTATTAGCGGAGTGGGCGATATGACAAGGTTTCCGTCGCGGGCTTGATTCTTTTTACCAACAGCACCAGCCCCAAACATTGTACAAAGTAATGTTATAATTTAAATTGGCTGTTATTTTGTTAGAAATGGAAAAAATTAAGATCTGTTTCCACAAAAAGTTTATCTGAAGGTGTAAAATTTATGATATTAAGTTTAAAAAAATTATATCAGTCAAATGACCACCTGCTGAGTTATTGCACATTTGTGCTAGTTCTACGGCATTTTTGTTGCTCACAAACATCTGGCTCTAGATTGGTGATTTCTTCTTCAATGTTGGCTTTCAAAGCATGTGATTTGTTGTGGTATACGCGAGATTTTAAAAAGCCCCAAAGGATCTGTCGATCTGGCCGGCCAGTTTAAATTGCCAAAACGGGATATTACATGGCCTGGAAATTTGTGATTCAAAAGCTCCATCGTTGCCCTAGCTGTGGGAGGGATTGCTTCATCTTGCTGGAACCAACAATGCTCGAGAGCCAATTTAGCAACTTGCGGCAAAAAAAAACTTGTATGACATCTGTACCAGTTACGATTACGGTGGTGCCGTCGGCGTCCTCAGAAAAATAAGGGCCAATCACTCTTTCACTGCAAATGCCGCATCAAACAGTCACTTTGAGGAGATGCAATGGCCCTTCGTGTATTTCATGTGTATTCTCCGTGCTTAATTGTTCGCGCACATGGTGCACGACGACGAAATTCACGATACATTAAAACAATTTCATCGTTGGAAACAAATCTCTTTCTGACGGACCCAGTGTTGGAAACAGTAGATAGTCAGGGGTCTAATCCAACCTCAGATGAGGAAGTAATTCGTAGCCTACTTAACTGATGAAATTTCACCATTGCGACTATGAAATGTGCACCAGTGCAGTTTCTTTTTGGAAGATCGCTTTTTTCTTTGCCAAATGCTGTCGTTTTCCCGACAAATTGTCTTTGAACTGTTCCAAAGGTTGGCATAATGTTCCCCGTTTTTCGTTTATAAAGAAAAGAGATGTTGAATATGCCACTTCAGTCCCAAAAACCTGTCGTCATGACCTTGTTGGCTATGACAGACCCGCCGTAGCCGATTTACAATTACAAATTCACCGTTTCGACTGCTACTTCATCTCTGATGGCAAACAACTAGCAAATGGTTTGAATCTTCAGCTCGGTTCTTTCTCAAAATTTTGTTAGCCCATTAAATCGGTATTTATTATTTAATGTGTTAATAATAAATGGAGCAATATTTCAAATATAAGAGTATGTATATTCAAGGACAATATTTATTATCATATGCTGTCTTACAATTAATTCGTTCAGTCTTTTCTTTTCTAAACCTTTAGCTTGCTTTGCATACAATAATTCGGCATCTTTTTTTATAGATCAGTTGGCACTTGTTTTTGAGCATATTGCGTTGATTGATAAAGGACAGTGGACCTGTCAAGCAACCTTAAATGATAATGATTTCCGAAGATCCTTTGACTTATTTGTAAACCGTAAGCATTATTTCGTTCTTATAAGATTGCGAAAACAAAAAATATCTGAATTTCTGCTTTAAACTATGTTTTTGATTTAGAGCAGATAATCTTTGATGACTTCGCACGAATACAATCTGTTGAAGGAAACAGAGATGCTACAATTTTTTGCAGGACTCACGGTGATCCAAAACCCACAATAACGTGGTACAGAAACGGGGATTTAATAAAATGTATGTTGCTTGTATTTATTGAGTGTTTATTCCATGAGTAATGTGTGAACAGTTAAGCGACACAAAATCGACCCATGTACTCGTATGTAATCACATATTTTCGAAACAAGTTACTCATGGAATAACCGATAAATTGAAAAACATCACTCTTAACTAATAAAAAGTATATTTCGTTTTTACAGTTCCAAATTCTAAATTTAAACAATTATCTGATGGTATTTTTATAAGAGCCGTAACGAAAGCTGACACTGGTGAATACACGTGTCGGGCTTTTCAAATATCTGAAAAGTTTTCAGATGTCCAAGAAAAGACAATTGAATTACGAATACAATGTACATAAGTTATCTTTTATAAAGACTTGAATAATTCAATCATCACTAAATATTCTTCTTTCAGATGAACCTCTTTGGATGCGAAACGAAACCACAAGAGAGTACTACACTCATATAGGCGGTTTCATAAGCATGTCCTGTGATGTATTGGCTGAGCCAGAGCCATATTTTACATGGTATTTTAACAATGAAACGATAAGGAATCATAATAATTCGGATTATAGAATTTTTCGAGATGTATACAGTTCAGTATTACAAATAAATGTTCAAAATGAAACGCAATTCGGGGAATACAAATGCAAGGCTTCAAATTTATTAGGTTCACTAGAGCGGGAATTTATATTATTAGAAAACAGTGCTAAAACACTATTTCAGATTATAACATCAGTTATCAATTATTCGCTAATATTATCAATTGTTTTGTTTTTTTAGCTAATAGAATGACTTTTATGTGATATTTTTGAACTGTGACTTAAAATAACTACTTTTTCTTTAGCTAATGTTATGTATGTTTATAATATAATAATTGAGCTTTAATTACTTTTAATAAAACATCTAGTGTGTTGAATTTGCAAGGAATTTCAATGGAAATATTGTATTGTACATAAACAAAATGCTATTTTCAATCGCGATTTTAGTTTTAAGATTAAACTTATCGTTGTAACATTTTTTTAGTGTTTTTTTTTTTTGTTTTGTTTTTTCTGTGGGGGAGCTAAAAACATAATACATATTCACATTGCAGGCCACGTCATTCAAATGTGAAAGGCAACCTTATTTCCGTGACGGCTACATGCCATTATAAGGCATTAAAAAATTAATGATACTAGGAACAAACGGAATAGGAGTTGGCACGAGTACTTTGGCGCCAAGAATTGATAACGGTATTTTGTAGAGAAGTTAAAAACTAACATTTTTTACTATGGGAGGGGGGTCCATCTCGTCCCGTTTAGGAGTTATGGGCAATTTAAAAACAAATGACTTAAGATCGGAAAAAAATTATTAAAAAACAACGGTAACACTTACAATAAAATACTATACAGAATATGAAAGCCCGAAACTTCTTTAATATAAAATTTACATCAAAGTATTCGTGTCAATAGTTTTTGAATAATTCAAACTCAAATTCTTGGTAAAAATTAAAACAAAAATTGTTAAATAATATGCCAAATTGGTTTTTTGTATTCAATTCGCGTATTAATTCTGAATCGAACACCGCATGGCTATATTTCCTCTAGTTTTTGAGCAAATTGAAATTGAAATTACTACTTTAGTTTTGTTTTCTTGGCATTTATGTACGTAGTCTTCCTTTGAATAAGTTAATGAGTATTATTTAAACATCTCGCAGACGCCTATATCAATCTTAATTAAGAGTACACGGGTGACCCGCTTCGTGGGATTAAGGGTTTTCAACTCTCTTTCCGCAGGCGGCAGATCCCGCTCACGCAACTTCCTTGCTCCGCTCGGAGTATGTGCTTTTCGTCAGGCAGGCGCCTATGTCATCAATACCCTTCATCCACAGTACTCATCACAAAATTACAAAGTTCCCATTAATAACAAAGTTTCACTAATTCGCATTATAGAAAATTCACATGTTCCAATGTTGCAGTAAATTATTTACTTTGCGAAATATCTGTTTGTACGTATGTAATATGTAATGCACTTGATAGTAATGCAAAAATATAACAAAACAAACATTTGGCTTTTATACCGTTATTTCTTTTTGTGATAAGGCGTGTAGTTATTGATATTCACAAAGATCACTCTGTGTTCAACCGTAGTGCGAATCATAGTGATATTTTTTGTGAATAAGCAATGACGGCTAAGCATCCCCTAATCCATCCTAAACTAAATAACTTCTCAGTGTTTTGTTTTTTCGGAGATTTGGTGTCGACCAACGAAAGAAGCATTGAATCATTAGAAGAATTTGGTTTAATTCCCACTAAAACATCCATTCCTCCACTGTGTTGCAACTTACCTATGAAGGTAGAAAAGTGTAGAAATGTAAAGTTCGGTTGGATGTGGCGATGCTCAAAGAAAAGCTCTAAAAAAAAAGGTGACAAAAATTGTAGAAATACAATCAACCCATCTATCGGTACATTTTTCCATGGACTTCAATGTCGGCTAGAGATTCGCGAGGTGCTTGCAATAATTATCGCTTTTGTTATCAAAATGCCTATGAACACGGTTTTTCAGGTAAATTAATTAAACCTTAAGCTACAACCTAAGGATTTTTTAAAAATATTACTACATGTACATATGCCATTATTTTAAAATTAGCATATAATCGCTTGGCGCCATCACGACAATAAAAGTGAGCTTAATAAATCTACTATAATAGATTACTATAACTACTCGTATTTTCGTGAAATAGCCGAAATAATAGCATCTCACGTCGATGTTAACATTGGCGGCGAAGGAAAAACTGTACAAATCGACGAGACCTTTCTTACAAAAAGGAAATACCACAGAGGCCGTGTAAGCGAACAAATGAAAATCGTAGTGTTGGGGTTATTTTGTAAAGAAGATAAGGTCGGACGCTTCTTTAAAGTGAACTCCAAAAGTAAAGAAGACTTGTGGCCTTACATACATAAATACGTTAACACCAACAGCAGTCGTATTTGTACCGACAGCGCACGCCAATACATAGGTATTGAGAAAATGTTCCCTACTTCTACGACTCATGAAATTACACAGCAAAGGCGAATATGTTGACAAGACCGATGCAACCAATACTATAAATGATCTTGAGAATCAGAACAAGCTTCTGAAAAAATCAATTTTATGCCGCAATACAACGCAGCAGCTTCACCAATATATGGCACTTTTCTTTTACCGGAAATACTGCCTTAAAATACTGGAAATACTTCATCGACGAAACTTACATACCTTTTTAATATGTACTCGTACATTGAACATTTAATTGACTACTCTTAACTAACACCTAACTTACTCACAAACTTACTGACTGGGACGCGGAATGCAATGCAAATCTACCTCCTATACCAAAAAAAAAAACGTCTTATAAAAAAAGTTTCAGTAATTTTCAATTTTCCCAAAAACTAGAAGATATAAAGCCATGCGGTTTTTTGTGTTCGATTCAGAATTGGTATGCGCATTAATACAAAAAACCAATTGGGCACATTATCTCTCAATTTTGAATAATATTGATTTAAAAAAAAAATTTCATTTTTTACCAAAAATTTAAGTTTGAATGCGATTTATTCAAAAACTATTCACACGAATAATTTGATGTAAATTTTATATTAAAGAGCAAATTTTAGGCTTTCAAATCCTGTATAGTACTTTATTGTAGGTGTTGCCGTTGTTTTTTAATAATTACTTTCCCATTTTAAGTCATTTTTTTTATAAAATTGACCCTAACTCTTAAACGGTTTGAGATCGACCCCCCTCCCATAGTAAAAAATAAATTATTGGCGATAAAGTTATAGTACTCTCCCCTAGGAGTTTAATGGCCTGGTCTCTGGTGATCATTAGAGTACATTTAGTTCAGTCAAATCTTGCAGTTATTGAAGAATATATTGTTTATACAGCAATTGATGAAGACACATTCGTGGCTATCCAAGACAATCACTGCAGAACGTATGTATATATCACTTCTGAATAAGTACTCTAGTAAATAACGGATTTTTTTTTATAAAGTTCTTGCCTTCGGAAGGAACTAATCCGGAAAGTTGTTGTGTCTTTCCTAATGATCTATCCAAATATGTGATATTTTTTTGATTATTACATGCTTATGCAATGCAATTCCTAAAACCAGTCCTACATGTGTACGTCAATCTTACTATACCAGTTTAATTTGAATTTCCATATCAATCAATATATTTATGCAGTTAAAGTTTCCATGTGAAATCTTGATATGTAAACGGAAGTGGATTAAAAACGTATACATATATGTATGTATTTTGTTACAATTACAGTACTGTGCAAAACCTAAACAACCATCTGGAGTCAGCACTTTATATTAAATATTTTCAATTTTCTACCCCCCAAATAAAAATAAATGGATATATAATTCATCAAAAATCTTTAGTTTAAAAGAAGAAGAGAAACTTTGTTGCAACATTATTAAAAAATATCAACAATGCGACTAATTCAAAAGAAAACTGATCAAAGACAATCACTCAAGATCAAAGACGAAGAGCTTACAACATTTCATGTGTAACGTAATTGTAAAAGCACTGTTAGCTATTTTTTTTTTTTACAGTGGGTTACAAAGTTGCTTAGGTTTTGCACAGCTCAATTTGGCTACTTTGTTGGGTTTTACGTTTTTTTTTTAAATCTGAAGTATTATTTCTTTTATAAAAAGTTGTGAATTTAAAAATACACTCTATTACACATCATTACATATCCATTTCTTTTTATTTGGTGGGGTAGAAAGTTGAAAAGATTTACTATGAAGTGCTGACTCCTGAGGGTTGCTTAGGTTTTGCTCAGTACTGTATCTAACTGTTGTATAGCTTTGTATATAACGCAATATATGATATTGTTTGATAATCTGGCATTCAAAACATAAGTTTGTCTGGACACTTACAATTCAAGAATGACACAAACGCTCATCACATCAATTTGTAAAAACAAAGCGGAAAAAATATACCCTACTTTCTGTGATGGGGAAGCACATAAACAAACGCGTAACTTAGCAGCATTAAGAGCTTTGTTCGAGCATAACAAAAATTGTCAGGTTTCAACTAATAGCTATATTCATTCTGACTTTTCTACAATCACGAAACTGGCAGGTTATAGGTATTGTGCTAGTCAGATTGCACTATCTAAAGTGAGCCAAGAACTCTAATCAACTTTCTATACTGCTCTCTCCCACTCACTCCTCCACGTTTACTTGGACTAAGGTATTATATGACTCATGCCAACAAACAACGTGGCAGATAGTCCATCTAACGAGCTCAGTCGTTAACGATGTATTTGGATATCCTGCACACATCGAATTATTTAGCCTTAACTGCACATACAGAATTGATCTCTGTGTAGGTTCACCATCCCCTCCTCGGTACCATAGTACCTATATTTATGCTTGATACAGAATCAAAGCCTTCAGAGAGCTCCGCCTTCGCGGTTGTTTAGCCATCATCTTCTCTAGAGCCAGCTGTTAGGTGTTTAGACACCAGATTCACCAACTCATAATTGAAAACTACGAAACCATATTCTTCGGAGGTAAAAATAAATAGAAGTAAAGCGACCATACAATACCTTTTCTCAGTATCCTATAAGAAGTTTCGCAAAGAATTCAAAGCTGAACTGAAAAACACTCAAAATAAATTTTTAGGCATTGTAAGAATACGGTGGGTAAAAGTTTCGAATTAGAAAACCATTATAACCATTAATCGATGTAATGTGAGTTCAAAAACCCAAGTGACTAAATGTCGGAACTAGGCCCGCTACTTTACGGGATAAAACAAAATAAGAACCTTACTTATTTATTTAAAATCGCACTACTTGCGTACGCCACCTGAGTCGCGGTCTTCCTCCCATGTGCTGTCCCTCTGGGATGGATTCGAAAATTTTTCGGGCTGGAGCATTGGTCGTTAGATCTTCATTCTTCTGGATAAGTCGACTTCGTTGTACAACCCGCACAGCTCATCGTTGTATCATTTCCTCCATTCAGCGTTTATGCAGGTGGGACCGAAGTCAAATAAATTGAAAATCACATAAAGTTCATGCCTCTGCGCCATAGGAGATGACTTTGATTATTAAGGTCATATAGAGGATCACTTTCACATTCTTCGATAGAAGGCTTTGCTAGTCAGCCCAAAGAAGCAGCGATTGGCAAGAGTTATTCTTCGTTTGATCTCAGCGTTGGGTTACTTTCTGTCCGAGACTTCGGTGTTGCGTGTTCTTTCTTGTTGACAACACATACTTGATCAAGACCGCTCATTGACTGTTAATACTCAATACTCGCGAAAGCGCCACTGACATCACCTTACTTTCTTCCGATTATGTCAATATAATCGGCGTATGAGCGTGAGTTTTGCAATGTTCTTTCAAGAATGATGTTAAAAAAATCGCTTGACAGCGCCTCGCCTTGTCTAGATCCTTTTTTGACATTGAAGATCTCGGTGATTTATTTACCGACCTTGATGGAGCAACGTGCATTCTCCATCGTCATCCTGCATAAACTAGACATTGCTCTGTATAGCTCATCTCTATAAACGTCCTTGAAATCGATGACGGTTTTTTCCAAGATCTGCAGTAGTGTGAATACTTTCCTGGCCTAAAGCCACACTGATATGGACCAATCAGGTTGTTGACGAACGGCTTCAGGCATTCACACAATAGAGCAGATATAGGATCTTGTCGTCGATTTTAAAAAAAACTGATAGCTCTGTAGTTGGCACAATTCAGAAAGTCTCCTATCTTGAAGATCGGTCAAACAATGCTGAGGTTCCATTCATCGGGCATACTTTCGTCTGACCATATTTTACTTGATACTTACCAAGTCATCGTCTGCCGCTTTGATGAGCTCGGCAGTCAGACCATCCGTACCAACAACTTTGTTGGACTTAAGCTTAGATATGGTTATCTTCGAGTGGACGGAATCGTTCGTATACATCGTCCAGGTTGGAAGGTTCACTTTGCTGACAGCGGTATTTGGTGCGTCATCGCCTTTATACCGTCTACAGAAAAGCTTTTTTCCAAATCCTCAGACTGCGACTCTACTACTTCATACATGCTTGTACATGCTTCGGTTCGGTGTTTGTGTCCGTTGTATGTTATTGTTACCTTTTGGTAAAACTTCCGAATCTCATTCCTGGAGCAGCATCTCTCAATTTCCTGGACAGTGCGCTTTTCGAGTTTCTTTTTCCTCTTGAGAAGCTGGTGTTCGTCTCTCCTCTTCTGCTCGTAGAGTTCGTGAGGAGATGTAGTCCATCTATACAGCGCCGCTTTATTTTCCTCTCACATAGCTGCACGTGTTGGCCGGAACTGGGTTTCGTTGTGGTGGTTTCATAGGTGGCATCTCTCATGGCTTTTTGGCAATGTTGCCATTAGTCTTCGATATTTGATGCGGCATAGTACCTTTTAAGTGATTAAGTGAGACTCGATCGGGAAAGTATTTGGCGATCCCTTGTGATTATAGACGTCCAACGTCATACTTCCTCACAATATTAACCGTACCTTGGCTACAACAAAGCAATGGTCCGAGTCGATGTTGGCTCCTTTGAGCATTCGGCTATATCCATTATACTGGAGGAGTGCCTTGCGTCAATCGCAATGTTATCAATCTGGCTGACGGTTAATTGATCAGGAGATCTCCAAGTCCCCATTATGACTATCAAGGTGCGGGAACCACGTGCTAGTTACGACAATGTTTCGCTCCGCCGCAAAGTCGATTAGCCTGAATACGTTATCGGAGGTAGTGCTGTACAGGCCATACTTTCCGACAGATATACCACAGATGCCCTCTCTTCCTAGCTTTGTATTACAGTCGCCGAGGACAATCTTCGTGACATAGCTGGAGCACCGCTCGTAGGTCTCGTCCAAGAGCTCAGCACTTAAAACTGCTGAACGAAATACAGCTGAAACAAAGAACCCGAAGAAGTGCCACAACTTTGCAATAAATTGGAGAAGAATGCGGTAGCCTTTTCACAGTCCGTGCGACTTTGTGGGAGCCAGGTGGTCATAAGGCGCGACTCAGAGATTACGGATAATGATAGAGAAACATCTTTACGCTTCGAAAGATTTGAAAAAAACAGTTCGGTAGAGTTCCCACATATGGACGGCGCTCAAATCTCCAAATGAACCCCAGACGTACATAATATATAGGTAATAATGATATAAACGTTGGCGTTGAAAAGAAAATGCACAAATAACCAGAGAACTCGAAGTTAAAGTTTGAGTGCACTAAGTCAGTGTACAAAGTCCGTTGCTTTTTAACGTCTCGTCGTGTAAGATTTTCTATTCAGGGAGGACATTGACGAGTCCGGAGAGATTTTTCTTTTTCGCCGATGAAAGCGCTGTCATGAGCGACAGCCGACGTGTCAGCCCTTCAGGCAAGAGTTGGAAAATCCGGGAGGCCTGTATAGTGGTTGAAAATGAGAGAAAATTACACGCGTTACAAAATATGTAATGCTAATAAAATTTAATGTTTAGCGTCAAAGTTGCGATAGAGAACTAGGAGATCAGGCATGTTTGCAGTGCCAAGTAGATCCTGAAACGATTGTTTATGTCCAATTTCTTACGCGATAATTATCTAAGCTCTTATATTACCTTTTTTACTTCAAGCTTTCCGAATATATAAACAGAAATAAGAATAGCTTATATGCCTGGCTTTCACATAAATACCTGTCTTTCTTTTTATCTCCTCTAGATTTGCTATATTACACTTCGTATCTATCGCGATCCACCAGCCTAAGATATCGTGCATTAGTTTAAGCCTGACAATGACACTGAATATTCAATTGTTTTTTGTCCAAGGGGATTCCCAGTTATGGTATTGGACGTGATCAACTAATATCGACGATTTACAATTAATTATAAGTGCATCTATGTCTAAGACCTTACATTTTTTCGTAAGAAGCATCATTAACTCCGTAACTCTAAGACTTTACCAAGTTCTTAAATATTGAAGTGAATGTACTCTTAACTTCAATCACTTTTACATCCGTATAATCGACCATTTTATACCCGCCTTTGACAAAGAGAAAAGTAGTGGTGAAGGTATTTCTTCGTGTGGGATGCTTTTGCTACGCATCGTTTCGTCAAAGAGAACAACAACTGAGCAGGGATCAATTACTTCTTAGCATTTTCACAATCCGATAGATAAGGCGCTGAGATACACGAGGGGCTTTGATCATTTTATTATTGACGACATTCTTATGTCGAAAAACTTGTCTTGTCTAATGTAAAGTTAAAATACATAACTATCTACTGATTTTCGCATGTTAGAAATGACAATGTGATCAATGTTGTTATTGTTTCTATGGTATGGCGGTGTTTCATTGTTAGGAAACTTCTCGTATTCCACATATGTGGTTCAAAAGAAACCGGAATCAGGGGTTGGTTGTAGAAAACTAAATGTTACCGATAGATGATGTAGGTTTGTCGTCAACTGATCCAATATCAGTATCTGTAAAATAACATCAGAGTGCAAACATAAACTTTTTTAGAAGAAACAATCTAAAGCTTTAATTTTCTTTTCTACAGTTAAAAATAAGACTACATATTTACACAGCAACATTTTCTTTGATTTTCTTTTCCTTAGAACTGCTTATCATCTCACTTATGCTGCCTATGGCTTCGACTTCATTAAAAGGTATCTAGAATCATCAGTAAAAAAAATAAATCAATTTATTAAGCTGACAATAAATAGTTATCTATTTTCTTACCGTAAAAACATTGAATCCCAAGTGTTTAAGAAGCCTTACTTTTAGTTGCACAATTGCACTTGGAATCTTATTTATTTTAAGCATATGCTCCGCTTCCAAAATTTCAATGAAACATTTTTGATCTTTAACAAAAATTCCAGCTACATTTATACCATCAATTGGCGAAACGATTTTAGAATCAACTCCTTCATTTTTCAATTTATCGAAAGCCTTCTGCAAGCCTACTTTGTTTTTAATTAAATATTCTGGGGCCTCGAGAGACTCTTTGAATGCCGGCTTTCTATCATCCAACAACCAGTCTGGTTTTTCTATTGCAACGCAGCTGAATAAAACATTTTGACGAGTGTCAAGTTTGGCCCTATCGGGATTTCTCTCGTTTCGATTTATCCTTAAACTACTTACTTCGGCAATCAAATTGCGGGACTGGTAGCCCAACATCCACAGAGACAAGGCACTTTCAATCAATTGGTCCGTAAAATATTTATATTCATCTCTTCTGAATTTTTCCAACATCAACTTTTCAATGTGCTTAAGGTGTTTTGGTGTTAAAATTGCATCCTGCTGAAGATGTGCACAGCACCAGAGGAATGTAGATAAGTCTTTTACTCTGACATCTTCCGGCGCTTCGTATATTCTTTGCATAGCCTCATTTATAAATCTGGAACAAATTTTTTCATCATTCCACTGGCATTCTGCAAAATAGGCAAATACGTGAACGATTCCCCTCAATTGGAGTTTCTTTAACCCCGTTTCATTGCATGTGGCAATAAGTTTCTCGCAAATTTCAGGTGATTTAATCTTCTGATGGCGGATTATCTTAATCAGATTCACCAAAATCGCATCGTCAAAGTCTGAATCAAACTGCAAAATTTCTGATTTTATGCGATTAGTAAAGTCTGCATTACCTATAGGTAAACTGACCTTAAATGCTGCATTTCCAACTATGGAGAGATCCATTGGCGTCAACTCCGGTACGAAATGCGGCAGAAATGATCTCAAGAAATTGTTCAAGAGCTTAACATTGCTCGGATTCTTTTTTCCTAACCCCAGATAGAAACATACCTTAACGAATTTTTCCCTTGGTGTCTCTGTATTAAAATCAGAGACCAATCGTTCGAGTGCATTATTATAAAACGACGTCTTTGTGATTTTGTTGGGTAAAAGAAACATGAATGCATATAATGTGCGTAGTATCGTATCGGAGTCCATCTGACGTAAGTTGTTCTCGCAAAAGGTGTCAACTTCATTTATGATTTGAACAAACTTCTGCGGGTCTCCATTGGATTTGTAGGTAAAAGCAAAAACAATCAGATGCGGAATTTGAGCGACCTCAATTTTTCTCAGTTCTGATTTGAAATGTTGAACGTTGTGCACCGGAAAGAAGTCAGGATATCTGATGGTAGTTGGAACTGATGGGTCTGACTTGGAATTCTCCATAGCAAGGTATTTTACAAAGCGTGTCAGAAGAGTTCCTGTCTCATCTGAATTGTTATAAAGAAAATCTCCTACCGTGAATGTAGAGAAATCAAACCCAGCAATGGACTTTAAGTGGTGACACTTCAATGACGAAGAACTGCGGAGAACGTTGGCAGCACTACGCACAAATATCGTGAACATATTTAAGCAATATGTTATAGACCTTTATTTTAATAATTTCAATTTAGCGTTGAAAAATGATGTTAGTCCACTCGTAATTGCACAACACTTTTTCTTAAGCACATGTGTTTGGTGTCATAACTTTAGAAATGTCACAAGAGGTAAACAACACCCGGCAGGAAGCAGCTGTCAATTTGACAGTTTCCAGTCTTGCGAAAAATCATAACGCATAAATCTTTCCACTGAATAGGGTATATCTGTAATCTTTCTAGTTTCGTCTAGAACTCTTCCAAAAGACATTTACAATTATCAATTCCAAATTTTAGCAAATTGACTCATTAAACATCTAAATAGCATTTTCTATTGGGCAGCAAGACGCTTTTTTAATACTCCGAAGCCGATAAGTCAACCGAAAATGTTTTAATGTTGCTCTCCTGGACATTCCCGATACTATTTTTTCGATTCCGGATTTACAAATGAATAAAAATTGTATTATTTTAGAGGGAATTTGACATTAATACTTCTCGTATAACGTTCAATACTGCTTTGTATTGCTATCATTGGCAAAAAGAAATGAATTCGTTCCGGACTCTTTCAATCGCTGCTTTGCTGCACCCTGCCTTTAACTTCGAATTCTTCTGTCATTCATGATGCACAACATGAACTTTTGTTTTAACGTTATCGTATGCAAAACTTCTATATGTCTCGGATATATTCTCAGATCTTAGGGCTGTCCATATAAGACCTCTGGGAATTCTATCGAATGTTTTTTCCAGTTCGATGAAGATGGTTTGCAAATTCTTTAGTATGTTGACCACCCTCCCACAAAGACACGTTAAAGCTTAAAAATATTGTGCTGTTGACTATTAAGAACTCATTCCTATATTTTCATCAGTGGTACACTAGTTACGCATAAGGCAGTCTGTCGTCATTTTATAAAACAAAATCGAAAACTACTTATATCAAAGATTTCCTGTCCTACTGCAGACGCGGTTGATTTTATTAACTGCTTTGATAACCCAGTCCTTTATAAAATCTGTCGATTCTTCTTCGAGCACAAAATCGAGAAAGCTAATTCTCGAGAAGTTTTGCATTAAAACACTGTTTGCAAATTTCATTGCATTCCTCTTACAAACGTCTTAGCTCGTCTTTAATATATCACAACTCGTCATTGCGAGTTTTTTTTCCTTGATTTTAGAAATATCGGCAGCTACCTGATGTTGCACTCTTTCTAATGCTTGTCGATTCAATACTCATTGTGAAGGTATACATTTTAAGTCCTAATGCAATCCTGTTACAACACATGCTCTAGCTGGCCCTTTCTTCACCTCTTCTTTGCACAATTTATAACCTTACCGGAGACGTACTTTATCGGTATCAATTTTTACGTTATACTTTATCTATGATTGCAAGGGTTGCCTTTGCTTTTTTACTGCCTTTTCATCTCATCCTTTCATCACCAAGTTCTTCACCTATGTAGAACCGACCTTTCGTTACACCGAGAAGAGTTTTTGCACCACTTTTGCTTTAAATTTGTTCCAAATATTTAGCATGTTGGTTTTCCAACTTGGGTTATTGCATTCTAGCCCAGAATTGGTCTCATTTTTAATTAAAGATCTGAAGTTTATTTTGTTGGCTTTTCTCAGACTTGTTCTTGGAAAATTTTGCTGTCGAAAGTGCTAATGGTTCAGCCAATATAACTTCTGAGTCTTTTGGCTCTTCGTTGCGCGTTATTCAATTATAGATGATAATCTATCTGAATTTACAATCTGCTCTTGACCGCTCTTTTTAAATATATATATAATAATGTGATTATGATAGTCTCCATATTCTTAGATTCTCGAGGGTTTCATTTAAATACCTAGAAAAGAATTTTCTTCGTCAATGTCGTACCCCGATTACTATCTAATCGCCTTTTCGCGGCTTGTAGGAGCTAACAATTTTCCAAGTTTGTTTTTTAATAACCATTGACAGTCATCGGTCTTTGATTTTAATACATTTACGGGAGTTCAACTGTCGATATCGTCGATAACGTCCATTCTTATTCTGATCGCTTCTATAATAATACATTTCGCACGTAGTTTTAAGTAGAAGGCACTGTATCCGACATCCACCGCTTGATATCTTAAACGCATATTGCATCGATTAAGTTGCAGTAAGTAAAACGTTTTTTTTTAATTCGAAAATTATAAGCGCCATAGTACCGATGTTCCAGCTTGCAATACGTAGCTTTCTATTTATTTTCCACCCCGAATCTGCTTCCTATTTTATGAATTCTTATAAATATTCACTTTGCTAAAGGGTGATTTCTATTTCTATATTTGACAATTCTCCAAATTGTGAGAATTTATTTCTAAAAAGAATGTTCTGGTTGCTTAAATTATTCAGAACTTCTGTGTTGCACATTATCTCCTATCTCTACAATTTATTCGTCGAGTTATTAATAAATTTCGAATAATATTTATTTACTCTGGGTTCTACTATATCCTGAAAAATTATGCGACATCGTTGGTGCTTATTTCTTCGAAAATTACTTTCAGTAGTGATCAGTTATAGATGTCACATATGAATGTGACTCAGACAAATAATTTATTAAAACAAAAATTTCCTACAATATTATTGTAAAATTTTTGTGTGGGTACAAATTATAGAACTTATTCCTTTCAATACAATCGCTTTATTCAATACAATTACAATTTAGAATTCATTCCCTTTCTTGATCAATTTACTTAAATCACTTATCACTGCTCTTAATTTACTTTTCAAATTTCACTTTAGAACTGACTTCACCTCTGTGGCCGTGTCCACATTTATACTTTCTGCTATCTTTCGAGAACATTCTGTGTCAGCCGGCTGCCCATACTATGTACTTTCCATTTTGCTAGAATATTCGCTATCAGTTGTCAAAGTGATTCTATTATTTCCCCATTGGATAAGTCTTGTATTCTCAAATATAGATAACACTGTTCACATTTAAGGGGTTATCACACAGCTCCGTCCCTAAAATTGTTCGTCCCGACCAACTTCGTCATTCATTGTTGCGATGAAGTAATACATACTATCAACTATTCACATGGACCACCTTCATATTCCCCCGATCCCCACTCTGGATCCGGTAGACAACGTCATTAATGTGGGTTATCACCTGGTATGAACCTTCCCAACCCTTTTGCAATTTTGGTGATTTGCCTATTTTGCGCAGGGGATTATACAGCCAGACCAGGTCACCTTCGCCGAAGCTGGGAGATTTTGTTTTGATGTTGTATCTAGTCTTTATGTGGTTGCTCGCTAGTTTCAGCTTTTCTCGAGTCATTATCCTTAGGCTTTGTAGGCGAGGATACGAATTTCGTTTCACCTAGCAACCGAACTGTTTGACCAAATGGAGCTCGTATGGTGTATGTCATGTTCGAATATGGACCTTGTTTCGATTGGCCATTGAGAAGAGAGGTATATATCGATCACAGTCCCGCTGACAGCTGTCGACGATCTTAGACAGATGCTCATTCAATGTCCTATTGGATCGCTCGGCCACTCCGCTGTGATATATAAAATTGATTCTGACTGTATTTTGAAGCTACTTTCATACCATTAAGTGTGGAATAGCACATTATTCAAATAGTCGCCTCGGCTTCGTTGACAGTGCTTCAAGCGGTCGGTCAAATTTTTGATGACTCGATCCAATATGCTCGGCGTTGGCCTCGAGCTCGTCCAAAGTGGTTGGCTTGTTAGCGTAGACTATGGACTTGACGTAGCCCCAGGGAAAGTTATCGAGTGGTGTCAAATCACATGATCGCGGCGGCTAATTGATGAACGCTCGCCGTGAGATGACCCAGTCGCCAAATTTCACCTTCACAACTTCGAGCGTTGCGTCGCTTGTGTGGCATGTGGCGCCGTTTTGTTGGAACCACAGCTCCGATATATCGATGTTGTCGAGCTGTGACCACAGAAAGTCGGTTAATATCGCTCTATACCTGACATTGACGGTAACGGTGTCTCTTTCCTCATTCCGAAAGAAATATGCCATCATGCCATAAACCGCACTAAACAGTCATCTTTGTGGATGCATACTTGGCCGAACATTTGTGGATTGTGTTAACTCCAATAGTGGCAATTTTGCTTGTCGACATAGCCTCTGAGCCAAAAAAGGACCTCGTCCGAGAAAATGATTTTTTGGCCAAAATCCGGATCTCCGGCCAAAATTTCCAGCGCCCAATTAGTGAATTCACGGCGTTGTCCGGCTTCAATTCTTGAGTCAGCACAATCTTATACGGATGTAGACTCCAATCCAACCGCAAAATAAGCCGGGTTAACTTTCTGATGATGCCCAATTCAGCTGATCGGCGCCGAATCACCATTTCTGGGTCTTCTTCGGTACTGGCCCCTACGGCGGCGGTCTAATTGGTGGCTTAAGGTCCAAAAGAGTGTACTAACGCTCAAACTTTTCCATGGTGCGACAAATTGCTTACACACTGAAGCCATGATGACGACCGACCTGACGACGAACTTCAGGTTCCTTATTTACAACTGAGCGGGAATTTTAATAATATTTTTTAATAATTTTCGCACTTTCGGCAAGGGTAAAACGATGCATGGTGAAATGGCAAACCTTTCTGAATATTTCGACAGCTGGATGTCATTGGTAAATTTGACAGCTACTAAAGCATAATAATTGGAAAACCTATATAATGATGGTATAAAGATGGGTCCGCCATCTAACGTTTTTTTTGTTGAACTAGTGCTTATTTCGTGAATGGTAATGAATGGTAACACTTAGCTCATGTCTGATGCTCTGATGATCATGCCATCTAACGTTTTTTTTTTCAACTAGTGCTTATTTCACGAATGGTAACACTTAGCTCATGTCTGATTTGACAGATAATTAGCTTTATCCTTCCGGTTAATAATGGAAAATAATTTCATTCAAATGGCTGCCTATGCTGGCCATACAGTAGCCTACACGATCGGTCCAATTTTTAAGCACATTATCGATTGTGTGCAGCTGTATTTCACCAATGGCTTCACGAATATTGTCCTTTAAAGCGTCAATTGTCTCTGGCTTGTCGGCGTAACACTTATCTTTTACGGCACCCCACAAATAATAGTCCAACGGTGTCAAATCGCAGCTTCGAGGTGGCCAAACGACGTCAGCTCTGCGGCTGATAATGCGATCTTCAAAAACAGGGCGCAAAACATCGAGTGTAGCTTCGGCTGTGTACACGTAGCGCCGTCCTGTTGAAACCAAATGTCGCCAATATCCTCCTCTTCAATTTTTGTGAACAAAAATTCGTTCAACATGACCCGATAACGATCGCCATTGACTGTAACGGCCACTCCTTGCTCATTTTCGAAGAAAAATGGCCCAATTATGCCTCTGGACCAAAATCCGCACCAAACAGTGACTCGTTTTGGGTGTATCGGCTTTCCAATGTATGCGTGCGGGTTTTCTGTGCCCCAAATGCGACAATTTTGCTTGTTTACATACCCGCCAAGATCAAAATGAGCTTCATTTGAAAAGATGATTTTTTTTGCAAAATCGGCATCTTCTCTAAGTCGATCGCAGGCAATATTTCCTAGCGTTGTTCAAGCATATACACAACCATATTCGTTCAGCGGAAGGATAAAACTAATTATCTGTCAAATCAGACATGAGCTAAGTGTTACCATTCACGAAACAAGCACTAGTTGAAAAAAAAACGTTAGATGGCGGACCCTTTAGATACTGATGTCAATATACCCACAAGCTCTCAGTCAAAAATATTAGTCACAGTCTTTCCATAAAATCACAGTAATCGATTATACCTTACTAAGTTTTCTGTGGAAAGTTTCTGGTTAGCATTTGTCCTGCATTGTAGATGCATGTAATTTTTTTTACTCTCTTTCAGACTCTCTTCATTTCAGCTGCCGGAGACTTTATTATGGGTCCATGCACACATACTTGGATTATATTGTACATTATTTAATTCTTACAGAAAATTGGGCCATCCTTCAAATTTAGCTGCCGTTTTGTTTAGCTGAATAAGTGTATCTCTTACATAAACTCTTTTCGCCTATTGAACGACTTTCGGGAGCTGTCAGAAGCGTACTGTAATGTAACGTAGTCTACAGTTAATTCAAGCGGACAATTGCAGTACTATAGCAAAGTGTCTCTATTCCTTTTTATAGTTGTTTCTAGGCAATAATTACCTTGTTTTTCTGCCGATATTTTGGCAATTTCCAAAGTATCCGAAAAATATGTTACGGAGACTGTCAACGGCTTGCAGTCAACGCTTTTCTAAAAATGCTATCACCGAACTTGTAAGTAATAAGAATAAAAATCCAAATCAATGTGTCACAAAATTTCTAACTGCAAGTAAAGTCTAACATACACTTCGCAGGAAATACTCTAGAACAAGCTCATATCGATGAGGCTGTCAGTCTCCAACCCATCTTGTCATCCGCTAGCTTCGAAATATGGAAAAAATCCCACAACACTTTTGCCAATCATGGACTGAATACCTCTAGTTTTCTAAGAATCGTTACTGGCAATCCATCCATTCTTTGTAGGCAGCCCAACAAAATTATTGATTCGTTGGAAATCTGGCGCAGTTGCCAATTTGGAGAGCAGTTTTTACACTTGCTATTAACAAAATATCCTTCACTTTTGGACGTGTCTGATGGGAAAAAGCTCCTCAAACATGTAACGTTTTTAAGAGAATATGTGGGAACTAACAAGAACGTATGGAAACTGCTTATGAACTGTCCGGACTTGACCCAGCAATCTGCGAAGAGCATAAGCGAGAAAATTCAATACATCAACAAAGTAATGCGTATTGAAATTCCAGAAATAGTTAAATCGCAGGCACTTTCGAAATCGCGTTTTGAAATACAGTGTCGCCATGTGTTCTTGGATCGATTAGGGTTGTTCAAGCCAAGATCACCGAAAGCCGATCCGGATGAGCCTACGAAAAATCCCCGACTATACCAAATTACTGATACTTCGGATAAAAAATTTGCGACGAAGATAGCCCACGTAACGTTAGCAGAATATGAGACATTTCTGGAACTCTATAGTAGAGAAGTCCGTAAAATGGATAGAGACTTAAACGAAGAAGAAGAGGAGGAACATCAGTAGAATATTGTTACATGTTTAATAAAATTGATGTTAATTTAAGATTAAAAGATTGAGTGTGTGTTTGAACGCATCTAGGCTAAAAGATTCTTGAAATTACTCCTAATTCAGAAACGGTAGGCTTATAAATGTTCGATGGACGAAGGCCACTTTTTATTGAAAGGATACGCCGGATAAGTTTCCTCTGTGCAAGCCACCAAACTTCCATGTCTCTACCTCACTACGGACAGGAAAATATCTGCTTTTTCGTCGTACGTAAAGGAACGATTCTGGGGAGATGAGATTGTTTATTTCATTAATAAACAACACTTACAGTTGTATAATCTCTGGGTCTGTTTGTTACATAATTATAAAATTACATATATGTAGTAAAAGAGCAGATTATGGATAAGATAAAAAAAGTTGCAAAAGAATAATTTTTCATTAATTTTGAGAATAATCTTAAAAATCACCTTTGACTATTCATCCTGTATTTCCGTACTGTCGACATGTATTTATAGAGCACATCCCAGGATCGTTCACCATTCAAGATGTGCATCGCATTCTCGTCTTCAAGTAGGTTTGTGCCCAAGAAGGTTCTCTGTATCTCTTTACAAATAAGACATTTTGCGATAAAATGCAATACATCTCTTTCGCTGAGATTGCATGTATCGCATATGATTGAGAGTTCAGAACGATGTGGTATATAATACAGGGGTACTAGTTCTCCCTTATTTTGAAAATTATACTTATCAAGGAATATCATGCTGTTCATTGCTCTGTGTTGTGAAGATTGAGTTTTGTTGACATAAGCTTCATATAAATGTTGTCCTGTTTTTTATATTAGTCTGTAGAATTTGTCTCTCAATGTTGCTGTCTGGCCACTGGACATAATACTAAAGTTGAATTCACAGTTACGTGCTAGGTTTCCCCATTCTTGTTTGTTTCCGTTGCTAGCATACTCGAAAGAACTAAGTTTAGTAGTCTTTCATTATCCATTGACATAACTTTTAACGTATAATCGAAATGGAACCTAAATGAATCATATAATTTGGAGTATTTCTTGGCGGTCTAAAGACTTTTTTGATGTAGGAATATACTTTTCAACAGTGGCAATTGGGCGATGTCCACATACTTTTGGTCCATACAGATTAATAGTCGTGATATAAGTAATTGGGCTGATGGGTTATTCAACGAGTTCGTTCCTGATGCAATGTGCCTTTGAGTCAGCTTAGTGAGCAAATTGCCCACTTTTATTCTGTTCGCCCTGCTATGTGAGACATGGTAACATCGAGTTGGCTGCTGTCATGTTTATTTGTTTGTTACCTATTAAACTAGTGGTTGGTCTTGTTGCTAATCGAGAACTTTCGTCAATTCTTTCTAGACGAATGCGTCCAAATGACATCGATTTTGGACCTTATCTGTATGAAGTTACCTCACAAGATTGCTTATGTAGATGTTGAATATCACTGGTAAATTGACTGCACATTTTAACGGACCGTTGTTGGGGTCGAATTCTCCGGCAAAATTCAAATCGCCAGTCTTCACGATGTACTGCTTGCTGGTAAGCATATGGAAAAGAATGCACAATAGCCTGTTCAGCTTAAAGAAGAAATCAATCAAGCTAGCATCTTTCCATTGTTTCTTGCTTTTGTTTCTGTGGATATCAGATACCAGTTTAGACACAGTATGTGAGATACCATACGGCGGCGCCTTAAAACGGAATTGGTTATCGGGAGCTATATTTTTGTCCTTAATTCACTTAGTCAGGACCTTGTTGATGAATTTTTCAAATAGCTTACTGATAATCGGAAGGATCATATCGACCAAATATTCGTTGGATTTGATGGGTCTTTACTTCCTGTAGGAATCAAATGCGCCATAACTTTTCCCCAATGCGATGTATCCTGTGGATTGCTCGATTATTCGACGAATTATTAAACAGGGTGACGTAAATGTCCACCGCTTCTAATGGGAGATGTTGAAGCACAATGTTTGATACTCTATCAGTAAGCTGTCAACTTCTGAGTTATTTGAAAATTTCTTGAAGGTTTTCGTTCGAACAAGGGCTTTTTTCTCTCATCGGCGATGACATTTTTTGTCGTGTTTTCCTCACTGAACTGGGTGACAACTGAGCTCTCGAATCGCCAGCTCCCTATTTTATTCCAAATGTAGAATTCAAACTCAAGAACTCGATTCTCCAGTTCATAATTTGGCGCAAGGACATCTTCGCCTTGCACTTACTTAAGTTGGCGTCACAGTCCGGGGCAGACCTGGGCATCAACCAATAAGCGTCTAAAGCCATCTCGATCTTTAGCTAGCTGCCTTCAGCTTCGCACGCTAAGTTGATTGAAGCCCATTTTCACTTGCGTGCACCACATGAGTTGCGGTCTTCCTCTACTGCGCTGTCCCTCGGGGGCGGATTCGAAGATTTTTCGTACTGGAGCATTGGTGTCCATGACCTAGCCACCTGAGCCTTTGGGCCATCACTCTTCTGGCTGAGTCGATGTCGCTATACAGCCCGTACAGTTCGTTGTTATATCTCCTCCTCCACCCACCCTTTATGCAGACGGGACTGAAAATCACACGAAGAGTTTTCGTCTCAAAGCAGCCAAGAGCACCCTCATCCATTTTTGATAAAGTCCATACCTCGGATCTATAGAGCAGGACTGGGATACTGGGCCGCTGTTTGTTGGTCTTGCCTCGTTGACCGTTAAAACCATCTTCGTTGCTTCCGCGTCATAAAGCGCCACTGACATTACACTGCTTTCTTGCGGTTATGTCAATATCATCGGCGTATGCCATTATGCCTCTTATATTGGTGTGTGAGTTTTGCATCATTTTTTCAAGAATGATGTTAATGAAATTGCATGACGACGTATCGCCTTGTCTAAATCATTGTTTGATATCAAAGTTTTCGGTGAGTTTTTTACCGACCATGATGGAGCAGCGTGCTCTCTATCGTCATCCTGCATAACCGGATGAGTTTGGCAGGGATGCCAAAACTAAAAACTATTGCTCTGCATAGCTCGTCTCTATAGATGCTGTTATACGCTTACTTAAAATCGATGTGTGTACCGTTTTTGAGCTCATGAGGTTTATCCCAAGATCTGCAATACTGTAAATATTCGGTCGATGGGGGTCTTCCCTGGCCTGTAGCCGCACTGATTTGAACCAATCAGGTTGTTGACGAACGGCTTCAAGCATTCACACAATACGGCAACTAAGATCTTCAAGGTAAGATGTTAAGAAGACTGATCCCTTTGTAGTTGACTCACTACAGAGGATCTCCTTTCGTGAGCATCGGACAAACAATGATTGATGTACTCTTTGGTTCTACTTTTCGGTGAGATATGCCATCAAATCACCAGTGGACCTGTTGCTTGAAAACCGTACTGCCATCATTGAGAAGTTTTCGTATTTCATGAGCCGACGGTTTATCAGCGTTTGCATGATTCGTCTTTCTTAGGCATGGGCTGGATAAATGCAGTGGTTTTGCCAGCGTGGTAATATCGTCGTTATCGAGGAAACTTAATGACAAGTTAAAATTCCTAAAGAAGCTGTTATATCCGCTCCAATTGACTTTCTCGTATTTCCATACGATTCTTTTAGGGATCTATATCTATATATATATATATATATATATATATATATATATATCATTCCTAACGACGAATATACAATAGACTCCGGTCACTATCTATTGTAGTTGCAGCCATCCCAAACGGGAAATGGAGAGTTGATAAGCCAGGAATAATATTCGGAAGTTTTACGAATATGTAAAAACAATATCCGAAGAGAAATCTGTAGAGAAGATATAAAAAAAAACACTTTTGCAGGCCGTTAAACGGAGTAGACAAACCAAATTCTTCTAAACCACTAAACCTGAAATGAAGTAAAGAGAATAAGATCTATTATCTAAACCTAAATAGCTGTTTGAGGTGCCGGAAAATTACATTGAACTTATTCCCAATGTTTATTACCATTGTAGATCGTAGAGAAAACTCAGGAAGCCCAGGTACTTAACAAGAAAACAAGATTTTTCGGGGGATCTACTCGTACATTCCCGTTTGGGTTGTGAAGGGAACTCTACAGTCTATACAGCTAAAACATTTTTTACAGAACATTTCATAATACGACTGAATAATTTGGAGACGATGTTGAGGTGTGAGCCTTTCCGTGATGATTTGTCAAACAATATTGAATAAGAATAACACAACACTATAAGGCCAGTTACGCGTGATCTGTAAAAATATCCTATTAAAAAAAAAACAAGTAAAAAAATAAGACGCCTAAGGTGGCGGACAAAAAAAAAAGAACTTCAAACATTTTAGAGTATGTAACTCTAGGTAATTGTCCAACTACCCCGATAGAGAGGTTTATTGATTTATGTTAAGATCCAACGCTCCAGCTAAGTAAGTAATAAAATAATATAATCAGCAGTTACTGAACGAGATTATTGGAAAACGCTGATGGCTGTTCCATCAGTTGCCGCTGAGAGGTTGTTGATCCTCATGTCCTCTGATCCAAACTTTTCAACAACATTGCATAACTTCAGTTAAAGTCAAAAGTAATTGCATAAATAACTTCGACATTGCATCTATGCATACATTTATAAGACATCACCGACAATAAATTAGATTGATTGCCACCGAAAAATGTTTTGAATTTCAATGTTGAACTAAAAGCATCAGAACTTTCTAATCAAACCATCAAGATCGACAGCAAAATGTTGTCATTGACCCAGTCGATATTGTATCATACTTTTACAATGAAGTAAAGAAAGCCAAAGAGACGAATTGGCTAAATTTACGAGTTCTGTGCTTACGCAAGTTTGTGAATTGTGAGTTGTGTACTTCTACCTTACATAAGTCTCTTGCTGTTGGAAGCCTTTATACGCGCATGGAAAAATGCAAGTAACACTTTGTGGGCTCGTAAAGAAAATTTACTAGTATAAGTCAGGCCTAAATAAAACAAATCTGTAGGCTCTTATGTATGTATTTTATTACAAATATTTAAATAAAATAATGCAATTTAAATAACAAAATTGTTTCTATTTTTATATAAGGTTCTCAGTGAAACTGCAATTGTATCCAAGTCTATGTTTTTTACACTTTCACTTATTTCCTTTACGTGTCTTAACCACTTTTTTCTTATCACTTTTACTGTACATCCATACGTCCGGCATTAAACTGTCTAAGTAGACGATACATTTTAACATTTTATTATTCAAATCAGGCAGACGCATTTTCACTTGTCTCGAGCAAACAATTTTGAAATAAAGAAAACACTTCAAAGCAGCAAAATTGGAACCAACAATAATTTTGGCTGCAGAGTTTGCAGTGACATGATTGAATGCTAATCCAACATGAGTATTAGAAGCGCAGCACCCTGAAAGTTCAGGCAATACAGTGATCTGTTGAGGTAACAACAAATGAAATTAACATTTGCCATATGTATGTACTCTTATATATGAGTATTTATACCTTTTTTATTTGCTAAAGAAATCTACCAAGCAGTGGTTTTCACAACACCACGCATAGAATAATAATATTATGCCTATCAGGTTTGCTTGCGACAATTCTTTTTACTTCTTAAATGGCGTGTGGATGTGGATTCTGATGCAGAGGTGTGTACTTTTTATCTGCTTTTCAAATTCTGAAATGCATCAGATAAAAGTTATTCTTAAAATTCTTTTGAAAACATAATATTGTATAATCACAATTTTACTCATATAAGGTAAATAACGGGTACAGAGTCATTTTGATATAAAGGTCATATGATACTCGAAATGGAACATTTTCGTCTGATATCATCCTTATGCTTGAATTTAAGCATAATGTTGGCTAAATGTTATGCGTACATCACACTATTTCAATCATCCATCACATCAATTGACTTGATTTGACCACCTCCATAGATTAAATATCCATATACTCGTAAGTACAGCCATGTACAATCAATAATAAAATTGACATGAATATACACCTACATAGCGTAAACAAAAACTAGGACCTTAAAAAGCAATATAAATAGAAGTGGTGGATGTGTGATATAGAAATAGGGTACGCACTGAGTGTCCAAGTGACTCCAAGACTCGACTTGCCGAACTTATAAGCGCGAATTCTGACCAGCAGACAAAAGCATCAGTCCCAAAAACGGGACAGCGGATGAATTCCCCAGATGGAATCAACGGTGAAGTAAAATCCCACAACAAAGCAAATAAGACTTTATCCGGGCTACTTCGACATATTCGGAGAACAAGCCGGCAAAGATTTCCGAGACTAAATGAGGGTCTTGGGAAAGAGATGGTAGCGGATAAACTCTTAACGACCAACGGCAACGGTCACATCCACGAACGGGTTACTGATTAACTTGGGCCTCAATGAACAAACCTTTCCAGGTAGCACGACCTCTCGCCAGCTGCCTCCAGTGTGCATTCGCCCAACGTGTCCCGGCCATCTCATACATTGAATCCGTGGCAGCCTTTCTACCGTACCAGTTCATGGTTGAATCTTCTTCTCCATTCCCCGAACGGGACCGCAGTACATATATACCTCCCGAAACGGGCAAGTGCTTCTTTCGACAAGATCCAAATCTCTGCGCCATAGAGCAGGACCGAGATGATTAGGGTCTTGTATAAAGTCAATTTGGTCCTGCGTCTGATTTCTTCACTGATGTTGTTGCTGCTTGTAACTTCGGAGGCAAGGTAGATATTATAACTACTTCGAAGCAATAATTAACAATGGTGATAAAATCATGCACTTTGTTTTGCCCTCATTTACCGTCAGACCCATTTTGGCCGCTTTCGCTTCTATACTCACGAAAGCTGCATTGACAGCTCGAGGTACATATATGCTGGCATACGCCAGCAATTGTGTGGACTTAAAAAAGATCGTGCCTCTTTTGTTAACAAGTGAGTTTTACACGATTCATTCTAGGGCGATGATAAAAAAGGTACGTGGCAACAGGTCATTTTGCCTAAAACCTTCCGCGATACTGAAGGTCTTGGTTGATGCATTACTGACCTTGATGAATCAGTAGAACTCTCCATAGTTATCCAGCACTACCTTACGAGTTTAGCAGAGATGTCAAAAGAAGACATGACATTGTATAGCTCGTCCCTAGGCACACTGTCATACGCGGCTTTGAAATCGGCAAATAGGTGGTGAGTATTGATCTGAAATTTCAGTTTTTTTTCCAAGATCTGCCATAGCGTGAGTATTTGATCAATGGCGGATTTTGCTGGGCTGAAACCGCACTGGTATGGACCAACTAGATTTTTCATGAATGGTTTCAGACGCTCACATACAACAGAAACAATTTTATAGCCGATGCGTAGAAGACCTATTCTACTATAGTTATCACAGTCGTCTTCATCCAGTGTAAATAGTTCATTCTGCCTGAAAGCGGTAGTTAAATAGTCCGCAAAAGTAATATTTTCATATTCCCATCATAGGCTTGATTTCCGGCCTTGTAGCCCTGGTAAGTTCGTTTTATTCTCTGATAAAACTTTCCAACGTCATTCCAGTAGTAACATCTCTTCATTTTCTCTTCATTCGATGCCGCGTAGCTTTATATACTTCTTGCAGAAGAAGCAGCTTCTTCGATGGCTCGTTGTGAAATTTGGTTTATGAAAGCTAGAATTTTGTTATATTTGTCACATTCTCATAGTTCTCATGCATCGTGTAACAGAGATTTTCAGCTTCAGCGGCATATCTGTCATATATGTCATCGCAATCCTTTTTTTCTCGATCTTATCTTATATTTCTTTCTTATCTTAAGAATCAGTCCGTTTCGCTTCGACGTTACACTTCTTCTGATGATCATCGCCTGTTACACCTTGCTATTACATCTGTTTTTAAACTAGTCAATTTCATTGGCTTTTAGCCAGTTGTCTCCAGTAAGCATAATAAAAATTTCGTGATTACACTGAATAAGAGCCAACTTTACGGCAATCGAAAGGAAATGTGGATTAGTTTGTTGAAATAATCGAAGATAACTCATTTCCCAAGCCATCACTGCCTGAATGTACTGTCCGCATAGTACTCGTTCATTCAATAAAACAAACTTGCCCCACTGGATATGTAAAGCAAAACGATCACGCGTTTGAAAGCCATGCATAGCTTCACAGAAAAGGTACACAGTGCCCTTTCCATCAGTGATGGATCGCTAGAACTAGAGCTAGATCGCTAGATTAGCTAAAGCTAGAGCTAGAGTGTTGTGGTACCTATGTAGTTCACTTGCAGTTTTGGTGATAGAGGCTGGTTGCGACTAGGTTTTTATAAGGTTACCTGTAAAGAGTTGTGATTTTATGTAGATGACACCAGATCTTCTGAGTGTTTTCCGAGTGTTTCACCGAGTATTCAGATCTTTTTTCAAAAGTCTTTGTAAGAGGCACTCTTGGAAATATACATACACTCTTTTTGCATCGATTTGTAAGGATGTCAGTCCTCCTCCAAATTAATCTAAAATGACTTGACCTTGCACCCGATTTTGAATTTGACCATAGGTATATGGTCTGATATGGACACCCCTGACATTACTTTGGAGCCAGTAACCTTGGATAGTGTTAAGTTGATGACTTATACAAGATATCTAAATACGGTCTTAACCGAGCTACTAAATATCTCACTGCAAAAATTTCAAATGTTACATTTGAGTATGCTATCGTTAGATATTAAGAGAGAAAGCTCTACAATTGATTGCATATGAGATTAGGTCGACAAACTGTGTTTTATTTGATGTCTCGTAATACAAAAAGGAACGTTTATTTAATTTTTCGTTCACAGGAAATGTCAATGTACCTGCAACATGCATTCATGACGTTGTGAGAGATGGCACGTACATTTAAAGCGAATGGGTTTGATAAATCTCAATTCAATGTCTTCCTTGATTTTATCGATACAATTCCAAGCCATGTACATTGAGTGAAGTATTGTAACATATATTTTACGAGCACTTATGTATATTTGTTAAATATTTGGAATTACAAATATTCTCCAGAAATAAAATTTGGTTTTCTTATAATGGTTTAATTAATTTTACTTAATGCTGATGTAAGTCTCTTTGAAATCATCAGCAAGACTGAATCCAAAATTATATTATAAAATTCGAGACCCAAATAAGAAGAAAACCTAAGGCATTTAGACACTGGGAATGTACGTATGGATATGTATGTATAAAAAGCTTGCCGTGCTGCTTAATTTATCAATGAAAATGTAAATATGTATGTATACTTATGTGTTTGTTTTGCCGGTAGAAAACATTTGCAAATAACAGAAATACTCGTACACACATAACTACTATTGCTATACATATACTTTCTGCAATAATATGAATTTTACTTACTTCAAATTGAAAAAATATTGTAAAAGAAAAAAAAAGTTAAACGGATAAATATGGATGTGGCTCAACACACTAGCCTCTTAACCATAGCCAACAAAACAATCAAGAAAGTTGCTACCGCCATAACAGACACTGCTGAATTCCGATTGCTTTTCTTTTCAATAAGTTAGTGGTAGCCAGGCCACTATAGACGATATTGGCTCTCTGGCTTGTTGGCTGTTACCAACAACAGTCAGGTAATATTCTTGTTCCGCTAACTGGTATCGCAGTGCGATTAAACTGACTTAGATTCAGTTTTTCATTTTGCCTTGTATTGATCGGACGTTTGACCGGAAAATATAAAAATAAGACATAAAAATAAAAAAATAAAAAAGTAAAAAATTGCGAAAGGATACATACTCGTATACGTGTACACGGATACTATGTGTAGTTATTGGTACAAAAGTGGCAAAGCTGATTGTGAAAATTTGTAAAAAAAGAAAACAAAAAAACCCAAAGTAAACAATCAGTTATCAATAAATTTAAAAAGAGTACGAATATTTTGCATGATACTATAGTTCCAATACGAATAGTAGATTTTTTTTGCTTGGCATGCTGCATGAGTTGGTCTAAATATCGTGGATTTACGAGTACTTAAAACCGGAAGTGTGTGGAAGGTTTTCTAATATGAAATGTTTTCAACTCTTTGACCATTTTCATCCATCGGAATACCCTTTATAGCTAATGAAAACAGAAAAATATAGTTTACTTACTATTGTAAAAAACTTTAAAATTCCGCCCATTATATTTAAAAAATTAACTGAATTTTTGAAGTAATAAAAGTGCAATCACCGATTTTTTTTAAATTTTACAACTCTTAGCGAAGGCAATTACAATATCACGTTTTGTATGAATATATATGAAATAATTTTTTTTATTTTTCAACGAAATTATATGGATAACGGTTTTCAACGAAGCAGAAATTTGTTTTCTTATACATACGAGTATTTGATTAAAAAAAGCTGAGCCAAATAAATATTTAAGATCTATCATATAATCTGAGTAGCACTGTTCAAGTTCTCCAGTAGTGTGGCTTGGCTTTCTCTTAGTCGTTCTTATTAACCGCTGTTCTTTTTTAAATGCTCTGTGCATTAATCGGACATTCAACCGCCATCTGAGCCATTTTTTAAAAATTAAACAAATTTGAAGAGTGGTTTATGTAAATTTTAGTCACTAAGCAACGTAAATTCGTTCCATATGCAGATACCCGTATTTGTAGATAGATATCTGGTAATAATAATATTTCATATTCTAAACTAATTAACTAAATCATCAGTTAGACTATTATAAAAGTTTACAATTCTAATCATATCAAATCACTGTCTTCTAATATACAAATCCTATATATTAGTTTGATTATTTTAATGGTGAAAACATCAAAGGTATATACAAAATTAATGTCGCTTAATTTACATTTACGAGTATGTATGCATATGGTTATATTTTATTATAGGTACACAATTATAGCTTCGCAGTATATGGTTTGATTTTCGATATGTCGTTAACGGTCACTTTTACAAAATGAAAAAAAAAAATTAAAACATGAAATTTGTAGTATAAGAAATTTCCCAGATGACTTGAATTTATGACTGTTGTTGGTGGGAGTAATCGTTTAACAAAATGGTAACGTAAAATGTTTGCTCTTTCGTTAAAGTTAGAAGCAAACTTTGTGATGGCAAAAAAGAGTTTAGGCAAGGTGATGCGTGGCCATGTGATATCATTCTTGTGAAAACTGTGCACGATGTTCCAAAAGTCTGTACAACTTCTTGCATACTTGTTTGCAAGAAGGAACGTACAACACCGATGAATCGTCCCGAACGTCGCTATAGTAATCTCTAACTTTGAGGTAAACAAGGGGTTTATCTACCCCTTCAATTATCAAACGAAGATTTGCAGCTGCTAATCGCTGTTTTTTTTTTGGCCAAAGAAGCGCCAAGTAGACTTTATATAAGTTCTTAATAATCCCAGTCCTGTTGTATGGTTTAGAAGCATTGACGTTATCGAAAAGCAGTTTGATCGTAAAATTCTTGCAATGACTTTTGGTCCCGTTTGCGGTAACAGGATTTGGTTTCGCCGATCGCATAAACGAGTGTCTTGACTATGTTGAGATTCAATGGATGTCCAGGTTTGCGACTCTTTTGAGATATCTATCAACTCGTTAAGACACGCAACCGTTTTTAGTTGACCTAGACATTTTCCAAATCGAGCTCCAAAATGTTATAACTGGTTGGTTATCTATGGAAGTGCAGATATACTGACCATTTGTTAATTGTCAAAATGCTTTCCATAGACGTTCAGTTGCAGTAGGTAAAGTAACATATCTAATGGAGATAGATTTCAAAGCACAACTGCTGCTTATGGGGCCCGATCTTTGCAACTTTTGTAGAGATTATCAGTTGATCTGTTTGTCGGTTGTAATTTAAGTGATTTGAGGTTATAGCCCCTATTTTATCGGTACGACGTATATTATACACACTGCGCCAAATACTTATAAAAACACCATAACTTTTATCTTATTTTTTTAGTACATGATAATTTTTTTTTTTTTTAGAAAATCGCACACAATCATTGATACTCAAGGCTGCTTGAAAAATAAAAAAAAATGTTCAGTTTAATTATAATTAAATCAAATCTATGAAAATAGCAGCGAAATTCTTATAAAAACACATGTACTTGATGGATTTTAAGAGCGTTTATTTTTCTTAAATGATACTTTCAATAATGGGTAGAACCTCCATTTTTAGTTATTGTTTCGAATACTCTATTTGGCATGGTTTCAATTAAGTTTTGGAGGTTGGTATTTGAAATAGATTCACAGCCGAGCTTTATAGCTTCCTTAAGTTCTCCAACGGTATTATATTGCCGGCCGTTTTCATATATCAGACGAGATAAAGTTCCCCACAAATTCTCGATCGGGTTGAGGTAAGGACTTCTTGCTGGCCAGTCCAAAACATCAATATTTTTAAGAAAAAAACACTATTTGTCGACCCGTGCGGTGTGAACGACAGCATTATTTTGTTGAAATATGAAGTCAACTCCAGTTAATTCACTTATTTCTACCATTACATCCTCCAGTAGCTCTATATATTTCTGGGAAATCATTTTCGTACAAATGCAATTTTCATCTTACCAGCTGCACAGAAACCAGCTCAAATCATAACACTACCACCTCCAAAATTACGGCTGAATTTTAAAACCTCCTTCATTCTTTGATCGTTCTAATACATGGAAAAACCGTCGGGTCCATCAAGGTTAAATTTTTTCTCGTCACTAAAAACAACCTTTTTCCATTCTTCTGTCCATGACATATATTATTTTTTCCCAAAATCTAACCAGCAGATTTGTGTCTGGCAGACAGCTGAGGTTTATTTATCGCTTTCTTATAGCAAATGTTCTTATCTGCTTAAAAAATTGGCTGGGCCCGACGTTTTCCAATCGGAAGTTTGTATTTTTTTACTATTTGTGAAGCTGAAGGCCTGTTTGTGTTTGGGTCCTTTCTTATTTCTCTAAGACTAAGCGATTTTTGGCGGGGGCTTATTTTCGTGTTATAGTCATACCGGCGAATGGTCCCATATTTTTCACTCAAATAGAAAAAGTTGCGAACAACTGTATGAGACCAGTTGACTTTTTTCGCAATTTTTCTCAATGAAAGCCCAGAATCATAATATGCGGTCATTTTTCCTTTCGATATAACCTTTCCCAGGAGGGGAATTGTTGATTAACAAATCTGAAAAGCTTTTTCCTAAAAAAAATCTTATCAAAAACTGTTGCATTTATATCTTACTTCTTTGGTAATTACCGTTAATAATTTCACAAATAACTTTACTGTTTTTATAAGAACTTCGCACTCAATCCACACTCTTCAAGGAACTGTGACGAAATATCCCGTTTCAATTAACCCAGCTTGAGGCTTAGCAAAAACTTTGCACAGCTTTTGCTTCATACAGACGACCATTACTCATCTGGAACAGGAAAAAAAATATTTTGAACTTAAAATAACAGAATTATCGAGTACCCCATTAAATGTTTGAATGCATGTGATGTTTTTATAAGAATTTCGCTCAGTGTATCTAAATTCAATCCAAAAAACTTCGAACGGTTGATAAAACTGATGAGTGTACCTTTATTTTCAGATGACGGAGACTAGTTCCGTATTACCTGGGTTAACACCAAGATTGTCAGTTCAGTTGGAGAGTGTACACATGACTTTTTACACTACCTTAGGTTAAGTTCGGTAAGAGTGGCTATTGGAAAGACCAACCACGTGGATCTGTGATCCTACTGCTCTTGGAACCAATTTGAGCTTATGATGAAGCATCTGAGACTGTTAACGTCTATATTCTTTAAATCGCTTAACTCGTTATAGAAGAAAGCTTCTAAGTGGAGTTTTCTTCTTTGGGAGAGAGTTGGGCATGTACAGAGTCGGTGGAGGATTGTCTCTTCCTCCTCCTCGTCCATGCAGCTTCTGCAGAAATCATTTGTAAAGACGCCAAGCCTTCCTACAAAGCAGTGCTCAATAATGACAACTATGATGGCGCAGAAGTGTTTCCTATTTAGAAAGATCAAACTCTTAGAGCGATTCAGAACCAGCTTTGCCCAGATCTGTTTGGTCGCCAGACATGTTGATCCAACAGTCCACATAAGGTTTGTTCTTTTGTTAGCATCCAACATTAATATCAATTTGCACGTAGCGATTGGCATACCGTTGCTACCTTTTTCCGGTAGAATAGGCAGAGTGGTTCGTTGGTCCTACAATTCCCTGGAATGTCTCCGTGGCCCAGCACCCAACATTGGTGAAGGATGACCTGCTCTGCCATCTCCCTAAGAGATGATCGGCAGTCAGATGCTGTTCTATATATATATTTTTTTTTTACACTAAGTCTCCGCGAGTATCTGGGTGTTTGCCAATAATATTAATTACAATTTCGTCTTCATAAGTGAACACTAAACAGTCGCATCCTTCCATACGTCAAAGTATCATCAATTGCGGACTACTGTGTTCCATAAGTGGAGAGCGGTATAAATCTTTTGATATGTCCTGAACCTAATAATCCTTTAATCATTCTCGTGTGTAATGATCAACCATATGTCTTCCATGAGCTCTAAAAATAAATTATGACAAATTTATTTGTCTTAAGTCCTATGGATAAATCTAAGAGCTTCTGACTACTTTGTTTTGTAGACTTCGTTAGCCTCCGATCAAACATTGTTCGGAATGTTTGTCTCTAAATTGTTCTTATTTACTCAAAATTTCATCACCGCTCTCAAATACAATGTATATATAAACAAAAAGTGTCTTATATATACAAGATGTTCCGGATTTTTAGGGAAAATTCCTTGACACATTTTGAGAAAAAAATTGTATGGGGTGGATAGCAATCGAAAATGCATCCTTTTCGAGATACAGAGGTTTTAGGCAAAGCCTTACACTACCCTGTTTTCATCGATACTGAAAATAACATCTTTTAATTTTATGAGTGTATGCTAATAGGTGGTATATCATTGATCTCGCAGCTATGAGTTGCCCTATAAATAATATTTTTTAAATATTACAATTTTCACTTTGTCATCATTTCATTCCGAAAAATATGTTATTAATCCCACTTTTGAAACATCACTCACAAATGACAAGCTCAAAATGAAAACAAAAAAAAAAGATATCATGCATTGGGAGATGCGAGAGATTTTCGAAATTGAAGTCCCATTTACAATAATGCGAGATGCGATACGTTGTTCGGAAACGAGAGCGCATGAACTGTCAAAAATATTTCCGTAACATGTAATTCAATGTGTTCGTTTACAATAATGCAAGTCTCGCAGCGAGCATCGCAGTCAATTTCGAAAATCTCAAAATCTCTCGCATCTCTCAATGCGTGACAGCTAAATTGTTGTTGTTTTCATTTTGAGCTTGTTATTTGTGAGTGGTGTTTTGACGCATCATTGTAAACAGACGTCCGATGTCTGAATGCGAGAGCCCTCGCATTCGAATTCGAATGTGAAATAAATATTTAATTTCACTTACGAAACCAGTTACAAAATAGGAATTGCCTGATCCTCTCCCTTTTTTGTTTATATTAAAAAAAACTTTCTCGTTCGAGAAGTTAAATGCATGTTTTCTTCGTCTTTGATTAACTGGTGAAATATGTAATGCGTATTATTATAACTCTCCCACGTTTCTACATTGCTACTGCGTCGCTTCCATTGACTTTCGCTTAACATGGCGAAACCAGCTGATTTGCTCAGACTGAAGTTTTTCCACACCCATTAACATTCGTAATATTTTCTATACTTATAACAAACAGTCCAAAATTGCGATGCTTATGTTAAGGCTGTCGTGTATAACAAACCTTTATCTTTCAATTTTTCAACCTTTAATACAAAATACTAAGGAGTTTCCGCCCCATGTTTACTCTATATGCGACATCGTCGCCGCCTAACGGCTAAACTTAAGTATTTTAATAGCACTTTGGGACAATGACTCCTTATAAAAAAAACTAATTCGTAACCCATTATTTTCGTATTTATACAATTATTAATAGTTGTCTAAAGTGCTGACACGTCGTCGTTGCTTATGATAGCGTCTTCCCAAACCCGGCAATATGCTGCTTCAATTAAAAATTTTGCACGATGTTAGAAAGTAACGGGCACCGACTTGGGTGTCTTAAACTTTAACTTCAAATTCTCCGGTTATTTCCGCTGTGCATTTAAAGTCATCAAGCATAGCACATGACATTTTTATATATATAAGGTTTACGGGAACATTGCAGACGATATGCAGATTTTTCAAAGCATCGCGATGTTTGAAATTCTGTCAGCAAATGTCGATGCTGACTTGTTATTTATTCGCCTAAGATTTCTTTAGAATCTTATAATTGGAATCTGCAATTTTCTAATATAGATAAATATCCAATGTAATGAATACACATATTTCGCCATTTGGTTTCTTCAACGTTTCTCATAATAGATAGATACGTATAACCATTCACTTTTTATCAAAATATTCGCTCGGGCGAATCTTACTAAGTTCGGTATAAATGTTTAAAAAAAAAATGTTCATAAAATTTGCAACTCTCCAATACTTGTAATTTACTTGCGAGCCGAAATCAATTTCAGCAACAACCACTTTCGAATATATTAACTTGCAAATCTATTAACTTTCAAATCTATTAAATTAACAGGCAATGTATGGTCGAACGACTAGCGAAGGCCATCGATTTCATTTCGCTGCTACTTAAGTACGAGGCTACTAAGGTAAGGTGATTGCTAGAAACAATGAACATTGAAATGTAGATTTACAAGAAATCTTGAGCGTTTGTATTTCATCAATAACCCACAGAAAATAAAGAATTGCAAACAATTTTGTTACCTATGAATCCCAGACACATACGACACTGAAAATTTGGAAGAAATTCTTCTACAGAAAGCTCAAACTTTGAACAATAAAGTTGTACTGCTGTGCCATTCGAAAGAAATGTTGAGGAACGCGAAAGGTTATCACATGACTTTTTTGAATTCATTTTCAACACATTGAATTGGAAAAAAAATCTGTGACGTCAGTTAAGCGTTTTCGAGCATAGAGAGGGAGCTGTCTAAAATGAGCTTGACAGCGATGACAAAACTATATGTACGTTGTCTAGAAGAAAGAGGGTAAACCAATGTCTTGCACAAAATACCTATTAATAATTCATAAATTCAGCCAATGGGAAAAGCATTAAGCCTACTAGGAAAAGCATTATCACACTAACTTTAGGAGACGGTTTGTTTGTCTTATAACTTTGGCGCATCGTTGGCTCATGGTGTTGATTAACGCTGGACATTAAGCAGAGTCATGGAAACGCTGATAAATCGTCAGAAAGTGAAATATCTCGAAACACGAAAACTTTTCAATGACCGGCAATATGGTTTTCGTAGCAACAGGTCTACTGGTGATTTGATGGCATGTTTCACCGAAAAGTGGAAAAAGTGAAAGCGTACATTAACCTGGCGATAGCAAGATAGTTGCACTTGATATTTCTAAGGCATTTGACAGAGTTTGGATCAGGCTCTTTTGTCGAAAATGCGTGCATCTGGGATCGACGACTCTCTTCTTCAATGGATTAGAAATTACCTTTCGAAACGTTCAATTCAAGTTGTCTTGGACGGTTTCAAGTCTGATATTCACAAAATAAATGCTGGTGTACCCCAGGGCTCTGTTCTTCTGCTACTTCTAATCCAATATATTCCTTTGCTGATTACAATACTCTCTGCTTTTCATATTCGTTCCGGACTCACGGCCCTGCTCTTCGGCTGTAGAACGAGAACGGCAGCGTATGTTAAGCTCATTAAATTCCGATATCAACAGCATAACCAATTGGGGAACTTTCAACAGAGTGGAATTCAATACTTCCAAAACACAATGCTGTCTGCTGTCGTTAAAGCGAAATTTAAACATCCAGCCATTCAATTTAAACACCCCAGTGCGATGGAACTTGCATCGTCGAAACCGAAAAACTTTAAATTCTCGGTATGTGTGTCAATGACAACTTACGTTGGAATGACCACATATTTGATGTCACCAAAAATGCTGCGAAATGTTTAGGTTTCCTCAAGCGATGTAAGAAATATTTTACCCCCTCTGATCTGGCCTCAATATATAAGGTATTCATCCGCCCAAAATTGGAGTATAATGCCCACATCTGGTCAGGTGCTCCTAAAACATCTCTGTACAACTCCCTTATGGATCTCTGTATTTCCTGGTCGTTATAACTTGAAAACATTTAAAAATAATGTAAATTCCACTCCTGGTAAATAATTCGTCATAAATAAGTCGTGCCCGCAAGTTTCCTTAAAGCAACTGTTTTTCGTTTTTTGTAATACCCCATAGAAATTATATGTGATTTAAATATGAACTTTGAACACTGAAGTACTTATGTATATGTGGTTGAAATCCAGCCAAGTCCAAATGATACAGGATTAATATTTCAGACAATTTGATACCATATTTTTATTAAAAAATCATCTTTAGTGACAAAGATTTCTTTTGGCTCAATGGATTTGTGAGAAAGTAAAATTGGAAACAAATCCAGAAGTGATACATCGGACTCAATTACATCCACAAAAGTGTACTGTTTGGTGTGGTTTTTTCGCTGGTGGCATCATCGATTCTTATTTTTTCAAAAATGGGACTGGAACTCGAATTACCGGATAACGATCAGTGGTTATTTCTTTGAAAATATGGACAACATATACCCAGATCCGGCAGGTTGGGGTTTCGTTTGTTTGCTCTCGAGCGCCAAAACTATTTTTTCTAGCTTATAATTTATGATCTGGATCGAACTGAGGCCTTTTGTTTAGTTTTTCAAAGTATTAACATTGCGTCACGTTGTTTGATCTTTACAATAGAAGAAAACGAATTCCACCCTTGGTATTTTCTTTTTATCATTTTATTATAATACTTAAATAATCCACTTTAATATTCTCATATATTTCTCTTTATTCTATTTAGAAAATGCTTACTAGTCAGTTCAAAACAGTCTTCTTGTGGATAAGAATTATAGCGGTATTACTAATTAGTAAAGTAGATGGAGAAGATGTGTTCAATTATCCACCTAAAGGTAAGGTTCTTCTTTTAAAAAATATTAGATTCTGTGTTACAACAAGAAACCATACAGATTTTAATTTTCCAAAAATGTGTAGTATTAAGACTAATTTTGCTCAAAAATAAGGTTCTTGCCCAACTTACATTTCTCTGTTTTCTTATATTTTTGCAGACTTTGACGAACGACAAAGTCCAAGGCTAGACCATAATGGTTGGAAGCCACTTGGATTTGGTGATCCTTTAAAAAATGATCCGACTTTTGATTACAGTCCACCAGCATTAGAAAGGGTTCGTTATTGGGCTGAAAATAATAAATCTAAAGATGAAGTTGGAAGGAAAGATAAAGCAGACATACTCCTTCTTGGTGTTTCACCAAAACGTGAAAGTATGAGAAAGGAGCAAAAACATGTTTCTATAAGAAGAAGTTATTATGGAGGACAACTTCCCACTAGGCTAATGCCACCTCCAATGCACACAATTCATCCACATAAACAAAATTTTACAACAGAAATGTATCAATACCCAACTCGTTATCCTTCATCTTCGAAAACTTATTACACGACCATGCCATCATCCGCATATCGCAACAAATGGCCGTATGATTCTAAACACGATGAATCCGTAAATTATGTTAGTTTAACAAGACCAAGTGTAAAGTATGTAAGACCGAGTCCAAATAGTTTTGTTGATATGCCATTACCTCGCAAACCATGGGTACATGAGTTGCTGCAAAAAGAACTTATCAAAGCTAAACCAAGTCCGCCAAAATTACTGCCAACAACATCTGTGAAAACCATTGCGGAAACTCATCCGTCAGTTGCATATATTACAACAACTTACATCCCTCCAACCACAATGCTACCACCTCCATCCACAACTACCTACAGGCCAATGTATCCTTCTTATCGTCCCACAACATCAAAATATGTATTTCCAACAGTCGCATCTGTCGAAGTCACTGCAGAATCACCTCTTAAAGAACCTCATGGTCACCTCGAAGTATCTTCGTACCAAATTATCGAAGGTCACTCTAAAGTGAAAACATATGGACAAAATGACAATGAGACCTCTACTCATGAACCAAAAATTGTTCCCATCACACCGAGACAAGAATCCGTCGTGCATCATGTTACAAGTCATGATGAATCCAAATTTTCATTCCAAGTTAAACATCTGCACAGTAAGCAAAGTACGACACCAAAAACGACTACAACCACAGCAACTAATGCTTACCCCTATTCAACCTTACCAGTGCAAGGTCCTGCTCAGCAGGAATCTTCAATGCAAGGCTTATTAAGTCTTCTCGATTCGTCTTTAGGAAATATTTTCATAAATGAACCAACAGGAGATGACATGGGAACTCTATTTTTAGGACACTCTTTGGACAATGAGCCAACAATTTTTGTAACTACTACCAGCACATCAGTTCCACCTACTGCTCTGGAGCTTGGATCACCCCGTAGTGCACGTCAAATTTTTGACTATGATCAGTTGCCAGAGTCCCGCTTAAAAGAACTAGCAATGCCGGAGTTTGATGATGAAAGCGTCATGGAACCCATAAACTGGGACAGATCGTCTGGCAGTGATATAATTTCCGAAGGAGAGAATAGATAAAACCAACCCTAATTATAGAAAATCGATGTTTTGTTATTTTAAACTCAATTTGTGCCTTAAACCAAATCTATTAGTTTAACTACATAATTCTTGTATCATTGTATTCGTACTTGCATTTTTGAGTGAAGTATCTCTCTGATTCAATTTTTTTTTTGTAAATAGCAACAATTTGTACTTAAATGTAAGTCCTCTTTTTTATAATTTATTGTAATTTATTGAAATAATATATTTTTTATTATTATTATTATTGCGGCATTACTTTTGTGGAAGTTCCTAAAATCAGTGGAATCTTTATACGATATACCTACTCGTACACATGTTTTAAAATGCGCACTCAGGCTGGACAAAAATAAAATCTGTTTTGGTTCAAACTTTACAATTCATTATACCTAATCCTATGTCAACTAATGGCGTTTTCAATTGGGCGGACATAAGCATTCTATTTTTTTGTACTTCGAAGTTGGGTGATTTTGATTCCAATGGAACAAAACTTTGGAATTTTATTTTTTAAATATATTTGCTTGCGAATCATTTTGAACACTCAGACTAATAAATTGGCCAAACACAGCCGATTGCACAAAAACAGAAATCTAGTTTGACGCACAATTCTACTCGTATTAGACGTTTATACATAACATATTTATATGTGTTAGTACATTTTGACATAAGATCCAGGAGAGAAATTTTGATTCTGAAATGATGAAATGATTCTGAAATTCGTTTAGCCAAGACTGGTTATTCACGCCAGTTACAGTTATTCCCACGAATACCCAAAAATGGCATTTCTGTCCTCACCAGGCCGCAGCACTCCTAAAGCAGATGCTGTTCCTTAATACTCATCCTCTGGGAATACCCTATATATTCAAATGGTTGATTTAATTTGCCGCAATATCATTTTTAACATGAGCTGTGTCAGCTTCAGACTGCGCTTTATAGCAGACAGTCACTTGTTATAATCTGATTTATCGTACATATACCACCTTGATCATTGCTCCCATTGTTCCGATTTGAGTTCTGTTTTTTTTTTGTTAAGTTGGTAAATCTGTTGTTGACATTCTCTCTAAATCTTAGCGTCATAGCTTGCCATTTGCAAAAGTTACCTAGCCAAAATTTTTTACAATTTAAGAAATGGGTTTAAATTTGCAACAACGAAGTTGTATTAAATTTTGCGTAAAAAACGGATTTGGTATATCACCTGCACATGACTGAGACTTCAGAGCTCTTGACTGCAGCGAGTAGAGAATTGGTCAAACTTTATCATTGGGCAACGACTGCGGACATCTTTTTTTAACTTCTGAGTCTATTTATTGGTGGATAAGGGCATCATAACGGCATTAAGGGGTGGCCGTGGTGTAGTGGTACTAGCAATCACTTCTCACTCGGAGGGTCAAGGTTCGAATCCTGCCCATGAAAAGTCTTTCAAGTTTTTCATTTGTGTAATTGGAACTCAGACAAAAAAATTCTGCGTGTGAAGGCATAACACTGACACGTAGATTTGGCTGTTGTATAGTTTCAAGCACAAAAAATAAGTGTGAATTATAAACTTTTCAAATCACTCTGAGTGAAGAAAAAACTCTATGTCCTATTCGGACTCCCACCCCTGGAGAGCTAATACCAAATACACATAAGTTTCAAACTATTACAAAACAATTTTCCTTTCTCCTCCTTCTACCTTTCCGCCCGCAGTAAAAGGGGATCTAACCCCTTAGGCGCGCGTAAATTATAAAAAAAAAATCAGCCAAAAATTCGTAGTAGTAGTAGTAGTATCCAGAGTATCGATGAAATTGCACAATACGAACTGTTGCTTATTGTGTTCATGTTCAATTCTACAATTTAGATTTTGCAGCGTAATCTTGCAAGATCTTACGAATTGGTTTTTTTTTTATAATTTGCTTGTGCTCAAGGGATTTAAATACCCTTAAAATGCTTGCACACAGCTCGAGCGAAGGAAAATCAGAGATGAAAGAAAGACCGGTACCGATGAACGTTGGTTTTAAATCTTTGGAGGTTATAATGACAAGCAAATAAAGAGCTAGATAGGACATATAAGACAGATGACGCATTCGTGCTTCAGTTTAGCGCAGAAAAAGCTCAGGTATTATTTCCATGATCTTCAGAAAAAGAAGTGACTCTTGGCGACTTCTTCATCAATTTACGGTACACAATTGACCTTTATTATTCCGCATTGGCTTTGTATTTACACCAGTACTAGGCTGCCAATGATGATCCTTTTCTGAGTTGGGAGCTACTTACCTATCTTTTTCTATTTTATAACATAATCCGTTATCCCAATCAAAAACAGATACCAGATACAGCCGGTTGTACTCGTACAATTTAGCTCTTACAAGTCTGGTTGTAGAAGCTTGTGTTGTTATAAGGAATTTAACCAGTATAGTTGATTCATCGGATATTTGAATCTTTGCATAAATAAAACTCTTTTCGATATCTGCTACAGGTTTTTATATACGGTGCTCCGGATAATGTGTTGAAGACTTTAGAGGGAGATTCATTGGCTTACATAATTAGAGAAAAAAATAATGTATGGGGGGGGGAGTTCGAAAATGCATCCCCTCCGAGATACAGAAATTTTAAGCAAAGCCTTACGCTGCCCTGTTTTGACTCGGTTTGGAAATAACATCTTTCAAATTTATGCGTGTATGGTAACAAATGGGATATCGTTGAATTCGTAATTATTGATAATTTCGTTGCTTTAACACTTTGACTGCCATGTCGCACATTTTCGTGCGACACCTAGTACTTTAGCTAAGGCCATGTCATATGTTTTTGTGCGACAGTATATGCGATTTCGTATGGGTTTCGGATTGTGTGGTCTCTGTTGAACATTTTGGTCTTACTTACATGGCCCTAGGATAATTTTTGTGAGTAATACAGAAGGTAGTATTTTATGTTTGTTCTTTTGTTTATTTTCAATTCAAAAAATTTATTTTATATGATTTTTATTTTATTTTATTCAAAAAAAAGTTGTTCGGACGCGGTAGCCATAATAGGAGCATGTTTTGTGGAAAGCATCCTTACATCTCTTGTGTCTCACCACTTCAGAACAACAATGCCATTTTCTTCTTCTCGTGCAATCATTTCACCTTTCTTCAGTTTAGTATTTTCATTGCATCTTTTTGACATTTCTTTTTCTCCTTCTTCTTTCTTTTTCGCATTTGCTTCATTATTTGTTTGGCTGTTGTTACGAGCACAACATTTCAGTATGGCGGATGAACTGAAATGGACCAACGAATTAACAAGCGGGCTCATTTTCAATTATGAAACACTAAGCGCCAAAGATGAAATGAAAAAGAGCTGTCAAATAACATGAAAAATCAAAGAAGGGGGAAAGACTTCGTGTAAAAATGCGCACCTCACTGAATGACAGTTCAAAAGAAAATAACCACTACATGCGCATTACACACATTCGACGTGTAAAAGCGGACCATGCAGTGGGAATTTGATTAATTGGGTATTTTTTGTTTCATTATCCCTCTCTTTTGCATTCATTTGAATCTTTCGAAACATGCGACGCGTAAAAGCGGACTTACCACATGCAGAGGGACTTTGGTTAATTGGATATTTTTTGTTTCATTATCCCTCTCTTTTGCACTCATTTGAATCTTTCAAAACATGCGACGTTTAAAAGCGGACTAAGTAAATCAGATACAAAATACTCTTAATATCTGATTAATTTAGCGTGTAGATCAAGAGGAAAAGACATTGTGGTTTTAGTTGTGTTTCTAATAATTAATAATAAGTTAATTACACTATATTCGAGTACGAATAAGAGCAGGAGGGGATATAAAATACATACACATATGACACATTTACCGTTAAATAGTTTCAATTAAACTCAATTTAAATTGCTTTTTTTTTCTAATAAAATTTGCTGATTGCCTACGAATAAAGGTTATTAGATGAAAGGCGCAAAAAATAATTCAATCTTGAACTCATCGGAACACATCGGATTTCTTTTCAGTGCGTGATTCCAATATTTGCTCTTAAGTGATACCTGAATCCATGTCCTATAAGCTGAATGTTACAATATTAGTTTTACTTTTTTAATACTTGTCTACAAGATCTCAAAACCAACATCCCTATCAAAAGAAGGCAAACAAAAATGAATCGCAAGACATTCCAGACATCTAATTTCTTATACATATGTATGTACACACGGAATCCACATTCCACCTGCTACGATTCCATCCACTCTCTTAAAGTTATTTTAATTAAGAGAATCAATGTTTAGTTAATACAGATTTCTCTTAAACACTATTTTTTTCTTTTTATAAACGATTAAATAATTTGCTGATTGGTGAAGCATATTTCCAGATTCGGAAAATTGTATTGGTGCAGTTGGTCGATCAGTTAGATCGACGGTTCGACTGTGAATATCTCGTCGAGGATATATCTATATCGAAGTGAGTGGTAAACAATTATTGCAAGCGCATGTTGAAACGACTCAAATGATTGCAGTTGCGCAGTGTCACACATTTAATAAAAGAAAAGCTGCTTGAGTTCCCCATGTTTTAAAATTAATTAAAAGAGGTAAAATTAATTGTTGAAGAAGTCAACTGCAGTGGATTTTCAGTGTTGTGTGTTTTAGAAAATTATTTGTTAAGTTAAAATAGTTCTTATCATGTTGTGGGCATTCGACGGGGAGTCGCATGCTCGTTCTAGCTCTTTCTGCCAGTTGATGTTTATTTGTAGACACATGAGAGAGATGTGACATGGATTTTAAGTCGGCCTGGAAACAATATCGCTATCTCTTTAAACGTGCGCGTTCAGTTATCGCAATATCGTATGTAGATAAGAGATTGGTTTAAGGTGCGTTTGATCGATAAGTAGCCTATGCAGATAACATTGAGCCGCGATTGGTCTGTCTATCTATAGTGCACTGCACGTGAGGTTTTATTAGATTTTAAATTTACCCTATATTATTTGACTTTAAAAAAAATGTGACAAATAAAAATAAATTTTTGAATTATTAATTGGTTCAAACGAGATAGTAAAGAAGTTCACATACGAGTACTCTAGTTTTTTCGCGTTTTTCGTATCGAATAACTCGGGTCACGTAAGTCAAAATATGTACTTATTTCTATTTTTAATAAAGATCAGCTGTTTGACTGATTTGAGAGGCAAAAGTTATGTATTCAGGCAAATTAACTTCATGTGTTATATTAGGGTAAGTTCAAAGGTGAACAAAATATTTAGCGCCCTTTTACGGTTTTTGGTGACTTAAAAAGATGCATGTTCTTTTCGTGCATCTTATATGTATATGTTAATTGTTCTGAAGAATAAAAAAAAAAAATGGATGAAACGCAGCGTTGCGTACGACTTTCATAAATTGTTCGGCTCCGTATGGGGGTCTTTCGTTATTTTTGGATCAAACAATCGATTTTTGGTTTTGCATATTTTGCTTCATCGTGATGTCTGCAATGTGAAAATAATTGTTTAGCTGATAGGTATCTAGTGTAAAGCCTGGTTTTACACATATCAAGCGGTGATTCGAGGTGTCTTCCGCTCAGCAATAGAAACATTATTGTATGCTCCAGGAATTGACAATTTATAACTTGTAATACAATTGATTAACTTTAAAATAGAATTTAAAAAAATTCCCCTACTTGAAACGTTAATCGCCATTTTATCAAAACAGAATCATACAAAATTGGTGCCGTCGCTGACACCGAACCATAGACCTGAAATTTTTACCGTATATAGTATTCTTTGATGGTTTGTCTTGGCACATGCGCGCCCGTTGCTATATTTACTTCATCTTTCAAAAACGTTTTTTTTTGTTTTCAATTTCATCAACCCTAGCTGGATTTATTGTGGGCAGCAAATAAAAACGAGCTTTGATTTAAGCGCAACAAAAAAAACTTTTTCGCAAGTTTTGGTTTTGATAACTCAAAATTTGCAAAATATGCTGCAGACAATTTTTTTCCGATTGCATAATTAATGTTGATCCTAGAAATATATAATATAAAAAAAAACCTGATTTGAAAGACACCTTAAATAAAAGATACTCCTACGTAAGCTTAGCTATGGTAAGAATCTCTAAGATTCTTCCCACAATTAACCGATTCTTTCTGATAAATTTCTTTATAAACCAAAGACTCTCAGTTTTCGTACAACATTGTGAGTATATGCTAAAGCTAAATGTTTGTATAAAAAACCCTTGCACCGCGTCTCCTTGAGACATCGCTGGTGTCAAGAAAAATTTCATTAAATCAAAATGTCCAGTGGAGACGGGTAGTTTGCAGGCCAGAAATATTTCATGAAATAACAAATAATATACCCCACAAAGCCATCTGTTGGTTAAAAAGAACATGGAATCCATTTTTCTATTATACTTACGAGTATGTAGGTAGTTGCTTGCAGTTCACAACTACTCAACCAACTTACACTCGTAGAATGAAATGTCATACAATAATTTACCCACCTACGAGTAAGTTAAAAGAAAAAATGACAGAAGAAATGTCTGAAATTTAGTCAGACATATTTATGTCACCGCGTCTCCGTGTTAAGTACAGTGGTGGATACGAATTTAGCACACTCATTCAGAAAAGAAGAAACGCATTCATGTTTTTTTTTAATTGATGTTTTGGAGCTCTAAGTACCTCTACACTCGTCTGGAATGTGATTAGGGCCATTATTATGCATGAAGCGCCACAATGGTATCATTTGGTCCTAAATAATTTGTTTATAGGTACGCTGGTCCATTTTTTTTGTCGATTTTGATTATTGGGCAAATACCAAGCTAAGAAAAAACATCTCAGACCAGTTAACAGTTTTTATGGTATACTTTGGGAGGTGTTGCTTAATTGGAAGCCGGCACACATAGTTTTTCCGGCAAATCCAAAGCGACAGAACTTGGATTCGTCGTTCCAAAAACTTTATGGTGTATCCAAGTGATCTTTCTAAACCGTTTTCTGGCTTACATTTTTTTGCCGAATCAAGTGGGTTTCTTTGTGTGATGCATCCACGATTTTGTTTCATTTAAACAGTATCTTACGGTTCTTGACCACACATTTATACTATATTCAACTGACTAAATGCTAACTTCGTAGGATCTTTGACTGATATTCGATGAATAAGTTGGTTTTCCCTTAGCGTAGTCATCCGTCCAAATGTTTCAAAATATAGAATAGCATTATAGACAATTTTTCTTGAACATTCGAAAAGCTGTGAAATCTCGGAAACAGTTCGCCCTTTTGCTTTTAATTTAAAAATAAGAGTTATTTTTTTCTTAGAGCACCATTTTACCTCAAATAAATTCAACTTTTCGATCAAAATGTCGCCAATGCTACATAGATTGAAGGAACCTGGAAAAAATATAAAACTTACTTGAATATCAATAACTGACGTCATTGCACAAACAAAAACAGAATCGCATCTTTAAAGTAACGGAATTTGTTTCGTTTCATTGACAAATACAGACTGGTAGAAAATCTACCGTTGCTTGCAAAGCAAATAGTTTAAATATCAAACCAGTTAGAAGAGTACTAAATTTGTGTCCTCCACTGCACGAGTATATGCGGCATTCTTTTTAATACACCATCACTGTACTCGTATATGCTCCATTTAAACCACCGTGCGAAAATTCTATATGTGACATCATCATCGGAATATCCCTGGTGGTGAGTTGATCTATTATATATGAATTTTGTACAAGGGGTTCCTTCAAAATAGATGCCATAAGTTGGGTTTGCTGGTTCAGAAAAACAACAATGCAGATAAAGGGTTTTCCAATAGGGACTTGACAACTTCGAATTTAATTTGTGAACGCACTCTTTCACTAATCATCAAACTGTCAATTTATTCAGTAAACTCAACATTTTGATCATGGTAAAGTACACGAACGAGCAACGTCTGCAAATTATAAAAATTTTCTACCGAATTTCGGAGTCGGTGACTGCAACTTTAAGAGCGTTAACTCCAATTTTCGGTCGTAATTCTCGCCCTAGTAGACAGGCAATAACAAGTTTAGTGCAAAAATTTGAGTCTACATATTCGTTGTGTGATGTTGCCGTGTCAGTGAGACAACGGGTTGGTCGAAGTGTCGAAAATATCGCTGCCGTTCAGTCGTCCGTAGCAAACGATCCAAATCAGTCAATTCCACGTCGTTCTCAAGAATTGGGCATCGCTCAGACCACATTATGGCGTATTTTGCGTAATAATCTTGGTTTACACCCATTAAAGATCAAGCTGACTCAATAATTGAAGCCGATGGACCATTTGAAGCGACGTACGTTCTCCGATTGGGTTCTGGAGAAGATGCGCCAAGATGATGAATTTCATCGCAAAATCATCTTCAGTGACGAAGCTCATTTTTGGCTCAATGGGTTCGTCAATAAGCAAAATATGCGTTATTGGTCGGGTGAAAATCCACATGTGCTTGAATCGCCACTTCATCCACAAAAAATAACTGTTTGGTGCGGTTTGCATGCCGGCGGCGTTATTGGGCCATATATTTTCGTCGACGATAACGATCGTCACGTTACTGTGAATGGTCAGCGTTATCGCGCCATGATCACTATTATTTTTGGCCCGAATTGGAAGATATGGTCTTGGACGACATGTGGTTTCAACAGGATGGTGCCACAAGCCACACAGCACACGCTACCAGCGATTTATTGAAGAGTAAGTATGGTGAGCGTGTTATCTCAAGACATGGGCCAGTCGATTGGCCGCCTCGTTCATGTGATTTAACGCCGCTTGACTATTTTCTGTGGGGCTACGTTAAGTCATTGGTTAATACCAACACGCCGACGAAGTTGGAAGAGCTCAGAGCCAATATTGAACGCGAAATAGCGGCCGTTACGGCCGAATCGTTGAAAATTGGGTCCAACGAATCGACCGCTGCAAACGTGCCCGCGGTGGCCATATAAGTCCAGTTTCATTCATAAATGTTTTGATTGTACTTCAAGCCGATAATAAAGTTTTTGAAATATCTCAAATGGTTTGCGTTTTATTTAAAAAAAAGTTGTCAAGTCCTTATTGGAAAACCCTATATTTGGTTTTAGTACGGCTGACTGTAACCCGTTATCGTCTAGCGCCTTTATCCCGTTATTTCGGACTCATTTTCCAGTTATCGCTGTACACAACGCTCACCATTTTTATAAAGATCTTGGATATATTTTGAGTCCTTAGCGCAGTCCATGTAAGGTCTTAGGGACCTTCTTTTTTGTTTTGAAATCGAATAAGACAGTACGGTCATTTATTGAATCGTTGCGTCTTTGTCCGTAAGCGTTGAATCGCATCGTATATCGATCTGCCTTACACAAATCCGCATTGACTGCCATGGAGTTTAATAATATTGCTTTGTCAAGTGTTTGTAATTCTTTTATATTTTCATAGTAGGTTTCAAATTCACCATACAGCCTCTTTTCATTTTGCTTAACATGTATAAATAGTATTTCTGATTATTGCCCATACTTCGGATGGTATGTCATCTGGTCCAAGTGTACGCCAGGCTCATTCTTTTTAATGTTTCGGTAACATCAGTTTTCGTAAAATCTCCTTTCTGCGCGACAACCGAGAGGATGCTAATGTTACTTGGTTAAGTAACTCGTTAAACTAAGCAGGCGTCTTTATTGTCATCAATACTCGTATATATTATTTCGGCCATAATCTTAAAAAAATATTAGCTCGTTTGCCTATTTTCGTTCATAAGTCGTGAAGGTACATCTTTTAGCTCCCGATAACTACGGCACGTGCTCTAGACACCGCTCTCTTCGTCTTTTTTCTTGCAATATTCGTATTCTAACTCAAGGCACACACTATCGGTTTCGCTATATCCGATGTGTTTATCCCACTCCAGTTTGATCTCATCGTTCTACTATTACCTACCTTTTTAAACATCGATTCGAAGACTTATCTCTGAAACATATGTCCAGTAGTACAGCTCGCATTACTACGCGCAGTAACGCACATGAGGCACACGTGCAATAAAATGTGACATTTCATCTTCAAACTTCTTATTTGCTTTAAACAAATTTTTATAATTTTTATTTTCAATTAGTTGCTAATCCATTTTTAACAATATATTTTTAAAAAAAATATTTAAAATTGCGCTTCCGTTTTTACAAATCGTCGAATGACTGAAGATGTACGAAATTGTATTAATTTGCAATTCTACTACATCGGGTTTGCAGTAAGATTAGAATTTGTATCTTTGAATAAAAGATTCTTCAGGTTTCAGTCCAGAAAAAATCTGACAAATTTTAACAAGAAAAGGGCTACACTCTATACACCATATTTGCGAGAATACCTTCAAAATGCTAACCTAAGATAAAAACCTAAGCATGCAGAACAACTTCGATGAAAAATGTAAGAGTAGTGCAAAAATGTTACTCCATCTCGAACACTCTCGCTACCTATCTACAATCAAGCAATCTTTCTGTATAGTAATTCCTCCTGAACATTTTCTTCTCGTTCCGGGATCACTAATTCCGCTTTCACTATGTAGCTTGTTAGTGGAATGGTCTCCAGATTTACAAACATGAAGTCGTATCCGTTATTCGGTATGATTTTTTTCCATCTTTTTTCCATTTTTCACTTTGAAAACTGATAAATTACAAAAAAAAATACCGTTTCTAACCTCATTATGTACTCATAGATAAATCCTTTGTATGAATATTACGAGTATAATTTTTTTGCCAAGAGTTAATTTTCATTGCCTGAATTAACATTTTTGGAAAATTGACTACCCCAATGTTTCATGCGTCTATATCCAAGTATTATACATTATGCAATTTTAAAGCCAAAAAGAAGCCATATTTTTGTCTTATGAAACTAGTTCTCTCTAAAAAATATTCCATTGACACCTGTGCATTTTCAAAATCATTTAAGTGAGAACCTTTCTGCAGATATCATTAATCTGCGCGTCCGCCGTCCTGTACTGGCAGCCAATTTTGATCATTAAAACGGGAAATTACACGACCAGGAAATGACACATGCAATAATTGAATTGTATGATACGTGGCACCGTTTTGTTGAAACCACATGTCGTCCATATCCATATCTTACAATTTCGGCAGAAAAAACTGGATTATCATGTCGCGATAGTGAGTACCATGAACTGTTATAGCATGACCAGCTGCATTTTTAAAGAAGAATGGTCCAACGATGCCAATGTATGTTATTTGTTTCTTAACAATCACTCATATAACCAGTTATGCGTAGAAGCAATCCGCATCCACGTCGAAGGCGGCGTCTTGTTTTGGGAATGTTGCCATTGGTCTTCAATATTTAATTTTAATTTTATTTAATTTTGGTGGGGGCGAATGCCCCCATTTATTCGGCTTAATACAAGTTATAACTTAAAAATTAAACTTAAACTTAAAACTAAGGTTGGTTGGAGTGGTGAAGGAGAATGGATCTGCGGTAGGAAGTGGTGCGGTTTAAGTCAAAGACGGTAGGGTTTGAGTTGATTTGACGTAGCATACGGGAGATTGGTTCGTTCGCGCCATAGGTGGGTTGGTAGATAGAGTCGAGGGGTACGTACGAGGGGCGTTCAATATATTCTCGGTATCGATATGAAGGAAAATGCGAATTCAATTTAAATTGTTTTTATTTTTCAATATAATCTCCCCTAACAATCAATGCACTTGTTACATCTTGAGATAAGCTTTTTTAAACCCTCAAAAAAATAAATTTCCTCTTTCTCTGCAAAATACCCATTTATTGCCGACTTGAGTTCTTCATCATCCGAAAATCTTTTTCCACGAAGACATTTTTTCAAATCCGGAAACAGGAAATAATCACTAGGGGCAAGTTCTGGACTATAGGGTGGGTGTTGGATTTCTTCGAAACCACAATCTCGCGCAGCAGCCTTGGAAACTCGCGCCGTGTGACCAGGAGCGTTGTCATGAAGAAGCAACACACCCGCTGCGAGTTTACCCCGTCTTTTCTTTTTAATTTCCTCCCGCAAATTATGCAAAGTGGAAGCGTAGGTTGTGGCGTTGATGGTTTCACCTTTTTTTTTGTACTCAATGAGCAAGATTCCCTTTGAGTCCCAAAAAACTGTGGCCATGAGCTTCCCGGCAGACGGAGTGACTTTGAACTTCTTCGGGGGGTCTGTTCCTTTTTTATGCCACTGCATGGACTCTTGTTTGCTTTCAGGGTCATAGTGGTGGACCCATGTTTCGTCCCCAGTAACAATTCGATCCATAACACCGTCCGCGTTCTCACTACACATCTCCAAAAGCTCTCTACAGCATGCGATTCTCACTTTTTTCTGAGGCGCTGTGAGCATTCGTGGCACCCACCTTGCACTGACCTTTGAAAGGTTAAGATGGTCATGAAGAATGGTGTAAATGGTACCAATTGAAAGCTTGGTGATCTCTGCCATCATTTTCACCTTTATTCGGGCATCCTCAAGAACAAGTTTTTCGATTTCTTTGATGCTTTCTCCCGTACAAGCAGTAGCCGGGGCGCCGGAGCGGGGTCGTCTTCAATGCTCTCTCTGCCTCTCTTGAACTCACTTGACCACTTTTGCACAGTTGATAATGAAGGTGCGGAACCCTGGTAAACAGCCACCATCTCTTCATGAATAGTTGTTTGACTTTTTCCTTGCTTAGTGAGAAATTTAATTACAGCGCGATGCTCAATTTTCACCATCATCGTCTAAGTTGCCATTATGATTCTGTTTAACTAGAGATAAAACGCGAATTAATAATCACATTTATATGAAATTTTACATGAATGCACTAAAATAATAGTATTACTTGACAAATAAGTCAATTTATATATACAACCACAGCTTCACCCCGATACCGAGAATATGTTGAACGCCCCTCGTAGATTACGAGGGTTAGTGTTGAGGAAAATGGAGTTGTGAAGGGACGCGCATTCAACGTGACCTGAAAGGAGTCGATGAATAAAGATAAAGTCTGCTGCATCTCTGCGATCTTCAAGGGTGTTTAAGTTGATAAGGTTGAGACGGTTTTGTTAGAGGGGCAGATTAGAAAGATCGTCCCAGGGCATACCTCGAAGAGCAAATCGAAGAAAACGGCGCCGAATGTTTTCAATTCTCGAGATATGAACACAATGATATGGGGACCATACTTGACTGGAGTACTCTAGGAGGGGGCGAACAAAGGTAATATAGAGGGACCTGGTCACGTATGGGTTGGTGAATACTTTGGACCTCCGTTTTACAAAACCTAGTGCAGAGTTGGCTTTGAGGATTATCTCATCCATATGTAAACGGAAGTTGAGCTCGCTATCACACAAAATGCCGAGGTCGCGAAGAGATTGTACAGAGGAGATAGGATGGTTATGGAGCAGATAGAGTCGGGGAGAAGATTGGTTCGGCTTATGTGAGAAGGTGATGGATTGGAATTTTGCTTAATGCTTAAGGCAGTGATTAAGGTAGACTCGATCACAAAAGGATTTAGTGATCTCTTGCGATTGTATCCGTCCGACGTTAAACTTCCTCACAGTATTAGCTTGTCTTTGCGATGTTCGGGATATCCGCAACAGTACTTTGTCTACAACAAGGTAATGGTCTGGAGGAGTACCTTGCGTCGATTTCAGTGTGGTCAATCTAGGTGACGGTTGATTAATCAAGAGTTCCCCAAGTCCCCTTTGAATATCAAGATGCGGGAACCGATTACCTTGAACCCGTTATCGGAAGTGGTATTGTGCAGGCTATACTTTCCGACAGTACTACCAAAGGTGCCCTCTCTTCCTAGCTTTGCATTAAAATCGCCGAGCACAATTTTAACGTCATATATCAGGGATTGCTCGTAGGTCTTGTCCAAGTACTTGTTTTTTCCCCCTTTGCTACTTTACCTATTCTATCTGTAGGATGTTATTTTAACCTCTGTAGGATGTTAACTTGTGAGTTTATAACAATCTTCTTGATAATGGTATTAAAAATATGCATCATAGCGTATCGCCTTGATCTTATCCACCTCTGACGTTAAAGGTTTGTTTCCAATTTTATCGGAGCAGCGTGAATTATCCATTTTCATTTCCAAAATACCGAAACTGGATATAGCACTTTACCTACGCCTTAAAATCAATAAACAAATGGTGGGTATCAATATGGAACTCTAGGGTTTTTTCTTAATTAAATCTAAGTACAGATTTGGTCGGGTGAAGATGCACTGATACGGAACAATGCTTCCCGCGTTTACATAATATTATTAGTAGTACATTTAAGAGAGTCTCTTTTTTTTGTCAATCGGGCAAACGTTTCTGAGATTTTATACATCTAATCAAATTTTGAAGATAGATTGAGGCAGGTTCTGCATTAAGATCTCGCTGCTGCTTCAAAAGCTCGGCAGGTAAACCGTCAGCTCCAGTGGCTTTGTTATTTTTTACTTTGGTCGTAGATCTTTTCGCTTCGTGTTCTTCTGCTATTGGAAATTAGTGTCTGTTATCGTCTATATTGAGTAGACTATTCTGTCTCAGAGCGCGAGTTTAAAGGTCGGGACCATTAGGTAGTTTTCAGTATATTCATTGTAAGGTGGTGGTTTGCTCAATGAGCCCGTGGGATGCTCTCGATATCGAGGTATTAAAACTACATTTTAATAATATTTCGTACCTAATGGGTACGTAAGACTTTGTAGGTACCTAACCGTGCGCCTCTAAGGAATTCGTATTGGAAAACCATAACGACTTTTTGATTAGGTCCTTGAAGCTTTTGTTAACTCATAAAGAAAATATTATAAAAACAAAATTAATAACAAAATTTTCATTAACTCTCACAACACAGTTTAAATTAATTTTAGAAAATCGTTTTTAAACCTACTGACATCACATGCGTTTATTATGGGGAACTAGAATATCTAACTGAATTTTAACGAACTTTTTATTTAATAACATTACTTTTAGTTTGATTTATATAGTTGAGATGTAAATAGTCGAGGAACTCGTAGAAACCAATATTTGTAATAAATTCCTTGTCCCCTGTGGGACAAGTATGAGACTAATTAATTAACCCTTATGCGATCTAATATGACGAGAACTAAGAACTTCTACAAAAAGCTGAAGAATTCTTAACCAAGTTTGACACTACAACACAAATCCGAATTTTCTTTTTTCATTCTTTTTACTGTAGTATGAATAGATGTCGCAGTTTTGTAGACTCTTTTTGCCCAATCCGTCCTTCTAAATATCAGTAAGATACGCTTTATAACAGTCGAGGGGCTCTATTAGTTGTTTTTTTTAATGAAATTGTGGTTCTTGTTCCTTTGAGAGGTTTTTTAGTAGGTAAATTAATCACATCTGAATCTGGTTTTTATTTCATCGCAAAGTTTATCTAATTCGGATGGGCTTGATTTTCATTGACGATCTAGAAAAAAAACGTAATTTTTATCATCAGTGAATTAATTTGCGGTTGGAAACAGAGTCGTATTTGACCACTCTGGGAAACAATATTTGGCAAAGCTTGCACTTGCAGCATTTTTAACCAAAATGCAGACGGTTTTGCAGAGAGAAGTAGTTGTACTCCATAGGAGGTAAAGTCATTGTTTGGTTATAAACAAACAAACAAACGAACTGGTTCAGCACAGTGATTTCCCATCACTATAACTATAGGTTCCGAGACCTACAATTTATAAATATAGGGTTTTCCATTAAGGACTCGACAACTTTTTTTTTAAATAAAACGCAAACCATTTGAGATATTTCAAAAAATTTATTATCGGCTTGAAGTACAATCAAAACATATGACGACTTCGTTCATATGGCCACCGCGGGCATGTTTGCAGCGGTCGATTCGTTGGACCCAATTTTCAACGACTTGGCCACACATTTCGGCTGAAACGGCCGCTTTTCGCGTTCAATGTTGACTCTGAGCTCTTCCAACGTCGTCGGCGTGTTGGCATAAACCAATGACTTAACGTAGCCCCACAGAAAATAGTCAAGCGGCGTTAAATCGCACGAACGAGGCGGCCAATCGACTGGCCCATTTCTTGAGATAACACGCTTACCATACTTACTCTTCAATAAATCGATTGTAGCGTGTGTTGTGTGGCTTGTGGCATCATCCTGTTGAAACCACATGTCGTCCAAGTACATATCTTCCAATTCGGTGCAAAAATAATCGGTGATCATGGCGCGATACCGCTGACCATTCACAGTAATGTGACGATCGTTATCGTCGACGAAAAAATATGGCCCAATAACGCCGCCGGCATGCAAACCGCACCAAACAGTTATTTTTTGTGGATGAAGTGGTGATTCCTGAAGCACATGTGGATTTTCACCCGACCAATAACGCATATTTTTTGCTTATTGACGAATCCATTGAGCCAAAAATGAGCTTCGTCACTGAAGATGATTTTGCGATGAAATTCATCATCTTAGTGCATCTTCTCCAGAACCCAATCGGAGAGCATACGTCGCTTCAAATGGTCCATCGGCTTCAATTCTTGAGTCAGCTTGATCTTTTATGGGTGTAAACCAAGATCCTTACGCAAAATAAGCCATAATGTGGTCTGAGCGATGCCCAATTCTTGAGAACGCCGTGGAATTGACTAATCGGGCAATAACTCCGTTGCCAGCTGGCTTCAATTCTGGAGTGAGTTGAACTTTATAAGGGTATAGATGCAAACCCAAATGCAAAATACACCAAACAAACTGTGTCGTAAGACAAACCCAAATACTGTGCTCGTCGTGAAATCGATAGATTTATATCTTCTTCAACACTTTCACTAACGGCAGCCATATTTTCTGTATAGCGTGCATTTCAATGATGAATAGGGCTTAAAACATCTGTAACACAGCCAGTTTCTTCCATTTTTTTTTTACAGTTTTGCTATATACGAGTATTACGATCAGATTGACGATTATGTAGACCATAATCTGCTCGTAGTCCACGAAACATAAATCCACAGAATCACTATTTTTGTAGTAAGTTTCTAAAATTTATACACGTTCAGCGATTTTAAACGATCTATATTGTAAAATTGCAAACCTTAAACTGAACATATACAGTCTCGGATGACAGTTCGGTTTGACGTATGTGATTGAAACAAGGATGTCAAATCCGGACCACGAATTGGATGACTCTATATAGTCTATATAGCCTAGTCACGAATCATCAAAACTAATGTTTAATAGATAAATGAATTTGATTTATGTCCCGTAACTACGCATAGAAAAATTAATCTACTCATACACATACTCGTATTTGCATTTTCCAACCATAATGGGACTAAAAATATAAAAATTTAATGAATTTCAATTAATTACGTAGGTTAAGCGTCAATGTACGAGTATATAGGTCTATTTAGGTCATCTTTATTCCATTTACATAATGTTTTTTTTTTTTTGCAGGTAATGCTGCCCAAAAACATGTTCATTTTATATGACAACAAGTAGATGATGCGAAAAACGAAATAATTCTCTCTTAAAAAAGTACTAACAAATTAATTATCCAAAGAGATCAGTTATGTAATTAAGAAAAAAAAAGGCTTATAACTCATGCTACTGTTTACTTTGACCTGTTTACCTGTTTAGTTATGACACGATTCAAGTTTTTATTTGAAGTGTGTGACTGTGATAGTCAATCTATTAATATTGTAATTATTTATTGTGAAGTTCAAGATGAGATTTATTTTTTTTGCAGTTCCACTATAGACATTTGTGTAGATATTATGTACAGGTAATGTTATGAAAAAATTTTATTTCCCTGTGCATCAACTTGATTCAAAGATATGATTAAAATTACTAAAATTATAAACATTATTATATATTACATTGCATCACTTGAGCTTCAAGCCTAAATCTAAACTTTTCTTGTATCATTTAATAATTTCGTTGTTTTTATTTATTCGTGAAATGACTCTCAATACGCAGCTTTGGTGGCAAGGTTCGGTTAAGGTTGCAGTCTACATCTGGCAGGACAATTATTAAACCACAAGATCTCAATGCATACCTAAAGGTTATATGGATAGTCAATAGCCACCATTTATTGTTATTTCGGATGCTTCTGCGAACACTTATTGAAGAAGAAGTCTCTAAGACTTTTTCCGCTGTTGAGGGCATCAGGGCAGTTACGAGTACATAGCAGATGGAGAGTGGCTTCCTCCTCCTTTCACCTCCTTTCACTTTATACAGGGTTGTTTCTTTGATCCTTTGTATGTCTAAGATTTGGCTTGAACCAGATATATCAAGTCACGTTGCATGCACATATTCGGAGTAAGATTTCTAGTGGAGGCTGCTACGCTCTGTTCCAGGTTCATAACCATGAATAAACGGCTAGCCGTACTCCAAATGCCGGTAAAGGTACCTATTTAACATAAGCCTGATATGCATTCACGTTTTTCTGAAAATTATTTCAAAAATGCTTTAGACACACCTCGAACAGGCGTATGACCGTTGTTTCTATCATGGTACAAATATTGTGCCTCGCGATTTTAATTCCAGAGTCGACAAGGTATGAGTCTTTGAGCCTTCACGATGAAACATCCGACATTCGTAGCAGCAGGTTTAGCAAACCCGGTCACAGATTGATCACGTCGTGATTAGCAGTAGGCATGCTTACAGCGCGATCCATGGTGCCAATATGGATTTGGACCACCATCTCGATACAGCTATATTCCGCATACGCTTCAGGACTGCTAAAATCGTGCGTGAATATACAATACAACGCCAAAGTTCGACATCGAAAAGCTGTCACATAATAAACCCGGAAACTACCATAAACTTTCACTTCAGCTCGCTCAGGGCGCTAATCAGCTTGATGACTTAAGTGAACAGTGATCTTTTACTCTATGTGTGCCGCTGCCGAATAGCTAGTTGACTGAAACGATTCGTACAACCAATAGTGTTGCGACACCGAGCAGAGAATTAATTTTTTTTTGGGGGGGGGGGGGCTAAGACCCCATTTATTTGGCTTAATACAAGCTTAAAAACTAGGATTTAAAAACTAAAAGAAAAATTAAGGTTTAGAGATATCTAGGACATATCACTAGGTTTTAAAGCTAGGGATGGTGAAGGAGATTAGATTTGAGGGAGAGAGTGCTACGATTAAAATCGAAAACGGAAAGGTTGGAGTTTACCTTACGCAACATACTGGAGATTGGTTCGTTAGAGCCATATGTTGTGCGATGGATTGGTTGGTAAACGAGACGGTGGCAACGTAGATTACGAGAGTTAGTGTAAAAGAAAATGGAGTCGTAAAGAGACCTGCAATCGACGGAGCCAGAGAGCAGTCGGTGAGTGAAAAAAATGTCAGCTGCGTCCCTTCGTTCCTGAAGGGTATTCAGATTAATGAGCTTGACACGATCTCGATAGGGAGGTAAGATTAGAGGATCGTTCCAAGCTAGACTTCGAAGAGCAAATCGAAAAAAACGACGCTGGATGCTCTCAATACGGGATACATTAAAGGGACACCACGCTTGGCTACCGTACTCGAGAAGGGGGCGAACGTAAGTCATGCATAGTGATCTGGTCACGTACGGGTTGTAGAATTCTTTTTATCTTCCAACGAAGCCGAGTGATGAGTTTGCTTTAGAAATTATCTCATTAATATGCCAGCGGAAATGAAGCTGCCTGTCGCATAATATGCCAAGGTCGCGGATAGACTCAACAAGGGATATAGGTTGGCCGTGGAGATAGTAAATTCGTTGAGGAGACTTCTTGCACTTACGTGAGAAGGTAATCGATTGATATCTGGAGATATTGAGTTCTAAGCAGTTCTTGATCCACCAGGCTGGAGTCATGTTGTGAGGAAATGGGTTTAAAAAATTTGGTATCGTCAGCATATAGAGAAAGTGCCGAGTGTTGAATGACCCTTTGAAGGTCGTTAATAGTGAGGAAGAAGAGTAGTGGACTTAGGTGACTTCCTTGAGGAACACAAGTGGCCAAGAAAGGTAGGGCAGATCTGAATCGAACACTATAAAAGCGATTATCCAGGTAAGAAGATAACCATTTTTGCAAAATGGGTTCAAAGCCCAGGACGGACAATTTGAACAGGATTAGATTGTGAGATCTCTTGTCAAAAGCCTTACTGAAATCAGTTGTTATAACGTCAACTTCTTTACCACTTTCTAAGGCTGAGAGAACAGAGGACACGAATTCGACGAGGTTAGTAGTAGTTGATCTACCTTTCAGAAAGCCGTGTTGATTGGGGGAAATAAGAGATTTGCACTGGAAGCTTAAGGCTTCGTACAAAATGCTTTCGAGGGGTTTGGGTATATGTGAAAGTTTATATGGGTCGGTGTGCCAAGTCTTTGAAAAACCCACGAAAGAATGGAAAGGAGATATATAGCGTGCTTCAAGAAGAGGTGTGGAATTTGTTTTTTTTTTAATAAAATTAACAATTGTTGAGATATCTCTGAAACTTTTATTCATTTATAAAGTAGGCACATGGGAATTATTTACGGAACACAATATTTTCCAAATGACCGCCTCGGCTCTGCTTGCAGACCCTCATCTTTTTCCCGAAATTTTCAAAAATATTATTCCGTGTTTTCAGTAGTATAGTATAGTATCTGCTTCAGCGTCTTAGAGCAGCACTGCATGAATAGGTTTTATATGGACATAGGATAATATGTTGTCCGTCCAGGATAGAGTGCGTTGATCCAGCGATGGTCACATTTGGGCTACTTCAACGTATTCGGAGCTCGGGTGATATAAGAATTTATCATCAAGCTAGGTTATCGAAAAATAGATAATGACGGAGGAGTTTCAAGCGAACTAACGGCAGCGCTCAAAACACATAGTGGGCTACTGGCACTGTCATCTGAAAGATCCCTTTCAAGATAGGGGTTGTGCCGTCAGGATAACTGTCCAATCACGTAAAACGCTTTTTGTGTAGATATGGATGGACTTGCTGTTGACGACCTTCGATAACGGAGAACGGGCAACAGTTTTCGACTATGCACGTGGAATGTTCGAACTCTTAACATAGTGTCTGATTTTTAACGTAAACCACCTTTCATGTAGACTTATGTTTACAGGATGCCCATACATCCATGGGGGCAACAATACGCCTTGCCATCGCTCTGCCGCCTTCCCGAGATACCAAATCGGAACTGTGTTGCCGGCACAAGTTCCACCCTTGGTATGAGTTAAGGCCGACCTAAAACCTCTTACTGCTCTTAGGGTCGCAGCACCCAGTACTTATTGCAACTCTATATTGGGTCAACCAAAGGAAGACCCTTCCCTCGACTTTGGGTTTAAACCACAGCCACCATGACGTTCCCAAAAGGGGGCCTACCTCTTCAAGTCAGGTCCGGACCGAAATCCGGGGGCTCCTGACTCCCATGGTACCGTGATTTAAGTCCTGGTAGGGACTACCGGTGGTCCAGCCGCCAACAAGACCTATGACCGGCAACTTGTGACTGATCAAATCGTAGCAACCTTAGGTACCGTCATCTGAAGATGTTTACGATAAGACCAGCACTTTGCTCTGAACCCGTTCATTATTAGACGACGTCAATGATGAGCGAAGCCTTGATAATTGGGCGGGGGCCCTCAAACTCGACCAATTAGCAGAGGCGTGGAACAGTTACAAAGCGGATATCACTGGCGACCAAGAGGTGCGACAGGATGGGCCGAGTATAAAAAGAATGGAAATCTGCGACTTCAGTTATAGTGACCAGAGAGCAGAAGCAGCTCCAGTTTCATTTCAATCGGCATCAAGGCTAAATTTGGTTGCAATAGACTACATGGCGAATTATTGAAAACAGTCGTGATCGAATTGGTAAGAAGCATACATAAACTCGTCTGTAAAATATCGTTGGACAGAAGTATGCCCGGCGAATAGGATCTCAGCATCGTTTGGGCGATCCGCGATAAAGGAGATGTCCTTTATTTTGTTAACTATAGAAGTTCCTTAACATCGCGTACAAGATCTTACGTATTATAAAACTCTATATCATTTCTGGTAAATCCACTTTTGACCAAATATTATTATTCAAATCGATATCCACCACCTAGTTCTTAGTATAAACGACTGATATGGAAGCATGTATAGAGAGGAGCTATGTATATGCACGTTAAGCCATGTCGAGTTTTGTAATCCTTGCCATTAGGCGGTCCATTTGTGTAGGATGAATAACAAAATGGGTAATTACAACATCAAGGCATTTGAAGTCAAAATAGGATTTCGCCAAGTTGATGTAAAACTCACAATCCATTCATAGTCTATACAACTGCTAGCATACACTCACGACATTGATATTATAGGAAGAAATCAGTGAAGTGTCCCTTAAGCCTATCCGATGCAGAAGCAACGAAAATAGGTTTAGTGACAAATGAGTGTAAAACAAAGTACATACATATATACTGTCGACAACTATAATTTCCCGGTGGTAGACTTTGTCTATCTGGGCTCCGTTTTAAATTCAAATAACGACCGTTGAGTTCAAAGGAAGATTCATTCTTTCCAATCGTTGCTTCTTGGTACTAAAAAGGCAAGTGAAAAGTTAAGGAAATAAGTCCCTTTCACGAAAAACGAAGTAAGCACTTACCGTTCTATTCCTACTATATGGCGATAAAACATGGACTTTATCTAAAGCGGACGAAAAAGCCCCTGGTTGCTTTAAGAGAAAAGTTCTTCGATTGATTTTTGGTTCCGTCTGCATAAACGGTGATTGGAGAAGAAGATACAACAACGAGCTGTATGAGCTGTACAGCATTATTAACTTGGTCAGAAGAGTTAAAATCCGAGGCGAGGGCCTGTTGAGTAAATAAATACGGTTGTATTTATTTCCGACTCGGAATGTCTAAGAATCCATTCCAAAAGGATAGCGTGTTAAGGGAATACCTCACCTTACATGCTGCGTTCAACTGGAAAGGGACCTCACCCAACTTAATGTCCCAAAGATAACAAGAGTTCGCTAAATGGAGAGAAATATTTTCTTTTTCGTTTTTACGAGCTGAGATAGAACCTAGTAAGTGCTATATGCAATCTGTGACGTTTCTATCGGTATCTTTTGAAAGTAAAATATGTAAGCAATTTTCAAAATTCTCTTATTACAATAGTTTGGCTAACTACAATACATGTTATGTCAATTCTATTTAAAGTTGTTAAACCGCAGGTCCCCTTTCAGTGGCCAACGATATGTCAATTTGATATGCCTTTATGCTGATAATGTATCAATTCATATCATGATGAGTGGGTCTGTGCGACAATTGTGTTAACTTATATTTCACACAAATATTCGTGACAAATACGAGTACGTTATTTTTGTTTTTGCTCTCAATTAGGCTATATTTTGGTTCTACATTAATAAAGATGTCGTAAATCATTCGATATGTTTTATTATGATACAAAGTATATTTTATATCTAGGTATTTCCAAATATAGACTGAAAAAAAAATATGCTCGTGAATCAATTAATCTGCATTCCGATTTGCCGAAAAATGTGTCGTCTCACTGTGTTTACAAACAGTTTTAGGTAGTGCTTTCGTTTTCGATGGCGCATTGCAGTCCTACTAAGAACTACTACATCTAAAAAAATTTTGATAAGATATCTGGAATTTATTTATAATTCGTACTTCCTTATTGCAGTTATCAATTATTTATCTTTTATATCATATATGTACCATACTAATCAGAATGCCGGTGTACGTACTCGTATAAAATATTTTTTTTTAGTTAAGCTTTAACAAATCCGCGTACATTTATAAGTTTTATTAAATGGTATTTTAGTTATTTGTTAAATGGCTTATTTTATTTTAAAGCAAAGTAAACACTCTCTTACAATGACCAATTCTGAAAGTGAGGATAATAAATTGCGATACCGGCGTACGCAAAGTGTAACCCGCGCGGAGGAAATTTCCACAAAAGAGGAGAAACAGAGAAAACTACAGCCCGATCGACCGTAATAAGATCAATTTTCTTAAATACTGAATGTAATAATAAAAAAAAAAAACCTTAAATTATTAGTTGCCATAAACCAAGGGATTCACTTTTCTCGTGGAGTTCTGGATTTGACAATTTCACCGGCCTAGTTAACTGGGGCTTTCTGTTGTTAACTATCGGCGGTTTTAGACTATGCTTAGAAAATCTACTTAAGTGAGTGCTAAGATAATAATTGTTTTAATAAATCTATGTTAAATAAACAGTATATTTTTAATTATTTTTTAGGTATGGAATTAGAATTAATCCAGTGCAATGGTATATAGTGCTTAGTGGAAAAAATGAGGGAGTGGGTCATCCTTCATTAATGCTTATGGCTTGTAAGTGTTTTTTTGTTTTCTTTATTTTTTTAAAACTTAAATTTTAAATAAGTTTTTTATTTGAATTTTTATTGTAGATTCACTTGTTCCTATTAGTATATGCCTTTTAATAGAAAAAGGTTTAGCTGCGGTAAGTAATTTAAGCATGTGTAATTAAAACTATATAATTCAGATTGATTTAATTTTCACTGTGAACGATTTTACGTGATTAACTTGGAAAAATTCTTGTATTTTTTATGCATGCAATGGTTCACAGTATGGTAAGTAACAAAGCGTTAATATGTCTTCAAAAGCAAGTGAGACTTAACAAAACTTGAAAAGTTCTGCTCATGTCATCCATGCAGAAGATTTTAATTGGTATGAGATATACACATTTGTTGTGCATTCAAAACCATGTTTCGTCAGATGCACAAACAACTATGTAAACTTGTTTACAAAAAAAAGCATTTCTTATAAATATCCACTACAGAGCGAATGAGTTCATATCATATGCAAACACAATAATAATAGAAATTATCGATTAATGGGGCGCGCTCTAATCTAAATGACCTTAAAATACACTCAAGGTCATTGCTAGTGTAAGAACAACCAAAGATACGAAGTCCTATAGTTTCATTGGCCTTTTCAACACAATATGTATAATGATATGAAATCAATTAAATTTTCTGTATACATACGTATTTAAGAGAGATTTTGTTTGAATCATTTTCCTTTTGTTTGTTGATTAAATGCTAAATAATGAATGGTATTCAGTTAAGGGGTAGTCTCATGTCCGAGGTTAAGTTTTGAAGGTTTTTAAGCATTGTTTTTTTGTTTTTGCGGAAAATCTTATGATAATTATATGTTATTATTTAGCTATTGAATAATACAAAAAAACGTTTGTTAAATAAAAAAAAAATGTTTAATGTCACTTAGGTGAGGTAAAGTACGAGTAGGTCTCTTCAAAAAAAAGTATATGGCTGGCCCCCTGATTGCTCCTTTTGTAATCATCTGAAAGCAAAATTCCAAAAAGATTATTATTCAGTAGGATTGTCATTCTGTCCCGTAGTAGATTTGAAAGATTTGAGTGAAAAATAACAAAATGGCGGCCTTGTAAATTTTTTTTTCAAAAATCGACTGTTTTTCGGTTTAAAATCGAGATAAAAAAAATGGATAAAAAATCTAATTCTGGTACCGGACAGAACCATTCATGAGTAGAATATTGTGTTAAAATTTCCGCCGAATCGGTCCAATAGTTTTTTTTTAATCATCTGCGTCGACGAATAAAAAGTAGTTTCGAAAAAAATGCGTTTAAAGTTTGGTATAATCCCCGCAGCTGCAGGGTACGCACTATCTTATTATTTGCTGTAACTTTAAAATGACTTAGTGTATCGGTCTAGTGTATTCTCAGCTTATTAAACTTTGAAACTGCAAAGAGAAAGAAATTTTACAAATTTTTAAAATAGCGTTTTCTAATTTTTTATTGCAAATCCGGATGATATAAATGATGTTTCAACAAGAAGTGAAGGATTTATTTTTTGAATAAAACTAACAATTGTTGAAAACTTTATTGCCTTATAAAGTGGCCTAAGGGGATTATTTATGGAATACAATATTTTTCTCATTACTAATATTCGATCAATCAACAATTAATGTGACAACTAGAAATTTATGTGAAATTTTGGATTGAATAATATGCCACCAACACCCAATATTTGTCGTTTAGTGGGAAATTTTGAAGAAATTGGCTCCATTGCAGATAGAACTGCACGAGCCTGGGGTACAAAGTTCCAGAAGAACAGCTGAAAACATTTCTGCTGTCCTGCCAAGTATTCAAAACAATTCATTACTCTTAATTCGACAGGACAGGACTTAAGTCATAAAATTTGTGAGAGATTTTGCATAAAGACTTACATCCATTGTATTCAACTAGCAAAGGAGCTTCTTCAGATAATTTTCATTAAAAACTATAATGGGTGATGAGGTCCATTTCTATTTCAATGGATACATTAACAAAATATAGAAAATTCTCAAATTATTCATCAGTCACCTTTACATCGATTAAAAGTAACAGTATGGTACGTTATGTGGTCTGGAGGAATCATTCGCCTTTACTTTTTTCAAGATAAACGTTGTGTTACGGCAGCTATAATTATAAAACCTTATCGTAACATGATTTATAATTGAAGTAGTTTCCCTTGGACGCCTACTCCTCGTTCTACAATCATCACATAGACACATCCCTTTCCGTTTTACACATTTTATTAAAACAAATAATTTGTCTCTGTATTTGGATGGATATTTGCTTTGAAAAACACGTTATTTTATTTATTTTAAATTTTTCGTTAATTTAATTTATAATACAAGTAAAATCACCCATATAGGAGTTCTTAGCATTACAACAATAATACAAGATCTTGCTTTTGATCTAGATCAATTTTTGTGATTCAAAAATTAGTTCGTGCTATTTCTCCCTAGGTTAGATTTTCATTTGTAAAACAAATATCACCAATTAAATATGTGTTATGATCGAATCAATTAATATTCTGCTTATTGTTAACAATATAATCGTCAAATGTAAGCTGAAAAATATTATTTTCTTCTTACAGTTGTTATTAAATATAGTACGAGTACTTTACTCATTTTAAAAAACGAGAGTAGGAATACGAAAATTAAAAATATATGCAATCCACTACAGATCGAAATAAAAGCATAACAATGTTTATCTGCATTCAATTTTACCTCTCCCAGAGCAAAATCTTAAATACCTGTAATTTGATTTTTTTAAAAAGCAGCATGTGTCTGTTGTGATAGGAAAAGTCACTCATTCCCATGTACTCATAAAATAGTTGTCTTAGATATAGTGCTATTAAAAATAGTTGGTCAAAGGGAGTAATGCCTGAAACACATGTGCAGTAGTATTGCTAGCATTACTGCGTGCAGTAACAACAATTAGTAATGACAATTATCGCAATGAATTTTGTTGTTCCTCCATTTTCAGCAATATATTTTTCGAAAAAATATATACAAAATCGCGGTATAAACAAACTTCCAAAATATGTCGAATGACTTAACATGTACCGAATTCTACTAATTTTGTTGCACGAGTAGTGCTGTCAGTTTCAGGGTATTATACTAGTATGGTATTTGTTTTCAAGCATAAAAAAAATTTAAATGCATGCGTGTGCAGGTCCTTTTCCATTGTTGTAAAGTTCCCTTTTTTTTAATTAGAATTTTCGAGAAAGCAAATCTGTGAGACCTGCCGACTATTTTTAATGGCACTATACTCATAATGTTATGTATTGTCTCCGAATTTATGTATGAAAAGGAAGTTGAAAATAAAAGGCAATAAATTTTATAAAACAACTCCTCTTGCACAAATATGAACAAAAAGTATCAAATTTTCGTTTTTTTAAAAAAGCGAACAGCTGTGCAATTGCAATAGAGAAGGAACTACCTAAAGATCAATTCAACGCTCAGCGAACCGCTGCGAATACGAATGAGCGAATATTCGCAAATTTGAATGAAACATTCACAACAAAACGAAACAAAACAGGAGAATTCGTAGATTATATTTGCGCGAATGTTTTGACCGCAACTAAGAATTGTCAAAATGATATTTATAATAACAAAAATATGTCCTAACTTTAGCTGTGCTGGTAAAACAATAGGTACAATTAATTAGATAGTAACGGTCTTAAACTTATAAACTAAAGTAAATGTCAGGCCCATTTTGGAAGAAACGGAATCGATGCATAAAAACAAGACAACTCTTGAACCCATATATACAGGGGCGACAAATTAAATAGCACACTTTGAGAATAAGCTTTAATAACATATTAAACATTTATTTCTTTTTTATGTTACATATTTTTTGCCATCTCTGTAAACTAATGGTTTAATTTTTAATTGCAAATTTTTTCGTCTTACGAAGTTAAACGTCATCTGGCAAAGGTACGTTAGTAAGGCGAAGACAAATTAAATAGCACACTTCTTTGTCCGTTTTTTTTTCTATTTTAAAGATTTTATATTATTTGGTTATGGTAATTTATTATTCTATAAAGTTGGTTTGTAAATTAAACACAATTTTTAGTATGGGACGCGTAAAACATTCTATAGAAAATTTTAGGCAACGGGTTTTGGATTATAAAAATGGAGGCCTTTAAATAACGGATAATTCTCAAATGTTAGAATGCTTGAGAAAAAAGATTTATAATGCACTGCATCACTGTGAAGAAATAGGGTTTGTGCAAAACAAAATTCGAAAAAATCTGAAACGTAAAACTACAGAACGGACCGATGCTGCTATTGTGCGTCTGAGCAAGATGGATCCTTTTATGTCCGCACCCAAAATAAAATAAAAAATTGAAGAACAACTAAGTGTTAATATCTCTGTAATGCATCCAAACAATTTTTTTTTCCCTAAGGCAATTTTACAGTTAAAAATTGCGCAGAGAAAACTACTGGTTTCGGTTCAGAACCGAAAGTGGCGTTTGGAATTTGCAAGAGTGCACCTTCAGAAGGACCCAACGTGGTGGAAAAATGTTCTATGGTCGGATGAATCCTGGTTTAATCGCATTGTATCTGATGGCAAAAATTATGTGCCGTGGAATCAACCAAGAATTCAAAAGACTGTTAAACATGGAGGAGGCAGCGTTGTTGTTTTGGGTTGTTTTTCTTGGTTCGGAGTAGGGCCTATTTATTGTGTGGAGGGTATTATGGACCAAACCAAATATAGGGAAATTTTAAGTGATACCATTCTTCCTTAGACAATGATCCAAAACATGCAGCAAAATCGGTTAAGCCGTGGCTAAAGGATCAAAAAATTAATGTTTTAAGCTGGCCAGCATAATCCCCTGATCTCAACCCGATTGAGAACTTGTGGAACGATGTCGACAAAACAATTGATAGATCTGCAGCTTCAAACTTAAGTCAACTTTGAGCTTGGAACGCAATACCCCTGCGGTTTAAGAAAAAATAAGGGTTATCCCACAAAATATTAAAACAGTCTTTGATATTAATTAAAATTAAGTTGTTAATATTGTTTTTAAAATATTTTTTTAAAAGATTTTTAAAGCAATAATGAAGTGTGCTATTTATTTTACCTATGTATTTTTAGATAGGAAAGTAGTTTTTCTTTTTGTTTTTCTTAAAAGGTGGTACTTGTTTTCACTTTTTATTGTGTACTAAAATAATTTTGTTATTAGTTTAGTAAAATAAATTGGGATTTAATAATTTACATGTGCTATTTATTTTGTCAAAACTGTATGTATATATGTAAAAAGGAAACCCACAAATATTGAAGAAGTGATAAAAATTATCGGCTTAATATTTTTACATCTTTACTTAGTGAAAAAACAAAACAAACAGAACAGTTAAAATCCTTTTTAAAAAGGGTGTCCAGCGAAATTTTTAAAGCTTAATATTAAATAAAAAAAATACAGCGTTATTCTCATATTTTACTACTCGTAAATACAAAATGGGGTTCGAAAATGCGTATTTTGTTTTAAAAACAATATCGAGACATATATCAAGACACTCTTGCAATCGGACTCTTAAATTTGTGAACACACGAAGACAAAGCGTTGGTTCAACTTCATGGCGTATATGTTCTTGTAGATATCCGAATAAAAAAAAAGTCATACGTTGTTAGGTCCGATTACCGAGGTGTCCAGGGTATGTATCCGTACCAGCTGATTAATTTATTGGAAACAATTACCCTCAACTTTTCCATTCAATCTCTATCTGTGTGTGGAGTGGCCCTGAAATTGTGTTCTGTTGTTGAACTCAGAAAACAGCTGCATTTGCGGTACCAAAAACTCGCCAATCATACGGCAGTATATGTCAGCAGTGACTGTCTCTCACTGGTTAACAAAATAAATGCCAATAAACCCTTCGGGCAGAAATTGCACACCACTCTGTCCTTTATGGACAATACATACGTTTTTGATGACGTTCCTAGGGGCACCAATACCTCATGTTTTGTTTATTAGCACAGCCATCGATACGAAAATGTGCTTCGCCAGTAAAAAATATGTTTACAAGCGTTCATTCGATTCGAAAACTTTTCAGCATCGTTCTCACTAAGGTACACTGTTGATTTTTTCATTCCAGTACAGGCCGCGTTCACAAGACTAAAATGTTCCCGATACCCGATGCAGCTGGAAACTAAGATTATGTCAAATCACTACGAAAACGGCTGATCCGGTGAAAAGTTTAGATGTTATTTAACACGGAAAACAGCGAACTATTCCAAGTTTGTTCAACTTAATGTCATCATTCGAAAGCCATGCTCAGTTAATGAAGGGATACACATAGGTACATTTTGTTGATCCGAAGACATTTCGTTAGATCACCACATGTATCCAATTGCAGCTTAGAAATTCAGCAAAGACGAATTTTTTTTACCAAAACTTATTCCCTCGAGAAAAATATTGTAAGAGAGAACGCTTCTGAGATAGTAATTCGTATCCCATCCTACCAATTCTTACAAATTTCTGAAAAAAACGTCAAATCAATTAAATTTTAAAATAACTGTCAAATTCCTAAAAGTTTAAATTTGTGTGAATTGCGAAAATTGTATGCAAATTAACTCAAAAGATGGCTTGGACATAGACAATGAGGAGAAAAAAGAGCTTAATATTGAGGCGAATTGTTCACCTAATACAATAGAACTCGTTAAAAGCGTATTACATCAATAAAATAGTAATAATAACCAATCTAAAAATCTTCCTCCTGTTTTACAACTTCTTTTTTGTTTTGTTTTTACTTATTTGACGTTTCAAACACTTTGTTCCCGCGAGAGGAGTAGCTCTTTATATTGTAACTGTTATAGGTATTACCTTAATCACATGCGCTAACTTACTGCCTCTGTATAAAGACTTATAACTCTGGCTCAGGCACTTTGAGCACAGACGGTAAAAAAAATTTTCGAGTCTTAACCGATTACCTGTGTAAGCATCAATATCTTGAGGAAGCAAAACGTTATTTTCGATAGAAAGCAGCAATTCAGTCTTGCAGAGCGCAAGTGCTTTTTTCTGAAAAAAGACTCGTTTAAATAGAACTTGGGAGAACCGAGTGGTCAATTATTCTGTCCCGCATGGTTGCTGTATTGCGTTATTTTTTTTAATAAGAGCTAACTTATGGGATTATGAATATTGTTAAAATGTTTGCACAGAGTGCGCGCGAAATAATATCATTATTAGGATGGAAAGCAATAGAGATACCGATTTAATTTAGTTTTAAATTTTGGAGGTTGTAGTGAGTACCAAATAAAGAGCTTATCAATTCATTCCATAATGAGTTGTGCGGCTTACGAAAGAATCACAGTATTTCAGGGCACGTCCGGCGTGATACGGCAAGTATATATAAATAAAAAAATACGCAATAGACAAACTTCAACGATACTTGACGAGATTTTATTTTATTAATCGAACGAGATGAAATATGAAATATTTCCGCGTACAATTACACCTATATCGTAGATATTTCCCTCGCATTGCTATGGTGCCTTTTATGGAATTCGCTGACCTATATGTAGCAGCTTCATTTGCAATTACTTTTCGGAGCTTTTCAAATGAAATGGCGTTACACTTCGAAGTACTTATGGAACAGTTTCACCTTTCTGAATTTATCAAGATTTTAGAAAATAAGACAAATTGTAACTCGTTAGTTCTTACTGTCAAGAAGCAGTTGATAAAAGGCTATTTTCATGCATTTATGGCATGTTATACGCGGCAAATATTACAGCTAAACACAAACATCGATTTACATTAAAACACGGCATTGCGTATTTTCCATGACGTTGATTATAGACTTCAAAACACAAAGTTCACGATAATTAGTTCGTTTATTTTTGTTTGCGTAATTATTGCGTAAAAATTGATTGAATAAAAGGTTTCTCTTCTTTTTTTAAACAAATTTATTGGTTTTGCGTTAAGCTAATACAAAAATTAAGCACTTAAGAAAACTATGAATAACAGAATCGAAATAAACGTTTTAATTGTATGTATGTGTAAAAATAAACTGACAGAATCAAATTGAACAAAGTTAACCAATACGAACACCAGCCTCTTGGCAATACTTTTGCAGAGCTTGCTTGTGATTATTATCCAAAGCGGCAATTAAACCGGGTACATCTTCGGGTCTTGACTGAATAAGATTAGCCAATGACTGAGCTAGGAACTTTCTTCCATCTGGAATATCAGCCAAAAAATCCTTGCTTTTTGGTTGCGCAAAGTTTAACTGTGAAAATGCTGCTTGGTAGCCAGGGGTATCATCTACCTCTATAAAATGATCGCCATCATATGTTGATTGATCTGGTGGCAACTCAAACATTTCCACCAAAGCTTGTAACAAACGTGACCATCGCTGAATATAAGGTTGTCCCAACATTGCAGGGCATTCAGTTAAAATCTTAGAAATGCCAACAGCTACTATTTTTCGGTCCATTTCGGAGCAAACTTTTGCTATATCGGGAATGAACACCCGATCGACCACCATGCCAAACATATCGGTTTGAATTTGATCAACAAGCTCAACTAGCGATGGTGCACCTAATTTAGCGGTGTAGTAACAGAAAAACACAATTATACCACGAACATATTTTGTGGTCTTTGACAGAGACAATCGCTGAAAAAGTAGAGCGAATATTTGTCTCATTTTCTGTTGTAGCTCCGGTAGTGGATAGTATGCTAGAAGATTCTGCATCAAATAAAATCCCTCGTGGTCATTCGTTTTGGATGCAATCATTTTCTGAAATACTCCAAGAACAGCATTCTGCAAAATGATGAGTGACACACTTGAGTTTAAAACAATATTTCTGAGAGAAAGCTTAAACAATAATTCTTACCAATTTTTCCAAAGAGCTTATTTGCATCGATCCTTGTCTTATGAAAGCACAAATCAGACGAATTAGTGGTGTGACATTGCCAGGTCTATCCCAAAGGGCCGGTGCCAGTAGACATGGGAAGAGTGCCCAATAAGGATCTGGAATGGAGCCGATTCCTTCTCGGATTTCTAACAGTAAAGACAGCATTTGAAATACATAAGGCATAAATTCGAGAATGTCTTGCTGCAGAATGCCTTGAAACACTGGGAATAGGGCTTCCTCAAAAGAACTGACTGCAGCTGCTTCAGTCTTACAAACAATACTGAAAGGAAACATATTAATAAAAACATATAATTAAAAAAATAATTATAGATTCTAACACAACTATACTTACAGAATAGCTAAAGATAAAGTTTCAAATAAATAATGATTAAAATGTGGTTTAGAGGGATTCTTCGCAACTTGTGTGAGAATCTCTGTGAGTCGTGGCAGTGCAACTGCCATGTACGGCATTGTCGCTTCCTGCAGGGTATTAAAAGTCCGCATTATTGCTGAGAATAGAGAATTAAATAAATTAAATAACATTTATGATAATTTGAAATATTATTAAGCTGTCACAAATTGTTCACATAATAGAGTTTAAGAATAAGGAGAGCTCGGTCAAAGTTTGTAAAGCAATTCAAGTAAACAATTAGAGGCCTTCAAGTTATAAAAACTATGGATGCTTGGATAGTACTCGTATAGCGATTTATCAGCAAACACCGAAAAACTTACATGGCATCACAATAAGTTATCAAGTCAAATTACACGATCTCGGTGGTTATCGAGTCAAAATGGACATCATCGGCTAATTTGATTAATTTCGCAATATATGTAATGTTGTCGTTGAATCGAACCTTCAGTGGTTTCAGTTGCACGTAGCGCCATCCTACTGGAATCAGATATTGTCTAGATTTGTGTCGCCGTAATCAGCGATCACTGTCTGGTAACTTTGAGCATCGAAACATATGAAACGCGAGCTCACCAGCGTGAATATCACAACAAACAGTACACGTTTCTTGGTGTAATTAAGTTTCTTCTGGGTTTGTCTCACTCTAGAAACCGGAATTTTACTTGTCCACAAACTCATTAAGCCAAAAGTGATCCTCGCCATTAAACAGGATTTTTCAATAAAAACAGGGGTTGACTTCAAACTGCTCAAGAGTATAATCTGTAAACTCCCATTGGAAGCCCAAATATTTTTGCAGAATTTTAAACATAGTGGACGTACAAAAGCCAAACTGTTGCGATTGACTCCGATCTACAGCACAGTTACTTCTGTACGCATATTGCATTGCAGTGACGTTGGCTTTACCTCATTTAGGGTGTATGTCACACGAAATTTATTCACAAAACGACGAATAGTGGGCTCAGTTGGGCAATTATGGGCACCAAAAAAATCACATCATCTTCTATACGTTTCGCAAATTGAAAACAGATTTTTCAAAAAAGCTTGATACGGAAACGTTCTTCTGAGTAAATTATATTCATTATGATTTGTCAAAAAGTACTGAACATACGAGTAAATGCCAAATACTACATAGTATGCGTATAATACTCATATAACAATCTGCTTCAGGAATTGCTATAGAATTGGCGTACTAATTACCAAAACACTACAATTGCAAGTGGCTTACACAAATGATTTAACGTATAAAGAGCTATGCCGAGTTCGCAAAAGTTATGAAAAAACAACGCCAATGAAAACATTTGTTTTAGAAAGCGAACATAGCTACAGAGGTTGAATTATTGAAGATCAAAAAGAGTTAAATAGCAAACAATTAAACGTTTACTTGTGCAAAGAGAAATTGTTGGTATATAGTAGACTGTTAGTGTCTTCTAGAGCTCTGTCTATAAAATATTGTTTGTTTTTATTTGACAAACCAATTGAATGCATGAAAGTTGATATTTTCACATAAGGACGCACTCTAGATTTAATACATTTTTTTGTTTTTGTTTCAAATTTCGCAATGAAACGAATATGGAATCGCAACTAGGAAAAGAAGAATTGTCTTAAAGCCTGACCAACCGTCTTCTGGATGGTTCCAGGTAAATGAATGCAAGGAACAGATACGTTTCCTAGATTACCAAAGTGTTTTTCCAATTCTAACTTAACTTGTATGCAACTTATTTTATACCGCATTGCTTGTTCAAATACTATTAATACCATTGTGGAAGTTTCTAATCTGTCACCTTTTAAATTTTGGCTGTGAACTTTGCATATTATGTTAGCACAAGATAAGGCCGTAGATGCGGGGATAATAATCTTAAGTTGAGGAAAAAGAAATAAATACAAAAGGCAATGAAAAAACAAAAATACAAAAATTAGTGGTACTGATAACCCAAGTGCAAACACAGTTGAGTGGGAACTAGCTTTCTTTTAATGACCCCACACGATCACAACGAGAAACGCTGTGACAAATAGATTTTGATCGAATGAAAATTAGCATGGCTTATCACGTTTTTGTATGAAGGAACCATTAAACCCAGACCGCTTGCGTAGTTGCCGACAAACTAATTCATGCGGTGCCACTCAGAGCACTTGGATTATAATTGTTATTTGGCCAGAATTCTGTTTTTGTTTTTGGGTGTTTAATATTGTGAATGAAAATATTGTGTGGTTTTTGTTTTTTTTGAATAAGTAATGGAACGAAGCAAATATTTTCGTGAACTAGTCCAAATGGGTCTTAAGGGATTTGAAATCACGAACAGTTGACACAAAGGTAAATCGTGTGAGCAAATCAACTGTTTTGGATCATCTAGAACGACATGGAAAATTGTAGAAAATCGAAAAATGGGGAGCACATAAGTTGAATCATAAAAATCACCGATTTTATTGTTCTTGATTGTAATTTTAAATAGAAGAAAATTCTAAGTTCAGTTTAGTCTTAAAAAAAAGGAAAAAAAAAAGTAAACTGAACGCCACCAGCCAGCACCAGTGGATTGACTTAAGTAGCATCTCAGGCACAATTCATGGATCGAGTCTAGTGCTCTTTCAGGCAAGATCCAACAGAAAGTATAGTTATACGATCCGCATATGCCTAGACGTAAGCGTTAGAATTACTCAGTGTCAGGCTAACTAGCGTCTCTGGCTTACTGGCGTCTAAGTGATACAACGTCCTACGACGACCGTTATGACGATGACACCGTAAAGCATCAAATCGCTACAGACAAGCGAATACGAACATGTATTGTTCAAGGTTTAGGTGCACCTAATTCAAGCTTAGTATTTTAACAGTAAAGGGATTGGAATTTTAGCTTGTCTCTACATCAAAGCCAGTTTGCTACTAAATGTAGAGTTGAGCGTATGGCTCTTTAAACATATTGTAGATCATGTGAACTACATACAAGATGGAAAAATGTACCAAAAATAAGCAGAATATTGCTAACATCTACCGGAGTACCTGCTTTTTGTACAGAAGTCGAAGGGTTTTTAGACTGTTTATTTAAATGTTAGGTGTTTTGGAGGTGGTTTCGTGCTTTGTTAATATGCAATTCAAAAGCGCAACTTATTAATGTACGAGTACAATATATGAATTATAAACACTTGTACCTTGAATTTACCGTCTTCGCATTCCTAGGCTAAATCATAAAAAAGATACTTTTAGCGGTATGTTAGTACGGTCTCTGCATATACTTGATGTTAGAATGTATTCAGTTCAGTAGATAATGTCAATACGTATATACATAAGTATCACCATTCTATTAAGGAGCGGTCATAGAAACCTAATGTGCGACATGAAGCAGAACTAAATTTTCTTTCTTTAGGTAACGTGGTATCTAAGTACTTCAAAAGCTTTAGAACGGACTGGAGATGAGCTCTCTATGTTTCCTTCTAAAAATATCACAATAACACTCACTCATAGCTGCTTTAGATGTGGGCTTAATGTCAGCTTAGGTACTTTTGAAAATGCTGATACAAATGGAATCCTTCCAATTGTGCTACTATGAATTCAATGTGGAAAACTCTAAGTTAGGTTGTGGTTCGTAATTTTGATTGATTCCTTGATTCCTTTTTGGTCAATTCTAGTTTATTTCTTGTTCATATGATGGGCTTCTAACGTATGCAGGATAGGACGGAGTTTTTTCTTCACTCAGAGTGATTAGAAGGTTATAATTCACACTTGTTTTTTGTGCTTGAAAATCTACAACAGCCAAATCTACGTGTCAGTGTTATGCCTTCACAAGCAGAATTTTTCTGACTGAGTTCCAATTACACAAATGAAAACTTGAAAAACTTGTCATGGGTAGGATTCGAACCTTGACCCTCCCAGTGAGAAGCGATAGCTAGTACCACTACACCACGGCCACTCCCTATTTGACTTGGCTATCTATGAGGATTGCAGTATTTTGTTTGTGCGTTGTGTCGCGCCTGAGCAAGGGGCGCAGATTGACTGCAAGTGTCAATTACAATGCGCAGATATCGTCATGTGTTATAATTTCCTGCGCCAATGTGTGGTGTAATTTTCCTAACTTACCGGCGGTGTGACTATACTTTAGTACAGACCATCGAGAACACAAGGAAGCATTGCTTAATCATATCTTTGTTAGAACAAAATAAAGACAACCCTACACATATGGAATTCATTCATACCAACAAGGTAGACGAATTACATCCATCAATCAATTTGTGCCCGCACAAAAGACTGGCTACTAAAATTAAATCAAACATAGGACTTCTGCTTATTATGCGAACAAGTTGAAAGATTACTTAAAAGAATCCCGAGTCAGGAGTACAGTGGAATAGGTTTCTTGTCTACCGAATAGTTAACTTTGTTAACTTCGGCGCTTAATCAACAATGATTACTATTTCAAAATCAACTAACACTTACCTTTCATAACGTATTCGTTTTCATTCGACCCGGGCAACTGAAGAGCGGCAAACAATGATTCGAGCAAGGTGTTTGCGTAAGGAGCCAATATTTCTGCGGAAACTCTGTAAAAGAGAGCGATAATGTAGTCAAGTGTCAACGGCATTTCAATTTTACTTACAAAAGCTTGTTGTCATCTCCGCGCATGATTAAAATCTTCTCAATTGCACAAGCAGCATAACTATGCACAACAACGCTCTCAGCTCGTAGATGGCGAATCAAATGAGGAATGCATGCGACAATCGTCTGCGTTCCCAACAAGCTGCGGAAAATCATCACAAATTTCAAGGCGTCAGATTTCAGAACCGGTAGTTCGTTTACTAAAACAAGAAAATCAAAATAAACCTTCAACGGGGCAGAAATAAGTTTAACAACTTACCATTCGGTCTTTCGAGCTCCAGCATGATATGTTGTTGGCAGAATTGTGGTAGCGGCACAAGTTCTGACGCTTGCGTAATACCATGCTTTTGCGTCCCACCTCTGGATGCAAGCGATGTTACCAAATATATTGCTGTATCTTTGGCTCTCCAATTTGCAGCCGGATTCTCTGCATACTTTGCCAATAAAATCTCCAAGTACTGTCCAAAAATGCCGAAAATTTTCAACTCAAAGTTTTGACTGAGCGTTTTGACCAGGTCACATGCAGCTCGGCGACGAGTCTCAATATCTGAGCCCTCAATGTCACGCCGAATGTATTCATCTGGATTGTCTTCGAATAGTTCTTCGTCTGAAGTTCGGAAATCCAGATTTGGAATGACCACTCTCTCGCAGATGTTGGCCAAAATTTTCGGATCCTCAAAAATGCTTCGGTAGTGATTTCGCTCAGCCACTACTGACAGAAATTGCAAGGCATTCGACACCAACTAAAAACGAAAAGAAATTTAGAAAACAGATCATGGACACATACAGGAACTACCTACAGCATCGTATTTAGTTTGAATTCCTGTTTTGACCAGCAGCTCCCAAACGTCGGTGACGAACTGTTGCATATAAGTCCCAAACTCCTCATCATACTTTTGTGCGTAGAGTCCGAGATTCTCACAAATTTGCGACCTCAAATGCTCCAGAACACCGGCTTCCTCATCTTCTCCGGTATGTAAAAGTGGGACATCAACAATCAACAATTCATGGAATGCATTCATCCAGGTTTGCATATTATCCTCGAAGTACTCTGGCAGATCTTGAGAGTTCAACGAGTAGAACACCTTGCAGACCAATACCAAGCTACCGTAGATGACTTTCAAGGCCTGAACGTTGTTCTCATGAACTTTGGTCAGATTCATCGTGGCCAATAAAAGTTCTGTGAGAGGCTTTGCCAGACGGTCGAGTACCAATTTGATTTCTTCCCATAACGACTGCGACTTGAACTCGTATCGGTACCGCTTGAAAAGCGAGTGAGCTGTTTGCAGAACTCCATTTATCACATTGAAATCACCAGTTGAGAACTTGTCCACCATTTCGTCGATTAGCTGCGGCCATTTCTTGGGGAAGTCATACTTTCCAATAATACTCACAGCGTCGCTCAGTTGCTTTTGCAAAGCGTTCGGCGAGCGGAGCATGAGTGTTACAATCAATGATTTGATGGCATTGCGATCGGTCTCGTGGATATTATCAGGACCGCCAGTGTCCTAATCACAAGAAGAATACAGAGACGACAATTAGTTTTAAGAAAAATTTACACAATACGATGTAATCATGATTGTGCAGGTTAGATAGAGCAAAGACCCGTCAGACAAAGTAAAGTCATCAAATATTCGAAAAACTCACCTCATGAGCTACCCAATTTCGTTTGATGTAGTTTTTGAATGCAATCGCCCCGGCAACTCTGATGGTGATGTCCGCGTCTTGTTTGTCTATCAAATGCAACAACAGAACGGCGTAGTTCTGATTTCCTTCAATGGATTCCAGCATTTTCTCGGCTAAACAATAAAATTAATTGATTAAACGTGTTTAGTTGGAATTGCGAGGTTTTTCATCTTTTGTAGTTACCTGGTCTTCTGATAGCCGGATCGGGGCTTAGTGTCTGTTGCAAATATCCAGCCAATTGCTGTAAATTAACATCGTTGATTTCCATATTTTATTTTATTTCTTCTTTTTGTTGAATTGACAAATTGTTTGCAATGGGAAATTGAGTTTTGAAAGCAATGCTGCCGGGTATCTTATTTCGCAAATAATTTATATGTATGCACCTAAAGCCGCTGCCGCCTTGACGAGTAATTTGAAATAAATGTGAATGAAGATAGCTGTGATTAAATATCAGCTGTCACAAAGCAGGGTTGTGCTTAATTTTTTTTATGCGTTTAAAAGATAAGAAATGAGTGCGTTTCATAGTGTACAGAGAAATTATTTTATAGGAAGATTTTCTTGTTGATTTACTTTTTATAGTACTTGCGTTTTGTTCTAAAATATAAAATAGCTAAGAATTGGTGCCTTATTAAATAAATTAATTAATTTGACGCTCTAATATATATATAGTAGTGAGAATGATTTTATTAAAATATAAGAATTAAATACGCATTACAAAATTTTACAAAATTCACAATACAACAATTTCCATTTGCTGTCAGCCAGACAAGAGGGGGTTTTAAATTATGCACAAATGTTATTTATGATTACATTGTATATTGTATTCCAGTTTTGACAGTTTAGGATTGAAATTATTTCCTGTACTTCCCCCAATTTGTATGCTCTTCTAATTGCTTTGAATATTGGACATATCCCGATAGAGTGATGTACATCTTCAATTGGTCATATGCGGCCTGTAGTTTAGCTGCAAAAGGTCTCCTCTGGTCTTTAGTAACAAAGTTATTTTATTAATGGAATTTTGGTCTTTAAAATAGTTATTTTCTCCCGGATTGCGGTGCAACATCCTGTACGAGGTTCTTGTAGGGCTTTGACTCTGTATGCAGTTCGGTAAGATGTGTCTATCTTTTTCAAAAAATTCTGTAGGGTTGTTTCCGATATTACTGTGTTATGTTCTGTCAGTTGTATTTCGACGGATAACAGACACCATTCTCTGGAAAATTGGAGGGATATATATGTGACATATGAGATGGTTTGCAACGATGTGGGGAAAGAGCTGGCTTAGAAGTGTATTTATTTTTAGGATATATAAGTAGTGCAGCCTTACCTTACCTTGTGGTAGACCGGTTTCCAGGTGTGTAATATAGTCTGGCGTATTTTTCATCAGCCTAAAGATTATTTTAATGAAGTACCATAACAGAATTTCAACTTCCTGCTAGTATATGTCCCACACTGTGTTTAAAGCAACATCTATTTTAGCAAAAATATACTTCCAGCTACAGTTAATTGCCTTCCTTGCCTCTTGTAGTTTTCTTTGTAGGTGTTTTTTTAAATGAATCGCAGTATTATAATGACCCCGAGGTATGTGTACTCTGTGAATTACCATTACGGAAAACCAAAGCTTTCGATTTGTTTGTATTGACCTCTAAGTTCCACATATCGCAGTATTGATTCAGCCTGCTGATCATGTTTTGCATCATCATTGGCTTTTCAGACAAGATAACTTTGTCACTAGCGTACATACATCAACAGTTTTACTTACATTCCGCCGAATTAAACTGTGGAGTAATACTTTCCGAATTCCATACTAACGTCTATAAGGTGTTCTAAGGGAATTCCAAATAGCCACATCGCTATAGCTAGTAGAATATAAAGGCAGATTTCGTGATATCGTGTTTTAATTCTTACTAGACAGAGCTAATGATAAAAAGGATAATTTTTAATTTTAGTTTATTTTAAGACGGCAAACCCAGTTTCAGATTTTTTAAAGATTATGATTTTTCGAAGCGAAACTTAATAGTGGTATCCAGAACCTTTGCGAAATGGAGTAACATTTACATATATAAAGCCTTTAATACGTAAAAGATCGAATGTGTGTTAACAACTTCTTCCTCTTCTTTTATTACCAGTTGAAATATAATGACTATAATATCGGCTACTGCTACCAGATTCAGACTAATCGACTTTGTGATGGGGCATTGTCGTAGCTAGCACGCAGTTCTATATCTCGATGTTCATAAGGCGACATGGAGAACTCCTGATCAATCAACCGTCAACCAGGTTAACCACATTGCGATCGAGGCTCTCCTCCAGTATTATTTATGTCCGAACGTTCCGAGGGCCCAACATCGACTCGGACCATTACCTTTTTGTAGCCAAGGTGCTGTTGTGCATATCCCGAACATTCCAAAGGCAAGCTAATACTGTGAGGAAGTTTGACGTCGGACGGCTACAATCGCAAGAGATCGCCAAATCCATTTCCAGTCGAGTCTCCCTTAATTGAACACCAGAGGCAACATTGCCAAAAAGTCATCAGAGATGCCGCCTCTGATGTGCTAGGCTTCACTCGGCCACTACCACGAAATCCTTGGTTTGATGACGAGTGCCGGTAAGCACATGTAGCTAAACAAGATGCATACACAGCGACGCTGCATAGAAGGGCGAGAGCTTCTCACGAGCTCTACGATCATACGATCAGAACAGGAAAGACGAACGTCGGCTTCTTAGGAGGAAAAAGAAGGAGCATGAGAAGTTCGGGGTCAATATCAAAAGGCAAAAGAAGCATGCTACGGACAGAAACACAGAACCGAAGCCTTTAGAGACGAACAAGGGAACATCGTAGTAGAGTCGCAGCCGATGCTGAGGATTTGGAAAGAGCGTTTCTGTTGACTATATAACGGTGATGACGAACCAAATACCGCTATCAGGCAGAATTAACCTTTCAACCTTGATGATGTAGGCCAACTCATCAGCAAAATATGGTTGGACGAAACTTCAGCATTGTTTGTCCGTTCCTCAAGAAAGGAGATCCTCTGAACTGCGAAAACTACAGAGACATCAGGCTTCTTAACATCGATTTTAAGGCCGTGTATGACAGCATCTATAGAGACGAGCAATGTTTAGTTTTGGTATCCCAGCCAAACTTGTCCGTTTGTGCAGGATGACGATGGAGAATGCATGCTGCTCTATCAAGGTCAGTGAAGAACTCACCGAGACATTTGATGTCAAATAAAGATTTAGACAAGGCGATGTGCTGTCATGCGATTTCTTTAACATCATTATTGAAAGAATAAAAGGCACAAAGACATGATATTGACATAATCTGAAGAAAGCAGCGTGATGTCAGTGGTGCTTTCGCGATTATTGAGACGTAAGCGGCGAAGATGGGTTTAACGTTCAATGAGGACAAGGCCAAGTATATGCTGTCGATAAGAGGATAGCATACATACTAACGTGTCGGACAGAACGTCACCCTCAATATAATAACAGATATATATATATATTCTTGAGGTAGTAAAGTGCTAAGTCTTCATAGGTTCAATTCAGACAACGACACCAGCGCTGAGATCAAACGAAGAATGACTCTTACCAATCCCTGCTTCTTTGAGCTAAGAAGGCGATGAACTAGCAAAGTGCTCTGTCGAACAACAGTAGAGCGGATGGACACTAATGCTCCGTTCCGAAAATTCTTTGAATCCGCCTCCGTCTTTACATCCAGCACAGTATAGAAAGACCGCGACTAAGGTGGCGCACACTTCACATCGCAACCTTAGCGGCTGAAGATGCTTGTTAGTTGAGGCCTAGGTCCACCTCGGACTGTAGCGTCACCTTAAGTAATTGGGGTTGAATTGGTTAAGAATTGCCTATAACAGTGCTATCATCGGCGAAAACAAGAGAAGTCGTTCCAGACTCGTAAGTGCTCTAATTGATGCACACTGCCTTGGAGTACTCCAAGATTAACTTTACATTTTTCGGTTATTTCCGCGGTGCATACGTCATCATACATATCTCATATCATTCTTAAGTAACTCCTCAGTTCATTTTAAGATCTTAACTTCATCTATATAAGATCTCTGATAACTATTTCTGACGATTTTTCTAAATCTATGATGGCAATATGGAGATCTTATAAAGCGTCACGATGTTTCACCATCATTATTAATGAACTTTGATTCACGTCATATGTTGAATCAAACCACCTTTCACAAGCCACGTCAACGTAATGTAACGGGTTCTTAAGCAGCTTGAAGTCTTATTTGAATTGAAAAACCGTGTTTAGTGACTTGGTTCCTTTTTGGCTCAATGGGTTTGCAAACAATCCAAATTGTCGTTTCGGATGTGAGGTAACTTCTGAAGAGACTCAACGAGTGTATCGATCCTTACGCAAAATACGCCATAATGCGGTCTGAGCGATGCCCAATTTTTGAGAACGCCGTGGAATTGACTGATTTGGATCGTTTGCTACGGACGCCTGAACGGCAGCTATATTTTCGACACTTCGACCAAACCGTTGTCTCACTGACACGGCAACATCACACAACGAATATGTAGACTCAAAGCTTTGCACTAAACTTGTTATTGCCTGTCTACTAGGGCGAGAACTACGACCGAAAATTGGAGTTAACGCTCTTAAAGTTGCAGTCACCGACACCGAATTTCGGTAGAAAATTTTTATAATTTGCAGACGTTGCTCGTTCGTGTACGTTACGAGTACAATGATGAAAATGTTGTGTTTACTGAATAAATTGACAGGGACAGTTTGATGATTAGTAAAAGAGTGCGTTCACAAATTAAATTCAAAATTCTCAAGTCCCTATTGGAAAACCCTTTATTATATTTTCGAAAATATGAACGATTTGATGAGCAGACATTTGATATGAGCAGAATGGCGCTACTTGTCATATTTGTCATCATTGACTTGCAGAGGACTCAATAGAATGGTAACATTATATTGCTAAATCGATTACTGGATTGGCCAATGCGATCATATGTGTTATTTTATGTCTTTGTAGTTCCCTGATAAACCGTAAACCTTGGAAGTCAGTTTTCAGCTCGTTTTTCGTGAGATAGAGCTCAAAATGTCGAAGAGTGGCCTAAAATTATACGAACGAGTTGTGGTTCGTTAAAAACAGCAATATCATCGATATTCATAATGAATAAAGATTTTTGACTTTAATCCAATTTCTGTCGTTCTGAGTAGTCGTTTCACAAAATTTCTAGTTTGAGCCACAGTATTCATTGGTTTTTACTCGTATATAATACATTTAAAAAAAACTGTTTTGCCCTCAAAATTGAATTCTTGACTTCTCTCTTTTACAGGAAATCATTCCAGAAAATGTTGGAATGTTTTCACAAATAGTAAATATTATTATACTGGTGTTGTTACCTATGATCATCATACATGTAAAGGAGCATGCTTTTAGTTTGAGTAAGTTAACCCTTTTCATTTGGATGAGATCTCAATTCGTATCTTCTATCATTAATAATGTTCAACTTTTTTAGTTGGAGCCACAACAGTTTGTGTTATATACTCGGTTCTATTTCTCAAACTCTGGAGTTATGTGCAAGTGAATATGTGGTGTCGCAAAAGTCATTATCAACTACAGCACCAGCCACGTAAAAGGCGTCCGAGTATCTCAATAGCTGAGTTGCGTATGTATCTATTGTAATCTGTAATTGAAACAATATCTAAGTATTTTGAAATATATCTCTACAGAAAATCCCAACGGCCATTTAGAGGAGACTGAGAAAATGGACAAAGATGTCCCGGAATTGGTGCAATACCCAGATAATATTTGCTACAAAGACTTATTTTATTTTCTTTTTGCACCTACATTATGCTATGAACTTAATTTTCCAAGAACTACGCGGTTAGTAAAGCTTATTATTTCCTATACATTATCAGAGACATTTTATTTATTTTTTTTTTTTTTTTTGTAATTAGCATTCGTAAACGATTCCTTCTGAAACGTTTGCTTGAAGTCGTCATTGGACTTAATGTTATAATGGCATTGTTCCAACAATGGATTATCCCATCAGTGAAAAATTCACTCATACCGTTCTCTAACATGGATATTGCTTTGGCAACTGAGAGGTTACTAAAGTTAGCGGTAAGTACTATGCTAAAATGCTAAGAGTAATGAAAATAACAAAATTCTATGTTCTTAATCTTCTCTACAGATTCCAAACCATTTGGTTTGGCTATGTTTCTTCTATTTAGTCTTCCATTCCTTGTTGAATTTGACGGGCGAGCTTTTGAATTTTGCTGACAGAAATTTCTATTGCGACTGGTGGAATGCTAACAACATTGACACCTTCTGGAGGACATGGAATATGCCTGTTCATAGGTACGTTATAACATCGAATATATTTAATACACATTTTGACAATGACCTCTTTTAAGGTGGTGTGTGCGACATCTATACATTCCGGTTGTCCAAACGGGTATTTCTGCTCGTAAGGCATCTGTAATTGTTTTTTTCATAAGTGCATTTTTCCATGAATATTTGGTAAATATTAGTCTTCTACATTGGTTCTTCTCCTGACCTTAAATTACAATTTTTTTTAGGTAAGTGTTCCTCTTCAGACTTATAAGATCTGGGCTTTTATGGGGATGATGGGTCAGATTCCCCTTTCGTCATTTTCAAGAACAATGCAAAAAATGTTTGGACCGCGCATGGGTAATATTGTTGTGTGGGCATCAATTATACTTGGTCAGCCTCTTTGCATTATGATGTACTACCATGACTACGTCATTACACATTTTAAGGACACTCTTAAAAATGTCGAATACTACGAAAATTAAATATGTAGATTGCAAATAGTTTTAAAATGTAAAATTTTTGAAACTCTCTTTGAAAGTCTTAATAAAACAAATATATATGTAGTGTTCAATTTAGTAATGCTTTGTAACTTAAAATTGCAATTATAATTTAGGAATAACAACACTATAAGAGCATTATGTAATTATCTTGAAGTTGCAGTATTTAGGAAGCAATATTCGATTGTTGATAATTGATTGCGATAAGATGCCCACAATATGGAGGTCTACGCGACGAGTCCTACTGTAAGCAGGTTTTAGCCTTGCATTAAGGCAAGCTTCCACTTACGCTACAGCCGTAAGTAGTTACACACACATAAAGCTTAATATTTGACTCCACGCTCTTGAGTAGGAAAGCAGTTAAATTATTGGCACAGAAATTCTTGGAGTTGTTATCTTTCTCAGCAAAAAAGCTGCCACACTGCTCACCAAGTTTTGGTACTCGTTTATACATAACTCAGTGCCAGGATAAAAATGGAAATCCTCATCAGCGTTTAATGACTTCATCCGGTAAGAACAACCAACGACAGATATCGGTAACCGCGTGCGGTATTACTTGGATCATTTGAAAGTCTACTGATTGTAAGTTAATTTTGATTGGATAACGTGGAAATTAATTTCGAGTATGAGTCTGAGAGTCTTCGCTCCACAGATTTTCTGAGTAATTCAAGCTTAGCTTTTTTGGGTATTTTGTCCAATTTGTTGAATTCACCGAGTACTTACAGAGAATACTTTGCAGTATTCGAATAAACCTCTTTTATTATTTTTGTCTTCATATTTAGAGATTCCAGTTTCCTTTCAAGTAAATCTTGAGTGTACAATTCAAATTTTCTTTTCTTTTCTGACATAGTCGTTAGATTTCTGAATTCCAAGATGGTACGGAAGATCAGCAGGGTAGGGATATATCTTAGCATAACCGCCGTTTTTCTGAGTTGCTACAGGATCCAGGAAATAATGATAATCGATTATAAATATTATGGCTGAATTATTCCTGTCGCATGTATGGGAGTACCTGGAGTGCAAAAATTGAAACGTCTAGTCATTGGACATTTGATATAAAGGGTCCGCCATCTAAGGTTTTTTTTTTTCAACTAGTGCTTATTTCGTGAATGGTAACACTTAGCTTATGTCTGATTTGACAGATAATTAGTTTTATCTTTATTCCGCTGAACGAATATGGTTGTGTATACGCTTGAACAACGCTGGGAAATATTGCCTGCGATCGACTTAGAGAAGATGCCGATTTTGCCAAAAAAATCATCTCTTCAGATGAAGCTCATTTTGATCTTGGCGGGTATGTAAACAAGCAAAATTGTCGCATTTGGGGCACAGAAAACCCTCACGCATACATTGAAAAGCCGATACACCCAAAACGAGTCACTGTTTGGTGCGGATTTTGGTCCATAGGCATAATTGGGCCATTTTTCTTCGAAAATGAGCAAGGAGTGGCCGTTACAGTCAATGGCAATCGTTATCGGGCCATGTTGAACGAATTTTTGTTCACAAAAATTGAAGAGGGGGATATTGGCAACATTTGGTTTCAACAGGACGGCGCTACGTGCCACACAGCCGAAGCTACACTCGATGTTTTGCGCCCTGTTTTTGAAGATCGCATTATCAGCCGCAGAGCTGATGTCGTTTGGCCACCTCGGAGCTGCGATTTGACACCGTTGGACTATTATTTGTGGGGTGCCGTAAAAGATAAGTGTTACGCCGACAAGCCAGAGACAATTGACGCTTTAAAGGACAATATTCGTGAAGCCATTGGTGAAATACAGCTGCACACAATCGATAATGTGCTTAAAAATTGGACCGATCGTGTAGGCTACTGCATGGCTAGCCGAGGCAGCCATTTGAATGAAATTGTTTTCCATTATTAACCGGAAGGATAAAACTAATTATCTGTCAAATCAGACATGAGCTAAGTGTTACCATTCACGAAATAAGCACTAGTTGAAAAAAAAAAACGTTAGATGGCGGACCCTTTTTTTATCGAGAATTCTTTCAGAATTTTTAGATCTTTGACTTATTTCTATTCTTCACCACAATGCCATCAACACAATAAGTTTTTAGAGATCATAACTTCTGTTGTTAAATTAAAAAAAATCGTAAGTCATATGGCTTAGAAATTGTAGGTACCTGTTGCGCATGGGGCTAACTATAACTTGTTGTAAAAAAGTAGACTTCATTCTTATAACGTTTGACTGTGCCGTCTTCATGAGCCTTGAATTGTGAACGAATAAAAAAATGTTGGCGGCTTGGTGATGCTAGTTTACTATACTAACAGTTAAATAAAAAGAATTAAATAAAAACATTTCAATATCTTATTTAGTATTTATCTGTGTTAAAGATCAAGTTTAATATACTTACTATTGACCGACATAACTTTTTGTCGTGAATGCGTCCATTCTTAACAAGTGTCATTTCTTTTCGTATAAGGAAAAGCCGGTGAGGTTATCAAACATGTAGTTTTATTTATTTGATTAACTTCTTTATCGAGATAGGCATTTCCGACCTGTTACCACAGTTGCATTTAAGTCCAACTTACTTAACAGAAAAAGATGTTTTTAATTTCTAGATCATTGAATAAACGAAAGATATTTGAATTGGCAACCTATTCGCTGTCACAAATCTCTCGCGAACCATCATCTGTTCCAAGTGAAAAGTGCGTAAGTTAACATTACTTCCGCAGAGAAACACTGAAAGGAAGATTCTAATGAAAACCTTCTCTAAAGCAGTTGAAGAAGAAAAATATGTGGGGCAACAACAACCGTAGCGGTTGGAATGGCAATAATAGCAATAATATTTGTAAGAACATTGTTAAGGTTATAAAACCTATGTGTAACTCTACTCATTTTATGTAGTTGATAGCCAAATACTTTCTCTGGCCAATTTTCCATTCTTTTCAAATAACCTCAATACAAATCCACCGCCACCACCACCTCTAATTGTTAGTTGTGGCGAACTACGTGCTGGTCACGAAGGCAAATATGTCGAAATCACTGGTAAGTTCATTAAAAAACGCATCGGACGCTTTGCTGAATTGAGGGATAGGCATGGAGCTACACAGCTCGTCATTTCGGATGATAGGGTAATTTATTTCAACTATTGTGAAATTGTTAATATTTTACTTGCATATGTAGAACCCTCGTCTATCTCGGAGATTTGGAAACATGCCGAATGAATGTATATTGACAATAGTTGGGACAGTACTTTCGAGGCCCTACAACTCAAGGAACACAACAATGCCGACTGGTGATATAGAGGTAGAGGTTGAGGATATCTTAAATATAGAACGATCGTCTAGTGGACGTCGTGGTGCAGAGAAGCGGTCTTACAGTACAATGGCAGATAACAGAAACTGTATTACTAGCACGGAATACAAAATAGCTAGTAATTTATACTCGAATCTGAATTTGGTTACGTAAATTATCTTTGACCTTTTCAGAGAGTGAAAATATATTAAAGTATTTTGAGAATCGTGAATTCACATGCAACGATTTGCGGAAAGAACATGTGGGAAAAGAGGTCTCCTTGGTTGGTTGGATACCATCGACAACAAATTCAAAGTTTCAGCAGCTAAAAGATGGATATGGACAGACTCAGATAATTGTCGACGATAAGTCTGTAAGTTGGTTGTGTTCTCTTTCCTTGGAATCGATGTGTTATCGATAAGTTTGATTATTTTCAGTTACATGATACTTTTAATTCCGTGCCGCCAAATACAGTCGTTCAAATTAAAGGCAAGGTTCTAGCTAGACCGAAAACGAATGTGAACACAGTAAGTATGCCTTATAAACTAATCCAATTGTGTCACCTTTATGCCGTCATCCAACATGCATTTCGGTATACTTAGCATGATGTAGGCTGGCATTTTTTCTATATATGCAAGTGTGCGCTCAGAATGACTACATCAGGCTAAAGATGAAACAAGTTCATCTTCATTCTCGGCAACTAGTACTGTTCTTACTACTAGGATTTAAATATTAATTCGTGTGTTATTTCGGGCTAATAAAAAAGTTACTGTAAGTGATGTCTAAATAAGAACTTCTAGCTTATTGCTAGAAGAAATGATGCACAAAATAAAATTGTCAGTTAGCTGATGTCATATTCGACATCTTAGTTATCACGACCATCTTAAAATAGGTATAGGAAGCGAAGACATTGTGTAAGTTTGAATAATGTTTTGTGAGTTCGTGCATTTACACAAAACATTTTTATTGTTTGTTTGACAGAATAGAGCATTTCAGTTTATCCAACCAAAAGTACTCCCAATGAATGGTTGATAGCAACGTTGTAAATACGACCTTCATTTGACCTTAAGTTAATTTAATTTAATTATTGTATTCGTTCCTAAAAGAAAATAAGATAAAATAGCTGGTTCAATATAGGAACAATTTTATTGCGAAGAAAAGGCGATATGTTAACGTCGAAGATCGGGAGTGAATTACCAAATAAAAATAAATATTTTTCCACTGATTTCGAAGCCAACAAATCCCCCACTTTCAACTAAATGATAGATTAGTTTAACTTAGCTCTTCCTAAAAAAGAACAGCTGACGGAACGCTAATGCGAAGCGAAAATATTCACATTAGCGTTCCGTCAGATGTCTTTACTCTGACTTTACTCTTTACTCACTTACTTGGCGCCATATTATCTACTTGTAAGATAAGATATACAACGAGAAAGTTGGCCAACAATTTGTGCCATTTTGCACGCCTCTGCTATTCTACCTTTCCTAAATTTGAGTAACTAACCGCACCATTGATTTGTTAAGTTCACTGTAACATCTTTTACATTAGGTTCTGAGATTGTCTTGATTAGTTATCTTTTTAAAAAGGCCGCAGCTGTGAGTGTTTCTATTATATTTTTCTATTTCCGCCAAGATTTTGGAAAATTCCTCAGAAATAAGTAGATGATCGCTTCTGTGCGTCTCATGCGAGGTGGATGTCAGGTTGTGCTGTTATTGGTAAAGTGTTTAACAAGTTGGGCAGTCCTAGTTGCATTGATAAACAAACTCCCTCTGGCGCCAACATAATTGTTTCCATTGTCGTTTCCTTATAGTGATGCATTATCATAAGACGTGAATAGTTTAAGAAAAGCGGTGAAAGTGGGGTAAGTAATCACGTACGTGCGTACGTCGACGACTTTAATTACAGGCAATGTGTTTTGACACTTAGTACAACACAGGTAGATCTCCAACTTCACTCCTGTCCCCCTTCACCTGAAACTGCCTGGATACGTGCTTAGTGATGAAGCTCTGTTTTAATACGGAATTCAATTTCATGTGGTTGAAATTCGATCACTGTAAGAAAGATATCCACTACTGCTTTATTTACATACTCCCCAAACTGGACAGCGATTCGTTCTTCAACAACATTAACTTTTCTTTTTAACCTTACAAGACCAACTTTTCATAGGAAAGTTGAAAAAAGTGCAAACGAGCCAGGAATAACTGAATGAATAAGATAGGTTAGCGAGTTGCAGAGGTATCTGGAGCCGAGTCCATTCTATATCTTATCACACTTAGGTCTGTGTAGACTCAGTCGATCTTACCGATGTGGGTAGCCTTGCTGTTAAGTGCGATTGCTAACCATTTAGCCCCGTGCACTTAAATCCGGGTTTGGTTTCGGTTCGTTTAAGATTACTTAAGCTGTTGCACCACATCAAGGTAGATGATCAAGAAAGAAAATACGACCAAAAAAAACTACAATGTCCAAAAGCTAGTAAAAATGTTGGGTCGTTTGTCAAAAATATTAGAAATATTGCCTCATCCTCCATCTCAACGCTGACTCCATATTCCAGCAGACGGCTTTTGAATAAAGTAAGTTTGCTTGCTTCACTCCGCTTACACTTGAACTCATCGAATCTTTAATAGGACGAGTCCATTTTCGTACTCGCGCAGTAGCAGGAGTATTTAAAGATCTCTCTATTCCGCTGTCCGTAAATCGGTTGGTACAAGTTTTTCAAATGCACTTAACGGAGTTTGGTATTAGAGTCTTTTGTTGAAAATAAGTGCATTCTTCATTGGATTTGACATTACCTTTCGGAGCGTTCAATTCAAGTTGTCTTGAACGGTTTCAAGCCTGATATTTACAAAATGAATGCAGAAACTCGTCAGTCTCCGACACTCTTTTTAACCTTTATTGATGATCTCTTGTCTGCCATTTCTAATCTAGTAACACCCGTCTCGCTATGAATTCTCATCACTTTCGAACGTACTGTACTGCCGAACTTCTATCATTTCACATAGGGTGTAGAGATTTTGCGCACAAGGTGTCGGCTGTTTATAATCCAAAAGCTAACTTATGCAGTGTTGGGCGTACTTTGAGTCACATCTGATGAATGTCCTAGCCAAATATCGCCACCAGGCTAGCAGCTGCTGAGAGAAAAAAATAAACGCCTGTCTGAAACGTCCAAAAAGGGATCAAATTTCGGCAACTTTCGTTGACGCCCCAAAGGTTCCTTAAATTGCAGTCGATGACCGCCGTAAATGAAGAAACATCCTTGCGTAAGATCGATCCAGAAATGAGTGCTTTGTGAAGCTCGGTTGAACTTTGATGCTTGGATGTAAAAAAGCTATAGCTTGACACTTTTTTGCTCCTTCTATTGATTGATGCTTGTTATTGACAAATTGAGGATGAATGCAGTTACGTACTCGTATTTTAAATTGTAAAGAAAATATTACCGATTGATTATATTCCTCATTTCGATTGACTCTAGAATTGTAACTAGGTTGATGTTCACCGCATTGTATTTGACATCAATAGCAGTGACGAATAGTTGTTGCGAAGGCCATATAGCTTCTTGCCATAATCAATGTGGTTGATTCCATCAGAGCAAAAGCTTCCAAGTACTTCCTGCAGCAAGCCACGGATATTATGCAATCGATTGAATTTTGTTCTGTGAAATCTGTGAAATGTGAAATCGGTATTAGGAGGGTATGATTTCAGGGATCTCTACAAAACCATGGCTAAGAAATTACTTCAACCAACTCGGCGTGCACAACAGGAGTTAGCTTCTAATAATCGAGCTGGATGGAGATGCTTGTCAAAAGTGACTTACATTGGTTACTTACTCCTTAAAACTGCGCTGGAACCAGTGATCCTTTCTCTAAGTGAATAAAGTTCTTAACGTTGTCTATTATATATGCAAACAACTTCCTGCCTTTTCTCAACTGTGTTTAATCAATCTTCGCATGGAGTTTTCTTTAAGAGTGTTGTACAATTTTTTCAAGGACGAATATAAGGTTGTTTTTGCTTTGCATTTCCTTAGAGTAAAAGGTTTTGTATTAAAACCGACCAATTTCTCCAATAGGGATTCTCTTAACTAACGCGTACCATCTTTCTGCAGCTGTAATATTTGTGTTCCCGATTATCCACTATTTAATCAACGCTCCAAAAACGTTTACATATCATCCGATTTTTTTAATTAAAAATTCGCGGTCACGTTACGTGTGTTAATTCCAATTTTTGGCTGTTAAAATTGCTCCAATAAGCGAACAAAAGATTCGAATTGATCACTGGTACAGCGAGACGCCAGAAGCGAAAAAAAATATTGCGGCTATTCCGGGCCGTTCCCAAGAGTTGGCATCTCTCGAACGTTCCTTTGCGTATTTTGCGAAAAGTCTAGGCTATAAGTCCTAATATCGTACTGACCCATGAGATGAGCTCAACCCGAACAACCGTCATGCACGTCGAATTTTTGCTTTCGCTAATTGGGCTCTATTGAAGATGGAAGAAGATCCTGATTTCTTAAAAATAACTTAATTCTATCTAAGACTATGTAAGCCGGCCATAGCTAAAAAAAAATTAGGCTGGCCCACTTTGCTTCACATGAAGCTACCTATCACTGGAGGAGTTCGAAGACTAAGCAGCCTCCCCTTCAACAAGCCACCAAAATTGCAGGTGTTGCTGAGCAACATCTCTCCTGTCGCGACTCCCTACCGCCCTACTGCACCGGAGACGCTCCGCACTGCCATGTGAGACGTCTCTGTCGTAGTTGAGTCGCCTGTCCGCAGCTGTTCGAGCAACGTGGAAGATTAGCGGCACCGCCAATCTGCCCTGGATCAGACCTTTGCTATCTAGATAGAGGAACGCTTCTGGAGGAATAAAGCCGTCAAAGCGAACTCTCTCGTGATACATATAATTGGGGTAGCTCCGTCCTTACCAAGAGCGCATTCCTCGGACTTGTGGTTCTCTCCGCACTTCACGCATCGAGGCTGCATTTCGCAGTTCGACGCGGCGTTCCCGAACCTTTGGCAGTGAACACATTGTAAAATGTTTTCGCTCCTCTTTAATTTTTCCCAGTGTACTCCTTAGACCATCCAGGTTGCTGTCGGGACTTAGCTGAACCAAGACAAACGGTAGTTGCCGCTTCTTGGGAGGGGGCTTGCTTGACCCCCACGAATTTGAGCTCTTTGCACTCCTTCTCTTTCAGCAGTGCAAGGAGCTCCTCCGGATCAGTCGACGGTTCTAACACCCTCAGCAGCATTGTTTGCAGCTTCTCCCCTTTCGGGGTGTAGGAGAAGAACTCCGTTGTCGATAGACTTTTAATTTTGTGGCAGCGCTCCACTGTGTTACGTGCCTATCTACACTTAATCTTTTTATAAAAAAATTACAATTGTCTCTGCTTCCTGTTGCCTTTGTTGCTTTTGATGTTGCTGCTGCTGTTGTGGCTTTTGTTGTTGCTGTTTTTGTTGTTTATGTTTGTGCTGAGTTTGTGCTCTTGTGCTCTGTTCTTGCTAGTTCTTGTGCAGGTGTCTGTAGTTTATGTTTTTCCATCGGTTGTTTCTGTTGTTGTTTTTGTGGAAGATCCACGTTTATGTTTTCTTGCTGCTGAGGTCTCTGGAGTTCTTTCTGCTTCTCCATCTCCCTCCTTGCCACTTCCTTAGCTCTTGTGGCCAGCACTTTTTTTTCTAGCTGTTTGATGCTACTGTACAGGACTTCGACCTCTTCCTCTTCGTCATCTGACTCGGATGCAGCTAGGGATGCGAAGCAGTTGTCTGCTCCCATGTATTGGCCTTCCCCTCCGTCAGGTCAGTCGTTATTGTCCGACTCTTGCCTCCTTCGCTTTATTGCTGCGCTTGCCGATATCAACGCAGCCCTCTCCTTCACTCTGCCATGCAGCATTTTCAACGATGCTGAAATCGAGATTCGGCTTCAGCTTCCTTGTCCTCTTTGTGACGATGTCTGTTACTGTTGTTGTTTTTGATTTTGAGTGGACTGGCTTAACGGTTTGATCATCAGACCCCGCTATTGGGATAGCGGACCGCTTGTTTCCACTCATCACACGATCGATCACACTTTCTATTTATGCAGTTGTCTATTGATTCAAATTTTTTCAAAATAAAAATTCGATGTAATCGGGAATCGAACCCACGACCCCTGCTTTGCCGGCCGACACCACTACTATTGCGCCCCCGAAGCACTTGGCCAAAATGTTTCTAATTGTTCTTTTGTTACTTTTTTACTATTTCACATGAAAAGAAGCCGAAACACATCTGTTCTCTATCGAGATCTATGAACGACTGAGATCGTGCATTGTGGCGACAGACAAATGACCCTGTCAATTGGCCACGCGCTTATGCTATTTAAAAGCTGTCTCGAAACTTATTTGCATTAACAAACACATTGACTGAAGGGGAGGTGTTTTCAGTGAGTAAGAATCTTACACTAATATAGAAGATTTTCACCTTCCCTCGGCGGAAAAAAATAAATGAAATCTCGTTTGTGTCAATCGGCGATTTGCAGGCGAATATTCGACGTGAAATTTCTGGTTCCGTGGAGGACATTTGAATGTTGTTGCATTTTATAAGTAATACATAGTATGAATTATATCTCAATTCAAAATAAAAGTTGCAGAAATAAAAATTGGGTGCATCTAATGAAAAACCATGTGTTTACATTGAAGTGTATTTCTATAGAATTTTAAAGTATAATTTAAAAGTTTCCAGAAATTGATTCCTCTCCATCGTCATTCTAAATCTTCATATCAGTAAATAGTAGTAATATTTTGTTTATTCTGTTACAATATTTACAAGTTTAACAAAAATAAGCGTTGGCTTTTGCCGTCAGCCGAGAGAAAGAAATTAATAAATTTGTAATTACTAAAAAGCTTCATTTATAATTTGTAGCCTATAATTCAATGCACATTTTAGAAAGTTGTGTAAAATGTTCCAGTTTGTGCCATCTAAGATGTTTGTGATCGCATTTAGTGATAGGGCATTTTTTCCCCAAAAGGATCTCATGATTGAATTTAATATGGGACACGTTCCAATAAAATGCCTGGGACTTCGTTCCCAGATTGCACAGTGTATATTCGTCTCCTCCGTTGTTTCTGTATGGTATATAGTTCAGGTGCAAAAGTTCGCCTCCGGCTTTGAATATTGTTGAGATGGATTCTACGCTGTTCCGGTCATTAAAGTAGCTGTTTTCCCCAAGTTAATGCTGTAGTATTCTGTAATTGTATCTTGATTGGCTTTGTTGACTTTGCGTCTCGAAAGCTCCCGTGTTGAGTAGTGGATTTTTTAAGCATTTCGTTCAGTTTGCTCTCCCAGTTTGTTTCATTTCCGATTAGTTCGTGCAAGGGCACATTGTGTTCTTGGCTGAGCCTTGACCATTCCTCAAAGAAATTAAGGTTTCGGTTTTTAAGATACATTACAACATTGTGGGGAAGACGTTGATTTGGTTGAGCAAAACCTTTTCTGATATAGAGGAAGGGCAGTCTAAGCGTGAAGATATGTAGCGTTGGTAGTCCAGTTTCCATATGTAACATGTAAGTTGGTGTATTTTCAGGTAGCCTAAACAGTTTCTGAAGGAAGTGTCTTTGGAGTTTTTTTACCTCTTCAAAATGCCAAGCCCCCACACTTGTGCTGCATAGCACATAATTGACCTCATTACCGCCTCAAAAATCTTGTACTACACACTTGGTGCAACATTCCTTTTCCCCAGAATTCCTTTCCAGGTGCAATTTATCGCACGATTAGATTCTTTCAGTTTCTCTAGCAGGTGTTTTTTAAAAGATGCCTGTGAGGTGACCAGAACTCCGAGGTATTTGTATTCCTTGACTATATCCAGTTCCGAGTTCTGCCAGGTCCATTTTTCATTCCTTGCGTACCGCCCCCAACCATTTCGAAAAATCCACATACGGCAATACTGTTGCAGCTTGTTAATCATAATTTGGAGCATGCTTGGTGTTTCTACGAAAATTACGATGTCGTCGACGTAGAGTAAGAGTTTTATAGGAAATCCCTCAAGAGGCAACCCGCCCGGAAGAAATTCAACTTGATCGTCAAAAAATACTGAAAACAGAAGAGGATTCAAAAGACATCCTTGCTTTACTCCAGAGTTTGTTTGGAACCGATTAGACAAGATATTCCCGTCCCACACCGCCGCTGTATTGCCTTCGTAAAATTGTTGCAGAACTTTTAGAACTTTTGTTGAGACTCCTATGTTGCTGAGTTTAAGAAATAGCGATCTTCTATCCATGGAGTCAAAAGCCGCCTTAAAGTCTACAAAGTCCAAGGTCCAAGTAAATATGTTAAGTGGTGCGTATCGATTTAAAATTCTAGGGTTTTCTCCAACCTCAAGTGGTGGAAAGGCCCTGTCGTGAAGTTTTTTCGTACATTGTTACCGCCGAATTCTCCGTTCCACGCGCCGTACCACGGAAGAGTGCCCGACCACTAAGGAGAGTGGTCGTAGGTTAAGATGTTAAAATGGGCGCCACGCGATTGCTCTTCCGTCTTACTACCCGCATCCAGAATCGCGACTAAATGGGGGATTCGCGCTCCGAGAGGACAAAACAGAAAAATGAAATAATAAAAAAAACAAAAACGGAGGAGGAAAAAAAAATAAGAACAAATCGGTTTCTACAAACGTTACAATTTTTAATGACTTCTTAAATATAAATTTACAATGTCTCTTAAAACTAGCTTAGGTCTCAGTTATATAGTCTTAAATCCATAAATCTTAACATTTTATAATATAATTCAATTCAAAAAAAAATATGATTTAACTAGCATGATAATAAAAGCAAAAGCAAAAAAAAAAAAAAAGGAATTACTCGGATACGAAACCCGGAATCGAACTCGCCTCCTCTGCTTTCCACGTCGCGTCGAAGTCGAACGCCAACGAAGTCACTTATAATCTTTATTATCTACTCAAAACCCGATTAATGCCCTAAATCGTAAACGAATAAAAATACTTATTTTAATAGCTTGAATACTTGCAACTTATGTTATATTCTTCTCCCGAGAAAACATCAAATTTAGCCACTCCTTCCAGCCTGGTTTCGCACTACGTCAACTTATTCACTCACAAAAAAAACCAATCTCCAACCACAATAAATGTATTTATCACAATTCATTTGGGACTAATCGGTGAACTATGAGTATTTGATAGTTTCAATTCAATTTTTTTTTTCCTTTTACTTCACTGCATTTTTTTTTTTGTGTATTATTTCACTTTAGGTATCTAAAATTTAATTTCTATTTTTTTTTTCCGAGAACATCTAGTTTTCTTTCCGGCACTCTCTAGCTTCCTATCCTTTTTTTTTTTTCTTGATAAATTCTTCTGGAAGCTATTATCACTCACTAGCTAGTTACTTTTTCTTTCTTTTCTTTTGTTTGTCCTATTTTTTTTCGTATTTCTTTTCTCGTACACTACTAACTATTTTTTTTCCGGACTACCGAACTGCTTGCTTGACTCCTTCCAACTGACTCTCACTTTCAATCGCAGCCTTCCCATTTTCCCACGCCCTACCAGTCGCCTGTTTTCACCAAACTCGTACCACCTACCATGATCCGTTTTTTTTTTCGTGTTCAACTGGTTCATCAGATCAGACCACATCTCCTGATTTCTACATCCGCTAATCCTTACCGAAGGAATATCATACGATACCATGACGTCGGATCGCGCAATGTGGAAACTAGAGCAATTGAAACGGAAAAAAAAATAAAATGTTCCTACACGGAGATTCGAACCTGGGAACCGAGAATTGCTTGCCGGGTTGGTAACCCACTGACCCAAGTTATTGCTGCCGTCGATGGTGCCAAGATATGAACAGGTGCTAGTGATGGTTGGAAGAATATTAATATTAATTAATATTAATTACCAGCGAACGAAAACCTGCCCACTACAACCCATAATACTCCCCCCTTCCTTTCAAAGGTTTTCGTTACTTGCGGTACAAATCGGTGTTATTAAGTAAGGTCTTCCCGGTTTGTAAATAGTTTCAGATCTTTGGCATGCCATACCCCTCCCTTCTTCCCATTCCTGCTAGCCAACTCGTAAGTCCAAGGTGAAACTCGTTTTACTACCTCAAAGGGTCCTACAAACTTCGGAGCTAGCTTTGCAGAGAAATACCTGGCAGCATCAGAGAGGACGAAATTTTTCCTCAAAACTAAATCTTTTGGGAAAAACCTTATATCGCGGCGCCGCAAATTGTAGCGGTTGGCAGATCTCTGAGCCGAGCTTTCTATTCTACCCTTTATATCCTCTACTATTTGATCTAACGCCTTCGACCAAGCCTGAATATCTACCGACCTATCTGCGATAAAACCTTCTGCGGGAGGAGGAGATCCATCTCCATTGATCTGCATTTCCCTCCCAAACAGAACAAAATATGGAGTCGTTTTTAGAACCTCATGCGTTGCATTTCTTATGGCGCAAGCCACTTTCGGGAGGAGAATATCCCAATTTCGGTGATTATCAGAAATATACGCACGAAGTTTCGTTTTCAGGGTCTGATTATACCGTTCGGCAGGATTGGCTTGTGGGTGGTAAAATGCGGTGAAGTCAATGGTTACGCCGTAGGCATCCGCTAGTTCAGATATTTCGTTGCTTGTAAACTGTGCCCCATTGTCGCAGACGATCCACTTAGGCACACCAAATACCAAAAACACCTGCTCCTCCAAAATGGTTTTCACAGATTTGGCAGTAGCCGTTCTCACAGGAAAGAACAATGGAAATTTGGAAAAGTAGTCGACTACTGTCAAAATATAGGCGTAGCCTCTTGTCGACCTCGGAAGTGGCCCTATGAAATCTACACATAGCATATCCCATGGCTTATTTACTTTACATCGGGAAGCCATAAGCCCTGCGGGCTTTCGTAAGTCAGGCTTCACCGTTTGGCAGATTACACAACTACGAACGTAGCGGGCTATATCGGATTTCATTTTGGGCCAAAAATAATTCCTAGCAACTTTATCCAAAGTCTTTTGTATTCCTCCGTGTCCACTCAAAACATCGTCATGACATTGCCTCAACACCTCTGCCCTGCCATCCTTCGGAATAACTTTCTTCCACTGGTTACCCTCGCTCGTCAGTTTTGGATATCTCACAGGTATCTTTTTAAAAAGCATCCCATCCTGTTCCCTCCAGTCAGGGTATTTCTCTCCTTGCAAACTAACTAAATCCCGCATTTTTAAATACCAAGCATCCTTGGTGGATATCGACAATGACGCTACGTCCTCATTTGCCCTGGACAAAGCGTCGGGAACCAAGTGCTCCTTACCCTTTCTATGCAAGATCGTGAAATCATACTGTTGCATTTTAACAGCCCACCGAGCCAACCTACCCTGTGGATCCTTCAAATTATTTAGCCATAGTAAGGAATGGTGATCAGTTACTACAGTAAAGCTACTCCCTTCCAAGTACGGACGAAGTTTTTCAATTGCCCATAGAACGGCTAGGCACTCACGTTCCGTTGTCGAATAATTCCGCTCCGTCTTGGATAAAGATCTACTCAAGTAACTAATCACTGTTTCCTCATCCGGCGATTTATTTTGGGTAAGAACAGCACCTATCCCGTAACCCGAAGCGTCTGTATGCACGGTGAAGGGTAAGGTAAAATCTGGACAAGCGAGGATGGGCGCATTCACCAACTTTTCTTTCAAGATCCGAAATGCGTTTTCACATTCCTCGCTCCATACAAACTTGCGTCTCTTTTTAAGAAGTTCGGTTATGGGGGAGGTCAAAGCGGAAAAATTTGGAACGAATCGCCTATACCATGACACCATACCGATGAACCTTCGTACCGCTGACACTGATGTGGGCCGAGGATACTCAACCATGCACCTCACCTTGTCGGGGTCCACTAAAAGTCCTTTCCCGTTGACTATATATCCCAAGTATTTCAGCTCTGGTTTACAGAACTCACACTTTTCTCGACTCAGCACTAAACCCGCGTCCTTAATGCGTGACAAAACGATTTCTAGGATTTCCAGGTGTCTCTCGAAAGTTTCTGATACAATGATAACATCGTCAAGATACACGAATACGTTCGGTTCAAGGTCGGCTCCAAGGACTGTATCTATAAAACGCTGCCAGGTAGCAGGAGCATTGTGGAGCCCGAAGGGCATACGGCAAAATTGATACAGCCCTTTTCGCGGAATAGTGAACGCCGTGTACTTTTTGGAGTTTTCAGCCATAGGTACTTGCCAGTATGCCGACTTTATATCAAGGGAGGACAAAAACTTAGCATTTCTCAATTTGTCGAGGGTCGCGGAGACATAGGGAATGGGATACGCATCACGCTCTGTAACTTGGTTAAGTTTACGAAAGTCAACACAAAAACGATACTTCCCATCTTTCTTCTTGACCAGTAAGACAGGGGAAGACCAAGGACTACAAGAAGGTTCGATAACACCCGTCCTGAGCATTTCATCGACTTCAGCGTTGATATTCTCCTGGACTACTGGTGAAACAGGGTAATAGCGCTGTTTAATAGGGTCTGCGTTGGTCCTAATCACGTGCTCTACAAGACTAGTACGCCCTAGACCATCACCCATCGACAAAAATACCCGATCCACCAATTCGTTCAGACGACTTTTCTGACAGTCCTCAAGCCTAAGACTCTCTACTACATCTATTGTTTCTTCCCTAAAACTCCAAGCTCGTTTCCCTAGATCTGGAATTATAGAAAAACGTTCCCAAAAATCCGCACCTAAAATAAGGCTATGCGCTAGCTTTGGAATCACGAGTATTTCCATCACTTTCACAACGTTTTCCACCCTTATGGGGACATTTATAGCCCCAACTACCTCCACTCCATCCCCGTTGGCAACCGTTACCTTTTCTAACTCTGTCTGCGACAATTTGCACTTCAATGATCGTAGCGCTTCCCATCCCAGACTGCCTACAATCGTTCTAGAAGCCCCTGAATCCAGCAACCCTAATAGTCTGACCCCATAAATCTCAACATACAAGTACGGACGACGATCTAATCCTTTTGTCTCTAAAATAAAATCCAACCCAATATTACACCCCCCCGTCACCCTTTTTGCCTTTACGGCGGTTTCTTCCGCTCGACTCAATGGCCCGCCTGCCCTTGAGCCGATGAACTGTTTCCCGGCATCGCCACTTGTGTTTTGCAACGGGGACAACGACTCCGAATAGTACCAGCAGTATTACAGCCGTAACAGCGCACTGGTTGTGGACACTGAGCAGCGATGTGGCCAAGCTGTTTACACCGGAAACAAGTCAGCGTGTTCGGCTCGTGGCGTGAGGGGGAAGCAATCACCTGTACTTCTCCTGGACTCGCCACGTCCACATATGCCAAATCCGGCTCTAAAAGTGTGGCATTACGTCTCGATGGTGGGGGGATAAAACTTTCCACTAGATATCGTGTGGCTTCTAGGCGGTGGCCTACTTCTACTAAGTGGTTCAAGGAAGAAATTTCCACCAAAGCCATCTGCGTCTGGTAAAATGGTGATATGTTTCTTCGAATCCATTTCAATTTAACATCGTCGGTGCAAGGTTCGCTGAGCCTGGAGAAGAGTCCTAGCATCACACTAACAAAAAGGCCGATGGTCTCTGACCGTCCCTGTGTTCTACACCTAATCTCTTCCCAAAGTCTATCGTCGTACCCTGGCGGTAGGAATTCGGCCTTCAGTCTTATCATCAATTGTTCCCAACTGTTGAAATACGGCTTGTTCGCTCTATACCATATCGCTGCTTTACCTTCAAATAAGTCATAGGCGGAAGCGAAAAGCTCCTCCTTGGTGTACCCTCTGGCTTCTCTTAGTTCCTCTACTTTCTCCAGAAAACAGCTAATGGACTGAGTATGGTCCCCACTAAAACTGGCTCCCCATTTGGTGACGGGTACTCTTTTTGTTGGGAAAAACATAGGCGACGATGTTGCTATTGGCTGTGGGTAGGTTTGAGATTGTCTACTACCTCCTGCCTGCTGAGGTGGTAAGACTAAGTTTTCAGGACCTACATTGCTAGTCTGTTGATTGGACTGAAGCTCTACTACGTTCCGCTGAACTTGGGTTTCCATTTGTTTTGACCCTTCTACACTAGCCTTTATATCTACATTGGAAAGTAGTCCTAACACCTGATGCCTAGCCTCTACAAGGAAAGCTTTCTCCTCTGGATCACTAGCTTGAGACCTTCCAAGACGCCTCAAAACCCACTCAGACTTAGCTACTACCTTTTTAAATTCCTTGGATTGCTCGTCACCTACGAATTCGTTTACCAACCTAAGAATCTCCTCTAATTTATGGACAATAGCTTCCTTATCCTCTTTAAAGGTGAAGGGGTAATCTGGTAATATAAAGCTTGAGTCCCTCTTCAAAGCAGTTCGGAGCATCTTCCTCATTTCGTCTACATCTCCACCTCGAAGTCCTCTTACATCTAGTTCGTACTTCAACTCTTCCGAGTTTAATCTATTAACCTCCATTCTATAATTCACAATATTTACGTACGTGGTCAGAGATTCTTTGAATTTTAATATTAAACAGGCAAAAAAAACGAAAAAAAACGAAACCAAGATAAAAGAACAAAAAAAACGAGACTAGCGATATCTTAATTCCCACGGCGGGTCGATTACTACGGCGAATCTACGATATTTTTTTTTTATTGAAAGGTGGCCCCACGTTGGGCGTCAGAAATGTTACCGCCGAATTCTCCGTTCCACGCGCCGTACCACGGAAGAGTGCCCGACCACTAAGGAGAGTGGTCGTAGGTTAAGATGTTAAAATGGGCGCCACGCGATTGCTCTTCCGTCTTACTACCCGCATCCAGAATCGCGACTAAATGGGGGATTCGCGCTCCGAGAGGACAAAACAGAAAAATGAAATAATAAAAAAAACAAAAACGGAGGAGGAAAAAAAAATAAGAACAAATCGGTTTCTACAAACGTTACAATTTTTAATGACTTCTTAAATATAAATTTACAATGTCTCTTAAAACTAGCTTAGGTCTCAGTTATATAGTCTTAAATCCATAAATCTTAACATTTTATAATATAATTCAATTCAAAAAAAAAAATGATTTAACTAGCATGATAATAAAAGCAAAAGCAAAAAAAAAAAAAAAGGAATTACTCGGATACGAAACCCGGAATCGAACTCGCCTCCTCTGCTTTCCACGTCGCGTCGAAGTCGAACGCCAACGAAGTCACTTATAATCTTTATTATCTACTCAAAACCCGATTAATGCCCTAAATCGTAAACGAATAAAAATACTTATTTTAATAGCTTGAATACTTGCAACTTATGTTATATTCTTCTCCCGAGAAAACATCAAATTTAGCCACTCCTTCCAGCCTGGTTTCGCACTACGTCAACTTATTCACTCACAAAAAAAACCAATCTCCAACCACAATAAATGTATTTATCACAATTCATTTGGGATTAATCGGTGAACTATGAGTATTTGATAGTTTCAATTCAATTTTTTTTTTCCTTTTACTTCACTGCATTTTTTTTTTTGTGTATTATTTCACTTTAGGTATCTAAAATTTAATTTCTATTTTTTTTTTCCGAGAACATCTAGTTTTCTTTCCGGCACTCTCTAGCTTCCTATCCTTTTTTTTTTTCTTGATAAATTCTTCTGGAAGCTATTATCACTCACTAGCTAGTTACTTTTTCTTTCTTTTCTTTTGTTTGTCCTATTTTTTTTCGTATTTCTTTTCTCGTACACTACTAACTATTTTTTTTCCGGACTACCGAACTGCTTGCTTGACTCCTTCCAACTGACTCTCACTTTCAATCGCAGCCTTCCCATTTTCCCACGCCCTACCAGTCGCCTGTTTTCACCAAACTCGTACCACCTACCATGATCCGTTTTTTTTTTCGTGTTCAACTGGTTCATCAGATCAGACCACATCTCCTGATTTCTACATCCGCTAATCCTTACCGAAGGAATATCATACGATACCATGACGTCGGATCGCGCAATGTGGAAACTAGAGCAATTGAAACGGAAAAAAAAAATAAAATGTTCCTACACGGAGATTCGAACCTGGGAACCGAGAATTGCTTGCCGGGTTGGTAACCCACTGACCCAAGTTATTGCTGCCGTCGATGGTGCCAAGATATGAACAGGTGCTAGTGATGGTTGGAAGAATATTAATATTAATTAATATTAATTACCAGCGAACGAAAACCTGCCCACTACAACCCATAATAACATTGGATCATTATGTGGATAAGTCCCAACTAAATTGTCTGGTAAGGTCAGGTAGGCGATAAGGTCAGGACGAGACTGAAGCATTTATATTTGTCACATTAGGTCATGTGTTTTAGTAGTGTCTTTTGGCTTAGAACTAAGTATTTGGTATTTAATCTATTATCGTAAATTGTATTAATAAAATTCTTCTTAAAGTTTAATTTGCTTATACACATTTCTCTTTCATGCATTCAAAAAGAAATTTGAAACTGGCGAAGTTGAAGTGGTTATAGAAAATGTTAAAGTTCTAAATCCTGATGATCCCTACAATGGTCCTATTAAAGAAAAAGTACAAAAAATGTCAATTGGAAGTTCCGACCATAACGGAACATCTGGAGAAGCGCCGCCTGTTCTTGCGAGAATTGCAGACACTAGCAAATTTACAACCCGAACACACAATTGTGGTGAACTAACTAGTGCGAACATAGCAGAAAAAGTTACCATTGCTGGTTGGCTAGAGTTTCAACGTATGGGAAAATTTCTCATTCTACGTGATGGCTATGGTCAAACTCAAGTGTTATTGACTGACAAGTGTAATCCATTAGAAAAATATCCGGATGGTATCCCATTGGAGTCTATAATCCAAGTAGAAGGTACTGTCATTCCAAGGCCATCAAACATGATGAATCCTGCGATGAGATCCGGTGAAATAGAAATAGAAGCTACAAACATTGAAGTACTTAACCCATCGAAGAAAAATTTACCTTTCGAAGTGCGCGGATATCAGAGAGCTAAAGAAAACTTACGAATGGAATATCGCTACCTTGATCTAAGATTTTCTGACATGCAAAAAAATTTACGTCTCCGGTCATCAATATTGATGAAGATGCGTGAATTTCTTATAAACTATCTTGGATTTGTGGAAGTCGAAACGCCTACTTTATTCCGACGAACACCAGGCGGTGCTCAGGAATTTGTTGTGCCTACCCGAAAGGCAGGACACTTTTATTCATTGGTCCAGAGCCCTCAACAGTTCAAGCAAATGCTTATGGCCGGAGCGATTGACAGGTATTTTCAAGTAGCTCGATGCTACCGAGATGAAGCTACTCGCCCGGATCGTCAGCCCGAATTCACCCAGTTGGATATAGAGCTCTCTTTTACAACTCGTGATGATATTTTGTCGTTGATTGAAGAGACTCTTAAATATTGTTGGCCCAAAGATTTGGGCGAAATTGAAACGCCATTCACCCGAATGACTTATGAAGAGGCTATGTCGAAGTATGGCGTAGATAAACCAGACATTCGCTTTGAACTCTTGGTAAATTACTTAGATTTGTCAACGTATTTTGTGATTAAATAATTTCCATTATGTGTAGTTAAATGATGTCACTAGTTTAATTAAGAAAAATGAGAATTTTAACAATAAATTCAAAGATCTCAGTGCCTACATGATTCATGTTGATAAATCAATGTCGTTATTTGATGCTCCAACCAGAAAGCATTTAGAACAAATCGCTAAAGATTTTAATGGAACATTATTTTTCCGCAGGTTTAATGTAAGTTAATTCGCAAACGCATGCTGTTGCCATACGTTTATCTTAATATTTTCTAGAGTCGAAAAGATGCAGTTGAGAGGCTGGGGAAATTGTTGACCGACAATGTTGCAGAGGAGTTGATAAACCAGTTCTCAATTAAAACGGAAGACACAGTTTTTCTGGCAATAGGCGAAAGGAATGATACGGTAAGTTAAATATTTGTTAACATTCAAATCATACTTTTCTATAGCCCATTTGTTGTTACTTATTTTTAGCAAGTATTTATGGGTCGTCTGCGTTTAGATTATGCCGATTTATTAGAAGAAAATCAGTTTTTGCCCCGCCGTAAAAATATTAACAAATTTCTTTGGATCACTGATTTTCCCATGTTTTTCAAAAAGGAAAACAGTGACGAATATGAAAGTGCCCATCATCCGTTTACTGCTCCGAGAGAAGAAGACATAGAAAAGTTAACCAAAAAAGAAAACCTGGAGGAGATTCGTTCGCAGTCATTCGATTTGGTTCTTAACGGCAATGAAGTCGGCGGAGGCTCAATACGTATTCACAATTTAAAGTTGCAATTATTTGTTTTAGAAGAAATATTAAAAATTCCACATGAACATTTTAATCATTTGTTAACTGCCCTGGAAAGTGGATGTCCTCCGCATGGTGGTATTGCATTGGGAATCGACCGACTAATGGCAATGATCTCGAAAGCAAAGTCAATTCGTGATGTTATTGCTTTTCCAAAATCTTTAAATGGAAAAGATCCTCTGTCAAAGGCGCCAATTCCGATTTCTGAAGAGGAAAAGGAACTTTATCATTTGGTTGTAAAAGAGGATTTCAAAGAACAAGCAGAAGCACAAGAAGGACAGTCCAATTAGTTAGTTTTTTTACGGTTGTAATTGTTATAGCAGTTTTCTTAATTTTTTTTTAAATAATTAATTATACACCTGTTTTGCCAAGTATATCATTGTATAATATATTAGCTTAATATATAATATTCCATTTAGTATTTTATTAACACATAAGTAACTATTTATTTTCATACAGAAATTAAAGACAAAAAAAAACATTTTTAATCCCTACTAATAAATTGTTATATACTAAAAAAAATATGTGTTTATTTTTCTTCGATCCTTATCTCTCCATAATTCAATTGTTTAGACATTCTAGACAGACAACACCCACCGGACGTTGTGTTGACGCTTGTTATTGGGCCCAAGCGAATATTTAACCCTGACAGTCACACCGCTAATACACTGGACTTATTTTTGATTTATTACCCTGATAAGTAAATAAAATGTGATTCTTTTAGAGGTACTTTCGCCAAACATAAAAAAAAATCAAAACATTAATTTTTGTCGGGTAATCTTTATTATTATGCAAAGAAACCATTCGTCATATTTTTTTTGAAGATGATTTCTTTCAAATGTTGGCCGTAGCTGTGGTTAACATTCTGAAGTTCTTATTTTCGATGACGTGTTCGAGCATTACGAGTGGTGTTTGACTAATGACTCGAGTAATGTTTGCTTCCAATTTCTCAAGCCGGCTTATCCCCATATAGACTTTGGACTTTACGTAGCCAAAGGAAAAGTCTAGATGTGTGATGTCACATGATCTAGGCGGCTAATTCACCGGTCGAAAGCGTGAAATTAACTGTTCAACGAATCGTTCTCGCAACAAAGCCATGGTTTCACGGGCTGTGATATTTTGTTGGAACCAAATGTCGTCGAGATCACGGGCTTCAATCTCAGGCAGCATATAGTATAATGAACGCCCATCACAGTTATGTTCCGGTCTGCCTCAGTTTTGAAGAAATATGGACCGATGATTCCACTAGGCCATAAACCACACCAAACAGTTGTTTTGTCTGGATGCAATGGCAGCTCTAGAGCCTATGTTGTTCCACACCCCAAATACGCCTATTTTGCTTATTGACGTAGCCATGAAGCCTGAAAAGGGCTTCATTGCTAAATAAAATTTTGGTCGAAAGCAGTGGCTCTTGAAGCTTTTCAAGAGCTCAACAACTGAAACGGTGACGATTCGGAAGGTCAGCAGGCTTCAGTTCTTGCATGAATTGAATCTTGTATGATTTTAAACGAACATCATCAGTTGTTGTTGCATATGACAAGCCAAGTCATCGCGTACACTCTGCGTTATTGCCGGTACATTTTCTTCACTACGTGCTGGATGTGGTCTATTCGGCTGCGTATTATCCAATAATGAAAACTGGGTCTCAAACTTTCCAATGATATAGCAAATTGTGCGTTCGGTAGGATGATTCTGTGGACCATAACTTGCTGTAAGCGCACGAAACACATTCCTCGTAAAATGCTGATTTTCGTAATTTAGCTGAATAATTTGACAACGCTGTGCCTGGCTAAATCTTTCCATGTTGAAATGTCAAACAAAACTGAAAAAAAAAACAGATCAGTGTGACACAACGCATGCGTGTTTCACATGAAATCCCCACTGGCAAATGTAGCTCTAAAAGAATCACCCTTTACAATTTAACTGATCGTTATGTTTCATCGATAACGTCATGCGATGCGCCTTCTGATGTGATCACAAACACTATTCTCTATGGAATGATTATTTTATCCCTCATCGCAAAATAAAAAACATCGTCATCATCTTCAATCCCAACGTTTATTTGTTGTATAATGACATTCCAGCTGTCAGGTCTTTGGAAAATGCCAATCTGTCTACTGTGCACATTATAGCCATCTTAACGCTTCCAGATTTAGTCAAATTCTCACCTACACTAGCTTGCGCGAACATTCTATGGGTAAGTCTATTTTCGCAGTTGTTTACTCAAAGATATTAATATACACAACTCCGCTAGTCTAGATGGTAAATCACCCCCTTCCTCTGAAGAGGTTTTCTTCCATACTGGATAAATCACTGCGTAAACTTTTTCATCAATCCTATTCCAGAGCACTATTTACAAGTAGATGGAAATATGCATTTGTCCAGTCCGTCCTTAAAAATGGCGAATCTTCTTCCTTCTCCTCCTACAGACTCATTGCACATAGTATGTCCTTTCTTTTCAAGATCATTGAAACGCTGATAAACCGCCAGCTCAGAAAATATCTCGAACCACGGAATCTTCACAATAACCGGCAGTACGGTTTTCGTATCAACACGTCCACAGGTGATTTGATGGCATATCTCACCGAAAAATGGAACCTTAATATTTCAAAGGTATTTGATAGCGCTTGGTATTGGACGCTTTGTTGAAAATGCCCGCCCAACGCCAGTGAATCATTAAATTCCGAAATTAATAACATAACTCTACCAACAGAGTAGAACTTATTGCTTACAAAATACAATGTTGTCTGCTATCTAAAAATTTATGCATTATCCATGTATGGCATTTGCGTCGTCAAAACCGAAAAACTATTCTTTTCTTAGTATGAATGCCAATGACAACTCGAGTTGGAATGAAAACACATTCGATGTCAAAAAATCTTGTGAAATAGGTTTCGTGAAACGATGTAAGAAACATCCTATCCCGTCTGATCTGACCACAATATATATGGAACTTTTCCGCCCAAAATTGGAGTACAATGCCCAAGATAAGGTTCAAAACCGAGAGATAAGAATCATAGGTGACGATGTTTCCTGCCTTACCTTGTTCTATAGCTATTTTCACCATTAATGTTTCATCGAAATTTCCAGCAGCATTCCTTCTCCTTAAACCTTCAAGCGTAAAACTCATCTCACTGTGAATGCTCATCAGTTTATGCTCAAGCATACTTTGTCACGTACAGAAAAATATCGTGATTCGCTTCCAAGTCTATTTATTTTCTATTCATTATAACCTGCAAATAGTTAAAACCAATGTACATCGATACCCCTCTTTTTTCTTCTCTAACTTGCAAACATTTTAGGGTACATTAAAATTCCTTGAACGTGCTCTAATTATACATACATATATGTACAGTAGATCGCCTGGCGTGCCGTTTGATCGGGAAACTGTTGAGTGTGCTTTAGCTTGGATTGGGCCAGCAGCGCAACAATCAAGTTTATAGGGAAGTACTTGCCTTACGTCCCTGTGGTGGTCCCCAGTAACTAAGATGGCAAGGGCATGCCCAGCCAATAGCATTATAATAGAGCTCAAAACCCTATACGGAAGAGATTAAAATATTTGACGAACTAGCTAACGGTCTCGGAAAAAATAGACTCACTGTTGACGAACCTAGCAAACGTTTAAAGGACAACGGCCTTCGGATGTAAACTGAAGAATTAGCAGAGGCCCTTACCTACTATCACGCAGATATCACCGCCATCCAGCAAGTGCGATGGGATGAACCGGACCTAAGGAGGATGATATTGTATATTATGGTGATTCCTACAGGGTAAATAAATAGCACTTATTCGGATGCGGATTTGCCATATGCGGCAGACTTAGGCAAGAAGACTTGAGCTTCCGATACGTGAGCGAGCGTGTTATGACAGTCTGCAACAAGGTTAAATTCGCTAACATAGAGAACAAGAACGGGAAGGCTTCTCCACAAGAAGAAAATGAAGCATGAGAAACATGCGATCGAAGACTTTAAGAGGTTTCGCTTCAAGAATAACGTACGGAGCCTGTAGATATGAAGAAGGAAACCTTGTAGTGGAATCACAGTCGGGGCTCAGAATATGGAAAAACTTTTTTGTGCAGACTGTACAACGGCAAAGAAGCCCAAAATCCCGCCGTCAGGCAGAATAGACCATTCAAGTTAAACGATGATATCCAAAACTTTTGTCCACTTGACCAGAACGAAGTAAGAATACTAATGCCTAAGCTGAAAACCAGCAAAACAGTTGGACCTGATGGCTTACCGGGCGAGGTATTTAAAGCAACTGAAAATGATTTGTAGAGAGCATGCCCCAACTCATTTTTCATATCTGGTCAAAAGAGTGTATGTCTGATGAATGGAATCTCAGCACTGATGGTCGATCCACATCCTCAACTGCACCAATTATAGAGATACGAGTACAAGTTTTCTCCACATCGGATACAAGACTTTATCTGCTATACTCCGGCAGATCCTAGAAAAAACAAAGCCCAAATCGATAGCCACTATAAATTTTTTTTTATTAACTTGTCTATTTCTACTATTTACAATATTCTTAAAATAAAAAAAAAACTAAGTAAAAACAAGCGAAATACTTACAAACTATCTTAATAACAAAGTACAAAACCACATTAGAAGTGGTACGTACTCGTAGTACATTAAATCTTTATGTGTTACGCTATCTACAGCTCTGTGTTAAAAAAAATTGAAGAAACATTTTGTTCAAATATGATTGTTGTTATTTTAAGAAACAAAAAATGTGGAAAAAAAATTTCTTTTGCGTATTTAATTTTTTTACTTAAAATTACCTACGATACTAAAAAAAAAATAAAAAAAAAGACTAATACTAGACTAACCTAAGGGTCAGCTTCAACCCAATCACGCCACCAGTATTTATCCCGATTTGATCAACATCTATCGAGAGAATCCCTTTCAAGTACGCTCATGCAGTATCTCCAAACATTAGCCCATGTTTGTCAGTGGCCCTTCTAGCAGCATGATATATAATCGGAACATTACTAGCATCGGATAGATAGCCGTGTGCATCTAGATACAAGAACGCCTCAGGTGGTATATATCCACTCGACAATGTGTTTCTGAAGTAACCAGGGTTAGGATAAAACAGGCCCGATATGAACTCGTTCTCAACAACCTTCACTGAGCACGCGAAATGATTTCTGACAAGTTCCAGAATAACATTGTCTACCATGGACACACCGGAAACATCTAATATTGTCTTGTTGCTGACATAATGCCGAAAGTCGGAATGGGCGCTTCTGTACATTCTTAAACAGGCTCCATAGCTCTATATTTCTCCATGTAAGAAGAATTTATGTTCCACCATACAGGATTCGAGTAAAAAAGGCTTTTAAGCGACATAAATGCCGCTCTCGATTTTTTGAGCTGTTGATTTATGTGTTCATTGTAATATAAAAATTTATCCAGATGGACACCTATATATTTCACAACAGTCTTTGACTCGATGCGAAGCCCATCAGTGGATTTTATTACCAGGTTCCTCCAATTGCGTCTCAAGTCTGTATTACCCTGGCCTACTGGGGTGCAGTATGGTTTTATATTTGGAACTATTTATCATGACAGTAAACTTGAAGATTGTCGAATTTTATTTGGAGATTATTCTGTATCTCGCTGATTTTAGAACCTTGAGAATATAATATGATATCATCAGCGAATGCTATTGAAGAAGCCGTGTCCCTAAGTACTTCAGAGGTATAGATGTTAAAGAGGATTGGTGCCGTTACTGTGCCCTGTGTCAGACCATTGGCGATTTTGAAGACTCTAGTCGTCGTGTACTCGTATTTTCTATCTGTTACAATAAATCTCTTCTTGCGTATCATTGAGCTGATCGCCTTTATAATTTGGGGGGGAGTTCATACTTAATAAATTTATATATTAACCCGTCTATCCAAACCAATCCACTAGACAGGCACCTGTACCTACATCTTTTGGCGTTAAGGTTCCAGTTGATATCGGAAACAAGTTTTGTTATACGAGTAGCATGCACTGACGAGTGAAATCTTTTGAATCCAAATTGATTCCTCGAGATGATCTCCTCATTTTCGCACGCGAGCAAGATTGACTTGCTGACAACTACCTCAAAAACCTTCCCAATGTTAGGCAGGAGACTTATTGGACTATAGCTCGAAAGATCTGTAGGATCCTTCTTTTTTTTACTATCGGAAATACCTTCGATGTTATCCAACAGTTTGGGAAGTATCAGTTGCTAAGCAAGTTGTTAAAAATTACACAGTATTGCCTTATGATTTCGATCGGTATATGCTTAAGTACAACATTTGGGATATCATCCAAACTAGATGACTTTTTGTTGTACAGTTTTCTGAATATGTCTGTAAGCTCGTCAAGTGTTGTGTAGTAGCTTCTTGTCTGTTCTGTGATCAGTTCGTCTGCTTTTAGATCCTCAGAAAACCTGAGTGGAATGAATATTTCACTGCTTTGGTTATCAAACTGCAGTAGCTCTTCAGCCGCCTCAACAGATTTCCGACTTGGGAGATCGATTTTGTGGACTGACTCAAAATTTAAGGATGGACCCTACCGAAAGCGGTTGAAGATATCCTCAGCCGTTTCGAAAGTAAAATCCTTCGAAAAATAGGCGTTAGAGCAGAAGATTCAACTACGAATTATATATATAACATATAATATACAGCGACATCGACCTAGTCAGAAAACTGTGCGTCAGTCGCCTGAGATGGATAGGACTTGTAGAGCGAATGGACACCAATTAGGTGGCGCGCACAAGTAAAAGAGCAGCTCAACCGATTTGGAGTGCGCAACTGGCAGTATTTAGCTAAAGACCGGACTGACTGGAGAGGCTAGTTAGTTGAGGGACAGGTTCGCCCCGAATTGTAGTGCCACCTAGGTAAGTAAGTAAGTAACACATACTGGAGTTTTGGTGACTGACTGCCTTTCGAGTAAGTAAGACATACTGGAGTCTTGGTGACTGACTGCCTTTCGACCTTGGTCTTACGAGTATGAGCGTGTCATCTGATGCAGTAACACCAGTAATATGAAATCGACTTTCCCTGTGCACAGGAACGGTTTTAACCAGAATCTGAGGGGGGAAACCGAATTAGGATGCAGCTTTCTGGAGGACGACTACGTTAAATTTCACTTTCAGTCTTCATTAGGAAAACTCGCGTCTTTCTTCCAAGAGGAGATATACGCAATCGTGATGGCAACGATCTATGTTGTGAAGAATCGGTGAAGAGATAGACTCATTTCCATCTGTGGTTAATATGAGCACAACTGCAGATTACATGACTTTCCATGTTGCCGCCAGATCATACGAATACTTCCCGACGTCTTTCCTCTGCTGGCTTCTTACTGGCATCGCGATGAAGCACTACTCTTTTGCTAAGCACCTAAGTGTGCTGGACAAACTGACACAAAATTCTGCGACACTTGCTGTGAGAGTAATAGCTACACCGCGACCACTAGGTCTGTAAGTGAGCGGCTTATGCTCAGGCTCACATGAGTCTGATGGTACTGGGCGCTGATGTGGTGGGTACTGTAGGCACTTTAGGACTGAGAAATTTCAGTAAAGGGAAGATGCAAGGAGTACAATGGACTAGTTCTTTATCTAAGTTCTTCCGACAGAAAAAAAAGAAAGTATCCCTTCTTTCTGCTGAATTTCAGAAACTGTTATCACTGTATCACATCAGCAGATGTTTTTGTTTTTTTACGAGGAACATATGGAAAATATAGATATATTTATGTAGATATTATTATTTTTATTTGCGGAAATCTTCAAAATGTATATAAACTTCTCCATTTTTTTAAAACTCCTGGACACGCGATCTAATTTTGTAACATTATCTTATAACGTAAAATATATATATAGGTAATCATTCATTTATACATATATTAAACAAGTTCCTATCCTACATGCACCTTGATGCCACGCTACGTATATTGCGTTAAACGATACAAAAATGTACTTTTATTTTCTTCTTGCAGATCGGCTGCATACCCGTAGTTGATGCATCATGCACTTGGATATCACAAACAAGCTCACCCAACCATTTGGAGGTACATTGCCACGGTTTGGCGAATCGAAAGCAAGTAGACCACTATTAGCGGATGTCGATTCAATTCGCGGATAATGTTTATGTTTCATTCGCCATCGTGCACTTTAAACAGCAACATTCACAAGAGACCGTTGCGGCGCGGGTCTCAGCATTTATCCCCTTATTTACTTTTCAATTGAATAGAGTTTTATTAAAAAAAAAAATAATAATCTATATATGTACGAGTAAGTGACCGTGAAACTAAAACTGTGATTGAAATAGCTTTAATCGATTATTTTTCCATTGAAAATTGCAAATTTTGTGAAAATAATCGTAGTTACCTCTAGTATTGAAGGAATATGAAGTTGATTTTGTTGCCTATGATCCTATTCTGGATTGTCAAAGGTTGTGTGTTAGAGTGTTTCGAATTGAATCTCGGAAATACGAATAAAGTTTGAATTACAATGTTTCAGGTTCAGATGGCATTATTTTTAATAAACAATTTATACGAGACCTCTTCCGAAGTGGAGCGCTTGATCTGAATATATTCCGTTGTATGGTGGCGAATACAAATATTTGTCCACATCCGGATGTAAATTTTCGTATGTTTACACCGTAAGTAAATCAGTCATTTTAAAATTATTATTTAGGAGGGTGAACTTTAAAATTTGAAAAGTTGGTTGATTGTGATTTTAAGAATAAATGTTGATAATTTAAATATTGTGTATAAAATGATCGTCCATTTTTTCAAATTTACTTTAAGGATTTGCTTCAGTAAAGTGATTGAAACTAAAGCCGATCTTGTTGCAGTGCATATATTTGAGCTTATTTTTGAATGGATATTTTCGATTATTTTATTCTTGAACCAATAATCAATCCTATGGTAAATGTAATACCTCTCTTCTTTAAGCGAACTATCAGAATATATTATATAATTCAGTTTGCATGATACTTCTTATTTTTATGAAGCTTGTATGTAATTGCTAATTTATGATCACGGCGTGTACCATTATTCTGTTGTTTTATGGCGCAAGTGGTGAACATTATTTTTGTAATATTTTTGAGAGGGTTACTTTTTTCCAGGGAAAGTAGAAATCCCACAACGAGATCTTGCTGTTTATGAATGCAGGCAAAACGTGATGTGAATAAACAATGCATCAGGTGACAAGATCACATGGATGAAAATACATTCGACTACTTACGTAGTTATGATTTGTAAAACAATGTGAATAATAAGAGCGCATTATACTTTCAAGTTATCTTCAAATGTTAACAATATCGTGTGCAATTTTTTAAGTTACATAACTTGATTCGTAGTTTAAAAAAATTGCACCAGTTATTCTTGCTTTCCATTTTTTTTTTTGGTTTTTTGAAACGTAGAACTTATGTACCTAGAACCATTTAGTTTTGAATAGGCCATCAGAATTAAAATTTCTTGCAATGTGAGATATTAGTGCTTTTTGGTTATAAAAAACAGTAGGAATGAGCTAGTTTTTACTTGACTTTTTTGAGCATATTTCAGATATGTTTAATGAAATCTGCATCTAAACTGTGAAGTGAACATTTTTTAACTGAACGGAATCAGAGAGGGTAGATCAGTAAGACCTTGACTTTTTTAATTTCCCGCATAGTAACTTAAAAAGCAACACAACTTCCGTAAAATCTCATCTTCCAATAAACTATTGTCAAATTTTGAGCAAGCTGTAATTTTATAGCCATGGACGAAACATAGATCCACCACAGCACATCAAAGCAATGTATTTCTCCGAGCAAATCGTCCAAGGTGGGTCTGTTGGTCAACAAGTCCATGGCGATAATTTCATCTACTTCGATTACCTTCAAAAGAGAACAATCAACGAATGATATTATGCGATATTACCAAGAAAATGGACGGGTGTACACGTGTGTAGTCGCCATGATGAAAAGTCATGAATTACTTACTTACTTATCCGACCAGCCACCCTTGGAGGGTCTGAGCCTGAGATAATGCCGCTTTCCATTATTCACGGTTTCGGGTGCATTGCTTCCAGTTTACTAGACCAAGGCTTCTTGATGTTTAAACCGGAGGCTCGGTCTTCCTTTTCTTCGGCAACTAGGTGGCTGGGATTCCAAGATTCTCTTAGCGGGAGCATTCTCGCCCATTCGCTTGTTGTGGCCGAGCCAGTGCAGTAGAAAGATTTTTCCTTTCGGACTACACCCACATCTTTATACAGCGCGTAGAGTTTGTGGTTATATCTTCTCCTCCATCCGCCATCCTCACAGACAGGACCATCATTTCGACGTAGAATTTTCTTTCGAAGGATCCCAAGATCTGCTCCGCTGTCTTGCGTATCGTCCAGCATTCAGCTTCATAAAGCAAGGCTGGCAAGATCACGGTTTTGTAGAGCGTGATTTTGGACCTTTGAGTTAGGAGTTTGGGCAGTAGTTGTTTGGACAAACCGAAGTAACAGCGGTTGCCTAAGGTTTTTTTTCGTCGAATCTCCACTAGGGTGTCATTTGTAGAGTTGATATTTGCCCCGAGTAAGATAAACTCTTTCACTACCTCGAAATTACAGCTGTCGATTGGTAGGTTCTGTCTTAGACGGTGTTCGACGGATTAGTTTTTGATCGACTACATGTACTTTGTTTTATCCTCATTCATCGTAAGACCAACTCATTTTGCTTGTGCTTCTACAGCAGTAAAAGCCTTAATAAAGGCATGCTAGGAACGGGCGATGATGTCTATATCGTCTGCATAGCCCAGCAGCTGGATGGATTTATTAAATATAGTGCCTTCTGTGTTTACGCCGGGCTTTCGCACTATCTGCTCCAGCACAAGATTAAAGAAATCATGTGACAGTGCGTCTCCTTGTCTGAATCCGGTGTATGTTTGGAGTAATTCGGAGGTTTTGTTTCCAAGCTGCACTGTGGATTGCGAGTTCTCTAACGTGGCGCGACACAGCCAGATCAGTTTTCTCGGGATCCCGAACTCGGCCATCGCGTTTTATAAATCAGTGTGATGAATGCTGTCGTATGCGGCTTTGAAGTCGATGAAGAGATGGTGAGTATCGACTTACTTGGAACTCATTGGTCTTTTCCAATGGCTTTTTAATGGCTGTGCCGACCTCGTCTAGCCTGGGTTGGAGAACAACTTCTTCGACCGGAGTTGAGTTTTCTTCATACCCTATCACTCTCTCCTGGTCATGCCTATCAAGCTGCTGTTGAAAATGCTCATATATCCTCAATGCCCTACGGGACGGTGTCCTCAGTGCTTCGAAAGGCCTGAGCTCCCAGTTTGTAGTTTCGTTATCTCCGGTGTGCTCAGGGATTCAATGTTGTACCTCATTTTTGTTGTTTAGCGAACCTTTTTTCATTGGATAGTCGAGCTTTGAATCGCGCTGCAACTAAATAGTGGTCAGAGCAAACATTTGCCCCTCTAAATGTTTGCGCTTTTAGGATATTTGAGGAGTGTCTTGCGTCGATCATCTTGTGGTCAATTTGGTTCTTGGTTCTACTGTCCGGAGTTAGCCAGGTTGCTGTGTGGATTCTCTTATGAGGGAACCTTTTGTTACTCGTTATCGTATTGCTAGCTGCCATAAATTCAGTGAGTCGGAAGCCGTTATCTGATGTCATTTCGTGGAAGCTTTGTTTTCGGAGCGCTCTGCCAAAGATGCCCTCCTTATCAATTTTGGCATTGAAGTCCCCGAGCAAGATTTTAAGAACATTCTCCGGACAGGCTTCGTAGGCTCCGTCCAAGAGGTCGTAGAAATCCTCTTTGATAGGGTCATCAACTTCATTGGTAGGGGCGTATGCAAATTTGAGGCTGATGTTGTAGAATTTCCCTTGGATGCGGATCACAGTCAGGCGATGGCTAATTGGTTTGAAATCGATGACCTTCGATCTCAGCCGCTTTCCCGCAACGAATCCGCATTTTAATATGTGCAACCTTTTGTGGCAGCTGTAATATATATCGCACTCCTTTCTTTTCAACATCCCTGATCCCATTGAAGGCACTTCTTGGATCCCATTAGTGTCCGCCTTATACTGCGTGATTTATATTTTATTTTCCAGTTATATATTTTCCAGTTTTTGGGTAGTTTACTCTTAAATCATTATTCAGTCAGTTCTCTCGTAACGATGGGTTTTTTTTTTCATATGGTTGGGCCGTTAACCCCATGCATAACCGCGAAATCCAGTCGGGGTGGAAAAACGTGTCCTTTGCCTAGAATACGGCTGCATACATTAGTTCACTATTCAGCGGCTGCTGAGATAGCTATCCAGGTGCGCCACGTGGAGGCTGTATGTCAGCATGAACTGCACAGTGACAGCGATCGTATCTGGCAACTATCCTAATTGAGCGTGTTCAGAACTTTACCCTTTACGTGCATTTATATGCCATTGGAGGGGTTGATTCCACCAACCCACTCTAGGTGGCCCCAAAAGTCATGAATTGAGCTATTAATTATTGCTCCTCCGTTTTTCATATTCTCTGGACTTAGCTCCGACTGACTATTTTCTGTTTCCAAACTGAAGAAATGGAAAGAGATTTGGCTCCAACGATGAAATCATTGTTCAACCAAATGCCTATGCACTTTGAGGACTTTAGCACATCTAAAACAGCTATTTGGAAGATATAAAAAAAATTGGGGAGACGTTGGAGGAAGTATATTAATTTTAGACGAGACTTTGTTGAAAAATAAAACATTTCTTGCCGTAAGAACATATTTCATTCAAAAATTTACAGACTTATTGATCCACATTCATGACTTTACATACACCTAATCAACTATTAAGAGTGCAATATGTTCCTTTCACAATAATGTTTTCAATGTACAGGGCTACATCAATTGCAAGCTCTGTAGTAAGTTGAGGGCAGTATTGAACTCGAAGCATTAAGTCCTGCACAAATTTGCCAAGATTTAATGCTGTTGAATAATTGAATAATCTATTCATTTCGCATAATATTCTATAATAACGTTTTCTGTTACTGTAAGACACTTCAGAGCTTGCATGGTGTAAATATACGAGTACGTATGCAAGTGCCATTTTTCAGTGTAATCATCATTATCCTGCGATGGATGCACTTACGCTTGTAAGACCAATGTAATGATCCCATACCAGCATGTGCAAAGTGAACAGGCCTGGCTACCAGAAAAAAGGTTCTTAACAAATTGAAAAACAGGTTCACTCGTACCTTTTCATCACCAGAACAATGCGTACGAGTACATGCTCAACCTCATTCATAATTAAGAATACGGGAGATAAAACAATGTAAAGGCATCCGTTTTGGTTTTGAGTTCCGAAGAAAGCGGAAAGACTTCCGCTTCTGATTATAACGAGCATTAGAAAATCGATTCTGAAAGATCAACGAATTTACAACTTTTATACTAGCCGTGAAGTGGTGCACAAAAGGCTTGAGAAATGATGAATTAATGTTTAAGTATAGAAGCTGAACACCACAAGCGCATGGGCAAAATAATTTGCAATTTTCAGATCGAAATATGTACCATAGTCAGATTTTCGTTGGGATTTTGTAACACATGTTAGTAGTAGTTAATAGCAAATTGATTTTTATTTTCACGATAAAATTGTTTAACAAAAGTTAATAAATTCACAAATTTTGACATTGGCCTGAAAAGAGGGATTTAACCTTTTATAATTTATACTAGAATTGTTCTATACATTATTGAGTTTAAGGATACAATTTAATTTAAAAAACTTCATCAATTTTTAGAGCAGTCTTTAAATAACTATGCAGAACTCTCCATTTGTAGCCATTGCGGATTGATTTGGCGACAGCTCATTTTCCCCCCAGTACGCTCTTCTCATTTCCTTTAGGACGGGGGTGGCCGTGGTGTAGTGGTAGTAGCAAACGCTTCTCACTCGGAGGGTCCAGGTTCGAATCCTGCCCATGGCAAAATCAGTTTTTCATTGTATAATTGGAACTCAGACAAAAAAATTCTGCGTGTGAAGGCATAACACTGACACGTAGATTTGGCTGTTATAAGAGTTTCAAGCAATGAAAAAAATACTGGGAATTATATCTCGAATCACTCTGAGTGAAGAAAAACTCTCCGTCCTATTCGGACTCCCACCCCTGGCGAGCAAACATAGAAAACCAAACACACCTGAGTTTCAAACCACTACAAAAACAATTTTCCTTTCTCCTCCTTCTATCTTTCCGCCCGCGCCCAGGCACGACAGTAAAAGGGTATCAACCCCTTAGGCGCGCGTAAATTATAAAAAAAAAAGAAAAAAAAAATATTCTAACTTCTCTCTCCTTAGTTGAATTGTAGCATTCGATACGTGTGCCGTGGTTGACTTTGTTGTGCTTTAGTTTTAAAGACATCACTGAAGGATAGCTCTATTTTATTGACCAATTCTTGTAGGCTTTCACTCCGAGATTTTTTATTATCTTGCACCAGCGAGACATTATGTTCACTGCATAATCTTGATCATTCCCTGAAGAATTGCAGTATATAACGAATAAGTTGATTTGCAACTATATGAGGTAGGCGTTGGTTTGGAAGCGACAATGCTTTCGTAATATAGAGGAAATGTAGTCGTAATGTAAAATAGGGGTGGCAATCCAGTCTGTAGGCGAATCATGTAGTTTGGAGGGTTTTACGGTAACCTAAGAATTTTCTTGACGAAATATCTTAGCACTCTTTCGAATTTTTGTATTAAAATATTCCCCATACCTGAGCAGTGTAGCACATAATAGACTTCATCACCGCTCCGTAAATTTTATACTTTCTGCTTATACAATGTTCCTTTGGTAGAGTATACCCTTCCAATTGACCTTTAAATTCTTTTAAAGATTCTTTTAGATTCTCCTTCAAATGCTTCTTAAAAGATAGAACGTCTCTTGTGTTTAATGTAAGTACCTGCCATGTGGGCTTAAACCTACGGGATGCGCATACATCCATGGGAGCAAGGATACGCCTTGCCATCTCTCACCGTCAATCCACTGATACCAATTCGGAACTGTGTTGCCGGCACAAGTTCCACCCTTGGTAAGAGTCGAGGCCGACCTAAAACTTCTTACTGCTCTTAGGGTCGCAGCACTCAGTACTTATTGCAACTCTACATTGGGCCGAAACCCTTCCCGCGATTTTGGGTTTAAGCCACAACCACCATGACGCTCCCACAAGGGGGCCTACCTCTAACAAGTCAGGCCCGGACCGAGATCTGGGGGGCTCCTGACTCCCATGGTACCGTGATTTAAGGCCTGGTAGGGACTACCGGTGGTCCAGCCGCCAACAAGACCTATGACCGGCAACTTGTGACTGATCAAATCGTAGCAACCTTCGATACCGCCATCTGAAGATGTTTACGATAAGACCAAGACTTTGCTCTGCCCCCGTTCATTATTAGACAACGTCATTAAAAGGCGAAGCCTTGATAATTGGGCGGGGGCCCTCTTAAAAGATAGGCGAGATGTTAAGATGACTTCAAGATATTTATAGTCCTTCACTAGCTCAAGTCTTTCATTCTGGAAAATGCATTTTTCATCTCTCCCCAAGACACCAGCTCCATTTCGGAATTCTATTCATTTTGATTTATTTTGATTGGTGATTTTCCGACAAGATAACGATGTCGTATGCGTACATAAGAACCATTATTTTGTTTCCGGCGGACTCTATTCCTCCTAGCAAGAACATTGACAGATCGTCCAAAAACAATGAAAGTAGTAAAGGACTCAAAAGGCAACCCTGCTTAACACCCGGGAGCGAATAAAACCAGTTTTATAAGTTGTTCCCGTCCTAGACTATCGTTCTATTTTCCTCGCCGAGACTTTGTATTATTTTATCGATACTCCTAGATTGCTTAGCTTGCAGGAAAGCGATTTTCTGTCTGGTATACGGTATTCTCCTGATGCCTTATTCAAATTAGACTCTGCACACGTCTTCGAGCATAATTTTGCGATCCAATACTTCAGTTTATAGTAATAGCGGGACATACTGATGGATTCTGTCGTTGTTTAAAACGCTCTGCTAGTACTTCGATTTGGATATTCCGCGCAAAAGTCAAATCGTTCAGGGATCTAGCCTATCTCCAAAATGCACTGTTGTCTCTATTTCAGTTAATTTCGTCGCTAGATGGTTAGAGTTTGTTTTTTGTTTCTGTTTGCAAATCATTTTATATGCCATGTTGGCTTGGCGGTATATAGCTTATGCGATAATCGTGCCCGTTGTTCTTACTAAACGCAAAGGGCAAATTATTTTTTCCTGGCACACATTCGCAGTGAAAAGGGCTTAGCTGCGTGTTTCATATCGTCGCTTTACAATCTCCAACCATTATTACGTCTTCTTTTCCAAATTCCAAAAGAAAATCATACAAAATTGTGAAGTCAAGCATCCACTTGATTTTGTGATATAACATATGAGCACAGATAATAAATCTATACAGATGTCTCAATCGCTGTAGAAGAAAATGGTTCAATTTTTGTCGGCTAGCCGACACTCGTCCAGCCGACACTCATCCAGCCGACACTCGTCCAGCCGACACGAGCTTTCGGAATAATGTAAAGCTTTTTTAATTTCGCTCTTTCTTGCTTTCTTTACTGAGAAATTTTTTTTTCTCTCACCACAAGTTGAGGGCAGTGGCAAAAGGAATATGAAAAACAATTGCAAGTGGTTTGTGGGAAGGGGTATGAAGACTTGGCTGTTTGTTTTCATTCGACTGCAATAGGAAATTATGTAATTTTTCATGAATTGGTATTTTGTTTGAGCGTATGGGTGTGTATGTAAGAAAGAACAATTCAAAGGCGGGAAAAGTCGAATATTTCTTTACATTTTGTAATTGAAGTTTGACGAGCAAAATATTAGGCATTCGTGTTATTAATACGCAGTGCAGATACACCTGTGTGCAAAATAATAGCAGTGTTAGATGCTTAACTTTTTATTTTACAATGAAACCAATTTTATAGCACCTGTATTTTAATTATTTATTTTTTCTTTCTCTAATGTTCTAAAGACATAATATTGAATTTGAAATGAAGTAACTAACTATTCTTATAGAAAACCTAAAATACCACCTTGATCAAAAGGAATTCATTCAGAAAATTAAAAATACAAGTTTATTCATTTAAATCTATATTTTCCCCTTCAAAGTAATCTCTTATCGACTGCAACACACTTATGCCAGTGCTTGATCCAATACTCGAAACATTTCTTATATTCGTTTTCGGTATGTCCATTTGTGCTTCCTGCGATTTTTCCATTACTTCCTCTCGAAAAACCGTAGTGGTTTTTCAACTCGATTGAGCAGAAAGAAGACACAGGGAGCCAAATCAGGTGAATTCGGTGGCTGTTGGATGATATATGTTGCATTTTTCGTCAAAAAATTACGAATAATGATGGTACTGTGCGACGGTGCGTTATCATGGTGCAAAATCCACTAGTTTTCTGCCCACAATTCTAGTCTCTTTCGGGAAATTGCTTCACGCAAACGTCTCATAACGCCCAAATAATACTCTTTTTTGACTGAAAACGACGTGTTTTTTTTTTGTCCCGGCTCATTTGGTGAACGCCATTCACTTGCCTGATGTCTGGATTGTACTCATAAACACACGTCTCGTCTCCAGTAATGATCCTTTTGATGAATCTGGGATCGGATTCAGCCTCGCAAATCATCTCTTTTGCGACGTCAACACAGTCTCTTTTTTGGATGAAATTGAGGTCTTTTGGCACCAACTTTGCTGCTACACGACGGAAACTCAAATTATTAACCAAAATGTCTTGGACGGATCTATAGGTAATGTTCAAGTCCTCCGCTATCTCTCTGATGGTTAATTTGCGGTCATTGACAAACATTTATTTTACTCCACCAATGTTTTCGTCGGTTTTCGACGTCGATGGTCTGCCACTGCGTTCATCATCTTCGATTGACTCACGACCACTATTGAACCGCTCGTGCCACTGGTAAAAGACCATTTTCTTTAGAGAATCGTTGCCGAAACACTTTTCCAACATTTCCAATGTTCGCGCACTATTAAATCCGTTTTTTTTACGCAAAATTTAATACAAGTTCATTGTTGCAAAATTAATTAAAAAAAAAAAACTGAAATTTGAATATGTTGCACTTGCTTAATACTTCGTTGAATGGCCTCTTTTTGCCAGAACTGCAGTCCAACAAAGTAGCATAGAGTCGACTAAGCGCATGCACCTCTCTCTCGAAATACCTGCCCATGCAGATTGCACAAAACTTCCCATATGAATGAGACATCTGTATAGATTTATTATCTGTGATATGAGTAACAATAATGTCAGTAAGTCCAGCAGACATTATGTCTAAGGTTGTATGGAAATACCATACAGATTAATCAAACTTAACAAATTTAGTAAGTATGACATAATTACCGAATAAAACAGAATAACAGAATACGCCTTGTTACAACAACCATATAAAATTAACTACTAGTAGTTAACAACTGTGTTGACAATTTGTTTACCGTAAAATAAAATAAATTCGGACTCCCACCCCTGGAGAGCAAATACCGAAACCAAACACATCTGAGTTTCAAACCACTACAAAACAATTTTCCTTTATTCTCCTTTCCTGTTGCCCTGGCAACAGTAAAAGGGTATCTAACCCCTTAGGTGCGCGTAAATTATATATAAAAAAAAAAATAAACTTATTACTGCGGCATGTATATCCAATAATTTTTTTCTTTTTAAAAAGGTTTATTTTACCCGACCTCAGGTTTCCAGGGTAATGGAGACAGGAACACAGCTACGAATACGTTTTACATTACGTGAGAAACCATCTGAATGCCAGTCTTAGGCGCATCAGCGAACACTTTAATTCAAGCAGGATTAGAATCAGAATGCATGCTTGATTCGCATCATATACCATCATACATCTGTGTTTTTCGGGACCATCTGTCGTGTAGAGTTAAGTTCACGGGATGTTCATACATCCATGGTGACCAGGATACCTTTTTTCAGTCGTTCATAGACCTCGACAGAGGATAGACGTGTTGATGTGATTCAGCTTTTTCATAAGTAATTCAGTTTAGCTTTAAACATAAATAGCTGCGATTTTTTTAATTCACTCGGTAGCCCAGCGGCTAGCGGCGTCGGACATCGAAGCGTGGGATACGGGCTCGATCCCCCACGTCAAACTTGGAAATTCTGTTTTTTTTTTTTTTCTCTTCGTTCTACACAAAGTGTGATTAAAACAAAACAAAAACAATTAACAAATCACGTGATGGATGGTGGAGAGCACTCCGCTCTTCCCATAACGGGAGTTGGAAAAGGCAGTAATAGTGTTGCCAGTGCCGTTAAAGCCATTAAAAGGAGGGGGAGTTTGAAAACCCCTCCTAACCTAAGAAAAAAAAGGATAAATGCCGTTGAAACAGCAGATGAGGTCCGTTATGAGGGGGGCAATAACAACTTTGCCTCTCTAGCGTCATCCGAATCGGAAGATGAGGATGAGAAAAGAAAGGAAATCAACATCAGCATACAAAAGCTGACAGAGAGAGTGCTTGCTATGAAGCAAAGGCAAACTGCACGCAGGCAGAGGGAGCAACTAGAAGCAGAGAGCTCCCAACATCAAAAGCCACAAGAGCAGAAACAACAACTACAGCAACAACAAAACCAGCAGAAGCAGAAGCAACAACTGCAGCAAACAATACAGCAGCAGCAGAAACATCAACAGCTGCAAAAACAACAAAAGCTGAAACCACAGCAGCTGAAAAAACAGCAGCAGCAGCAACAACAACAACAACAACAACAGAAGCAGCAGCAGCAGCAGCAGCAGCAGCAGCAGCAGCAGCAGCAGCAACAGCAGCAACAGAAGAAGAAGGAGAAGGTGCCTCCTATCAACACCTATAAATTAGAGGTAAATGAAACCAAGGACCTGTGTAAGTTGGTCATTGGCAATAATTTTAATATAAAGAGATTGGGGAACGATCGCCATGCCATCCACTGTAATACAGTGGAGGGCTACGCGAAAGTGAAAGAGCTCCTAAGGGAAACGACGACGGAGCACTTCTCATTCACACCGAAGTGTGAAAAGCGGCAATCTATGCTGCTGAAGGGGTTGGAACCGTCTTCTGATCCTGAGGAGATCCTGGCACTGCTCAAAGAGAAGGAGTGCGAAGGACTCAAGTTTGTAGGGGTAAAGCCATTTACCACAGCTAGAGCTAGGCGGGAGAAGCGGAGTCTGCCGTTCTTCCTGGTGCAACTCAGTCCCGAAAGCCGTCTGGATAGTCTAAGGAGTATCAATGTCCTAGACTATCAGGTGGTTCACTGGGAAAAACTAAAAAGGAGCGAAGGCGTTATATAATGCGTTCGCTGCCAGAGGTTCGGGCACGCCGCGTCGAACTGCCAAATGCAACCTCGATGCATGAAGTGTGCAAAGAACCACAGTTTCGAGGAGTGTGCTGTGGGTAGGCACGCAGCATCCGATAGGACGCAGCTCTCGTGCGTATTAATTGGGATCGTGTGACACACCGCAAACTATCGGGGTTGTCCTAAGTTCGCTGACATTAAAAAAAGGTTTAGCAGCAGGAGGTGGAGGTCAAACGATCACCTGTTAGATTTCAAACACCAGCCGTCACGTCCCAAATTTCCTACGCCTAAATGACGTAAGGTAGGGGGGCTACGGTACAGCAAGCTACTGTTGCTTCTCTGGCGCCAATACCGACAATAATGGAAGCTTCACCTAATATGCTGACCATCTTGCTCGCAATCCAAGGGCAGATGGCTCAGCTACAACAGCAGGTACAAGAACAGGCCAAGTGGGTGGACCAGATCTACGCGCTGTTGCCAGGCCTACCACAACACATGTCGTAATGGGTACGCACATGGTGGAGCAAACTTTGAAGGTCCTTGCAGTGAATCTTAATTCACTGATTAGGATCGAACGGAGAGCCGCGATGTTTAAATTGCTACAAGACCAAAGTCCTGTTGTGCTTTTCGCTAGCGAAACCAAGCTAACCGATAAGCACAAACTGGAGTACAATAATTATATTATTAGAAGAAGAAATCGGCCCAGATCCAAACGTAGAGGCGGTATCGCAATCTTCATTAAAGAAGGTATACAATTTCACAGAGTGTACAAGGGAGTGTTGCGCAGATTCCGGGTGTTGGAGGCAGTCGTCGTGTACATCCCGCTCCGCAGTGGAAAGTGGCTGTACTTGGCCTCTGTTTATGCACCTGATAGTTCACAATCCACCCTATTCATTACAGAGCTCGACACGCTTTTTCGACTTCTGAGGCTGGAATCGGGGGAGAATTATTTTATAATCGGCGGGGATTTCAACGACACAGAGATTGGGGAAATAATTTGCCAAATACTAGAGGGAACCTACTACTCGATTGGTGGGGTCAGCACGATGTCATGTACAGACTCGGTCTTAAAGCGACGGATAACCCGTCGTTTCCCAGAGGCGGGTCTTATTTGGATCTACTGCTGTACGACGAACGTATACGACTGACAGGTACGAATTTACAAACGCTAAACTGTCTGCGCACATTCGTGTATGACAGCGACCATTGCGGTTTTAGCACCGAAATTACAGTTCCTAACGAAATTGCGGAATTGGAGGAGTTTGTCCAAAAATATTCTTACAACTACAGTAAGACTCGATGGACACGCTTCTCCGCAACCTTGACAAGAGCACTCTCCTCGAACACGCTCCACCCACCGTCCAATAGGAATTTGTCAAACGAGGAGATCGACAATTACCTAAAACAAATGGACGAGACATTTAAACAAACTATGGACACTACAATACCGCGGTATCGACGTACGACTAACGAAGACCTGTTCCGCAATCCTACTATTGACGCACTGCACCGACAGAAAAGTAGACTTCTGACAAGACTTAAAAACTTGTACAGACAGTTAACTGACCGACGAGACCCGGAGATTAGGACACTGAAGTCGTAAATTAAAAATATTCAAACGCTAATAAAAGAAAATTACAGAATTTCTGTAAGTTTGTATTGGAACAACAAGGTTCGGGCTGTAAACACCAGCAACCCGAATATGTTTCCGCAAATAAATAAACTATTTCGGAGAAAAAATCAAAACGACCTTCAGTGTCTTAAAATAGCCCGGACAACAGACAACGAAAGGTTACTGACAATAGCAGGTATTGATCCAAATGAGGCCGCTGATGATGACGCCTTCTTTGTGATCGAGGATCCACAGGAGAAGGTTGAGACCATAGGGGCGACTTTCCAGGAAGTATACAAGGCCATTGATATCATTGGCCCTAATTATGACCTGGACAGTCGCGTCTTGCTGCACGACTTCTGCATTCGAAATGAAATAGGGAACTGGCTATCCGAGGGCTCTGGTTTCACCCGGTTCAGCGACGAAAATAAGGCAAATAATGTCATGACCAGAGAGAGTGACCTACCCCCGTTCATTTCGAAGGAAGAACTCCGTGAGATCTTCGACACAATCAGGGCTAAGAAATCAGTGGGGACCGATGGTATTCCGAACATCGTGCTTCGACATCTTCCTCTAGAAGCGGTGGGCATTTACACCACCCTGTTTAATAATGCAATGAATAATGCACATTATCCAGCGCATTGGAAAACTGCGGTGGTTCAACCTATCCCCAAAAAGGGGAAGGATATATCCAATCCGGCGAATCTCCGGTCGATAAGTCTCCTTCCAAATATCAGTAAGGTTTTTGAAAAGGTAATCAATAGAGCTCTGTCTAGGTGGGTTGAGGACAAACATATAGTTCCGGATAATCAATTCGGTTTTAAGGCGGGACATGATATCTCACATGCCGCGTCTAAACTGGTTTCTGATATCCAATGGAACAAAGGCAAGAAACAGTGCACTGTTGCCTGCCTTGTTGACTTGGAGAAGGCCTTCGGCACCGTATGGTTAGAGGGTCTTTTCTATAAGCTGACTAGGCTGGGGATCAGTAAACCACTCTTGTACATTCTCTATAATATGGTAACCAACAGACAGTTCATCGTGAAAAATGGCGATGTGACTTCTGTTGGAATATTTCAAATTAAAAATGGTCTTCAGCAAGGCGCGGTCAATTCGCCGATCCTATTTAACATTTATGCAAGCGACTTGATAGGTTCACTTCCCCATACTATTGCGTACGCAGACGATTTGATAGCGTACAGAACAGGTCCAAAAATCGAGGTCATTAATACTCTCTTGCAGCGTGACTTCGATAAGATAAGACGATTTTGCGATGACTGGAAGTTGAAAATCAACTTTCAGAAGTCGGAAACCATTCTCTTTAGGACGCCGTTGTCTAGAGCCTCTAGTGATACCAGAAAAAATTGGAGAAAGTTCTCGATTATTGGACAACACGGACAGCCTCTTGCCTGTAGAAATGTAGTCAGATACCTTAGAATCTGGCTAGATCAGTTTCTGTATTTTGGCAAAAATGTAGATGCTGCTCTGGCCAGAGCTAAAGGTGCTTTTGCCCTTACAAAGAGACTGTTTTATAGCAGCCAACTCGATGCGAGGGTAAAGGTAATCTGCTACATGGCCCTTATCAGGCCCATGCTGGTATTTGGTTGTCCCGTGTGGTTCAATGTACGAGCAAGCTTAATGGAAAAGATTCGAGTGTTTGAGAGGGCTTGCCTTAGGGATTGACTTGTACAGAACACCAGAATCGGAGTACAAGAAATTTTATCCTAATGAGGTCCTTTATAACAGGGCGAACCTAATACGAGTGGACAACTTCGTAATTAAGCTGATTCGAAGGCACATTGCAAGAGCAATGACCTCGACGAATAACTTGATATCTGGGGCTTACTACCCCAATTACCTTTACCACGAGAGTGTGCGCTTTGACGGCTTCGTTCCACCGGAAGCATTCCTCTACCTTGATCAGATAGGGTTGATCCAGGATAGATCAGCGGTCCCGTTAATCTTCCATGTCGCTCGGACAGCTGGGGAGAGGCGACTCAACTACGGCAGAGACGTCGCACACGGCAGTGTGGATCGCCACAGGTTCAGTAGGGCGGTGGGGAATCGCGATAAGAGGGATGTCGTTCGGCAGCACCAGCATTTCTGGTGGTTGAATGATGGAGAAGATGTTTCGTCGTCGTTTCCGTCAATTACGGATCAGCCTCACTAATGAGGCAGGGCTGACCAATGTATTTGCTTTGTAAATAGCGATGGCCAGCTTACATAGGTTTAGGTTAGCATTTAAGAAACATATACATGTATCAGTGTATAAAAAGGTGTATACTGATATATGTATATGATCGTGTATAATGTCTATGTGTGTTTATGTGTGTATTGTGCATTTAGGTTAGGTAGGCTAAGGTTTATTTTAAGTTAGATATTAAGTTTTTATAAAAAATAAAAAATTACATCCATATGCTAAGTTTTTTGTTATCAATTTTTTCTTAGCCCTAAGTACACAAAATAAATATTTATAAATAAAATGTAAATGAAGTCGAAAGACATAGATATAAGAATTTAGATTAGCTTAGAGTGCCTGTGTATGGCCAGTAAGTTAGTATAAGATTGTTAAGTAATTGTAAGCTAGCATTTAAGCATTTTTTGTTAGTATGTAAGAGTTAGTGATTAAGTAAATAAAATGCATTCAAAACTGAAAACTGAACCAGGATACCTTTGGGCAGCGCTCTTCGTATTTACTTTGATAACAATCGGAACCCATCTTGAGGCAAAAGGTTCTACTGTTGGTTTGAGTCGAGGCCGACCTAAAACTACTTTACTATCATAGGATCGTGAGTTCCTGCAACTTTAGGTTTAAACCACACCCACTAAGGGGTCTAACTCTTTCAAGTCAGTCCCGGACCGAAGTCTGTGGGGCCCTGACTTCTATTTTAAGTCCTAGTAGGAACTACATGTGACTCTGCCACACAACAGGACCTATGACCGGTTACTTGTAATTGGTCCAATTATAGTATCATTCAGTAGCGTTAAAATCTGAAATACATTACGACAAGACCAGTATGCTCTACCCCCGTTTATTATTAGACTACTTTATTGATGGGCGTACTCGTAGCGTAGGACGTATGAGTATCAACTCACCAGGGATGAAATCACTAATTTCCACAATTTACATACGCCGCAAGAAGGCAACCGCATGAAACACAGAGATTTTCTGCATAAGTCCAACGTTGCAGAATTACCAGCACTATTAGGCAATATACCACTACAACAAAGTATAGCTTTTGTGTACAAGCAGGATGGCGCCTTCTCACAATATATTCATGCAGTTAGAGAGTTGTTAGATCGCGCGTATGAAAATTCATGGATAAGGCGGGCTCAATCTGTGGCCTCTAAGGTCTCCGCACTTGTCCCCAATGGAATTTAATATATGGGGCCGGATGAAAGAAATTATTTACAACAGAAATAACAGAATTGACAAGGCAGCTTCGAAAGTCCTAGAAGAATTGGAAAGAATGGACATTCTTAGATTCTTTCAAAAACAAACTCTGTCTTGCATACAAAGCAATCCACTTTGAACAATAGAAGTGATACAGGATTCGATAAAAAAAATAAAAGTAAATATATGCAATCAACGTTTGTACTTTTTTTTTTCTAAAGTTTTCAACAATTTTTAATTTAATGTTTTACCTGTTTTTTCTCATAATTTGTCAATGAAGCTTCCCTTAAAGTTTTCGACAAATTATCCGGAATACCCTGAATATTGTCAGTTTATCATTTTACTATATTTGCATGTATCTTAAAGACGCCGCAAAACAAAAAACATTATGAAAGAGATATACGTACACTCTGTCAGTTGCGTCCACTACAATGGGATCGGTCTTCTTAATATCGCGTTTAAGACCCTATCTGCCATATTAAGTAAAAATTCCTTTAAAGTGTGTAAACTTTTCCAATGATAATTTCGGATAATTCTTCTAGGCCATTGAAGAATTCTTTCAACTTATGACAGTGATAAAGAAATTGGCTTGATTCCTCATCCCATTCAAAGAACATATTTTGATATCCCTGGCCTTATTGCGAGGCGTTTAAAGGTCTGGTGTCCAGTAAAGAAAGTAATTTAGGGAAGAGATATTTCGGTTTTTTTCCTGTATATAGTTTCGTCATATATTGCTCAATGTGGAGAGTGTAATGACGTCGCTTTCATTTGCTTTATCCAGTGAATATTTTCAGCAGCTGGTCGAAGGACGTACAACTTAATGTTTTAGATTGATTAGTCTGCTTGTTCCTCTTCCAATGCTGGCTTGAGCGCGGTAAGTACCTAGATAGGGGACCACGTGGGAACTCGGTACACGTGCTGTTGACAAACGCCACATGGGCATAGTACCCCGCCGTAAAATCCCGGACTTTATAAATTCATTTGTATCGATCCTATGAAAATAAAATAAAATAAAATAAAGTGTCACCTCTTTGCACAAAAAACCCGTCGATATAATTTAAAGAGGAGAAGTTGTGTCTATTGCAATTAGGTTATTGACAAAAACAATGCTATTACCCCCTTGCGATTTCCCTGGCGGTCGTTGTTACCAAGAGCTACAGCCTGGAAGTTGCTGCTTTAGTTCAGCAATTGTCATCCGCACAAGTATTGACTATAAATTCCGCTCTGCTTGAAATTTAATATGAGAATGGTTTTAATTTCGTTAATAATCTTTGCGTAGCTCAATTGACTAGTTTTCCAGTGTAATAATTAACAAAGTCTATGCTAACTTTTTGCTGCAGATTGCTGTACAGATATTTAATCGCAAGGATATCAGGTGGAAAATCTTCTCTTATAAATACTTACTACTGTGATGTTGTTCATTAACTTGTGTTAACACATGATAGACTTTATACATTGTGTAGATCGCTGAGGTTAGATGCTTGTGGATGCATGTGTCAGATTTCTCTTTTTTTTGAGTGCCAATAATTTTAAAAGTACATGACTTAGATTTTTTTTTATAATTTTGTGATACCCGACACCACTTGACTTATCACCCGCTTTCGGCTTAACGTTCATTTTTGGGACACCCTGTATACGTAGACTTCCATAAACATCATCAGCTCTGATGATAGCAGTACAGTAGACTTTCTTTAATTCGAACTTCGATAATTCGAATATTCCAATAATTCGAACCTCTTCTTTCGCTCGATAATTCGAACGATTTCTATCGATAATTCGAACAATTTTTTTTCTTCATATTAATCCCATCTTTTACGTTTGAAAAAGAAGACGTTACTTGAATATCATTTATTTTATCTTTTATTTAAACAACACGACTGATTTTTATGACAAATCAAAATAAAATCTGAGGGGATTATCAACAAATAAACAATACGCATTTGTTTGTCTATGTTGAAAATATCTTGTACTGAATATATAAAAATAACGCAAACAGTATATTAAATAAGTAAACAACAACCGTTTTCATTATCGATCGTGCAGAAAAACATCCTGACACGCACAACCCTTTTATTATCGTCGAACGACGTCAAAGAATAGTCTGGAAGTTGTTTGTATAATACTAATTTTGCCTGTACGAGTAAAGGGCTGTCTGAATCGCTGTCAAACGCAGATACACGTCAATCGTGAATCTGTATCTCGAAGTTGGGTGCTTTTCAACTTCGAGATGCAGATTCACACAGATACGCATTGTGTTGGCGCTTACGGCTATACATGTATTCAACTTTTGACAATTCGATATCAGATACAGATTCAAGCTTCAGATTCACATTCTGGTCAGCCCTTAAGTGCTTGGTACGGTAAATCTATGCAGACGTTATGAAAACTTCGAATTTGCCACAACTTCGAACAGGTCTAGGTCCCGACGGGTTGGAATTAAAGAAAGTATACTATATGTAGACATTATTCCAGATAGGCTCCCTAAATATTCCCGCCAATTTTCAGAGAAGACGCGTGGAGAGCTATAGTCACTTTATTTATTCTTTTCTTTTTACTAAGCCTCCAACTTTTTTCTTTTCCTAGCATAGCATCAATCTGATGCTATCTGATTATTGAATACATAGTGTTATCTTGCTTTGGTTGAGAGAAATTTTTAATCGCAAAACAAAAACTTTTTTTTTAATATACATACTTTCTTTATTAAAAATGGGGGCAGGTGTGTCCCGATTTGTTTGGCAATCAATTTTAAATTTGCTCCTACTAACCTTAAGCGAATCAAGTTTTTTTTAAATAAAAAACGAATTTCTTGTGAGTCATTTCAAGAATGCGCGACATATTTTCCGGCTATTTTGAGATGTCCACTTGTTTATAGGTCAGAGAATTGTATGTAGGTAAACTGGTTGGTCATCAGGTCAGGATTCCTGTTTTGACCGTCTGCAACAAAGCACATGGTGTGAACTTGTTTACTGGACTACTAACTGTGCGTTTACACTTTATATACATATGTATGTACATACAAAAAGCGAATTACAGGACAAAAGCAAAAGCAGAAAAATATGTACGAAGCAACTATGTTACAATAACCAATGTGCACGCGGTTTTCAATTTGTGGTTTGCGGATTAGCTCCTTTTTTGTTCCCAATAATCATGAGAGGACAGTGACTTCAAGAAATTGCCAGACAACGACACTTCTGTTGGTGGCGTCGTGTTTTTCAGTTCACTTTTTTTGTTCATTCTGTTCATACCTCTAGTGTGAGTATGCAATTATTGTTATCCGTGAAATTGCATTTTTACGTTACGCCGCTTCTTTAAAGCATTACCGTTGAATTTATCGATCTCATATTTAACTAGGGAACCCAGGAGATCCATATACACTGGCGATCACTAGGATGAGGTCATATATTTTCACTTTTTATACCTGTTGGAAATTTGGAACCCGGAAACGTTTACTACATGTGAACATGTACATATTTTCTCAACAGGAAGTCATAAAATTAAAGGGTAAATAAGAAACAACCGTTGGAATTTCCCAAGATCAAACAATGATCTTGTTGTTCATGTTGTATTAAAATCTACAGTTACTTGCATATTATGTTATATAGGGTTTTCCAATAAGGACTTGACAACTTTTTTTTTAAATAAAACGCAAACCATTTGAGATATTTCAAAAACTTTATTATCGGCTTGAAATACAATCAAAACATTTATGAATGGAATTCGTCTTCGTTCATATGGCCACCGCGGGCACGTTTGCAGCGGTCGATTCTTTGGACCCAATTTTCAACGACTCGGCCACACATTTCGTCCGAAACGGCCGCTATTTCGCATTCAATGTTGGCTCTGAGCTCTTCCAACGTCGTCGGCGTGTTGGCATAAGCCAATGACTTAACATAGCCCCACAGAAAATAGTCAAGCGACGTTAAATCAACTGGCCCATGTCTTGAGATAACACGCTCACCATACTTACTCTTCAATAAATTGATTGTAGCATGTGCTGTGTGGCACCATCCTGTTGAAACCACATGTTGTCCAATTGGAATTCGGTGATCATGGCGCGATAACCCTGACCATTCACAGTATCGTCGACGATAACGCCACCGGCATGCAAACCGCACCAAACAGTTATTTTTGGTGGATGAAGTGCTGATTCATGAAGCACATGTGGATTTTCACCCGACCAATAACGCATATTTTGCTTATTGACGAAACCATTGAGCTAAAAATGAGCTTCGTCACTGAAGATGATTTTGCGATGAAATTCATCATCTTAGCGCATCTTCTCCAGAACCCAATCGGAGAACGTACGTCGCTTCAAATGGTCCATCAGCTTCAATTCTTGAGTCAGCTTGATCTTTAGTGGGTGTAAACCAAGATCCTTACGCAAAATACGCCATAATGTGGTCTGAGCGATGCCCAATTCTTGAGAACGCCGTGGAATTGACTGATTTGGATCGTTTGCTACGGACGCCTGAACGGCAGCGATATTTTCGACACTTCGACCAACACCTTGTCTCACTGACACGGCAACATCACACAATTAATACGTAACACAAATTTGTGCACTAAATTTGTTATTGCCTGTCTACTAGGACGAAAATTACGACCGAAAATTGGAGTTAACGCTCTTAAAGTTGCAGTTACCGACTCCGAAATTCGGTAGATTTGCAGATTATAAATTGCAAGACAGGTTCAGGAGGACAACGATTGATCTGAGATTCTTGTTAAAATTTATGGTCTTCAAAGCTCCTCCCAGTAGCCAAAACAAGCTCTCGGATGATTTAATATACTACCTCATCGCAGTGATTTTCCTTTTTATCAGGGGTGTAACCAAGTTAAGTCATTCATTCAATGGAATGGAAGATCAAAGAAGCAGTGATCGGAATGTGTAACTCTTAGTTTGATTTCCGATAACTTGTTATTATCAGAGTTACTAGCGCAACCTCATCACTTCTGCCTTCCTATACAGAGCAGCAAGTGTTCTCTACCGTCATTATGCATTTGATAGTTTGGTTAGGATGTCATAATTAGACATGACTCTGTAGAATTCATCTCTATGGTAAATATCGATCTACATTCCTGTGTTTTTTTTTTACTAGGATCTGCAACAGTGTGGATAATTGGGCAATTGTGGACTTCCCCGGCGTAAAACTACACTGACAGGAGATACAGATCATTAGCTTTAAGCATTCACACAACAATACAGACAAGATTTTGTATTGTACGTATGTAATATTAAGTAGGCTGATGCCTCTAGAGCATATGCAGTTTAGAATTTCTCTTTTCTGGCGAATGATGCCATTCTCTAGTCATACTTTCCTCCGACTCAATTTTGTACATGAACTGATGCGTGGTTTCTATCAAGTCATCTGATACTGACGGCATGTACCTATGCCATCCCATCCTCATGCCTTGTTATAAATATTATACTTTAGTTCGGATATATAGTAGCTCTCCTCACTTCTATACTTTATTCGGGTCGATATCTTAGCATCGACTCAACACTGACTCTACTACAAAATTTTCATTTCTACAAGTTTGTGTACAGGTATTTTTGGTTTGACGAGTTCTTTTTTCATTTTGATGAAACTCCTCGGGTAGCACCTCTACATGTTCTCAATTGCTCGCTTCACATGGTCTTTCTGCTTTAATCTTTTTCCTTTGCTCGTAGAGCGCAGGAGCTATTCTCGGGAATCTTCATTAATCCAGAGGTTTCATTGGTGTGGTAATGTGCAACCAGGCACTACAGTTGCCGCATTTCTGATGTATTATTAACATCGATGCAACCGATTTTCAGCACCTAATGCAGGCTGCGTAGGACTTGCCAAGGGTTACGATTGCAGATATCCAACACGTCTAAGATATCCGTAGACGCACAATGGATGCAAGTTCGTAGAGGTTCGAGCTTACATTGGCTGTTTAGTTAACAGTTTATGATAAAGTGACTTACATGTTCCTTTGCAAAGTTTTTGCCCTCAGTAAAATAACCTAAGTCCGTTTCCATATTTTAGTGTTAAATCAGGTAAAATGATTTTAACTTCTGCTAAATTATAAATTAGGGCATTGCTCGTAGGTTTTCGTTAAGTTGAGAAACATTCTTTAAGGTACCCTTAAAATGTTTGTACACAGCGCCGGCGAAGGAAAATTAGGGAGGAAGAAAGATAGGTACCGATGTACGTTGGTTTTAAATGTCTGAATATTATAATGACTAGGAAATAGAGAACTCCATTCCAAGGCATTCCACAAGCAAGTTGTTCGGCTTAGGAATGAATCACGATATTTCAGAGTACGTCCGAAAGTGGTACCCTCAAGGTATACTGATGAGCATTCAAAGCGAACCGGGTGTTACGGTTAAAGGAATGAAGGGGCGGAATTCTACTGGCGATTTCAATGGAGCACTGATGGTGGTAATAGCGATAAAACAAGTGAGACACGAGACATTTCGTCGGTATTCGAGGGTGTCCATGGGTGATGAGTTTTATCGCACGATTTTGTATCCTATCTAGCAAGTGCAAAGAGGTCCTAGGGGCACCTGACCAGATGTTTGCGTTGTACTACAGTTTTGGGCGCATAAAACGCCTTATATATTAGAGCCAGTTCAGAGAGGTGAAATATTTCTTACATCGCATGAGGAAACCTAGAAATTTCGCAGCATTTTTGGCGACATCGAATATGTGGTCATTCCAACGTAAGTTGTCATTGACGCACATATAGAGGATGGAAAGGTCTTCGGTTTCAACGATGCAAGTGCCATTCATCGATAATGGCGGGGTGTTTAAATTTCGCTTTAACGACAGCAGACAGCATTGTGTTTAGGAGGCATTAAATTCCTGACAGTTCCTCAATTGGTTATGCTGTCAATATCGGAATTTAATGAGCTTAAGTACGCTGCCGTTCCCGTTCTACATCCGAAGAGCAGGGACGTGAGTCCGGAAACGAATATGGAAATCAGAGAGTACTGTCATCAGCAAAGCAATATATTGGATTAGAAGTGGCAGACAAGAGATCATTGATAACAATCAAAAAGAGTGTCGGAGACACAACATAGTCCTGGGGCACACCAACATTTATTTTGTGAATATCAGACTTGAAACGATCCAAGACAACTTGAATCGAACGTTCCGAAAGGTTGTTTCTTATTCATTGAAAAAGAGAGTCGTCAATCCCAAATGCACGCATTTTCGACAAAAGAGCCTGATGCCAAACTCTGTCAAATGGCTTAGAAATATCAAGCGCGTCTATCTTGCTTTCGCCAGATTGATGTACACTTTGGTTCCACTCTTCGGTGAGACATGTCATCAAATCACCAGTGGATCTGTTGCTACGAAAACCGAACTGCCGGTCATTGAGAAGTTTTCGTGTTTCGAGATATTTCATGAGCTGACGATTTATCAGTGTTTCCATGACCTTGGAAAGAAGGGACGTAAGTGCAATGGGCCTGTAGGAGGAGAGAGAAGAAAATTCGCCTTTTTTAGGGACGGACTGGACAAATGCTGTTTTCCATCTACTCGGGAAGTGTCCTAAAGAGTAGGATTGATGAAAAAGCTTACGCAGTGGTTTTGCCGACGTGAAAGAACACCTCTTTAGAAGAAGGGGAGATATATCATCTGGACCAGCGGATTTATGTATGTTGAGATCTTTAAGTACTCTTGCTACTACACGAGTGCGAAAGTAGATTCGTCCCATTGAAGATTCGACGCTCTCAAGTGTAGGCGGAGACAAAGCACAATCTGGGAGTGTTGAACTGGGCGCAAAGTGTGCAGCAAGCAGATTGGCCTTGTCTAAAGAGCTGACAGCTGGAATGTCATTGTGAATGAGCATTGGGATGGAGGATGAGGCAGAATTTCTGATGTTTTTGACAAATGACCTAAAGCTTTTACTGTCTTTGGGAGATTGTAGTATTTTTTGCCTCAACTTTTGGTCGTACTGAAATTTCACACGCTTAAGAAAGACGTTACAGCCATTCCTGGCTCGTTTAAAGTTCTTTCGGCTTTCCTCGGTCGGGTTGGCCTTGATGTCTTTTCTTTTGGTTTGATACTCTTCATCTGATGAGGAATAAAGAATCTCATTGCAAAGAGAATGGTGTCTGTGATCATATCAGCAGCGGCATCCACGTCGTTATCGAGGAAACATAACGACCAGTTAAAATTCCTAAAGAAGTTGTTAAGACCGCTCCAGATAGCTTTCTCGTATTGCCATACGGTTCTTTTAGGAATTTTTTGTCCAACTGTGTGGTCGGAATACGAGAAATTAGCTGATGTGACACAATAGTCCGACGAGCCTAGTGGGGAGAGCATATCAACGGTGTACTTATCAGGCTGAGAAGTTAAAAACAAGTCCAGGGTTTTGGCGGTATGACTATCAACGTCTGGTATTTGCGTGGGCTCATTTACACGCTGTGTTAAGTTGTTTTCCGTAGCGAAGATCTCCGTCCTTCGGGTGTTGTCAGTCCAGAATGTCGAAGCCACCCTGAATTGTGTATATTGAAATCGCCCGCAATAACGATTTCAGTATGAGGATACAGGGTAAACAATTCTTTGTATGAAGTCAGACAGCTCATCGAACTCGTTAAAGGTTGAATTGCGGTCCAGTTTGGGGCTTCTGTAAATAAAGCAGTAGTGGATAATTTGCTTAAGGAGATAGAATTTTAACCACATGAAATTGGATTCCGGATTGGAACAGGGACTACATTGTGGTGGATTTTGGTAAGCTACATCACTACGCACGTAAATGGCGAGACTGCGGTGAGAGGAGAATAATGGCACTAGTTCGTAGCCAAGTAGCTTCAGATCAGAATGATTTTGGAGGTGTGGGCGGGGATCTACCTGTGTTTCACTAAGTGGCAAAACAGCTGGTCTGTATTTACAGACGTGGACGTACGCAGAAAAGTGGTTGCTTTTAAGTCCGCGAATATTGGCTATATCCACTCGAAATTCCCCCATTATACTTCATTTCTTCTGTGAGGACGTGAGTTGACGAGTACATAAGGCTGATGTTGGAAAATTTATCATTGATACGGATTGTTAGAATGCGTCCGCTTACGTATCAATCTCCAATCTTTTGCGATTGCAGATATATATTCTGACAGTAGTTCTTCTTTGTTATGGTTTTTGGGAAATTTACATTCGCACCTTGGCTGGAACGAGGTGGAGATCCGGAATGTTCGAACGTCCAGAATACTGGAGGCATGCCTTCCGTTTATCGCAAAATGATCAATTCGATTTAGAGTTTCATGATCCAGAGACCGCTAGGACTCCTTGTGTATACTCGTACTGAGATGAGGAAACCGTGTGCTTGCTATAGTAATATTTCGTCCCGCCGCAAAGTCAATAAGTCTAGGTCTGTTGCCCGACATGGTGTCGTGAGCTCTATGAGAAGAAGAGACGGAAAGAATATGGGCTTTTGAACGAGAAGAAAGAAAGAGTACTATGGAAGATTTTGAGAGTTTGTAATCTAGGAATAATGTAGGGAAATTCTACCACTATGTAAAAAGAACGTGTCAAGGCAAGAAGACCTGTAGAGATGAAGAAGAAAACCTTGTAGTAGAGTCTCAGTCGGTGCTGAGAATATGGAACAAATTTTTCTACAGAAGATATAATGGCGACAAAGCCCAACACCCCACCGTCAGGCAGAATAAACCATTAAACTTGGACCTGCTGGAAATGACTTTGTGGAGAGAACACACTAACTTATTTCACAGATCTGGTCAGAAGAAAGTATGCCTGATGAATAGAGTCTCAGCATTATTTGCTTAATCTATAAAAATGGAGACCCCCTAAACTGCGCAAACTATAGGGGCATAAGTCTACTCAATATAGCATAATTGGCTTGATTGATTGATATTCAGACGACGAACAAATCTTCATAATCTGACTGATTATTCAAGAAATCCAAATCGATACCCGCCAACTTTTCATCGATTTTGAAGCCGCATATGACAGCATTCATAGAGACGACCCATATAGAGCCATGCCTAGTTTTATCATCTCTGCCAAACTCGACCATGTGTGGAGAATGAAAACTGAACACGCTCGCTGCTGCTCGTCAAGGTCGGTAACGACTTAACCGAGATCTTTGATGTCGAAACTGTCATGCGACTTTTTTAACATCATATCTGAAAGAATTGTACGGAATTCACAAACGAACACTGGATGCATAATCTTTTTTTACTAGGGTACGCCGACAATATTCACATACTCGTAATTGGAAAAACTCAGGCGGCAGTCACCAGTACATTCACTAGTATTGAAACGGAAGCTGCCGAAATGGGTTTAGAGGTATGAGGGAAAAGCCAAGTACATATACGCTGTCATTAAGAAGGGAAATACAACAAAATGACAAAATGGACAAAACATCAGAACATCAATTGCTATCAATTCTGCCAACAACACCTCATCACAAATAAAACGAAGCTTCACTCTTGCCAATTGCTCTCTGTTTTAGATATCAAGGCAATTGAGAATCCCAAAAAATCAAAGAGACTCTATATAAGACCTTTATCATCCTCTGAAGCATGGACTCTATCGAAAGCGGATGAAGATATCCTCAGTCGTTTCGAGAGAAAAATCCTTCGAAAAATATTGGGTCCCGTTTGAGTTGACGGGCCCTAAAGATTCAACGTCAAACGATACGACCTAGTCACAAAACTGTGTAACAGTTGCCTAAGATGTCTAGGCCATATAGAGCGAATGCACTCTAATGCTTCTGCGCGCAGAGGGGACCTCAACCGACTTAGAGTGCACAACTGGAGGCAGTTACTAAAATATTGGGTTAGATAGAGAGGCTTGTTAGTTGAGACCCAGATTTACCCCGAACTGTAGCGCCAACTATGTAAGCAAGTAAGTATTTCTTCTGCTGGTTCGATTTGACCAGTAACTGGTGGCTACCACGGGGAGGTCTAATAAATATAATTGATGTGTAGGGATGGTTACATCATCGAGCATCGCCAGTGCTACCCTAATCGTACACTAAACTTCTATTATGCCATGTTTAAAAAAGAATGCAACTCAGTGCAATAAATAATATATGTACCATCAAAGATTGATTCAGGTTGCTGATTGTCTTGTTCAATGCATTGTACCTCCCTAAAAATCTTTAGAAACATCTTTAACATCAAATTCTCTTGTTTCAATTGTCTTTTCCCATTTTAATTCTACAGACAGGAGTGTAGTGTCTGGTGACATTTCATTCAAAAAGATTTTCCCACTTAGACAACAGAATCACTTTGTATGTATGTTAGGTCAACCACTTTTCTCTATCCAATGCATCGTAGCTACCTTTATAAAAGTACAACAAAACTTTGTACTGATTGCTAAGAGTAGTTTAAAGCACCTCTTGACACAGATCTGATATATAAGGTGTCTGGGTTAAGATGTCAATCCCACAGATGGTGATTCGTTGACTTATGGGGAATACAATGAAAAAGTGCATGGGAGTGAGGTCTATGTTCATTATTTTGAAATCTGTACTTCAATTTGCAAAAACATTTTCAGATTTGGATGACTGAACATATAAACGGTAGTGGTGCTTGTACATATGTATATCGGTAGCAGTAGTCGCGGAAATGAAAAAAAAAAATATATATATAAATAACAATACATCCGCCTTTCCCTGTCGAGCCCGTGAACCATGATATGAAAGAGGAAGCATTGTTTAACATATTTTACAATTATGATATTGAGCTATAAATTCTAAACTATTGAAAAGTATAAGTGTGTACTTTGATTTATTTTTTCCTCTGGTCTAATCAATATTGTTTACATTACATTACATGATAACAATTATCTGTTTAATACTTCTAGAAATGGACCACGTTTTGGAGTTGGACTTAATATAAAAAGTCCATGGAGTCTTTACCAGTCTGGATACAACAATAAACGTGAATCGATTATTATAATTCACGGTTTTAATGGGACAGCTTATGATAAACACTTTGCTTATTTAAGAGATGGTATTATACATATTTTTTTAATTAATAAATAATAATGATACAAGCACATAATACGCTTTTTAACGTTTTATTATTTGCAGCATACCTTGCACGCGATTATAATGTCGTCTCAGTGGACTGGAGGCCATTAACTCATTATCCATGTTACATAACTGCTCTTCTGAACACAAGACTGACTGCACAGTGTACAGCACAGGTTTTAAATTTGTTACAATAAATGTATTTCCTTTTTTAAAGTTTGTTTTAAGATATTACCACTATTATTCTTTTTGATTACATTGAAATTTGCCTTCTTATTTCGCGCTCTGTTTTAAGCCCTGACTACTTGTGGTTAAGGGGACAGTAATTTTGAAAATCTTTGTCAAATTTTTAGTCCTTTGAAGGAACTTTTCCAAACTGCACTATGTGTGAACTATTTGCAGACAGTGTATACTCCAAAATCATAGCTGGTTAGTACGGAAAGGCCGCTACAAAGCTTTGAAACGCTGAAGATTAATCTGAGTGAATACCACAGATGAATACTGCGGGCATCATCTCTTTTTTACACACACTAGGAAATTAAATCCATAAATTAACTCCTTTAAGGTGCATATAAATATAAGCACATGAATCAAGTAAAGGTCTACCAACTCCTCCAAGAAACTACGATGAGCTAATTCCTTCCACTACCGAAGTATGGGATCTTGGAATAATTTGTGACAGATAACTAAATTTCGACTCACATATTACTTGGGTTTAAATAATTTTCGAATCCTTATGTTACAAAGTCCTTGTACATTACTTTTGTAAGGCCTCTCCTCAAATATTCCAGACAACTTTGGTCACCCTATTCACAAGTGCACATTTAAAGAATCGAAGCCGTCCAACATAGATTTATTTTTTTTTATTTCGCACTTCGTGGTCTACCTTGGGCCGATCCATATGTATTACCTCCTATGAAAATATACTAAACTAATTAGCATGCTTACTTACTTAAGGTGGCCCTACAGTCCATAGTGGATCTGGGCCTCAAACAACAAGCGTCTCCAGCCAGCTCGGTCTTTAGCTAGTTGCCTCCAGTTTCGCACGTTAAGTTGGCTGAAGTCCGTCTTCTTCTACTGCGCTGTTCCTCGGATGTGGATTCGAACACTTTTCGGACCGGAGCAATGATGTTCATCTGCTCTACATGACCCAGCCATCTCGGTCATTAGATCTTCACTCTTCTCGCTAAGTCGATGTCGTTATACAGACCGTACAGTTTGTCAATGTATCTCCTCCTCCACACAACGTCTCAAAGCAGCCAAAAGTACCTTTTTTAATAAAGTCCATGCCTCTGCGCCATAGAGCAGGACTGGGATTATTAAGATCCTACGAGTATATAGGCTCAGTTTTGTTGTTCGAGAGAGGGCTGGCTTTTCTAGTCAATTGCCTCCTTCTTGGCAAGAGTTATTTTTCGTTTGATCTCAACGCTGATCTCAGTTTGATCTCGGTGTTAGGTGTCCTTTATGGTTGACAGCATATACTTGGTCTTGCCCTCGTTGACCGTTAAACACATCTTCGTCGCATCCGTCTCAATACTTGCGAAAGCGCCACGCTTTCTTCTTGTTTGTTTCTCTTGTGTTGGCGTGTGAGTTTTGCACTATTCTTTCAAGAATGATGTTAAAGAAATCACATGACAGCGCGTCGTTTTATCCTTTTGAAATTAAAGGTCTCGGTGAGTTCTTTACCGACCTTGATGGAGCATTCTCTATCGCCATCCTTCACAAGCGGAGGAGTTTCCCAGTTATGCAAAACTAGACACTGCTCGTCTATATAGATGCTGTCACACGTGGCCTTAAAATCGATGAATACACGTTTAAATATAAGCAATGTTAAGAAGGCTGATACCTCTGTAGACGGCGCAGTTTAGAAGGTCTCCTTTTTTGAGCATCGGACAAACAATGATGCGTTTCCATTCCTCGGACATACTTTCGTCGGATCATATTTTACAGATAAGTTGATGTGGGCTTCTTACCAAGCCATCGCCTGCAGCTTTTAAGAGCTCGGAACTGAGGCTGTCTGCTCCAACAGTTTTATTGGACTTAAGTCTAGATATGGCTATCTTCACTTCATCACTACATTGTCCAGCATGAAAGGTTGAAAGGTTTTGCCTGACAGCGGTAGTTGGTTCATTATCGCCGTTATACAGTCTACACAGATGCTCTTACCCTTTGCATCGATTGCGACCCTATTTTCCTTTGTTCGCCTCTACATGCTTCGGTTCGGGGTTCGTGTCCGTGGCATGTTAGGGTCATCATCAGTGAATCCATTTTTATCCGAGACCATTAATTAGTTCGTTACATCTTTTTAATCTCTTCCGTATATGGTCGTGAGCCCTATGACGGCGTATGCCATTATTGTTCTAATATGTTCGACCTTATTCTCTGTGAGGATGATTTTTAGTTCTTAAGCAGCTACGAGAGTTGTAGGACTACACATATTACGTGGGCATTACATAATCATATATGGAACAAGGTTGTTAAGATGGGGAGCATTTTTCATAACGAATATGTTTTTTTGTGGCAGTGTTGTCGGCCTCACGCACAAACGATTCCTTCTCGGTGACCATAGGTCCAATTAAGTTGGTTGTGACACTGATCGCCTCATGCTTTTGCCATGTCATTTGGATTCACCTTGTCCTATACATGAAAATCCATATAACTTGACTTTAGATTATTTATTTATTTCATAAAAATGTATGTACGTAATCCAATACATATCTGTGGCAATAAGACAGAGTAGCATATGTTAAAAAAGGGGTTTTTGAGATATTGGCATTTTTGTCTAAATTTGTTGTTTATGAACTTTTTAATTTTTTTAACTCTCAAATATAGAGTACAGAATACACGTTATATAATATTTTCTTTTAATTTGTAAAAATATGTGAAGAATAATGTATTCAAAACGTGATTTTAGCAGTTAAGTTCTTTTGCTAAATTCAATTTGGTGATTATTAATGTCTTATGTAAGTTCTTCTGTTATACCCTCAGATAATATTATTATTATGATGTCCCTAAGTTGACTTAAGATTTTATGATAAATTGCAGATTACAAAAAAAAAAAAAAAAAAACATAAGGAGCTATTAGAAACTTTTATTAACTTATTCAATTCGTACAAAATTTCTAAATACAAATAAGATTTCAATTAAAACAGTATTTTTTTTAAACGTTAGGTTGTTAATCTTCTTCATCACCTTCGGTGAAATCGTGATGAAAGTCTGGCACTTTAATGCCATTTAAACTATTAAGGTCAATCAATGGCAACATATCCAATAAATCTTGCTTTTCCTTTCATTGATTTCAAGTGGTGAAGAATAATACTTCTGCAGATCAGCTATTTTAATGGCGTTTTATACTAAGCGATTTGAATTCTTCAATTTCATTAAGTGATGTTTTGAAATGTACTGTTCCAAACCCTTTTGTGAACCTCATCCACTTTACCTTTTGCCAACAAAATTTCTCTCTGTCATTGGCCACCTTTCGACACATAAATTTTTCTTTGGAAACCGCTGTGAAATTAAAAATCTTATTTTGATTTATTTCCTTAACTTCAAAATTGTGTTTTACGCCCACTGGTCTCACGAATTGATACCAATCACGGGGATGATGTGTTTTAACGTGTTTTAAATTGAAACTGGAACATAATTTTCTGACTAGAGCCGAAATAATTCTGCAATTGATAAGTCGGTCGACAAATATCTGTTGGAAGTATTGCGTCTTGTGTAATGCGATTCGAGGGATGGGAAACTTTTTATAAATTCAATTATTTCATTCTCTTTTTCAGGAGTGAGTTTCTTAGTACCAGGATGTTTTCCACGCAAATCACTTGTGAACGACCCAAAGCCTTCCAGCTTTTTTTAACGACTGACATTTCTGGCAAACAGAAACCCTTTCTCCACATATTGTTACCGCCGAATTCTCCGTTCAACGCGCCGTACCACGGAAGAGTGCCCAACCACCAAGGAGAGTGGTCGTAGGTTAAGGTGTTAAAAATGGGCGCCACGCGATTGCTCTTCCGTTTAACTACCCACATCCAGAATCGCGACTAAACGTGAGATTCGCGCTTCTTTTACTATGACAACCATAATAAAATAAAATGAAAATAAAAAAAAAAAACGAATGTTTTCCAAACGTTACAAAATTATCGATTCCTTTAATTCATCTTTTTACTTAACCTATAATATCAATTACAAAATTTCAGTCTTACAATCTAGCTTAATTCTACATTAACAAATCCAAAAAAGCTTAGGAATATAATTCAAAAAAAAGGAAAAAAAAAAAACAAAGAGAAGAAAAGAAAACAATAAAAAAAAATCGAAAATAAAACCTCGGAAACGAACCCAAGCTATCTATTATTCGTGACACGGGACAACAAATTACGCGAACCAACTATTATGTGATATATGCCAGCGTAATTTAATATAATAACATGTGTATTTAAAGCAAAGTAAGCTTATCTGGCACGTGTTGCTGCTCCCACCCAGACTCGATTCGTCCGGATCCTCTTGACTCCAGTTGTTTCGTGCCAAGCACCCAACTGATGCTAGTCGCAACTCCGCAAGGAAAAAAAAAAAGAAAAAGGCAAATAACACGGAGTTTCGAGCGATCTCCAGCCACCAAAGAAAACTATTTCACAGTCTCTGTCAATTCTGTTTGTTAATTTTTTTTTTCCACACCCAAGAAAATAATTTCCTTATGTCGATATTTAAATTCTTTTTTTTTTTTTTCTTCTTTTGCACTACCGCACAAGGTTCAACGTTCAAGGGTTTAAAATTCTCCCCTTTTATTACCACTTTTTTTTTTCCTTTTTTTTTCTTTTTTTTTTTACAAGCGCACGCTAAGGAACAAGGGCATTTAACACATTCTGACTAATTTCTCAATCCTTGTTTTCCCATTATCCGTACACTTTCTTTTCCTTGTTTTCTTGTTTAAGAGAAGGCCGCCCGGATTGCCGCCCGGATTGCCGAACTGTTTGGCTTACTTTCCTCGTCCCGTATTATTATTGTTATTTTTTTTGAACTCCTAACTTGCGCCTCGACCGACCTCCTTGACTGACTCTTCACCACTCGCCTATCTTTTTTTGTTTTCTCCCCATTAACCCACCAAAAATCCTTTCCAATTCCACTCAACACTACCCGTTGCCTCTCGAAAGTTTTCGCTCAACTCCATACGGTACGTCTTTCTCTCGTACCAACAGGTTCATCAGACCACATCTCCTGATCTTCCACATCCGCTAATCCCAACAGTAAGTCCTCATGCCATAGTATGACTATGGAACTATGGCCCTCAAGTAAAAAAACAGAAAAAAAAGGAAGGACAACTGCGATCCTACATGCGGACTCGAACCTACGAACGTGAAAGCCTACATGCCGGGTTCGCAACCCGTGGAGCTAGGCTTTGCTAGCTACGACGGAGTGTGGGTGCCCATATGTAGTAGTATTGGCAAGGAAAATAAGTGATATAATTTTTTTTTTTGCTAATTCCAAAGAGGTGGACGAAAACCTATTAACACAACCCATAATAATATCTCCAAGAAATATTTGTTGGTGTATTTCCTTTTTCTCGGATTGGTAAGGCTCTTTTCTTTTCTTATAAATTTGGTATCGCCAACCAAAATCAAGATGGCAACAAAGGCTTGTTTCAACTCATAAGAACCAAGTTCCCAGTACGATTTAAAAATAAGCTGTTGATTTGCAAACGTTATTTTTTCTCTACATTTGCTGCGACAATCATCCAATCTGCGTGCGGTTCGTTCTCTTACAACTTTTCCAGTTGTACGAGTAGATATACATATAGCTTTCACTGGAGTTTCTTTTTGCATTTTCTTTGTTTCGCTGTTTTTTCGGTATTTTCTTCGTAGTTTCAGAACATAATGAACCGCAATCTCCAAATAAAAGATTTTGCTCTATTTGGCTCACAGTATCAGACGGGACAAAATCAGGATTGACAAGTGAATCGTCGTTATCAAAATCTTTTGAATTTTCTCCTTTTGCCTCCATATTTAAACTAGTATTTCGGTTTTCGCCAGCATTGCCTCCGTTTTCTTCTACGTTCTGGAAATCTTGATTAACCGATATGTCTTGCGCTTTATTATTTGTGCCTAAGAAATGTATGGCTCCATTTCCTATTTTATTTAACACCTTATAATATGAACTTAACAGCTGAGTTATCTAAATTGTTTTCATTGCCTTACATCTACAGGCCAAATTTCTATCGAATTGCTTTTTTAAAGCCATAGAAAGCATTTTTCTTGCGCGTTCCATTTTTGAGACTAGGTAAGTAACCTAATGTAGAAGACTTAAGCACACTTTTTGAAAGAGCAATATGCATACGCAACACACTTCACCGCGTCAAACTTTGAGTAAGAAACTCTTTTTGCTTAGACTGAAGAACACAACCTTTCCTCTTAAGTGAATAGAGCAAACTTGTATGCATCCAACAAAACTAACTTATTTTGACATAAGTAACGGGTATTTACTCGTAAATACTGTGTTGCAGCAGAATAGCTTATGTTCACTTAAGTTTTTCTGTCATACTAAAATTCTGTAAATAAAATTGTCTTAATTTTGATAGAACAACTTATGTTAACATAAGTGTCCATGAAATCAAATAAAGAATTTAACAAAACATCTTAAGTGAACATAAATTTAAAAAAAAAAAAACGAAAGGAACAAAAGAAATTAGAAATTCAGCCTACTTAAAACGACATAAGTTTTTCTGTTAAAATTAAAAATTTAAAATAATGTAACATAAGAAAACTGCTTCACATGAGCTGCTTTGTTAAAAGCACCGCTTATTTGTTAAAACATAAGTGTTTAGGAAACTTACGGTATTTCTTCAACGGAACACTGTTTTAAAATAGGGGTGAGATAGAATAGTTGTTCTCAAATTGTAGATTAATCCTAATTGAAAATCTGAGAAACCGGTTATGTCGACTTAAGCTACTCTGTCTTATTGCCACATATATGTACCTACATATAATTATATATGCATAAGGTTTTGAGATAATTTTATATTCAGGTAAAGCTTAACAAAAATCAAAATTTTGTACACTTAGATTTATTCGTTCATTACATATCATGGAACGCCACGAGAGAAAATTACTTGTATAGGACATTCATTGGGCGCACACATATGTGGTATGGTGAGCAACCATTTGAACCAAAAGCAGTACCGAATTATTGGTAAGACAATAAACAATAAGATATACATTTTTATTTATTATATGTGTGGTGCTATAATTGAATTTTTTACTTCAGGTTTAGATCCCGCTCGACCATTGATAGAGCGGAAAAAACAAGACAGCTTTAGGCTCACACTTGACGATGCTAGTCTTATTCAAGTAGTTCATACAAATGCTGGCTTCTTGGGACAATCCGACAACACGGGACATTTGAACTACTGCATAAATGGTGGAATGTATCAACCATATTGCAGAGGAAATTTTATAAGTACGCTTAAAGATTTTATGAAGAAACATGGTTATGAGGTGGTATTTTTAGAATCAGTTTTATTTTTATGATGCTTGGGTAAATTCTACAAAAATATTTGAGTTTCATGAATTTTGCCAAAAAAAATTTTTGAAAACCACAACCTTGTTCAATATCTAATGCTCAACTTTCGCCAATCATTCCCAAATAGTTCCCAAAGTTCGGCGAATAGGGGAAACATCGATATTATCTCTCACTTTCATTCAAAAATTAATATTCATTTTAGTCTGGGTGTCAGCTTATTTAATCAAGATGGCGTAATACTTAAACCCCGATAATTTTCAATAAGTTATATCTGCTTTCCTCCTTATGGAAAAGTAGAAGTATTTGTAAATCCATGTGTCATTGGCATCAAACTTTTTACATGCTTTTGTGATTCAGGGCCTCTTATTAGCTACGTTTAATCCAAGGCTTACACACACATCCATTGCGGATCCAACTTACGGGTATTATAGCTATAATACTAGCAAGAGTCCAAATATGCCCCTCAATCATTCCATTCTCCGCATTCATACTAAACTCCTTAGTTTCGGAGTTCGCACCGTCTTCCAGTGATCACTGAAAAGAGTTTTTGGAAGTTTGTGGAAATTGCGAAAAGCAATGTTTTCTTTCTCTTTTACTCGGGTACTTTTCCCCCATCGAATTCATACAATTTTTTGCAAAACAAAACAACCGCGAAGTAGAAAGGAAACCCGATCGAAAGATAGATGGAGTATCGGGACAAAAGAAGAATGAGTAGAATAATTCAATAAGGGATTACATTTCGATCCAGCTATCCCTCTGGATCGCAGCCCCTAATAAAGCTAAGTATAGGTTTGTACCGCGTGTCAGATTTGGAGGAATGGTGATTGACCAACAGCGTGTCACTCCTTATTTGTTGGTTCCGTTGAGAGTCTCCCGCCTACTCTACGGGTTTTGACAACGGTTGTTCCTGATTGACCTCCTGTTGCACCTTGGGCTAGTTGTAGGGATCTCCTCTGAGGAGAAAATCGACCCTAATAACGTGGGTTGTTTTCCGAGGTTCGAGGTTGGTGGACCACTGGCTGATGGGACCTTGATTGACCTCCACCTCCGTCAGAGTTCGAGGTTCCCACTCAAAAAAAAGAGGCACCGAAAGGACTTTGTAAAGAAGAAGAGCTACCCTTGTTGCGAAAAAATTTACAGCAACATTCGTCAGTCAGTTTATATGCATTTTTATTATATTGAATTGTTTAACACTTACAAGTTATACAAAAAAACGCTTAAAAATTAGCTTAATTAACTTATCTTATTCTATCTTACTGGCCCCATGCGGGCACTCTAAGTTAAACCTAACACTTACCACAGCAACATTCGTGAAAACAATCTTTTGCAAAATCGTCCTTCTCCTTTTCTTCTTAAGCAAAAAAAAGTATGTTTTCGAGATTTGGTCATGATAAACAAAATTCTACTATATTTTTAACTCCCTACCAAGCGCATATTAGTACTCGTATATTATCAAAATGTTAGGGGTTTCGCACAAAAAAAAACACTTCTGTCTATTTAAACTAACAAAATCTTCCCTATGATGTGTTTGTTTTGACTGAAAATAATCTAACATCAGAAATTCAGAACTGTTTACACCAGAATTAGGAGTGTTTCGTGGTGACTGCCTTGAGAATGATGATGGTTCTATGGGTCGAGATGTTCACCAACCTCTTGGTGGTGGTCAAATGGTGTTCCAGATAAGGAAGTCCTTATCTAGGAAAAGAGTAGGAAAGGTAACTCTTTTCCTAGTTTTTTTTTAAATAAATGCTACACTTAATAACATGGGTATGCAACTTTCGTTTTCACATCTGATTCTGTAAACTCTATTGCCCTTGAGTTTCAAATTCTTTCCAAATTAGATAATCTCCATTCTTCCCTTCTTGTTATTTTTTTTTTGTATGGTAACAATAATTCAATAACTCCTTCCTTTGACTTCAACTTCCATAAAACAAATTACACTCTCCTCTCAACATTGTTGACTTCAATTTTATACTCGATAAAAATGCCACTGTTGATTCCGCTGTGAAAATCTGCTATGAAAAGACATTCAACCGTTTAACGCAAGTCATATATATTTAACGACCCGTCATCGCCTACTACTTGCACTTCGCAATAAGAGAAATAAAATGCGGCACGAATACATTAAATCCGGTTCTGAATTTGACTATCGAAATTATCAAAAGGCTTACTACCACTTCTCCCAGCTATGCAACAGCAAGCCGGATGCAACATACCCTAAAAGATTCTTTCTTTTATTACCTGATGGTTTCCGAACATTGTTTTGAAAAAAAATGAGTCAATAATCTTATTCAACCCCTCGCAAGTATTTTCAGACTTTCGATCTCGCCTTAGGAATAGCTCTTACGGAATCCCTATACATAAAAAAAGGAAACAAAAAGGATATTACCAACTACCAACCCATTGTTAAGCTATCCGGAACAACAACGTTCTTTGAAAGCATCATTTATGTTCTTTCATCGCAAATCTATCTTTGCATTGAACCAACGTGGATTTCTTAAATGCATATAGACAACTATCAATCTTATTGAGTTTGTTTCAGTGGAGGAAGGAAAAGTAGTGGATATGTTTGCTACAGACTTTAGTTAGGTTTTTGATAAAAACATAAGTTAGCTCTTTTTAAACTCAATGCACTTGGTTTTCATCCTGGGCTAATCTCCTGGATTAAATGCTATACGGAATAACGCTACTACCTAGTCCATTTTCGTTATCGTTTAACCACTTAAAGCCACTCGAGAATTCCACAAGGCAGTCACCTTGGTCCATTAGTTTTAAATAATTTTCATTATTGGTGATGTTAATATTATAAACAACTTCTATAATACATATCTATCTATGCCGATGATATGAAAATCTGTAGACAACTTTATAATTTTCCTCACTCTCAACATTTAGAAGATGATCCTAATATGTTCTCAATATGGTGCTTACTTCAGCTCAACATAAAGAAATGCCAGCCTTCATACTTCCGCAAGCGCTTTACACATCCTAACAGAATCTATCGGAAACAATAAATCAACCTTAGCTGCAGCTTCAGTCAATTCAATGCAAAATTAGGGCATCATTTGTGATACAGAATCAGATTTTCGCACCTACATACTTGTATATATCACTACTTTGGAAAAAGTAAGTATTCGCCTTCAGATGATAGATCTATTATAGCATTTTTATAAACATCAGCCAGCTGCATTGAAGTATCTTTCAACAACGGTTTCTTCCAAAGAAACGATATGTACGAGTATACTCGTATTATATTCCATAATTGGCAAAGCTAACTTTGCTCTCGGTTTTGCTAAACGATGGTCTAAAGCATTCTGTGACCCTTAGATCACAAATTCGTTTACATAATCTTTGTTCGGAGACTTCTCGAGTATGTTAGTTCTCTTATTCTACGTGTCGAGCCTGTCCAACGCAGATTCCTACGATGTGCGCTGGATAAGATTATTTTTATCGAAAAGGGCTCGTAAAGCGAAGTTAATTCAGAAAAGAGACTCATGAGACTCAATCACACCTTAAAAAATATTCTGTGGTCTTTACACTGGTGGCATCATCGATCCTCGGGTTACAGACAATGACCGTTACGGGACAGTGATCAGCGATTACTTCCTCGAAAATATGGACGCTATTGAACTGCACGATTTGTATTTCCAGCGGAATGACGCTATATAGTATGTCATACAGAAACAATTGACTTCAGAGGACTCAATTTAACACTAGGCTTACGAAGCGCGTCTATTTGACGCATTTATAATTTCACATAGAAAAATTTGGAAATCGGTTAGATCTATTATATCTCTTGCTACACATACTTACAATTAACCATTTAGCTAGACGAATATTTGTCAAAATTTACTTCGAATTTCAAAATTTTCTACATGTCAAATTGACGCAATGATAAGGCAGTACACAAACTCCGTGATCTCAACTCTCCAGTGGCTATTACAAGATTACTTTTGCGTTCTTTATTTACAAAATCACTTACTGAAAAGCGATAAGCATTGAGAAAAACACTAATACTATATATAATCATAGTGTAAGCATATTTTGAAAGTATTGTTACATTCAAGAAATAAAAATTACGTTATTGTAAGTAACTGCAAAAACATTAGTGCGAATTGAAGTTGTTAATTCTTTGGCGAATAACCCTTATTCATAGAATATGGCCAAAGGAGATATGTTGAAAAAAAAAATCGGCCTAAGAAAAGATTTTTCCGGTAAAAGCAGGACAACAGGGAAAACGAACTTCATCAAACGTAAGATGAAACTGAAATTATGGATTATAGTGAAAATATGCAAACAGAGGAATCAACAGATAGTGAAGAGGAAAATTTCCATGCATATCCTTTTAGATTCAGAAAATGATATAATATTCAGCTCATCCCAAAGTGCTAATATTTTTCATACAGAAATTACACTTGATGGAACAATTTGGAAGAAATTGCCAGTGGGCACAACCTATAAATGCAATATTCCAAGAAATTGGCGGTCCTACTGGTTTCGTAAAATGAAATATCATGGCAGTGCCTTCCACTTGCTAACTACTAGTAGCATCGTAAAATACATCATATGTTGTACTGAAGCGTCGAGTTTTGAAAACTGAATAGTCACTTTCAATCTCGAATTTTCTTGCTCTTATTGGACTTTTATATGCTCAAGAAGCCTTTAAAGCAAGCACCATGAGAGTTTCATGGTCGAAGAAGTGGGGACCTGCATTATTCGCAAATACAATGACTAGAGATGAATTTATGCAAATTCTTTGATATTTTAGTTTTTACAACAAAAAAAAAACAGAAAGATTCCAACTTTCAAATTCCAATTTGCCCTCATATCAGAAGTATGTAATGATTTCATAAATAATAGCCAAGCATGTTTTAAACCATAAAAATACTACCATAGATGAGCAGTTGCTCGCAACGAAGTCCCGATGTAAGTTATATGCCAAATAAGCCACAAAAATTTGGCATAAATGGTTTTCTTTATTTGGATAAAGACGAGAGTCAAAATTCAACACCTTTGGGTGTTGGGAGTATAACAACTGATAATTTTTTCACCAGCATTCCTCTTGCTAAAAAATTAGCTGCGAAAAGAACCACTTTGATCGGGACCATAAGGGTCAATAAGAGAGAACTCCCAAAGCCATCAAAGAGTATGAAGGATAAAATGTCCATTTTATAAAACCATTTATAAAAGCAAGCCTCTACTGAAGGTGTTACTATTAAACACTAGACATAGATAAGTAAGCTTAAATACAATAATAAATGCACTCCAGCAACAATCAGATACTAAAATAAGACTAAGTTTGGAGTCGACGTTGTCGATCAAATGATGTCAAAATATACCGCTAAAGCTGCATCTTATCGGTGGCCTCTTCAAGTGTTTTTTAACATTTCTTGCATGGAATATACGTATCTAGAAATTATTTCATTTTTCAATAAGCCGAATAAATTGCCGGCAAGAAAGAAAATAAAATATTGATCTTCAAGGGCTTCATATATCAGCAAAGCTTCAAACCTGTCAAATGGGTGCAGAAGGAATATTACTATTCCACTATATTCAAAAAGTGTACAAAAAAAATTTCACGAAAATCGGTTTATATTAACGCGTGCAACAATGAGCCTGAAATCTTAAGAAAAGAAAAATCCAAATAATTTTAAAAATTTACTTTTAAAGTTATATTTTCATAAATAATAATAAGCAGATGAAGATTTTGTAATAAATAGATTTATAGATGATATTTGTACAAATAATTTATACACAAATAAATAATGAAACTCAGTCATCGTAATGAGTTTTGAGACTTTCTCGACTACATCCTGGATAGTTTTGGCGATTCTTTTAAGCAAATGAAAACGGTACTCACTTGAAGTAGGAATTTCTTTTTGTCTACGTTTTTGGTGAGATTGTTATTGAATTCTTCCATTAGTTTAAAAACACGTTCCGCTGTATCATTGACTACTTTTAATGATCCGTCTATTTCTTTTGCTCGCCTATAATCTGGTTGGTCATTCCAAACTGCTGGATCAATGTGCTAAAAGTCTGCAGATAAGCCAAATATTTCGAAAATTTTTTTGGATTTAGCTGACACTAGATCTGATGGAAAATTTTTGGTAATGAAGTGTGAAACATCAGCTGGTTTCAGATGTAATTTCTTCTTTACCTCGTTTTCCTTTCGGTCATCTCCTTTCAAAACTTTTAAAACCATTTTTCGCTTTTCTTCAACATCGAAAATCGAAAATGCTGAACATTCCTCATTCAGGTACCGTAAATGATTAAAAAACTTAATTATTAGAATTTCAGCCAAAACTTTATCATCTTCTCTATAGGAATAGGAGTAGTTTTAAATTAATGTAATTTAATGGTGGTTGTAAGATATCTGGTGCAGAAAACCATGATTAAGTATGTGTAGCATTTGATAATAAAGTAGCAAATAGTTGACAAAGCTCTTTTATCTTTTTATTCCTTTTGCCATCCACCGAGCCAAATGTAAAGTTCCTGGTGCCCGAAATTTAATGCCACTTGGAGGAGTTCCTCCCAAATAAATAACTATTAGATCTAGAAACTCTTTATAGTCATCCCGAGAAAAATCATCTTCTAGCCTTTTCATAGCAAATATCAAAATTTCTTCCCTTACATCTGCAAGGACGTTCACAGCCTTTTTATCCATGGACCCTATGAAAATTTTACTTTTATCAATCGTTTTCCACTGAGTTTTAAATCTTTTAAACAATTTAGATGCATTAAATACTCGTTGAAGAACAATTTCAAAAATGTGATGTCTGCCAGCTAGGTAGAGTATGTCTCGCCCAATTTTATTTTCTAACAGGACACAAGCTCCGTTCAAACGCCTGGTTTTAGATGCAGTTGTATGAAAAACAAAAGCTTGTACTTTATCCATCAATAACCAATCTTTCAATACTTCATACACTGCAAATGATACTTCAATACCAGTTCCAGCTGAAAGTTCCGGTATTCCAAGGAATTGTTAAATTTTTGGAGCTGTTGCAATAATTGGAAGTCTGTCAACTTTAGCTTGGCCAGTTATATCGGGAAGGAGTTTGGAGTCTCAGTGTATTTCTGCATGATGGCAAATTTAGTTTTACTTGCTGTAGCTGTTTGCACGCGAAAATATTGACGAGAAAGCTTTATAGAGGTGCGGTAATCACAAATTTTAAAGGATCCAAGGAAGTGGCTTCAATACAGGCTTTCAAGAGGTAAACGGCATCTCTGTCACTTATTTTATATTTATCGAGCACTGCCGATAGCCTGGAAGTTAAAATATCTACTCTAACTCTTTTCAAGCCTGATGGCCCTGGCACTGGCGATTCAGAGATAGAATTTTTTCAAATTCAAGTATACTTATTCATCCAAATATTTAAACATAACAAAACCACTACCTACCTTCGTGATAATTGAATGAACTTTGATGTTCATCGGTTGTTTGGTTCTCTTCTTACGATCCTCTTTTCTTTTTTCCATAGTTGCAAGCTTGTAGTCCGTTCCAAGCATACACCCAGGACGACCTTTGTGTCTTTGTAAAAGCAAACACTTTTTATCCTCTTAAATTTTCATCAAATCCAAGGCTGATGCATGCTCGATATCAAATAAATCGTTTAAGGTTTCCGTAAAATCATATTTTTTTTTCGCTCTCTCAGTGTTTCTGTTTTTACATTTCTCAATGTTCGTAGCTCTTCGTAAAGTTTTTTCAATTGCTTAAGCAATGACATCGATCACGAACACTACATCCAATAGGTACTAGTACAGTAGATGAACTTTTGTAAGACCGTAGACTTTAAGCTCAGTGCGGCCCGTGTTAACGTGGTCGTCAAGAAACAAAATTAGGGTAATGTTTTTAGATGTCTTGGATCAAAAAAATTGGGTGCTCAGAAAAAAATTCCGACTTTTGAAAATAAGGAAAACCCTAATATAGTATTGATATTTTGATATCAATACACCTGTATGACAATATTCCTTTAAAAATAAACTACTTATTCTAAAAAGTGTTTATTTTTTATTATAATATGCGTCAAATTGATGCGTCCCGTAGAGATAGGTATATAAGAAATCTATGTAAACCTAGTGTTAAACATCATGTTAGAATAAAGAATGCCCACCACAGTGAATTAGCCACCGATAACGTGCTCTGTGCCGTCGCTCGATTCATTTTTCATTTTTGTGTGGTTATATAAAATCTTTGGTGTATCCCGATACACTGAACACTTTTCAGGCCTGGTCAGACAGACAACGGTTGAGGAAGCCATATGTTTGAAGTCGTGTTTAAAATATAATCTCAATCATATAGCTCATAAAAAAACATCTTTTACTTTTAAGAAAACATAATTCAACTTTTGTTAAAATTGACATTTTAGGAAGAGCACGATGCAGTCATTTTTTGAGTATATGTTACCTGGCAAATGCGATTTACAAGCAGAAACAATTTATAGGAGTTCCATGTCCAAATGGTTGCGTGGAATTGAGTGGACCAGGGCGCTTGCCAGTATCATTAAGAAATCCTTTCGGCATAATTTTGCAAAAGTATCGATTAGGCGCCGATGCTCCTGATGAGTATATTTTTCATGGCATTTTATTACAATACAATATCATCATTTATTATATCACTTTTATATTTTAGCGCCCGCGGCTGTTATTGCATAGATGTACCGTTTGCCAAGCATTGCCCATTTACTGAGATTGGATAGTTAAAAATATGTATATATTTATTTCTTTATTTAATTGTATATCTATTTCAGTTAAGACTTTTGTTTAAGCGTAATTAAATTATTAATTGAAATTATATATGTTGTATAAGATTTTTAAGGTTTACTTACATACAATATGTACCTAGATTTATAATAGTAACTCGACTGTTTTGCAGATAATATTATCGGTATTTCTAATAAGCATATTACATATTGCATATGTTCCATACATAGATGATTTGGCAGACAATCTTAAAGATTTTCTTGCAGTAGTATTTACAATAAGTATGTATTTCTTGGAAACAGGATAATGAATAGAGATACGACGACAAAATACTCGTCTATGATTTAAGATAGAATTTCCTTCAAATAAACCTGACTTTCATCTAAAATAAAAATTTACTTTTATTTATTTTATTATTTACGTTAAGTTTCTTTTAGATGCATTAATATCGTCCTTTTATACCCTTTCGAGAGAACCCAGAAAAACATTTTATATGCGATTTCATATTTTTCGTAGAGACCAGGCGGTGCATCACACAGACTACGCACCACCCCTATTACTTTTTTTGTGGATATCTTAACTTTGAAACGAAAGTAAACAGCTAATTCGAAGAGGTCCTTGAAGTGTCATATGTAAATAATTATTTTTGAGACACCAGACACATGCCATCTACAGAGTTCCAGTGTTTTAAATTCACCTTCAGGAACTATTCTAGTTCCTACGACTAGAATAATGGTATTTGTGTTTTTTCATCATAATGATTCAGTCTGTAAATTAAGGCCAGCTGCTTTAGTACGTAGTGAAACATAGGAAATCCCCATCTTTCGCATCCCTTATATCTCTATCTATCTGAACTACTCTCAACGCAGTCCTACCACTAACGTGCGTAGTGATGTAGTTTATCACACCACCACATTACAATACAATCTCTGTTATAATATGGAATTCAACTCACTGTGGCTATGATTCCATTCCCGTAATCAAATTATTCGCTGCTTTATTAGCAGAAACCACAAATTGAACTCCAATTCGACTTCTAAAAGGATTGTATCGCCGTGTCTTCATATTAAAATTGTGATTACAAGCGAATTTAATATACACAATTCTGGGTGGCATTTTGAACAGACCACACCCAAAGAACGCTGTGTTAATATCTTTGCTGCTGAAAACAAATTCATCCAATATGTAAATGAGCCCACACAAATACCCGACGTTCATTGTCATGCTGCCACCACCCTGGACTTGGTTTTAACTTCTTACCCTGATAAGTACACCGCCGATGTGCTCTATTCTTTAGGCTCGTCGTCGTATATCAGCTAATGTCTAGTACACTAATAATCTAATTAAAAAAAAATTCCTAAGGGAAACGAATGCAAGACGAGAAAGCCAATTGAGACGTTCTTAACAGTATCTTAAGGAGTTTTGACTAGTCTTTGTATTTTTTCAATAACAACGTATGTAGACATTAATATGATCAGAACTGATGTTTTGCTTTACAAGACCAACCCGACAGAGAACTTAAGAAAGTTAAAATGAACCAGGAATGACGGAAATGACTTGCTTACATATTTAAGAATTCATTACATCCAAAATCTGAGGAAAAAAAAATACTGTAGTGTCGGAAAGGTATTATAGTTAAAGTTTTTCGCCGATCTTTAAAATCACTACTTTCAACGCACTAAGCAGCCATCCAGCACTTCCAGATTGTTCCATGTATCCAACTACACTAAAGTGATGGGATGTAGTGGTGTTCTACCAAGCTGGCAGATCTACTGCGTAAGCTTCTCCTTCGAACACTTTCCAAGTAGATGGGAAACAGCATCTCCTACAGAACCATTGCACGTACGTCCCTTCCTTCGAAGGAAGGCTGATAAACCGTCAGATAGTTCGTTAATGAGTTTACGCCCCTGCTCTCCCGGTGTAGAATGGGAAAGGCAACGTGTGTTAGGTTCATTAAGTTCTGATATAAGCAGCATAACTAATTTGGGAAACTGCCAACCGTGCGGAGTTTAATACTACCAAAGCACGATGCTGCCTGTTGCCGTTAGAGCGAAGATTTCCACTTTTATTGTTTGTCAATAAAATTGAATGACCACGTATTCGATGTCGTCAATAATGCTGCAATATATCCAGGTTTCCTGAAATGATGTATGAAATATTTTACCCCGACTGATATGCACACTATATACATATAAGGCTGAAATTGGAGCACAATGCCAACATCTGGTAAAGTCCTGCTAGTATGATTTAAAAACTGTGTGATAAAACTCATAGGTGATGCTAATATGTATTACACAGTCAATTGACTCCCTTGAACTGACGAAATATCTCCTGCATTACCTTGTTTTATCGTACTTTTCGCCATTAGTTCTCCATTAGTTCTCCATTAGTTCTCCATTAGTAAGTAGTAAAGCGCACCTTCAAACCTTCAAAAGTAACAATTTTCGTTATTCATTCCTAACCCGTATAACTTGATTATGTAATGGTTTGACATAATAAACAGAAAAAATTAAAAACCAAACCGCTTATTATTGAAAACTTGGTTCGCGTTGTTATAGTCAATAATTGATAAAAGGTCTCTGACGGCTGAATACTACTACAATACATAGGCTTTTAATGAAAAGGACTTTTAGTGGGTGGCTATGACTTAAGCAGGAATATAATGGCTTCCATTACTCCCCAAGTTACCTATGCCCAAACCATGACAGGTAGGAGAAATACGGTATAGCAAGCGAAGGTTGCTTCTCAAGCCTCAGCGACTGTATCTGACATGCTAGCTATGTTGCTCTCTATCCAGGGGCAGATGGCTCAGCTTCAACGTCAAATACAGAAACAGACGACGCGGGTAAATCAAATGTAAGCGCTGCTGCCGGGCTTAACGTAACTGCAGTTGTAATGGACACGTACATGGAGGAGCAAATACTGAAGGCCCTTACATTGAATGTTAATTCACTGATTAGGATTAAACGAAGAGCTGTTCTATTTAAGATGTTTAAAGACCAATTCCCTGATGTACTTTTGATTAGCGAAATTAAGCTAAAAAAAGACACATAATCAGGCACAGACAATATAAAATAGTACAAGTTGCGCTCTTTGTAAGAAAGGAACTGCAGAGTATACAGTCGCGTAGTACGCAGGTTCCGGGAGCTGAAAGCATACATCGTGTATTGGAGGAGAATGATTTTATTATCGACCGAGATTTTAACGCCAAACATTGAGATTAGAAAAATAATACACCAAATACTAGAGAGAACCTACTACATATTCAATTGGTGGGTTCAGAAGCAGTCTAATGCACATACTCGACTTAAATTCGACGAACTGTCCGTCGTTTCCTAGATGCGGCTCCTATTTGGATCTCCTTCTACTCGAAACACGAATAGAACTGACAGGAATTAAAGAGTTTGCTAAAAGGCATTCTTACAATTATAGTAGGTTACAGACTGTTTACTGGCATATTTTACATAACCCGGAAATCATGACACTGTAGTAGTCGATCAAGAACCTCCAAATGTTAATAAAAGAGAATTACAGGGCCTCTGTAAATTTGTATTGGACACGAATATGTTCCGGCAAATAAATAAAATATGTCGGAGGAAAGATCAAAACGAGTTTTCGTATCTTAAAATCACCCGAACGATGGACAAAATACATACTTTTAGCAGCAGGTATAGATCCAAATGAGACATGTTGATGATAACAACTTCTTTGTGATCGAGGATCCCGAATGTAGGAGCGACTTTCCAGGAGGTGTATTAGGCGAATGACATCATTGGGCGAACCTCGGCCTAAAAATTTGAGTCCTAGTGCACAATTTCTACCTTCCAAATTGAACTGGCGATTCGAGAGCTCGGATTTCACCCAGTTCAGTGACGAGAATATGCCAAATAATGTCACCACCCAATGTGAGAGAAACGTCCTTTCATTCGAAGGAAGAGCTCCAAACGATCTTCGACGCAATCAGAAGAAAGAAATCAGTCCTATGCAGTGCATAGGAAAACTGCGGTGGTACATCTAATCCCCAAAAGGGATAAAGACACTTCCAATCCGGTGAATCTCCGGTCGATCAGTCTTCTTCCAAATATCAGTTAGGTGTTCGAAAAAGTGGTGAATAGACCAATTGACCAAGTTGGTTGAGGACAAAAATATAGTTCCGAATAATCAATTCGGTTTCAAGGTGGGCCATGATGTCTTTCATGCCTTGTCTAAACTGGTTTCTGATATCCAATGGAACAAAAGCAAGAACCAGTGCACTGGGGTCTGGTGGATTAACTTTGAAAAAGTCTTCGACACCGTATGGTTAGAGGGACTCTTCTTCAATTTGAACAGGTTGGGCATTAGTAAACCACTGCTGTATATTCTTAGCAATATGCTCACAGATGGACAGTTCATTGTGCAAAATGACAATGCGACTTCTGCTGGAACATTTCATATTAAAAATGGTCTGCAATAAGGTGCGGTAAATTCGCCGATCTGAAGGATCACTGCACCATACTATAGCGTACACAGACGACTTAATCGCGTACAGATCAGGTCATTAATATGCAACCCGACTTAGATAAAATTAAACGATATAGCGGCGACTGGAAGTTGAAGATAAACTTTCAGAAATCGGAAACTACTCTGTTTAGGACTCCTTTGTCTGGGGCCTCTGGGGATACCAGAAAGAATTGGTGAAAATTTTCGATCGTGGGACAACACGGGTATCTTGGTATCTGGCTAGATCAATACCAATATTTTAACCAACATATAGATGTTGCCCTGGCCAGAACCAAAGGTGGTTTTGCCCTTACAAAGAGTCTGTTTTATAACAGCCAACTCGTTAAGAGGGTAAAAGTGATCCTTTACATGCTCCTTATCCAGCCTATAATGGATGTTCCGTGTCGTTCAACGTGACAGCAAGTTTATTGCAAAGGGTTCGGGTGTTTCACTTATACAGAACATCGGAGTCTGAGAGCATAAAATTCTATCCTACTGAGGTTTTATATAATACTCGTAGGGCGAACCTAATAAGAGTGGACAATTTCTTCATAAAATTGAATCGAAGGCTCATGGCGGAGCAATGAACTTGGCGAACAACCTGATCTCCGGGGCATACCGGCACATACACATAAGCACGTACGTCGTACGTCGTACGACAACACCAACGATTTTGGTGGCTTATTGAAGTATAAGAAGCTTCTTCGTAGAATTCCTTCAGTACTAAGTAGTTTCATTAGGAAGCAAAGTTGTTTTCATAGCCCTGGCCGGTTTACATAACATCACGTAGGTTTAGGATAGTTTTAAGAAGAAAAAAAAATGTTACTAAAGAAAAATTAAAAATTAAAAATAAATAAATAAAAGACTTAAAGAGATTTGTTATTTATTTTATAATATACGCGTAAAAAAAGAAGGTCTATTCACTAAGTTTTTACTAAAAAATTATTTTTAGTTGTTTTCTTTTAATTGTAATGATAATATATAATGCTAAAAGTAATAATAAAGATATACTGTAAGTAACATCGAAAGACATAGTCTAAGCATTAGGTTTAACTTAGAGTACCTGCATAAGGCCAGTAAGTTAGAATAAGATAATTTTAAGGTAATTAAGCTATTTTTTAAGCATTTTTGTCTAGACAATAAGAGTCAATTTATAAATTAAATAAAAAAATGCGTTTAAAATGAAAATTAATGAGTGTAATGGCTTTTTTTATCGGACGGTCCGGCGGTCAAACACGACCGTTGCCCGAAAGACAAACACTTTTGCATACAACTAAAAGCGTGTGAGGTGTTTTGTTTTAGTTTTGAGAGTTCTCATATTCTCTTGAGTGTTACGAGTACGTTCTTAAAAAAATAACTAATTTCATATTTTACAAAGGTAAATCCAAACTAAAGGTTTAACTAATTCCTATTGAATTTACATTAGTATTTTTAATTAGTTAGTACCAGGTTTTGCGTCTCTAATGGCCGGGTTACATTGTTCGGTGAATAGAGACTCTGGGAATTATTTGAATTCTCTCCTCTGCTTGCCAGAGGGAATCAAAACAAATCGAGCGGTATACTATATCAATTCTTTGGTTTTCGGTAGCATAAATGATGCGATTCGAGAAGCTTCTGACCGTCGAAAAGGCGACGTAGAGTTGGCCATGGGTGACACAAGGCGTTCGGAAGTTTACGCCGACCAGGTCTAGGGTCTGGCCCTGTGGAGGAAAGGGCGACGGGGAGCTCTAGTTGTTTGAACTGGATAGGGAACTTAGAAGGAATCAACGGAATTCGTCAGATGAAAACATCTTATCCGCGGTCATATCCGTTTAAGATTCTGATGTCTTTGACCTGGCTTAGTTATTTTATATATTCCCACTGCATAGTTTCGGTGGATCCAAGTTGCGCATGAGCAACTTGCAGGCCGTACGCGTTTAATCAATTTTATAAGAGTCCCGTTATTCTACACAGCGCTCAAACTATTAAACAGTTTTAACATTTCTTTACATATCCGATTGAATAAAATTGTAATTCGTTGCAAAGTGCTGGACATAACAAAAATTTTACGGTATCACTCGTTTCTATATGTTACCCAAAACTGTTAATATTAGTAAACTTATTTATTACAACCCAGCGATGATCATTGAAACCGATGATACACCAGTGAGCATTGAAAATAAAAACTTGTTTTGTTTGTTTCTCGCACTTTCTAAATTGAGAAATGGGCTATCGAACAGTGAAAACATCATTAAATGGGTTTAGTAGTTTTTTGGTGATTCTCAGACAAACAGACAGACAGAAAAATGGACAAAATTCTGTGCCTTGGGTACAGCCACATCCATACGACATAACCCAAGTGCTTTTTTTCCCAAACATCTTCAATCTACACACCACAATTACAATTTTACAATAGTAGAGAAGAAAACATTCCCTGTTGGGGCAAGCAATGTCAGCCGAGAATTCCTTTGTAAGGCAGATGGTCTTAGGTGGAACCCCCTTACATATCATTTTAGTTAATATTTCTCTTTAGTGCTACTTACACGGTGTTTGGTTCTGCAAGCAACACTTTGTATGGTTCTAATCACTGATCTCTAATTTCATTTAGTGGGAGGGTGTTTATTAGGTTATTTTAAGAAGTTTAATAAATCTTAGTCGGTAATACTTTTTTTGTCTAGTGATTCCATAAGAGTTTGCCAGTGGTAAGGTTGGTAAGGGCGTTAACTTGTAGAGTTAAATAAACGAGCGCCTAGAAGGTTTGCATGTTCTTATAGCCCACTCGATCTAACATCCGAGAGTATATTGCAGTTGTCAGAGTTCTACTCTTTCGTATGAAGAGTATTCACACTTCTCGTCCATTTTTTATCATTACTTGTAGGACTATTCAAAAAAGAGTACAAATTTCAATATCCTTTTTTAATTGTTTCAGATTATCGGTCTATAAGGTTTTCTATCTGTATGTGTATAGCCAAGATTTTATATTCCTGAGAAAGATACTTGGTGATTTTACTGACTTAGTGGAGTTCGGAAGCTTATTAAATAATCTATATGATATGTAGTATAAAATAGGACTTACGATAACTTGTAGTACGAAATGAGGGAGTATTGACAGCAAAGAATAGATTTGTTTTTAGGCCATATCTAGCCGAATTCTGCTGTGAAGATAGCCACATCTCAGGAAAAATACTTTCAATAACTTGAAATAAAACAAATGCCTCAAAAGGAGGACTTTTAACTGCTTAAACAACGCCATGTGTGTAAGCGGTTTTTGCACACTTTTCTTACTACTCGTTTTTGAAGAATACATAATTTCTTAATTTAGTTTTGGTAGGTCCCAATCCAACAACAAATTCTATTCTGTCATTTCGATTTGAAAAATACCGTAATATATCATTCTTAAGACCTGTATCGAGCATGTTTTTTTTAACCTTCCGTAAACCACGTGGGAAAAAGTTGCATCCTGCACTATGTGGGGTTTCCTATACCCTATCTATATATAGAGAATATCTTTTTAAAGTTTATTTTATACGTATTTATATTGTTTCTGGACTATTAGGAGATAAAAATAAAATAAATTTGTTAAATAAAATAAACATTTTTAATATCTATTGGCATTGTAACAAAAATAGTACTTTTTTAATAACTGAGAGGAGACCGTCTTCTTTGGTTTAGCCCTAAAAAAAAAACTTAACTAAAAACTTCTTATTGCCCTTTATTTCAGGGCCTATCTCATTAGGAAACATAAATAAAATAAGAATAACTAAACATAATTAGTCTTCTTGAGATCCTAGTTGGCTCAAATCTGCACAATTTTTACTAAAAAAATATGCGTGCTCTAAGCATATAGGCACTTCGCATCGTTCGCAACCGTACTTGGTCTTTCGATCTTTTCTTCTGTCGCATTCCGAACATCTTGTTACACGTCTTGGCATCTTCTTTGATGGTTCAACACTCGGTTCACCAAGTAAGACATGTATGCGCTTACGAGAATCCCTTGGAATTCGTGGATTATCTTTGCGGTTTCTCAGGTGCTCTTCAATCAAAGCCATTCCCAGATCACGAATAAACTTCCTCCTATTGTTAGATTTTCCTGCTTCAATGCTATTATTGAACATATGTAGAATCATAGCGTTGATTCCTGAATGATTGAGCATCGAAAAAAATAAAGTGAGAGGCCAGCGTTTGCTGTTGCGAGAAACGTTGTATGGCAAGTTTATCGACCACATCTACTCCACTTTTGGTTTCATTATAGAATGTAATCATAGATGGTTTCTGCTTGATTCCAGTTTCATGGTTGATTTCTTTATCATGATGAAGGGAAGACATCATATAAAGGTATTTTCGAGGCTTTGGAACATAAGAAACGAGAGTGATATCTTTTTGAAAGCCAAACCGTGATGCATATTCCTCTGGAGATTGTTTGAAACATAATGGAATGTAAGCTTTATTAGCTCTCCAAGTATCAACTATCGTTAATTTATGTTTCTGCAACTAGTTTTCAGCAGTTTTATGACTGGTAAAGACGGAAACGCAGTTTACCATACGATTGACTAAGTCAAATGGCCTATTGCTCAACGCAAACGGACTTTTGTCTGGCTGTTTTCTGCAGTAAATTTCTAAATGTACGGTGTAAAATGTTTTAGCGTCGACTAAGTCATATATTTTGATTCCATACTTTGCGGGTTTCGATGGGATATACTGCCGAAATCCGCACCTCCCTCGAAAGGCAACCAATTCTTCATCAAGTGTTAGGTATTCGGATGGTGTATACGCATTTTGGCAAAGCTGGACAAAGGTTTCAAATATGTCTCTGATTGGTGCTAAACGATCAGTCTTTATTCTGTCTCCTCTAGTCGTAGCGTCATCAAATCTTATATTATTTAGTAGGTACGAGAATCGATTTTTAGATATTGTGCATCGAAATATTTCGAATCCAGTACCAACTGAAGCCCAGAGGTCATTGAGGTTTCGTCTCCCAGAACGACACAATCCTGCTAAAAATAAAAGCCCAGAAACTGCTTTCATCTCATATGCAGTTGTTTCTTTATAGAGAACATTTAGCGGTTCGCCGTCTGGTGGCTGTGGTCTCGAAAGACATATCTTTACATTCGTATGTTTCACTACCGATTCAAGTATCTCATTGGATATAAATACATCAAAGCATTCTAAACTAGTGTTCTTGCCTTTATATTGACTTTTCACTCTCGGCAAATGTGTAATTATATTTTCTTGTCTTGTACGGACATCAGATCTCAACGGCTCCTTTTGCCATCTTTACCAATATAAAGGCCATGCGAGCTAGAAGACTCACCTCCTGAAGAAATGTCCACGTCCTCTACATCCTCTTCAATGTCACTTTCAGATTGAGTACTCAAATGATCCGAATCGCCTTCACTTCCGGGTAAATATAGCTCATCTGTGTCGCCATCACTATAATCCATAGGTTAGGTTAGGTTAGGTTAGGTTAGAGTGGCTGTTGGAAATACCAACCCACTTAGGCCTATTGGCCCATTATGATGCCACGTGGATCTATGATCTTCTTACTACTGGAACCAGTTTGAGCTTATAATAAAGCGTAGGAGACTGTTAACGTCTATTTTTTCTGGATTCTTTTTGGTCGCTCCTAGATGAAGCTTCCTTCTCTGGGAGAGAGCTGGGCATGTGCAGAGTAGGTGGGGGATTGTCTCCTCCTCTTCCTCGTCCATGCAGCTTCTACAGAAATCATTAGTAAAAGAGCCAAGCCTTCTTGCGTGCTTGCCTATGAGGCAGTGTCCAGGAATGACACCTATTATGTCGCTGAGAGGTTTCCTATCTAAAAGGATCAGACACTTAGAGGGACTCAGATCCAGCCTTGGCCAGATCTGTTTGGTCGCTAGACATGTTTGTCCAGCAGTCCACCTAAGATCTGTTCTTTTATTGGCATCTAGCTTTAGTGTTAGTTTGGACGTAGCGATTGGTATACCTATACTACTTTTGTCCGGTAGGATAGGTAGAGTGGTTCCAATTTTGGTGAGTTCATCGGCTCTGCAGTTCCCTGGAATGTCTCTGTGGCTCGGTACCCAACAAAGGTGAATGTTGAACTGCTCTGCCATCTCCATGAGAGATGATCGGCATTCAAGGGCGGTTTTAGAATATAATGAGACCGAGTCCAGAGACTTGACGGCGGCCTGACTATCCGAAAATATGCGGATATCCTTTGCAGATATCACGTTTTTCTTCAGCCAGGACAGAGCTTCTTTAATCGCCAAAATTTCCGCTTGGAACACGCTACAGTGATTTGGAAGGCGGAAAGAGAGGCTTAGACTTAGCTTATCTGAGAAAACACCGCCACCAACTCCGCTATCGGTTTTAGATCCATCTGTGTAGAGATGGATTGACTTGTCCTCCATGAGAGCATCCTCCTCCCAGAATGATCTAGAGGGGAGGCTTACATGGAAGTTTTTGTCAAACCAAAGTTCAGGTATGGTGTAATCGATGTTCTCTGTGAGGATTCCTAATGTATTAAGAATATTGGCGTGGCCAAATGAATTATTTGTCCACTGTTTAGTCGCTTTAAGGCGAATAGCTGCAGTCGCAGCTACTTGCTTGCTAAAAATGTCGAGGGGTGTCAAGTGAAGCAGAATATCTAATGCCGCAGAGGGGGTAGACCGCAAGGCTCCGCTTGTGCATAGACATGCTGTTCTTTGGACTCTGGTTAGTTTAATGCGTTTGATTGCATTTTCCAAGGCCGTCCACCAGACAACCACCCCGTAAGTAAGTATCGGTCTTATGACCGAGATGTATAGCCAGTGGGTTATGCGAGGTTGAAGGCCTCATTTGTTCCCAATGGCTTTTTTGCAAGAGAATAAAGCTATTGTAGCTTTATTGACTCTTTCTTGAATGTTAGGTTTCAAACAGCTGGGCATCATAGGATTTGTGGAGAGGATTTTTCTAAGCCGCGATGCCTCAGAGGTTTCTGTAATTTTGTCACAGAATGACCTCCAGGATTGTCGCTTTGCCTTCCTCAGTTCTTTTTTGTATAATTTGAGGGATTCTTTATATGAGTCCCAGTCGGTCACTTTTCTTGTGCTTTTTGCTGCGTTGAAAAGTTTTCTGCAGGCGTTTCTGAGCAGTCCCAGTGTCGATGTCCACCAATGTGGCTTTTTCTTGCCTCTTGGTTGAATAAGAAGGCAGGAAGCGGCCATAGCCTTATTGAGAGCCAGATTACTCTGGCTTCCCTGACTTTCATGTCAAGCTCATTGGTGTCACGCGGGGGACTTGATAGTTCAGAGGATAACGTTTTTGACAGTATTCCTCTGTATTTTGTCCAATCAGTTTTCCGGTAGTTCCGGAAAGCTGGTTGGCTGGGGAGAGTATCACTCAGACTGAATTGGATGAATCTATGGTCTGAAAAGGAGTGTTCAGACGATACCATCCAGATTGTTAGCCTTTGGGTGATGCTGTCGGAGACAAGAGTAATATCTAACACTTCTTGTCGGTTTCCTGTTATAAAAGTGGGCTCATTGCCAATATTGCAAATTAAGAGGTTAGTACTTAAAATTTAGTCTAAAAGTGACTCACCTCTATCATTGATGTCGGTACTGCCCCATACCGTATGATGTGCCTTAGCGTCGCATCCGATTATGAGGCCAGTTTTTTGCCTTCCAGCTTCCAGTACCACCCTTTCTAGGTTATCACCAGGGAGAGGGCCCACTTGGTCGTGGCCAAGGTAAGCCGATGCCAGCCAGTAGGAGCCTTTGGCAGTCTCTAGTCTGGCAACGGTTAAGTCGGGGTCACTGAGATCTACAATCCGTGGTTCCTGGATTAGGATTATGTCTTCTGCGTTTTTAGAAAGACGCAGAATGAGTGCGGCAGAAGCCTTTTTTGAGTGGTGGAGATTAATCTGGAGAATCCGTATCATTGCTACAATTTTCCAGAGTCGCCTCCACCACGGTGTTATTGAAGTCCTCCGATTCTGAAAATGAGCCTCTTCTATCTCTGATCGTGTAGGACCTCTAATTGCTTCGTCATTGGTTTCCATTTCCGTGTCAGAAGAGGAGACCGACGGCTTGATAGTCACCTTGGACAGATTGGAGTCGTCGTTATCCAATTATGGAAAGGATATCGACGCTCCGAGTCATGAGTCATGAGTCTGAAGAGTCGGGTTGCTGAGCCAGATGATTTCCAGAATACTTTCTGGAGATTAGGGTTCGGCTGGAATCCAGGTACGAGTTTGAGGTCTACTAGGAATGTCTTCCTTAGATACGACCTCGAGTTTTGCACCTGGCCAAATCTCTCCTAAACTATCGATGGCCTTGATGAAGAGATCGAGAGATCTCTGGTTTGAACAAGCGATGAGCTTGACATGGCCTTGGTGCCAGCTAGCGTCGCTTGTGATAGGAGGTCGTCCGGGGTTTTCCCGCATGATGGCCAAGAAGTTGCTCGAGAGCTTCAGCTTGACCAGTTGCCACCGTTCCGGTGTGATGGAATCGTCCGTATCGCTCCAATACGTCCTTTAGGACTTCGTTGTAAGACCTCAGAGATCTGCTGTTGGATGGCCCAGGGGTTGTAGAACTATGTGTTTTGGGCCTCTTGGAAACCGGTACGGTTTCCTCCAACGACCTCTGGCGCTTAGAGGAGTCTTTTGGCGTTTTGGGAGCAGTGGAAGCAGTGGGAAATCCGTCTTTTAGGATATTTTTAGCCCACTCAACCTTACTCTTTATTTCCGCACTTCTCTCAACCTCCGGAATGGATCCGAAGGTTTTGATGATGCGTGAAGCATTTCGGCGTCTTATATAGAGCACCTTAGATGGAGTTTGCCGATGCGGCTGAGCTCTAGATTCCTACTTGGAGGGAGGAGTTTTGGTAGCAGCAACAAGTCCGTGGCCTGCCACAAACTTGCTGCTGCTAGGGGTGGAGGAAGTGATAGGACCATGGCTTGCCACAGTCTTAACACTCCCTGAAGGAGTTTTGGTAGCAGCGACATGTCCGTGGCCTGCCACAAACTTGCTGCTGCTAGGGGTGGAGGAAGTGATAGGACCATGGCTTGCCACAGTCTTAACACTTCCTGAATTATTTTTTGGCTCGTTCCGTTTGCCTTTAGAGGATGGCGCACCATGGCGACCTGGCAACGTCGCAACTCCAGCTACACGACGTTTCGTGGAATTCGCTCGGCCGTTTAAAAAGATACGACGATTTTTGTTTCGCTGGTGTTTATTAAACCCCACGTGGTGCACGGAAGGCTAAATGGTAGAAAATCCGTAAGGTTGAGAGAAAATATTTCATCAACGTACTCGTATTAATGTGCTCTGCCCAGCTCAATTTATCAAGAGAATTCAATTTTAAAACAATCCCTGTGGCAGAACACACATATACCATTCAGACTCACACAGACCCTATTCATTGATCTGAATCTTAAGCAATTCGTGAAATGAAAGGAAATGTCGACATCCGCTGGCAATCTTGCACTGAAACTTGGAAACATTAACTTGGTTTTATTGCTGACACATCGTGATTTATTTCAGAAATAAGATTCAATGGACTTTCAGATACATATGAAATGCCCAAGTCGTCTGCAAATGCAGTGAATGTACCGATAATGTTTTGATTGAAAATGGAGTTTATGTATACAAGAACTGGATAGGCCCAAGGACTGATCCTTGGGGCACTCCCAGATACATTCTGCAACTGCTGCTAGATACACCACATATTTTTACTTTTTGCGATCGACCAATAAGATAAGATTGGAGCCAATTAAAAATGAAACCTCTAAGCCCGGCATTGAGCAATTTTTACAAAAGGATGCAATGAACAGCCATGTAAAATGTCTTTTTGACATCCAAAAAAAGATTTGCACAGTACCTTTTATCATCAAGCCTTTTATAGATAGGGTAGCATAAATCCAGCATTGAAGATGCATTCAGTTGACAAGCCTTTTCTAAAACCAAACTGTTTACGACTAAAAAACTTATTGTTATTTAAAAAGTTTAAGACTCTCTTTTTAATTGCTTTTTCAAAAACTTTTGAAATAGCGGGCAATAGTGAGATTGGCCTGTAATTCTTTTTTTCTTCTGGATCTCATTTTTTGAAAAGAGGAACAACAATTGCACATTTTAGGTCATCAGGAAATAGACCAGATACTACACTTAAATTGAAGATTTTAGCCAAGATATCCACCACATCGAAAGCTATTTCGTTCAGCAAATAATTGGGTATACCATCACTAACAGATGGTATTTGAGGGATTTTATTATTTTCAGTGCCTCAAAGGAAGATATATCTTCAAAATAAAAACTGTTAGAGCAAATTTTATCATCCTCAATTTTTTAGCTCGAGCAACAGTTGCAAGTAATAGTATTGCTGTCTGGAATAGAGGATGCAATAGAAGTGAAGTAAATGTTAAATTCGTTAGCAATCATCGTATTATCAGTGATAGAGGCTTTTCTCAAAATGATAGTCTTATCGCATTTAGAACGTTGATGGTTTATTTTATTAATTACATCCCATTCCTTTCTTAGATTCCCCTTACATCTTTCAAATTCCCTTCGATAAAATAAAACATCTTTTTTAAATTTTTTACTTAGGTTAACGTAGCGGTTTCTCAAAGTTGCATTCTGAGGATGTTTTGAACATTTAATACCCCGTTTATTCTTTAAATTAATTTTTTTCAAGATTTTTTACTTATTTTCGTTAGCACAAATACTTCTTTTCTATTGCTTCTTAGTTTGAATTATTGGTTTAAGACAATTTTCATTATATGCATTGTCAATGCAAGCGGGACGCGTCAATTAGAATGCATTCATACATGCACATGTATTAGCCGACATGGTTTTAATTGCATTGCACTTTTTACCCGTAATTCTTAATTTATTGCATGTACTCCATGGTAGCAATTCCTAATAATCGAGTCGCATTCTAAAAGCCAACATATATTAAATATGCAAATTGCGTTCCTTATGTTTTATAGACTGTCATGTATTATATTTATTTTACTTCTACATTTATAAAGTCTTACCTGAAAAGATTTAATATACAAGTACATACATGTACATGTATATGGAGTCATGTCAACATTGCATTTGAATTTTCTTAAGTCTTCCATTAAATGTTCTTCATTCAAGGAAACTGATTTGTGCAAAAAATGGGATAACCTCTGCTTATTGCTTCGGAGTTACTTCTGTACTTTTCTGCATGGACGGATCAATTAGACTGAGAATTCATTCTATTGTAAAATGTTTGTGTGGGTACAAATGATAGAACTTATTCTTTTCAATAGAAATCGCTTTATTCAGTACAGTTACAATTCACTATTTAATTGTTTCTCTCAGTACAATCCAATTTCTCAACCGCTTATACTTTTCTTATCTTTTACTTAAACCACTTAATCACTTCTCTTAATTAACACTTCAAATTTCACTTTAGAACTAATTTGCATACCTTGGGGATGCTGGTATTTATACTCGAATGACATACTTCGAGAACAATCCTCGCCATCCAGCGTCCCATACAATTTCCAATTTGCTAGAAAATTCGATTCCACTCTACAGTCGAGACTTTGTTATTCAAGTATCGAAATCTTCTGGTCTTCGAGTATCGACATTTTCTGCTCTGTGAATCTACGAGTAGATGTCGCTGCTCACATTTAAGTGGTTATCACACTATCAATGAATTTTTTTCTTTTTTCAAGGCGAACATCAATATTTCAGTTGCATTAAATTATGAGTACATATTTACTAAAAAGCTTTAGATTCCGGACTTTTGGCTACTTCCTTATATTGAGGATAAAGTCATATTTTGTTTTCTAATTGAAGTGAAGTTAGTAAATTGAAAACTTTTCTAATGTTCGCTTCAGAAGGAAACTCAAGAATGTAAAGCGTGTGTCAGAGGTTTGGTTTTTAAACTGGCAACACTGTTTCTACAGATTGTCAATTTGACAGTTGAAAGCTGATTTGTAGTTAGTATGTTTTGCCATTTTGCAGTGAATAGATTAACGCCAGAACAACGCGTGCAAATTTATTTTGGAAACCATGGTTCGGTTCGCCAAAATTATCGTGCGCTACTACCATTTTACGGTCTATAGAATCGTCCATCTGAGCAATTTATTCGGAACACGATGAATCGTTTTCGCACCACGTACAATCTAGTGGATAATACGCATCCTCAAAGACGATAAACAGTGCAAAGAGAAGAAGTAATTGCCGTTGTGGAGCGCAATGTTGAGGAGAATCGGAATGAGTCGGTTCGCGATCGTGCAGAGCAATTGGAAATATGCCCACCAACTTTGTGGAAGATTTGACGGAAAGATCTTGGCTTTAAAGCTAATAAGATCCAGCTTGTGCAAGAGTTGAAATCACGTGACCATTATACGCGTCGTAGGTTCGGTGAATGGACCGAAAACATGATTCAGCTAGATCTTCATTTTCAACGCAAAATTTTGTTCTCCGATGAGGTCCATTTTTGTTTAAATGGATATGTAAACAAACAAAATTGCGAAATTTGGAGCGGAGAAAACCCAGAAGCCTTTGTCGAGATGTCCTTACAACCATTAAAACTCACTGTTTGGTGTGCTTTATGGGTTGGTGGAATCATCGGCCCACATTTCTTTAAAACGATGCCGGCCAGAATGTTACCGCCAATGGAGAGCGCTACAAAACATGATTTCTGACTTCTTCGCTCCTCAGTTGAATGGCATGGACGTGACAAAGCTTTGGTTTCAACAAGATGACGCAACATGCCACACGGCGCGTGACACCATCAAATACATACATCGTATAGGTTAGTGTTATGAAAATATAATTTCTGGTTTTGGACAACCATATAAAGGGTTTTTCTGTTTTTGGAAATAAAGAGCTTTCAAATGAAATTAAAGACACAACTGATGATAATGACCATGGCATTGGTTTCATTTGAAAGGTATTTTATTATTATTATAACTTTATTAACAAGGAATAAATTACAATGTTAATATAAAAGGTTAGCACTAGCTACCAGGGCTTTCGGCTGATATTTGAAAGGTAATTGTATGTCATTAGTGCTTCAACAGCGACTTCATATAGTACATATGTCCCACACGATCTTGAAGGTCAATTCACAAGTCCACTGCTCGAAATTATTATCAAACTTTCGTTCAATGAATTGATTGTAGATCGGATTGTGTGGCATGTTGTGTGGTCATGTTGAAATTGTAGATCTTCCACATTAATGCCACTCAATTTCAAATTTAAATTCAAATTCAAATGTTTATTTCAAAATATTAAGTACAAATAAAGCAAAGCCTTTTTAGAGTACTATCAATATAGGAAAATTGACTAAAATTAAATAATATAGAAAATACAATCTAAAATTATGAAATTAAAGCTAGAATTATAATTTTAATCATGTGCATGATTTCAAGTTATATAAAAAAATTAAAGGAAGCAAATATAAGTATATGGTCAAAAAGAAGGGGAGTGAAAAAGAATAGACGAAGAAAAAACAGCAAAAAATATAAATGTAATTTGCAGACGTTGCTCGTTAGTGTACTTTACCATGATGAAAATGTTGAGTTTACAGAATAAATTGACAGTGACAGTTTCATGATTAGTGAAAGAGTGGGTTCCCAAATTAAATTCAAAGTTGTCAAGTCCCTATTGGAAAACCCTTTACTACTTTTGTACAGGGAATTATTTAAAAATTGCTGTTTTGAAATCTGAAGCGCTCGAAGTTCTTTTTAAGTGTTCTGGCTGAGTTGTAATATTATAAATTCTAGATGACTTGGTGCAGACTACAACTTGATCGTACAACTTGTTGAGACTTGATCGTATCTGCGCTAGCAATAAACATAGTGCACGATATTGGCAACTTGGAGTTTGTTTCTAGATACTCAATCATGTTGACAGTGTATTGTTTCGGCGTAAGATATAACAGGTATCAGTAGCGTTTTCATTAAATGTATTTTTGACTTAATTGGAATGAGATGAGCACATATCCAAAGCTTCCGTAAATCCGACTAACCGTGTGGTTAACTTAGTCAGAATAGGACAGTCGGCAATTTATTTTATTTTATTAGACACGTAACATTCGATACGAAAGAGATCTTTGCGGTATTTATTGATAAATAGGGGAAATTTTTTATTTTAGAAATCAATATTGCCTGCAACATAGACTGGTTTACGACAAGTGCATTTTCAAGAGCCCAAAGATAAACTGCATGCAGGTCTTCATTTATCCTGGAAAAAGGTTCTTCCATTAGGCTTAGGGACCTTGAGAGGTAGAATTGTAGTTCATCTGCATAAAGATGGTAGGTTACATTATGAGAACAGCTAACTATGTCATTAATATATGTGCAGAAAAGAATCGGACCTTAAATAGAACCCTGTGGAATACTTTGAAGTAGACATCTAGATTGAATGCATTTCCCATTACTATAGGTTATTTGACTACGACCAAACAAATTGCTCGACAAGAGTTTCGCCGCATTTTGACTAAAGTATTACGTGATACACTGTGTCAAATGCTTTAGTGAAGTCAAGCAGTAATAAAACTGTTAAATGTCCTCATCAAATTCTTGTCTGATATTATATAAAACCTTCACCATAGTTGTAGCACAACTATGTTGAGGTCTAAATCCCGACTGATATGGAGAAATATCAACTTCTCAAAAACCTTGGACAGAATTGGGAGTATACTTATAGGTCTATAATCAGAGGGTTCCTTTGGATTAGGTTTCTAAGGTTTCTTTGGATTAGGTTTAAGAACCGAAGAGGTATTCCATCATACCCGATTACGTTTGACTTAAGCTTAGTTAAAACATCAAGGACGTCACTTTCTTACGTCCTTGGTTAAATTATTGTAGTACACAAATTTCTATCTAACGAGAAGTTATGAGTACTTGTTACATTCGATAAGAATGAATTGTTTAAACCGTCAGGTTCTAAGTAGCAATCAGTGTCATTTTGTTTGCTAACACCAATACTTTGTATATTTCTCCAAAGAGACTTGGAATCTAATGACATATTTAATTTGGAGAGGTAGTAATGGCGTTTGGACTGCCGCGTTACATTATTGGAGTAGTTCCTGGCCTGGCAACAATTTTCCCAATTTCTCGAAGTTTGTAATACGTTGGGGGGGGGGGGGGGGGGGGTTAGCAGTAAGTGAAAAGTCAATTCTATAAGCCAGAAAAATTAAATCATGGTCTGATATACCATGAAGGGAAATTTGATCACAAAGAATAATATTTTCCGCATCTGAACCAACGATGGGATCGAGTAAACTTGGAATCATGTTTGGAGCATACCGAGTTGAGGTGGAGTTTACAATAGCAAGACCATTGTCTGCTATTAGGTCAAGAAATTGTCTCGATAAACTATTTTTTATTAACATGTTGATGTTAAAATCATGGCACAAAATTATATGTTCGTAAAGAGCACTAAAGTCGGCTAACGCAGTAAAAAAGGGTAACAAACAAAAAAATATATGGCTTTATACGCAGACAGTTACTATTTCCGTCCAAAATTTATACTAATCAATGCCGTTAGCTGTAGATACTGTTTCAGTAATTTCTAAACAACAGAGATTAGACTTGGAATAAATTGCAATGTCTCCACTTATGGTGTTTGTTATGCGATCACTGCGATGTAGTTCATACCCCACAATACTATATGCAATGTTTTCAACACAAGGTCGAACCAAGTTTCGCTAACACAGATAACATTCACTATGGAGTCCCTAAGAATGTGCCTTAGGTACTCTCGTTTACTGGCATGAATAGTCTTCATTGTTCATATCAATTTTAACCCCCCGATGAGCCCTACTCAATATACTAATAACAGTTTCTACATTATTAAAACCTGCACCATTGCCAATTTAGTTAACGGAACAACACATAGTTACACAAACAAGAACGAGAGAGTCAGTATTCATATATTATCGATGGAAACCGTTCTCGTTTTCGGCATTTTCAAGATTTTCGAACATAAATTTGCATAATTTTCGAGGGTTTTTTTTCGAAGAACTTAACACTCAAGTGGGTATGTTGCCACTTATAATGCCAAAGCATTTGTTAAGTATTTTGGAAAATGGGAAAGAAAGGGTTGTTTAACGTATTTACGCCGAAATAGCAAATTGAACACGAATCAGCTGTTGCCTATGTTACACTTCCGGTACATCAGATGAGTTTAAGCTTACTATAAGCTTGCCTGGTAGGGTTCTTATTGTTTATGTTTAAAATGCTTTGAGGCAGATGAGAGTTTGCTAGAGAGTTAGCTGTGGATCTAATTACTACATGGGGGACTCTCTTGTCTATGGTTTTAACGTTAGAGAAAACTCAATTTATTTTGGTTCGAAATTGTTTATTACTTAGGAACGACTTTATGATTTTAATCACTTTTGGATCAATTTTCCATTTTGCTATCTGATTCAATGATCGATTCGTTAATTAGTTTTTGCTTAATATAGCTGTGAGAATATTAACATCAACATGCAGCACTACTTCAATTGTCCATGAGCCATGTTCAAATGACATTGATATTTGATTGATATTTTGTAAATGTTTCATTACTATAAAGCGTGTTTAATGATTTCGAAATGTGAAAACGATGGAATATGGTGAGCGTCGAAGGTATGAAAAAAGGTATTTTGCCCATGTATTATCATTTAAGTTACAAGAATCAAAATCAAGACTAGTTTTTTTTTTATTTTTATTGTAGTTTAGTTTAGTTTTATTTTGCAATCACATTAAGACATAACATTATTTTATAAACTAGTGAAGCTTTAATATGCTCAATACAAATTCAGATTCAGATTCAAGCTAACAAAAAAGATTAAGGTAATATTATTACTAAAAAATAATAGTTATTTATTTATACATTATTATAATCTCAGCTACGTACTCATATGTACTCGTATGTATATCTAGAAATAAAATTGCGCAATTTTCTAAGCATGAGTGTACAAACAAAGAGAAAAAAAAATATTCAAAAGGTTAGGTGCTATTGTTCCTGCAGATTGTCTGAGTTTCTTTCCTAAACCTGCTGGTGCCACAAGACCTGCGGACATGCCATCGTAAGGAGTTTAACAGGCGAATAGACGTTATGAAAAATTGTCGCTCAGGTGTTAGGCATGAGTAACTAGGGTGAATGATTTGTCGAGATCTTTCTGACGTGGTAAATCGTATCTTATTGAAAAGGTAACAATGCTGATTGGTTTGATTTACGTTGGAAAGCAATATAAGGGATCGATAGCGTATTAGGTGGTCAAGTGACATGTTAAAGAGCAATTTCGAGTAATGAGATGTTCTGTCGAAGCGTCGAAGATTAAAAACGTAACGTACAATATTGTCGAAAGCTACATTAAGTTTTCTTTTACTAACAACGCCTCCCTGATATCGTCTATAACTTTAATTATGCCCGTAGTATAGCTATGGCCTTTCCATTGAGAAGGGTAAGTGCCGGTTGTTATTATTAGGTTGAAGACATGGACCAGAGATGGAAGAATAATTGGCAGGATTATTTTCACAAATTTGGGATGGATTTCATCAAAACCTACAGCATTTGAATTGACTGACAGCAAATAAGCAACCTTTTCAGTATCATCTATACGGGAAAATTCAAGAGTCTGCTGATAAATTAGAGCAAGCCGCAGCACCTTTCACATGTTCAAAGAACATTCTGCTTAGTTTCGAGGACCGATATTAAAATGATTTGTCATCAAGAAGACAGAAAGAAGTGAAATTTCTTCATATGTTGCTGCAAACACTTTTATTGTAGTAAAGACGAAGCTTCAATTCTACAAACAATGTACTCGTATGCATTCGATATTATAGTTGGAAAAAGTCTGTCTTTAACTAAAGAAATTCGGAAGCTATGTTATTGTTTGGTTATTTTTAGGAAAACAAACCCTATGAGAATCCGGAGGTGACGGGTTATGGTACGGGAATTGCTGATAGGTCATTCATTCGAAAAAATTTGAAGTCCTGAAACTTTTAAACACATTTCTGTGAGACACCAAAGCTACACATAGTTTTGTATTACTCGTGGCTATAGGAGACTTTTCCGTACATGGGGGCTCAACCGGGATTCACCGAAAAAAAATTGGGAATCTTTTTATTTGTCTCGAGTGAATAAGCAACGATGGTAAAGAAGGTAAAGTAAAAATAAGAAGCCAAGGAAAAGAAGATAAGTAGAACAATCAGCAAGAATAGCAAAGAAGAAAAGAAGAGTAAAGTGGAAAGTTGATGGATGACTTGCAGACATTGACAGTGCGTCAGTTACAAACATTCCTTAGAAGCAAAGGACTGTCCTATAGATACAACGTCAGGACTGATTTAGTAGACCGGATTCGAGGTACCTCTGAAGGGAATAGTGTGACAATAGAAGACGTGTTGAGTGTCGTCAACAGGGAAGAAGATGAAATATCCGACGCAAGCAACAAGGAAGAAGGAGAAAGTGTGACAGTAAAAGACGTGTTGAGTGTCATAAACAAGGAGAAAGGCGAAATACCCGACGCAAGCAACAGTCAACCGCTAAATCGCGACCAAGACGGGGAAGCCCGGCAGCAAACTGAAGAAGTAACGATGTCCACAAAAGCCAATTTCGTTTTCCGAGACGTCGAAGAGTCTCTGGAACAGTTTTCAGGAGAAGGGGGAAAAGATTACGCAAAGTGGATCAAAGAATTCGAAGAAATATCAACATCGTGTGAGTGGAACGACATACAAAGATACCTTTATTCACGTAGGTTACTGAAGGGTGCAGCGAGATTAGCAGTTGAAGCAACGGAAGGAGTCAAACTGGGCAAAACTGAAAGCATTTTTAACAGAGGAGTTCGGGAAGAAAACATCGAGTATAGAGGTACACAAAAAATTGGATTCTAGAAAAAAAACTTCCTCCGAGACGCTATTAGAATACCTGTACGTGATGTCCCAGATCCGTAAGGACTATGTGGATGAAATATCCTCGATTCAGTACATTATAAATGGGATTCCGGACACAGTCGGCAATAAGACCGTACTCTATGAAGCTTCTTCTCTGGCGGAGCTTAAATCCAAATTTGAGATTTACAAGAGGATGCAACAGCATATGCCGAAACAACGAGTTGAAACCAATAAGCCAAGTTCGTCAACTGGGAAAACTTCTCTCCCGCCTAAACGGTGTCACAACTGTGGCTCTACGTCACACCTAGCATTGAATTGTCCCGATAAGGAGAAAGGAACACGTTGTTTCCGTTGTAACCAGTTTGGACACATCGCAACTAATTGCACCAACCAGAAGAAGGACAACTCTGATTCCAGGGGAGTGGAAGTGGTGTAGTGGTAGTAGCAAACGCTTCTCACTCGGAGGGTCCAGGTTCGAATCCTGCCCATGGCAAATCAGTTTTTCATTGCGTAATTGGAACTCAGACAAAAAAACACTGCGTGTGAAGGCATAACACTGACACGTAGATTTGGCTGTTATAAGAGTTTCAAGCAATGAAAAAAATACTGGGAATTATATCTCGAATCACTCTGAGTGAAGAAAACTCTCCGTCCTATTCGGACTCCCACCCCTGGAGAGTAAACATAGAAACCAAACACATCTGAGTTTCAAACAACTACAAAAACAATTTTCCTTTTTCCTCCTTCTATCTTTCCGCCCTGGCAACAGTAAAAGGGTATCTAACCCCTTAGGCGCGCGTAAATTATTAAAAAAAAAAAAAAAAGAGTACAGAAAGTTAAGCGCATTGGAGCAGATGGCAGCAATGTGATAATAGAAGTTGCAGGAAAACCATACTACGCCTTCGTCGACAACGGTAGCGATGTATCGATCGTACATGAATCGCTCGTGGAAGAAATCAGGGGAGCAAAAGTAAGTCTTCCAGGAATGATGCTTAAAGGATTTGGAAATACTCCTCAAAAGACGATGGGTTCCTGCCTACTGCAAATACGAGTTGGATCAGACGAACATTGGGTACGTTTCCAGGTGGTTCCGGACAAGTGGATTTCAGATCAAATATTGCTGGGAAGAGATTTCCTACAAAATGTAGAACTGCTAATAAGTAACGGAAAAATAAAGCATATCAAGAAATCTAATGCGGAGAAGTTAGACGAAAATAGATGAGAATGATGTTTTGAGTATCGGACTGATGGATGGTGAAGAAGAAAACACAGATAGGAGCAACCTTTGTGTTGGCAGCGACAGTCATAAGGAAGCCGTCAAAGATATTGTTTCGGCTTATTGTCCCAAACGAGTTCCAAAGTCATGTATAGAGATGAACCTCGTACTATCGACGACAGTCCAATATATCAGAAGGCCAGACGACTAGCACCCCCCGAAAGAGAAGTAGTTTGTAAGCAAGTAGAGGAATGGTTGGATGAAGGTATTATTCAGCATAGCGGATCGGACTTCGCTAGTCCTGTTGTATTGGTGAAGAAGAAGGACGGAAGTAATCGATTGTGCGTTGATTTTCGCAAACTAAATTCTAGGATTGTCAAGGACCGGTATCCTCTGCCAGTAATGGAGGAGATACTAGAGAAGCTATACAAAGCTAAGGTATTCACAACACTGGATCTGCGCAATGGGTTTTTCCACGTGGATGTATCAGAAAGTAGCAGGAAATATACCGCATTCGTGACTCCAGATGGTCAATACGAGTTTTTAAAGGTTCCTTTCAGATTATGCAATTCACCTGCGATATTCCAGCGTTTCGTCAATACGGTTTTTCGAGATCTAATAAGGCAAGACGTCTTACTCTTATATTTGGATGACATAATTATTGCCGCAGAAAGCGAGGAAGAAAATTTAGAGAAGCTCAATGTCGTATTAAAAGTAGCAGAAAAGAATGGTCTAGTGATCAAATGGGAAAAGTGTGTTTTTCTCAGTAGATCCACTAAGTTTCTTGGACATGTGGTGGAGAACGGGAGTATAAAGCCCTCGATGGAAAAAGTAAGTGCTGTGAGGGGCTTTCCTAGACCGACTAATGTGAAGCAGGTGCAGAGTTTCCTCGGGCTGACTGGGTTCTTCCGTAAGTTTGTGCCTAACTATTCAATTTGTGCAAAACCTCTTTCAGATTTGACGAAGAAGGAGAGCGTGTTCATCTTCGGACCGGATCAGACCATCGCATTCGAATCTCTGAAAGATTTATTGAGTAAAGAGCCTGTTCTGAAACTGTTCAACCACGTACTGGAGACAGAGTTACATACGGACGCGAGTATGGTTGGTTACGGTGGAGTTTTGCTCCAGAAACACGAAGGGCAAATGCATCCAGTCTTTTACCGAAGTTTTAAACCAACTCCAGCTGAAAAAAATTACACCAGCTATGAGCACGAAGTTTTAGCCATAATTAGGTGTGTAAAGAAGCTACGATGTTATCTACTGGGAATAAAATTCAAAATCTACACAGACTGCAAGGCATTCCAAGCCACCATGAACAAGAGGGACTTGTGTCCACGAGTGGCCAGATGGGCGATTATGCTGCAGGAGTATTCGTGCGAAGTTTTGCACCGATCAGGCTCATCCATGCGTCATATAAATGCACTAAGTCGTTATCCAGCTGTACTACGAATTGAAGATGGCATCATCGAGAGAATTAGGAGATCCCAAGGTAAAGTTGAATTCTGTCAATTAATCTTAGATGTTCTTTCAGCAACAGGAACTTATAAAGATTATGAAATGAGAAACAACTTACTGTATAAGTTTGTAGAAGGCACTCATTTGCTCGTAGTGCCTAAATCTATGCAAAAGGAAATACTGAGAGATATTCACAGGGATGGTCACATAAGTGCGAAAAGGATGGAAGCAATCTGCAAGCAAGACTATTTTATCCCGAAGGTTGGAAATTGTATTGATGCTGTTTTATCCAACTGTGTTCCGTGTATACTAGCTGGAAGAAAAAATGGGAAAGCTGAGGGATTTCTGCACCCTATCGAAAAAAGCGATGTACCTCTACACTCTTACCACATGGACCATTTGGGCCCACTTCCTTCAACTAACAAGTTTTACAATTATTTATTCGTAGTGGTTGATGCCTTCACCAAATTCGTCTGGATCTACCCCGTGAAGACTACGAAGAGCGAAGAGGTGGTCAAGAAGCTGCAACAGCAAAGCGAGGTTTTCGGAAGTCCAGTACGGATTATTTCGGACCGAGGGACGGCGTTCACCGCTAACTTATTTAAAGAATATTGTGAGAAAAATGGCATTCACCACGTTTTAACAACAACGGGGGTGCCTCGCGGAAACGGGCAAGTAGAAAGAATAAATCGTATCATAATAGAGGTACTTGCCAAGATGTCAGTGGAAGATCCTACGAACTGGTTCAAACATGTTGCCAATGTTCAACGGGTAATTAACTCGACGACATCTCGGAGTACTAAGCGAAGCCCATTTCAGCTTATGTTCGGGACTATTATGAAACGTGAAGAAGACAGGCAACTACGAGAATTGCTAGAGGAGGCGATACTGGACGACTTCGAGAACAACCGTGATAGTATGAGGAGAATAGCCTAGCAAGAGATACAGAAGGTACAAGAGGAAAATAAAAGAACGTTTAATCGGAAAAGGAAAGCATCCAGAAACTACCGGGTACATGATCTGGTAGCCATCAAACGAACGCAGTTCGGTACAGGACTTAAGCTATACATCAAATTTATGGGACCATACGAAATAACCAATGTTAAGGGAAACGACCGATACGACGTCAGAAAAATAGGAGACCATGATGGTCCGAACCTAACATCCACATCTGCTGACCACATGAAGCCGTGGATAAACGATAGCACTGACGATGAAGAAAATTATGACGAATCTGATGACACCCATTTCAACTGAGGACAGTCGAATAGGCTTAGGATGGCCGAGTGTAGATATACTAATATCTTTTTCTTTGGTTTGTTTAGTCACCAATATAATGTACACTTTGTTTATCACAATCAATAATTTACGATCGACGACCGCGCGTTTGCTCTGGATAGTGAGTCATCATCGTTCGATTTACTGACCCAGACAATTGGAGTTTGTTTACACATTGAATTTCGAGGAGGACATTGTTGCATTCATGAATTGATTTTGTGTTGACCTACATTAGGAAGCATAAAAGCCATAGTGATATGAGCAATGTTACGAGGGCGGGTCAATAAGTCCGTGACTTTTGGAATAAAACACAGATTTTTTGATAAAAAAATAATTTTATTTTTCAACGTAGTCTCCCTTGAGCTCTATACACTTTGTCCAACGCTTCTACAATTTTTTTATCCCTTCCAAAAAAAATGATTTGTCGAGGTCCTCAAAATAGGCCTTTGTTTGCGAGATGACTTCATCATTGGAGTCAAATCTTTTTCCACCAAGACATTTCTTCAGGTTTGGGAACAAGAAGTAGTCGCTCGGAGCCAAATCTGGAGAATAGGGTGGATGAGGGAGCAATTCATAGCCCAATTCATGGATTTTTGCCATGGCAACTGCACATGTGTGCACCCTTGCATTGTCTTGGTGGAAAAGAACTTTTTTCTTGGCCAAATGAGGTCGGTTTTTTTTCAAATCGTCATTGAATCGGTCCATTGAATATTCCCCATTGATTGTTCTTCCCTTTTGAAGGTAGTCAATGTGGATTATCCCGCGTGCATCCCAAAAAATAGTCGCCATAACTTTATTGGCTGACAAACGGACCTTGGCCTTCTTTGGCGCCGATTCACCCTTAGAAACCCACTGTTTTGACTGTTGTTTGTTTTCTGGTGTGTTGTGATGGATCCATGTTTCGTTCACGGTTACAAAACGGCGCAAAAACTCCTCCATATTGCGATTAAACAACGCCAAACCTTCCTGTGAAGTTGTTACACGAAATTCACTTTTTTCCATTTTCTCCTCAAATTAATGAGTAGTCTGATAAAAATAGCTGTCAAACACAAACTAACTGACGCAGCAAGTTTAAATTTTGACAGGAGTCAACTGACAGATGCCTGTTGACAGGAGCAGTGTTGCTGTTTCAGTAAAGAGGTAAGAAATTCAAAAAGTCACGGACTTATTGACCCGCCCTCGTATCTTTGTAATACAATGTTCTCACTAAGATTGGTAGTCATATTAGTTGGGGTAGGCGTCGGTTGGGTTTTGTTTATGTTAGCCCTAAAATTATGGACATGGCATAAGTTATTAAGTGCCGTGGGTATTTGGAACTGGCTGGATTGATGGGATGACAAATATAAAAGGGAGCTGACGATGGAAAGGGGTGGCAGTTTTCTTTGAGTCGTTTTCCCAGTCGCAAGCACGGTGGCTCGTCGATCGTAATATTTAAAATTTATACTTTTTTTTTATAATTCAATGTACAACAATATTTTACTCGTAAATAAAAATAAATTTCCTACATACATGTTTACAGAAAGAAGTCCATTTACTAAGTTTCTACTTAATAACAATTCTTTTCAGCTTAATTATTCCTTAATATAAAAATAAATATAAATATATATTTTTGGTAGTATCGGAAGACATAGTTTAAGTATTAGGTCTAACTTAAAGTATCCGCTGGGGCCAGTAAGTAAGAATAAGATAATTTTAGATTAATTAAGGTAAATTTGATTCATTTTTTGTATAGCATGTAAGAGTTAATTAATAAATTTAAATAAAAGTGCATACAAAATGAAAAAAATGGCGCGTTTTCTGCACATCCTAAAGGTAATGGGCCCACTAAGCCACAATTGAACCTATTTATCGATATCCGAATTGAGCTGTGAATCTTAGATTTAATAAACTGTTGGTAGGTATCAAAGATTCCACACAGATTCGCAGCGGCTACGTAAGAAAACCCGAAAACTGATTAGAACGAGTTCACAATCAGCTCCTATCTCTGCTGCAACTGAACTGCGTAAGACAATCAGCCGTAGCTGGTAGGCTGCTGCATACTTTAATGCCTTCAATTCGAATGGCTGTGATAGCAAATATTCAGTTAAGATGCAAAAAGTTATAGATCAGCTGCTGGCAAGTCTGAAGAGAATCTTTACTGCTAGCCATACCCCTGACGAACAGTAAGAGTAACCTACATACCGAAAGTAGGAGAAGATGACTTCACGTATAGCAAGTGTTTCAGACCAATCAGTCTGAATTCCTTCACGTTGAAGAGCATAGAGAGAATGGGTGAGGTTCATGAGTGTGGAAAACTGTTTTACGAATTTAAAATCTTGAGTGCAAAATTTAAGGTGCGCTCGCCAAGAAGGAGTACGTGCTGGGCATTTTATCGACATTGAGAGTGATTTCGGCAACCCAACGGTTGACGGCATGTGTAACTAGACCACACAATATGGCATAAACAAATTAGTAGTTTTGTTAATTAGAGCAATGTTAGTGAACAGAACCATGATTGCAGATGCTGACTGCAGCGAATATGTGATGGCGGTGGTAAGCAGGGGTTTACTGCACTCTATACTCAGGGATATGCAGATGATGTGAATGTACTGTCTGTTGGATTATCCCAGTGTCTGTTTTCTCTAAAGACCATGCAGCCCCAGCCGCAGACGTGATCTATGATTGGTGCACACGAAAAAGGCTTTCAGTTAATCCTGTCAAAATTTAAGTTGTTCTCTTCACGAGAAGGAGGAAGGTGATTTATCTATTCCATAAAGGTATCACCATCCACTTTTTCAACGGAGCTAAATATTTAAGTGTTATCTTGAATAATGGTGGCGATGGAAACTTCCAAAGTGCTGCCGTCTTTATGGCAGTGTGAAAGAGCTTTCAGTAAGACATAGGGCTTGTGCCTTTGGATCTAAATGGCCATGATAAGACTAATTATATCCTAATTGTCGTCGCTGTTGCTTTAAACAGAGTCCAACGAACGGCATGTCCCATCTCTATGGCGCATTCTCTAGCTCTCACCTGTTTTAGACGCACTAATGAATCATCCTCCCATTAATATTCATATCATGGACCTTAGCCCAACGTCCGTTAAAAAAGAAGTTGTTTTGTTCTTTTATACAACAAGCAGTGGAGTTTCCACCACAATGTTTGCCTCTATTTCCCATTGTCTTGCAGGTGGAAACTTACGCAATCCTAGTAGCAATCAATTCGTGAAGGCGGCAAAGTATCCACTACTTTACCGACAGCCAATCTGCGTTTAAAGCTTTGCTGAACTCTCGCACACTTCCAAACCAGTTCGAAATTGTAAGGCTCCTTGAACTCAGTCGGGAAGCTGATCGGGCCGCAAGTCACAGTGAGACCCCCAATGAATTATGGATAAGGCTAAGAGAAAAGTTTTTCGGGAACCGAACATGCGTTAGGACTGACTGCTAGGGCTTCAATTGATATAAATAGCTCTCCAGATTTTCGATATCCGTCAGTAGGAAAGACTGTAGACTCCTTACTGGCAATATAACGGGTTACTACGCTTTTTTTAAGCACCTAAGTGTGTTGGGCATGAACAACATAACATCATGCGACACTTGCCGATGCGAAAATTGTGAAACACTTCCTCTTTAAGTGTACGCAATACGTTTGCATCCGGTTGCAGGTATTCGGCGATGATGTAGTGGGTGCTGGTACTACAGGCACTCAACCACTGAAGCTCTCACATATCTTTCTACGGAAGGCTGAGCGATTTTATTAAAAGAAGCGTACAATATAGTAGATTAGTTATTTCTCTATCATCACCTATCGGCGAATGAAGTGCAGACGCAATTAGGCGGTAACGGCTGGAACCTGCTGATACATATACGGAAACTGTGCTAAAATAGGGCCAACAAATTGAAAACGAAACATTTTAACAGAGTTTTCATTATAATTTTCATTTATTTTTCGATTATCTCGGTTGACGGTAATAGCCATTGTCAAGTCATGTAGTTAATTGACTTGAATAAAAAATGCATGAAATCAATAAAGACTTCAGCCGAAAAATCATTTTAAGCGATAAAGCACATGCGTATACTTTGTTAAAAATCAAAATTGCCGTATTTTGAGCTGAAAATTCAAGGATGACTGTCAGGAAGCTAATTTATCTACAACCTGTTACTGTTCGCTGCGGTTTTTGTGCAGGTATCACTGGATATTATTTTTTTGAAAATGAAGCAGGCTTGACTATTGCTGTGAATGCGCTATCGAACCATGATCCTTGAAATTGAAGATATGAATGTGGAACTTCATACTGCGCCGGTTTCGAAACCAATTCTTTTCTTGAAATGGTGATTAAAGTTGGCGTCGCGATTTTACAAATCGAAGAGAACGTTTATGCCAAAGTTTTCAAGTCAATTGAGGTACTCAAACACCAGTCCGTGGTGATGAATAATTTTATCAAAAAGAGCAACCCTTCTTCTATTAACATAAAAATCAAATCTTATTTCATAGAAAATAAGTGCCTCCCCGATAAATTAAAATAAAACCTCTTATTGAAAAATCTTTTATTTAATTTACAATATTTGAAGTCGTGTTTCCAACTTTCCTTACCTAAATAGCTTTATTTTGCCTACATACGCATAGTGCCTATATGCGAATTTCTTAACATTGCCTTTTTGATGACTATAGCCCAATGGAATACAAATGTACTTTTCGAGGAGAAGAGCTTCAGTTAGATGTAACAGTGCAATATTTAATTTATGTAAGTTTTTTACATTTGTATTCAAAAAAGGTAAAAAACCATTTGAGCACACCTCAGATATCTTTGAGATTTTTCACTTTCTACATGAAGGCATTTTAGCAAAATTTTTTTATGCAAAATATTCTAAAATTTAAAAACTGCATCTTATGATGGCCTAGTTTAACTTTAAAATGTATCAAAGCTGAGCAGAAAATTGTGACTGTTACACAGGATTGCAATACTCAATGTGATTCTAAGCACTTCAATAGTTTGTTATCCATACATACCATTTTTATTACGTAACATTGTAGCAGTTCTAAATATTACAGAAAAATATGAATGCAAGTCACGCTTTTATATAAAATAAATCAAAATGAAAAATAACGTTCTTTCATGTAGGAGGTATAAGTACATACTGGCATGTATGATATATAAAATAACAGATTGTCCTAGTCTATGGCAGCCAAATAAAGGTCCTGCCCTTATTTGTAAAAGTACAATAACCCTTAGAGCTTCCATATACTCTAATGCAAAGTAGAGAAGTAAAAGACTAATCAATTAGTATGCAACAGGCCCGCATTGGCAGCACTCATCCAATCATGCAGACTGAGGTTTAAAATTCCCTACATGTTTCAGGAAGTAGAGTGCGTACAAGTAAATTCAAAATATTGTTAACCAAGTTCAATATAGTGGGTAAATGCAGCCATAACGTTAACAGTGATGTTTGGCTCACTAAAGAAAAAGAAATAATTGTGAACTATCAAAGACAATGAAATACTCGTACATACATCGACAGATGGATATAAAATAAATGAAATACAAAAAATAAACAAAAAAAAAACTTGCATAATGTGAAACTTTTCGAGTAGAAGCTGAGCACTTCCATGAGCAGTTTAACGTACGTTAGGTTTATTGTTATCGAAGCCAACGTTGGTGGCTCATACTTTCACGACCGACTCTCAAACTTGCATCAATGAAAGAAATAATGTATTTTTCTTTGCGTGCGTGTTCACAGTGCTTAATTTTTGATTGAAACAAAAACCAATAAACAAATAAACAAATAAATACATACGGCTACAAACAATATTACGATATTTGATTTTTCACCAAAAAAAAAAATGTTTAGTGCGGTTTTATTTATTTTTTCTTTAATTTTCATCTCCAGCCCAAATTGTAAGACACTAATTTTGTAGTTTTGTTGTGCAGAATTGGTTTAAAAGCTCTGGTTATGGTTATGGTTATTTTGTTTTTGTTTTCATTTATTTTATATAGTCACATATGCACAGAGAGTGATTTTGCAATCATTGTATCTCGGGGATGCATCAAATTTCAATACGACAAGAGAAGATTGCATATGGAAACGTGGTAACGATCTGTATGATAAATGTCCTGATCCTGACATACGACTTTATTTGTATACACAATTAAATGGAACGCGACGTTTGGTAAGTGAAAAGATGTGGTAATTGTGAAGTTTTTTTTTTTTTTTTGTAAAATGCATATGAGTATCTGTGAGGTTTTTCAACAGATTTTCATCAACTAGCTATACCCGTAGTACGAATATATTTGTATTCTTGAGCAACTCTAATGTCATTGGTTAAATTTTAAATGAATTGCAAAAAAAAAATATGTAAAATTTGAAATCGAAATTAATTAATACATTATCCATAACTTCAAAAATGCAATCTGTTAACTTATTATAGATAAAGTGAATGGCATATTTAATGGTGGCCGAAAAATTACATACTAATATAATGTTTTAATTTTCTTCTATTTAATCGGAAAGTAATGAGTCAACATTTTTTTTTAACTCACCATGTGTACGATTATAGTGATTAGTTTGTTGAAGAAATGGTTCGAAGTATATCAAGTAAGACTCTGAGTTAAAAGTCGACATTTATTTAACATGAATAAATGCATCAATGGGATGTCTACATCTTTTTGTTCAATCCTCAGTGGGAAAAAGCTGCCACTAGATGTAGCCAGGTTCCGAACTGGAGTGCCAAAATTTATATATTTATTCAGTATTCAAGCATAGCATGTTTACATTTTTGGTATGATCCGAGGGCTAGTTCAAAGAAAATTTTGCAGATTAAAATTAATAGAATGGGCTCTTGAACTAAAATTACAAAAACTCAAAATATTACTTACAACGCAAGTGTTGAAAATTGTAATTGCAGTTCAGTTCTGGCCTGGTTCAAGGTGATTCACCATCGATTCAGCTTCGTAAAGGAAGCCATTAGTTCGGAATGACTAGAGTTAGGAGTTATTTAAAAAAAAAAAAAAGCATCACGAACAGTTTTTTCTCCCTGAAATAAACCGGGTGGTAAAATGGCAAACGCATAGAACGTACACGTGGGACACTCTTTGGGACTGCTAGTTATTTTGTTCGAAGATAAAAAAAAAGAATTGGTTATCTTTGTTGATAATATTAATTGAGACTTTTAAATTTTCATCACACCTTCTCCCTACAAAGAGAGCCGTCCGGCCTTACAGTGAATTTATTTATACTACTTCCAAAAAGTGAACCGAAAGAAAGAAAGAACCGAAAAAAAGGGGTGGCGCAGTAACAAATAAAGTGTTTAGTAGATGAATATGCACTTGGAGTTGACACCTTGACAATATTCCAATCGCCGATGCTACACGCTGAGCCAATCCGGCAAAATTTAAAAATTACGGTGCTTATCAATTTACATAATATCTTAATCTTTACTAACAAATGTAGGCAGAAGCCAGTTCTCAGCACAAGGTTAGCTTGATAACCTTGCTCTCTGTTACCTGAATTCAAGAGCTAAACTTAGGACTAAAAAATATAACCCTACAATACAGCCTTTCAGTCGAAGCCCTAGACAACAGATCAAGAATTCTAATTCTAGCCCACAAACAGCGCCAATAAACAGCGCCAATAAACAGCGCCAATAAACAGCGCCAGATTTTTAAGCTGTATCCGAGTTGTAAACTATTAGCTCTTAATGTGTTAACCCACAGTTCAAGGGAATAAAAAAACTCAAATTATTTCCACTCTAGGCATAAAAGGCCTAATTGTCAATACCATAATTATAACCCTGAAATAATAGACTTATTCCTTAAGACCATAATTTTAGTCATAGAATAACAGCCTTAAGTCTTGAGGCCGTAAATCTATATCAAGAATAACAGTCTTAATTTTAATACTGCAATTCAAGGCCTTATTTTAAGACTGAAAATTCAGCTCTAGAATCAAAGTTAAATTTTCTAGACTGCAATTTAACGCATAGAATAGGAAGCCTCAATATTCTGACGTACTCTAAAATATCGTGATTCGTTCCTAAGCCATATAACTCGATTATGGGATACCCTGCCGATCTCTATATTTCCTCGTCGTTATAACTTGCAAACATTTAAAAACAATGTACAAACTCTTTATGGGTACAGAATTGAGTGCGCGCTCATTATATATATATAAAAAAAGACCACAGTTCAATGATGTCAATTATGGTTCATAAAACCATAACTATTGTACGACACAAGAATTAAGTCTTAACGCCTCAAATTAGGCCGTCTACAATCGCGGTCATAAGACTTAAGGCTGTTATTCCACAATAGCGCTAGATTAGATTAAGCGGGGAGGTGGGACTATGTACACTTATCAGTGCGGCCGTGTTATACCTTTAGGTTTTAGGCTTCAGGGCTAGAAGTATGACCGTGTAAATTAGGCTTGCTATTCTAGGCTAGAATTGCAGTCTCCAAAATTAAGCTTGTTATTATACGGCTAGAACTACGGCTTGAGATTCAGGCTTGCTATTCTGGGGCTGAAATTACGAATTTGAGAATTAAGCCGGTTATTCATCTTGTTCTAATTAAGCCTGTTCTAGGGATAGATATACGGCCCTAAGGCTTAAACACGTTATTCTAGGTCTATGGTTTACTGTCACGGCCTTGAGAGTTATTGTTGTTATTCTGGGGCTAGAATTAAGGCCTAGAGATTAAAGCCTGTTACTTAAGGGCTAACATTTTCGATCTTAAGAATTAGTGTATTCTCTGGGGTTAGAATTGTCATCTTAAAGTAAGGCCTTCAAGGATTAAAATCACGGTATTCACAGCAAGTCTGTTATTCGGGGGCTAACATTGTGCCCATTATTCTAGGGTTAAATTAGCGTTCTAATAAATGAACCTGTTATTCTTGGTCTAGAATTACGGTCTTGGAATTTCTAGGGATAGAGTTGCGGTCTTAGCCCGTTGGTCTAGGGCTAAAATATCGACTTTGAGAATTTAACCTATTACTCTATAGCTAGAGTCACGGTCTTGAGAATTAGACTTATCATTCTAGGGCTAGAATTGTTGTTTTAAAAATAAGGGCAATTAGTTTAGGGCCAGAATATCGGCAATAAAATTGCGCCTTTAGTCCAGGACTAGAATCGAGAATTAGGCCTGTTATTCTAGGCCTAAAATTACCACCCCGAAAATCAGGCCTTTTATTCTAGGGCTACAATTGCGGTATTTGAAGTTAAGCCTGTTAGTCTAGAGCTAGAATTACGGTTTTAAAAATAAGCCTGCTATTCTAGGGCCAAACCGGCGGCCTAAGAAGTAAGACCTGTTATTCTAGGGTTAAGACTGCTACCTGAGAAATATGGACTGTCTGTTATCTTAAGGTAGGTGTAACGGCTTTATTCTTGGGGGAGAACTGCGGTCTATAAAATTAAATCTGTTATTCTAGGGCTTGTATAGCAGTCTTCAGATATTAGTCTGTTGTCCTGTAACTAAATTTGCTTCGTAGTATTCTAGGGTTAGAATTGCAGTCTTGAGACCTAACCCTGTTTTTCCAGATCTAGAATTACGGCTTTTAGATTTAAGCTTGTTATTCTAGGGGCAGAATTACGATTGATTGACATACAAAACTAGGTTTCAAATAATTTGAGATATAGGTCTGCTATTTTTGTGAATTGCTGGCCAATATTTGAAGCTTTGGCCCTTTACTTCGATCCAATACATTCCAGCTTTGGCTGGAACTAGAATTCATGAGCTAGGGCTTAGACTTTACGGTTTCACTTTCAATGGCGGGTGAGTTTTTTCTAGCTTTGTGTTTAAGTCTTGAACTTAGATATCAGAGAGCCAGGTTTTATATAAAGCTGGTATTATGCTGATAGCTAGCTTTTTGGTGTATTTGTTATAGTTGGAACATTATATTTTGGAAGAAACTGCAGTATAGAAGTATGAATGTTTTCATAAAACTGAGACTCCTTGTTCCAACAATCGAATCAAATAATTTGCATTGCTCTTGACTACTACAGACAAAAGCGGAGTTACACTTACGCAGGTGTTTATATTTTTTTCTGATTATGTAATTTGCCAATAGGCATCTTGTAAATCATCGAACGATCGTAGCGACAATATTTTCGTACTTAAGAGTTGTAGATTTGCAAGGACCCTTAGTCCTGTTGATTGAAATAAAATCTCTACTTTCCATTGAATTTTTAGCGTCGAATCATCCGCTTCTTGTCGGATATTCTTCATACAATTCCCTAAGGCGGTGGCTTATACTATATACGTATATATAGACTCATGCCACCAAAAAAATCTCTACGAAAGAATTTTGAAACCTTAGTCACAGTGATGTGAGTCGTCATGAAAAAAGGGATGTAAATGAAGAAAACAGATGGTACTCCGTGGTAAAGGGAACGTGACATAGGCCGTGGATCCGAAAAATAGTAGAAAAAGAAGTCGTGTAGCTCAGAATATTTTAGTAAACTTTAAGATGCAACACCAGCGATGAACGCAAGGACCACGATTCCGTACGATAAATTTTAAACTCTGAAAATTTTAAACTTAGTGCTGAAACGGTTGCCAAACGTTTTTAGGGTAATGGATTACGGTGTTTCAAAACCGAAGGACGCTTGCGAGACCACATACTACTGTGAATATCTGGACAGTATAATATATCCTAACTGGTTGGGATCTACCGACTCTTTGATTGGCCTTCCCGTACTCGAAAATAAATTGCCCACTGAAGTGGCTCATTTCTGGTAAATACTGTCACTTACTCACATTTCTTAATGGCTAAAAATGGTGTTAAAATTTTTTGATATTAATCGGCGCATCAAGTGGTGGTTCATCAGCCCATGAAAGTATCCAAGTCTTCCGCCTGGCTTTATCCGGTAAATCTATTTGGTCATCTCTGAAGCAGAGCGGGAACTGGATACAAAATATCCAGTGAATCCGCTCGGAATCCAATGGATAGCGAGGAGAAAAAAACGGGGATAATACACGAAAACACAAAAGTGCATAAAGATAGACAACGGAAGCAAAATGGTCTTTCTTTATATCTCGAACTAGTGGGCTTGGCCGAAGACCTTTTTTACGGGAACCGTTTAATTGTTCAATCTGGCCAAACTCATATGGAATTCGTATCTTGGTTTATTGAACTGTGCTTTCTCCTCTATTCCGCTCACTTCGCCGTTATGCCTCTTATATTCTCTTTTACCAACATACTTGTATGAGTGTAGACATTCTGAAGATAGTTGTTTCGTCAAAAGCGATTTGCTGCAACTATCGTCGGTTCTTCACAATGCGGTCATCTGCTCCAAAGTTTTTCCGGATGATCTTTCTGGCTGCTAATTTTAAAATGAGACCGCACTAATTTTTGAAGAAATACCAACAATGTGAAAAGCCTACACCTTATTGAATGTAATTAAGTACTCTCTCCACTGAATTGGTCTTACTCCATACGCAATATTGTAGTTTTTCAATATAGCCATAAGGCTAAGAATGGATTATTGAAACATCGTATCAACAATCAAAAAATACCATTGAAAATCCCCCTTTTTATCGAAAGCTAATTACATACGTTAAACAATCTCGTATGTATATTATATGACTCTTAACAAGTTAAAGATGATAGATACGGTTTGTGGAGTTCACCGTATTGCTATTTATTTAAAAGTGTTATTGGAGTACCCTGTTCTATGTGAGGAAATGCCTTTAGTGTCCATTCGAAGGTCTTGCCCAAGAATGGTGTAGGCGTATCTTATGACGCACTATAAAAAAAACACTTTTACTTTTTTTAAACAAAAGTTGATGACAGAGGTTGGCTGTTGTCGGTTATGGTGGTCATTGTTTGTCAATCACAGTCTTAGTTTTACTACGTCTTGAGTTTCTTCCACTATACGAATACTTACAACACTCGTAATTTGACCTTGTCATATGAGATGTTGACTTAAATTTGATTTGAATGCTTCTAATGTATACCAGGGGCAAGATATTTACATAACAATACATACATGTACAATAATATTTTGAATAAGGGGATAAGTCAACTTGGTTGTAACTTGGCTCGCTTTTTGTTTAAGTTCATCTCAAATTGATTTTGCGTAATCATTGAGTTATAAACCGAGATTCATCACTAATATATGCAGTTGCAGTTGCATAATTATGATGTAGATACATGCATACATATGTATGCACGAGAAGATATATGCTATTTGAGTATACTTGTATTTACATTTCATGAAGTATTTCTTGTGCAAGTGCAGTAGCAAGAATAATTAAATTCCACGGCAATTCGTCAGAGTACTTGCTATAGCATATTCGTCCAAATACCCCTTATTAACCTTCAAATAGTCTATGTCAGTTGAAATTTGTTACTATTGCCGCAACTGCCTTTAACATGAATACGGACTATGCGAGTAGGACTGTAAGATATTTCATGCATATGGACATATTTGAGCATTTGTTTGTACATACATTTTTAAGAGTTATGGACCTTTTCTAAACAATAGAAAATGTGTTTGAATCAAAAAACTATTAGTTCATGACAGTATGTTTTAAATAAGACATCAGGAATATGCTTTGTCGGCGATTTTTCGCAATTCATCAGCTTATGCCAATAACTTTCTATAGAAGTAGTCGAGTGGCGTCAAATTGCACGATCTCGGTGGCAAATTCACTGATTCATTACGCGATAAAATGTTGTCGTTGAATCAAGTTCTCAGTAAGTCAATGGTTTTATTGGGCGCTAGGTATCAGCGCCATCCTGCTAGATCCACATATCGTCCGGATTAATCTCGTACATATGTTTTTTTTGAAGAAATAATCCCTGAGCATTTTCTAGTGACTTTGGCCATTAAATGTATTGTAACCCGAGCCTCATTTAAAAAAAAAAAATCAGTGATGCACTTTTTTGTGTGCAGTTGCCTCACTCCAGAAGCGGCAATTTTTTACCGAACACGATTTTCTATAAAAATAAAGGTCGTCTTGAGCTGTTTTAGACCCCGATCCAAGAACTTCTGCAACATAAAGTCTCGTGGTTTTAATTTCAGCTGTAGCTGGATTTTTTCGCAAAATTTTCTAAATAGTCGACGCACAAGACCAAACCTTGTGATCGATGCTAACACTTTCGGGTCTTTAGACATATTTTCACTTGCAGCGGCTAGAGTTTCTTGTGCATGCACATCATGTTGACTCGTTGTTGGCTTCGTGTCATGTAGCATGTATGTGGTATGAAATTGATCCCCAATACGAGCTCATTAGTAAGACTATGAGGTATTCTTTTATATTTTTGACGAATTGAACACCTACTTTAAGAAGCGTTCTTCTGATCTTAGTTTATTCATGTCAAACAACACTGAACATAAATTTCAAAGAACTATCTAAAATAGTATCACAATTGAAATATCTATCAGGAAAAAAACGCAAATCACACATTTTTGAGAAATTGCAAAATAGTGAACAATTCAAAATGAAACCCTTTATATAAATAAGATGTCTTCCAATTAGTCAATACATTTGTCAAAATTTTTTTTGCATTCCATTCGCAAAATCTTATTGAAAGATAAATAATTGGGAGGTTGCAGTTACCCACTCGGGTGAGCTAACTGTGGCCAGTATGCTCGCATCGTTTTCGAACTTGTCTACAATATTTTTTCTTGAGGCGTGTTTCGAATGTATAGAAAAACAGGATTGGCCAAAAGACACTTTCTTGCGGTAGTCATAAAACGATTTAATTTAATTATTATATTATCTTTCGTGTTTAACGTGAAAAAGTGGAGAAATGCTCTAGAATATATCCTTCTTCCTTATAGGGATTTCCCGATTTCATTGGTTATCCTATAAATCTAGGTAATAGTTGAGTACTTATTTGTAAACATATACTAGTGATCATTAATAAACCGTCTTTCTTTAATAAATTGACTCCAACAAAAGTTTTTTAAAAGCAATATCTGAATATATAGCCCAAACGACTTTTTGCCGTTTAGTTATTTGCCTAGTTTTTAGATATTTTCAATTATAGTGTCTTTACAGAGATTAGGAAAGCCTTGGCGCATACTTTACAATGTGGATCTGTCGATTTATTAACTCATACCGAGCGCCAAAATTTGGTCGACATGTTGAATTCCGAAGCTTTCAGATACTCTAAACTAATCACCGGGATTTTAGTGTTTTTTTTCTTTTTTTTTACCAAGTCGTCATTGTGTGTTTCTAAGTGACAAGCGCACTTGTTTTTTTTTATTTTTTTTACGTTTTTCGAAAAAGAGCAATTTGAAATTTTCTTAGCAATCAATCCTTGAATTGTACAGATGCAACAAGAGTTTAGAACTGAGGAACCCGGTATCGTTTGTACCTCTTTTCGTAACAGTCCTTTTATTTCCGATGTATACCTTGCTGTTAACGAAATTGCTACTCCTAGTTGGAGTGCCGTTGCCTTCTTGAAGTTCGTAATATTTTTGGCTTCTTCTTTTGCGACGAGGACAGGCATTTTTCTATGTCAGACGGGAAATAGCTATATCCGTTTTTTTTCGTGGAAATTTCCGAACTTAATGACATGCCTGTTTCGTAGAGTACTTTTTCTTTAGTAAAACCACAGTGCAGTTCAGAAAAAATGCCGAATTCAAAGCCCATCAAAGACACTTATGAGATCGGTTTTGTTCCCCCTTGCATCACGGAGGGCAATTGATGAACGCATTGTAAGAGTATTCATTTTTAACTCGGATTGAACGTATTCGCATTGCTTCGATTTCAATTATTGTTAGAATAGAATGTTCGATGTTGTCCTGAATAAACAGAGAGGAAATAAAGGATATAAAATATTAATATTGTTTTGCTGTAGGACAGTCTTCGACTTTATGAAGAAGTCCGTTTACATTCTGTGGTAGCATTTTTAGCATCTTCATTTTTATAGATGGGTCTGTGTTTTGCTAGTTGTTGAATTGAGTTTGCTTAATTTTTCGAATGTAGGCTTATACATTTTACTGTTTTTCTTAAGTTTCGCCAGTATTATAGGAAACATTGAGTACTACCTTTTAGAGCTTAACGTGTTCATTTTCTTAACGTTATTGTATTATCTCTCGCTCGCACTTTCAGAACAAAATCGGAATTATCTCTAATTGCTGGCGTCGCTCCTTTTTGAAGTTTAGTTTAGTTTTAAATTCATTTTATTTTCTTAATCATTAACTCTTACATACTAACAAAAAAATGCTTAAATGCTAGCTTAAAATTGCTTAACAATCTTATATTAACTTACTGGCTCCACACATGCAAGTTAAGCTACTCTAAATTCTTATATCTATGTCTTTGGACTTTATTAACATTTTATTTATAAATATTTATTTTGTACACTTAAGGCTAAGAAAAAATTTTTTTAACAAAAACTTAGCATATAGACATAATTTTTTATTTCTTATAAAACTTAATATCAAACTTACAAAAAAAAAAGCTTAGTCTACCTAGCCTACATACACAATACACACGTACACACACATAGATTTTATACACAATATATTTCTTAGATGCTAACCTAAACCTATGTAAGCTGGCCATCGCTATTTACAAGCAAATAGATTGGTCAGCTCGGCCTCATTAGTGAGGCTGATCCGTAATTGACCGAAACGACGACGAAACATCTTCGCCATCATTCAACCACCAGAAATGCTGGTGCTGCCGAACGACATCCCTCTTATCGCGATTCCCCACCGCCCTACTGAACCTGAGACGATCCACACTGCCGTGTGCGACATCTCTGTTGTAGTTGAGTCGCCTGTCTCCAGCTGTCCGAGCGACATGGAAGATTAACGGGACCGCTGATCTATCCTGGATCAACCCTATCTGATCAAGGTAGAGGAATGCTTCCGGTGGAACGAAGCCGTCAGAGCGCACACTCTCGTGGTAAAGGTAATTCGGGCAGTAAGTCCCAGATATCAGGTTATTCGTCGAGGTCATTGCTCTTGCAATGTGCCTTCGAGTCAGCTTAATTATAAAGTTGTCCACTCGTATTAGGTTCGCCCTGTTGTAAAGGACCTCATTAGGATACAATTTTTTGCACTCCGACTCTGGTGTTCTGTACAACCGAAGGCAAGCCCTCTCAAACGCCCGCATATTTTCCATTAAGCATTGAACCACACAGGACACCCAAATACCAGCATGGGCCTGATAAGGGCCATGTAGCAGATTACCTTTACCCTCGTATCGAGTTGGCTGCTATAAAACAGTCTCTTTGTAAGGGCAAAAGCACCTTTAGCTCTGGCTAGAGCAGCATCTACATTTTTGTTAAAATACAGAAACTGATCTAGCCAGATCCCAAGGTATCTGACTACATTTAGACAGGCAAGAGGCTGTCCGTGTTGTCCAATGATCGAGAACTTTCTCCAATTTTTTCTGGTATCCCTAGAGGCTCTAGACAACGGCGTCCTGAAGAGAATGGTTTCCGACTTCTGAAAGTTGATTTTCAACTTCCAGTCATCGCAAAATCGTCTTATCTTATCGAAGTCACGCTGCAAGAGAATATTAATGACCTCAATTTTTGGACCTGTTCTGTACGCTACCAAATCGTCTGCGTACGCAATAGTATGGGGAAGTGAACCTATCAAGTCGCTTGTAAAAATGTTAAATAGGATCGGCGAATTGACCGCACCTTGCTGAAGACCATTTTTAATTTGAAATACTCCAACAGAAGTCACAGCACCATTTTTCACGATGAACTGTATGTTTGTTAGCATATTATAAAGAATGTACAAGAGTGGTTTACTGATCCCCAGCCTAGTCAGTTTATAGAAAAGACCCTCTAACCATACGGTGTCGAAGGCCTTCTCCACGTCAACAAGGCAGGCACCAGTACATTGTTTTTTGCCTTTATTCCATTGGATATCGGACACCAGTTTAGACGCGGCATGTGAGATATCATGTCCCGCCTTAAAACCGAAATGATTATCCGGAACTATATGTTTGTCTTTAACCCACCTAGTCAGACCTCTATTGATTACCTTTTCAAAAACCTTACTGATATTCGGAAGGAGACATATCGACCGGAGATTCGCTGGATTGGATATATCCTTTCCCTTTTTGGGGATAGGTTAAACCGCCGCCGTTTTCCAATGCGCTGGGTAATGTGCATTATTCATTGCATTATTAAACAGGGTGGTGTAGATGTCCACCGCTTCTAGAGGAAGATGTCGAAGCACGATGTTCGGAATACCATCGGTACCCACTGATTTCTTAGCCCTGATTGTGTCGAAGATCTCATGGAGTTCTTCCTTCGAAATGAACGGGAGTAGGTCACCCTCTCTGGAAATGGCATTATTTGCCATATTTCCGTCGCTGAACCGGATGAAACCAGAGTCCTCGGATCGCCAGTTCCCTATTTCATTTCGAATGCAGAAGTAGTGCAGCAAGACGCAATTGTCCAGGTCATAATTAGAGCCAATGGTATCAGCGGCCTTGTATACTTCCTGGAAAGTCGCCCCTATGGTCTCAACCTTCTCCTGTGGATCCTCGATCATAAAGAAGGCGTCATCATCAGCGGCCTCATTTGGATCAATACCTGCTATTGTCAGTAACCGTTCGTTGTCTGTTGTCCGGGCTATTTTAAGACACTGAAGGTCGTTTTGATTTTTTCTCCGAAATAGTTTATTTATTCGCGGGAACATATTCGGGTTGCTGGTGTTTATAGCCCCAACGTTGTTGTTCAAATACAAACTTACAGAAATTCTGTAATTCTCTTTTATTAGCGTTTGAAGATTTTTAATCGACGACTTCAGTGTTCTCATCACCGGGTCTTCCTGTCAGTTAACTGTCTGTACAAGTTTTTGAGTCTTGACAGAAGTCTACTTTTCTGTCGGTGTAGTGCGTCAATAGTAAGACTGCGGAACAGATTTTCGTTAGTCGTACGTCGATACCGCGGTATTGTAGTGTCCATAGTTTGTTTAATTGTCTCGTCCATTCGTTTTAGATAATTGTCGATCTCCTCGTTTGACAAATTCCTATTGGACGGTGGGTGGAGCGTGTTCGAAGAGAGTGCTGCTGTTAAGGTTGCGGAGAAGTATGTCCATCGAGTCTTACTGTAGTTGTAAGAATATTTTTGGACAAACTCCTCCAATTCCGCAATTTCGTTAGGAACTGTAATTTCGGTGCTAAAACCGCAATGGTCGCTGTCATACACGAATGTGCGCAGACAGTTTAGGGTTTGTAAATTCTTATCTGTCAGCCGTATACGTTCATCGTTTAGCTGTAGATCCAAATAAGACCCGCTTCTGGGAAACGACGGGTTATCCGTCGATTTAAGACCGAGTCTGTACATGACATGGTGCTGACCCCACCAATCGAGTAGTAGGTTCCCTCTAGTATTTGGCAAATTATTTTCCTAATCTCTGTGCTTAGCGTTGAAATCCCCGCCGATTATAAAATAATTCTCCCCCGATTCCAGCCTCAGAAGTTGAAAAAGCGTGTCGAGCTCTGTAATGAATAAAGTGGATTGTGAAGCCTCAGGTGCATAAGCAGAGGCGAAGTACAGCCGCTTTCCACTGCGGAGCGGTATGTAAATGACGACTGCCTCCAACACCCGGAACCTGCGCAACACTCCCTTGTACACTCTGTGAAATTGTATACCTTCTTTAATGAAGATTGCGATACCGCCTCCACGTTTGGATCTGGGCCGATTTCTTCTTCTAATAATATAATTATTGTACTCCAGTTTGTGCTTATCGGTTAGCTTGGCTAGCGAAAAGCACAACAGGACTTTGGTCTTGTAGCAATTTAACCATCGCGGCTCTCCGTTCGATCCTAATCAGTGAATTAAGATTCACTGCAAGGACCTTCAAAGTTTGCTCCACCATGTGCGTACCCATTACGACATGTGTTGCGGTAGGCCTGGCAACAGCGCGTAGATCTAGTCCACCCACTTGGCCTGTTTTTGTACCTGCTGTTGCAGCTGAGCCATCTGCCCTTGGATTGCGAGCAAGATGGTCAGCATATTAGGTGAAGCTTCCATTATTGTCGGTATTGGCGCCAGAGAAGCAACAGTCGCTTGCTGTACCGTAGCCCCCCTACCCTACGTCATTTAGGCGTAGGAAATTTGGGACGTGACGGCTGGTGTTTGAAATCTAACAGGTGATCGTTTGACTTCCACCTTCTGCTGCTAAACCTTTTTTTAATGTCAGCGAACTTAGGACAACCCCGATAGTTTGCGGTGTGTCACACGATCCCAATTAATACGCACGAGAGCTGCGTCCTATCGGATGCTGCGTGCCTACCCACAGCACACTCCTCGAAACTGTGGTTCTTTGCACACTTCATGCATCGAGGTTGCATTTGGCAGTTCGACGCGGCGTGCCCGAACCTCTGGCAGCGAACGCAATGTATAACGCCTTCGCTCCTTTTGATTTTTTCCCTGTGAACCACCTGGTAGTGTAGGACATTGATACTCCTTAGACTATCCAGACGGCTTTCGGGACTGAACTTCATCAGGAAGAACGGCAGACTCCCTTTCTCCCGCCTGGCTCTAGCTGCGGTAAATGGCTTTACCCCCACAAACTTGAGTCCTTCGCACACCTTCTCTTTGAGCAGTGCCAATATCTCCTCAGGATCAGAAAACGGTTCCAACATCTTCAGCAGCATTGCCGCTTTTCACACTTCGGTGTGAATGAGTAGTGCTCCGTCGTCGTTTCTTTTAGGAGCTCTTTCACTTTAGCGTAGCCCTCCACTGTATGGATGACATGGCGATCGTTCCCCAATCGCTTAGTATTAAAATTATTACCAATGACCAACTTACACAGGTCCTTGTTTGCATTCACCTCTAATTTATAGGTGTTGATAGGAGGCACCTTCTCCTTCTTCTTTTGCTGCTGCTGCTGTTGTTGCCCCTGTTGCTGTTGTTGATGCTGTTGTTTTTGTGGCTGCTGCTATTTTAGCTGTTGCCGCTGATGTGGCTGCTCTTGTTGTTGTTGCTGGTGTTTCTTAGTCTTTTGTTATTGTAGTACTTGTGCTATTGTATTTGTTTGATGTTGTTGCTTTTGCTTTTGAGCAAACTGCGTCTGCTGTTGTTTTGAGATTGCTCTTGCTCTTCCTCTTCCTTCTTACCATTTGGTTTTCTTTTATGGCCAGTACTCTTTGTTGTAGCATTTTGATGCTGCTACTTATTGGCTCCATTTCTTCCTCTTCATCTTCCGATTCGGTTGCTGCCAATGAAGTGAAGTTGTTCCCTTCGCTCATTCCGCCAAGCAGCTTTACGGTGGACTTTGGTATTTAGCTTGAACCGCTTGAAGCAAATACAATGTTAAAGATGACACGTAGCTTCACATATAACATATCATTTGTTAATATCCAAGACTTTAGTGATGCCTTAGCGTGCATTCTCCATCACCATTTTGCACAGCCGAACGAGTTCGGCGAGGACACCAGAATTACACATTGCTCTGTATACGCGTAGCTCGTCCTGATAAGTAATCAGATGTGATAAGATCTGCCGTGAAAATTGTGTGGGTGGACTCTTATACCCTATAGTTGGCGTAGAATAGTTTTTCCTGCCTTACAACGAAATATATCATGTCTCCGCGTGCTAGCTGAAATATACTTTTCAGATAACAGACGGTGTTGTAGTTTTTACAATTGTAATTTTATTATTATTTTTATTGTTATTAAATTGTAAATATCTTTTCTAAATAGGTAGTTCATAAAGACTCTGGTGCTCTCATTATGAGCCATATATTAAGAAATATGGTTAACAGTTAACAGAAATGCACTTGTTTTGTTTTACTATAAAATTCGCAATAAAAAAAGGTTAATATATTTTCATGCTATTTATTAAATTTATTTACAGTTGAATATGCAACAAAACGATTGGTTGCGAAACAATAATTGGAATCCAGAAAATGAGAACATCATTTTAATTCACGGCTACGCAGGAGGAGACGATACTCTTCCTATATCAGTGCTACGAGATGGTAAATTGATGAAAGTACAAGTCAATCGTTTCAGTGTAATACGTAATGCTCAATATATTTTTGTAAAGCTTATTTGCGCCATGGTGGATACAACGTTTACGTAGTGGATTGGGGTGCATTAGCTTTGCCTCCGTGTTATGTGGCTGCTGTACATAATCTAAAGCCAGTTGCAAGATGTCTTGCTGAAAGTTTCACTTTTTTACGAAATTCAGGAATGAAAGTAGACAAGACAACTTGCGTTGGACATTCACTGGGTGCTCACATTTGTGGTCTTGTGTCGAACTACATCAATTTTAGAATGGAAAAAATTATTGGTATTACAAAAAAAAATTAAAAAAATTAATAAATTCTTGAATGTATAATACAACTTTCTGATTTGTACTTTGTAAGGACTTGATCCAGCACGACCATTAATTAAGCCAGGAAATTCAAATAGACTCGACAGTGGTGATGCAAAGGCCGTACATGTTATTCACACTAATGCCGGTTACTACGGTGAAACTGGAAAGGTTGGCCATGTCGATTTTTGTGTAAATGGTGGCAAACGACAACCATATTGCGGTGCTACTTCGAGTGAGTATAGTTTTTCTGAAAAAAAATTCATATTCATTTACAATTCAGTTAATAAAAAAAAAACTATATATTTATTTACCTAGATTCGAATTTGTGCAGCCATATTTGGTCGATTTGCTATTTAGCGCAGAGTATATTTACGGATCATGAGCCACATGCGGAACCATGTTCTAGACGATGTCCTTCTGGTTTACGGAGAATTTCAAGGAACCAAGCACAGTACAATGTGCGCAACGCGATCCCAATGGGAATGCACACACCAATGAAGTATGTTGGATTACAAAGATTTTCAAAAATGTTAAATATCTTTTCATTTTAAAGTGCATTCGGATCGTACTGCCTTAAGGATAATGAAACACCATTTTGCCCAAATTCAGCTGATGACATTGGTGATACCAGATGTTGCCTAGCCGTTCCTCTTGAGGAAGTCCATAACAACAATTTACGCCTATTTAGACTTTTTAGAGATAATAAATAATAGGTTTTAAGATATATGCAATATTTTATTATGTTAGAAGATCCTTAGATGTAAACTCTACTGAATGTTTTATACCTTTTAGAATAAGTTTTATACCTGCGAGTATAAATGGAATGAAAATGCTTGAATTTTGACTAATAAAATGAAAAAGTAGCTGAATGATCTTAAAGGTCATTGTTTTATCCACCATATTTGCAGTTTTTAATTAATTTTTAAAACAAATTATATATGATAGGCATTAAGCAGGAGTTAACTATCAAAACAGTGCAGCAACTTAGAATAGGGCAGAAGGAAGAGAAAAGTGTATTTATCAAATGCGTTATCGTGTTTGGATTTTCCTTACACAGTAATGAAATATAAAATAGCAGCAATAGGTTACTAGAGACTTTTATGTTTTGTAAATAGTATCTGTCCACTCTCGACAATAACTCACCAAGTAATCTGTCCGGTAAAGAAGCTGTTTTGAACTTAAGTTTAGATATAGCTACCATTATTCCTTTTTTGCTCGAGTGAACGGAAGCATTAATCGGACACATTTTTCTTTCCGACAGGCGAATTTGGATTGTTTCGCGGTGCCTGTCGGGTCCTTTCGCCTTCACACGTTCTTTTTACGTATGAGGTGTGTTCAAAAAGTCAGGTGACTTTATATTTTTATAAAAAAATATTTATTTATTCACGAAGATTAATGTTGTCCCCTTCAAAGTTATCCCCTCAGATATAATACACTTGTGCCGACGATTTTTCCAATCCTCGAAATACTTCTCATAAGCACTTTTTGGTATGGACTTGAGCTCTTCCAGCTATGCCGTTTTTTTTTCCTCAATCGTTGCAAATCTCCGTCCTTTCATAGGTCTCTTCAGTTTTGGGAACAGGAAAAAGGCGCATGGGGCCACAGAGAAGAAATTACCAGTACAAATAGGGGCAACTTTTTAGCAAATTACGATCCAGTGCTTCGAGAACACAATTTACGAATAAAAATGGGTGGAAGAACTATCACTTATATGTCACCACAAATTCAAAACGAGTTCATTAATATTTTAGGAGATAACGTTTGTCAACAAATTTTCTGTCAAGTTAAAAAGGCTAAATATTATTCCATTATATTCGATAGTACCCCAGATGTATCACACAAAGATCAAACCAGTTAAGTATTGCGTTATCTTAAAATTGAAAATCAGAAAGTAGTAGTAGTGGAATCTTTTATTGATTTTATCGAAACAAAGAACAAAACAGCTGAAGGCATTTCTGACATGATTATAAGTAAGCTAAAAGCTGATGGTCTGTCTTGATATAATGGATTGCAGAGGTCAAGCATATGACAATGCTGCTATCATGGGTGGAAAATATATAGGAGTGCAGCAAAGACTGAAAGACATAAACCACAAAGCAGAATTTATACCCTGCTCCAATCACTCTTTGAACTTGGTTTGTTTACATGCTGCTGCTGTAAAAAGCCAAATTCGGTCACTTTCTTCGGTACCTTAGAACGCATTTATTCATTTTTTTCTGTGTCCACACACCGTCGGGGAGTTCTACTTGGTATTTCAGGCAAGACATCGCAGAGGCTGCAAGAAACCAGAAGAAGCCAGAGCTGACGCAGTCGAGAATACCTGGAACCATTATGAGGGCATTTTTAATACCTTGGAAAAAGGCAGACGAAAACCTTAACGGACGGATGCAGGAGCATTACTAATAGCACTGCAATCGTTTTCATTGCTGTGTTTTTTGGGCTTTTGGAAACCAGTACTGCACGAAGTTAATGATGACCAAATATACTTGCAAATAGAAGGACTGAACCTTCATCAATGTGCTCAAAAAATAAATTCATTACAGATCTTCCTAATAGAAAAACGAGATGAATTGGTAGATGGTGCTTTTATTTATGCTAAAGATGTATGTCAAAAACTTGGAATTTTTATGGAACGTCCCAGGAAAATAAAAAAGAAACATGTTTTTGGTGACGGAAATATAGATGCTGCTTTATCCTATAAAAATGAACTGCGATGAAAATTATTTTCAGTCAGGGTCAGTGCTGAAATACAGCAAAGATTTCAACAGCTACGAAATTTGGCCACACAGTTCGACTTTCTCACCCCAGTCAAACTCTTAGATAAAAATTATGAAAGCAATTCAGATGTTGCACCTCATGAGGATGACATTGATAATGATGAATTTTACATCGAACGCGTACGGTTAAGAGCAATTATATCTTTTACAGGCAAAACAAATGAGCTCGCCAATAAAAGCCCACTCGAACTATTAAAATATATATTACAGTTTAGACTGGAAGTTGGTCTGCCTAACATAACAATAATGCTTCGTCTTTTTCTCACAATTGCAATAAGTAATGCCAGCTCTGAGAGGAGTTTCTCAAAATTGAAGCTTATTAAAAATTATTTAATGCCCACAATGAACACCCTAAGGCTATCTAATCTGGGAATCATGGCTATAAAGCAATAAATGACAGAGACCATCGATATTGAAGTAATAATAAGAGATTTTGCCTTGATGAAAAGTAGGAAAATAAAATTTTAAAGAAGTTTTCTGTAAATATATAAAAAAGTTTCTTGTAAATAAAAAAAAATTGAATTACATTATGCACTGCATTTACCCTTTTACTAAAACCTAAATTAAATGCTTTCATCCTTTCATTTAAAAATTATTTTTTTTAAACAAATTTTAATTATGAAATTATTTATTTATTTATTAATGAATTAAATTAATGAAAAATCAAAAATAATTTAATGTAATTAAATTAAAAAATTTCAAAAGCTAAAGAATTAAAAATAAATAAATGGAAAATAAATTACAAAAAATAATCCAATCCTGTTTTTCTGAAGAATTTTAATTTAGATAATTAAAGTTTAATGGGAATTACCGTTATTTATTTGATATCCTAATGTAAGTAATTTTTATCCGCTTCGAGATTGGGACATCGGAAATTAACCAATATGGGAAAATTTTAAATTTGCGGCTTCATTTTTGCTTCACTTGCTCGAAAGTAGTAACAACAACAGTTGACAAAATTTTGAAGAGAAATTTTACCAAGTATTGACATACATATGTGTAGTTATAACTGGTTGAAACCGTAGACAAAGGGTTTTTGTTTTTTAGTGTGTGAAAAAATTACTAGGGGCGGCAAAAATTATGTCTGCCCCGGGCGGCCCCAACCCACACTACGCCACTGCTGTAATGTGTACCTGATTAAGTTGTAGCTTGAGAACATTTGCCTTTTTGTTAGGCAGGTATTCTGAGGTGTTATGTTCTTACATAACAATGCTCATGCGACGGTTCTTCTGATTAAAATTAAGAAGTTTCGGAACAAACTTCGCTGACACACGTCTCATGCCCCTACATTTGCCAGCATACTCAGCAATTTCTCTTATGATTTTCTGAAACAATTTTCTTCACAGTTTCGACGTTATCATCTTTGGTTGAAGCGCTGGGGCGTCTAGAGCGAGGTTCGTCATTGGCATCTTCTCGGCCATCTTGGAAAAGCTGTACCACTTGTAAACATTTTTTACTTAGAGTAGACTTACCGTATGCCACTGTCAACATTTCAAGTGGTTTAGAGCACTTGTTTTGGAATCATAAATCATTCTTCGTTTATTCATCATCGCCATTAACTCACTGTACTGTGCATCATAGAATCTACGTCATAACCCAAGGGACCATCCCAATGCAGTTTGTGCCTACAACAATTACTACGCTGGCCATCACGCGATCACACCAACTGCACACCCCATATGAAGATTCTGTGTGTATGGGTGCTTTGTGTGTGGTGAATTTCTCAATTGACTGGTCTGATGGTACTTAGCCATCGATACACAGTGCACTCGTTATTTGGACATCAACTAAATAAAATCGTTTCATTCAAATCTGAAGATAGTTTGTTTTATTTCGATTGAACTATTCAAAAACAGCACTTGATTCCATTTTTTACACAAAATTTGATGCCAATTCTTTGCTCCATTTTTTATAATAATTGGAAATCGTCGAGCACACCAAAACACGTCTAATCTTTCTATCTGAAAACTATGAATATAAATTAAAAATTTACATTTAAATTTTTATTAAAAAAATATTTTATTTAGACTGGCAGCGATTCTGCCTACTTGATTACAACTCAACAAAATGTTCTTAAAACTAGATCTTAAATACTATTTTAATGCTAAGTCAGCAACATGTTGTTTCTCACGCTTTGCGCTTTGCAGGTGTCTGGTGTTTGTTGGATTTGTCCAGGTTGCGGGTGTTGGATTGCAGCATGGGAATAGTGTGGGAAAGTTGAATGCGCGTGCAAAGTAATTGGATGCGCGGTTGTCTGGATTATGTAGAATAATTTGTTAACTCCTCCGCCTTTAAGTGTGAACGTCCTCGTTCACTTAAAAAAATGGAATCTGGTTAATTCGGGATGTCTTTGGACTCGATTGCGACGTCGAGCTTTTAACTGTTTCTATTGCTTCTGTAACTATTTTGGCTTTGATGATAGGTTTATTTGCAGATTTCTTGTTTCTTATGATTTTCAGGAGGATGACCAATATGATTATGGACAGGAGAAAGAGTAATCCTACATTGAACATGGTGCTGGTTCTGTAGTTTATTTTCAACGTCTGGATTTGTTGGGTATTATTATTGTGTAGGTCCTTTATCATTTCTAGTGAGAGTTTTTCTTCTATTTCGGGGTTTGTCGAGGCGGATTGAAGAATGGCGGGTAATGGTTTGAAATGCGTAACTTCGACTGATTTGAATATGAATTTCCCTATTCGAATGCTGGCGTTACTGTATTTGATGAGAAATGTCCCATTAATTGACACCTGGTCGTCATTTATCGTGATTATCCCATCGTATTCATTGAGAAGAAGGATGTCGGATGATATTTCTTCGAACGTGTGGACATGTTGACTGTTGATGACAGTACAGCTTGCTTGAATACTTTTTATTAATTTGGGAATACATGTTGTGTTACTAATGTTAACAATATTAGAGTTAGAGCAAATAGATAGTTTATTTATTGTTTTACATTGGGTACTTATTCCATATATTTCGTTCTTACATTTAATTATTTCATTATAATCGATTTTAATTATAGTTTTTCTTTGCTTTATTGCTTTTAGCAGAATAGTTTCACAAATTTCTTCTTCAGCGTAAGGTAAACTTATAATATAGAGTAACATGTTATCATTAAATGCTATTTTAATTTCGGCAAATTCAATGGCCTCTTCAATATTCTTAAATGGTATTTCTTTATTTTCTATAATTTTTTCTATAGTGCTTACTTCAATATTTGATAAAATATACGAATTTATTACATTTACTTTTGCCCAGTGTAAGGCATATCTTATATTCGTTACTTCTTCTTTTAACAAGTCTAATTTATACTTAATACTAAACAATAATTCTTCTAACAATTTATCATTTGATTTAAGGTGTTTATTTATCTCGTTTGTTGCATTTGTTACCTCATTTACTTTATCAATAATTAACTTATTTATGATAACTTGTCTGTTGTTGTTTTCCAAAACATTATCTATTTTCTCTTGTACTATTTGAAAGTCGTGACTATCTGGATTACCAGCTATCCACTTCCAGGCACTACCTAGAAAGTCTAAGGATCGTTTGGTTCTGGGATAATTTGGAAGTAAGCGTTTAATGTGGGATCGGATTAAGGCTATTTCTTTAGTAAGGAGTTGGTAACTGGAATGGGAGGTTTGGAAACTTGCCTTCACAGAAGCTTCTAAAGTGTCTATGGCTTGTAAATGTTTCGAAAGGTCAATCTCATGTATTATTTTAAACGTCCCAGTCTGTAGTCTGGATGTTCCGATGTTAATCGTTACTAGTCGTGAGTTAGTATAGTCCAGTATCTGTACGTTAGCCAAGCATGTGGATAAAAAGAATCTAAAAGAAAAGAGGGGTAGGTGTATGCATTAAGATTTTATGTGCGACTTGTGGACCACTCTGCCGGATTGGGTTAGTACTGTTGTTTTTTTGTTTTCCTTAACGATTTCTTTGTTGTATTTGGGGGTGAGTTTGGAGCCTATTCGTTTGTTTTTCTTAACGTATATAATATTTCCGGGTGAATAGTTCTTAATTGGAGGTCTGCCTTTATTGTGGTAAGCTAGGTCGCTGTCTTGCTTTGATTTAAGTCTTTTCTTGTTTTCCGAGCGTGTTTTTTCGATTTTCAAGGGATCTGAACCAATATTTCTACTGAAAAATAAGTCTACTGGTTTCTTTTTGGTAACTGAATGAATAGAAAAGTTGTAGGCGTTTACAGCTGCCTCTAAAAGTTCCGTGAAGGATCTGTGCAAATTTTCATTCTTTAAACATCGCATGATTTCTGCCAATGTTGAGTGAAATCTTTCTACTTGGCCATTTGATGCACTTGTGTATGGAGGTGTTTTAAATATCTGGATACCAAACTCGTTTTCAAGCATGAAAGTTATTGCAAGAGAATTAAAAGACTTTTCGTTGTCAAACACTATTGTCTTTGGGATACCGTAAGCAAAAATAATTTCCCTGAGGGGTTGCCTAATATCTTCTATAGCTTTTGATTGAATTCGTTTCACCTGAGCATATTTAGAGAACTTGTCGACAGAGGTCAATGCTAGGTTTCCTTCAGTAGAAAAAATGTCTATGTGTATAATTTGGCCTGGGTGTTCTGGTATAGGAGTGGCTTGTATTTCAATTTTGTCAGGATGGCGGTCATACTTATTTTCCTTGCAGACTGAGCAGAGTTTTGTTATTCTTTGGATTTTACGTGACATGCCAGGGAAATAGTACTTTTCAAGAATCTGTATCTTATTTTCCCGTTCATTCCTATGAGCGCGTTGGTGAGTGTTTATGATGATTTCTTCTTGTCTGTGATCGCTAATCACATCTTCGACAAACGTTCTAGAAAATCTAATACGATAATTACTAAAGTAATCTTTATAAATTTCTTGGATCATACCCATCACTCGTTCTTCGGTTTTAATGCCGTTTATTACTGCTGGGTTTAATCGCTTTTTTAGAATTTCAGTCAGGTTATTAATATTGTAAAAAGGTTCTGTAATGATGTGACGGTGATATGTTGGGAACACTATCTGAAATCTTTGACTGGGGATATTCCCGATATCTAGGAAAATCTGATTCTTGAATACATTAATGGGAGAGTCGACACTGCATATTAGATTATGCGATGAGGTTTCATCACTGTGTATGGTTGGAGTGAGGGAGTTAATTTCGGATCTTATAGGGGGTCTAGAAAGTGCGTCTGCAACCACGTTCATTTTTCCGGGCTTATATCTAAGCTCATGGTTGTACTCTTCGAGTATGGCCTTCCATCTTTTTAATTTGGTATTGTTATTTTTATTACTTAAGGAGTATGTCAGGGGTTGGTGGTCTGTATGAATGATGACTTTCGCTGAACCGTAAAGGTAATTTCTGAGGCTGTTGAGAGCCCATATTATAGCGAGCATCTCCTTCTCGTTGGCTGCGTAGCTCTCTTCAGTTTTACTTAATGTCCTTGAAATAAACGTAATAGGCTTGTTGTTTTGGGATAATACAGCGCCTATAGCATAGTTTGAGGCGTCTGTTACTAGCTCAAAATCTTTTTGGAAATCCGGATACATTAGTATAATCTCTTCTGAGGTCAAAGAATTCTTGATTTTCTGGAATGCTTCCTTAGCTGAATCGTCCAGGTGAATAATTTTTTTATTCGAAAGATTTTTGGACAAGCGTCCATCCTCCCCTCTTAGAAGGGCTGTTAGTGGTTTTGCCAATTTGGCGTAGTCCCTTATAAAGCGGCGATAATACCCTGACAGACCAAGGAAAGAGCGAAGTTCCTTCAGGGTTTGAGGGTATGGAACGGTTTGGATTGCCTTAACTTTTTCCGGATTGGTTTTTATCCCTTCGGATGAAATAACAAAGCCTAGAAATTCTACATTTTGCTTATAGAATTCACACTTATCTAGCTGCACTTTCATATTTGCAGCCTGTAGTGTGTGGAAAATCGTTCGGACATTGTGCTCGTGAGTGGCCTCATCTCGACTAAAGATGATGATATCATCTATGTAAACGTAGCATATTTTCCCTATATGCTCGCGAAGAATATCGTCGAGTGCTCTCTGGAAGATGGAGGGAGCATTTTTGAGTCCAAATGGCAATCTCGTGAACTCGTACTTGCCATTGTTGACCGAAAAGGCCGTTTTTTCGATATCAGATGCTTTTAGAGGGATCTGATGAAACCCACTTTTCAGGTCAACTACAGTGAACCATTTGTTTTGGCCAAGTTGTGAGAGGACCTCATTTATCTGTGGGATCGGATATCGGTCAGCCACAGTAATGCTGTTTAATTTCCTATAATCGATCACGAGTCTATATTTTTTTTCGCCAGAGGCATCATTTTTCTTGGGAACAATCCACACAGGAGAGTTGTATGGGGACCGTGAAGGTCTTATGATACCGTCGGTGAGAAGCTTTTCTATTTGTTTTTCGACCTCGTCCTTAAGGGACATGGGGTAGGGATAGAATTTTGAATATACGGGTGAATCAGATGTTGTATTAATTTCACCTTTAACAATGGTTGAGTATGTCAGTTTTTCGTCCGGCTCGTCAAAAAGTTTTGGGAAATCGCGTACAATTTTCTGAATGGACGATCTTTGTTGTGGAGACATGTGACCAGTTCGGATATTTATGGTATTAACCGATTGGGATATTAACTGTTTAATACGTATTTTTACACGATTCTTGATGACCATGTAATTATCTTTGGTATGGATTACAGCGGAAAGACTTTTGAGGCTGTCATTTCCAAGAATGGCATGGAAGGATTTGAGTTCGGGCATGAGAAAGAATTTTATTTTTACATCTTCTAAATTGAAAAGGTTAACAAATGTATGGTGGGTTATCAGTATATTACCTCCAATAGAGTTGGCATAAAAAGAGGTTTCATTAGGCAGGGGATTTTCGATAAGGGAAGACTGTATGTAGTTTTTATTTGATCCAGTATCAATAAGGATCCGTAGAATTTGTCCCCCTTCGTTGCACATTGAAAATATGGCAGCGAAGAGTCTCTTAGTCTAAAAAATGAACGTCTGTCAGCTCGACTAGTTCTTCAGTTTCGCCATATTCTTGTTGTTGTATGGCTTGAACGTATTCTTGTAGTGTTTCTCCATTTTCGTTATGTTCATTCGACAAACTTTGTTCATACTGTTTGATTTCCTCGGGGTGAGCTGAGGTATTAACGTGGAAGTTCCTCTGCATCTTTGATGGATGAACCTGTTGGGATGGTGGCATGGGCGGCCTTTTTGGTGCTGGTGGCCAACTGCTCTGGTGGGGTTGGTTCAAATTTGTGCGAATGGTTGACGCGTCCATTGGCTCTGGTGGTGGTTGTCGCTTAGGTTGATTTGGCCTATTGTTTCCTTGGTGTTGCGGTGGCAGCATTCTTGGTAAAGAGGCTGGTTGTGCTGGTCTTTGAGATTGAATCTGCTGGGCTTGTCTAGGAATGTGTACAAGCTCTGGGTAGAAGGGTGCTCTACCAGACGGGTTATTACAATTAGGGTTTTTATGTTGTGGAGGAAGATTAGGAGGTGGCAGTGAATGGTTTAATTTTCTACCAATGCCATGGTTAGCCATTGCATACTGTGACCTGTAATTTTGGTTTTCTAATTTCAGGCATAAATGGAGAGCCTGTGGCAAGTCTACCGGTTCACGTATTCCGAGAAGTCTGGGCAAATCGCCATTCAAACCCCTTATGAACGTGTCGAGGGCCTTGTCTCGGTAGGTTTGCATTAACAGATTTAGTGATTCGTTGCCAATTTCCATGAGGGATATTTTATTTAGAATAAGAGAAAGGTGAGAGTAAACAGACTGATAAAATTGTTGGACTGATGCATTTCCCTGGATAAGAGATGTCATTTGGTACTCCAACGTACCCAAATCTCTCTTATCGGCATAATGGAGAGTAAGGCATCGGGCAATACATTCCCAGTTGAGCGGAGTATTATATGATTCTAATACAAGATCTGCGTTTCCGACAATCTTATTTCGAATCACGCTCAAAATGCCGTAATATTTAGGGGTTCCTATCAAGGGCCTATAGATTTGTAGAATACGATCTACGCTCTTTTTCCATGATGAAAATTCTCCTGGTTGTCCCTGGAAATCGCGAAGACTGCGGACGATGTCCGGTATTTTGTCTAAGTCAGACAGATTATTGGCATATTGGGCACCGATGGTTTGATCCGTTCCGCTAAACCTATCAGCGTTTGGATTAATGATGGAATTAATCAGTTGCCTACCTTGACTTTGTAATACTTCCGCAACGATAGAAGAAATGAGTGCAGTTAGTTCAGGAGTAGATTGGGCTATATTGGAATTGGAAGGACCGGGTTGAGGTTGAGTGGGGATACCACTATTTAAAACTGATGGCCTGATAATGGGTTGCTGATCGTTTGGCATTTTAATTTTTTTTTTCAAACTAGGTTATCAAAACAATTTTATTTTTATATTTATGAGGTTTTCTTCTAGGTTTATGGGTTATTTTAATCTTAAATCTAACACTTTTATTATTTTCCTTCTAAGTTAAATTTTCTAAGTTTCTTTGATGTTAACTTCTTATTCAAAAAATTTTTTTATATTTTTTTCAATTCATTCCTTAAGCTTAGCACTATAGTAACATGTAATTTTTTTATTATTTTAATAAACTTACAAAACTAAAATAAGTTGCATTCCCACGTTGGCGGAGCGGATTGCTCCCTTTTGTCCAAAACTGGTGACTCAGGATCCTGCCTCTCGCACTTTATTCGAGGACCACTAGAGGTGTTCTTAGGGCCTGCTAGCAGTACGATGCTTCTCACTTATTTTCACTTATTTTATTTATATATTTATTCGGAGCTCTGGCACTACTTTAGGACACTGGCTCTATATTTTGGCTCTGGCACTACTTTAGGACACTGGCTCAATGTTTGGCTCTGGCACTACTTTAGGACACTGGCTCAATGTTTTGGCTCTGGCACTACTTTAGGACACTGGCTCAATGTTTTGGGTTCTGGGACAGACACTGTTTACGCGGAGCTCTGGCACTACTTAAGGACACTGACTCACTTATTCTATGTACTCGCACTACTTAAGGACACCGACAATAGAATGCGTTATTAGATATCTGTCCCTGCTCGGGCGCCAATTAAAAATTTACATTTAAATTTTTATTAAAAAAATATTTTATTTAGACTGGCAGCGATTCTGCCTACTTGATTACAACTCAACAAAATGTTCTTAAAACTAGATCTTAAATACTATTTTAATGCTAAGTCAGCAACATGTTGTTTCTCACGCTTTGCGCTTTGCAGGTGTCTGGTGTTTGTTGGATTTGTCCAGGTTGCGGGTGTTGGATTGCAGCATGGGAATAGTGTGGGAAAGTTGAATGCGCGTGCAAAGTAATTGGATGCGCGGTTGTCTGCAAAAAAAATCGATAATCGAATATGCGTTGCCCACAAAATTTCAAAAGTCACCTTACTTTTTGAACACACCTCGTATTAGCAAAACTTTCGTGCATTGTTTCTGGAGTAGCAGGTGCCACTTTTGCACTTCTATCTAGCGCCGCTTTGTGGGTTGTTTGGTTACATGTCCTTGCCGGAACTTTTAATTAAATTAAGGGTTTGCTGGGGTTAGTCGGATGAAAATCAGAACACCAGTTGTGACGTTTCTGACATTTCAGTACTTCTGATATATCAATAGACATACCGTGACTGCATAGACATACTTCGCGCTTATATAAGGTGCGCGACATGTTCGGAAATCTACGAGTATAACACTGCCGAATGTATTGCGTAGGAAGTTAATATATCAGTGGAGGAACTCTGTGCTAGCTATAGTGCGCTCCGCAGCGAATTTAATTATTTATTCCATTTCTAGCCATACTGTAAGCAATGTTTTTCCACTATAATATGTTTTTCCACTATATATGAAGTTATACTCGCATAAACTATTTTGGCGTAATACGAGTACTTCAGACATTGGTTTCGTCAAAAAGCAAGTTTGTACGTATAAACACTTTTTTGTAGCATCGTCTTCTCTTTCCTTTGTTTGAAAGGAACTGTGTCCACTGGCGCGACGCTTTTAAAGGTCGAAAATGTTTCTAAACATTTTGAGTGCAAATAATATGGTAATCAGCATTTGTCATTTCAATATGCAAAGCATTGTTAATAAGAATGACGAAGTGCACTCTTTATTTAAGAGTGGATCTATGGGCATCATTTGCATCACAGAAACTTGGTTAAATCTGGATATCTGGACATATGTTTTTAAGGTTTATGGATATAAAATGCACCATATTGGTAACCTATATACTGTATATCTGACGTAAATATTCAATTTTCTAGACTCGAAAACAATATTGTTTATCTCTTTGACAAACATCTTGGTTTACTCAACAGATTAACGTTCTTTTTAACAAAGTGCACTACCAAACAATAACCACATTTGTTGGATTAAATAATTTACTAACCCAAAACTAATCTGGATTTAGTGCAAAGAACAACTGCATAACTGCGTTACTAAAAATTACTGACTGCATCCGTTCTGTCATTGTTAGAGATATTATGTCGCTTTCGGTTTTCCTGTACTTCTCAAAAGCATTTGATTCTGTAAACTATGACGTTCTTTTACACAAATTAAAAGATGACTTTCACACCGTTAATATCGTTTCTTATAGTTGTGAGGTAGTGTAAACCTACTCTATAAACTCAATTTTCCTTTTTCTGACAATCACAGTCTCCTATTCGTGATTGCCCCTGAGTAGCTTACCCCTTCGAGTGTGAAATGGACCCGGGGCCAACAATTCTACCCGGGAATCGGTTTTCCTATCTATCAGAAGACCCGCCACCTGGCCCTAAAGCTAAAAAACATAAAACCACCTCCGCTGACGTGAGCGAATATCCCCCTTGCCACTAACACCCGCAAAAAAAATTTCCGTTTCATAGTGATTTCGCAAAAAAGCCCCGAAAAACCGCTTACGTCCCTTAACGTTTTTGTTATTAAAAAATCTATTGACGCAATCAGCACAGAATACAAAAGCATAAATGAACTCAGAAACGGCAGCATACTAAAGGGTTTTCCAATAGGGACTTGACAATTTTGAATTTAATTTGCGAACGCACTCTTTCACTAATCATCAAACTGTCATTGTCAATTTATTCAGTAAACTCAACATTTTCATCATGGTAAAGTACACGAACGAGCAACGTCTGCAAATTATAAAAATTTTCTACTGAAATTCGGAGTCGGTGACTACAACTTTAAGAGCGTTAACTCCAATTTTCGGTCGTAATTCTTGCCCTAGTAGATAGGCAATAACAAGTTTAGTGCAAAAATTTGGATCTAAATATTCGTTGTGTGATGTTGCCGTTTCAGTGAGACAACGGATTGGTCGAAGTGTCGAAAATATTGCTGCCGTTCAGGCGTCCGTAGCATACGATCCAAATCAGTCAATTCTACGGAGTTCTCAATTATTGGGCATCGCTCAGACCACATTATGACGTATTTTGCGTAAGGATCTTGGTTTACATCCATACAAGATCAAACTGACTCAAGAATTGAATCCGATGGACAATTTGAAGCGACAATTTTAGTGAAGAAGCTCATTTTTGGCTCAATGGGTTCGTCAATAAACAAAATATGCGTTATTGGTCGGGTGAAAATCCACATGTGCTTCATGAATCACCACTTCATCCACAAAAAATAACTGTTTGGTGCGTTTTGCACTCCGGCGGCGTTATTGCGCCATATTTTTTCGGCGACGATAACGATCGTCACGTTACTGTGAATGGTCAGCGTTATCGCGCCATGATCACCGATTATTTTTGGCCCGAATTAGAAGATATGGACTTGGGCGACATGTGGTTTCAACAGGATGATACCAGAAGCCACACAGCACACGCTACAATCGATTAACTGAAGAGTAAGTACGGTGAGCGTGTTATCTCAAGAAATGGGCCAGTCGATTGGCCGCCTCGTTCGTGCGATTTAACGCCGTTTGACTATTTTCTGTGGGCCTACGTTAAGCCAATACGCCGACGACGTTGGAAGAGCTCAGAGCCAACATTGAACGCGAAATAGCGGCCGTTTCGGGCGAAATGTGTAGCCGAGTCGTTGAAAATTGGGTCCAACAAATCGACCGCTGCAAACATGTCCGCGGTGGCCATATGAACGAAGTCGAGTTCCATTCATAAATGTTTTGATTGTACTTCAAGCCGATAATAAAGTTTTTGAAATGTCTCAAATGGCTTGCGTTTTATTTAAAAAAAAAGTTGTCAAGTCCTTATTAGAAAACCCTATATTATTGTCAAACGACCAAAGAGCAGCAAACAGATTCTTATGAGTCAATACCCTCCCTAACCTTTGTCCGGTAACAGTGAAACTGCATGAACGACTCAACATGCCTCATCAATGTAAGCGAAACAGAAATAGTCTCAGAAATGAAATCACAGGGCATAACAGAAATATACTCGTACAAATTCACAAAGAAACGGGAAGGAAAAGATTACGCAACTAGATTAATGCTGTTCACTTTTGACCGATACCAGACACCCGACACACTCGAAATAGGATGGTACAAAGCCAAAGTCAACGAATATGTACCTAATCCAATGAGGTGCCGTAACTCTCAGCTGCTCGGACACACAACAAAAAGATGCGGAGCCACTCCAACATGCGAGAAATGTAAATTCCCTCCCCATTCGCCAGCCCCCTGTTCACGAGTTATGCGCTCCAATTGCCTTTCGCCCTACTTTCCCTCAGAAAAAGCGTGCCTCAAATTCACTCAAATGAAGGAAATACTCACGATACAAACTAAAAACAAGTGTAGCATGGCCGACCCCAAACGAATCCATAGAGAAAAGAATTCCATATCCCTTAATCCTTCAACACCTTTATACTCCAGCGTAGTAAGCCGACAAAACAATCAGACTGCATTTTTAGCATCCATCACCTTAAATAAAGTAAAAACCATAGAAAACCGTACACCAAATCAAACAAAAAATAACAAAAAACCCCAACCATCACCACAAGCATTCATTCTTGTCATTCTGTCATTCTTCCTAATACGAACAATTTACCCAGTCAAACCCAAAACAACTCAATAACCTTACAGCACCAACTCTCCACCCAATACACACATATATATCCTCTGAACAGCACACATGACCGTACCCACAAGAAACAAACACTTCTCTCACTCACTCCAACCAGGAACCTATCACAACTACAACAACAACAGTTCACAAACTACGAAATCATCAAAAAGCTAATAAAAATAATCCACTCGACAATACCATGGCAAACATCACTCGACATTCGGTGAAAAGCAACAAACACTATAGAGGAAAAGAATATGGCGAACAATAAAAATAACAACAAAGATCACGCTTTCACTGCTCAGAGGATAAACAACCCGGGTTCATCGGCGAGCCTGAATTGTTCCGGCACTGATCGGTCAAGTCGCTCTGTAAACAACACAAATCCATCTACCCTCAATCACTCACAAAGCAACCGTGGACCATTAAGAATCGTACAGTTTAATATCAAAGGTCACAAAACAACTACAATGAGTTACAACTCTTAATAAAAAAACACTCTCCGAAAATAATTGCACTCCAGGAAACTCACCTCAACTCTACAATATCAATTCACACTCCAATCAACTACAAAATGTACCACCAAAATACTCTGCAAAATGCATACGGTGGAATAGCGCTTCTTATCCACAACTCAAACCAACACGACCCAATTCACCTTAGTAATGAAATAGAAACATTAGGATTTACCATTTACTCAAAAATAAAATTCAATATTATAACAGCATATACTCGTACTGATCTTAGTTTCTCGTACTTTCCGCTGGTTTTGTAATTTTATATTATAAGTCAGTTTAAATAAATAAATAAAAAATCAATTTGTTTTTTGTAGGAAAGCGTGTTAACTTGTGACATCATATCTTAAAGTCGTCAAGTCGGCCGATAACATTGGGGGTGCCCCAGGGATCTCTCATTGGCCCTCTTTTATTTACGATGTTCATAGATGATATTTATAAAAGGATCCACTGCATTATCATACCTGTGCGGATGATGTGCAGATGTATAAAGAAGTACACAAGTCTACAGTGCCTTCTATTATAATATTATCGATTCCATATTTGTTTGGACTCAAAAAACTGTCTTCGACTTACTTCGCCAAAGACCAAAACGCTGCTGATTGGTAATAATAATCGGGAAATTATCAATTTACCTCTTTTCGTTAATAATAATTATTTTATTGAGTCAAACCAAAATAAAAAATTTGGGAATTTACTTCAACAAACATCTTAACTGAATCGATCATATAAACTACATTTTTGAGCCCAAAAAAGTGGTTCTGCCTATCACAGTCAAAATCAAACTCATTAAATCTTTCGTTCTGCCCATCATATTGGATCCGAAATCTTTGCAAGCTTAGATTCTTCGTCCTTGAGAAAATTAAATGTTACATTTAACAACTGTGTCAGATACATCTTTAATATTTTGTAATATATCTGCCTTTCCAAGCAAATAGCTGGGTGTTCACCGGATACACTCTTAAAATATCGAACTGTTATTGCATAGGAGTAGCATAACAGATAACCCTTAACTCTCACATTTTAATACTTCCTTGTTACAAATTTTTTAATTCGATTTTTCATTCATGCTGTGCGCCACTGGGTCAATCCTCCTATACACATCAAAAGGGTGAACACAGAAAATCGTTTTAAAAAAGAGCTAATCAAATGCTACACAAGTCGCAATTAGCGATCCATTGGCTTATTAAAGTATGCATTCCCTACGAATAATTCTATTTCTTCTTCTAATTTTCTTCTATCCTTTCTATCCACATTCTTCTCTTTTATAATTTTGTCTATTTTTACCACTTGTTTAAGATAATATTAGCACACTAAAGCTATTAATATTAACCCTAGAACACTAACAATATTGAGTAAATATTTATCGCTAATATACGTAAATTTGATGTGTAAGTAAAAAATGTTCACTTTTTACAAAAAAAAAAGAAGAAATTCGTTAATGAAGAACAAAACCATCTTTAATTTATATTTATTTCAGTTATACTTAATGTGACTAACTACTTTTGGCGAAATTTCGGAATGATAACAAGTAGGTATTTTTATTCTTCAATTTGCACAGGTTTTAATAACTATAGATAAAAAAAAAACGGGGCTTGATTTTAATACTTCAAAGAATTCCAAGCACGATACTTGCAAGTTGTACTTCACGAACCTAAATTAGTTGAATTGTGAAATTGAATTATATTTCTTTTTGTGAAAATTGGAAAAAAAATCACAATATATTTATTGGCGTATTGATTTGCAAACGTGTCTTCTCGATGGTTCAAATTTTTTTAATAATAGCGAACACTCTCCTAACGGTCGCAGAAGTGCCTGGCAAACAATAGATGAAGCTGGCCATGCACATCAAATGATTGAAAGGGATTTTTTTTTGAGAACTGACCGAAGATTTACACCCAACGTTGATCGACCGCAGTGCACGATGGTCGATTTACACCGTGACGATGGTCTAGATAAAGAGGAGAATTTATATGGCCGTGGTGTACTTCTAGCTATACACTCTCGTCTCGAGTCTAGACCCTTTAAAAAATCGTCCACTGCATTCTTTGAATTTGTTTGCGCTAGAATTCTTATTTGCAAAGGCAACCTATATATTTGTTGCTATTATATTCGCCCCTCTCAACCAATTCAAGGTTACCAGCTAGCTGTTGATGCAATCGACTGCATATTTAATGCTGCTGATCCCAATGACGTTGTTATTTTTTTAGGTGATCTTAACCTACCTAAGCTTCTATGGACTCAGACTGATCAGTCCTACTATACTGCTACAAATCCTACCTCTGATAAAGAAAATCTTTTAATCGACTGCCTAACTGACTCTGGTCTATATCAATTAAGAAAGTAAACATCTGCTTTCTAAGTTGGATAGTTACCACCCTCCCCTTTCTCTTACACTGACATATGACAATGGTTTTAATCCCGTTTCCTATGAATATTCGTACAGTTTTAATTTTCATAGGGCTAACTACGCCAAACTGAACAACCTCCTCAGTATGCGATCTCTTCGTAACAAGAGAAATAAGCTCTGGTATACTTACTTAAAATCATGTTCCAACACTGATTTCTTCTACTACCAGTCTGCCCAAATAAATTTCTCTGTGCTTTGCCAAACTCTCTATGACAACTATTTAAACCGTATGGACCACACACTCATTTCCGACCCCAAAAGATTCTTTCAGTTCATCAAAACTAAAAGCAAATCGGATAACTATCCATCATCTCTAAATTTTCTTGATAGGTCCTCGGGCGATCCCCAAATTATTGCAAATCTCTTCGCAATTTTTTTGGCCAATCGTTCGCCATCCATTCCCAAGAGCCAGATCATTCTTACTTTTCCTACTTCAACAGCTGCCCACAAACAACTTTGGAATCGGTGTCTATAACTTCAGAGCAAGTTAGAGATAAAATAATAAAACTCAAAGATGATTATTCTGCTGGCCCTGATGATCTTCCCCCTATATTTTTAAAGAAATGTTAAATGCATCTAGCCCAACCTCTTACAGCTCTCTTTCAGCTTTCTATCACCCAGGGATTATTTCCCTCAACCCGGAAAAGATCGTTTATTATTCCCCTACATAAAAAGGTAGAAAAGACGATATTTCCAACTATCGACCAATTGCTAAGTTGTCCTGCATACCTAAGCTTTTTGAGAGCATTATCTATAACATAATGCTTTTCCATTGTAAATCTATTGTTTCCCTAAACCAGCACGGATTTTTCAAAGGCAGATCTACGACCACCAACTTAACGGAATTCGTATCTAGCACTTTATGTGCACTGGAATCTGGAAATGAAGTTGATGTGATTGCCACCGATTTCAGCAAAGCCTTTGATAGAATTTCTCATGATATAATCCTTCTAAAATTAAAGGCTCTTGGTTTCCAGATAAACCTTATAACTTGGGTTCAATCCTATTTAAGTGAACGACTTTACTATGTTCTATTTAGGTCCATGGTTTCTGACCCAATTAAAGCTTCCTCTGGTGTCCCTCAAAGCAGCCATCTTGGTCCCTTATTATTTATTCTGACCATTAATGATGTTGCTTGTATCATTAAAAATTTATACATATCTGTTTACGCAGATGATATGAAGATATTTAGAAATATATCATCTTCCTCAGACAGCCTACTTCTGCAGCAAGATCTAGACAGGTTTTGTACATGGTGTCAGAAGAATTTTCTTGAGCTTAACGTCAATAAGTGTCAGGCTATAACTTATACCCGTAAACGCCTCCCTACTTCACCTCGTTGCTATCTAATCTTTAATCTGCCTGTTCCCTTAGTGAATAAGTTGCGTGATTTTGGTGTTATTTGTGATAAGGAACTCAATTTCCGTTCTCACATTGATAGTATAATAAAAAAAGCCAACTCTGCCCTTGGCTTTATCAAGCGCTGGTCTAAGGAGTTTTCCAATCCTTATGTTACCAAATCACTTTACATAACCTTTGTTAGGCCTCTTCTTGAATATGCCAGCCAAGTTTGGTCACCCTACTACAGAACTCACATCCTGCTTTACGTGGTCTTCCCTGGGATGATAACCAAAACTTACCACCTTACACTGACCGACTGAAACTTATAAATTTACAACCCCTTTCTATACGCCGAAAAGTTGCCGACATTCTCTTTATTCATCAAATTTTAGTAGGTAATATCGATTGTCCTTCCTTACTTCAAATTATTTCTTTTAACACCAATCCCCGCAATCTTAGGTCTGTGCCACTTTTCCGGCTCAATCTTCACAGAACGAATTACGGACACCTGGAGCCAATGTCTAGGATGCTTCGCGAAGTTAACGATATTCTGCCTGTCTTCGACTACCATCTCAGCAAACACTCTCTCAAGAACATACTTATTTCTACCTATGCCTCACGTCCTAACTTTCTTTAACCGCTGCAACCCTTTAGTTTTTAAGTAAAAATGTTAGTTTTAATTAACATATGTATTTGCTTGCAATAAGTTTAATAAATCTGTCCGGGGTTGACCCGGGCAGCAAATCAAATCAATTCTCTTCCCAACATTGAATTTTAACGTCCATGACATATTTTTTCAAGCAAGCATATTGATCAAATAAAGCATTGTCACTTGAAAGCGAGTCGAATCTGTTTTTATTCGCCATATATTTTGCGGAGGCTTCAACATACTCCCATTCTGGGATAATATCAAGTCCAGGCAAACAACATGATGTGATCGAATTGTGCTGTCCATTTGGATATGTAATTGATGGCACTCTCTGAAGATACAAATTAAACTTAAATACGGAAAAACTGAACGAATTTAAAATTGCTAAACATTAAACGGCATAGTTATCAACAGAATCGATTCTTTTGTAACAGAATCATAGCCTGTAGCAGTATTTTGAATTTCCCTCTATACAGCTGCAGACATAAATGTCGCTGCTTTTCTATCTTCAAGGCCTTCAATGAATATGGTGAGAGAGTGGCCAACTTCCATTGCCGAAACAATGTCGTTTTCTATTGTTTTTATAATTCGGAAGAAAAGCGATGACTAGAGAAATAAGTAAATACAAACGAAAATGGAAATTAAATATAAATGAAAAATTATCAACAATGAATACGTGTTTACTTGATCTTTTAGGAAAAGCAGCCAAATTTTCGATACGGGATCGCAGAAGAAATTTTTAAGTATTAATGGGCTGTTGGCGGTGCTCAGAAAATATTCCTTCAAAACTTCATATATTCGCAAAATGGACTCGATAGCTGGCAACAAAGCTAAAAATCGAGTTTTGCTGTAGCCAAGCAATTTTTCATATTGCTCTTCGACAGAATCGCAGAATTCTTTCAACTTTGTAAACCGCACAGTGTATAAGTAAAAGTGAGAATAAATTTTGACCACAATTAGCTCAACATCGAATGGCATTCCATCGCATGCACATTTCAATGTGTTGTGCACAATGTGGGCCGCACATCCAACACCAATTATATTTGGGTTGATAGATTTCAATCTACTAAACACATTATTTTAACCGCCGCGTTTTGTGGCAAAACCCTAAACCATCATCCCCAAAGTTTTTGTAGGCCAATAAGTCTGGAATACCAAAAAGAAACAGTTGATTTATCAATGACCAAAAAAGAAAATATAGACCGTCAAATAGGAGCGCAGAGACCAACAGAAATCACTTCAGATGGGCAAAAGTTCTTCGTTACACATCAAACTACGAGTATGTTTGCTATGGTAGATGGAAAGATACTCGTATGTAATGCACTTTTTGTAACAAAATCTAGTATGAAATGCTACTTATGCGATGCCACATCCAAAGATTTTAATAATCTCGAAAGAATTTGCCAGAGACCAATCAAACCCGATTAAGTTTCATTTGGTATTTCTGTACTATACATTTGGTTTATACTGCACTTGAGCTACAAACTACCAACACTCTCTTGGCGCATATCAAAAGAGAGCAAAGACTTGGTTGAGAAAACAAAAAAGAATATTCAAGAACAATTAAAAAACCAGCTTTCACTAATTGTAGACAAACTAAAACCGGGCTTTGGAAACTCTAATGACGGCAATGTAGCTGGAAAGTTCTTCCAAAACCACACTGGTTGTTCTTCTATAACAAACGTCGATTCGGAACTCATTAGAAGAATTTACATAATACTTCAAGCCATTTCAAGCGGATATAAAACAAATTCAGAAAAATTTTAACAGTATTGTTTTGAGACAGCTTACTTGTATGTGAAACTATATCCTTGGATGACTATGACACCAACTCTTCACAAAATACTAATTCATGGGTCTGTAATAATTCGAGAATCCTTATTACCTGTCAGCATGCTTAGTGAAGAAGCCCAAGAACCTGCAATAAGGACTTCAAATCTTATAGGGAATTTTTCGCCAGAAAAACGACACGAACGGACAACATCACTGATATAATGAATCGGCTATTGATTTCGTCGGACCCATTCATTAGCCTAATGCGGAAATTCCCAGTAAATGACAAAAAAATGTTTGATAGTGAAGTTATTAATATGTTTGAAGTTGAAATATAAAATATAAATTATTTTTTTTTTTAATTTAATTTATTTCACTTATTTCTGGACTGTACATTAAGAATTACATTCTCATTATTTGTACTTATTCATATAAAATTAACATTAAGGTATCTGGGTTACATATGTAGTTTCAAAAAAAAAAAAATATATATATATATATATATATATTTATTTTTAAAAAAATGTGAGTCGACAAAAAATTACTATTTATCAAAAATGTGGTTATTACGATTACTCTTTACAAAAGAAACAAGCAAATTTTTAAAAATAAAAAGCGAACTAGATTGACGTATGTATATTGGCATGGAATTCCAAAGTCTTATAGCATGAACAAAAAATAAACGTTGACTATTTAAAAAGTTAAAATAAGGAACATTGATATTTAGGGTACGATTTGAATGAGCCAAACTTAGTTTCTCGAAGAGATATGTCGGTTGTTTAGTTTTGAGCAATTTATACAGAAATGTGCAGTTTAATATGTTTATATGTTGTCTAAGGGTACATCCGATAACTTTAAGTGAAAATCTCGAAATGTGATCATATTTACGGATACCATATATGTAGCGAATCACCGAATTAAATGCTAATTCTAGTTTCCTAAAGGACATTGCGTCAATATTACTATAAACTACTGAGCTGTAGTTTATAATGGGCATAAACAGAGATCTTATGAGTTTAAGCTTTGTTAAGATAGGGACAAAGGCGGATGAGACATAAAGTTGGCGTAGACCACCATATATTCTTTTGATAACATAATTGATATGGCTTTCACACGAAAGTTTGCAGTTGATATATATTCCTAAGTTCTTCACCTCATTTGCATATGGAATCAATTGTCCCATTAAATGTATTTGTGACAAGCAACTGGAATGAATCGTGTCATTACAGATAACAATTGCTTTAGATTTAGCAGGGTTTAAGGACAGTTTATTGAGAACAGACCAGTTATAAATGCGTTCCAAATCCTCATTAAGTCTTGCTATACAATCATCCATTAAGCCAATCGGTCTAGACAGATATACCTGAGCATCGTCTGCATATAAATGTACCGATGCATCAAGACAGACCTTAGGCATGTCGTTTATAAACAACGAGAACAGGAGTGGTCCTAAAATAGATCCTTGTGGGACACCTGAATGAACCGGTAGAAAATTTGAACTTCCCTGGCTAGTATGTACTTGTTGAAATCTGCCATTTAAGTAATTAAATATAAGACATGCAGCGTTATTACCAAAACCGAATTGACTTTTCAGCTTCGCAATCAAGCGTTGATGGTCTACACAGTCAAAGGCTTTAGAAAAATCTAATAAGCACAGAATAGATATATTATTCTTATCATACTCTCTTCTTAAATCATCCAGAATTTTTATTACAGCCGTGGTACAACTGTGATTTTCTCTAAAGCCTGATTGAAACGGAGATAACATTTTATTTGAACTTATGTGCTCATTGATTTGGTTTTTTAATAAAATCTCAAAAATCTTTGATAGGCACGGTAAAATACTAATAGGCCTAAAATCTTCTGGCTGGTTCCCCGTAGTATTTTTAGGCACTGGCACAACTTTAGCATATTTCCAAGTTGAAGGAAACTCAGATCTCATGATACACGAGTTAATAATGTGCGTAAGAGGATAATATAACCAGGGCATAATTAGTTTTATAAATTTAATAGATATACAATCTACTCCTACCGCGTTTGATTTGATGTTGGATAAGGCTTTTACCACATCACTCTCTAACACACAGTGAAACTCAAAATAATTAAAATTATCATGATTGGTTACAGTAAGGTTAGTATTTGCAGTATAGTATTATTTGCACACATTTTTCTTTCATTTCAATACATAAAATATTATTTTATTAGTTTTCGGCATGTTTACTTTACTTTGGCCCCAGTGTGCGCCGCGATCAATTCCACCGAAATTTGTGTTTTCATTGTCGCCACAAAATCCAACCAGCTGTCCCTCAATGCTATAAGTGGCCAATGATTTTTTAAGCAAATCGAATGTAATTTCGGATGAAGAGCCTTTTTCAGAAGAAAACTCAATGATTCGAACTTTCACGCCTTCAGTTTGGTGAAAGTAGTGCACAAGAACGGGAAACATCTTAACATTTCCATGATTAGAAGCATCGGTCAGTACGGTGACGAAGTGAGTATCTTCCAAATCTTTCTTCAGCTGAGTAATCAAATACGGCGCAAAGATATTGGTCACGATGGCCTCACATTTCGTGCGTGCACAACTGAATTTTGACAGCTGAAAACAAACACGTATAATTTTACTCGCATAGTCGGCCGAACGGAAACTGTGATTTTCCTTCATCATATGATGGGACCAAACGCCTTCGCAAGCTGCAGTTTGCAAATCGAATGCACTTAAAGTTGAACTTTTAAAAAAGGATGTTATATTCTTGCTTCTCGAAGCGGCTTGCAAAGCATTTCTATGCCGAGCTGATTTTATATGCGATTCGATGTCGGTCTTGCCACTATGAGCAACACTGAACTCGGCATTGCAAATATCGCAGCGTACATCGCTCTCAGTTTTGTTTTTTTTTATGAATTTATATTTCTGTAGCAAATCTGCGTTTAAAACACAAGTACCACGGCGCTTAGGCAGTTTTTTTTTTACTCGGGAATGTCGATTGTAAATATGTTGTAGAGAAACCGAACTCTCAAACCAACAATGACGACTTGCGTGCAAGACAAATCAATTGACATTTGACAAACGAGATGCGATAAATGGGCGTATCTAGCAAAGTTAAACAGACAGAATGAAGTATATATTTTATTGAAATATCATAGATACTCAAACTTCAAATTCATAATATTCGTAATCGTCGTAGTCAGTTATCTTAATATGGCATTTGTTGAATGATTTTTCGGGGGAATAAAATTATTTTGAGTTAAATACTAGTTTTAGATCATTGAAGGGAGATTTATGTATATTTCGGAATGGAGTGGAAAATTTCGGTGTTCCGAGGCTTCTCTGCGGAACAGTGGGACTTGCCTTTTAATTTCGGAATGACTCCAATTTTATAACTAATGGTTGGTCACATTAGTTATACTGTTTTTAAATTTTGGGTCCACAAACTGAGGTGGGAGTTCAAATTTATTTTTCCATATAATACCAATGAAGGTAAGATTGTACTCCTTAAGAAGTTTCTCAAAAAGTGAATTACTAGTAAACCAGTTGTCCACTGTAATATTACGGTCAGAACCTTTCATATGTGTCAGCATTTGTTCTATATAATATTGGGCTACTGGAACACCTTTGAATACACTTCCTTTGCCAAGTTGCATGACTGCATTGCCCATGTAATATGTTCCACTGTCACATAACATTATAATTTTCATCCCGTACATACTCGTACTGTATCTACATATTTGATTTATTATTCATGCAACCTACCAATTATTCGTCAATTGTACAGTACGAACCAGGTCTATAAATTCACAAAAGAAGTCGCCAAATATCATTTGAGTGGGCAAATGATTGTCTTTCAATACGACAGAGAGTATAAGTAAACCAATCAATGCTTTTAACTCATCTAGGTACAAGTTAGGTAAAGCAGCGTTGAACTTGGAATAAGATTGCCTTTGAACAGAAATCACCTTATTTGTTCGACATCTGTGTTGGGTGTGCAAAGTGTGTTAAGTCAGGAAAAGGTAAGAACACTGTTGAATGTTTGACATCAGCCAAATCTTTCACACTAGAAAGTTTGACCCCTATTTTGGCTTTAATCTATCTGAATACTATTCTTTTTATGATCTCATTTCTCAATAATTGCACAAGCACAGTTTTAGCTTTTTTCATCCCATGTAAGAAATATTATCACAAATTTCTTTATAAAAAAGCATTTGAGTGGATTAGCATCTGTGGGTTTTGGTGAGTCCAGGTCTAATATCTACTATGTTTCTATTTGGAATTGTTCCAAGTTGTTGTTCTTTCTCCGCAGGCTCTTCTTTTCAAGTACTTTATTTCCCTCAATTTTAGCAACGATTCCCTCGTCAGGAGTAAAGTCATTTTTTATTCCTTTTCCGTGTCTGTATTGGCGTCAACTGTTCTGCACGATGAATTTCGGATATGATTTGAGCACTTGTTGTTCTCAAATTCTTCAAATATAGCTAGGGTTTTCCTATGCAGGTGTTCTTTGAAAGCTCCTGCTCCCATTTTGACCTAAAACAGTTCGCAGTTTCATTTATTGCTTCATTCAAAATCGCTTATAAAACTAACATGTAATATGAACATCAGTCCAACTAAAAAAAAAAATCGTAGTGACTTACTGAATACGAATATCACGTGGCTAAAAAACACAACAAACTACTGATTCTCACAACAATAAACTTCACAATATTAGCTAGTGCCTTTATTATACAAAAGTATTTGAAAATTTGTCGTCGAATTTACGTATGTTAGTATTCTAGTCTTAATTTAACTTAATATGTGGAGAGATGCTTTAAAATAAATAAATTGCTAAATATAAATTGTAAATAAGATCTTTTGTGCCGTCACACCGCGGTCACACCGCGAGAAACCATGTATGAACAATCTGGTTGTTCTATGCCAATGCGGTTTCAGGCCAGAAAGGTATACCATTGTTCAAATATTCACACTACGGCAGCTCTGGGAAAGACACCGGAATTTCGACACCCACCATATACCATATGTTGATTTCAAAGCCGCCTATGACATCGTGCTATACAACGTCGTATCTAGTTTTGACATCTCTGTCAAACTGGTCAGATTGTGCAGGATTACTATGCTTCAGAATGGTCGGTAATGAATTAACCGAGAAGTTCAATGGCAAAAAAGATAAAACGACGCGTTATGTGAGTTTTTTTTTAAATCGCTCCAGAACGTATCGTACAAAACTTACTGGCCAACAAGAGAACTACGATTTTTATAAGTCCGCACAATTACTTGCGTTGGCGGATGACGTTGTTATGATTCTACGAATAAAGCCAGCCGTCAATGAAGCTTTCGTGAGTATTTAGACGGAAGTGGCCAAAATGGGTCTGACGCCAAACGAGGGCAAAACAAAGCACATTCTGTCATCAGAAAAGGACGCATGCTATCGATGGCTTGGCCAAAACTTATTTGTTTGTAGTTATTACTTCGAACGCCGAAATCAGACGAAGAATTACCCTTGCAAACCGCTAGAAGAGGCAACTGAGTAATAGAGCCCTCTCTTGTAAGACCAAACTGACTTTATGCAAGACACTTGTCATCCCGGTCCTACTCTATAGAGCAGATGTCTGGACCTTGAAAGACAGATAAAGGGTGAGGTTTCCGTCCAGTTTGTAACTGAGAAGATGAAACGGCGAACTGTTCGGGTTGTACAGCATCATCGGTATTGTCGGGCGTCTACTTAGCTATGTTGAGCAAATGGACATCACAGCTCCGGCCCAAAGAGTCTTCGATTCTAAACTCGGGGAACGGCGCTTTTGTTAGGACACTCTTTAGCTGGACTTAGAAATGTGGCAAATGCTCGTACAGAAAAAATTTACTGTGCAAGTATGTCACAGGAGTAAATTAGTTCTTTCTTTTTTGTACTTCTACAACTTTCTTATAAATTACGGAAACAGATATTGATTGTTGTGGGCTATTAGAGAAAAACCAGTGATTATTATTTTTTCTAAATTTCTGTCAAGTTATCGTTAAAGTCATTAAACTGTCTTTAAGGCTTTTCCTTGAAAGTGATATTTCATCGATTGGATAGGAGTGCAAAGTACAAAGTCTTACTATTGACGGTTATGTAAAATTCGGCTAATGATTTGACAAATCAATTCAGTGCTCAGGGACCCATTGCATGAGTCCTTTGGTTCGTTAACGAATTCGTCGCATTATACTCGTATTGAAACATTGATTTTGATGTTACTATTGGGTTGTGCCATATGTAATGTTCGATTTTATAGTAACAATTTAAAAGCCAATATTACTTTTCCGTACATTTTTATTCAATCAAATTAGGATCCGTTGGCATCTATGACATTCTTCCAACGTGATACAAGATCAAATATTCCTTTTTCGTAGAAGTGCTGAATTTTTGAGGCAATGAAATCTTCAAAGGCTTTTATGACCTCTTCTCGGTTCCGGAAGAGCTTCTGCTGGCTAAATGAATCCAGATTTGGGGTGGCCGTGGTGTAGTGGTACTAGCAATCGCTTCTCACTCGGAGGGTCAAAGTTCGAATCGTACTCATGACAAGTTTTTCATTTGTGTAAGTGGAACTCAGTCAGAAAAATCTGCGTGTGAAGGCATAACACAGACATGTAGATTTGCCTGTTGTAGAGTTTCGAGCTCAAAACAAGCGTGAAAATTGATAATCTTCGAATCATTTTGAGTGAAGAAAAAACTCTCCGTCCTACTATTCGGACTCCCACCCCCGGAGAGCTAATATCGAAACCAAATATACCTGAGTTTCAAACCACTACATCACAACAATGTTTTCCTTTCTCCTCCTTCTATCTTTCCGACCGCGCCTTGGAAACAGTAAAAGGGTAGGCGCGCGTAATTTATATATATATACAAAAAAAAAAGGCGGAAAAGATGGTAATCCGTTGGGGAAATATTAGGAGAGTACGGTGGATGCGGAAGAATTTCAAATCCCAACTGCAACAGTTTTTGCACAGTTACTTGTGAGGTATGGAGTCTAGCATTATCATGCAAAAGGATCGGACCGTGCCTATTAATCAAGCTCTTCAGCCAATTTGTCGATTTCCTCACAATATTTGATAGCTTTTATCGTTTCTCCTGGTTGACAAAATGAACAGTGGATTGGTCTTTCGATGTCCACCAAATTGCCACCATAATTTTTTATGGCTGAAGATCGGTCTTGGAGGTGTGTTTTGGTTTTTAATCTGCATCCAACCACTGCCCAGATCTTTTACGATTATCATACAGTATCCACTTTTCATCACAGGTGACTATCCAGTGCAAAAACTGTTCAGTTTGGCTTCTTAATGTAAGGGATGAGCAGATTTCCAGGCGCCGTTCATTTATCGAGGTTCTTTAACTTTCCTATAAGAGAAAGGTGTCAACTTATTATCATTGGGGAAACTACCATACTTTGTGCAATCTCCCGTATCAATTTCGTTGGGTCCACATTCACACTTGCTCTTAAAACATAGTCGTCAGTTAACGTTTTCGGCTTCCGACGGTTCGAATTTGAACTGCCGACCGCATGGAAAATAATTCCTAGAAAAAAAAACGGTACTTGTAAGGAACCCTAAAATTCTCACACGTCAAGTACATGTACCACTTTTTTTTATAAAAAAAGAAAATTTAACGTTCTGGCACAGATGTTCACTCGAGAACATTTTATTTCCGACTGAGCAAAAATCGGACATTTCATGTGGTAGCCAATACTTGTAAATAAATGAATAAACTATAAGCTTTTCCTTATATCTTATTTTACGATTTTTATAGCAATGTTTTTGTTTCGAATTATCTTTCATGAAATGTACATGTCTATTCGATTAAAAGCGACATACTTATGATCAATAATAAATTTTACATAGAAAATATAATCAATCGCCTTTTCAATTGTCATGTTTGTCACGTATCTAAGCTTTGGTACCGGTAGTAATTTGCATGTGAGAATAAGTGTCGTCCCCGTTGGTCTGCGTAGATATAAATGTACATTTTTTTTAATTTTACGTTTTCTCCGTTAAGCTATTAAAATTCAAAATATGTTCTACACAGTTCACTGACTCAATATATGTTAATCGATGTAGTTGACTGCATCGTCTTTGCATACATCTTTGCAACGGTTAGTTTAGATGGCAGTAGATATTTGAATTGATTTCCGTTTGGTTGTTATGTTTCTGTATAGAAAATAAACATATATATAAACTCATGTAAAAAGAAAGGACAAAAATAACAATAATGTTGTCAGTATCCTATAATGTCGGCTTTCAGTTTGGTATTTTATTAATGTTTGTAACTGACATTTTGGCCGGGGTCAATCTGACTATAGGATCATGCGTGATTCAGTACTTTGATGTGTGTGAAAGTGAATTTGTGAAATTTTACATATCGAGCAGCGATCATCCGGAACAGGAACCATATTTAATAACGGGTACACAACAAATTCTACCAACTTGGATTTCTCCAAGCAATCAGTATAAATTAGTCGTACATGGCTATGGAGGTGGCCTTGAGTATCAACACACAAAGTCAATACATTTGGGTAACAATCTTTCATACATTATATCACTAAAAATAATAAAAATACAATGAAAAAACCTAAAATCATCATAAAGTCGCTTTCATAAGAAGGCCTTAGAAAACAATAAACATGTAATCTACAAAGCTTCTTAATTATGATATTTTGTTAAAGCAGTCCCTCATACAATGGCCGAGTTTCTGTAAACAAGACCGCGTATATGTATACATCTCGGATACAATTTGAACGCCTTTTGAAGATTATATGAAGACGATATGTAGATCTTTCGAAGCTTCGCAATGTTACTTCATTGTTATCCATGAATGCTGAACTGCGTCATATGTCCACTTAACTCTCACGACTGCCAGGAAATAATTTTACGTTGTCGATTGCCTACGATAAATTTCCCGACGACCTGTAGTTGTTGCAATTTATTATGTGATGTCTTTGCCCCTCCGATCGCTTCTTATCATATCGTTTAGCAAAATCGCGATACGTTCTTTTATTGGTATCAAGAGAGTCATTTGCTATGTAACGCGTTATAGCATTTTTCCGTTTATTGCAAATTCCGTTGTTTCCTGTAAGCAGATGCCCCTATTCGTCTTTAATATATTTTGGTGATTGAATCTCTTCCGACTTGTGTACTTGCTGTGCCGCAATTTCTAAATATTACCTCGATTGTTCATAATTTGACGTTGCAGTTCTTCTATTGCCCGTAGCCTGATTTTTGGTTGTGAAAACAACCTTCCAATACCCGATATAATGATTCTACTGCTATCGCAAGTGCCCAAACATAGGTTTTTTCGTCTCTTTTTTGCAACGTTTGTAGCCTAATTCAAACGGAACTATAATTTATCAGTGTCGATATTTCCACTTTATTTGGTGCACGTTTGAAAGGTTTACCACTTGTTCTTGAGCCATTTTCGTTCAATTGTTTCAGCACCACGTTTCACTATTTATTGAAACAGAGCTGGCCTCTTTCCTAATTTACAAGGAAGTAGGTAGGTAAGAGTGGCTGTTGGAAACACCAACCCACATAGGGCTATTGATGCCACGTCTATCTATGATCCTCGTACTAATGGAACCAGTTTGAGCTTATGATGAAGCGTAGGAGACTGTTTACATCTATATTTTTTAGATCGTTTAGGTCGTTGCAGAAGAAAGCTCCTAAGTGAAGTTTTCTTCTCTGGGAGATAGCTGGACATGTACAAAGTAGGTGGAGGATTGTCTCCTCCTCTTCCTCGTCCATACAGCTTCTACAGAAATCGTTTGTAAAACCTGTGACGGCGCTGAGATGTTTCCTATTTAGAAGAATCAGACTCTTAGAGCGATTCAGATCCAGATTTCTCCAGTTCTGTTTGGTCGCGAGACATGTTGGTCCAACAGTCCACCTAGGATACGTTCTTTTATTGGTATCCAGCTTTAATATTAATTTGCACGTAGCGATTGGTATACCTATGCTAGTTTTGGCGAGTTCATCGGCCCTACCGTTCCGTGGAATGTCTCTTTGGCCGGCACCCAGCAAAGGTGAAGGAATTTACAAGTAAGTTGTTTAAGTTTATTTTCTCGACTAGTATTGGCTTTCCACTGGTATTTTCACGAAGAATTCTGCAAGCAGGAGTCGGATCTGATTTGCAAGTGGTTCAGCCAGGATCAGTTTAGAGGATATTTTACTTATCGTTTTGCGTTATTCCAGCATAGATGACAATATAGGAGATCGTCCACCGCTGCAGTATGTAATCGAGTCGCATTCTTGCTTACTATATAGCGTATTTTTTATAACTAACTCGACTTCCATAAGTTAAGTTTAGCTACTTCCGCAGAGTTTTTCGTTCTGGAACCTCTTCGTCCATGGCAGTCTTCATATTCCTAGTTTGATTCTGCTTAGATCTGCACACTTGAGTATCAAAAGCATTTATTCACTCGATAGATTCCATTTAAAAAACTCAACAAGTTGATTATTAATCGCTTACTTGGGATGAGTAGGCGCTAATGAAATTCCATTTTTCATGTCTGGTTACGAGATTTATTGGCATTAGCCTGTCGCAAATTTTGTTACGCTTATGATCTCATCGAGAAGTTCAGCTGTCAAGATTATGGTAACTCTATTCTTATCTTACTCCTCTCAGTTATAAAATATTTTGTACGCTTTTGTTTGCAAATTTAAGTAGCGGGCCCTGTTTCTGGCATTTCTACACTTTAGCAGCCGTTATAAAATTATAACACTTTTTTGCCTGTCACTGTACCGACTGTTATGGCTTGCGATACGTACTTCACTTTGGATTTTGAATTGCTTCCACAACATGCCACTGATACTTAAAGAATAATTGAAGCACCGAGATATGAATTAATTTTGGAAAGAAAATATAAAAATAAATCTTTTTAGTTTTTAAAACTTTTTAAAAATTATAGTATTTAAGTAAAAATTGTTTTTTTTTTGTTTTTGAACGTGTCTTGTTTTTACGCCGTTTATTGTGAAAACTAATGGAGAGCTTCATTTTCGTCTTCGTAATCTGAATTTTCAGCTTTTTGAACACACTGCTGGAATGATAAACTATTGTGGAAGGGCATATCCGCCGAAAGAATGCACCTTTTTGCCAAAATCACATCATCATATTTTTTAGGGCTGAGATTGTTTGGATTCAATATTGTTCGTTTAAAAGTGTCACATTATAGGTTTGCTTTTGCTTCAATATCGAATATTGTCAATGGCCCGTGGTGACTAATAGAATTGGTCCATTTAATTCTGTCATTATTGGTCACACATTTTTTTATAATACGGAGCCAAACTAGTTTTGTAGTCTAATATATCCTGATTGCTCATCGATATCACGTTAAACTTTTGAAACATTTTGCCAATCTTTTGATATATAAAGACGTTCTACTCGTCGTTTTTGTTTTTCAACAAAGATGATCGGCACTCAAGGGCGGTTTTAGAATATAATGAGACAGAGTCCAGGGACTTGATAGCGGCCTGACTATTCGAAAAGATGTGGATATCTTTTGCAGATATCACGTTTTTCTCCAGAGCTTCTTTAATCGCCAAAATTTACGCCTGGAACACGCTACAGTGGTTTGGAAGACGGAAAGTAAGACACAGATTTAGCTTATCTAACAAAACACCGCCACCAACTCCGCTATCGCTTTTAGATCCATCTGTGTAGAGATGGATTGGCTTGTCCACCATGAAAGTATCTTCCTCCGAGAATTATCTAGAGGGGAAGTTTACATGGAAGTTTTTGTTAAACCAAAGTTCAGGTATGGTGTAATCAAAGTTTTCTGTGAGGATTCCTAATGTATTAATAATGTTAGCGTGGCCAAATGAATTATTTGTCCACTGTTTAGTCGTTTTAAGGCGGATAGCTGCAGTCGCAACTACTTGCCTGCTGAAAATATCGAGGGGTGTCAAATAAAACAGAATGTCTAATGCTGGAGAGGGAGAGAAGTCTCACCCAATTTGGAGTTGATTATTCTGCCTTTTAGCATGAGACTGATCAACTCCCCAAGTGAGTCTTCTACCTGCATAGTTGACAGCGCAGTCGTGATTGCGGATGTGTGGACGTTGTTAAAGGCGCCCTCTATGTCCAGCAAAGCAAACATTATGTACTCTTTATATTGTAGGGATCATTCGACTGACTAGTCAAGTGGGTGCAGAGCTGTTTCCACCGACTTTCCTTTACAGTAGGCATGTTGAGCCGTTGACAGAAGACTTGGATCAATTTTAGCTCATATATGGATATGAATCAGTCGTTTCAGAGTTTTCAGAAGGAAAGATGATAGACTTATAGGTCTGAGGTCCTTTGGGACAGCATGAGAACATTTTCTGGTTTTGGGAATGAATACTACATTGACTTCTCTCCATGACAGTGGAATATGGATAAGTTCTACACAGCTCCTCATAATATTTTCCGGACCAGAAGACTTGTATTGTTTGAAGCTATGCAGCGCCCACAGCAGGTTGTCTGTTGTAATCAGATCATGCATTTTGATCCCGGCAGTTGCAGTTTGGGCTGCTACTGGCCGCGAGTTGGGAGCTGGAAAGTGGGTGTTCAGTAGCAGGTGGAGTGATTCATCACTTGAGGTTATCCAGGAGCCATCGGTTTTTTTCAAACAGCTGAGAGGATTTTTCTTAGCCGCGATGTCTCAGAGGTTTCTGTGATTTTGTCACAGAATTACCTCCAGGATTGTCGCTTTTTTCTTCCTCAGTTCTTTTTTTGTATAATTTGAGGGATTCTTTGTCTGAGTCCCAGTCAGTCACTTTTCTTGTGCTTTTTGCTACGTTGAAAAGTTTTCTACAAGTATTTCTGAGCAGTCCCAGTGCTGATGTCCACCAATGTGGCTTTTTCTTACCTCTAGGTTGAGTGAGAAAGCAGGAAGCGGCCATAGCATGATTGAGAGTCAGAGTAAATTCCTTGAATTTCATGTCAAGCTCATTGGTGTCACGCTGATGACTTGATAGTTCAGAGCGTAGCGTTTCTAACAGTATTCCTCTGTATTTTGGCCAATCAGTTTTTCGGTAGTTCCGGAATGCTGGTTGACTGGGGGGAGCATCACTCAGGCTAAATTGGATGTATCTGTGGTCTGAAAAAGAGTGTTCAGACGATACCATCCAGTTCGTTAGCATTTGAGTGATGCTCTCGGAGACAAGAGTGATATCTAGCACTTCCTGTCGGTTTCTATATTCTTAGCTAAAAAAAACTTGAGAGTCATTCGATTCTCCTTTTGTTAACTCAATGAACTGAACAAAATGTGTTTTTTTTACACACTTCTACTTCAAATTTTATGCCTCGTGTAAAATATTTCTTATGATATTTCCTCAACTAATTTCCACTCGCAGATCGACGCCTTTGAACTGTATTTTCTGTATCAATCCACACAAATATTCATCCTGGTTTCATTTGATTCCCACCTTATTAAACACCTAAAATACTTTCGCAAATAGATCTTGACATCCAGCATAAAACCATTTTTTTCTGTAATTGTATTTCCTCTGACATTTTTTAAGCTCTGATCTTTTTCCACGCCTTCTGCCTTCGCGCATGTTTTTTTGCCTGAAATCAATCAAATAATACCTACTACTGAAAATCCAAAAATGTGTGTACTTCGTTTACCTTTTCGAAAAGATAAAGTTTTAACGCTTGATTTTCTGATGACTAGGTTCATTTATATACTCAGAACCCGATATGGAAAAATCTGTTCCACTTTCACTCATTTTCACTGTCTGAGTTCTTGCACTATCCTTGCACTAAGAAATCACAATAAAACAGAATACGTGGCTTGTAGGCATGTTATGATCTTAAAAGCTCGTTTACTGTTCTGGCTATGGAATACCTTTCAGGTGCGAAGCAAGCAAAAGGCAAATCCAGAAGTTGTCTCGTTCTTGCACCGTTTTAAAATCAATGATAATTCCAAAATTGAGTATCTTTACCTGAGAGTCAACGTAGATGTATTTTTATTACGCAGAGCATTATTTCTGCATTAAAGAAACATATTTCGCAAAAAAGTGGAGTTATCTAGTCTTTGCACTGACCCTTCAATTCCGTTTGTTCACATACTGTGAAACAGTCTACAAAAACAGTCTGAAATTGTGAATCCGTGTGTTTTTGTTGTTTTTCATAGATTTTCACAACGTATAAACACCTGCTGTGGCGACGATTATTGATCTGTGAAAATACTTTTCTTGTTTTTTTATTTTATATTTCATTGGTGTCCATCCACTCTATATAACCCGGCCAAGTCATTTCGTCGTTGTATCTTCCCGTTCACTCACTGTCTATGTAGACGGGACTGAAAATTACCCGAAAAATTTTCCTCTGAAAGCAGCCAAGAGAACTCTCATCCATAAAGATAAAGTCCTTTTGTTGTTCGAGAGAGGGCTCTGCTAGTCAATTGCCTTCTTAGCCCAAAGAAGCAGCGACTGACAAGAGTTATTCTTCGTTTGATCTCAGCACTAGTGTTGTTGTTTGAAGTTTGAATTGATAGCGGAGCGGATAGACAAGTACGAGTACAATAGTATTCCTTAACTACCTCAAAATCATACCTGTTGAGGGTGACGTTCTGTCAGAGACGTCGGTGTTGTGTCTCTTCTGTTTGACAGTATATACTCGTACTTGGTCTTGCCCTCATCCTCATTAACCATTAAACTCATCTGCACCGCTTCCGTCTCAATGCTTCGTAAAAGCGCTGCTGACATTACGCTACATTCTTCCGATTATGTCAATATTATCGGCGTACGCGAGTAATTGGGTGAACTTTTGAAAAATTGTGCCTCTTTCAAGAATGATGTTAAAGAAGTCGCATGAAAGCGCGTCCCATTGTCTATGTCCTTTTTTGACATCAAAGGCCTCGGTGAGTTTTTTTAACGACCTTCACGGAGCAGCGTGCATTCTCAATCGTCATCCAAGCGGATGAGTCTGGCAGGAACACCAAAACTAGGCATTGCTCTGTATAGCTCGTCTGTGGATTCTTTCTTACGTGGATCGATTTGGAGCTCATGGTTTCTTTCCAAAATCTGCCGTAGTGTGAATATTTGGCTGATGATGCACTTTCAATTATCTTTTCAGGTAGTGATAAGCTTATTTAAATAAGGTAATAAAAATATAGAAGAAAGCTATAGCAAATTAGACTGATGAAAAATAATCGGGATAATAAATTTACATATCAATCAAAAAGGTGAAATAAACTGCAAAGTAGAAAGATAAGATTTGAGTTCTTTTTGAAATCTTTTTTTCTCTTTTATTTCTTTAATTTGGCGTGGGATCGAATTCCAGAGTCGAGTAGCGTTTACCAAGAACTGTCGTTCTGACGTTAAACAAGAAAATCGCGGGAGTAATAGTTGCCCTGTTCTTACAGATGCACACGGCGTTATTCTGTTAAACAGGTTTCGGGGTTGATGCGTATGTATGATGTTATGCAGCATAGTTATTGTACAGTGTTGCAAAAGGCTATCAAACGTGAGGTTACAGATCCGGTAAGAGAAGTATGAAATGCGATCATACCTTCGCAAGGCGAAAGTGTATCGAACGGCGTTGTTATATGCGACATTAAATTTCCGCCTGTTGATAGAGTCACACTTTCCGAAGACTTCGCAACCATAAGTGAGTATAGGAGTGATGAGTGTTTTAGTGAGAAGAATTCTTGTTTTTATCGAAGTGAAGGTTTGAGATTTATTGATGTGATCGCTCCATGTTAAGGTTTTGTTGAAAGTCATACCTAGATTTTTAGTGGTATCCACATATTCAATGGGATCGTCATTGAAGTGGAGCGGTGGGAATCGTTAGGTGTTTAAGTCTTTCCTCGAGATGACAATGCACTTTGATTTTCTGGGGTTCATCATCAGCAGATTCTGTTGCGACCAGTTAAAAACTTTTTCCAAGTCAGAGTTTAACTGCCGAATGCTAAGGTCGATTGAATCAAGTGAACAGCTGTTGTATAATTGGGTGTCATCGGCATACATTTCAACGGAGGAACTTGTGACAATGGAAGGTAGCTCGTTAACATATAATGATAACAGGAGGGGTCGCAATGGCATTCCACAGGAATTGGGAAGAACGTCGGACAATCCACCATTTACACATACTGCTTGGTGACGACCTACGAGATACGAAGCCAAAAGTCTCACCGCTGAAAGGGAAAACTGGAATTTGGAATAGCGTGGTTGACGGTATCGAACGGCTTTGAGAAATTAAGGAAGACTAGAAACGTTAGCTGATCGTTATCTAAGTTACGTCTTATGTCGTCTACTATCGTTAAAAGAGCTATAGTGCAGCTATGTTTACCGCGGAAGCCAGATTGTTTAGATGTCAATAGATTCTTTGCGTTAAGATACATATTTATTTGTTTCTGCATAATTTTTTCGAATAGGTAAGATTTTGGATTTCTTCCAGACTGAAAAAAAAACACACCCGTAGTTAATATAAGATCAAAGATATGGGTAACGTACGGTAATATTATGGAAAGAATAAGCTTTATAAACTTGGGGTGCATTTCATCAACTCCGACTGAGTTAGATTTAGTGGAAAGCAGAATCTCCACCACATCCACCTGCTCTATAGCTGAAAACTCAAAGGTTTCGAAAGGCGATGTACTGATGCCGATGTTGAGGTTGAGATCATAAGGAGGAGGATAAGCAACCGGAGGGGAATACGAAACAAAGTTTTTGTTGAGTACGTTACCATCGACATTGTTAGGAAGGCTATTCTTTTGTTCAGCCACGCCAATCTCCTTGAGGTTCATCCACAATTGTTTACCAGGCAATGACGCGTCCAGGCGCTTAGAATAAAGCTGTGTTTTGGCTGCACGAATTTTGCAAATAACAATATTACGGAGAATTCGATATTTTCTGAGATGCTCGCCTTTTCTAAAGCGCTTCCATCGGTCATACGCTTCGTCCCGTTTTTTCATAACTATTTGAATGTTAGTTGTAAGCCATGAATTTATTCCATGTCTTGATGTTTTTGTCCTTAAGGGTACGTGATTGTTGAAAAGTTGAAGGACTTTGGTTTGTAAGAATTCGACTTGTTGATTAGGTGAGGACATGAAATATAGTTGCTCCCAGTTTATCCTGCGCACGTCGTTTTTCAACACTAAGTAGTCAACATGTCTGAAATCTTTAAAATTAATGTATTGGCTGAAACCTGGTAACTAAAATCGAATGTAAGGTAGATAAAGTCGGGATTTGAGAACCCAGGAGCTAACAATTGATCATAAAAAACAGTTTTTCTGGTTTCACTAACGAAGAAGACATCAAGTAGTGTACTAGAAGAGTCTTTATTATTATTATTATTATTATCTTTTATTAGCATATAATTTAAATTACATGTTAATCATAAAATAAATGAGCTTAGCTGCGAGGACTATTAGCTCTAATGGAAGGGTCTTTAAAGTGAGTTGGTGTAGTAGAATTAACAGGAGAAAGATTAAGTGAACTCATATTATCGATAAGTTTACGCTCCGCCAAGAGATCACTGTTGATGTCTCCGCACAATATTATGTTGGATGAGTTGACTGAGATTTCTTCCAGCAGGGAAGTAAGATGACACAGGTTAACTGATTTGTTTGGTTTAGAGAGGACTCAGAGAAGAACTGTATCAACGTTGCTAATCAGATTCAGAAACAAATAATCCATCTCATAGTTATATATGCTGGGACTGACACTTTATTTTAACATTATGAAATATGCCTACTCTAACATATATAGCGACTCCTCCACCAATACGATCAATTCTGTCACCTCGATAAATTTGATAACCTTTTAAGAGATAGAGTTCATCATTTCTATCCTCACTATCAGAAACTGAATTGAACCAAGTTTCAGAAACGCAAATGATGTCGACCCCGGAACCTTGGCCAAAGACTTTGTGCATTAATGTGGCAGATCTGACGCCCATGTTTTTGTTTAGGAAATACTCTAACCAATGATCGTAATATGCCGCAGCCACCTGCCTCTGGAGAATCCCGGCTCTGAGTTGCCATTGACAAAAAGTGAAAACAAATGTTATAAAAAAGATTTCAGAAAAAAAAAATACAATCTAAAAATATGATAAAGATTAAAATGGAATAAATAAAAATAAAATAAATAAGTTGGGCGCTACTGTTGCCTCGATCGGTCGTAAAGCTTTCTGTGCTTTCGCCTCTGTCGATGATCTTGTGAAGATTGTCCATGGTTTCAACAGGCATGAGCTTTTCTTGTTGCGTTGCGATCAACTTGACGTATACGATACCACGTGAATAATACACAGACACTAATTTTCTTTTCCAGTCGTTCGCAGATCTCCGCAGAGTATAGACGTGTTTCGGCTTCTTCTAAAGTGAAAAAGATAGTGCTACGGTACAAAAACTGAAACAACAAGTGCAGCCACAACAAGGGCAGCAGCAGCTACAAAGACAGCAGCAGCCACAACAAAGACAGCAGCAGCCACAACAAAGACAGCAGCAGCAGCAACAACAACAACAGAAACAACAGCAACAGAAACCTAAACAACAAAGGGTTCCACCCATAAATACATTCAAGATTGAGCTGAAGGAAACTGTAGAACTATGTAAGTTGGCCATAGGAAATAATTTTTATATTAAAAGACTTAGCATAGATAGGCATACGATCCACTGTAACACAGTGGATCCAACAGAAATCTGTCAAACGAGGAGATTGACAGGTATCTAAGACTAATGGACGAGACAATCAAACGAACAATGGACAAAACGATACCTCGGTACCAACACACTGACGAAGAAGACTTATTCCGCAACGCAACTATTGACGCACTGCACCGACAGAAAAGTAGACTGCTGTCAAGACTAAAAACCTTGCACAGACAGTTTACTGACAGACATAACCCGGAGATCATGACACTGAAGTCGTCGATTAAAAACCTCCAAACATTAATAAAAGAAAATTACAGAGCATCTGTAAGTTTGTATTGGAACAATAAAATTCGGGCTGTAAACACCAGCAACCCGAATATGTTCCCGCAAATAAATAAAATATTTCGGAGAAATAATCAGAACGACCTTCCATGTCTGAAAATCGCCCGAACGACGAACAACGAACAAATACTGGTAGCAGCAGGCATAGATCCAAATGAGGCTGTTGATGATGACAACTTCTTTGTGATCGAGGATCCGCAGAAGCAGGTAGAGGCTATAGGAGCGACTTTCCAGGAAGTGTACAAGGCGAATGTTATCATTGGCCCGAACCACGATCTGGAGAATCGAGTCCTTGTGCACAATTTCTACCTTCGAAATGAAATAGTGAATTGGCGATTCAAGAGCTCGGGTTTCACCCAGTTCAGTGACGAGAATATGGCAAATAATGTCATCACCAACGATAGGGTACTACCCCCGTTCATTTCGAAGGAAGAGCTCCAAACGATCTTCGAATCACTTAGAAGTAAGAAATCAGTGGGAACCGATGAAATACCGAACATTGTGCTTCGACATCTCTCTCTAGAAGCGGTGAACATTTATACCACCCTGTTTAATAATGCAATGAATAATGCACATTATCCAGCGCATTGGAAAACTGCGGTGGTACATCCCATCCCCAAAAGGGATAAAGACACTTCCAATCCGGCGAATCTCTGCTCGATCAGTCTTCTTCCAAACATCAGTAAGGTGTTCGAGAAGGTGATCAATAGAGTCCTGACTATGTGGGTTGAGGACAAACATATAATTCCGGATAATCAGTTCGGTTTCAAGGCGGGGCATGATATCATTCATGCTGCGTCGAAACTGGTTTCTGATATCCAATGGAACAAAGCCAAGAATCAGTGCACTGGTGCCTGCCTGATTGACTTGGAGAAAGCCTTCGATACCGTATGGTTAGAAGGACTCTTTTTCAAGCTGGACAGGTTGGGCATTAGTAAACCACTGTTGTATATTCTTTTCGATATGCTCTCCAGTAGACAGTTCATCGTGAAGAATGGCGATGTGACTTCTGCTGGAACATTTAACATTAAAAACGGTCTGCAACAAGGTGCGGTAAATTCGCCGATCCTATTCAACATTTACACGAGTGATCTGATAGGTTCACTTCACCATGCCATAGCGTATGCAGACGACATAATCGCGTACAGATCGGGTCCAAAGATTGAGGTCCTTAATATACTTTTGCAACGTGACTTCGACAAAATTAAGCGATATTGCGATGACTGGAAGTTGAAAATCAACTTTCAGAAGTCGGAAACCATTCTGTTTAGGACGCCTTTGTCTGGGGCCTCTAGGGACACCAGAAAGAATTGGCGAAAGTTCTCGATCGTGGGACAGCACGGGCAGCCACTTGCTTGTCGAAATGTAGTCAGATACCTTGGGATCTGGCTAGATCAATTTCTGTATTTTAACAAGCATATAGATGTTGCTCTGGTCAGAGCTAAAGGTGCTTTTGCCCTTACAAAGAGACTGTTTTATAAAAGCCAACTCGATGCGAGGGTGAAGGTAATCTGCTACATGGCCCTTATCAGGCCCATGCTTGTATTTGGATGTCCCGTGTGGTTCAACGTGAGAGCAAACTTATAGGAAAAGATTCGGGTGTTTGAGAGGGCTTGTCTTAGGACTTGTCTTCGCTTATACAGAACACCAGAGTCTGAGTACATAAAATTCTATCCTAATGAGGTCTTATACAATAGGGCGAACCTAATAAGAGTGGACAATTTCGTCATTAAGTTGACTCGAAGGCACGTTGCAAGAGCAATGGCCACATCAAACAACCTGATCTCCGGGGCTTACTACCCCAATTATATGTATCACAAGAGAGTTCGCTTTGACGGTTTTATTCCTCCAGAAGCGTTCCTATATTTAGATAGCAAAGGTCTGATCCAGGACAGATTGACGGTGCCGCTAATCTTCCACGTCGCTCGAACAGCTGCGGACAGGCGACTCAACTACGACAGAGACGCCACACATGGCAGTGCGGAGCGTCTCCGGTTCAGTAGGGCGGTAGGGAGTCGCGACATGAGTGATGTTGCTCGGCAGCACCAACACTTTTGGTGGCTAGTTGTAGAGGAGGATGCTTCGTCGTCGAACTCCTCCAATAATATGTAGCTTCATGTGAAGCAAAGTGGGCCAGCCTAATTTTTTTTCAGCCATGGCCGGCTTACATAATTTTAGGTAGGTTTAAGTTAGATTTTAAGAAAAAAAAGTATATAAAAACAAAAAAAAAATAAAAAATAAAAAAACAAAAATATATATACATAGATATATTTATATATTATGTATATATATATTATGTATGTATATATATGTATGTATGTATGCATTAGATGTAAGTAGGTTAAGTAGGTTAAGATTTATTTTTAGGTAGATTGTAGGCTTTTAGTTTTAAGTTTTATAAAAAATTAAAAAAAGTCCAGATACTAAGTTTTTTTTTTGATTAAAATTTATTTTCTTAGTTGTAGTATTAATAAATGTAAAAATAAAATAAAATTAGACTGTAAGATTCGTCGAAAGACATAGTTTAAGTGTTAGGTTTAACTTAGAGTGCCCGCATGGGGCCAGTAAGTTAGAATAAGTTTATTTGTAAGTTATTTAAGCTAATTTTTAAGCATTTTTTTGTCTAGCATTTAAGAGTAATTTAAGTATATAAATAAAAATGCATTTAAACTAACTAACTAACTAATTTTCTTTCCCTTTTGTAGCCGAGCGCCCGCTGCATCAACTGGCCTAATCAGTCGGGTTGTTGACGACCGGCTTCAAGCTTTCGCACAATTCGGCAGATAGGATCTTGTAGGCGATAGTAAGAAAACTGATGCGTCTACTATATACGAGTAGTTGGCGCAGTTCAGAGAGTCGCCTTTCTTGAGGATCGGACAAACGATGGTGAAGTTGCATTCATCCAGCATACTTTTGTCTGACCATATTTTACAGACGTGTTGGTGTACTCGTATGCTCCTTACAAAGTCATCGCCTGTCGAATCGAAGAGCCGACAACTCTAGCAGCTTTGATGGACTTAAGTTTAAATATGGCTATATTTACTTCCTCCGGGTCGGGTGGAGGGAATTGTTGATCTACATCGTTGAGATTGAAAGGGTCATTCTGCCTGACAGCGATATTTGGTTCGTCATCGCCGTGATACAGTCTACAGAAATGCTCTTTCCAAATCCTCACCATCGACTGTGACTCTACTATTCTGTTCCCTTGTTCCTCTTTACAGGCTACGATTCGGGGTTTATGTCCGAGCCATGTTTCTTTTACCTTTTGGTGAAACTTCCGAATCTCATTCCTGGAGTAGCATCTCTCAATTCGCTCCAGCGTGCCGTGCGATTCTCATGCTACTTCTTTTTTCCTACAGAAGTGAGCAGCTGTAATCCTTTTATGCAGTGTCGCTTTATATTGTTGTGGTTTCGTTGTGGTAACATTAGCTTGGCTACAACAAGGTAATGGTCCGAGTGGATGTTGGCCCATCGGGAGGTTCGAACATCTGTAATATTGGAGGAGTTCCTTGCGTCGATCGCAGTGTAGTCAATCTGGAGTTCTCCAAGTCCTCTTATGAATATCGATACGCTCGAACCGCGTCCTAGCTATAACAGATTGCCTGCCGCAAACTCGATAAGTCTGAATCCGGGGGTGGTTTCGTGCAGGCTATACTTCCTTACAGTACGACCAAAGATGTTCTCTATTCCTGGCTTTGAATTAAAGTTGCCGAGGACAGTTTCAATATCATAGTTAGGACATTGCTCGTAACTATGAGAAATAAGCGTACATTTGAGAGTGTAATTGAGTCTCACAAGTCTCTTCTGGACTTGTCCCATTCTAAATACAACAATTTTGCTTGTTCAAAAGACAATTGACTCAACAGTGATCCTGAATATGATAGTATTTCACGATAACAATTAGGGTAGAATGTGAATTCATGGGTGCAAATGAGGTCTTTTCACAAAATATTCCACAAGTGGGACGGACAACTGTCAAACTGTTGCGAATCTTTTTCTGTACGAACATAACAATAACGTGTTTTTGGCTTTGCGTCGTGTGGGTTATATGTGGTATATTCGTACGTCAATTGAAGACCTATTTTTAAAATAAGTCAACGACTTTGCCACATTGAAAGCATCGGTTCCCAATAGATCACCGAAATCAAGCAGTGTGGGCGCGGTAAGTACCTAGATGGACGACTACATGGGTACACCGCGTGCTGTTGATAAACGCCACATGGGCATAGTACCCCGATGTAAAATCCCGGACTTTACAAATTCATTTGTATCGATCCTCGATCCCTACTCTAGTAGGGAATCATGGTAGAAGGAATTTTCCGCCACGCTGCTGCCAGAACAATTAACTAACGCAGTATTAAGTCCTGATACATTGGCGATCACTAGGTGAGGCCATACATCTTGGGAAATTCCAACGGTCGTTTCTTATTCACCCTTTAATCTTATGACTTCCTGTTGAGAAAATATGTACTTGTTCACTGGTAGTAAAAGTTTGGGGGTACAAGATTGCAAACTGGTATAAAGAGTGAAAATCGATTGAAAAATGTATGGCCTCATCCTATTGATCGCCAGTGTATAAGGTAGAAGTCTGTAACTACCACAATTTAAGCTTATTTCGGGTTCCAAAAATATGACGACAATTGTTGCCAGTTGGTATGTCTTCAGGATGCGGATGGGTGGTGATATTAAAATATAAATCTTTCTTCGCATTGAATTAATTAATCAGTAGCTACCCGACAAAATAAAAAATTATTCAAACTTTCTTTACAAATCTGCTTAAACAACTCTCAACTTTTTCCTCTTTTTACATATTTATTTTTTGCAATAACATATCTATAAATTTTGTGTAACTTTAAAGAATATTTAAAATACAACTCTACAAATGTCATCACAATCGATTGGGGAACATTAGCTGCTCTACCATGTTACCCATCGGCTGCAGTAAACACTAAACAGGCAGGCGATTGTATAGCAACATTCTTAATAAGACTTGCTTCCTATAATCCCGACTTTGATCCATCTAGAATACATATAATAGGCTTCAGCTTAGGCGCTCATGTTGCAGCATTCGCAAGTAACTCTTTAGAGAAACTCACTAAAAAAAAGATTCAAAGGATAACAGGTGAGTTCGGCAAAAAAACCATTCACTTAGCTACTCATATACGAGCATGTATGCATATGAAATATTTCAAAATCTATTTAAGGGCTCGATCCGGCACTACCATTCTTTGCAACTTCACTCATACAACAAAAGCTCGATCCGACGGATGCTGAATTTGTTGACGTAATACATACTAATGTCGGGATTTACGGCAAAATTGAGTCCTGCGGACATGTTGATTTTTATATAAATGGTGGCCAGCTTCAACCCTCGTGCAACAGTAGCAAAAGTATGAAAAGTTGAAAACATCTTTAAGTACTGTAAAGTAACTTTAATTGAGGGATTGGTGTACATTTTGTTTTACAGATATTCCACTTTGCAGTCATACAATGTCAACGGTCTACTTTAAAGAATCAATAAAAAGTGTTGTTGGATTCTGGGGCGTTCGATGTTCTAGTTACTTTCAGTACATATTCGGTTGGTGTGGCAATAGTTCAAGTATTATAAACACTGATATTGCACTCATGGGAGAACATTGTCCAAATACGTAAGTGCAGTTTAATCTATTGTATGTATAAAACAAGTTTTAGTTTTAGTTCATTTAGAGTTACTTATAAGTTGTGACGAAAGCAATAAACTATTTTATTTTCAATGAATTAAAAATTAAACAATAGTTTTCAGTTATAAAAAAAAATTAAATAATTTATATTTTTTTTGTAACTTTTCTTGTAGAACACGCGGTGTCATATTTGTATACACGAGATCTAAGTCACCGTATGCCATGGGGAAAGATGTTTTGTTATCGAAGAAAAAAGTGGAAGCGTTATAGATTTTAATTGTTAATCCTATATAATTTAGTTAGGTTAATTCCTTGAATTGTTATTTTTTAGATTATCAGAATTAAATTAAATATGCAATTACTTCTTTTCTTAACTTTTTAAATTCATTTTCATTTATTATATTAATATATCTTATATGTTAGCTAATAGCGGTTAAATATTGCTCGTATTTATAAATAACGATTTCTTAATCTAGCTTAAAGAATCTTACCGAGTGCTCTAAACATAACAACAACATATGCCAATACTTGATGTGAACTCGTCGCCTTTTGTTCTGAGTGATCACCATTCTGATTGCGACTCCGGTGTATTTTTATATTTATAATTAACGCGAAATCAAGTTATTTTACGTACCTTTAAAATGTTTGCACACATTCCGACTTAGACAAAATTGCCTATGTACTTTGATTCTGAATGTTTGCTGGTTGTAATGACATTGAATTCATTCCATAAGAGAGTTATTCGGATTATGAAATAATCACGAGATTTTAGAATATGTCGGAAGATGGGCTTTAGGTTAAGAAGATGAGTATTCATAGTGAGACGGCTGCTACTTCTTAACACAGCGTAGATATACTATTTCCAGTCTGCAGCTACCTTTTTGCGGCAATATAAAAAGGTGTCAACTTCAGATTAAATCTGAACTGGAGTGCAATCCCATGGTATATCCAATTTGGGTAATAAATTCAAAAGTATAGACTGTTTACGGTAATTTTAATTCCAGCTTATTTCTTTTCGAATTTTATCAATTTATCTAAGAACTATTTCAAAATTTTCAAAGATATGCCACAACCCTTTGCACCTAAAATTGTACATAGTGTCTGATTTTTAACGTAAACCTGCCGCCTTCCTGAAAAACCAAATCGCAACTGTGTTGCCGGCACAAGTTCGACCCTTGGTATGGGTCGAGGCCGACTTAAAACCTCTTACTGCTCTTAGGGTCGCAGCACCCAGTACTTCTTGCAACTCTACATTGGGCCGAAACCCTTCCCGCGATTTTGGGTTTAAACCACAACCACCATGACGCTCCCACAAGGGGGCCTACCTCGATATTTCATGTAAGCATTCCATCTAGATCTGTGTCTGTGTCTGATTTTTAACGTAAACCACCTGTCATGGAGACTTATGTTTACGGGATACCCATACATCCATGGGGGCAAGGATATGACTTACCATCGCTCTGTCGCCTTCCTGAGATACCAATTCGGAACTGTGTTGCCGGCACAAGTTCCATTCTTGGTATGAGTCGAGGCCGACCTAAAACCTCTTACTGTTCTTAGGGTCGCAGCACCCAGTACTTATTGCAACTCTACATTGGGTCAACCAAAGGAAGACCCTTCCAGCAACTTTGTGTTTAAACCACAGCCACCATGACGCTCCCACAAGGGGCCTACCCCTTGAAGTCAGGCCCGTAACGAGATCCGGGGGGATCCTGCAATGCGTGTAGCAATGTTTTACGCTGCTTCAGGGATAGGCCATCCACTTCTTCCGGGGAAATCCAATCGCGCCCATTTAGCCTACAATTGTACAACACCACTTTAACTTTACTAAGTCGTGGAATATTATTTTGTGTTGAGGATAGATTTCGCACTAATTGAACGTCACATGACATTAGACCGTAACAAAATGATAACGTAATGAACAATCGATTTAGTCAGTTTGCAGACGCGCACCGGAGTTTTGGCTTTGTCCGCTCACAACTTGGAACATTTTCCAAAAGGACCTTGGGCCAATCCCTTACAAAACTTAATTGGTGCGAATTGAAGTCATTGGAGCATGACATGGTTTTGACCTTTGCCAAATGAGCTCTAATCCAATGTTGTGTCAAAAAGCTCTGGCCTATCTGGATTCGAAACAATCCAGAGGTGACACTTAGGATACAATTTGATCATCAGTTTGTACGCTGGTGGCATCTCCGGGCCACATTTCCCTAGAAAGATGGCAGGATATCAGGTAACAGTCAATACTGACCGGAAAAGAAAGACGATCAACGAATATTTGGTTCAAAATTTACCTTAAAAATTTACCTCAGTCGACGTGATGTAGCTTCATCCGGATGGGCTTCTTCTACCATTTATTGATATGCAGGTTTAATGAGAAAGATCTTAGATCTTACGATCTGATTTTCTATAGTTTTCTTTTGAGTTCGTGAAATCCCTTATAAATCAAACACCTTGGAAAACAATATACAGTGTGTACTGCGATTGTAGTACTCCAGTGATTACGAGTTGAGATGCTCTCATGCCCATTAAATGTTAAATAATTAGAAATTATTTTTAAAATACGAGTATATCAGGGTTAAAAATCCAATATCGGTTATTTTTATTTTTATTAATTTTCTGATAGGGAAGTTCTTGCATTCACCTCATGACATCTTTACGTTTTAAAGTGTCTATAACAAGGGCATTGATGTGCCTACTACCCCACTCCGTTGCCAAGGTATTAAAGTCTCCGCTTATAATCACTGAAGATTTTCTGGCATTGCCCGGAATTCACTTATCTTCCAACTTGGCCGAGCGTATCAGCTGTAAAAGTCGCTGGGATCTTGGAAGGCGTGTTTTCCACATGTCCGAAATCCATCTTGTTTGAATTTATCGCAGATCCAGAGTTACTGTCGAAAGTTTAATAATGTCCGCTCCCTCGTCTCTAGCCGTTTGTGATAGGATCTCCTGGGCTATCCTACAGTCGTTGAGGTTAATCTGTATTATCGTCATGACTACTTGCTGGTAATGGCTCTCTTGAAGATCGGACATTTGCTTCTACCGGCTACATGCCTAGCGTTCTTCGGGTTGTCCTTCTTGCAGAAAAAACAAACCGGGTCTTTGTTTCAGTCCTTGGCTATGTGGCCTTCATCCCCAAAATGTCTGTATTGCTTGGAACGGTCCATCTCACTTTAGAATCGGCGTGCAATGTGGCCGAATTTAAGACATCTACTTAGGGTTTTTCATTCCCGGACCGGACAGTTTACCCATTCAATTTTGATTCAGCCTGACTTTAGCATTTTGTGTGCATTGCTCGCAGGCAAGCTAATCGTCACAATTTGGGTATGCCCATAGGCATTTCTCAGACTAATGATATCTGCACGAAGGTGCTATCGATTTGAATTTTTGCAGATGATGCGTCCTCATGCAGAATCGCTGCCATTATATTTTGATCAAAATTCGCCTATCACTTTTTAAGTTATTAAAAACATAATATATACAAAATACAATAAATTTTTTCTTAAAAATAAGGAACACTTTCGAAATATTTGCAGTACTAATCAAGATCTATTAACATCTGAGTTATGCAACGCTAGACGGTTGGATCAACATGTCTTGCGACCAAACAAATCAGGCCAAAGCTGGATCTGAACCGCTCTAAGATTTTGGTCTTTCAAAATAGGAAACATCTCAGCGCTATCATAGGTGTTATTACTGGACACTGTGTTATAAGCTAGCATGAAAGAAGTCTCGGCACCTTTACTAATGATTTCTGTAGAAGCTGCATGGACGAGGAGGAGGATGAGACAATCCTCCACCTACTGTGTACATTCCCAGTTAAGATTTAAACAATATAGCCGTTAAAAGACCAGTCTACACGCTTCATCAGATGCTCAAAATGGTTCAAAGAGTAGGAGGATCACAGATCCACGTTGCATCACAATGGGTCAATAGGCTTAAGTGGGTTAATTTTTCCAACAGCCACTCTTACCTAACCTAACCTATGCAAGGAATAGTAACAATTTAGAACTTCGAAAAACTACAATTTCTTTAAAATAAAGTATACCAGCCCTAACCTTAACTTTTTAACAAAATTGAAATATTTTTTCTTTAAGATCAAGATCAAGAACTGCAAGCTTCATAAAAGTAGGTCCATCTTTGAAACATCAGGCTAATGGTTCTTTTATTTTAAAGCCTAAAACCAAGGTTCGCAAAACTAATTACAAATATTACCTATACAATCTCCAATACATTTCACACAATTAATACAATGATTACGTATTAAAAGAAATTTTTATGTTCAGCTTATATCGTTCGCCCACTTAACACATGCTGAGGCATTATACGTGTGTTCGCTGAATGGGGTCTGGTGCAGTTGGAAACTGAACCTAATTTTCTTCGAAATATCATCTTCAGCGATGAGATCCATTTCTGGATGAATAGGTACGTCAACAAACAAAATTGTCGAATTTAGGACGATACCAATCCACATGAGATCCCAGAGCGTGCAATGCATCCCGAAAAAGTCACTTTTTGGTGTGGATTTTGGGCTGGCGGCGTTATCGGTCCATATTTATTTGAGAACGACGTTGGCCAAGCCATCACGGTCAACGGCGAGCGCTATAGGTCGATGATTACCAACTTTTTTCTGAATTGGATGATATGGACACCAACGACATGTGGTTTCAACAGGACGGCGCTACGTGCGCCACAGCTCACGCCACATTGGAAATTCTGATCTTAACTGGCCACCAAGGTCGTGCGATGTGACGATGGGGTTTTTTGAAGTCGCAGGTCTATACGAATAAGCCACAAACCACAACGGCGCTCAAAGCCAAAATATCCCACGTCATCGGTCAAATTCAGCCTGATTTATGCACCAGAGTTATTGAAAATTGGACATTTCGGATGCGCGCCATCCAGAGAAGCCGAGGCGGACATTTGAACGATGTTATATTCCGTATATAATGGCATCAATAGGCCTTTCAAACGATGAAATCTTAAATTTTATTTAAATTTAAAGATAAGATCTTTTAGATAGGAAAACGACACATCTTCCCTTTAGCATTGATTAGTACGCATGCATACGTAAGTACTCGTGCATATGCGTATGTAAATATTTGAAGTTAACAGCTGAAAAACATTTGGATTATAAAATATACTGCATACTTATAGGATTAATGTAAAAAGAAAAAGCGCTGAGCGACACCTTAATCACAGATATGAAAAGTTAAGGTATTTGTGTTTGCATTCTGCAACTGATTATATCAGTTTCCTACTTCTTTAAAAACTTCGTAATTCATATGAGAATAATAGTTGGTACTGTAATACATTTCTTCTTCCTTTATTATCTGTTAAATACGTTTAACAATACATGGTTTTGCCATGTATCCGCAGTGCTACTGCGCACCTCATAACAATTCCACATCAAATTATTTTTCATTCCTGTCTTCTTCGAACCTGAGCCGGAACTTGAACCTTTATTGTTTTTTGGAGCCGATTTTCTGACGACTCTCGTTGAACATGGCAAAACAAGCCGATTTGCTCAGTTTGAGGTTTGTCGACTATCGGTTTTGTCAATACGCGTACTTTTTATTGGATCACTTTTTGTTACACCTGCTGAGGCTCAATACTTTTTCAACATCGTCCAACTTTCCGACGAGTACAAAGCTAGAACAACGACTGTTATGCATATCGTTTTTGTCACAAAATACTTCGGAGTTTTCGTGCCACTTAAGTCATACTATGCTAACTCTGTGTGCAACATCGTTACAGCAACTACCTTGAAGGTTAACGACAGAGTCTAAGTATTGTATTTACATCTAAATTGATTTCAGAAGCCGGGTTTGTGTACTCGTAAAATCGGCAATGGAGATCCTTGGTCTTAGTACAACTGAATCGAAACGTTATCTATCGAATTATTAAGAGTTGGCTCAACGGTTGTCACGTGCGTCGTTGCTTATACGTAGGTTGCTACTTAAATTTTGAAAAAAACAAGTAAAAACAAATATTTATCATCCTAAATGGCTGTATAGTTTTTAAAGATATTCTCCACGAAGATCAATACACTTCTTTATGCGTTTGAGCCAATTTACTAAGTTATTTTTCCACTCCGTACGATGAAACTGGGGAATATAAAGAAGTCGTTGGGTGCCAAATCAGGATGACCCATCGATTCGATGTTTTAAGTGCTCAAAAAGTAACTTGTTTGAGCCGACCTGTGACAGCTCTCATTGTCGTGATGAAGAATGATCATGTTCAGCGGTTTTCGATTATCCTTATTTCTCCAAAGTCTTCTCGCAAACAAGTCGTGGTGTACCATTCCGAATTAACCATCCTACGTTGCTCTATCGAAGAAACAGGCGACCTTTTGCTCATAACTTTTTTGGATTTGGCTCGCCTTGAAAGACCCATACAGTCGATTGCTGTTTAGTTTTGGGCTCATATGCATCGATTCATGATTTTTTACCTGTCGCGATCATATATATGTCTTTTGAAGCACCACGATCGAACTTTCTCAACATTTCTTTGGACCAATCGACACGAGGCTCTTTTTGAGCGATTGTCAAATTATGCGTTATCCAACGCGAATAAATCTTTTTGACAGGCAAATATTCATGCAATATTAAATGCATGCAATTGGAACTAATGCCATAAAAATATGACGATCTTCAGTTTCCGCACAGCATTGATGTTTTCTGGCACAACAGTCGATTTTGGACGACTTTCACAAAGTTCATCCTGCAACGAACAATGAAAACGTTCGAATTCAAAACCAAAAGTCGAAGCGAGTTGATCGGCACACTCTTGTTAAGTTAATCCACATCGCAAATCGTAAAACATCATCGCTCGAAAAATTTTTTCTTTTTATCTAAGATTGTTCGATTCTCTGTAAAAAAATCAAATTTCACCCGTGTAACAAAACGTTCTGAGTAGATGTACCACTAAAAACCTCAAACTGTATGATGCTGATGTCAGATTTGACATACTCGTATATATAGCAGCATTGCCATAACCAAAAACTTAGGTAGCAACGTCCGTACTCGTAATAGCATTATAATCAGTGAAGAGAAGAAAAGTCTTTCCGAACTCGTTAATGTATTGCTTCAGTTGGAAATCATGCACAATATTAAAAAACAACGGACCTTGTACAGTGCCTTGGTATATTTCTACTTGAACTTCGAATTCTTTGGTTATTTCCACTATCTCAGAGACGTCCGTATAATAAGTATGGGAATTCTATCGAACGTTTTTTCGATCGATGAAGACGACGCCATTCAACGTCACAAAACCGCATTAACTTCTTTGGAGTTCAATAATTTATTACTTCTCCAACTTCGGCTCCGTTTTCTCTACTTACCTGACGGCCGAATGGTACTGCGTAGGAACACCACGTTAAGTAACTCGTTAAAGTTCTATTTCTATATATTTCGTAGTTATCCGTAAGTATTTCGGCATTGAATCTCTTGCGAGTTCGTTTTCGTTATGCTGAGATAATTAAAATATTATCGCGTTTACTCATGCTTGGGCGTTGCACTTCTTCTTTCGCTTGTCGCCTGCTTAATGGCCTTCCTCTAATTTCTGATACAATGTCTTTTCTTCCATGTACTTAAAGCAAAAAGCAGAGCAGCTGTCAAATTTTCTTTTGTAAGCATACTTCTTAAGTCAAAATGATCACTGCGAATTGTCGAAAAATGACATATGTACATACATATGCCCATAAATGGCATTCAAATGAGAGTTTTTCCTGCTATTATCGCATGATGTGAAAATTATTAAAAAGATCTTGTATCACACACACATTTCGGCGGAAACGGCCGCTATTTCGCGTTCAATGTTGGCTCTGAGCTCTTCCAACGTCGTCGGCGTGTTGGCATAAACCAATAACTTAAAGTAGCCCCACAGAAAATAGTCAAGCGGCGTTAAATCGCACGAACGAGGCGGCCAATCGACTGGCCCATTTCTTGAGATAATGGCACGATAACGCTGACCATTCACAGTAACGTGACGATCGTTATCGTCGACGAAAAAATATAGCCCAATAACGCCGCCGGCGTGCAAACCGCACCAAACAGTTATTTTTTGTGGATGAAGTGGTGATTCATGATGCAGATGTGGATTTTCACCCGACCAATAACGCATATTTTGCTTATTGACGAACCCATTGAGCCAAAAACGAGCTTCGTCACTGAAGATGATTTTGCGAAGAAATTCATAATCTTGGCGCATCTACTCCAGAACCCAATCGGAGAACGTACGTTGCTTCAAATGGTCCATCGGCTTCAATTCTTGAGTCAGCTTGATCTTGTATGGGCGTAAACCAAGATCCTTACGTAAAATACGCCATAATGTGGTCTGAGCGATGCCCAATTCTTGAGAACGCTGTGGAATTGACTGATTTGGATCGTTTGCTACGGACGCCTGAACGGCAGCGATATTTTCGACACTTCGACCAACCCGTTGTCTCACTGACACGGCAACATCACACAACGAATATGTAGACTCAAATTTTTGCACTAAACTTGTTATTGCCTGTCTACTAGGGCGAGAATTACGACCTAAAATTGGAGTTAACGCTCTTAAAGTTGCAGTCACCGACTCCGAATTTCGGTAGAAAATTTTTATAATTTGCAGACATTGCTCGTTCGTGTACTTTACCATGAAAATGTTGAGTTTACTGAATAAATTGACAGTGACAGTTTGATAATTAATGAAAGAGTGCGTTCACAAATTAAATTCAAAGTTGTCAAGTCCCTATTGGAAAACCCTTTACCTTTCGTTTTCACCCTTAGTTCTTCTTCTTCTTGGTTTATGGCATTTTGGAGCATTCTCCAATTAACCGTCCAGAGATGGCTCTTTCTTTTTTAAAGTGTGACAGTTTTCTCTGTTTTCTTCACGAACAGTTCAGTCATCAAATGTTGTTGCTGACTTGCTAGTGGTTCGGCCAAGATCAGTTTTATTATCATTACTCATCGCAAGTTCTGATGCGCTTACGATCTTATCTAGGAGTTTAGCATTTTGTACGCTTTCGTTCGCAAGTTCAAGTGACAGGTCTTGTTTCTTGAACGCACATTATATCGATTTTATGTTGCCGTAATACGCTTTCTAATTAGAAACTCTTGTCTGTCTTGTAAAACTGTTGAGTTGAAAAGAAGTGCCCGCAGCGATTTTATACCGCTTTAAAGTAGATATCACCGCCATCTAATAAGAGCTTTGAGATGGAGAATAGAAGAATCATCTATTTGGGTCCGAATTTGTTGTGTTTAGCAGAATAAAGCAAGATGTCTTGAATTCCTAACATCAGCTTGATATGGGCTGAGCGCCCATATTTAAAGGTTTAAATCGCTACTAAAGGATGTTCCAATGAGCTCTTCAACAAAATCAACGAGTAAATACCCTAAGCAAGTCGTCTAAACCATTTTAGGTGATTTTGATGCCAAAGTAAGGAAGGAGGACATCCTTGGTAGCACAATCTGAAAAAATATCACTGTTAGTAATAATGTAACAATTTCAGTTGATTACCCTCATGAAACCCCTGGTTAAACGAAGAGTGCAAGAAAGTACAAATAGCTAAATTACTGACTGCTGCATAGGAGAAGCGGTTAAAGGTTGGCGAAAAAAACCACAACTGTATTTGGACAGCGTAACGCCATATTCCACTTTATTCACAAGCCTTCAAAGAATGATTGTTTTACATTGGTTTTTATACTTAATTTATGCTTACTCTACAAAAAATTGGGAATAAGTTCTGTTGGAAAATGCAATTATTAAATCGAAGCGAACAAAGTGTAACTGGATAAGTTTAAATATGATAATGAATTAATGCAATGTAAATGAAATGTGGATGTCGATGTGGATGTGGATGAAATGTTACTACTCACTTTTGGAACATTTATCAAAAAAGAAAAAAAGACCTGAACAGGGACCAGTAGAGAGAGAACGTCAAAATGTAGTAGTAGATCGAAGTTGGTGGTTCTGTGATGTATTAAACGGTGTGAATTACACAAATTCTGCTGTCACACAGAATGAACCAATCAACCGGGTCGAGGAAAGTGAAGGCTGGCTCCACCCAACCAAAATGAAGTGAAGGTAGCAATATCTATATTTAAGAATAACAACGATGGGCTACCTGCTGAAGCTCGCGCAATAGCAATGCAGATACGTAGGGGAAACATGCAACATTAGATGTTACTTACGCGTTACATATTTCAAAGGTTAATTAAAGAAAAGAGGAGGTCGCATAAAAAAAATGTCTGGTATATAAAGCCCCAACAATGTTTGTTCAACATCCATCTCCTATACATCCGGTACAAGATCTTGTCTGCCCTATTGTGCGAAGGCCTAAGTTCATTAACCATTGCTATCATTGGCTTCTGTCAATGCAGATTTGGGTCCGGTATCATTCATTTTTGAATTCGCACTCCCGCAGATCCTCGAGCAAATTCAAGATACAATACCTCTTTATCTATTTCAAGGATGCATATGATAGCATCTTTTGAGGCGAGCTATATGGACAACATTCGCTGATCCATTAAGATATGAGTAGGAAGTAATCCCACCGTTACCGTGTCCGTGTCAGACAAGGCTTTATACAAGGTGATGCATTGTCTTGATTCTTTGACATCATAATTGGTAAAAATGTGCAAAATTCACAAAGCAACACCACAGGCAAAATGTTTACAAAAATATGGACAACAACTCTAATGATATTGATATCATTAGCTGAATGCTGCAGAGTTATCTCCCTTGGAGGTGGGAAATATTGGAAAAGAATCTGCAGAAATAGGTTTAGCTGTGTATGAGAGTAAAACCAAATATGTGGTGTCAATAAGACGAATCGAACATAACGTCACAATGGACAGGAAAGAGTTACACTGTTTATACATATGTATGAGTAATAAGGCTTTATCAAGAAATACGAGTACTAAGGTTACTCTTTAAAATATTCTTCAAGTAATTTTTCTATTCGCGCTGACTGGCCATGAAGTAGGAGCTTTAAAAGTAAATTCTACGAGCTGTTTAGCTACATCGCTATGTATATTGAGCGAGTCAATATTAACTATCCGGCCCGAAAAGTCTTTGAGTTAAACTCGGCGGCAGGACAACGAGACAGAGGAAAACCGCACAACAGGTGGCGCTTCCAGATGGAAGGAGACCTCAACAATCTTAAAGTGCAAAACAGTTGGCAAAAGACCACATGGAGTGGTTAATTGGCTGATGCCTAGGTCTGATAGGCAGTGTCGCCATCTTAGTAAGTAAGAAATTAAATCTCCTTTTTTTCTGGGTTCTTCTTGTCCGTATATCACTTCCAAACCCTGAAATAGTCTACTTTGTGCGTACAGTAGAACTTTTTCTATCCTTTAAAACTTCCGAGTTGTACGAGTATCTGCTGAATCGTTTCGTTAATGGCTTTGCAATATACGGCATCAAGTCTGAAGCAGTAACAATTCTTGCTCAAATTCTACTGCTGGTGATGAGACCACCCATTGATTCATTCCGATTGCCGACAATCTATAAGTGTTTGCCAGTAGCTATGTACTATAGCTTTTCCTCTTGACCATCAATTGCAAACACATTTTTTTACACATCTCCAGTGTCGTTCGCAGGAGTGTCCTCAGATTGTATAGTTGGAGGTAGGTAGGTAGACTGATTTTCTTTCACTCAATCGCGGCAGTGGGGGTTGTATGGAATACCTATTATAGTTTGGCTGAATGATTTCCATTTGGACAATGCTCCGTGATTATCGGGGTGATTCTGGTGATATCTTGGCGTGTTCTGTTTGGTAGGTCTTTTGTTCTACACTTATCGTAGTAGGTTAACCCCATCCATTGGAGGTTGGCCATCTACAGAAATTATGAGTGAATTTGTGCTTTAACCGCTCCTTTCGATATGTGGAGTCTTGCTGTGAGTTGCTGTGAGTGCGGCGTACAGAGCTGAGCCTGGCCTGGAAAGTTCATCTGCACGCTTGTTTCCTTTTATGCCACTATGCCCTGGGACCCAGAGCAGTGTGACGCTGAAGTCTTCGCTCAAGCGGGCTGGTTAGAAATATATGGTAACCCAGTTGTTCCCTCTGGCGTTTTTGTCCGTCAGGGAACACAGCCCTTGGAACTTAATTACAGAAACCTCCGAATTGCCAAGAACTTTAAAACCTATATATTTATTGGTTTAATATTAGATTTACAGTTTTATTTTATCTTACTTTTAGTTAGACTCGATTAAAATTCCTTAAAATGTTGTCAATTTTTTAATGTGTAGTTTTGCGGGTTTCGCGATTACGCGACCAGCTTAACCAAAAGACCGAATTACAAGACCGGAAATTCAAAAGAAATATGACTGCGAGTTTTCTGGTGTTATGGCCGGCTGATATCCGCCATAATTGAATTTCCCAATTGGTGGCGCTGGTGTTTCATTTTCTAAGTGCTGCCAGCTCTCGCAACACCAGTCAATAGCTTTGATAACGGCTAGACTATCTATTGTATACTCGTATAAGCAATCATTGTAACGTGACCATAGAAAGTTGGAAACATATAAATATATTATTATAATAGTGACGGAATACTGTAAAGAAATTATTTTCATGTTTAACATTTATAAGAAAAAATATGATATTTTACTGGAGAAGTAAAATTTTACCAGTAAAATGTAATGGTAAAAGTTAAACTTCTACTCTCTCATTCGTATTTCATAGCTTTAACTACAACATTTAACGGTATGTAAATTATTGTTATTACGTATGCAAATAGTATTTCAAGCTATTTTTACAATTTTTCGGTTTCTTTTGTGAGTTCTTCTTTACTTCACTTTTTCCATTTGACGTTTGCATTCTAGAAGTCCTAACAGAAAAACAAAAACAAAACAAAAATGCTAATAGCTTTACTATTCCAGATATCGGTAGTCTTTCTACCAGAATTGATTTTTACTTAACGATACAAGTATGTACTTGTACACGGTGTGTTTTCAATTCAAGTACAACACGAAAAGAAATGGTGGAGGGGAAAATATTTTCAAAGAATTCTCTGAAGTGGCCAATGTTGAAGAGAAATGATGGACACCAAGTGTTTTAATTGTTGAAAGACCGTGAAGAAGAATAATATCAATTGCTATGGATTTTCGGATATTCGTAACAAGCAGAGTTCTTTTAGTGAAGGAAATTATTTTGGGTAAATATCTAAATATAAAATCCATTTCAAAGTTAATAATGAGATAAGTGATTATTAGAAGTACAAGCGCTGATTTCTTTTAAAAAAATTGTTTGTAATAATTTGTTTCGTGTGTGACTAAGAGTTTTACAATTTACCGCCGCACGTGACAATTGTGTTAATGTTTACGATTACTCGTACCTCTTCCCGATTCTAAGTTTATTTGCAAAATTAATTTTTTATTTGAAAATGTGAATTTGTCATTTACGTAAATATGCGGTTGTAGTTTTATTTACAGCACTTTTTGTTCGTGGCATATGTGGCCCTTTAGCAAGCGGCGATAATACGAATAGAGAAGTTCCAACGACAACACCATCATCGAACGATGAACAAACTATGAACATAGGACCCTGCAAATGGGTTCTCAATAGATCCTGCCCTGATAATGATGTGAAATTTTACTTATTCACCCGAAATAATATAATGGACCGTCAGAACTTATTCATTGATGACAGCTTAGACAAATCCAATATTAGTGAATCGTTTTTTAATCCATCTCATCCGACTAAAATCATAATTCATGGATACAATTCGGACATGTTTCTGGATTCTTTGATCGCAATGAAAGATGGTATTCGAACAGACATTTACGAGTATTTCGCAATTGAAATTTATGCAAAGTAATTTATATATTTATAGAATACTTGGATAGAGGCGACTATAATTTGATCTATGTGGATTGGGGCGTTCTTTCTGGTCCCTGTTACTTTACTGCAGTGCATAATTTAAAGCATTCGGGAGCGTGTTCTGCTCAATTGGTAAAACGGATCTTAGACACGGGCACAACGGATATTCACGCAATTGGATTTTCGTTGGGAGCGCAATTAACGAATTTTATGGCTAAAAATTTGGATACATTTCAACTCCCCAGGATAACAGGTAATTTTTTTTTTGTTTTCAAATAATTTGGGGCATAAATTTGAGTAATTTTGTTTGCTTAAATTTAAGGTTTAGATACTCGTGTAAGATATTTTAATAACATTCTTAGATGCCTTAAATACTTCACCCTTCTTCTTTGTTTGCTCTGGCATATGCTGGTATCAGTTTAATAAGTTTAAAATGCTGTTATTCTCTAAAAATGAAATTCGGTGCGGTCTTTCGTCTCATAAACTGTCTTAACTGAAGGATGTTACCTACTCGCTCATGTCTTAGCTTTTCCTAGTACGTCCAGATACTGCTAATGTTGTAGTTCCCTCTTATGCGTTTTTTCTATTTGCTCTCCCTACAAATATAATTCAAATAAGTATTTTCGTTTAAGTTGCAAAACGAACGAATGATAGCAGGGGTTTTTGAAGCGTCAGTTTATTTTTCGTTCGATTTCGTATTACAGTCACTTGCTGTCTTTTTTGAATATGAGTACTGAAATTGCTTAACTTAACAAACACTCTTAACAATCAAGTGAGTATAAATATACTTATAATGCGTCGGCAAGTGTTAAGTTTTTTTGAAAAATGGGATAGAAAGAGAAAGAAAGATGTTTGGGATCAGTGGTTATTATTATTATCGCTCCATGGGTGGCATCCAACATTTAATGGGGGGACTAAAATCTTAGTGAAAGTTAGATTTTTGTTGATTTCTAGTCAACTACTTATCTTACTTGATTTTTGTTAACTGAAAAAAATGAATGTCTTGAATGAATGAATTTTGGGATTCGAACACCGTACCTTCCAATTTGGAAGCCAGTCCCCTACCACTTGAGTCATGGCTACCCACTAAGGTGTTTGAAGTTAGTTCAAATAATTAAGAGCTCCTCTTGTAAGGACTTATGCCGTAATTTTGAAAACATTCGTTGAAACCAGCACCCTGTTTAAAATCATCGAAAACCCAAACCAGTGAGCACTTTTGATTCCTGGCTAATCAGACAAAGCTGGCTGTAAATGAATCTACAAACAAGGCGAATAATACAATCTGAGTAGCTAGTATCTGCCTTCGGTTGCTGTGCGGGATCAGGGCTTGAAACAGGCTACTGTGCCCTTTGAAGGGCTTGATAGCTTTTTGAGTTTCTTCAAATAGGCTTACTCAGCATAACTTCAAAAGCAACCGAAAACTGCTCAGTGATACAGCGAGAGTCCGCACTCAGTTTCGAGTGACAGGTTCATTTTGTGAGGTGAATATCTTAGACCACTGTTTCCGGAGAGGAAATTGGAAAGCTTCCTAATATCTTTTCCGTTGTAATTGAGGACAGGTAGGTGGAAGTGGTTGACAGGTAAGGTGCTACAAGAAACACAAGTAGCGCGGATACACCGTTTTGATACCACAACTCACGTGTCCTGGATGTTGAAGGGTGTTGCTAAGAGCGTAGTCGTCAAATTCATCCTGTGGAATTCAGAAAATTAATAATTTTGCAGAATTGCGATCCCTGGTTCTAGCTAATGCCGGACAGTTACAGTTACAGAGAAAATGGAATATTGTTTCCTTTTCATGTGAGTTGCTGCAGCTTCGGCAGTGGGGTTTAATACGAATAGCTAACTTGGCAGCGTGTATGCCAATTGGCCAGTGAGCTGCGCTAAGTTCTTTGATTATTGTTGTCTCAGTGGGAGTTTTGTTGATTTTTTTTTGTTTTTTTTTATAATTAGCGCACGCTTAAGGAATCTCAGTACCCTTAACATGTTTGCATACATCGTTTCAGGAAACCTCGACATTTTGTTGCATTTTTGACGACATCGAATATGTGGTCATTCCTTGTCATTGATACCCATACCGAGAATGGAAACTTTCTCGGTTTCAACGATGTGAGTGCCATTCATATATAATGGCTGGATGTTTGGATTTCGTTTTAATGACAGCAGACAGCATTGTGTTTTGGAAGCATTAAATTCCACTATGTTGATTGTTCCCCAATTGGTGATGCTGTTTATATCTGAATTTACTGAGCCCAGCAGGAACGTGAGTTCGGGAACGAAGATGAAAAACAGAGAGTCGTTAGCAAAGGAATATATTGGGTTAGATGAAGCAGACAAGAGATCATTGATGAAAATTAAAAAGAGTGTCGGAGGCAGGATGGAGCCCTGGGGCACACCAGCATTTGTTTTGTGAATATTAGACTTGAAAATATCCCAGACAACTGGAATTGAACGTTCCGAAAGGAAATTCGACAAAAGAGCCTGATGCCAAATTCTGTCAAATACCTTACAAATGCTCGTATCAAGTGCAACTCTCTTGCTTTCGCCAGATTGATGTACACTTTTTGGTGAGACATGCCATCAAATCTCCAGTGGGCCTGTTGCTACGAAAACCGTACTGCAGGTCAATGCGAAGTTTTCGCTTTCCCAAGTTATATCATGAGCTTGGAAGGACCGAACAAATATTTTTTCTAATCCTGATAGCAGCTCTAGTCGTACCATGCCTTTTCTTTTGCTTTAATACTATTCATCCGATGAGGGATAAAGGATCTTATTCCAAAGAGAATAGCGTATGTGATCATATCAACAGCGGCACCATGTAGTTATCGAAGAAACGTAACGAACAGTTAAGTCCGCTCCAATTAGCTCTCTCGTATTGCCATACGGCTCTTTTAGGAATCTTTTCTCTAACTGTATGGTCAATGTACGAGAAATTAGCTGATATGACACAGTAGTCCGACGTGCCTATAAGGTATATCACATCGACCCTGTTCTATTTTTATTGTAGGCGGGCCATATCTATCTGGATAGGGTACATGTTTCTAGACTGTTCCACCTAAAGTTAGCAACGGAGAATTCTATCGAAGAGAGTCATCGAAGGTTCAGCCGCATCATTCTCCGTCAATAAAAATTTCTTTGTTTTTTATGGTAATGAGGCTAAGTATCCTGAAAGCCTCGCTAATCGCTAGTACCTCCACCTAGAAGACACTAGAAGAGCCTGGAAAGCGGTACGATTTGGATACGTTGAATTCTGCTGAGTAGACACCCGCTCCAACGCCACATTCCATCTTGTAGCCGTCGGTGAAGATCGTTACTTGGTATTTCGATATGGGTAGATTACTGTTCCATTCCGTCCTTTCCGGAATAGAGGGGCAGTATATGGAGTAGCACGTTGAGAGTTTCTGTCGAGCTCGATCGTAGCGCCCCTGTTCCTTTGACTTTGCTAAATTTTGTGATGTTGTAGGCGGGTCACAACACGAGCGATCCAAAATTAAGAATGGGGCTAATTACTGCAGTGTACATCTAGACGAACAATTTAGGCTAAAGTCCCCACCTTTTCCCAAAGATGTTGACTACAGTCGTAGAAAGTGATGCATGCTTTCTTTAGCCGTAATTGTGGACAATTTGAAGTTTTTTTTTTCAATGGAGACTAGTTCCCTGAAAATTACTTCAGTAAAAGTATATTAGCTGTTAAACCTCTCGTCCACCTGTTCTGTAAGCTATTAAGCGAAAGATACAAAAGAAATTCCAGCAACTTTGAACTCGCATATTTCGGTAGACCTTTTGCTTGTTGACTCATCTGTCACTCTGATAATCTCTGGCCTTGTAGCCACAAAAAATCTGACCTTGTTGCGCTGGTTATCTTTGAAGCAGTGCTTTATTATCGGATTTTAAACTCAAACAGGTGTGGCACATAACTCTGCCTTCGAGACATTGTGATTTGGATTGACTTAAAGACTTTTCCCAATTTAAAACCCTTCGAAGAACTGTCTTGTTAACTTCTATCTCAGATAGATCCTAGACAATTGACAAGTGACGTGATTGTCTATACATTTTTCCTTTGATCGTAGCTGAGCATGTCTTATAATTTCAGACCTCTATCGCTGCCGTGAGCTGAGTTCTTACGTTTCCTCTGACACCGACATACGAAGACATTCTATTGTTCCTTTTTTGATTTAGTTTTGTCCACCATACTACGTGAGCATACATGGTTAAGATAGACCAACTACTAACTTTAATTATAGTTTTCCTTCTATTTTGTCCACCAAATTGAGTAGGGTATTTCATTAAAATGCACACGAATGCCTTTGATATGAATGTTCAGCAAATTTTTATTGTTTGCAAGAAAAACAATGAAAAGCAAACCCGGAAATAGGTTTGAGGAAGTTCGATAGGTTATCCTTTACATATGGTGCACAGGCAGACACATAACTCGCTGTTCACCAGATATTCCATGTACTCAATCATTGTATACAATGAATGACTCAGGCCACGCAACAGCAAAAGGAATTTGGCATCCAGAGAGGGATAGGGTGTGCAATCCGAAACTTTTTTTTTCAGTCTTTATGCGCACGTTGTTATTTGTTTTTGTTTTTTTTATTATTAAAAAGAGCAAGCTGTTGCGGACGTGGGAGGCAACACGATTCCCAGGCATGAAGCAGGTGACTCGCAAGGTATGGGCTTATGTATTAAGAACTCGAACTTTCTACTGGGGGAGTTCTACGTACATATACACATACATATGTACTCGTATTATATGCATTTAGTTTAATTTATCCGCATTCTATATTGTACTGTTGCATTTTTTCAATTTGCCTGACATTGACTCAGCATTGCTGCGACAAAGCAAAGACCATAGTTGGTAGTTTAAAAAAAAACAACAACTAGAAGATGTTCTTACTCGTTTAAGGTGAAACAGAGGAACCCCTCAGCCTTCCAAAACGGAACTGGTTCTTTTTATTAGAAAGTAGTAAACTACTGCAATTAAAACTCCCAAACTCAACGGAGTGGAACTGTCTCTTTCGGAGAGCGCGAGATGTATCTGGGTGTGATTCTGGACAAACAACTGAATTGGAATCTTAATGTAGCGGAAGGAACCAAAAAGGCATATAATGCTTTTTTTATCTGCAAATGAAGAGTAGGAACAATTTGGGGCCTAAGATCTGCTATTGCTGTATACCGTGGTGATAGCACCCATACTTACGTAAGAAACAAAAAAGAAAACGATTTACGGAAAATTAGCAGCAGTTCAAATAACGGTTTCCGTAACCATTACAAGTGGGCTCCTTACCATCCCTACGTCAGAACTGGACACTTTTTCGCACTTAACACCGCTTGATTTACGGATCAAAAAACTTGTTGGCAGCAGTGCGATGGTAGTTTTGGAAATGACAGGGTCCTAAAGGAGCTACTGCCAGGCGATCCAATTCTAACGGATGAAATTCCTTCCTTGGTCGACTTCGACATCCCGTATGATATAATATATCCGCAGAGGAGGGACTGGGAAAAAATGCAATATTCAGGTCAAATAAAATTGCAATTTTATCAAATAAATCGCAGAAAAACAGAAAAAGAAACAGATTCTGGTATCTTCTCAAAAGACAAAGATCTAAGAGTGGCTTTAAGACTACCGGACGCAAGCAGTGTCTTCCAATCAGAGGTTCTGGCTGTTCTTATGGTGGCTTAGCTAATTCAGATGAGATCGGCATCCGCAAGAGATATCGCTATCTACATTGATAGCCAGGCCGCACTCAAGGCAATGGAATCAACAAACGTCAACTCTGATACAGTCAGGCTCTGCCGCACAGTGCTCAAGGCACTATGCAGTCAGAAGTGGGTAAGGAAATGAACAAGCGGACGAGCTTGCAAGAAAGGGAGGGCTACCCGACAATAGTGAGGTTGCCAACATCAAACCACTCCTTTGCATAGTGAGGGGCACTATCGAGGAAAAAATCACAAAGACTGCCAAACTAAGGTGGTCAAGTTTTAAAGGACACAGGGTATCCAAGGGTCTTTGGCCGCTTTTTGACCGCAAAAGATCTTGAAAGTTAATAAAATTAAACAGGGATAAGCTTAGGACAGTAATAGGAATCCTGACAGAACACTGCCACCTGCGGCAACGTGCAAAGAGACTCAAATTATCAGATACAGATATTTGCAGATTCTGCGGTGGTCTGCAAGCTGTTGAGGACATATAACACACATACTGTGTGAATGCGAGGCAATATCGCGTAGCCGAAGAATATTTTTAGGGAAATACTTTTTCGATAACGTAGATGAAATAGACGGTATGAACTTCAAAGGCCTTCTTGGCTTTTGCAGGGAAATTGGGTTTTGGGCGATTGTTTAGGTTTTTGCCATTTGAAGACAAATTCATGTATCATCCATTATACCCCTTTTTAATCCAACCTAACCTAAGATGAAACAGAAGTCTGATATTTTTCTGAATCTGGCTGAGACGAATGTTGGGATAAATGTGCTTAAATTGCTAGTCAAATCTGTTCTCGCTATAAGATGCAATGTGCTTACAAAAAAAAATCCTGCACGACTGAACTATTTTGGTGAGATGTTCATCGATATTGAGAAGATTTTCGACAAAACGGCAAGTTGGTGGTGGTGGTGGTATGGATAATCTGATTGCTTGTAAACAGAATCAGGAGGGTAGAGGCAGATTTGTGGTGGTTTCCCACAGGTTGGTCTCCTGACCCCTCTTCTATAGTTCATGGTGGGTAATCCACGCCTTCGACGTCAGCGTTCTTTCTTTTGAGTTGCATCTAGTGCCCGTTTGCTACAAAATATAAAGCGAAATGAGTAAGAACATTTCATTAATTGACTTTGAGTCTAGTTAAAACTACCAAAACGATGTCGACCTTTTGCAATGTAATATTACTTAATAGGTACTACGCATTTATACGGTAATAATAAAAGCTGTCAGCTTTTAAGAAAAGTGTTGCCTTGTGTAGAATGGACTGTGTAAACTGTGGAGAAGTAAATCGAATACATTGTGCAGATTTTAAGTCCATGTTTGTACCAAGTTAAATGGCCCGTAAATTTATAGCCGGAGGAAATTATTATTTTAATTCTAATTACTAATACAGCCGATTCAAGAAACTTTTTTTTTATACATTAAAACAGTTTTTTTTTTGTTAAACCCAAGAATTAAAGATATTGAATGTGACATGCAAGCAATTAATTTTAATGACAGTTTGTGTGGATGAATACGTTTGAATGCTCATGTGGCGATAGATCAATATCGAAGTCATTACTGCTGGTCCTATCGTCATTAACCAGGACAGTTGTAAAATAAATTGCTGAAAATAGAAGTTACTCGTATTATTCATATTTGGAAAAATCAAATCGACGCACATAATAATAAACTTTCATGGTACTACGTCAGATTCCCGAAAGTAAATCTGTGCACTTAACTTGAAAGTAGGACAACATTGAACTAAACATTGTTTTCTATACAAAATTGTGAAAACTGTAAGCAAAATCATAAAGGGCATGGCGACATTTTGACACTATCGGCCTTGGACATATATATATGTATGCCAGTTTTGTCGTTACCAACCTTTTGACACGTAAAAACACATTGATTAATGTTTTGGTTTAGCATTTATTCACTAACAAATGTTTTTTACACCCGCATGAAACATTTTTGAAGATAAACTGGGATGTTCCACTTTATCTTTTCATGGATTCCTAGATCCCCATTCACTTATCGGATTTTATCTAAAATGTCGTTAACCTAACTTAAACAAACTCAACAAGCCTCAGCCCAAGATCTCACCTATCGTAGTTGGGAAAAGGGTTAATTGGTGAAAACGTTGCACTAGTTGTGCCATTGCCATAAAATATTCAACGGAAAGTTAAAGTTTTTTGTCAAAATGAAACCATGTTTTTGTCGTCTAGAATTGGCCTAGACTTGATGGTTTCGATTCTTTCTGTATTATTAGCGATAATGGCGCAGACACTCAATATTCTATATGGCGTCTCGATTACTAGTCATAAATGAAACTTTAAGACACTACTTGTGATGTCACGTGGATCTGTGATTCTCCTACTCTTGGAACCAATTTGAGCCTCTGACGAAGCATCTATATTGTTAAGATCGCTTAAATAAGTTTTCTTCTTTGATAGAGAGCTGGACATGTACATGGACTCGTCCATGTAGCTTCTGCAGAATTCGTTTGCAAAAACACCAAGCACTGTTGCATGCTTGCCTATAAGACAGTGTCCAGTGATGGCACCTATGATAGCACTAAGATGTTTCTTATTTTAAAAGATCAAACTCCTCGAGTGATTCAGATCCAGCTCTGGTCAGACTTAATTGGTCGCTAAATACGTTGGTCCAACAGCCCACCTAAGATTCATCAAGCCTTAGTATTCGTTTGCACGTAGCAATTGGTGTACCGATAATAACTTTTTCCGGTAGGGTAGGTATTGTTGCAACTCCCCAGGGAGGAAAAATTATTCCGCGATTTTTAAAAGAAATTTTAAATAATTTAATAGAAAAAGGGGTGCCGGGCTACCGGCAACCAAAAAAAACAAAACTATGACACGAGCCAAAAAAAAAAGGAACCGCAACCACACGGATGGTGGTTGGTAATCGAGTGAAGAAGAATGCGCAAAACCGAAAACAAGCTCAAAAAGGAATCGCGAGAAAACCGGAATTACAACCAGCAGCTGGTTCCAAGCTGAGCACACCAACCGCTCAGTACGCGGGGGTTCGACAAAGGGGGAACTGAACGTAAACAATGTGTAATTAGACGCCACCCGATTTTTATCGAAAATCGGGAAAACAAGATAAAACAAAACAAATGAATTTTCTCTGATGGGGATTTAAATTGTGTTGGTTTATTTATTATTTTTTTCTATTAAGCGGAGGGATGACAAAGGCCGTGTGAGTAGGTACAAAAAGGAAGAACCAGGTATAGGGTGTCGTGTAGCACCAGAGGGGTTGCTCACTTTAAAAACTCAGACTCAACTCAGCGGCCAACAGAAGGCCCACGATTCCGTACGATCGCGAGAACGGTGCCCTTTGGGCCAACGGGATCGCGAAACAGTTTTGGCCGTAACCTCTAAAGGGCTACGGGGTTTGCCAGGTGAACGGTAAGGGGCCTTACGGGATCACCGAATCGCAAGGATTCCCACTTAGGAGAAGTTTACACAAATATGTGGGACTATACAATATTAAAAGAAAAGTTTTCTCTTAGTTTTCCTTCTTCTTGGTTTCTAGATTTTTGCTCGTTCGTCTTGTGGTTTTCCTTTAGTTTTTTTCTTGTTGGTTTCTTTGTTCGTTCGTTGAGTAGTTTTAATTTCGTTCTCTGTTTCATTTTATTTTTTCGTTCGGCTATCGTCTTTGTTTGGTTTCTCTTCCGTTTTTTTTTGGGGTACTCTCCGCTATGACGGCTAGTTACTAATTACCTAGCCGCGCATTTAGGCTAGTTGCCAGCCACACACGCACACATTCATACATGGTTCCACTAATTCAGCTGTCAGAACAAAGGGACTCACTTCCAGAGCTCTGACAGCCTCCCTATGGAACCATCCAATCACTGTCGAGTGACTGCTTGGGTCCATATTACACCCTCGGACCCGGAACACTTTTGCGGAACAATTAAGAGGAGCTCAAATAGTGACCGCCAAGTAGGAAGGAAACTTTTATAAATGGATTCTACTGCGGGGCCCGTAAGTCTCCTTGCAGACACGAATGAGGGGAACGGATCGTGGGGAATCGTGAGCTTTCTTTCACAATTATTGTTTTTTTTTTTGAATTTGGGGCCTTGGGGGTTTTACAAAATTATTTCGCTGGAAGCAAACAATCTCGTATTTAGGGTGGGCTCTCGGCCATTGCTGGGGTGTCGACATCTTCGGGCATCAAGTGGTGGGCAGACCGTCCGTCCGCTAGAGTCTCCAAGCCGTCCGCCTGGCTCTACCATGGGTACCTATATGGTCATCTCTGGAGCGGTAGGCCGGAGCAGGGAACTGGATCCAAAGGATCTAATAAATCCCACCTGTACCGTGGCATCCAGAGCATGACGGGAAGTAAAGAACGGGGACGAAACAAGAAATGGCAGGAGGGCAGAGGGGTGAAACAGACAACAACAGGACCAAAGGCAATGGAGGATTTTTGGGGCGTGATTTGCACGTAACAGTATGTAGAGTGGTTTCAATTTTGGTGAGTCTCTCGACCCTATAATTCCCTGTAATATCTCTGTGGCCTGGCACCCAACATAGGTGAATATTAAACTGCTCAGCCCTCTCCATAAGCGATGATCGGAAGTTGAGGGCGGTTTTAGAATTCTGTGAGACTAACTCTGGGGTTTTGATAGCGGCCTGACTATTCGAAAAGAAGCGGATATGCCTTGTAGATATAATGTTTTTCTTCAGTCAGAATAGGGCCGCTTTAATCGCCAAAATTTCCGCCTGGAACAAGTTACAGTGATTTAGAATGTGGAAGGAGAGGTTTAGGTTAAGCTTGTCTGAGAAAACACTGCCGCAAACCTGCCTATCAGTCTTGGATACACCCGTATAGTAGTGGCTTGCTTTCCACGAAAACATCTTACTCTCAGAAAGATTTACAAGAAAGTCTTTGTCAAACCGTTGATGGGGCATAATGTAGTCGATGTGTTTTGAAAGTATTCCTAATGTATGTGTTAAGAATATTAGCGTAGCCAAGTCCACTGTGTGGACTGCCTTTTAGACTTTGCTTAGTTTGCTGCAGTTGACTGCATTGTCTAAGGCCGTCCACCAGACAACCACCCCTTAAGTGAGTATTGGTCTTATGACCGAGACGTGTAGCCAGCGAGTAATGCGAGGTAGAAGGCCACATTTGTTGCCAATGACTTTTTCGCAAAAGAATAGAGCTACTGTAGCTTTCTTTAGTCTTTCTTGAATATTATGTTTCTATTTTAGTTTCCTATCAAAAATAATACCCAGATATTTCGCTGTATTCGGAAAGACTAAGCTGGTACCGTTCAATGAGGGAGGGTCTATGATTGGAATTTTATATTTCTTGAAGAAGAGAACAAGATCAGTTTAACGGGGGTTTACTCACAACCCACAGCGATCAGCCCAATCGGTTAATGTGTTAAGATTTTGCTATAGAAGATTTCTATTGGTATTGAGATGTATTCTTGAAACGACTATAGCAACGTCGTCTGCATGGGCAACTACTCTGCTACCACCCGCTTACAGGAATATCAGCTGTTCGTTGACCTCCAAGTTCCAGAAGAGGGGTGAAAGGACGACTATGTGGACACATATTTTAACAGACGTCAGTTTGGATTTGGCATAAGACTGATCAACTCCCCAAGTAAGTCATCTATCTTCAGATTGGAAAGCACAGTCGTGATTGCGCTGTGTGTTAACGTTGTTAAAGGTACCTACTATGTCCAAGAATGTGACCATTGCACCTATAGTGTAGGGGTCGTCCGATGTGGCTAGCCAGTAAATGGAGGTAGAGTTATTTCCACTGACTTTCCTTTACAGTAGGCAGTAGACAAAAGTCGTGGATCAATTCTAGATCGTATATGGATATCAATTAGTCGTTCTAGAGTCTTCAAAAGGAAAGATGATAGATTTATATACGAGTATATGTCTAATGTCCTTTGGGACTACATGACAACATTTTCTGGCTTTGGGAATGAAAACTATATGAACTTCTCTCATTTCTATGAGGCTCCTCATGGTATTCTCCATCGTTGGTAGGATGATATCTGAGCGCCCAGAGCAGCTGTCCCTTCTAACCATGCCGTGAATTTTAGTTGCGGCTGCAGTAGTCCTGTTAAAGTTGTTACTGGTCATAAAAAGGGAGCTACTTTGAAAATGGTTGAGTGATTCATCATCGGTTTTTTTCAAACACGATTTTTTTAGACGCCATGTTTTTAGTATTTAGTCACAGAATGACGTCCAGCATTATCGTTATGCCTTCCTCAGTTCTTTTTTATATATTTTGAGGGATTTCTTGTATGAGTACCAGTCTGTCACTTTTCTTGTGCTTTTTGCTTGATTTTCTCGCGTTCCCAGCCAGTGCTGATGTCCGCCAGTGCGGCTTTTTCTTACCTCTAGGTTGAATAAGAGGGCATTAAGCAGCCATTGCGTGATTGAGAGCCAGGGTGAAATCCTTGACTTTCATGTCAAGCTCGTTGGAAAATGTCAGCCAAAATTATATTTTAATATGGATGTGGTTGGATATTGATATTTCGAAGACAAGACATTGTTCTTCGGGACTTAGGACTTAGTTGTTAAAACTAAGTTTGAGTGCAATCCAATTTGTTACAGTTGTGGCTAGTTCTTCTGAACGTAGGTTCAGAATCTGATATCCCGATTTTTTCTGCACTATACTATGAAATATTTTGGCTAGAAGATCTATTTAGTTGAAGTTGTACATCACCAATCGAATGATTCATAGGCGAAAATAAATCGAAGTTGCTACATATAAAGAAAGCACTGCTCGATTTTTGTGCTCGGTTTTGAATCTTTACCTTCTAATTAGGTATTGGATCTAAAATATTGATGCTTAGCACAGGAGAATAGAAATATCGGTTGTCTTAATTCCAGGTCTGTCAAGCCCTGATAGGATTCAACTGTGGAAAAGAGTCATTCGAAATATTTTTCTCTACTTTATTTCCTAATCATGACTCTTTCCAGATTTATATCTAAAAGTTGTCGTTATTGGTTTTAAGAATCTAGTGTGTATAACTTTGTCGCACGACAGACAAGTATACCAAAGAATCTCACTTCATAAAATCCATTATTGGGTTCTATCTTCTATGCTTTCCCATCGAGAATGCTTTAGATTGACTGAATTGACATCGTTTCCAAGCGTAAGGTGACCTGTCTTACTTCAGTCTCATCACAAGATTTTTGACTTTATCCGACGAGAAATTGTTCTCGTGCGCCAAATTCTTTACAAACTGATACCTTCATTTGAAAACCAGCAGAATCGAAGCGTGCCATCGATCATCTTTTCAGTTTTAATTCCTCAGATGACACTAACCCAACTGGCTAGCCAAGCATTTTGTGATCGACTTACTATAGTAACATTACCAAACTGGATATACATACGTCTTTTCATTTGATTACGAACTCATTCTATTTAATGTTTTATTCCTAGGCCTTGATCCAGCTATGCCTCTTTTTATCACATCATCGTTGGATGAAAAACTGGACCCTTCTGATGCAGCATTTGTTGACGTATTTCACACAAACGCTCTGGTTCAGGGTAAGATCGAAAGATGTGGTCATGCAGATTTTTATATAAACGGCGGAATATTTCAGCCAGGCTGCACCGGAAGTAAGATATAATAGTCTCTTGAATAGTCAGCCTAAGAAAAATGTATATGATAATGTAGATATCTTTGCATGCAGCCACCAGAGGGCACCGATGTATTTCATGGAATCTATTCGCAGCTTAAAAGGCTTTTGGGGCTGGGCATGTAGCTCCTACATTTCATACTTGCTGGGAATGTGTCCTCCAACGAACTTTTTAGTGGAAGCTGGTGAAAACACAAGCCCTTTGACAAATGGTCTATACCTTGTTGTAACTGCGAATTCTACTCCTTTCGCTTTGGGAAAATGGACAGATCTGCCAGATAAAATAACAGAAAGTTTCTTAATTTCAGAAAAGCCTACAACCCGAAGAGATTCTTTTCTTAAGGAAGTTGATGAATGGGGCAAACTTGAGGGGAATTACAACAACGTTAACAATTCTTCTTCAACCCATTCGGATAGCTTTGAGAAGATCTACATTCCAATTTCGGAAAACCTGGCACAAAAGTAATTTTAAACAAAAATATTTAAACAAATAAAATTTGCGGTATTTTTTATTGACAAATACTAGTTAACAATTTAAGATTTCTTTAAATATTTACTTGATATTTTAAAATTGTATTGTGTCGAAACGATAGTGCGTATACATATATTGTGTATGTGGAATGTAAATTCAAAAATTAATTTTTGAATATGAAGGAAAGTACTAAATTAAAATAACAATGAACAATGAACACTGAAAATACCAAGGAAAAAGACTTGTAATTTATACTCTCAGTCTAGGTACTAAATGTTTACAGAAATAAACTCTTAGTTTCCTAATTTCCCTAAACCAATATGAAATCCTAAGGGGAGTGAATGAGATCAACCGGGCTATCGACTTATTCTCTTCCTACAGCATCCCGTTTCTTAAAGTATTCTTCAGCTATAGTACTAAATACGACTATGCCCAAATATTGGTGAGAAGTGAAAGCAGTTTCCATACTGCCATGCTCCATACTCTTTCTGGCGTTAGTCAATTCCCGATGATTTGTCAAACAATACTGAACATAAATGTCAGGGAACTGTCAAAAATAATAGAAGGGTTTTGAAGTTATCTCTGTAGTCAACAAAAAAGTTCATATTATTTGCAATCTGCATATCATATATTAAGTTGCAAAATTGTTCACCTTACCACCACTTCTACACCAACGAAAACATGAAGTTGTCGCCAGGGTAGAAATAAGTCTCTGCTATTAAGGGCGTATATTAGGTAATAAGACCCTACGCTGTGGGCTAGGGTTTTTATAAACCAGATATCAATCCTATATATCAATATAGGCTGCGACGAGCCGGAAGATGAAAACTATGATTACTCGTATACTACGGTGACTGCAGCAGTTGTGAGTGGCAGAATAAGGCAAGATGTCTTGAGTTTTCGCCACGTAAGCGAACGTATTTTAAAGATCCCCATCAAGTTAAAATGCGCCAAAATTACGGCTACGAAGGAAAAATAAACTAAAATACTCGCCAAAAGGTATTGAAGGAGACCGATCGAGCAAATGAAGAGGTGCTAGTTTACAAGACTGTAGATGATCTCGTCTTCCATATTGTGTGAATGCCTGAAACCATTTGTCAATTATCTATAATAGTTAGCCCCCATCAGTACGGTTTTAGGACATGTAAGATCACAATTGACCAAATACTTAGACTACAATCGAAATAAGTTCAGATCGACATTCATCACTTCGTAATCTTTTGATAAGCTTTGGGCTATCTGCCAAACATGTTAGCGAACACGAAAAGTCTGTGCAACTATAGTACGTTCGCAGATTGAGGTCATTGACATAATTTTTCGTAAGCTATCACTGGTGTGTTTGAAATTATTGAAACAGAGGCCGCTGAAAACGGTTTACCTTTAAGCGAGATAAAAACCAAATATATGCCGTTGACAAGAACGGCTTTAGCTTTCTATAAATTCTTTGACTAATTGCTATTCTTGATGGACTTGTTGATGGAGATGTAGGGGAAATTAATATTAACGCTCCGAGTCGAAGAGTCAAAAGCAAAGTCGTCGTAGTGAAGGAAGACCTCATCTAAGGTGTGCGCTCAAATGCACGATCATCATAAACATCTTTAAGTAGTTAGTCGAAGGCCGGGATTACTGGTTTTATTGTTTGAGACCTAGGTTCATCCGAGACTGTAGAGCCATCTAAGTAACTACGAGTAAGTAAATAAGTATATAAGGATGTTTGATTTGACTACACACTGCAATGGTTTTTCCATCTCATGAAGCCAGACGAACTAGTTCATTCTACTCCTTGTAAGTTAATTTTATTGTAATTTTTCAGTCTTTCGAAGCAACATGAGGTAGCGCTTACAGTACGACCACCCACAACGTCAACGCCAAGTACCTGTAACAAGATGCGAGCGCATAAAAGCGCAGAAATTCGCAGAAGTAGTGCCCCGCGGTGTCGTCATTATTTTCACAGCAATCATCGCAGGTGACAGGCCCCATATCTTGCCAGCAGCTCCTTTAGCGCCTTAGCTGCTTTCCACGTAACATGCTCAGTACATAGAAGTTTATTATTCAACATGACACTCAAATTCTTAGCTTCTTTGGAGAATTGGACGGAGATGAGTCAGACCAGACTTCTTCTCGTAAAGAGAACTGCTTCAGTTTTGAGAGGAATGACTGAAAACCCATTTCTAGTGGATCAATCGTCGATCACGTCTAAGGGTACCTGCGCTTTTGAGCAGACAATCGCTAGAACGATCCAGCAGATAGTGCAGCTACATCACGGCGTTTGCTTGTGCATAGACGTCAGAACTATTGAGCGCGTTGGACAGCGAGTCGATCAACATGCACCACAGCAGTGGAGACAGAACGCCGTTTTACGGGCAATCCCTGTGTGTGTATAATATCTATGTATGTATTGTGCATTTAGGTTAGGTAGGCTAAGGTTTATTTTAAGTTAGATACTAAGTTTTTATAAAAAATAAAATAATTATGTCCATATGCTAAGTTTTTCTTAACAAATATTTTTTCTTAACCTTAAATATTCAAAATAAAGAGTTCTAAGTAAAATGTAAATAAAGTCGAAAGACATAGTTATAAGAATTTAGAGTAGCTTAGAGTACCTGTGTGGGGCCAGTAAGTTATTATAAGATTGTTAAGTAATTTTAAGCTAGCATTTAAGCATTTTTTGTTAGTATGTAAGAGTTAATGATTAAGTAAATAAAATGCATTTAAGACTGAAGACTGACCACCTTCGATAACGGATTTAGGCTAATTGAGCTTGCCGCTGTGCAAAATATTGTGTAGCTAATGGACTTGGAGAACTCCTGATCAATTAACCGTCAACCAGATGGACCACATTGCGATCGACGCAAAACACTCCTGCAGTATTACGGATGTCCGAACGCTTCGAGGGGCCAACATCGACTCGGATCTTTACCGTATTGTAGCCATTGCAAAGGCAAGCTTATACAGTGAGGAAGTTTAACGTCGGACGGCTACAATCGCAAGAGATCGCCAAATGCTTTTCCGATCGAGTTTCTCCTAATCTTTTAACATGCCGTCAACATATTATCGAAGAAGTTTCACCAAAAGGTAAAAAAACCTACCAACAAGGGAACATCGTAGTAGTGTCGCAGTCGATGCTGAGGATTTAGAAAGAGCATTTCTGTAGACAGTATAACGGCGATGACGAACCAAATACCGCTGTCAGGTAGAATGAACCTTTCAACCTGGATGATGTAGATCACCAATTCCGTCCACCCGACTTGGATGAAGTGAAGATAACAAAGCTGCTGGAGAGGACGGTCTGACTGCCGACCTCTTCAAAGCGGACGGCGATGACTTGGACGGCGATGAGCATACACCAACTCATCTTTAAAATATGGTCGGACGAAAGTATGCGCACCGAAAGGAACCTCAGAATCGCTCTGACTGATGTTGATTGCATTCCAAATGGATTTCCTCGGGCACAGCTGGTTTATGGCCTTTTATTTGGACCGGCCTCAGAGAAGACACTCCTGAAGCCAAAAGGCCTTGATAGACAGAACGGCGAAAATCCTTCAATGTCAGAGCTCCTAGATCAGAAGACTCCGCAAGTCTTTATCTTCTTTTAGGTTTGGTAAATGCTTCCTTTTTGAGTTTACCGTCCCTCAGGCAAGAATTTTCGTTCTTTGTAAATCCACTTGAAGCTGTTAACTATTGAAATAGTTGTCGAAATAAACTTTATGGTTTTTACCTTCGGGGCTTTAGCAAAACGGCCTTACGACTCGGCCACCAAGATTTGTCTCAACTTCAGACCCCTTTTTAGTGGTATAAAGTCCAAAATTCAAGCAGTAGCCCGATTCAGCACATGCCATTCATATTTTATAGTCTCGTTTGAAGGGCTCCTTGGGCATATATTATTTCATGGAACTCCGACCCTTGAAGTTTACCATGCTCTCGTCTATGGCAATCTTCTCCGAAGGTCTGTAGTTGCGATCAAAATTGCGTCGCATAATGTCTAGCAATGGTCGAATTTTGTAAACTTTATCGTAATCTGGGCTATTTCTTGCAGGCAAGAGGTTATTGTCATTCATATGCAGGTAATGTATGAGCCAACTAAATCTTTTCAACGGCATGAACTTTGAAATGTAAGAATCGTTCAGGTCCGGAGCTGAACACCAATAATCCCTTTAGCTTGGCAGTTTTTTGATGCCCATAGTCAAATTCAAAGCAACAAACACATCAATCTCTTCAGTCGTACATGGTGTAAAAGCTTTCCCAGATTAAGTGGCATAAAGATTAGTTTGAGAACCTAAAATTCTTTTAGATCGTCTGACCAAAACATGAGAAGCAATGCGAGGGGCGTAATATTTTCTAAGCCCAGTATATGTGATGGTATTCCCGCATTTCCAATAAACTCACCTGGTGGGGACAGTTCCTGATAGGCAGATAGTTCCACTTCCATTTCGGAACTCCGGTATGAGAACTGCTAGAGCTGCTCGTTCCCGCTTCAGAAGTAGTAGTCCTTAGGGGCTTGACAAAGGTTCATTATCCTCCTCATCAGAACAGTAAATTTGCGGACCTTCCCCTACGACATCACCCAACAGCATGGGAGGTAGTTGTTCAAGAACAGTTTCTTGGTCCGACTCTATACTGCAGCAACTGTCGTCATCTAAGGATGTCTGTTTCAGATAGTGTAGCTAACCACTGACCTTGAAAGAGTTAACATCATTCTTGAAATAATAGTACAAAACTCAAGCTCCAACACAATCTTGTAAAACTCTGTCCAATTACACGCATACGTCGATGATATTCACATAATCGGAAGAAAGCTGGAGGATGTCAGTGGCGTTTTCGTCTCGAACAGAACGTCATCCTCTATGGATATAACTTTGAGGTAGTTAATGACTTTGTCTACATAGGTTCCGCTTTCAATTCAGAAAACGTAGAAAAACTGTTGCCAATCGCTTCTTCTTTGGGCTAAGAAGGCAATTGACTAGCAAATTCCTCTCTCGAACAACGAAAGTGACTCTATTTAAGACTTTAATAATACCACACCTGCTCTATGGACTTTATCAGAAATGGATGAGTGTACTCTTGCCTGCTCTGAGAGCAAAATTCTTCAGGTGATTTTCAGTCCCGTCTGCATAGACGGTGTGTGGAGAAGGACAAACAATGACGAACTGTACGGGCTGTATAGCGACATCGACTTAGCCAGAAGGGTGAAGATCTAAGGACTGAGACGGCTGGGTCGTATAGAGCGATTGAACTTCAATGCTCCGGTCCGAAAAGTCTTCGAACCCATCCACGAGGTACAAGGCAGTAGAGGAAGATTTTGACTCAGGTAGCGCATGTATGTGCAAGGGGACCTCATCCTACTTAGCGTGCGAAATTAGAGGCAGCTGTCTAAAGATCGAGCTGGCTGGAGATGTTTTTTGGTTGAGGCCCTGGTCCACCCCGTACTATAACGCCACCTTAAGTAAGTAAGTATTGCACATACGAGGGGCGTTCAACATATTCTCGGTATCGGGGTGAAGCTGTGGTTGTATATATAAATTGACTTATTTATCAAGTAATACTATTATTTTAGTGCATTTATGTAAAATTTCATATAAATGTGATTATTAATTCGCGTTTTATCTCTAGTTAAACATAATCATAATGGCAACTGAGACGATGATGGTGAAAATTGAGCATCGCGCTGTAATTAAATTTCTCACTAAGCAAGGAAAAAATCAAAAAACGATTCATGAAGAGATGGTGGCTGTTTACCAGGCTTCCGCACCTTCATTATCAACTGTGCAAAAGTGGTCAAGTGAGTTCAAGAGAGGCAGAGAGAGCATTGAAGACGACCCCCGCTCCGGCGCCCCGGCTACTGCTTGTACGGGAGAAAGCATCAAAGAAGTCGAAAAACTTGTTCTTGAGGAGGCCCGAATAAAGGTGAAAATGATGGCAGAGATAACCAAGCTTTCAATTGGTACTATTCACACCATTCTTCATGACCATCTTAACCTTTCAAAGGTCAGTGCAAGTTGGGTGCCACGAATGCTCACAGCGCCTCAGAAAAAAGTGAGAATCGTATGCTGCAGAGAGCTTTTGGAGATGTGTAGTGAGAACGCGGACCGTGTTATGGATCGAATTGTTACTGGGGACGAAACATGGGTCCACCACTATGACCCTGAAAGCAAACAAGAGTCCATGCAGTGGCATAAAAAAGGAACAGACCCCCCGAAGAAGTTCAAAGTCACTCCGTCTGCCGGGAAGCTCATGGCCACAGTTTTTTGGGACTCAAAGGGAATCTTGCTCATTGAGTACAAAAAAAAATCCTACGCTTCCACTTTGCATAATTTGCGGGAGGAAATTAAAAAGAAAAGACGGGGTAAACTCACAGCGGGTGTGTTGCTTCTTCATGACAACGCTCCTGTTCACACGGCGCGAGTTTCCAAGGCTGCTGCGCGAGATTGTGGTTTCGATGAAATCCAACACCCACCCTATAGTTCAGACCTTGCCCCTAGTGATTATTTCCTGTTTCCGGATTTGAAAAAATGTCTTCGTGGAAAAAGATTTTCGGATGATGAAGAACTCAAGTCGGCAATAAATGGGTATTTTGCAGAGAAAGAGGAAATTTATTTTTTTGAGGGTTTAAAAAAGCTTATCTCAAGATGTAACAAATGCATTGATGTTAGGGGAGATTATATTGAAAAATAAAAACAATTTAAATTGAATTCGCATTTTCCTTCATATCGATACCGAGAATATATTGAACGCCCCTCGTATGTATAGCACATAAAATTATGTTGAAATTGGGAGAAGTTGGCTACGGGAACGAAAGCAATACTCAAGAAGTTCATCAGACCCATAGTATCCAGAAAAATATACCGTAAGATGCGGGTTAATGGCGGTTGTATCATCGGTCCATATTTCTTAAAAAATGTGCACAAGTTACTGTCAATAGATACCGGTATAATGCGATGATCAACGTTTATTTATTCTCAAATCTACGTGGTATCAATGTGGAAGAAGACATCGCTTTATTGAAAATACGATTTGGCAATAGAGTCATTTCAATAATTGGATCTGTCAATTTGTCACCAATATCCCGGGACTTGACGTCATTGGATTATTTTCTGTTTGAAAGTCACCAGTTTACGCCGATAAACCTGCAACGATTAACACTTTATAGCAAAATTGTACGGAGCAACCGTGGTGGTCGATGTGCTTCAGCGGCCGTTTTCTTCGAATGAAGAAGAAAATCATCATTTTGGCACAAAATTAGACATTTTCACACAACCAAAAGTATATGACTCCAAAACAAAATCACTAATGTGTCAACACGGTCTAAGCTTGCTTCATAATGTTTTGGATATGTCTAAATCGACCAGCATTTACTGCTGCAGCATCTTTTTTTTTTTTTTTCTGAACACTCAAGTGGGTGAGCACGTGTTAAGTTTTTTAGGAAAATGGGACAGAAAGAGAAAGAAAGATTTTTGGGCTCAGTGGTTATTTCGCTCCATGGGTGGCATCCAGCATTTAATTGGAGACTAAATTATTAGTGCAATTGGACTTGTTGTTGTATTAGAGGCAACCATTCGTCTTACTTGAATTATGTTGCCAGAAAAAAAGAATATCTTTCGGACGAGGCCGAAGTACTGGAAGCCAGTACACTACCACTTGAGCCACGGTCATCCATATGAGAACGTAGAACTTAGTTGCGCACCTAATATTTTCAAACATTAAATCGCGATCAAATTAATTTGTTTGTGCTTTACTTAAACAGAAACTCTCAGTCTCTTACAAAAAGGTGGGGTGGCCGTGGTGTAGTGGTACTAGCGGTCGCTTGTCACTCGGAGGGTCAAGGTTTGAATCCTACCCATGACAAGTCTTTCAAATTTTTCATTTGTGTAATTGGAACTCAGACAGAAAAATACTGAGACGTAGATTTGGCTGTTGTAGAGCTTCAAGCACAAAAAACAAGTATGAATTATAACCTTCGATCACTCTGAGTGAAGAAAAAACTCTCCGTCCTATTCGGACTCCCACCCCCTGGAGAGCTAATATCGAAACCAAATACACCTGAGTTTCAAACCACTACAAACCAATTTTCCTTTCTCCTCCTCCTACCTTTCCACCCAGGACATGGCAACAGTAAAAGGGTATCTAACCTATTAGGCGCACGTAAATTATAAAAAAAAAAACACCCTTTACATGTAGGCAGCTCCCCAGAGATAACGACTAGGGCGTAAAGCAACGCTTCATCGTCAAATTATTCTCGCAGTTACTCGGTAAATCACAATGCAAATACCCAACGACCATCATTGACATTATGTAAATGTGGTTCTAGTGTCTTCTCTAAAGACAGATTACCCAGCATGACCTTGGTACTGAGCACAATGCTTTTTTTGTTTTAGAGATTTTCTGAAAACCAAAACCTCTTCAATGATTCATAAAAAGTACCTGATCTCCAGATTGTTATATGGCGTATTATCGAAGAGACTAATTAAAATTTGTGTAACAGGAGCCGACATTTACAGTCCACTCTCGATCGGTAAATTTCCGGAAAAAATGTCAATCTATTTTTAAGTGTAGGCAATAATGAAATCGCAAAATCGATCAAAATATCGTTTCATTTCAAAAGTTAAATGCGACAATCTGGGGCACCCACTGCTTTTGATGTTCGATAGAAACAGTGGCGAAACGATATTCGTGATTAAAGTATCGCAAGCGTGTGGGTTCTATGAATATTCATCAACATACACATACTATACTTTATTCCCCCTATTGTTTTAGACAGAATCATCGAAACTTTTGCAAATTTCAAATAACAAAATTTAATTTGCAGACAAAACTTAATACAGAGTTCTTCGCAATTATTCGAAAACTATTAAATATCTCAATTCTAAAGTGTTTTGTGTAGCTATTGAGGTTTGAACTGTGTATTTTGATTCAAGTAACAGGTAGCTATGCGTTTGGACTAATTACCCGTTCAGAAATTGAGCTATTAACTTTTTATCAAAATCAAATTAGCGCACGAACATAGAACTTATCATGAATTTGTCATAAATACAATTTGGTAGACGTATATAAAAATTTACATCGAGAAGTCAAATTCAAAAGCGGAAACCATTTGAGAGGAGTAGAAGTCTTCTAGTAATCTAGCTAATCAAGAAAATAATGATTTTTTCAATTTCAATCGTATTTGGATTAATTTCGAATGTGGCGCTTTACGGAGTCAAAGAACTTCCTCCAGATGTAGTTGAAGATAATGAATTAGATACGGTAATTGTCTTTTGAATAAATCTGTTGAAATTTGTGGAACAATCACGGAATTTTCTTATACAGGCGCAATTGATTTCGAAATACCATTATCCGGTTGAAAGGCATTTTATTACCACTAAGGACAACTACATTTTAGGTGTTCATCGAATTCCAAACGCTGGTGGAACACCAATTCTATTACAACATGGTCTTTTGGACAGTTCAGCAACGTATATTTTAATGGGACCAGAACACAGTCTAGGTATGTTGTTCTTTTACTGTAAATCAATCGTTACTAATTAAAAAAAAAAATCGTAAATCTCTGCTAGGGTATTTTCTTCATGATAAAGGATATGATGTTTGGATGGGTAACGCTCGAGGAAACAGATATTCACGAAACCATACGAAACTTGATCCTGACATTGAACCTGAATTCTGGAAGTTTAGTTGGCATGAAATTGGAATTTATGACATCCCGGCAATGATAGATTATATACTGGAGAAAACCAATTCTGAGAAATTATTTTATGTTGGGCACTCGCAGGTAATATTTAAATACGGAAACATACCCGTAAATACGAGTATGCTTAAAATATATTATTACAATTTCAATAGACGCCAAAAGTGGGAAGCTTGATTTTCTAAAAGAAATAAAGGCCGAAGGATCATATTCCTTTTTGGACCCTGAAGTGTTATCTGTCATAACAACACTAATCATTGTATTATTTAAATTCAAATTTTAGTGCTCTTTCTCAAACACATCCTTCACAACTCATCTGCTTTACGAAGCAGAGGGTTCTGCTTCAAGTTAAACCAAATTTGATTTTCTGTTGATGTGTTTTTACTGATTTCGGATCTATAATCTAATTCGTTACATGTTCTAGGATCAGAATAAAGCTTCGGTTGAAATTTGCAACTTGCAATGATTTTGGGGAATTATACTAGAAGCTGCTCTATCATTAGTGATTGCAAAAGCTTGGCGATATTTTTCCATTGAAGTGATCCAATAATTATTTCGTTATTTTCTTCTTTGAATCTTGTCATTATCGACGACCTTGCCGCTGTATTGCTCATCTTAATGATTGTCCACTATTGGTTTCTTAATGTGGAGGATTCCGCGAATACGTGTACTTCTTCCTAGATCATGTTTTGTCACATCCGCTGACATTAGCAGCGTTTCCATTTCTGTTGTTGTCATATATCCTTATACCCTATTTCTTGTATGTCATTACGCGCATTTATCTCACAAGATTCTGCGGAGATTTTGTGTCACCTCACACTGACTCTATGTGCGCCATTGTCATAGCAATTTCCTTCATAGTTTACGACAGAATCCAAGAATTTAAATGACACGATGATGCCTTGTAAATAAATGTCAGGGGTTGGGTTTGCGGGTTCTGAAAACGACAATGCAGATATTCGGACCCGTTATCTTTATTTAATTATTAGAGTTATCTGAAGGGCTGTCGCGTCATTGCTTATTATACACCGCTATCATCGACGAAAAGAATATAACTCGTTTCGAGCTCGTTAATGGTTCGCTTCAATTGAAAATATTGCACAACATTAAAAAGCCACGGACTTTATACGCAATCTTTAACTTTGCCTTTTTCTATGCCTAGAAGGCGATTTGTATGTCTTCCGAAGCCTTGCTGTATTTCTTCGTCATTATTTGTAAACTTTGATTGGCGTCATATACCTATAGTGACCTGCCGCTCAAGACTGCCATAGAGTTTAATAATGTTGCGTCCACTGCCTTCAAATTTATCGTATATTTTTAAAGCAGGCGACGTTAACATATGATAGTTTCACGGATTGTTGCAATTTCTCGTGTCGTTTTTGCTTTTTTATAGAGGAATAAGATGCTACGAGTATTGGTTAAACATTTATCGCCTTTCATCATTTTAGTGAACAAAATCCAAAATTTTTATTCCGTTTCATATCACTCACTTCCTTAAGCACTTACATCTTGACATAGAATTCGATAGAGGAGAAGATGGACCCTTCTGTCCAGTTTGTTACTTTCTACTAGTTTATTGGGCTCAGTTGCTATTAATAACCTTATTTTGGTCTTGAACCAGCCGATGTTCCAGCACCTCTCTGCAGTACCACCTTGTATGTGGATAGATATTGGAAAATCAAAACCGGTTTTCTATTGATCGTCACTATCCGTGTGACCCTGCCTGCGAATACGTGTGAATTGTTATCATAGACTAACTATACCTAGATATCAAACTTTCCAGATATTGGAAAATTAAAACCGGTTTTCTAATAATCGTCACTATCCGTGAGACTCTGTCTGTGAATACGTGTGAATTGTGATCAATGGCAATTTATCTCCTTTTTTATACAAACCACGCCCTTTTGAACCAAAAAACGTCATCCACATTACACACACTCGTGCAAATCGCTCTCATTCTAGCAAATTTACTTGTAAATCACTCTCATTCTAGCAATTTTTCTTGTAAATTGCTTTCATTCTAGCAAATTTTGACAAAGTTATAGAGCTGCAAAAGTGTTGGAATTCACTTACAGTGTGTCTGTGCGAAAGTTAAAGGTTTGTAAAAGTATTAGTAGAGTTTGATATCTAGGTATAGTTAGTCTATGACTTAAACTTTACTTTGCTTCATTCGCAATCAATCTTATACCTTTTTGATCCAGATTCTAGGGTTCACTTAAAAATGCTAAAGTGTGGAAAATATGAGAGAGTTACTACTATGATGACATTTCATGCTGCCGCAAAATCGTTTAACATATGTAAAGTTACGAAAACGTTCACTTGCCTTTATTAACCTGACATTAAAATGAACAGCGATGACTTTAATACCGTGTTTATAATATAACTAATACGTTTGCTATGTTGACTAAATCGTTGTTCTCCTCCATAAGGACGAGCTAAGACCACACATCTTCTTAAGAAGAGATTTTTTAAATGATAATATTATCAATTGATAATATCAACTCAAGATTGCCCAACTTTATCACCAACTCAACTTTCTGAATGAATGGCTATGAATCCTCAATGGTCAGAGCTGTGAATATGTCCAAGAAGTTTAAATACAGTTGCCGTTTAGTCAGCCGCCGACTGGAATAAGGAGAGGAATTCCTTTGCTGAAACCTAAATTATTCACTTCATCTCTGAATCGAGCATACATACTCGTATATACTAAATTACACATTTATATAAGGAGGATCAGATTCTTCATATTCAAAGCATTTGTTGATGTCGCGTTCCTCTACTCTTTCTTGTAAGATAAGCTTAATATTATGGGCTCACTTGTGAGTTCAGCCCAATTATTTCAAGTGTGATGTTAAAAAAGTCACATGACAGGGCGTCACCTTGTCTAAAACCTTTTTTTTACACCATTACCAACCATGACAGAGCAGCGAGCAATCTCCATCGTCATTCTGCAGAGACGAACGAGTGTGGTAGTGATACCCAAACTAGAAATTGCTCCATATAGCTCGTCTTTATAAATGCTATCATATGCGGCCTTTAAATCGATGAAAAGTTTATGAGTACCGATTTAAACTTCTTGAGTTTTCTCCAGGAACTGCCGTACTGTGAAAATTTGGTCGATTTTGGGCTTTCCAGATCTGAAACCTCACAAATAGGGACCATTTAGGTTGTAGACGAGACGATGTTGAATAGACCTATGCCTTTATAGTTGGCGCAGTTGAGGGGGTCTCCATTTTTCTGGATCGATCAAACGATGCTGAGATTCCATTCATCAGGCATACACTCTTTTGGTCAGATCTGAAAAATGAGTTGGTTAATGCTCTCCATTTTGACTATGATAGTCTATCGGCTGAATGGTCTGTTCTGCCGGACGGCGGGATGTTAGGCATCTTCGCCGTTAAATAACCTGCAGAAAAAGTTGGTCCATACTCTCAGTACGGACTTGACTCCACTATAAGGTTTCCTTCTTCATCTCTTCAGGCTTCTGTACTGGTCTTCTAGCCATGACACGTTCTTTTTATCTCTTAATAAAACTTCTGTACGCTATTCCTGGAGTACAACCTCTCGCGCGCTTCTGCAGAAGCCAATGTTTTTCCTGTGTGCTGGTAGACCTCATGAGCAGCTCTCATTCTTTGTTGCAGCGCCGTTTTGTAGGTTTCTTGTTTAGCTGCATGTGTTTGTCGGCATTCTTCAACAAACCAGAGATTTCTTGGTGGTGGTTGGGTGACACCCAGAACATCAGTTGGGGCGTCTCTAATAGCACGTTGGCTGCGTTGCCACTGGTCTTCGGTAATTGAAGCTGGTTGTATTGGAATTGTTGAGAGATTTCGGGATATGCGTTGGGCGATGATTCTGGCTTTCTCTTGCGACGTCAGCTTTTGTGCGTTGTATGTTCTCATAGTATTTCTTCTTGTTTTGGCGCTTAAGAAATCCACATTCACACCTTGGTTCCAACTAGTTGATGATCCGAATAAATGTTGGCTGCCCGGATTATTTGGACGTGATCAATTCGATTTAGCGTTTGAATATCCGGAGACTGCCATGTCACCTTGTGTATATTGAGGTAAGGAAACCGTGTGTTTGCTATAGTAATATCTCGTCTCGCCGAAAAGTCTATATGCCCAAATTCGTTGCCAGAAGTGGTGGCGTGTAGGCTATACTTACCAATTGTCATACCAAAGATGTCCTCCTTTTCTATCCTGGTGATTTTAACGTCATACTTCGGACATAGCTCATATGTCTGATCGAGGAGCTCGTAGAAACATTTTTTAGTGGTGGCGTTCTTGACTTCCGTAGGGGCATGAGCGCATATTAGGGTCATGTTAGCGAATTTATCCTTGATAAAGATTGTCATAAGACGCTCGCTCATGTATTGGAAGCTCAAGACTTCTTGCCTAAGTTTGTCTCATAGGCAAAACCGCATCCGAAAAACCGCTCATTCTTTTGCCTATAGCAATCATAGTGGTACAATATATACCACAGTTTTTCGTCCTCTTTATTCATTGTATTCACCCCATTACATCGCATTTCGTAGATGCTAATTGTTCGTCTACACGTGGTCTGTTAAGGATCTGAAAATTCCATGTGCAATTCCGAATGTCGTTTTCCCCTTCAACGTTTGCTAGGGTCGTCAACAGTGAGTCCATTTTTAACCGAGGCCATTAGTTGGTTCGCCACATATTTTAATCTCTCCCATACAGGGTTTTGAGCCCTATCAAGGCGTAGGCCAGTATAAAGATACTGGCCTAGCATGCCCGTGCTAGGTTTACTCATGTATTATAGTTACCGACCACCACTGGGAGATAAGGCAAGTACCTACTTCGCTACGAACTTGATTGCTGCGTTACTCGACCAATCTAAGTTATAGGACACTCAGTACTTTCCCGGTCAACCGTAGCGCAGGCTCTTAAACAAATGTAATAAATTCAAAAATTTTGACACTGGCTTTTTCCGTCGGCCAAGCCTTCTGTTTTAACGCTGGATTAAAGAGTGTTACATTCTAGTCGCCAGACAAGATTGTAAATCGCACTTATTATTGTAACCTTTGGCAACAGAAGTGTAAATATCTCGTAAACATAAAAGGCTATGTATACAAGTCGAGATTAAACGCAGAATAAAATAGCTAAATTCAGAGGTTTGCATTTTGGGATGAGAATCAATCAGCGATAATCCATACCGCTAAATTAAACTTGAATGCCAGTATTACATTGGAATTCCAGACGCACGTTGTGTGCTTATAATCTTATGGAAAAGCTATCAATAAGTTAGATATAGGGTATGTATATATGTTCATTCATTAAAAAAAACTTCTGAAATCAATTTCAAGAAAGAGAAAGAATGAAAGCCATAATTACTCAATTCTATAATCGGACCTATATCGTTAGACGGACACAAAAGAAAATACTGCTTTCCAACTTGCGGTCATATAGTACATGCGCGATTTTTTGTTAATAAATAGAACTTAAATATTGTAGATAATGCTTTGATAATGCAATAAAGTTGATTTAAATTGTCCCGTTTGGGGTAATACGACTAAGTCAGGTACTCTTAACGTAAGTAATAACGCGTGACCAGATAGCAATGATAGTTTTTTTTTTCATTGTTATATTTCAGCATCTGCCAAAGTTACCAATGGCATCCAGCTATCAATATATTCAGTAAGGTTTGCCAGTTCAACATGCATGGTTTTACGCTTGCCGAGCGTGCGGAAATTATAACAAAAAACTATTATCGAAATTCCGGCTCAGTTGTTAATACGCAGTGTGCAGGCAAAAGATTGGTGTGAAATGGATAAAATATAGCTGCCGTACAGTTCAGTCACCGACTAGCTGTCGAACTGATCACATCGCTCCTCATCAGTCGTGTGCCTTTCTCTGGTCGCAAGCGCTCAAACCGGTTTTCCCCTTTTACCACATGGGGAGTACTTTTGTTTTCTTTTTCCTCTTACTGCAGTTTTTTCTTTTCCATATTCTTCGCTTACAAGTGTGTGCTTAAAGTTGTAAAAATGGCCTACGGGCAATAGGATTGATGGGTGTCGTTTCAGGCAGCTGGACCCTGATGTGTTTACCCTTCCAAACAATAAACAAAGAACCTTCCTCTGATATCAAATAACAAAAACCCATAATTCGTAACAGTTATTTCGAAAAATAAAGAGAAACTAATTTCATCTCTTAGCCCATTTCTGCTTAAAAAGGCAATAGATAATATAAGCACAGAATACGAAAAAATATTGTTACTCCGCGACGGTAGTCTGCTTATCACGGCTAAGTCCCAAAAAATTGCTGATAAATTTATCAAAGTGAGGAATTTAGCTAATGTGTGTCCAGTGGAAGTAAAAATCCATGACCGCTTTAACTCATCAAAAGGGATTGCTTATGCACCATGCTTTATTAACGTGAGTGAAAGCGAAATAATAGCTGAAATGAAGAATCAAAGCGTGACAGAGGTATATAAATATACTAAAGTTGATGACAAAGGTGAGCAAAAACCATCAGGACTAATGTTGTTCACATTTAACCTCTTCAACCCTTCTAAATCTATTGAAATTGGTTTCTACAATGCAAAAGTAACGTCATTCATTCCAAACCCCATGCGATGCAAAAATTGGCAGTTGCTTGGCCACACCGCGAAACGCTGCAACGGTAACACAAAATGCGACTCATGCAGCCTCCCACCTCATTCGCCAGAAGAATGCACGCGCGTCATGTGCGCAAACTGCTCCCTCCCCCATCCTTCTTTATCAAAAATCTGTCCAAGCTACCTGCAGGCAAAAGAAATCCTATCAATTAAGAGAACAAACAAATGCACCATGGGAGAAGCAAAGCGTATTTATAAAGAACGCAACCCCTCTCAAACCTCTACGTCATTTGAAACATTTGCTGAAAAGCTCAAACAAAATAACCAGACACAAAATAAAATCCAAGAATCATCTCAAGCCAAAACAGCAGTTTTAAATAAAACTATTACAAATAACCCATCGACTTCACTCAATTCTAAAACTAAAAACCCAATAAAACCCAATTATAAATTTCAGAAAATAGCGTAAAATTTTCCCCAAACTCTCTCAATGCAAATCTCTGACTCTGACAATGACAACACAAACAAATCCCAGACCCAGACACGCTCCAACTCAAATTCACCTCACTCTCTCTCTCTCCCAATCAAACCACATCATACATATCCACCTCTAACATCCTCTCAAACATAAACCAGACCACACACGCCAACACTAACAACGAATCATCAATCCTCTTACAATCCATCTTATCTAACAAGTCAACTTTTAAAAATAATAGCAACAATATAAAAGGAACAACAAAAAACTGAACGACGATGTCGACATACGAGTATAATAACGCACTTTATAACCAAAATCATGTATTTGCGACTCAAAGGTCGAGTCAACCGAACTCTATAGAGGGTTTGCGTGGCTCAGCCTCTGGATCGCAGAGTCAAAATCCTAATAACCTTAATGTAAATCAACCAATTTTTTTATACATACCAACTTCACAACCTTCTCAAACAATAAATCCAACCACTAGTAAACACATTTCTCGTGCTTCGCGCACGAAAAAGTTGTGTTTATCTCATACTCACCCAAAATACAAGGCACTTAGTATTGTACAATGAAATATGAAAGGTTTTTTAAATAAATTTGATGAACTAAGTATTTTAATCAAAGACTATAAGCCCAGTATTATATCATTACAAGAGACACACTGTCCATTTAACGTTACTCCTATTACCCCTAAAGGTTACATTGGGTATTTTAAAAATCTTCCCACTAACATGGCAGCTAAACAAGGCATAGGTATATTGATTAAGGAAAGCATTCCACACATACCCCTACCACTCAACCCAAATATTCAATCTCTTGCTCTCGAATTACAACTTCAAACCAAAATAACTTACGAGTATATTAACTTATACATCCACCCACTCCAAAGTATATGTAAAAACTTTCTGCTCAACGCAAATCTCCTTCTATTAAATGATGGTGCACCAACTCACCTTTCGACACACAATGCATTCACCCATATTGATATTACCTGCTGTTCACCTGAACTATTCCCAAAAACCATCTGGAAAATCTCGAATGACTTTCACAATATCTCGATCATACTGCCCGAACCCCCACATTTTAAACGGACTTTGCAAATTGGTCGGCATTTAGGAAAACATCCTCAGAATACTTATCCGATAAATAAACAGCAATTAATCCTAACAAAGAAGCTGCATTAATTCAAAAAGCAATCAGAACTGCTGCTAATACTTCAATCCCTCAATCAGTCCCAACAAACACACCACTATCAAAACGTGTTGTTCCCTAGTGGAATCCTGAACTTTCTGCCCTCCGTAAGGAAAAAATGAAAAATTCCAAAAGACACCTTTACAAGTTAACCTGATTTTTTATAAAAAATCAAATGCAAAATTCAGACGAACCCTTAAAGACAGTAAAACTAAGAATTTCGCGCAATTTACATCGAGCATAAATCCCGATACCTCCCCAGTCAAAATTTGGTAAAACATTCGACAACAGGTAACAGGTAACTCTAGATCTCTTACTACATCAAGCATCAAATCGCCGAACGAAGTTATATTAGATCCAGCACGAATTTCTAATTTTTTTTTGCCCAAACTTGGTCTGAGTTGTCCGACGATCAAAATGTTCACTCGTCCTTTATTATCAATAAAAAATGAATTCCTCAAATTTTCCCCTGGTGACTGTGACACCAGAAACAATCCCTCCGCTCGGCGAATCGATCTTCCCATCTCATTGATAGAATTTGAATCCTGTATAAATAAAGCCAGAGGTAAAACTCCTGGTAGAGATAGAATATCCTACCCAATGCTTAAAAATCTGTCAATGGATGTTAAAGAAAGAGTTATTCAGTTGTACAATAATATACTCAATACCGGGGTCATCCCCCAAATTTGGAAAGCTGCAATCCTAATTCCCATCCCTATATCGCCCTATATCTCTCATTGCTTGTTTATCAAAAACCCTGGAAAAGATTGTTGCAAAGCGCTTGCTATGGTTTGTTGAAAAAAAAAAACTTATTTCATCTAAGCAAGTAGCTTTTAAGCCAAACAGAGGATGTGTTGACGCTCATCTTCATTTAGATTATTACATCTCCAAAGCTATTTCCTCTAGAAACCATGTTTCTGTACTCTCATTGGACTTCGAAAGAGCGTTTGATAGAATCGACTTACATATAATACTAAACAAACTAAAAATATGGGGTATTGGAAAAAAAATATTCGGTTATGTTAAATCATTTCTTAGAAATAGAAAATTCTTCACCAAAACCAACAATGTATTTTCTAACAGTCATCCTTTACACAACGGGATCCCCCAAGGATCTCCACTGTTCTATTTATAATCGATGATATTTCCACTATCTTAAATAGATATACACTCTTAGATAGTTGTTTTTATACAGACGACATTTATATCTTAAGCAAATCCAGTGATATAAATAAATTTAAAACTCGCCCTAAACGATATTTTAGGATGGTCGACTTCCTCTGGAGCCAGACTATCATTAAGTAAATGTAAGCTACTCCAGAACTAATTCTAAGTATTAATAATGTACAGATTGCAAATGTCAAAAACTTAAATGTACTAGGATTAGTCTTTAATAATTGTTATAACTAGAAACAACACTGCTTAGATCTTAAGAAATCCCTAGCTGTGAGACTGAATATTATTAAGTACTTAGCCAGTAAGAAAAGTCATGTACATATTAACATGATATGGTGTTACCAAAATGTTAGTCCTTAGTAAAATCGATTATGGAATTTATATATATGGTAAGTGTCCGAAATCAACCCTCAAACTTACGAGTATAAAACCAACTTACCACCAAGCAGCCTGAAGAAGCGTAGATGCATTCCCAACAACACCTATACAGAATATCCTCGCAGAAGCAGAACTTCCTACCCTTGAGCATCGAATCGACGAAATGACATCAAAACTAGCCGCGAAATTGGTCTTTTCTAAAAACTGTATTACTGATAAGGACCTTCAACAGTCTATTCAAAGTAAACGAGTAAATAGGATACCATCGGCAATAGAGATCATCCTTGACAAAGCCCATCTAATGGAAATACCAAACAAAAGGATGCAGAGCACCGTATTGTCCTACCCCCCCTGGCACATCAAATCTGACTCCTTCATAATGACTCCGGCCCAACACAGAAAAAATAACACCAACAATGCAGTTCAGTTTCAGTTTTAATTGCATTTTGTTTTCTTAATCACTAACTCTTACATACTAACAAAAAATGCTTAAATGCTAGCTTAAAATTACTTACAATCTTATACTAACTTACTGGCCCCACACAGGCACTCTAAGCTACTCTAAATACTTATATCTATGTCTTTCGACTTTACTTACATTTTATTTAGAATTATTTATATTATATACTAAATATAGGCTAAGAAAAAATATTCGTTAAGAAAAAACTTAGCATATGGACTTTTTTTTATTTTTTTATAAAAACTTAATATCTAACTTAAAATAAACCTTACTCTACTTAACCTACATACACAAAACACACATACATAGACATTATATACATATGTTAGTATATACCTTTGTATATTCTAATATATGTATATATTTCTTAAATGACCAACAATGCAGTATACCGATCATTATTCTCAGATATATAATCAAAATTTAAAAATAATGGTTGACAATTTATTTTCACTGACGGATCGAAGTCTCAGGACAATACTTCGTTTGCTGTCACACATGAAAATGGTTACATCCTGAATATTGGTACACTACCAGAATTTTCATCAATCTTCACTGCAGAAGCTTTTGCTATTTTTTAAGCGGCCAAAACAAAAACGAATATCAGCGAAAAATTTGTTATATGCTCTGACAGCATATCAGTCATTAAAGCAATCAGCAACCCAAACAACAATTCCCACCTTATCTCCGAAATAAGGAATAAAATAATTATGATGCCAAACAAATTAAAATTGATGTGGACTCCTGGCCATGTTAATATCAGAGGAAATGAGGAAGCGGACAATGCTACAAGCTCTGCAAAAAAATGCGCCAGTATATAGATTTAATATATTTTCAAAGCAAGATATTAAGAGAAATATACCAAAATCTTTAAGAAACAAACAGCAAATCGAATGGAATCCATACGAACATCATTACAAAAAAGTGAACCCCGAAAAATCTCAGCCTTGGTATCCTACAAAAATATCTAAAACCAAAATCTCGAACTTCGTTCGTCTAAGACTTGGCCATACCGCAGCTACTCATCAACACCTGCTAAATAGAAATAGTCCTCCAATTTGTGTAACTTGTAACGTAGCACTTGATATCTCTCATGTCTTAAATATAGTAACTGCATAGTATGAAAACCTTTCATAAAATACTTTTTCAAAAATGTTCCAACCTATCGTAACATATCGTAACTTAAAAATCCAAATTCCGAAAATATAAATAAATTTCTCATTTGTATAAACTTTAATCCATAAATTAAATCGAATTATAGTATAAAACGAATAGAGCCAATAGACGGCACTACATGTCATATAAGCGCCGCAACGCTCGCAGTTGTGATGGAGACTGGGTCATCTCACGGCGAGCTTTCATCAATTGAAGCTTCCACACATAATGGCATGAATGTAGCTTCAAAATAAGGCCATAATCTCATTTTATATCTCACACCGTTGTTGTTTTATTTAAAATTTCGTTCCTATCTTCTTATCTAGTCACCCTTTAGAACAATAATATATGTACGTCCTAGCATTTCCAAACAGCTTCCGAGTTTTCTTCTAACCAAAGATCCAGCACGCCTACTTGTATGATGATCTACGATTCTCAGTGTAGTAGAAATTAGCTGTTGTTTAGAATTCATACACTTTAAGGCAGTCGTCATTAAATTGCCGTAATTCGAAATTTTTTTGTCTTTTAATCTGATTTTTGTTTAGGGAACGACGGCGATGTTTGTTCTTTTGTCAACGCGGCCAGAGTACAACCAAAAACTATCTTTAGTGCAGGCCATGGCACCTGTAGCATTCTTAGAACACATACGGACTCCACTAGAATCACCGGGGAATGTATATATACCGGTAAGTTAATTACCTGAAGCTCAATGAAAATAAAGAGGTTATGTGGCTAATATTTAATATATGTATGTATTGTATTCAAATTGCATAGCTTCTTGCTAAATCTAGGTTGGAAGTCATGCCACACTCAAACAACTTGAAAAAGGTTTGTTTTATTTCAAAGCAAACTGAAGATATGTGCATACATATTTTGTTTCAATTGATCGGTAAAGACATGGAACAATTTAATAGGGTACATTGTACCTTTGAACAAAAAAAACTTTTAATTAATTAAATCAATTTCAGACTAAGTTCTATACGATTTTTGGGCATGTACCAGCCGGATGCTCCGTCAGACAATTGTTACACTATCAGCAATTAATAAAATCTAAAAAATTCAGACAGTATGACTACGGAGTGGATAACCTCAAGGTGTATAACCAAACTGCACCCTTTGATTATGAAGTGGGAAAAATCACTGCACCAATTGTTATGCATTATAGTTTAAATGATTTTTTGTCGGAGCCTGTGGATGTACTAAGGCTGAGTGCTATGTTAACAGATGTAGAATTGAACAAAATTCCTTTTCCAAAATGGAATCATATGGATTTCCTTTACGCAATAGATGTGCGCAAGATGCTTTATGATGATATCGAAAAATATAATTTAAAATATAAGTAAGTTATTAATACGTCACATCTGATAATGAAATATGTTAATAAAGTGAAACCAGTTTTATTTACAAAATTTAAAATTCGAATCGCATTTCAAATCAATCAAAATTTTTTTCCAAACTGCAATAGATACATGATACTCTCTCATTTGTTATGTGAATGAGCTGATGGATAAACTGACTGATGCTGACAATTAAGCAAAGAAAAAGCCGAAGTTCAATGAACTTAGAATTTTCTCAGCAAACTCAAAAGCAGTTCTATTCATTAGGAATGGAAAACTTCCACCAGGGAGGATAGCCAATTCAATAAGACCAATACCTAAAGACGAAGCTCTACACGAAGTAGTCTTTTAAAAACGGAAGATACCTAAGAAGGTATGCAGTCAATTTTAGCCTTAAGTTAATTAGTCCTGCTTAATCTGTTATAACTAGTCGTTTCATACGTTCTATAATAAACATAAAGACTACACAAAAACCAGGGAATATATCGGCTTCACTCGAAATGACAGCTTTTCGTTTCTTCACAGGCTTTTAAATGTGTTGGTCATTGGGGTATAGCGGAACGCACGACTCCCATAGATATTACAATATTTACACTGTTTTGAGGTTTTCCAGATCTCCGTGAGAAGTTTTGCGGGTCCTGTTCTCAAATTCTGGCCACTAATCAAGTGGATTCAAATCTGGACTTCCCATTGGCCAATTGAGTTCTGCTGCAGATCTCGGCCCTAAACCACCACTCCTCACTGGTTTTGGCTATGTGCGCTCGAGCAGAATATGGATTGAAGATCCATCCCTCTCTATTGAAAAGAGTATTGGTCAAGCCTGTTACTAGACTCTTTTAGTATATTTTGCTGGTAAACTATTCCATTAATATTCACGCGTTTCTATTTTTTTATCAGTATCACTTTCAAAGTAAAAATATGTTTGCCTGTAACCACGGTCATTGTCAGCGTGCCACTGCCGAATCCTAATTTTTGTCAATTGATGAGTTGAAAGATATCTCATTGATTAACTTTCAGGCTTTCATATAAAGATCATCCCTAATCAGCCTAAACATAGACCTGGTTGATATATTCAATTCCCTGGACTTGATTTTTTACTTCTGGAAGAGAGTTCTGTAAATTCGTTCATTCGTTCGCTGTTTTTACTACCGCACTATTTGACTTCAGACAAGCCGCCGAAGCGACCAATAGCTCCATAACCATAACAAACATGTTCGCACTTCTATTACCGCAGCTTCATTCTTTTTAAAACTCAACTCCATGTTAATAGGTCCCGAGTTGAAATCTTTTCATTTCTAAGCAATGAAAATAAAACTACGTCCTCGGAAAGGTATGTACTCGTATATTAAAAAAAGATCAGAAGAGGGAACGCTACTCACTAAGCTAACAACTTCCAGATGAAACGATAAATCGAGTAAAAATGGCCTAGGTAGCTTCAATTTAGACGAGAGGTTAACGAGTTTAATATGCTGCCTGACCTAATAGACCAATCACGTATGCTAAGAGCATCACTGAAGAATACAGCTTGACTCAGCTAATAAGTAAGCCAACATGTCAAACTGATGCTAACAGTCATGTCGCCTATACTCTGGACTTATTCTTTACTTCTTACTGATAAATACACCACTGATGAGCTTTCTCCTCCAGGCTGGATGGACCTGAGTTATATTAGCTAATTTCTAGTACAACAACTACACTCCTAGAAGAGCGTGCTTAACAGAACAGTATGGTAATAAGACAAAACCAATTGTAGATATTTTAGCTCCATTTGGGAATCTTAATTATTTGTTATGTTTTCTCAACAATATCATGCTAATATGGTACGCACTGGCTTCGACATTCTGGACAGACAGCACCCGAAGGACGGTGTGTTGAGATCTTCGCTGCGGAAAACGACTTGACTCAGCTTGTATATGAGTTCACGAGAGTACCAGACGTTGATAGTTATACCGCCAACACCCTAGGCTTGTTTTTAACTTCTCACCCAGATAAGTACAAGGTCGATGTGCTATCTCCTCTAGGCTCGTCGGACCACTGTGTCATATGAGCTAATTTCGACTATACCGGCCACACAGTTAAAGAAAATGTTCCTAAAAAACCGTATGGCAATACAAGAAAGTCAATTGGAGTGAACTTAACACCGTCTTTAGGAATTGGAACTGGTCGTCATGTTTGCTCGATAACGACGTGGATGCCACTGCTTATATGACCACAGATACTATTCTCTTTGGAATGAGATGCTTTAACCCACATCGGATTAAGTATATCAGACCTAAAGAAAAGGCAAGGTACGACTCGAGATACAAATGGGCTATCAGGGTTAGAGAAATGTTTTTTTCGGTCCTATAAGCTCAATCCGGGTGTGGAATACCGGAAAAAGTTCAAACGAGCCAGGAATGACTGAAACGTGTTTCTTAGGCGTGTGAAATTTCAATACGACCAACAACTGAGGCAAAAAAATCTGCAATGTAACAAAAATAGTAAAAGCCTTTGGTCGTTTATCGAAAACATTAGAAATTTTGCCTCATCCTTCATTCCAATGCTCATTTACAATGACATTCCAGCTGTCAGCACTTTAGATAACGACAATCTTCACACTTTGCGACCAACTCAATACTTCCAGATTGTGCTTTTCTCAGCTTACACATGAGTGCGTTGAATCTTCAATGGGATGAAGACACTTTCGCAAGTAGCAAGAGTACTTAAAGGTCTTAATATACGTAAATCTGCTGCTCTGGATGGGACATCTCCCCTTTTCCTGAAGAGATGTACTTACAGACCGGCAAAACCACTGCGTAAGCTTTTCTATCGATCCTACTCCCTAGCACGATTCCCGAGAAGATGGAAAACAGCATTTGCCCGTCCCTTAAAAAAGCGAATCTTCTTCTCTCTCCTTCCACAGACCCATTGCACATACGACCCATCTTTCCGAGGTCATGGAAATACTGATAAACCATCAGCTCATGAAGCATCTAAAAACACGAAAACTTTTCAATGACCGGCTATACTGCTTTCTTAGCAACTGGTCCGCTGGTAATTTGATGGCATGACTCACCGAAAAGTGGAACCAAAGCGTACATCAATCTGGCGAAACCAAGATAGTTGCACTTGATATTTCTAAGGCATTTGACAGAGCTTGGATCAGACTATTTTGTCGAATATATGTATATTTGGGATCGACGACTCTCCTTTTCAATGGATTAGAAACTACTTTTCGGAACGTTCAATTTAAGTTGTCTTGAATAGTTTCAAGTATGATATGCCCCAGGTCTTCGTTCTGTCTCACACAGTCTTTTTAATCTTCATTAATGGGCTCTTGTTTGCTACTTCTAGCCCAATATACTCCTTTTCTGACTACAGTAATCGTTTCCGAACTCACGTCGCTGTTCTTCGTCTGTAGAACGGGAACGGCAGTGGCTGTTAAGCTCATTAAATTTCGATATTAAGAGCATAACCAATTGGGGAGCCATCAACAGAGTGGAATTTAATGCTTCCAAAATACAATGCTGTCTGCTGTCGTTTTTTTTTTTTATAATTTAAGGCAGGATTCGAACCTGGACCCTCCGAGTGAGAAGCGTTTGCTACTACCACTACACCACGGCCATCCCATAAAGACATTTAAATACCAAGCCTTTATCCATGAATGGAACTTGCATCGTTGAAACCGAAAAACTTTCGATTCTCGTTATATGTGTCAATGACAACCTACGTTGGGATGACCACATATTTGATGTAGCTAAAAATGCTGTAAAATGTCTAGGGTTCCTCAAACGATGTATGAAATACTTTTCCCCCTCTGATTTGGCCTCAATATATAAGGCATTCATTAACTCAAAATAGGAGTACATTGCCCAAATCTGGTCAGGTGCTCCTAAAACCAGTCTGCACCTGTTAGATAAGATTCAAAACCGTGCGATAAGATTCGTAGGTGACGCTGATATCACCCAGTCGATTGATAACCTTGAACACCGACGAAATGTATCAGGTCTCGCCTTGTTGTATCGCTATTTTCACCACCAGTTCTCCATTTAAATCGCCAGTACCATTCTGCCCCCTCAAACCTTTAACCGTAACACCCACTTTCAAGCCCGCTTTCGGACATACATTGAAATATCGTGATTCTTTCCTAAGCCGTACATCTCGCTTATGGAATGCCCTGCAGAGCTCTTTATTTAACTGCCATTATAACCTTCAAACATTCAAAACGAACGTACATCGGTACCGCTCTTTCTTTCGATTCTGGCTTTCTTTCGCCCACGCTGTGTTGTGTGCAAACATTTTAAGGGCACCTTAACCCCTTGAGACCGCGCTAATTAATAAAAAAAATGACTACCCGTTTTGCTCCACGTTCGAAAACTTCGCCAATTCATGCTGGTATTCGCGAAGAGCCCGGAATAAAGTATCGTTGCATGGGAATGATAACGACCTCGATCTCACCACACTGAAATACAATCCCACATACCAACTTTTCACACTCCTGATTATATGATTTATAGTATAATAATCTATAGTATTATTTATGATCTGTACGTTCACGGCATCTTGTACGTTATGGTCCAGGGGGTCGAAGTGAAATTGCTTTCTTTCAATGCTCTAAGTGACACCATGCTTAAAACATAATCTAGAGAGATCTGTTGAAACGAAGGTAATTTACCCTTTACCTATCACAGATACTTATTATTACGATAATACTCACCCACTAGAAGTAGAAAGCGATTGATATGCGCCTCGTTTGAGTCATGATACTTGAGGTTTTCCGTGACAATTATTATTAATTTTTTTCTTATTTCAAAAAGTCTTGTCTGTGCTATACTTACTCGTATATTTTGGGTTAACAGATTCAAGATTTATTTGTTTAAAATCTTGAATCAGTTTTGGCCAAATACCACCACTCAACTGAAAGATCACAAGAAGTAGTGATTCGCAGATAACTGTTAAGCGTCCACTTAAAGCTCGCCAGTAAATTTGAAATTTCGTCCAAACCACTTCTCGAGCAGAGAATACCGCTGTGCCTTACGAGTATTTTGCGTGTTTTTTTTACATTTTATTTTGTAGTTGTAAATACGCTTTTTTTGTGTTAATTCTCTTTTTCGCTTTATTTACTCCGTCAATATAATGGTGAACATACAACAGTATAAAAACTATCACCCATATAGGGCTATGATGGTAGAGAACAATCGTATATAGTTTTACGCGTTCATTTGATTAAATCAAATTTTCACTTTTATTTGTTTGTACATACATATGTATTGTATGTATAGGTGAATGTTTGTTAGTTTCACTCTTTTCAATTTATTCAAATTGAAAAATGCTGTCAATACGTTGCTTGCTAACGAATACTTGGCGTAAAATTGAACCAACAATCGTAAGCTTCACATTGTAACAAATCGACCATATCATCAGATTGCTTGTGTTGCGAGTACGAATTGCTGCTGCTCTACCGTTAGTTAGTTAAACGATTATTTCGTGCATTATGAAAGTTTTATCAAATCGACATCAAACTGCTGTCTATGTACTGTTATTGATCTTAAAAGTTCTAAGTGTTCAAAGTGCTAAGGAAGAGGATGAGGAAGAAGAGGAGGACTATGATGATACTAGTCTAGAGGAAGACGATCCTTTAGAGAGAATAACGAAGAAAAACATCAGAGAGGATTCATCTTTTAAAGTTGTATGTTCGGAAATAATTTGTAATTGAATTGCGTTTTAATTTTATTTTCCAACTACATATCAATTAAAGGATAAATTAATTACGAAATACGGATATCAGGCTGAGGTGCATAGAGTGACTACCGACGATGGTTACATATTGACAATGCATCGAATTCGGAATATCGGCGGAAGTCCAGTTTTCCTACAGCACGGCTTGGTGGATAGTTCCGCTGGTTTCGTTATTATGGGACCAAACGTTAGCTTAGGTAAGTCAAAGTCATCCAAATAGCATAACAAAAGAAATATTTAAATTTTTTTTTAATTGTTGGTGGCCTAAAGCATCATTAAAACAGTGATTTCCAGCTCTGTTTTGTTGGCAATTCATTTGCAACGTTTTTCACCTCCCACAACTAGAAATTGCGATTGAAGGCGTTCTTTCCAAACCCTGGAACTATAATTCTGCTACGAGCAAATGCGTTTTTTCTGTTATTTTCTCGAATATCATTCACCCTAAACTAATTTGTATATGAGAATTACTCGTACAATGCTGTTTTGCGACTACATCCTTCTAGATTCGGCGTTTTTTCTCGAACTATGAATATGATAATGTTAACCGAGAGTATTAATCCAGCCCAGCATAGGGGTGCCACCTCTGATGGCTTTTTGTTAGCGTTCCAACTTATATTTGTTGTTCGTGGCATAAGACCTTTTGGGAGATTAAGAGGCGCTCAATCCGCAATGGCCCTTATCCTCATCTCACGTCAAATTCCATCAGATTATAATTTTACTTCTTGGTAGTTAGGCATATCCAAGCAAAAATTAGTCGTAGTCAACGTTTGTCCAACGTAGTCTGAGTAATCTTGTAGAGAGTTGATTTTTAGAGAGACTTGCGTGTCCTCTTTAGAAAATTGAGATGCGAGATGCAGGAAACGCATCAACATTATCCTGAATTCATTATCGGAGGTGGTTTTGTGAAGGCTTACTTACCAAAGGTTTCCTCTTTTTCTTCATCATATCTAGAGCACTATTCGTACGTTTTATATAGCAGTTCGTATAAGTTTTTTTTTCAGTAGCATCGTGTTTATCTTCTGTGGGGCCAATATGCGCATATTAGATGAATGCTAACAAATTTAGTCTTGATCAGATATTAATGAGGTGCTTGTCTATAAAAAACTCAAGACTTCTTGCCTAGTTATGCCTCCAATGACATCTAAATAGACACTGCTATTGTTGTCGGAAGCAATCGTTGTGGTTTCCTTCTTAGTTCAAGAAGTCGGCAGCAGTGATACTTAATTTTATTCGTCCTATTTGTTTGAGCATAGGTTGCAACACAGTGGACAGAGTCCTTAATCTTCCCAAAGTTAAAGCTGCCTATTGCAGTATTTTTCCCAACTAAGTTTATGATCCAGTATAATGCTCAGGTATGTAAATTGATCAACGCGTTCTATTTCGAAGCACGCTTCTTTACAACTTATATTGTTATGAAAGGTCATGGCATCAGGATGACATGACAAAGGAAATCGTAAGCAAATGGGGGAATAGTAATATTAAGGAAAATTATCACAGAATGAAAACCATAAATTTCGTCTTACTACTGATCACCTTCGCAAGATATCTACGAGTAAATCATTATTTACTTCACGGGAAAGATTTAGATAACAGTCATTCGGGTAGGAGAGAGCTGCATCATCAGCAAAAGCAGTGATTTTACCCATAAAAGGTTGAGTAAATAATGAATTTACATGAATTAAAAACAGAATAGGACCCAGGACGGAACCTTGCGTTGCACCTGTGTTAATCATCTTTGGCGAACTTAAAATATTTTTCACTTTAACCATTTGCCTACGATTTGTTAAATAAGAAGCAAACGATTCATGAATGCACTCTCTAAAAACCCTGCACGATAAAGTTTTGTTAGCAGTAAATTACGAGTATGATCTACTGCAGCAAAAGCTTTGGCGATATCTATGAATAACGCAGCTGGGATTGTTGGAGCATTTTAGCTTGTATACAATTCACCAATTACAATAAAGCGCTTTCTGTAAAAAATAAATTTTCGTAAAAAAATTATTAAACAAATTAGCAACATCAAAAGGATCGGATATAGTTGTGTTGTTATGGCTTATAATGATATCAGAAAAAGCCTTACACCTGTTCAATATTTCATTGACAACCACAAATTCATTTTTGGAGTTGCCGATATTATTGGCTAATTTGTTGCTAAAATAAGTATCTTTACGAAGAGGTATGTCAGTTTTAAGTTCTGCACATAGTTTTTTATAAGATTATTGGAGTTTTGTATTATTAAGGTGTTTTGTAACACGCGAATGTGAAAAATTCTTAATGACCGGCAATAGGGTTTTCGTCCGCTGGTGATTTGATGGCATATCTCACGGAAAATTGCAAAAAAAAAAATCATCACCAATCTGGCGAACGCAAGATAGTTGCACTTGATATTTCTAAGGCATTTGACAGAGATTGGCATCATGCTCTTTTGTCCAAAATGCAAAAAATTATATCCAAGACTCTCTCTTCAATGGAGTAGAAATTACCTTTCGGAACGTTCAATTCAAGTTGTCTTGGATGGTTTCAAGTCTGATATTCACAAAATAAAAGCTGGTGTGCCCGAGGAATCCATCCTATCCCCGACGCTTAAATTTTCATCAATGATCTCTTGTTTGCTGCTTCTAATCCAATATATGACGATAGTTCTCTCTGCTTTTCGTATTCATTCCCGGATCTACTCGTACGTGCCTGTTCTTCGGCTGTAGAATGTGAACGGCATCGTCTGTTAAGCACATTAAATTCCGATATTAACAAGTTATAGGTTAGGTTAGGTTAGGTTAAACTGGGATGCGATGGATATGCCATCATACAGGCATTAGACACCAAAACGGGCCCATCTCGCTCCCTGTAGAACCAATTAAATTTGTCTTAAAATAGCAAAAACCTAAACAATCGCCCTAGTGAAACACCCAATTTCCGGCAAAGGCTAGAAGGCCTTTGAAGTTCGTGCCGTCTATTTACTCCAGGTTTTCGAAAAAGGATTTCCCTAAAAATTTTCTTCGACTCCGCGATATTGCCTCACATTCACAGAGTATGTGTGTTATATGTCCTCAACAGCTTGCAGATCACTACAGAATCTGCAGATATCCGTATCTGACAATGTGAGTCTCTTTGCGTGCTGCCTCAGGAGATAGTGTCCTATCAGGCTTCCTATTACTACCCTAAGCTTATCCCTGTTTAGTTTTATTAACTTCTTAGATCTTTTGTCGTCAAAAGCGGCCAAAGACACTTGGGTACCCTGTGTCCTTCAGCACCTTAGGTTGGCAGTCTTTGTGATTTTTTCCTCAATAGTGCCCCTCACTATGCAAAGCACTGTGCGAAACCCCCTGACTCTTGACGTTGGTTGATTCCATTGCCTTGCGGTCTGGCTATTGATTTGGATAGCGATATCTCTTTTGGATACCGATCTCATCTACACTAGCTCAGCCGCCCTGAGGGCAGCCAGGACCTCTGATTGGAAGACACTGCTTGCGTCCGGTAGTCTTATAGACACTCTTAGTTCTGGGTCTTCTGAGAAGATACCAGAGCCTGTTCCTTCATCTGTTTTTGAGCTATCTGTGAAAATTGCAATTTCATTTGACCTAATTATTGCATTCTTTTCCCAGTCCTCCCTCTCCGGATAAATTATATCGTACAGAATGTCGAAGTCGACCAAGGAAGGAATTTCATCCGTTAGAATTGGATTGAATGGCAGTAGTTCCGTTAGTACCGTGCGAAACTACTATTCTTGAAGTAACCCAGATTAGGGAGTCGTATCGCGCTGTTGCCAGCCAGTTTTTTGGTATGTAAATCAAACGGTGTTAGGTGCAAAAAGGTGCCTAATGCTGCCGTAGCGGTGGTACGGAGCGCACCTGTAATGGCTATGGAAGTCGTTCTGTGAACCGCAGCTAATTTTCCGTATATCGTTTCCTTATTTGTTGCTTTTTTTTTATAATTTACGCGCGCCTAAGGGGTTGATACCCTTTTACTGTTGCCAGGGCGCGGGCGGAAAGATAGAAGGAGGAGAAAGGAAAATTGTTTTTGTAGTGGTTTGAAACTCAGGTGTGTTTGGTTTCTATGTTTGCTCTCCAGGGGTGGGAGCCCGAATAGGACGGAGAGTTTTTCTTCACTCAGAGTGATTCAAGATATAATTCCCAGTATTTTTTTTCATTGCTTGAAACTCTTATAACAGCCAAATCTACGTGTCAGTGTTATGCTTTCACACGCAGAATTTTTTTGCCTGAGTTTCAATTATACAATGAAAAACTGATTTTGCCATGGGCAGGATTCGAACCTGGACCCTCCGAGTGAGAAGCGTTTGCTACTACCACTACACCACGGCCACCACACTAGTGCGCCGTATGTGAGTATGCGTCTTACCACCACCGTATACAGCCAATACACCAATAGCAGGTTTTAAGCCCCAAATTTTTCCTACTGTTCTTTTGCAGATAAAAAGAGCATTATATGCCTTTTGGTTCTTTCCGCTACGTTAAGAAATTTTTTGTCCTGAATCACACAAGACACTTCGCGCTGTCCAAAAGAGACAGTTCCACTCCGTTGAGTTTTGGGAGTTTGACTTGCTTTATCTTATACTTTCTGGTGAAAAGAACCAGTTCCCTTTTGGATGGGTTGGAATTGAGACCACAACTTTTTGCCCAAGTGCTCAGGGCAATCTTCATAATGTCGCTTAAAATATTTAAGTATTTTCCCAGCACTATTATGACCACGTCATCTGCGTATGCCGTGGCACTTATACGCATTGTACTAAGCTTTTTGAGGATGTCATTGATAACCAGCACCCACAGGAGTGTTGATATGACTCCACCCTGAGGGGTTCCCCTGGTTACGGACATTCTGACAAGTTTTGCACAATGGAACAGTTTATTTTCCTACTTGCAAGCATGTTGTACACCCAGTTCATAATGCCGTGTTCAATGTTAGCGTCTACTAGAACATTTTTAATAGCGGTGCAGTCCACGTTATTGAAGGCTTCTTCGATATCGATGAAGGCCTCCATCGCAAACTCTCCAAAGTGTAGACTCTTCTCTATTTCCCCCACCACTTCATGCAGGGCGATTTCTACAGATTTTCCATTCATGTATGCATGCTGTGACTCTGTCAAAAAGCCATTAGATTCTAATGTGAATCTCCAATAGTCGCTCTAGGGTATTAAGCATAAAGATGACAGACTTATTGGTCTGAAATCTTTTGCTGTTATATGCTCCCGTTTGCCAGCTTTAGGTATAAAGATCGGAAAGTGGGTTTCTATCAGTGTTGTCAGAACCTCTTTTATACTTTCAGCCCAGGTTCCGTCACTTTTCATGAGGTAGCTAGGAACAGTCGCTTCCTTTGAAAGCACTTTGCCTAACCTCGAAACCTCGTCAGTTACGGCGATAGATTCGCAGTATTTCTGCCGTGAAGCCCTTTTTGACTTTCTAACTAGGTACTTATTTCTTACATTCGTAGTATATATTCCATGTACTGTAGCTTCTGAAAAGCTAAGCCCTATTATAGAGTTTCCTGACCACCTTCCTTTTTAAACCTCCCTATTCTCCCTATTCTATAATTTTGGTTGAGCCCTTTTAGGTGTTCTTTTAGCCGGTCAAGCTTACTCGAACTCATTTGTTAGTGCCTTATTAATATATTCTACCGCCCTATCTAAGTTAACAATATTATCGCAGGTGATTAATTGAACATCCAGGTGTATATTTACCACTTCTGCATACTTGACCCAATCATTCCTCCTAGGATTTCTTTGAAATCCATACCCTGTTCTGAAAGTTCGCCTTGAAGCGTACCCATCGGTGATCAGACATTGACGCTTTGTCGATTATTCTCCATTCCCTTATTTCTAACACTTCTGTATTTGTAGCAAGGCTGATACGAGTATCTATCACCTCCTGCCTATTTTTCACCACAAAGGTGGGTGAATTTTCTATATTACATACTCGTATATTGAGTTTGGAAGATAAAACGAAATCATACAAACACTCACCTCTTGTGTTAATATTACCACTCCCCATTGTGTGTGATGGGCGTTTGCATCACAGCCCAGTACCAGCATCCAGTTTTCTGCCTTGCCAAGTCCTTTAGCTTCGTCATAGTGGAGGTCCGACCGAGGTCCGACCGAGGTCCGACATAGTGGTTGGCTACACTCCCTTTCGCAGATTACCGCTGTCAGATCTCCTGAGCTGTAATTATTCAAAATAATTGCCACTATTTGGTTATTGATAAGGATGCAGGTCCTGATCTTACCTTCTGCCTTGTACAATAAGCTTAATACCCTGAATTTTTTCCCTGTTGATCCAGGGCTCTTGTATGAATACGGCTGTGACGTCCTGTCTGGTTTCGTCTTCCCCAGACAGGCCGTTGCTGCCTTACTGTGGTGCAGGTTTATCTGCAGCATTTCCATCATCTTGGAGGGGTTATTCTTCGTCCTTTCCCTTGGTCGACGACTTAACCATCAACCTACCCATGCTACACCTCACCATACCTTTCGATTTTTCAAGATATGATAAGAAGTCCCTCTTAACTTAAGGGACAGAAGAAAATGCAGCCCGTACTGCCTTCTAGGCCCCGTCTTAAGGACTCTCCATGTATCGGCTTTTAGTTCCTGATTCAGCACATGGAGTAGTCCTAGGAGCTTCTCAGGGTACGTGTAGGGACACGGAACCTATAAACTTGATGTTGGCATAATGTACTTTGTCAACTCTGCCAGCGTCGTACATTATAGCTTGATGCTTTCCCAAGCATCGTATACTTCCAAAATGAATCCCTCTGAGGAAGTCCACAGAAGATTTATTCCCACAAGCTACAACTTGGCGTCGGCCTCCCAACCAGCGCCATCGAATTGAAGCTTCCCATTTCCTGTGGTGGATAATTCCTTCCACACGACGTCGTGGAACTTCTCCTCGACGTTACTAAACTGGTCGATTGTTAGACGACCTCCAGCTGGTTAATCACAACAACGAGAAGCCCGTCTTTCGGGTCGCTTTGCTTACGACGCAATGCAGATGAAGTACCAACCTTCATCTTTTTTGCATCGTTCGGCTCCACAACGTCGTAAATTTCCTTCTTACCTGGGACGCTAGCCCCCTCTTTTAATTTAGTCGCGTAGGAGGAAGGGGGCTCCGGATCGGCTTCCCATGCCGCCTTTGTTGCTACATCGCCCTTGCTTGTCGCCTGTTGAGTAAGCGATTTGCTGCTGGGATACAATCCTCATATTTTGCTACCTTACGCCTAGCGTTACGCAGCAAAACCCTTGAATTTTGTGTGCGTTCTTCGCGTTCTTAGCTGCGGTGATGGAGGCGGCAAGCACTGCGGCTGAGCCAGCTGTTTCCACTTTTTCCACCACCGCAGCTTTGCCCTTCTTTCTTTGCCTCTTGGAGGTAAATTTGGCAGCGGATGTTCCAGCTGTTCTTTCGAACACCTCACTATCGCTAAATGTCGAAATTTCGTCTTCACTCACTTCTAACTCTTCCTGAGTTAGACGAGGACGAGGACGAGGACGAGGACGAGGACGAGGATTGTCTGTGTTGCGTTTTGTGTGTTGTATGTTTTTCCATTTTGTAGAAAAGGTCAGCCCAGGCAGCGCCGCCTTACCTGGCTAAGGCTCGTTCACGGTTGGTTTGACCCCCAACCTTTCATCCTTCAAAACGGTTTGCTATTTGCTCACACCACCTCTGGAATCAGGTTTGGCAGTTCTTAGTTCGCCACTTCTCAGCCGATTGTAGTCAGTTGAGTCTTTGCGACTTAAGCCTCCGCATCGGCGTCATTGAAGATAACGCTCGCGGACGAATATTAACAGGACAACTAATTGGGGAAATAAAACATAATACTGTCTAAAATAAATAGGAATTTAAACAGCCATTATCCATGAATGGCACTTGCATCGTGCACAAAGAAAAACTTTCCATTCTCGGTATGTGTGCCAATGACAAGCTAGGTTGGAATGACCATATATTCGATATCGCCAAAAATGATGCAAAATGTCTAGGTTTCCTTAATCGATAAGAAATATTTCACCCTCTCAGATGTGGCCTTAGTACACAAGGCATTTATTCTCCCAAAATTGTAGTACATGCAATGTCCACATGTGTTTAGGTGCCCTCAGACCTCTTTACACTTGCTAGATAGGATCCAAAAGCATTCGATAAAACCCATAGGTGATCCTAATATTACGCAGTCATTCGACATTCTCGAACACCGACGTAATGTATCCTATTTCACCTTATTCTACCGCTATTTACACCACCAATGCTCCACTGAAATTACCTGTGGCATGCTACCCCTTCAAATACCCGTCTCGTTATAAATGCTCATCAGTATACCCTCAAGAACACTTTCGGATGTACTCTTAAATATCCTGATTCTCTCCTAAGATCTTATGGAATTCCCTGTCGAGCACTTTATTTCCTGGTCTTTATAACTTGCAAACATTTGACACCAACGCACATCGGTATCTCTCTTTTTCCTTCCTAACTTCCCTTTGCCCGCACTATGTGCAAACATCTTAATTGTACGCAAAATCCCTTATGTGCACAAAAAAAAGATCTTCTAGATGTTTTGTAAGAGTCTGCCGCTAAGGTTCAGTTGATTCCTTGCTATCCACCGTGGAATTTATTCATTAAGAAGAATATTTCTACTCATGCCGCGAGTATGTATGATGCCACCGTTGACCTTATTAGGGTCAATTCTAATAAGAGTGTACGAGTATGTGCTAAATATAATCAGCTCTGTTCGAAAGTGCTCGAGTATTCAGCTACCAAACATTTGCACAGTCAAACTGTTGTACATAATCTTGAAGGAAAAGGGACACCAATCCATTAGCGAGAGCTAATATTACACTTCACTTCCCTTCAGTTTAGGCATTGATCGATTCGCTGATTTTATCTACATTTTTTTTTAAATAACATATAAAGTTTTATTTCAAGGTTAGTGTTTTTAAAAAAAATTATGTATATTTAAACAAAAAGCCTCCAATATGCCTCTATCTATTGCGCTTGTATTTTCCAATTGCAGCTAATTGCTACTTTTTTCATTTTGATAATTATACGTTTCATGTTCAAAAACTTGTTCAAAAATGTGCTTATTGCAATTATAAGAGTAGAGATTGAGATTTATGTGGCAGATACATTTTTATTTTACATGACATCTGGTCACAAATTTGCATAAAAGCAAATCAACTTCGCTTAGATTAATAGCAGGCAATGTAACTGTTTCCCGTATGCTAATTAAGTAATCATTACAAGGTCGTACACCTAGGTTCAATGTAGCTGCAAACATTTTACTTTTGTGTAAGTACAAATTAGTAAGTTAACTATGTTCCAAGCTATGTTTACATCAATTTAAAAAATCGTTAGTAAGACTATTTGTATAATCCTAAGCCAAAGTTCAGTTTAAATTCTCTCCAATGACTCAATAGATTCCAAGATTTCAAAATAAGTGTAGAACGGTTCAGTGTGCTCCAAAGACCAATAGACCTCCTCGAGAGCCCGTTGAATTCCAACTATCCCTGCAAGTAGTTTCTCATGTTGGAAAAAGTCATTTACCTTAAAGTACTATTAAGCATTCCAATTCATATGTTCTACAAATCTAAGTCGTACCATTCTTAACTGGTCAATATCACCGTTTCTTTGAGTGCAAAAATTAAATTAATCGATATCACCTGGTGGTCCCATCTACCGTTAATCGAAAAGTAGAAAAGGTTAATCCTTTATTAAACCTTTGTTAGGCGTTAAAAATCTTGGCAAACTTTTTACTAATAATTATATCAATAGAGCTGTGCCTACATTTGTATAAACTAGCCATGCCAATCTAAGAATAGACGCTGCCACAAGCAGTCTTAAGAGCTATATGCACAAAGATAGTGTGTGTTGATCAAAACTTCTGGTGTAATCTCCAAAAACCCCCAGTAAGTATACGATTGCGCGTTGTCGATTACATTGCTGGGATATCAACCGTTGATTCTAGGTACAGCATCAACCTAAGTGATTAGATTTTGATTGTAGCCCGTGGGTTAGAGACCGTTTACCTCATTTCCATGAACTGAGATCTGCCGAAAAGCCATAAAGAGATTAGCTGTTAACATCCCTTTCTTTGGCCAACAATTTTTTTTTTTTGTTTTTTTAACTTGATCAAAGTTCACTGTCCACAAACAGGCAGCCTAAAAATAAGGAAACGAGCGGTTCTCATCCGGAGAATACTCGTTTAATGAAGGCTGTCTTGGTCTGAAGAGATTACTTTCATTCTAATTTTTAGACTGAAGTCCTCGAGTGTAGTTCTGATCTTTAAAAGGGTCCTTTATAACCTGGATTACCTCTATTATACTCACGCCGAATCTGAAAGTTCGACATAGCTCTAGAGTTTCAATAAGTCTGGGCTTGAAATATTGCATATTCATTTACTTATCTGGCCAGCGCACTTTGGAGGGTCTGAGCCTGATCTAATGCCGCTTTCCATCCTTCACGGTCCCGGGCACTTTGCTTCCAGGTTACTAGACCAAGGATTCTGGCGTCCGCGATTACTTGATCTTTAAACCGGAGGTTCGATCTTCCTTTTCTTCGTGAACCAGGTGGCTGGGATTCGAAGATTATCTTAGTTGGAGCATTCTCGCCAGTGCACGTAAATACAGCACGTAAAGTTCGCGGTTACATCTTCTCCTCCATTCGCCCTCCCCGCAGACAGGACCAAATATTCTTGAAAAATGTGGCAAGATCAGGGTTTTGTGGAGCATGATTTTGGACCTTCGAGTTAGGAGTTTGGACCGCAGTTCTTTGGACAAATCGAAGTAGCAGCGGTTGCCTAAGGTTATTCTTCGTCGAATCTCCACTAGGGTATCATTTTTAAGTTTATATTTGGCCCGAGGTAGATAAACTGCTTTATTACCTCAAAATTATAGCTCTCGATTGTTAGGTTCTGTCCTAAACGGTGTTCGACGGATCGATTTTTGGTCGACAGTTTGTAATTCGCTTTATCCTTATTCGTCGTGAGACCTTTTGTTTGTGCTGCTATAGCAGTAAAAGCCTTAATAAAGGCATGCTAGGAACGGGCGATGATGTCGATATCGTCTGCACAGCCCAGCAACTGGATAGATTTATTAAATATAGTGCATTCTGTGTTTACGCCGGCCTTTCGCACTATCTACTCCAACACAAGGTTAAAGAAATCATGCGACAGTGCGTCTCCTTGTCTGAATCCGGTGTCTGTTTAGAGTAATTCAGTTTTCTCCGGATCCCGAACTCGGCCATCGCGTTATATAAATCAGTGTGATGAATGCTGTCGTATACGGCTTTGAAGTCGATGAAGAGATGCTGAGTATCGACTTGGAATTCGTTGGTCTTTTCCAGAATTTGCCGCAATGTGAAGATTTGGTCTATTGTCGATTTTCCGGTCCGAAAGCCACACTGGTAGGTGCCAACGAGTGTGGAGCAAAACGACTTTAGTCGTTCACATATTACGCTGTAGGCTATGCTAAGTAAGCATATGCCTCGGTAGTTCTTACAAGACATAGGGTCGCCTTTCTTGAAGATGGAACAGATAGAGCTGATAATCCAGTTGTCGGGCATGCTTTCGTCCTCCCATACTTTGCAGATTATCTGGTGCCTGCTCCTTACCAAAACATCGTCCCCAGCTTTGAAGAGTTCTGATGGCAATCCGTCCGAGCCCGCGGCCTTATTATTCTTCAGCTTTATCATAGCTGTACCGAGTTTGTCCAGGCTGGGTGGAAGAACTATTATACTTCATCGCCTAGAGTTGAGCTTTCTTCCTAGCCTATCACTCTCTCCTGATCATGTCCATTAAGCAGCTGTTGGAAATGCTGTTTAAATAAATCCACAATTCCCTGCAGCTTGGTGGCAAGATTACCCTCAGTGTTTCAAATGACCTGAGTTTCTGGTCTGTAGCCTGCAGCTAGACTTTTAATTTTTTTATATAAGTTTTGCATGTTGTTACTACTCCTGCACTCTTCAATATCATTGAACTGGGATACTGCGAAGGCTATTTGCTTTTTCCGCAGTAACTTTTCGCCTCCCCCCTTCTGACTCTGTACTCATCCGACATTGCCCGGGTTGTTCTTTGTAACGTCTTATTTGCTTCATTTGTTGCCTTCTTCTTTTGCATAAACTCGTCATAATACCATGGATTTCTTGTCGGGGGTGGCTGGTACCCTGGACTTGCTTCGGCTACTTCCTGAATAGTAGTGCAGCATTGTAACCACATGTTGTTGGCGTTTGTGGTAGGCAATGACATATTGCAGAGTCTTTCGTCCATTTGCTCTCTGTAGTCTCTGGCTATCTCCGGTATTCTCAGGGGTCCAGTGTTGTACTTCCCTTTTGTTGTTTGGAGCAGCTTTCTTTCATAAGATAGCCGAACTCCGACCCTTGAAGTTTACCATGCTCTCGTCTATGGCAATCTTCTCGGAAGGTTTGTAGTTGCGATCAAAATTGCGTCGCATAATGTCTAGCAATGGTCGAATTTTGTAAACTTTATCGTAATCTATTTCTATTTCTATATCTATTTCTTGCAGGCAAGAGGTTATTGTCATTCATATGCAGGTAGCGTATGAGCCAACTAAATCTTTTCAACGGCATGAACTTTGAAATGTAAGAATCGTTCAGGTCCGGAACTGAACACCAATAATCCCTTTAGCTTGGCAGTTTTTTGATGCCCATAGTCAAATTCAAAGCAACAAACACATCAATCTCTTCAGACGTACATTAAATCTCAGACAGAAAAATTCTGCGTGTGAAGGCATAACACTGACACGTAGATTTGGCTGTTGTAGAGCTTCAAGCACAAAAAAACGAGTGTGAATTATAACCTTCGATCACTCTGAGTGAAGAAAAAACTCTCCGTTCTATTCGGACTCCCACCCCTGGAGAGCTAATATCGAAACCAAATACACCTGAGTTTCAAACCACTACAAAACAATGTTCCTTTCTCCTCCTCCTACCTTTCCACCCAGGACATGGCAACAGTAAAAGGGTAACTAACCTATTAGGCGCACGTAAATTATAAAAAAAAACAACACCCTTTATATGTAGGCAGCTCCCCAGAGATAACGACTAGGGCGTAAAGCAACGCTTCATCGTCAAATTATTCTCGCAGTTACTCGGTAAATCACAATGCAAATGCCCAACGACCATCATTGACATTATGTAAATGTGGTTCTAGTGTCTTCTCTAAAGACAGATTACCCAGCAGGACCTTGGTACTGAGCACAATGCTTTTTTTGTTTTAAAGATTTTCTGAAAACCAAAACCTCTTCAATGATTCATAAAAAGTACCTGATCTCCAGATTGTTATATGGTGTATTATCGAAGAGACTAATTAAAATTTGTGTAACAGGAGCCGACATTTACAGTCCACTCTCGATCGGTCAATTTCCGGAAAAAATGTCAATCTATTTTTAAGTGTAGGCAATAATGAAATCGCAAAATCGATCAAAATATCGTTTCATTTCAAAAGTTAAATGCGACAATTTGGGACACCCACTGCTTTTGGTGTTCGATAGAAACAGTGGCGAAACGATATTCGTGATTAAAGTATCGCAAGCGTGTGGGTTCTATGAATATTCATCAACATACACATACTATACTTTATTCCCCCTATTGTTTTGGACAGAATCATCGAAACTTTTGCAAATTTCAAATAACAAAATTTAATTTGCAGACAAAACTTAATACAGAGTTCTTCGCAATTATTCGAAAACTATTAAATATCTCAATTCTAAAGTGTTTTGTGTAGCTATTGAGGTTTGAACTGTGTATTTTGATTCAAGTAAAAGGGTAGCTATGCGTTTGGACTAATTACCCGTTCAGAAATTGAGCTATTAACTTTTTATCAAAATCAAATTAACGCACGAACATAGAACTTATCATGAATTTGTCATAAATACAATTTGGTAGACGTATATAAAAATTTACATCGAGAAGTCAAATTCAAAAGCGGAAACCATTTGAGAGGAGTAGAAGTCTTCTAGTAATCTAGCTAATCAAGAAAATAATGATTTTTTCAATTTCAATCGTATTTGGATTAATTTCGAATGTGGCGCTTTACGGAGTCAAAGAACTTCCTCCAGATGTAGTTGAAGATAATGAATTAGATACGGTAATTGTCTTTTGAATAAATCTGTTGAAATTTGTGGAACAATCACGGAATTTTCTTATACAGGCGCAATTGATTTCGAAATACCATTATCCGGTTGAAAGGCATTTTATTACCACTAAGGACAACTACATTTTAGGTGTTCATCGAATTCCAAACGCTGGTGGAACACCAATTCTATTACAACATGGTCTTTTGGACAGTTCAGCAACGTATATTTTAATGGGACCAGAACACAGTCTAGGTATGTTGTTCTTTTACTGTAAATCAATCGTTACTAATTAAAAAAAAAAATCGTAAATCTCTGCTAGGGTATTTTCTTCATGATAAAGGATATGATGTTTGGATGGGTAACGCTCGAGGAAACAGATATTCACGAAACCATACGAAACTTGATCCTGACATTGAACCTGAATTCTGGAAGTTTAGTTGGCATGAAATTGGAATTTATGACATCCCGGCAATGATAGATTATATACTGGAGAAAACCAATTCTGAGAAATTATTTTATGTTGGGCACTCGCAGGTAATATTTAAATACGGAAACATACCCGTAAATACGAGTATGCTTAAAATATATTATTACAATTTCAATAGACGCCAAAAGTGGGAAGCTTGATTTTCTAAAAGAAATAAAGTCCGAAGGATCATATTCCTTTCTGGACCCTGAAGTGTTATCTTTCATAACAACACTAATCATTGTATTATTTAAATTCAAATTTTAGTGCTCTTTCTCAAACACATCCTTCACAACTCATCTGCTTTGCGAAGCAGAGGGTTCTGCTTCAAGTTTGATTTTCTGTTGATGTGTTTTTACTGATTTCGGATCTATAATCTAATTCGTTACATGTTCTAGGATCAGAATAAAGCTTCGGTTGAAATTTGCAACTTGCAATGATTTTGGGGAATTATACTAGAAGCTGCTCTATCATTAGTGATTGCAAAAGCTTGGCGATATTTTTCCATTGAAGTGATCCAATAATTATTTCGTTATTTTCTTCTTTGAATCTTGTCATTATCGACGACCTTGCCGCTGTATTGCTCATCTTGATGATTGTCCACTATTGGTTTCTTAATGTGGAGAATTCCGCGAATACGTGTACTTCTTCCTAGATCATGTTTTGTCACACCCGCTGACATTAGCAGCGTTTCCATTTCTGTTGTTGTCATATATCTTTATACCCTATTTCTTGTATGTCATTACGCGCATTCATCTCACAAGATTCTGCGGAGATTTTGTGTCACCTCACACTGACTCTATGCGCCATTGTCATAGCAATTTCCTTCATAGTTTACGACAGAATCCAAGAATTTAAATGACACGATGATGCCTTGTAAATAAATGTCAGGGGTTGGGTTTGCGGGTTCTGAGAACGACAATGCAGATATTCGGACCCATTATCTTTATTTAATTATTAGAGTTATCTGAAGAGCTGTCGCGTCATTGCTTATTATACACCGCTATCATCGGCGGAAAGTATATAACTCGTTTCGAGCTCGTTAATGGTTCGCTTCAATTGAAAATATTGCACGACATTGAAAAGCCACGGACTTTATACGCAATCTTTAACTTTGCGTTTTTCTATGCCTAGAAGGCGATTTGTATGTCTTCCGAAGCCTTGCTGTATTTCTTCGTCATTATTTGTAAACTTTGATTGGCGTCATATACCTATAGTGACCTGCCGCTCAAGACTGCCATAGAGTTTAATAATGTTGCGTCCACTGCCTTCAAATTTATCGTATATTTTTAAAGCAGGCGATGTTAACATATGATAGTTTCACGGATTGTTGCAGTTTCTCGTGTCGTTTTTGGTTTTTTTTATAGAGGAATAAGATGCTACGAGTATTGGTTAAACATTTATCGCCTTTCATCATTTTAGTGAACAAAATCCAACATTTTTATTGCGTTTCATATCACTCACTTCCTTAAGCACTTACATCTTGACATAGAATTTGATAGAGGAGAAGATGGACCCTTCTGTCCAGTTTGTTACTTTCTACTAGTTTATTGGGCTCAGTTGCTATTAATAACATTATTTTGGTCTTGAACCAGCCGATGTTCCAGCACCTCTCTGCAGTACCACCTTGTATGTGGATTAAACCCAGGATATCAGATGCACTTGACGCTGGCAATTAATTACTTTTTGGTAGGTTATGGAAGACTCAATTAGAAAAGGCTTCAGCAGTTTATTGCTTTCAGTTTGGTGTACAAATTATCAGAATTCCTACTTTGACCACTTTTACCAAGGTAATGGTCCGAATAAATGCATTGGATGCTTGGAAAATTCGGACATCCCACTTCACCGTGCAATTTCTTGCGCATGTGCCCTCGTTTCCAATAATTATGGAAGTGATCCAGATAAAATTCGAGCATAACCACACTTTAATATTGATTGCACTAAGTCTATAGAGAAACTAACCTAGATGTCAAACTTTCCAGATATTGGAAAATCAAAACCGGTTTTCTATTGATCGTCACTATCCGTGTGACCCTGCCTGCGAATACGTGTGAATTGTTATCAATGGCGAATTCTCTCCCAGTTTATACAAACCACCACCATTTCAATCAAAAGACGTCATCCACATTACACACACTCGTGCAAATCGCTCTCATTCTGGCAATTTTACTTATAAATTGCTCTCATTCTAGCAATTTTGTATATTTTTTCAGTGGAGCTGGAAATGACGATTTTGTGGAAAGCACTCTCTTTACAATTATTGTGTTGAAAAGAAGAAATAATGAAAAGAAGATATATGCGCTTATGATGCAAATGGGTTAAACATGAAAGGAAGTTGAGAAAGTTCAGCCGTTTCGCAAATATCATTTTCCAGTAAGCAGATGAATAGAATGCGCTTCCAGGCTCTCTTTGCGCAGCTTTCCAATTGCACGGTGAATTGAAACGGACTATACTTAAACTTTACTTTGCTTCATTCACAATCAATCTTATACCTTTTTGATCCAGATTCTAGGGATCACTTAAAAATGCTAAAGTGGGGAAAATATGAGAGAGTTATTACCATAGACTAACTATACCTAGATATCAAACTCTACTAATACTTTTGCAAACTTTTAACTTTCGCACAGACACACTGTAAGTGAATCACCAACACATTCTCCATCTCTAAAACCTGTCAGAATGGCTAAAATGACAACAAATTTCACGTAATGTTCGCTAGGTATATATAATAAAGGCAAAAATAAAAGGAAAAATATTTTTCGCTGGTGAATATTTAATTCAACGTGGTGAAAAAGTGAAGATAATAGAATATACTAAAAAAAACTCTTTTTTTTTGGTTCAAGTGGACAAAAAGGGGTTAGTAGTTTTAGACACTATTGGTTTAAAAATAAAAAAAAACAATTTTCTTTTTTTAAACCGATGTTCTTTATTAAGTTTATCTTTAAACTTTGTTTGTTGGAATCTATCTTAAGACTAACTTATCGTTTGTATGGTTACCTTTATGTAACCTATGCAATCGAACCACTATGCAGTGGTTGCATAGGTGATCGTCCGGTAGTTCTTTTAACTGACACGAGCGGATACTTTGTAGACATTGTGTCATCATTTTTATTGTGATTCAATGATCACGCGGGTATCGTGTGTCGTTCGTTTTGGTGGGAACTCGGACGGTCGCCTTTGCATTACAATTTTGCTTTTGTTTTAAATTATATTCTTGTTTTTCGTGGAAGTGTCACCTGCAACTGTAACACCCCCACCGTTAGCTTGAGGCTCCGACGAAACCTTTACAATTGTCGTTTTTCGTTTTCTTAAAATATAAATGCATACTAATGTTACAATTATTATTATATTTAGGGTAATGGAAGATGCGTTAAAGGACTTATTGACATTTGAGGTTTTCTCAATTAGTTTCGTATTTTCTACATGCTTTACATAAAGTTCGTCTAATTTTACATTATTAACTAATTTACTTTCTTTAGTTTTAGTCATTAAATTTGGTAAAATGATGGTTTCATATATTCTCTTCTCAAAATTTACAAATGTTTTATTATCGATTGATATTTCACAATTTTTAAATTTAATCAAATAGTTTCCTTGTATTTCAGGATTAACATTATTACAATTATGTATAATTTGGGTTTTGTTAAAATTTTTAAGTACAATAGTTCCTGGAGTAATTTCCTTAATTTCTTTAATGGTGTGTAATATTTTGGGACAAATTGCTTCAGTAAAAGTCATTATATTTTTAATACAACTATCTGTTATCGTAACCAAATTTCTCTTCAGATTATTTTCCACTGGAAATTTGTAAATATTATTTCCTGCGTCTTTTAGAATATTTTTGTCGTTGATAAGAATGGCTTTGCCCTGAATGTCAGGTAGAGGTTCTCAATTAGAATTTTGTTATAGGGTAGTTCAGAAATCCTAGGTATCAGAAGTATCAATATAATTTGGTCTTTGTAATATGATGTTAAGTTAATCTTTGTAAGCTTCAATATCAGGAATCAATTGCATTTCTTCTGGGCCTAAAATGTTTCTAGTAAGGATACCTAATTTACTTGAGAAAAGTAATTGTTCGACACCCTCGATCTGGTTTCTTAATAAAAGAATGTCATTATTGACTTGATATATATGCTGCATTAGTAGAACTTCGTCTTCTAAGGTCATGATTCTCTTCCCTATGTCATTATTGTGAGAGTTAAGGTATGTTTCTATTATCGTTTGTTGTTTCTTTATATAAGTCGTTATGTTTTGGATCTGCTCAGAAATTTGCTCATTTATCCGTACTTGGGTATTAGTTTGTTTGATTAATGTCTTGTCATCGTCAAATAATTCGTCTAATTTTCGTTTTATTTGTTTTTCGTCTTCATAGTCCATTGTGCCAGCGATAACCTTAAGACCTGAACCTAATAAATCTATTAGTCCTCTTTTTGATCTAATATGGGGTTTAATAATTTCTAGTTTTGCTTCTAGCAAGAGAAAGTTTTGGCTTATCGCGTTGTACATAGGGCTAACTAAATTTGATTTATTTCGGAACACTAAGATATTGTTTCTAATGTGGTTTTTTGCTATTTCGAATTCTGTAATATTGATTATATGTAGTACTTTAGTATAGTCTTTAATAATATTATGTTTTCCTAAGTCCAATGTCATGTATCCGTTATTGCTGTTCATGTCGTATAGAGTCATCTCTTGTGTCAAAGTTGTTGTCACAATTACTGCGAGAATAAATGTCGTCAGGTCGCCATCTGTAAAAGGGTATACGAATATATTTTAATCTAAGTCTCAATTAGTTTGATGTTTCTTTTGTGGTTTGATCTGAGTTTTGTAATAGATTTTTTGATTTTTGAAATCTTTGAGATGGTCTTCGTCGACTTTTTCTGTTTGGATTTTTCTATATTTAGAATGATTTTTTCCTCCTCTAATTTCTTTTACAAAGTTCTTTCCATCTTTTAAAGGAATGTCATGCCTATTGATGTTTAACCTATTTATCACCTTTTGTTTCTTTTCTAGGATACGATTATGGATTTCTTTATATTCGTCTTCGTGAATTTTACCATTTACAAAGTCTACTGGCCGTTTGTTTGTCGTTGAGTGGATCGTATTATTGTAAAATACGATTATTTTTAATATCTTGTCTTCGACAGTGCCTTCATTGTTAACTTCGTCATGCTTAAGGAGTCTGATATGTTCGTTTATTGTATTGTGTAACCGTTCGACGTCAGCGTTTGATGTGTGATTACTGTTAGAAGTAAAATGCAGTTCTATGTTTTGTTTTAATATAAATTCTTTTAGGGGTAATGCTTTGAAACCTAGTTCGTTGTCTACTATTATCTTTTTCACTGGTCCAAATTGACTAAAGTAGAAGGAAAGGGCTCGCTTGAACTCTGTCCAAGTTCTTCCTAAAATTTTAATAGCTCATGCATGTTTCGAAAATTTATCAATTATTGTAACGAAGAGAGATTTTTCGAGGCTATAAAATACATCGACATGTATTATTTCAAGAGGTCTTGTTGGGGTTTCGGTTAATTTAAAAGGAGGTCTGGGTGGATTTCTAACATATTTTTCACTGTTACAGACATCGCAGTTGTTGATGAATTTGGTAATTCTTTGTTTCAGTTTTGGGTTATAGTAACTAAGTATTAGCTCTTTATAGACTTCTTCTATTCCCCTGTGGTTGTTTCTCGAATGTTCATTTTCAATTATTGTGGCTAGTTCTTCCTCGTCTGTTACGTCTTCTAGTAACTTTAAACACCTAATAATTTTAAGTTTACCATTTCTTCTGAAGTATTTAATGAAAGTTTCTTTAATCATATTAAAAATGTTTTCATCCTCTACTAAGATTGCGTTCAAATTTTTGGGGTTAAAATGATTTTTAAGGAGGGTTAAAGCGGTTTCTTCGTCAAAGGTTTTGGCATATATTATTACACGATTCTTGTTAAAAACATGTATTCTTTTTAACTTAAGGGAACCGGACTGGGATTTTCGGATTATGATTTGGGTTTTAAAAACGTTAATTGAATATTTGCTCGTAGGAATTATTTCGTTTTCTAAAATGTTTACTTCGGGATGAGGTATACGGGAAAGAGCATCCGCATTCATGTTCTTAGTGCCTTTCTTATATTTGATTTCGTAGTCGAATTCAGAAAGTTTCAGACGCCACCTCACTAATTTCGAATTTGGTTCTTTTACAGAAAAGAGCCATGTGAGTGGTTTATGGTCTGTTTCTATAATAAATTTTCTACCGAAAAGGTAGGGTCGAAAATAACCGGTGGCCCAAATGATGGCTAGGAGTTCCTTCTCTATGGTACTATAGTTTACCTCGTGCTCGTTTAATGTGCGACTTGCATAGCTTATTGGATGATTGTCCTGTGAAAGGACAGCTCCTAAAGCATACTGGCTTGCATCTGTTGACAACACGAATTTCTTATTAAAGTCAGGATAGGTTAAAATGGGGTCATTGATTAAAAGGGTTTTCAAAGTGTTAAAGGACTGTACATATTCGGGATCTGCGATATTCATTTTGACGTCTTTTTTGAGGTATTTCGTCATAGGTTTCGCTACCTTCGAATAATCTTGGATAAATTTTCGGTAATATCCGGTAAGGCCTAAAAACTGTTTTATCTGTTTAGTTGTTTTTGGTATGTGATAATTTTTAATGCATTCAATTTTTTTTGGATTCGGTCTTATACCGTCAAGTGTGACTATGTGTCCGAGGAACTCAGTTTCTTTCTTAAGAAACTCCGACTTATCTAATTGTATTTTCAAATTGGCTTCTTTAAGCCTTTTGAAGATCTTCGTTAGTGATACTAGATGCTCTTGCAAAGACGTTGAAAATACAATTATATCATCCATGTATACGAGACAGATGACGTTGATATAATCCTCTAGGATATTATTCATGAGACGTTGGAACGTCGATGGCGCTGTTTTCAGCCCGAATGGCATACGGAGAAATTCGTAGTGGCCGTTCTCGATGCTGAATGCCGTCTTATGTATATCTCTTTCGTCTATTTCTATCTGATAAAATCCTTTGGCCAAGTCGAGTGTCGTGAAGTACTGACATCGCCCTAGTTTGTCAAGAATTTCATCGATACACGGGATCGGGTACTTGTCGTCGATCGTTACCTCGTTTAATTTGCGGTAGTCTACAACGAGTCTCCATTTAGGTTTACCGCTGGCGTCGACCTTCTTAGGCACGATCCAGATAGGTGCCGAATACGGAGAATTGCTATGTCGTATTATTCCATTTTTAAGCATTTCTTTTATCTGCCTTTCCACTTCTATTTTGTGGATGTATGGGTACCGATAGCTTTTTGTTTGAATTGGAATATCATTGGTCGTTCTTATTCGGTGCTTTATTGCGTTAGTAAAGCTTAAATTATTTTCTTCTTGATGGAACACATCTTTGTAGTTCCTCAGGATTTTCTTTAATCCTAAGTTTTCTTCGCTATTTAGATGATCAAGCCTGAGTTGTTCTATTAATAGCGGTTTTTCATGGTTTTCAATTATGTTGAAATTTTGCTCGTTGACGGGTTGAGTTACGATATGCTCGAAACGAACGGTTTTTTTGTGTTTATTAGTACCGTTAATAAAATTAACTTGAGCTAATATTTTATGATCATCCACTTCGTAAATACCTTCTTCAATGGTCGCGTTACCATCCAGCGTCTTTTGCTCTGGCAAATAGACAAGGCCTTCCGTTTGATTTACCGGTAAGGTAACTTCACCTAAAAGTGCTACGTTGGTTGATCTATTTTTATAGTGAGCGCATGATTCATTAAAATGCAGCTTCACTTGCTTTTTCCCTAAAGACAAGGTGTTGTTTCCTAAATTTATGTTTGCTTTTAGTGGGATTAGAATATTGTTACCTATGAGTCCGTCAAACTGGTCATGGAATGGGTAGATATACATCTCGATTTTGTCTTGCGGATTTCCTAATTCTTTAAACATAGGTATAATAGCTTTCTGTGATATTTTGACGTGAGTGTTAGGGGTTTTTACTGTGATTGGGTTTTTGACAGGTTTTATTTTATCTGGAGAGCACAGCCTTGGATTGATTATCGAGTGTGTTGCTCCTGTGTCTATAACGAATTTTAGTGGTCTTAATTTGCCTTCAACTACTATATGTGGCAGTTTTGATGCGAGGCATCTGAAGGAAAATTTTCTTCATTGTCACTGACGTTGGTGACCGAAGTATTACCTTTATTTCCTTCATCTGGTTTTCTTTGTGTTTGGCGTTTGCTTCTGTTTCTTTGTGCCATTTCAATTTCCATGGGTTCTGGGGAAGTTTGGTATTGAGGGTTGCCGTCAAATGTTCGACTAGATTGGTTATGATATGGTTGGGATGTAGATGGTCCTGGAGTATAATTATGAGGTGTTGGATTTATATGGTTATTAGGAATAGTATGTGAACTTGATTGTTGATGGAAACGGTTTGAATGTTGTCTGTTTCTATCATGTCTAAAATTTCTATTCTTATTATTACCCTGATTACGGTTAGTGTTATTAGACCTATTGCTTTCTTCTCTAGAACTATTTTGGCTATGTTTGACCTTATTGGACGATCCAGAACTTGTAGGGTATGGGTTGAAATACGCATATCCTGATTCGTGCAGGATATTTACGGCTGCCTCGAGACTGTCGGGATTTCTACAATATAGGAGAGACCTCATTAGCTCGGGGATTTTGTTTCGGAATACGGCTAAAGCGGAAGTCTTATTTTGTGCAATATTTGCTGCGACGCTTTCTTCATTTTCTCCCATTATTTGTTTAGTTTTGACGTTCAGTCTTCTTAAGATACCTTTTATATCATTATAAAAATCGATGGCATACGTCCTAAATCTGACGGATCTTAGTTCGTCGAAGAGTTCTTCGAGCGTAAGACGGTCGCCAAAATTATTGTACAAGATTTGTCTAATTTCTGACCATTTTGTAGTGTGATTGTTAATTTCAATCACTTCGCGAGCTCTGCCTTTTAATTTAGATTTTATAGTATCGGAAAAGATACTCTGGGCTAATGGATCATATTTGATCATAATAGGGTGTATTTTATCAATTAAGTCTACAAAGTTTTGCAAGTCCCTGAAATCACCACTGAATTCGGGTAACTTCGAGAGGTATTTAAGGGGATCGATGTTTAGAGTAAGCATGGTTGTTTGTGTGTTATCGGTATTGTAGAAAAAGTTTGTCACTAAGTCGGTTAATTGTCTTGACTGTTGTCTAACAATTTCTACCTGGTCTTCCAGTGTCTCTGGTGTGGACATAAGGTTAATAACTGCTTAAAATTAATTTTTACCAATGCCGAATAGGTTATTTGTGCTTTGGATTTGAGTTTCCTTGATGTTGGGATGTTATTGATGGTGGTCTTGATGGTAGTCTTGATGGTGATTTTGATGGTGATCTTGATGCTGATTTTGATGGTGGGTTTCCTTGCTCACTTGGTGGTTGTAGTGGTCACTATTATGTTTTACTGCACTCGTATATACATATATTTTATTGTCACTGTTATGTTTTACTGCACTCGTATATACATATATTTTATTGTCACTGTTATGTTTTACTGCACTCGTATATACATATATTTTATTGTCACTGTTATGTTTTACTGCACTCGTATATACATATATTTTATTTTTCGATTGATATTAATTATACACTCATATGCTAATTGCTGCGAACAATTTTTTTTTCAGCTTTTTTTTTTCTTCTTTGGTCCACTATATATATACACAATTTAATGTTATATACACAATTTGATGTTACGTTTGGTTACGCGACGATTCTTTCGTTCGCGATTAACTGTTTGATTCTTATTATTACGCGACGATTCTTTTCGTTCGCGATTTAATAATCACAAATGTTTGGGATTGTCAATTAAACGTAAACACGTATACAAAAAAAAAACTTCTGATTTTTTTAAGCTTGACACAATCCTACCGACTGCGCCAGTTTTAGACACTATTGGTTTAAAAATAAAAAAAAACAATTTTCTTTTTTTAAACCGATGTTCTTTATTAAGTTTATCTTTAAACTTTGTTTGTTGGAATCTATCTTAAGACTAACTTATCGTTTGTATGGTTACCTTTATGTAACCTATGCAGTCGAACATAAGTTGCAGTGGTTGCATAGGTGATCGTCCGGTAGTTCTTGGAACTGACACGAGCGGATACTTTGTAGACATTGTGTCATCATTTTTATTGTGATTCAATGATCACGCGGGTATCGTGTGTCGTTCGTTTTGGTGGGAACTCGGACGGTCGCCTTTGCATTACAATTTTGCTTTTGTTTTAAATTATATTCTTGTTTTTCGTGGAAGTGTCACCTGCAACTGTAACAGTTAGTTTCAGAATAAAATTAAAAATGGACCTAAGGATCATATTTTGAAAGTTTCATTTGAAGATATAAATGAATTGAAACTATTACAATTCTGAAATCAAGCTTAAGCTTGTATTGAGAGTCAATTGTATAAGCATTTTGTATGTTTAGGCACAAACTCTGTACACTGGACATCAATGAAAAGGATTATTAATTAATGGCAACTTTTAAAATCAATTTCCTTGCTGTTCTTTTAGTTTGAATGTGTTTAGTAAATAAATTAATTAAATAATACTGATAAGTACAATTAACATTTTTGATAATTTTTTAGTTTTTTTAAGGAAAATATTTGTTTTTCTAATTGAACTTAAAGCTTTTCCAAAATATTTCGAGAATCTTTTTTTTCACACATTATAAAGTACAAAAGCGGTGGTATTTTAATTGCTTATTTTTTAAAAATAATTTCCAGAATTTAACAAACAATGTGAAATGATATCCCAACTTAATTTGGTTTTGTCGAAGGGAATTTTGTTTATAATTGTTTTCAACAGATCTGTTTCTTTGCAAGTAATAAATGTTTATTTGTATTTTCTTAGAGGCAAAACGATAATATTTCTTGTAGAAATAAAAATGTAATGTTCCGCTGCATGTGAAATGGACACAGCTAGAATGTTAGTTTAGTCTTAATGAAAAGTGTTAGTTTATACTTTAATTTTGCGGAAAAAAGGCTTTGCTACTACTTTGTTGAGTATCCTTTAATGCTGTTAACATCTTTAAGCCGTTCTGACATAGAATGCGTCAACTTTTCCATATATTCACATATTATTTCCTACCATTCCGCTAAAAACAAGACTTTTAACTGAGGCTTCGATGTAATGACTTGTTTTCGTAAGCTCATCATTTAATGATTCCAAAGACGTTCCAAAGAGAACGGGTTAAGATCGGGACTTTGTGGTGGCGTTACTAGCAAGTGAGGGACTTTATGTATCAACCACATTTGTGCGATATGCTTGAAGTCGTTGTCCTGTTGGGAGTAAAAAATCTTTCGCGATAAGCATTGTTTGCGTACTTTGAAGCAAATTTTCACTCTAAATCTTTTAGTATACTTCTCTTGTCATGATCTCAATGACTGTGACTAAATTACCGATCTCAACAGTGGATATTTAGCTCCATATCACACAACCACCATCTCCGTGCTTTACTTTTTGCCTTGTGTATTTGGACTGAAAGTTTAATTTGGTTGTCTTCATGCTTTCGAAGGCCTATTTGATTCATAAATGCTAAATTTTGCCTCTTCTGAAAAAATCCTAGAAGCCAAATCCTTTGTTTTTTTATTTATTAGCAAAGTCCTTCTATTTTTTTTTATTTGCTTCGCTGACGAAAGGTTTCTTTCTAACGGTATAGGATTTATACGCCGATTTGATGTCGTTGACATTCACGAAAATCCAGCCAAATTTTGGCATTACAACGTGATATTGTTTACATCGATTTTCTTCTTCTCGGAAATTTTTTGATGCAAAAACTGAGCAAAGAATATGGAAATGTTGCGTTAGTAATGGAATTAGTAATACAAAAGCATTAAATATGAGCTAAATTGCCCAGTCACATCCATATTTTTTCAAAAAATAATTGGTCAATCCATGAAAATTCTGGATCCTGAAGGCAAAGACGTAACCAACCAATTCTATTTCATAAAGGGCTGGCTGCTTAACATCTCTTCTTTAACGTCTTTGTGGCGCAATATTAAATCTTGCGATTTTTTGTACATGTATATCAGGCATCTTAACCAGGATTTAATCTGCTACATGGCCCTTATCAGGCCCATGCTGGTATTTGGTTGTCCTGTGTGGTTCAATGTAAGAGCAAGCTTAATGGAAAAGATTCGGGTGTTTGAGAGGGCTTGTCTTAGGGCTTGTCTTCGCTTGTACAGAACACCAGAGTCGGAGTACAAGAAATTTTATCCTAATGAGGTCATTTACAATAGGGCGAACCTAATACGAGTGGACAATTTCGTAATTAAGCTGACTCGAAGGCACATTGCAAGAGCAATGACTTCGACGAATAACCTGATATTTGGCGCTTACTACCCCAATTACCTTTACCACGAGAGTGTGCGCTCTGACGGCTTCGTTCCACCGGAAGCATTCCTCTACCTAGATCAGATAGGGTTGATCCAGGATAGATCAGCGGTGCCGTTAATCTTCCATGTCGCTCGGACAGCTGGGGACAGGCGACTCAACTACAACAGAGACGTCGCACACGGCAGTGTGGATCGCCTCAGGTTCAGTAGGGCGGTGGGGAATCGCGATAAGAGGGATGTCGTTCGGCAGTACCAGCATTTCTGGTGGTTGAATGATGGGGAAGATGTTTCGTCGTCGTTTCCGTCAATTACGGACCAGCCTCACTAATGAGGCAGAGCTGACCAATCTATTTGCTTGTAAATAGCGATGGCCAGCTTGCATAGGTTTAGGTTAGCATTTAAGAAACATATACATATATCAGTGTATACAAAAGTGTATACTGATATATGTATATGATTGTGTATAATGTCTATGTGTATTTATGTGTGTATTGCGCATTTAGGTTAGCTAGGCTAAGGTTTATTTTAAGTTAGATACTAAGTTTTTATAAAAAATAAAAAATTATGTCCATATGCTAAGTTTTTCTTAACAAATATTTTTTCTTAGCCTTAAGTATTCAATATAAATAGTTCTAAGCAAAATGGAAATAAAGTCGAAAGACATAGTTATAAGAATTTAGAATAGCTTAGAGCGCCTGTGTGGGGCCAGTTAGTTAGTATAAGATTGTTAAGTAATTTTAAGCTAGCATTTAAGCATTTTTTGTTAGTATGTAAGAGTTAATGATTAAGTAAATAAAATGCATTTAAAACTAACTAAAACTAACTCTTAACCAGGATTGCGTAGAGAATTTTTTTAGTGAAGTAAGAAGCCATGGAGGTAAGAGTACGCGCATAACCCCCGCACATTTCAAATGTTGGATCTGCAAGGAAAACGGCATTAAATTGTATAGCTAAACGAAAATGTATACTTTTTACTTACATGTAATTAGTTAGCATCACTTATCCACATTTCTTCAACCTCTTGAAAGGTGCATTTAGATTCATTGTTCTTACTGTAAAAATGAAAGTAAAATAAATTATTTTGAAATTAGAATGTTTTTAGTTACTCACAAGAAAATGTAAACAAACTTTCCCAACTGATTTTGCCACATCCAATCGAAAGCAATCTGTTGGTGGCAGCAGTTTCCTGTAGAAAATGATTTGTTCTTGCTGCAGATGTGTAGAATTTTCTTTTTTTGTTGTCCTAGAAAATATAATAAAGAAAATTATTGTCCAACATTAAATTTTTGTGCAAATCGGAATTCACCGCGTCGTTTTTACATGGATGACGTCACTCGTAAAACTTTTCGAATTTTGACATTGTTGACAATCCTCACGTATTCACGGACAGGTTCACACGGATAGGGACATTCAGAAGAAAACCGGTTTTGATTTTCCAATATCTGGAAAGTTTGATATCTAGGTATAGTTAGTCTATGGTTACTACTATGATAGCATTTCATGCTGCCGCAAAGTCGTTTAACATATGTATGTAAAGTTACGAAAACGTTTTTGCCTTTTTGCCTTTATTAACCTGACATTAAAATGACGAGCGATGACTTTAATATCGTGTTTATAATATAACTAATACGTCTGCTATGTTGACTAAATCGTTGTTCTCCTCCATAAGGACGAACTAAGACCACACATCTTCTTAAGAAGAGATTTTTTAAATGATAATATTATCAATTGATAATATCAACTCAAGATTGCCCTCAATGGTCAGAGCTTTGAATATGTCCAAGAAGTTTAAATGCAGTTACCGTTTAGTCAGCCGCCGACTGGAATAAGGAGAGGAATTCCTTTGCTGAAACCCCAATTATTCACTTTATCTCTGAATCGAGCATACATACTCGTATATACTAAATTACACATTCATATAATGAGGATCAGACTCTTCATATTCAAAGCATTTGTTGATGTCGCGTTCCTCTACTCTTTCTTGTAAGATAAGCTTAATATTATGGGCTCACTTGTGAGTTCAGCCCAATTATTTCAAGTGTGATGTTAAAAAAGTCACATGACAGCGTGTCACCTTGTCTAAAACCTTTTTTTTACATCATTACCAACCATGACAGAGCAGCGAGCAATCTCCATCGTCATTCTGCAGAGACAACGAGTTTGGTAGTGATATCCAAACTAGAAATGGCTCCATATAGCTCGTCTTTATAAATGCTATCATATGCGGCCTTTAAATCGATGAAAAGTTTATGAGTACCGATTTAAACTTCTTGAGTTTTCTCCAGCAACTGCCGTACTGTGAAAATTTGGTCAATTTTGGGCTTTCCAGATCTGAAACCTCACAAATAGGGACCATTTAGGTTGTAGACGAGACGATGTTGAATAGACCTATGCCTTTATAGTTGCGCAGTTGAGGGGGTCTCCATTTTTCTGGATCGATCAAACCATGCTGAGATTCCATTCATCAGGCATACACTCTTTTGGTCAGATCTGAAAAATGAGTTGGTTAATGCTCTCCATTTTGACTATGATAGTCTATCGGCTGAATGGTCTGTTCTGCCGGACGGCGGGATGTTAGGCATCTTCGCCGTTATATAACCTGCAGAAAAAGTTGGTCCATACTCTCAGTACGGACTTGACTCCACTATAAAGTTTCCTTCTTCATCTCTTCAGGCTTCTGTACTGGTCTTCTAGCCATGACACGTTCTTTTTATCTCTTAATAAAACTTCTGTACGCTATTCCTGGAGTACAACCTCTCGCGCGCTTCTGCAGAAGCCAATGTTTTTCCTGTGTGCTGGTAGACCTCATGAGCAGCTCTCATTCTTTGTTGCAGCGCCGTTTTGTAGGTTTCTTGTTTAGCTGCATGTGTTTGTCGGCATTCTTCAACAAACCAGAGATTTCTTGGTGGTGGTTGGGTGACACCCAGAACATCAGTTGGGGCGTCTCTAATAGCACGTTGGCTGCGTTGCCACTGGTCTTCGGTAATTGAAGCTGGTTGTATTGGAATTGTTGAGAGATTTCGGGATATGCGTTGGGCGATGATTCTGGCTTTCTCTTGCGACGTCAGCTTTTGTGCGTTGTATGTTCTCATAGTATTTCTTCTTGTTTTGGCGCTTAAGAAATCCACATTCACACCTTGGTTCCAACTAGTTGATGATCCGAATAAATGTTGGCTGCCCGGATTATTTGGACGTGATCAATTCGATTTAGCGTTTGAATATCCGGAGACTGCCATGTCACCTTGTGTATATTGAGGTAAGGAAACCGTGTGTTTGCTATAGTAATATCTCGTCTCGCCGAAAAGTCTATATGCCCAAATTCGTTGCCAGAAGTGGTGGCGTGTAGGCTATACTTACCAATTGTCATACCAAAGATGTCCTCCTTTTCTATCCTGGTGATTTTAACGTCATACTTCGGACATAGCTCATATGTCTGATCGAGGAGCTCGTAGAAACATTTTTTAGTGGTGGCGTTCTTGACTTCCGTAGGGGCATGAGCGCATATTAGGGTCATGTTAGCGAATTTATCCTTGATAAAGATTGTCATAAGACGCTCGCTCATGTATTGGAAGCTCAAGACTTCTTGCCTAAGTTTGTCTCATAGGCAAAACCGCATCCGAAAAACCGCTCATTCTTTTGCCTATAGCAATCATAGTGGTACAATATATACCACAGTTTTTCGTCCTCTTTATTCATTGTATTCACCCCATTACATCGCATTTCGTGGATGCTAATTGTTCGTCTACACGTGGTCTGTTAAGGATCTGAAAATTCCATGTGCAATTCCGAATGTCGTTTTCCCCTTCAACGTTTGCTAGGGTCGTCAACAGTGAGTCCATTTTTAACCGAGGCCATTAGTTGGTTCGCCACATATTTTAATCTCTCCCATACAGGGTTTTGAGCCCTATCAAGGCGTAGGCCAGTATAAAGATACTGGCCTAGCATGCCCGTGCTAGGTTTACTCATGTATTATAGTTACCGACCACCACTGGGAGATAAGGCAAGTACCTACTTCGCTACGAACTTGATTGCTGCGTTACTCGACCAATCTAAGTTATAGGACACTCAGTACTTTCCCGGTCAACCGTAGCGCAGGCTCTTAAACAAATGTAATAAATTCAAAAATTTTGACACTGGCTTTTTCCGTCGGCCAAGCCTTCTGTTTTAACGCTGGATTAAAGAGTGTTACATTCTAGTCGCCAGACAAGATTGTAAATCGCACTTATTATTGTAACCTTTGGCAACAGAAGTGTAAATATCTCGTAAACATAAAAGGCTATGTATACAAGTCGAGATTAAACGCAGAATAAAATAGCTAAATTCAGAGGTTTGCATTTTGGGATGAGAATCAATCAGCGATAATCCATACCGCTAAATTAAACTTGAATGCCAGTATTACATTGGAATTCCAGACGCACGTTGTGTGCTTATAATCTTATGGAAAAGCTATCAATAAGTTAGATATAGGGTATGTATATATGTTCATTCATTAAAAAAAACTTCTGAAATCAATTTCAAGAAAGAGAAAGAATGAAAGCCATAATTACTCAATTCTATAATCGGACCTATATCGTTAGACGGACACAAAAGAAAATACTGCTTTCCAACTTGCGGTCATATAGTACATGCGCGATTTTTTGTTAATAAATAGAACTTAAATATTGTAGATAATGCTTTGATAATGCAATAAAGTTGATTTAAATTGTCCCGTTTGGGGTAATACGACTAAGTCAGGTACTCTTAACGTAAGTAATAACGCGTGACCAGATAGCAATGATAGTTTTTTTTTTCATTGTTATATTTCAGCATCTGCCAAAGTTACCAATGGCATCCAGCTATCAATATATTCAGTAAGGTTTGCCAGTTCAACATGCATGGTTTTACGCTTGCCGAGCGTGCGGAAATTATAACAAAAAACTATTATCGAAATTCCGGCTCAGTTGTTAATACGCAGTGTGCAGGCAAAAGATTGGTGTGAAATGGATAAAATATAGCTGCCGTACAGTTCAGTCACCGACTAGCTGTCGAACTGATCACATCGCTCCTCATCAGTCGTGTGCCTTTCTCTGGTCGCAAGCGCTCAAACCGGTTTTCCCCTTTTACCACATGGGGAGTACTTTTGTTTTCTTTTTCCTCTTACTGCAGTTTTTTCTTTTCCATATTCTTCGCTTACAAGTGTGTGCTTAAAGTTGTAAAAATGGCCTACGGGCAATAGGATTGATGGGTGTCGTTTCAGGCAGCTGGACCCTGATGTGTTTACCCTTCCAAACAATAAACAAAGAACCTTCCTCTGATATCAAATAACAAAAACCCATAATTCGTAACAGTTATTTCGAAAAATAAAGAGAAACTAATTTCATCTCTTAGCCCATTTCTGCTTAAAAAGGCAATAGATAATATAAGCACAGAATACGAAAAAATATTGTTACTCCGCGACGGTAGTCTGCTTATCACGGCTAAGTCCCAAAAAATTGCTGATAAATTTATCAAAGTGAGGAATTTAGCTAATGTGTGTCCAGTGGAAGTAAAAATCCATGACCGCTTTAACTCATCAAAAGGGATTGCTTATGCACCATGCTTTATTAACGTGAGTGAAAGCGAAATAATAGCTGAAATGAAGAATCAAAGCGTGACAGAGGTATATAAATATACTAAAGTTGATGACAAAGGTGAGCAAAAACCATCAGGACTAATGTTGTTCACATTTAACCTCTTCAACCCTTCTAAATCTATTGAAATTGGTTTCTACAATGCAAAAGTAACGTCATTCATTCCAAACCCCATGCGATGCAAAAATTGGCAGTTGCTTGGCCACACCGCGAAACGCTGCAACGGTAACACAAAATGCGACTCATGCAGCCTCCCACCTCATTCGCCAGAAGAATGCACGCGCGTCATGTGCGCAAACTGCTCCCTCCCCCATCCTTCTTTATCAAAAATCTGTCCAAGCTACCTGCAGGCAAAAGAAATCCTATCAATTAAGAGAACAAACAAATGCACCATGGGAGAAGCAAAGCGTATTTATAAAGAACGCAACCCCTCTCAAACCTCTACGTCATTTGAAACATTTGCTGAAAAGCTCAAACAAAATAACCAGACACAAAATAAAATCCAAGAATCATCTCAAGCCAAAACAGCAGTTTTAAATAAAACTATTACAAATAACCCATCGACTTCACTCAATTCTAAAACTAAAAACCCAATAAAACCCAATTATAAATTTCAGAAAATAGCGTAAAATTTTCCCCAAACTCTCTCAATGCAAATCTCTGACTCTGACAATGACAACACAAACAAATCCCAGACCCAGACACGCTCCAACTCAAATTCACCTCACTCTCTCTCTCTCCCAATCAAACCACATCATACATATCCACCTCTAACATCCTCTCAAACATAAACCAGACCACACACGCCAACACTAACAACGAATCATCAATCCTCTTACAATCCATCTTATCTAACAAGTCAACTTTTAAAAATAATAGCAACAATATAAAAGGAACAACAAAAAACTGAACGACGATGTCGACATACGAGTATAATAACGCACTTTATAACCAAAATCATGTATTTGCGACTCAAAGGTCGAGTCAACCGAACTCTATAGAGGGTTTGCGTGGCTCAGCCTCTGGATCGCAGAGTCAAAATCCTAATAACCTTAATGTAAATCAACCAATTTTTTTATACATACCAACTTCACAACCTTCTCAAACAATAAATCCAACCACTAGTAAACACATTTCTCGTGCTTCGCGCACGAAAAAGTTGTGTTTATCTCATACTCACCCAAAATACAAGGCACTTAGTATTGTACAATGAAATATGAAAGGTTTTTTAAATAAATTTGATGAACTAAGTATTTTAATCAAAGACTATAAGCCCAGTATTATATCATTACAAGAGACACACTGTCCATTTAACGTTACTCCTATTACCCCTAAAGGTTACATTGGGTATTTTAAAAATCTTCCCACTAACATGGCAGCTAAACAAGGCATAGGTATATTGATTAAGGAAAGCATTCCACACATACCCCTACCACTCAACCCAAATATTCAATCTCTTGCTCTCGAATTACAACTTCAAACCAAAATAACTTACGAGTATATTAACTTATACATCCACCCACTCCAAAGTATATGTAAAAACTTTCTGCTCAACGCAAATCTCCTTCTATTAAATGATGGTGCACCAACTCACCTTTCGACACACAATGCATTCACCCATATTGATATTACCTGCTGTTCACCTGAACTATTCCCAAAAACCATCTGGAAAATCTCGAATGACTTTCACAATAGCGACCATCTACCCATTATTATCCAGACATATCTCGATCATACTGCCCGAACCCCCACATTTTAAACGGACTTTGCAAATTGGTCGGCATTTAGGAAAACATCCTCAGAATACTTATCCGATAAATAAACAGCAATTAATCCTAACAAAGAAGCTGCATTAATTCAAAAAGCAATCAGAACTGCTGCTAATACTTCAATCCCTCAATCAGTCCCAACAAACACACCACTATCAAAACGTGTTGTTCCCTAGTGGAATCCTGAACTTTCTGCCCTCCGTAAGGAAAAAATGAAAAATTCCAAAAGACACCTTTACAAGTTAACCTGATTTTTTATAAAAAATCAAATGCAAAATTCAGACGAACCCTTAAAGACAGTAAAACTAAGAATTTCGCGCAATTTACATCGAGCATAAATCCCGATACCTCCCCAGTCAAAATTTGGTAAAACATTCGACAACAGGTAACAGGTAACTCTAGATCTCTTACTACATCAAGCATCAAATCGCCGAACGAAGTTATATTAGATCCAGCACGAATTTCTAATTTTTTTTTGCCCAAACTTGGTCTGAGTTGTCCGACGATCAAAATGTTCACTCGTCCTTTATTATCAATAAAAAATGAATTCCTCAAATTTTCCCCTGGTGACTGTGACACCAGAAACAATCCCTCCGCTCGGCGAATCGATCTTCCCATCTCATTGATAGAATTTGAATCCTGTATAAATAAAGCCAGAGGTAAAACTCCTGGTAGAGATAGAATATCCTACCCAATGCTTAAAAATCTGTCAATGGATGTTAAAGAAAGAGTTATTCAGTTGTACAATAATATACTCAATACCGGGGTCATCCCCCAAATTTGGAAAGCTGCAATCCTAATTCCCATCCCTATATCGCCCTATATCTCTCATTGCTTGTTTATCAAAAACCCTGGAAAAGATTGTTGCAAAGCGCTTGCTATGGTTTGTTGAAAAAAAAAAACTTATTTCATCTAAGCAAGTAGCTTTTAAGCCAAACAGAGGATGTGTTGACGCTCATCTTCATTTAGATTATTACATCTCCAAAGCTATTTCCTCTAGAAACCATGTTTCTGTACTCTCATTGGACTTCGAAAGAGCGTTTGATAGAATCGACTTACATATAATACTAAACAAACTAAAAATATGGGGTATTGGAAAAAAAATATTCGGTTATGTTAAATCATTTCTTAGAAATAGAAAATTCTTCACCAAAACCAACAATGTATTTTCTAACAGTCATCCTTTACACAACGGGATCCCCCAAGGATCTCCACTGTTCTATTTATAATCGATGATATTTCCACTATCTTAAATAGATATACACTCTTAGATAGTTGTTTTTATACAGACGACATTTATATCTTAAGCAAATCCAGTGATATAAATAAATTTAAAACTCGCCCTAAACGATATTTTAGGATGGTCGACTTCCTCTGGAGCCAGACTATCATTAAGTAAATGTAAGCTACTCCAGAACTAATTCTAAGTATTAATAATGTACAGATTGCAAATGTCAAAAACTTAAATGTACTAGGATTAGTCTTTAATAATTGTTATAACTAGAAACAACACTGCTTAGATCTTAAGAAATCCCTAGCTGTGAGACTGAATATTATTAAGTACTTAGCCAGTAAGAAAAGTCATGTACATATTAACATGATATGGTGTTACCAAAATGTTAGTCCTTAGTAAAATCGATTATGGAATTTATATATATGGTAAGTGTCCGAAATCAACCCTCAAACTTACGAGTATAAAACCAACTTACCACCAAGCAGCCTGAAGAAGCGTAGATGCATTCCCAACAACACCTATACAGAATATCCTCGCAGAAGCAGAACTTCCTACCCTTGAGCATCGAATCGACGAAATGACATCAAAACTAGCCGCGAAATTGGTCTTTTCTAAAAACTGTATTACTGATAAGGACCTTCAACAGTCTATTCAAAGTAAACGAGTAAATAGGATACCATCGGCAATAGAGATCATCCTTGACAAAGCCCATCTAATGGAAATACCAAACAAAAGGATGCAGAGCACCGTATTGTCCTACCCCCCCTGGCACATCAAATCTGACTCCTTCATAATGACTCCGGCCCAACACAGAAAAAATAACACCAACAATGCAGTTCAGTTTCAGTTTTAATTGCATTTTGTTTTCTTAATCACTAACTCTTACATACTAACAAAAAATGCTTAAATGCTAGCTTAAAATTACTTACAATCTTATACTAACTTACTGGCCCCACACAGGCACTCTAAGCTACTCTAAATACTTATATCTATGTCTTTCGACTTTACTTACATTTTATTTAGAATTATTTATATTATATACTAAATATAGGCTAAGAAAAAATATTCGTTAAGAAAAAACTTAGCATATGGACTTTTTTTTATTTTTTTATAAAAACTTAATATCTAACTTAAAATAAACCTTACTCTACTTAACCTACATACACAAAACACACATAGACATTATATACATTCATTAGTGTATACCTTTGTATATACTAATATATGTATATATTTCTTAAATGACCAACAATGCAGTATACCGATCATTATTCTCAGATATACGAGTATAATAAAAATTTAAAAATAATGGTTGGCAATTTATTTTCACTGACGGATCGAAGTCTCAGGACAATACCTCGTTTGCTGTCACACATGAAAATGGTTACATCCTGAATATTGGTACACTACCAGAATTTTCATCAATCTTCACTGTAGAAGCTTTTGCTATTTTTTAAGCGGTCAAAACAACAACGAAAATCAGCGGAAAATTTGTTATATGCTCTGACAGCATATCAGTCATTAAAGTAATCAGCAACCCAAACAACAATTCCCACCTTATCTCCGAAATAAGGAATAAAATAATTATGATGACAAACAAATTAAAATTGATGTGGACTCCTGGCCATGTTAATATCAGAGGAAATGAGGAAGCGGACAATGCTACAAGCTCTGCAAAAAATGCGCCAGTATATAGATTTAATATATTTTCAAAGCAAAATATTAAGAGAAATATACCAAAATCTTTAAAAAACAAACAGCAAATCGAATGGAATCCATACGAACATCATTACAAAAAAGTGAACCCCGAAAAATCTCAGCCTTGGTATCCTACAAAAATATCTAAAACCAAAATCTCGAACTTCGTTCGTCTAAGACTTGGCCATACCGCAGCTACTCATCAACACCTGCTAAATAGAAATAGTCCTCCAATTTGTGTAACTTGTAACGTAGCACTTGATATCTCTCATGTCTTAAATATAGTAACTGCATAGTATGAAAACCTTTCATAAAATACTTTTTCAAAAATGTTCCAACCTATCGTAACATATCGTAACTTAAAAATCCAAATTCCGAAAATATAAATAAATTTCTCATTTGTATAAACTTTAATCCATAAATTAAATCGAATTATAGTATAAAACGAATAGAGCCAATAGACGGCACTACATGTCATATAAGCGCCGCAACGCTCGCAGTTGTGATGGAGACTGGGTCATCTCACGGCGAGCTTTCATCAATTGAAGCTTGAATGATGTGCTATTCCACACATAATGGCATGAATGTAGCTTCAAAATAAGGCCATAATCTCATTTTATATCTCACACCGTTGTTGTTTTATTTAAAATTTTGTTCCTATCTTCTTATCTAGTCACCCTTTAGAACAATAATATATGTACGTCCTAGCATTTCCAAACAACTTCCGAGTTCTCTTCTAACCAAAGATCCAGCACGCCTACTTGTATGATGATCTACGATTCTCAGTGTAGTAGAAATTAGCTGTTGTTTAGAATTCATACACTTTAAGGCAGTCGTCATTAAATTGCCGTAATTCGAAATTTTTTTGTCTTTTAATCTGATTTTTGTTTAGGGAACGACGGCGATGTTTGTTCTTTTGTCAACGCGGCCAGAGTACAACCAAAAACTATCTTTAGTGCAGGCCATGGCACCTGTAGCATTCTTAGGACACATACGAACTCCACTAGAATCACCTGGGAATGTATTTATACCGGTAAGCTAATTACCTGAAGCTCAATGAAAATAAAGAGGTTATGTGGCTAATATTTAATATATGTATGTATTGTATTCAAATTGCATAGCTTCTTGCTAAATCTAGGTTGGAAGTCATGCCACACTCAAACAACTTGAAAAAGGTTTGTTTTATTTCAAAGCAAACTGAAGATATGTGCATACATTTTGTTTTTCAATTGATGGGTGAAGACATGGAACAATTTAATAGGGTACATTGTACCTTTGAACAAAAAAGTACTTTTAATTAATTCAATCAATTTCAGACTAAGTTCTATACGATTTTTGGGCATGTACCAGCCGGATGCTCCGTCAGACAATTGTTACACTATCAGCAATTAATAAAATCTAAAAAATTCAGACAGTATGACTACGGAGTGGATAACCTCAAGGTGTATAACCAAACTGCACCCTTTGATTATGAAGTGGGAAAAATCACTGCACCAATTGTTATGCATTATAGTTTAAATGATTTTTTGTCGGAGCCTGTGGATGTACTAAGGCTGAGTGCTATGTTAACAGATGTAGAATTGAACAAAATTCCTTTTCCAAAATGGAATCATATGGATTTCCTTTACGCAATAGATGTGCGCAAGATGCTTTATGATGATATCGAAAAATATAATTTAAAATATAAGTAAGTTATTGATACGTCACATCTGATAATGAAATATGTTAATAAAGTGAAACCAGTTTTATTTACAAAATTTAAGATTCAAATCTCGTTTTTTTCCAAACCGCAATAGATACATGATACTCTCTCATTTGTTATGTGAATGAGCTGCTGGATAAACTGACTGATGCTGACAATCAAGCAAAGAAAAAGCCGAAGTTCAATGAACTTAGAATTTTCTCAGCAAACTCAAAAGCAGTTCTATTCATTAGGAATGGAAAACTTCCACCAGGGAGGATAGCCAATTCAATAAGACCAATACCTAAAGACGAAGCTCTACACGAAGTAGTCTTTTAAAAACGGAAGATACCTAAGAAGGTATGCAGTCAATTTTAGCCTTAAGTTAATTAGTCCTGCTTAATCTGTTATAACTAGTCGTTTCATACGTTCTATAATAAACATAAAGACTACACAAAAACCAGGGAATATATCGGCTTCACTCGAAATGACAGCTTTTCGTTTCTTCACAGGCTTTTAAATGTGTTGGTCATTGGGGTATAGCGGAACGCACGGCTCCCATAGATATTACAATATTTACACTGTTTTGAGGTTTTCCAGATCTCCGTGAGAAGTTTTGCGGGTCCTGTTCTCAAATTCTGGCCACTAATCAAGTGGATTCAAATCTGGACTTCCCATTGGCCAATTGAGTTCTGCTGCAGATCTCGGCCCTAAACCACCACTCCTCACTGGTTTTGGCTATGTGCGCTCGAGCAGAATATGGATTGAAGATCCATCCCTCTCTATTGAAAAGAGTATTGGTCAAGCCTGTTACTAGACTCTTTTAGTATATTTTGCTGGTAAACTATTCCATTAATATTCACGCGTTTCTATTTTTTTATCAGTATCACTTTCAAAGTAAAAATATGTTTGCCTGTAACCACGGTCATTGTCAGCGTGCCACTGCCGAAGCTAAATCTTTCCAGCCTAATTTTTGTCAATTGAGGAGTTGAAAGATATCTCATTGATTAACTTTCAGGCTTACATATAAAGATCATCCCTAATCAGCCTAAACATAGACCTGGTTGATATATTCAATTCCCTGGACTTGATTTTTTACTTCTGGAAGAGAGTTCTGTAAATTCGTTCATTCGTTCGCTGTTTTTACTACCGCACTATTTGACTTCAGACAAGCCGCCGAAGCGACCAATAGCTCCATAACCATAACAAACATGTTCGCACTTCTATTACCGCAGCTTCATTCTTTTTAAAACTCAACTCCATGTTAATAGGTCCCGAGTTGAAATCTTTTCATTTCTAAGCAATGAAAATAAAACTACGTCCTCGGAAAGGTATGTACTCGTATATTACAAAAAAGATCAGAAGAGGGAACGCTACTCACTAAGCTAACAACTTCCAGATGAAACGATAAATCTAGTAAAAATGGCCTAGGTAGCTTCAATTTAGACGAGAGGTTAACGAGTTTAATATGCTGCCTGACTGCGTTCAAAGAACTGTATTCTGGCATACTCATACTGAAGTTCTTATTGCGGTCATTATCAATATAAATACTACTGAGTTGTTTCGTTAATAGGCCAATCACGTATGCCAAGAGCATCACTGAAGAATACAGCTTGACTCAGCTAATAAGTAAGCCAACATGTCAAACTGATGCTAACAGTCATGTCGCCTATACTCTGGACTTATTCTTTACTTCTTACTGATAAATACACCACTGATGAGCTTTCTCCTCTAGGCTGGATGAACCTGAGTTATATTAGCTAATTTCTAGTACAGGAACTACACCCCTAGAAGAGCGTTCTTATTATTACCATAATAAGAGAGAACCAATTGTAGATAATTTAGCTCCATTTAGGAATCTTAATTGTTTGTTAAGTTTCCTCAACAATATCATGGACGCCATTGCTAATATGGCTTCGACATTCTGGACAGATACCACCCGAAGAACGGTGTGTTGAGATCTTCGCTGCGGAAAACGACTTGACTCAGCTTGTATATGAGTTCACGAGAGTACCAGACGTTGATAGTTATACCGCCAACACCCTGGGCTTGTTTTTAACTTCTCACCCAGATAAGTACAAGGTCGATGTGCTATCTCCTCTAGGCTCGTCGGACCACTGTGTCATATGAGCTAATTTCGACTATACCGACCACACAGTTAAAGAAAATGTTCCTAAAAAAACCGAATGGCAATACAAGAAAGTCAATTGGAGTGAACTTAACACCTTCTTTAGGAATTGGAACTGGTCGCCATGTTTGCTCGATAACGACGTGGATGCCACTGCTTATATGACCACAGATACTATTCTCTTTGGAATGAGATGCTTTAACCCACATCGGATTAAGTATATCAGACCTAAAGAAAAGGCAAGGTACGACTCGAGCTGCAAATGGGCTGTCAGGGTTAGAGAAATTTTTTTTTCGGTCCTATAAGCTCAACCCGGGAGTGGAATACCGGAAAAAGTTCAAACGAGCCATGACCGAAACGAGAATGACTGAAACGTGTTTCTTAGGCGTGTGAAATTTCAATACGACCAACAACTGAGGCAAAAAAAATCTACAATGTAACAAAAGTAGTAAAAGCCTTTGGTCGTTTGTCGAAAACATTAGAAATTTTGCCTCATCCTTCATTCCAACGCTCATTTACAATGACATTCCAGCTGTCAGCACTTTAGATAACGACAATCTGCACACTTTGCGACCAACTCAACACTTCCAGATTGTGCTTTTCTCAGCTTACACTTGAGTGCGTTGAATCTTCAATGGGATGAAGACACTTTCGCACTCGTGTAGTAGCAAGAGTACTTAAAGGTCTTAATATACGTAAATCTGCTGCTCTGGATGGGATATTTCCCCTTTTCCCGAAGAGATGTACTTACACACCGGCAAAACCACTGCGTAAGCTTTTCTATCGATCCTACTCCCTAGCACGATTTCCGAGAAGATGGAAAACAGCATTTGCCCGTCCCTTAAAAAAGCGTATCTTCTTCTCTCTCCTTCCACAGACCCATTGCACATACGACCCTTCTTTCCGAGGTCACGGAAATACTGATAAACCATCAGCTCATGAAACATCTAAAATCACGAAAACTTTTCAATGACCGGCTATACTGCTTTCTTAGCTACTGGTCCGCTGGTAATTTGATGGCATGACTCACCGAAAAGTGGTACCAAAGCGTACATCAATCTGGCGAAACCAAGATAGTTGCACTTGATATTTCTAAGGAATTTGACAGAGTTTGTATCAGACTATTTTGTCGAAAATATGTATATTTGGGATCGACGACTCTCCTCTTCAATGGATTAGAAACTACTTTTCGGAACGTTTAATTTAAGTTGTCTTGAATAGTTTCAAGTATGATATGCCCCGGGTCTCCGTTCTGTCTCACACAGTCTTTTTAATCTTCATTAATGGGCTCTTGTTTGCTACTTCTAGCCCAATATACTCCTTTTCTGACTACAGTACTCTCTACTTTTCATATTCGTTTCCGAACTCACGTCGCTGTTCTTCGGCTGTAGAACGGGAACGGCAGTGGATGTTAAGCTCATTAAATTTCGGTATTAAGAGCATAACCAATTGGGGAGCCATCAACAGAGTGAAATTTAATGCTTCCAAAACACAATGCTGTCTGCTGTCGTTAAAGACATTTAAATACCAAGCCTTTATCTATGAATGGAACTTGCATCGTTGAAACCGAAAAACTTTCGATTCTCGTTATATGTGTCAATGACAACCTACGTTGGGATGACCACATATTTGATGTAGCTAAAAATGCTGCAAAATGTCTAGGGTTCCTCAAACGATGTATGAAATACTTTTCCCCCTCTGATCTGGCCTCAATATACGAGTATAAGGCATTCATTAACTCAAAATAGGAGTACGTTGCCCAAATCTGGTCAGGTGCTCCTAAAACCACTCTGCACCTGTTAGATAAGATTCAAAACCGTGCGATAAGATTCATAGGTGACGCTGATATCACCCAGTCAATTGATAACCTTGAACACCGACGAAATGTATCAGGTCTCGCCTTGTTGTATCGCTATTTTCACCACCAGTTCTCCATTTAAATCGCCAGTACCATTCTGGCCCCTCAAACCTTTAACCGTAACACCCACTTTCAAGCCCACTTTCGGACATACATTGAAATATCGTGATTCTTTCCTAAGCCGTACATCTCGCTTATGGAATGCCCTGCAGAGCTCTTTATTTCCCTGCCATTATAACCTTCAAACATTCAAAACGAACGTACACCGGTACCTCTCTTTCTTTCGTTCCTGGCTTTCTTTCGCCCATGCTGTTTTGCGTGCAAACATTTTAAGGGCACCTTAACCCCTAGAGACCGCGCTAATTAATAAAAAAAATGACCACCCGTTTTGCTCCACGTTCGAAAACTTCGCCAATTCATGCTGGTATCCGCGAAGAGCCCGGAATAAAGTATCGTTGCATGGGAATGTTAACGACCTCGATCTCACCACACTAAAATACAATCCCACATACCAACTTTTCACACTCCTGGTTATACAATTTATAGTATTATAATTTATAGTATAATAATCTATAGTATTATTTATGATTTGTACGTTCACGGCATCTTGTACGTTATGGTCCAGGGGGTCCAAGTGAAATTGCTTTCTTTCAATGCTCTAAGTGACACCATGCTTAAAACATAATCTAGAGAGATCTGTTGAAACGAAGGTAATTTACCCTTTACCTATCACAGATACTTATTATTACGATAATACTCACCCACTAGAAGTAGAAAGCGATTGATATGCGCCTCGTTTGAGGCATGATACTTGAGGTTTTCCGTGACAATTATTATTAATTTGTTCTTATTTCAAAAAGTCTTGTCTGTGCTATACTTACTCGTATATTTTGGGTTAACAGATTCAAGATTTATTTGTTTAAAATCTTGAATCAGTTTTGGCCAAATACCACCACTCAACTGAAAGATCACAAGAAGTAGTGATTCGCAGATAACTGTTAAGCGTCCACTTAAAGCTCGCCAGTAAATTCGAAATTTCGTCCAAACCACTTCACGAGCAGTGAATACCGCTGTGCCTTACGAGTATTTTGCGTGTTTTTTTTACATTTTATTTTGTAGTTGTAAATACGCTTTTTTTGTGTTAATTCTCTTTTTCGCTTTGTTTACTCCGTCAATATAATGGTGAACATACAACAGTATAAAAACTATCACCCATATAGGGCTATGATGGTAGAGAACAATCGTATATAGTTTTACGCGTTCATTTGATTAAATCAAATTTTCACTTTTATTTGTTTGTACATACATATGTATTGTATGTATAGGTGAATGTTTGTTAGTTTCACTCTTTTCAATTTATTCAAATTGAAAAATGCTGTCAATACGTTGCTTGCTAACGAATGCTTTGCGTAAAATTGAACCAACAATCGTAAGCTTCACATTGTAACAAATCGACCATATCATCAGATTGCTTGTGTTGCGAGTACGAATTGCTGCTGCTCTACCGTTAGTTAGTTAAACGATTATTTCGTGCATTATGAAAGTTTTATCAAATCGACATCAAACTGCTGTCTATGTACTGTTATTGATCTTAAAAGTTCTAAGTGTTCAAAGTGCTAAGGAAGAGGATGAGGAAGAAGAGGAGGACTATGATGATACTAGTCTAGAGGAAGACGATCCTTTAGAGAGAATAACGAAGAAAAACATCAGAGAGGATTCATCTTTTAAAGTTGTATGTTCGGAAATAATTTGTAATTGAATTGCGTTTTAATTTTATTTTCCAACTACATATCAATTAAAGGATAAATTAATTACGAAATACGGATATCAGGCTGAGGTGCATAGAGTGACTACCGACGATGGTTACATATTGACAATGCATCGAATTCGGAATATCGGCGGAAGTCCAGTTTTCCTACAGCACGGCTTGGTGGATAGTTCCGCTGGTTTCGTTATTATGGGACCAAACGTTAGCTTAGGTAAGTCAAAGTCATCCAAATAGCATAACAAAAGAAATATTTAAATTTTTTTTTAATTGTTGGTGGCCTAAAGCATCATTAAAACAGTGATTTCCAGCTCTGTTTTGTTGGCAATTCATTTGCAACGTTTTTCACCTCCCACAACTAGAAATTGCGATTGAAGGCGTTCTTTCCAAACCCTGGAACTATAATTCTGCTACGAGCAAATGCGTTTTTTCTGTTATTTTCTCGAATATCAATCACCCTAAACTAATTTGTATATGAGAATTACAATGCTGTTTTGCGACCACTTCCTTCTAGATTCGGCGTTTTTTCTCGAACTATGAATATGATAATGTTAACCGAGAGTTTAATCCAGCCCAGCATACGGGTGCCACCTCTGATGACTTTTTGTTAGCGTTCCAACTTATATTTGTTGTTCGTGGCATAAGACCTTTTGGGAGATTAAGAGGCGCTCAATCCGCAATGGCCCTTATCCTCATCTCACGTCAAATTCCATCAGATTATAATTTTACTTCTTGGTAGTTAGGCATATCCAAGCAAAAATTAGTCGTAGTCAACGTTTGTCCAACGTAGTCTGAGTAATCTTGTAGAGAGTTGATTTTTAGAGAGACTTGCGTGTCCTCTTTAGAAAATTGAGATGCGAGATGCAGGAAACGCATCAACATTATCCTGAATTCATTATCGGAGGTGGTTTTGTGAAGGCTTACTTACCAAAGGTTTCCTCTTTTTCTTCATCATATCTAGAGCACTATTCGTACGTTTTATATAGAAGTTCGTATAAATTTTTTTTTCAGTAGCATCGTGTTTATCTTCTGTGGGGCCAATATGCGCATATTAGATGAATGCTAACAAATTTAGTCTTGATCAGATATTAATGAGGTGCTTGTCTATAAAAAACTCAAGACTTCTTGCCTAGTTATGCCTCCAATGACATCTAAATAGACACTGCTATTGTTGTCGGAAGCAATCGTTGTGGTTTCCTTCTTAGTTCAAGAAGTCGGCAGCAGTGATACTTAATTTTATTCGTCCTATTTGTTTGAGCATAGGTTGCAACACAGTGGACAGAGTCCTTAATCTTCCCAAAGTTAAAGCTGCCTATTGCAGTATTTTTCCCAACTAAGTTTATGATCCAGTATAATGCTCAGGTATGTAAATTGATCAACGCGTTCTATTTCGAAGCACGCTTCTTTACAACTTATATTGTTATGAAAGGTCATGGCATCAGGATGACATGACAAAGGAAATCGTAAGCAAATGGGGGAATAGTAATATTAAGGAAAATTATCACAGAATGAAAACCATAAATTTCGTCTTACTACTGATCACCTTCGCAAGATATCTACGAGTAAATCATTATTTACTTCACGGGAAAGATTTAGATAACAGTCATTCGGGTAGGAGAGAGCTGCATCATCAGCAAAAGCAGTGATTTTACTCATAAAAGGTTGAGTAAATAATGAATTTACATGAATTAAAAAAAGAATATGACCCAGGACAGAACCTTGCGTTGCACCTGTGTTAATCATCTTTGGCGAACTAAAAATATTTTTCACTTTAACCATTTGCCTACGATTTGTTAAATAAGAAGCAAACGATTCATGAATGCACCCTCTAAAAACCCTGCACAATAAAGTTTTGTTAGCAGTATATTATGATCTACTGCAGCAAAAGCTTTGGCGTTATCTATGAATAACGTAGCTGGGATTGTTGGACCATTTTAGCTTGTATACAATTCACCAGTTAATTTCAATAAAGCGCTTTCTGTAAAAAATAAATTTTCGTAAAAAAATTATTAAACAAATTAGCAACATCAAAAGGATCGGATATAGTTGTGTTGTTATGGCTTATAATGATATCAGAAAAAGCCTTACATCTGTTCAATATTTCAAATTCTTTTTTGGAGTTGCCGATATTATTGGCTAATTTGTTGCTAAAATAAGTATCTTTACGAAGAGGTATGTCAGTTTTAAGTTCTGCACATAGTTCTAGCAAAGGCTAGAAGGCCTTTGAAGTTCGTGCCGTCTATTTCTTCCAGGTTTTCGAAAAAGGATTTCCCTAAAAATTTTCTTCGACCCCGCGATATTGCCTCACATTAACAGAGTATGTGTGTTATATGTCCTCAACAGCTTGCAGATCACAACAGAATCTGCAGATATCCGTATCTGACAATGAGAGTCTCTTTGCGTGCTGCCTCAGGAGATAGTGTCCTATCAGGCTTCCTATTACTGTCCTAAGCTTATCCCTGTTTAGTTTTATTAACTTCTTAGATCTTTTGTCGTCAAAAAGCGGCCAAAGACACTTAGATACCCTGTGTCCTTCAGCACCTTATGTTGGCAGTCTTTGTGATTTTTACCTCAATAGTGCCCCTCACTATGCAAAGGGCTGGTTTGATGTTGGCAACCTCGCTATTTTCGAGTAGCTCTCCCTTACTTGCAAGTTCGTCCGCTTGTTCATTTCCTTAAATACCGCAGTATCCTGACACAAAGCACAGTCTTACCCAGTTCTGACTGCATAGTGCCTTAAGCACTGTGCGAAAGCCCCTGACTCTTGACGTTGGTTGACCAGAACCTGTTCCTTCATCTGTTTTTGAGCTATCTGTGAAAATTGCAATTTCATTTGACCTAATTATTGCATTCTTTTCCCAGTCCTCCCTCTCCGGATAAATTATATCGTACAGAATGTCGAAGTCGACCAAGGCAGGAATTTCATCCGTTAGAATTGGGTTGCCTGGCAGTAGTTCCGTTAGTACCGTGCGAAACTACTATTCTTGAAGTAACCCAGATTAGTGAGTCGTATCGCGCTGTTGCCAGCCAGATTTTTGGTATGTAAATCAAACGGTGTTAGGTGCAAAAAGGTGCCTAATGCTGCCGTAGCGGTGGTACGGAGCGCACCTGTAATGGCTATGGAAGTCGTTCTGTGAACCGCCGCTAATTTTCCGTAAATCGTTTCCTCGTTTGTAGCTTTCCACCATACTAGTGCGCCGAATGTAAGTATGCGTCTTACCACCACTGTATACAGCCAATACACCAATAGCAGGTTTTACGCCCCAAATTTTTCCTACTGTTCTTTTGTAGATAAAAAGAGCATTATATGCCTTTTGGTTCTTTCCGCTACGTTAAGATTCCAATTCAGTTGTTTGTCCAGAATCACACCCAGACACTTCGCGCTGTCCAAAAGAGACAGTTCCACTCCGTTGAGTTTTGGGAGTTTGATTTGCTTTATCTTGTACTTTCTGGTGAAAAGAACCAGTTCCCTTTTGGATGGGTTGGAATTGAGACCACAACTTTTTGCCCAAGTGCTCAGGGCAATCTCCATAATGTCGCTTAAAATATTTAAGTATTTTCGCTGCACTATTAATAGTGCAGATGACCACGTCATCTGCGTATGCGCATGCTTTAGGATGTCATTGATAACCAGCACCCACAGGAGTGTTGATATGACTCCACCCTGAAGGGTTCCCCTGGTTACGGACATTCTGACAAGTTTTGCACAATGGAACAGTTTATTTTTCTACTTGCAAGCATGTTGCACACCCAGTTCATAATGCCGTGTTCAATGTTAGCGTCTACTAGAACATTTTTAATAGCGGTGCAGTCCACGTTATTGAAGGCTTCTTCGATATCGATGAAGGCCGCCATCGCAAACTCTCCAAAGTGTAGACTCTTCTATATTTCCCCCACCACTTCATGCAGGGCGATTTCTACAGATTTTCCATTCATGTATGCATGCTGTGACTCTGTCAAAAAGCCATTACTGCATTTGATCCTAATGTGAATCTCCAATAGTCGCTCTAGGGTTTTAAGCATAAAGATGACTGACTTATTGGTCTGAAATCTTTTGCTGTTATATGCTCCCGTTTGCCAGCTTTAGGTATAAAGATCACCTTACCTTCCGTCCAAGCTATTGGTATGTACCCAATTTTTAGACTGTGTCTAAAATTTCCATAATTTTTTCAATTGCTACCTCCGGTGCTTTCTGTAGAATAGTCGGAAAAATACCATCGGAACCGGGAGATTTGTATGGCTTAAATGACTGAATTGCCTACCGTAATTTTTTACTATTAATAAGAACACTTATTTCCTCTTCGGAGAGAGAGAGAGAGATCAGTGTTCTCAATGTGCTGTAGCATGCTAGGGTCGCCTGATACTGTGGATCCCGGAAAGTGGATCAGAACCTCTGTTGCCAGAACCTCTTTTCTACTTTCAGCCCAGGTTCCGTCACTTTTCATGAGGTAGCTAGGAACAGTCGCTTCCTTTGAAAGCACTTTGCCTAACCTCGAAACCTCGTCAGTTACGGCGATAGATTCGCAGTATTTCTGCCATGAAGCCCTTTTTGACTTTCTAACTAGGTACTTGAATTATTTCTTACATTCGTAGTACATATTCCATGTACTGTAACTTCTGAAAAGCTAAACCCTATTCTAGAGTTTCCTGACCACCTTCCTTTTTAAACCTCCCTATTCTCCCTATTCTACAATTTTGGTTGAGCCCTTTTAGGTGTTCTTTTAGCCGGGCAAGCTTACTCGAACTCATTTGTTAGTGCCTTATTAATATATTCTACCGCCCTATCTAAGTTAACAATATTATCGCAGGTGATTAATTGAACATCCAGGTGTATATTTACCACTTCTGTATACTTGACCCAATTATTCCTCCTAGGATTTCTTTGAAATCTACATACCCTGTTCTGAAAGTTCGCCTTGAAGCGTACCCATCGGTGATCAGACATTGACGCTTTGTCGATTATTCTCCATTCCCTTATTTCTAACACTTCTGTATTTGTAGCAAGGCTGATACGAGTATCTATCACCTCCTGCCTATTTTTCACCACAAAGGTGGGTGAATTTTCTATATTACATACTCGTATATTGAGTTTGGAAGATAAAACGAAATCATACAAACACTCACCTCTTGTGTTAATATTACCACTCCCCATTGTGTGTGATGGGCGTTTGCATCACAGCCCAGTACCAGCATCCAGTTTTCTGCCTTGCCAAGTCCTTTAGCTTCGTCATAGTGGAGGCCGACTGAGGTCCGACATAGTGGTTGGCTACACTCCCTTTCGCAGATTACCGCTGTCAGATCTCCTGAGCTGTAATTATTCAAAAGAATTGCCACTATTTGATTCTTAATAAGGATGCAGGTCCTGATCTTACCTTCTGCCTTGTACAATAAGCTTAATACCCTGAATCTTTTCCTTATTGATCCAAGGCTCTTGTATGAATACGGCTGTGACGTCCTGTCTGGTTTCGTCTTCCCCAGACAGGTCGTTGCTGCCTTACTGTGGTGCAGGTTTATCTGCAGCATTTCCGTCATCTTGGAGGGGTTATTCTTCGTCCTTTCCCTTGGTCGACGATTTAACCATCAACCTACCCATGCTATACCGCACCATACCTTTCGATTTTTAAAGATATGGTAAGAAATCCCTCTTAACTTAAGTTACAGAAGAAAATGCAGCCCGTACTGCCTTCTAGGCCACGTCTTAAGGACTCTCCATGTATCGGCTTTTAGTTCCTGATTCTGCACATGGAGTAGTCCTAGGAGCTTCTCAGGGTACGTGTAGGGACACGGAACCTATAAACTTGATGTTGGCACAATGTATTTTGTCAACTCTGCCAGCGTCGTACATTTTAGCTTGATGCTTTCCCAAGCATCGTATACTTCCAAAATCAATCGTCTGAGGAAGTCCACAGGACGTCGTGAAACTTCTCCTCGACGTTGCTAAACTGGTCGATTGTTAGACGACCTCCAGCTGGTTAATCACAACAACGAGAAGCCCGTCTTTCGGGTCGCTTTGCTTACGACGCAATGCAGATGAAGTACCAACCTTCATCTTTTTTACATCGTTCCCCTCTTTTAATTTAGTCGCGTAGGAGGAAGGGGGCTCCTGATCGCCTTCCCATACCGCCTTTGTTGCTACATCGCCCTTGCTTGTCGCCTGTTGAGTAAGCGATTTGCTGCTGGGATACAATCCTCATATTTTGCTACCTTACGCCTAGCGTTACGCAGCAAAACCCTTGAATTTGGTGTGCGTTCTTCGCGCTCTTAGCTGCGGTGATGGAGGCGGCAAGCACTGCGGCTGAGCCAGCTGTTTCCACTTTTTCCAACACCGCAGCTTTGCCCTTCTTTCTTTGCCTCTTGGAGGTAAATTTGACAGCGGATGTTCCAGCTGTTCTTTCGAACACCTCACTATCGCTAAATGTCGAAATTTCGTCTTCACTCACCTCTAAATGTTCCTGGACGAGGATTGTCTGTGTTGCGTTTTGTGTGTTGTTTGTTTTTCCATTTTATAGAAAAGGTCAGCCCAGGCAGCGCCGCCTTACCTGGGTAAGGCTCGTTCACGGTTGGTTTGACCCCCAACCTTGCATCCTTCAGAACGGTTTGCTATTTGCTCACACCACCTCTGGAATCAGGTTTGGCAGTTCTTAGTTCGCCACTTCTCAGCCGACTGTAGTCAGTTGAGTCTTTGCGACTTAAGCCTCCGCATCGGCGTCATTGAAGATAACGCTGGCGTCAAGGTGCCTGCCACGCAGATATATATGAACAGGACAACTAATTGGGGAAATAAAACATAATACTGTCTAAAATAAATAGGAATTTACACAGCCATTATCCATGAATGGCACTTGCATCGTGCACAAAGAAAAACTTTCCATTCTCGGTATGTGTGCCAATGACAAGCTAGGTTGGAATGACCATATATTCGATATCGCCAAAAATGATGCAAAATGTCTAGGTTTACTTAATCGATAAGAAATATTTCACCCTCTCAGATGTGGCCTTAGTACACAAGGCATTTATTCTCCCAAAATTGTAGTACATACAATGCCCACATGTGTTTAGGTGCTCTAAGACCTCTTCACACTTGCTAGATAGGATCCAAAACCATTCGATAAAACCCATAGGTGATCCTAATATTACGCAGTCATTCGACATTCTCGAACACCGACGTAATGTATCCTATTTCACCTTATTCTACCGCTATTTACACCGCCAATGCTCCACTGAAATTACCTGTAGCATGCTACCCCTTCAAATACCCGTCTCGTTATAAATGCTCATCAGTATACCCTAAAGAACACTTTCGGATGTACTCTTAAGAATCCCGATTCTTTCCTAAGATCTTATGGAATTCCCTGTCGAGCACTCTCGGTATCTCTCGTATCTCTCGTTTTCCTTCCTAACTTCCCTTTGCCCGCACTATGTGCAAACATCTTAATGGTACGCAAGATCCCTTATGTGCACAAAAAAAAGATCTTCTAGATGTTTTGTAAGAGTCTGCCACTAAAGTTCAGTTGATTCCTTGCTATCCACCGTGGAATTTATACATTAAGAAGAATATTTCTACTCGTGCCGCGAGTATGTATGATGCCACCGTTGACTTTATTAGGGTCAATTCTAATTCTAATTCTAACGAGTACGTGCTAAATATAGTCAGCTCTGTTCGAAAGTGCTCGAGTATTCAGCAAGGAAACATTTGCACAGTCAAACTGTTGTACATAATCTTGAAGGAAAAGGGACACTAATCCATTAGCGAGAGCTAATATTACACTTCACTTCCCTTCAGTTTAGGCATTGATCGATTCAGTGATTTTATCTAAATTTTTTTTTAAAATAACATATAAAGTTTTATTTCAAGGTTAGTGTTTTTAAAAAAAAATTATGTATATTTAAACTAAAAGCCTCCAATATGCCTCTAACTATTGCGCTTGTATTTTCCAATTGCAGCTAATTGCTACTTTTTTCATTTTGATAATTATACGTTTCATGTTCAAAAACTTGTTCAAAAATGTACTTATTGCAATTATAAGAGTAGAGATTGAGATTTATGTGGCAGATACATTTTTATTTTACATGACATCTGGTCACAAATTTGCATAAAAGCAAATCAACTTCGCTTAGATTAATAGTAGGCAATGTAACTGTTTCCCGTATGCTAATTAAGTAATCATTACAAGGTTGTACACCTAGGTTCAATGTAACTGCAAACATTTTACTTTTGTGTAAGTACAAATTAGTAAGTTAACTCTTTTCTAAGCTAAGTTTACATCAATTTGAAAAATCGTTAGTAACACTATTTGTATAATCCTAAGCCAAGGTTCAGTTTAAATTCTCTCCAATGATTCAATAGGTTCCAAGATTTCAAAATAAGTGTAGAACGGTTCAGTGTGCTCCAAAGACCAATAGACCTCCTCGAGAGTCCGTTGAATTCCAACTATCCCTGCAAGTAGTTTCCCATGTTGGAAAAAGTCATTTACCTTAAAGTACGATTAAGCATTCCTGTCCATAAGTTCTACAAACCTAAGTCGTACCATTCATAGCTGGTCAATATCACCGTTTCTTTGAGCGCAAAAATTAAATTAATCGATATCACCTGGTGGTCCCACCTACCGTTAATCGAAAAGCAGAAAAGGTTAATCCTTTATTAAACCTTTGTTAGGTATTAAAAATATTGGTAAACTTTTTACTAATAATTATATCAATAGAGCTGTGCCTACATTTGTATAAACTAGCCATGCCAATCTAAGAATAGACGCTGCCACAAGCAGTCTTAAGAGCTATATGCATAAAGATAGTGTGTGTTGATCTAAACTTCTGGTGTAATCTCCAAAAACCCCCAGTAAGTATACGATTGCGCGTTGTCGATTAAATTGCTGGGATATCAACCGTTGATTCTAGGTACAGCATCAACCTAAGTGATTAGATTTTGATTGTAGCCCGTGGGTTAGAGACCGTTTACCTCATTTCCATGAACTGAGATCTGCCGAAAAGCCATAAAGAGATTAGCTGTTAACATCCCTTTCTTTGGCCAACAATTTTTTTTTTTGTTATTTTTTCTTGATCAAAGTTCACTGTCCACAAACAGGCAGCCTAAAAATAAGGAAACGAGCGGTTCTCATCCGGAGAATACTCGTTTAATGAAGGCTGTCTTGGTCAGAAGAGATTACTTTCATTCCAATTTTTAGACTGAAGTCCTCGAGTGTAGTTCTGATCTTTAAAAGGGTCCTTTATAACCTGGATTACCTCTATTATACTCACGCCGAATCTGAAAGTTCGACATAGCTCTAGAGTTTCAATAAGTCTGGGCTTCAAATATTGTATATTCATTTACTTATCTGGCCAGCGCACTTTGGAGGGTCTGAGCCTGATCTAATGCCGCTTTCCATCCTTCACGGTCCCGGGCACTTTGCTTCCATTTTACTAGACCAAGGATTCTGGCGTCCGCGATTACTTGATTTTTAAACCGGAGGTTCGATCTTCCTTTTCTTCGTGAACCAGGTGGCTGGGATTCGAAGATTATCTTAGTTGGAGCATTCTCGCTAGTGCACGTAAATACAGTACGTAAAGTTCGCGGTTACATCTTCTCCTCCATTCGCCCTCCCCGCAGACAGGACCAAATATTCTATTCTATATTGAAGATGGAACAGATAGAGCTGATAGTCCAGTTGTCGGGCATGCTTGCGTCCTCCCATACTTTGCAAATTATCTGGTGCATGCTCCTTACCAAAACATAGTCCCCAGCTTTGAAGAGTTCTGATGGCAATCCGTCCGAGCTCGCGGCCTTATTATTCTTCAGCTTTATAATAGCTGTTGAGTTGAGTTTTCTTCATAGCCTATCACTCTCTCCTGGTCATGTCCATTAAGCAGCTGTTGGGAATGCTGTTTAAATAAATCCACAATTCCCTGCAGCTTGGTGGCAAGATTACCCTCAGTATTTCAAATGACCTGAGTTTCTGGTCTGTAGCCTGCAGCTAGACTTTTAATTTGTTTATATAAGTTTTGCATCTTTTTACTACTCCTGCACTCTTCAATATCATTGAACTGGGATACTGCGAAGGCTCTTTGCTTCTTCCGCAGTAACTTTTCTCCTCCCTCCTTCTGGGTCTGTACTCATCCGACATTCCCCGGGTTGTTCTTTTTAACTTATTTTTATTTGCTTCATTTGTTGCCTTCTTCTTTTGCATGCACTCGTCATAATACCATGGATTTCTTGTCGGGGGTGGCTGGTACCCTGGACTTGCTTCGGCTACTTCCTGAATAGTAGTGCAGCATTGTAACCACATGTTGTTGGCGTTTGTGGTAGGCAATGACATATTGCAGAGTCTTTCGTCCAGTTGCTCTCTGTTGTTGTAGAATTTAGCTTGTATGTGGATCACAGCCAGGCGATGACTAATTGGTTTGAAATCGATGACCTTCGGTCTCAGCCGTTTTTCAACGGCGAATCCGCATCCTAATATGTGGAACTTTTTGTAGCAGCTGTAATATATATCGCACTCCTTTCTTTTCACCATTCCCCATCGTATCAGGCGCACTTCCTGGATCGCAGTTATGTCCGCCTTATACTGTGTGAGAATATTTTCCAGTTTTTAGGTGGCTCTTGGAGCGTATAATGTTCTAACATTCCAGGAGCATACTCTTAGATCATCGTTTCTTTTTCTCGCCGTATCTTCGTTTTAAATCGGGTCCGTTTTCTTTCGTGTTAGTTCTCTCGTAACGGTGGGTTTTTTTTAGATGGTTGGGCCGTTATCCCCACGCACAACCGCCAAATTCGGTGTGGGTAGAATAACGTATCCTCTTACCTATAACACGGCTGCATTTCACTATTCACTATTCAGCGGCTACTGAGATGGCTAGGGGCGCCACGTGGAGGCTGTATGTCGTATCGCATCTGGCATCTCTCCAATGTTGAGCGCGTTCAGAACTTTACCCTGTATGTGCTGTGCATTTCCATGCCTTTGGAGGAGTTGAATCCACCAACCCATCCTAGGTGGTTCAAATATATTTAGGTAGCTTTAATTATCTGTCGACTGTTATAAATTATTCTGACACATGGCATCCTTATAAGGATTTTTTGGTTTCTTTCAACAAATCAGATTGTGCGATAACAGTATACTCAAACTTAAAGTTAAATAACTAAAAACATTTATTTTAGCATACCTTTTGGCGGATATGAATTATGATGTTTGGCTGGGAAATGCGCGCGGTAATCGATACTCACGTAATCACACTACTCTTGATCCCGATGAGACGAAATTCTGGGACTTTAGCTGGCATGAGATAGGAGTATACGACCTCCCTGCTATGATCGATTACGTTTACAAAATAACAAATGCTAAACCAATTCAATATATCGGACATTCTCAAGTAAGTTGCGCGTGTAACTTCATATTCAGGCTTATGAGGATATGTACATGAAAATATTAATATTATTATCTAGGGTTGCACCGCATTTTTCGTCATGTGCTCTATGCGACCTGAGTATAATAAGAAAATATTGACTATGCATGCCTTGGCACCAGCAGCATACCTCTCCGAAACCGAAGATCATCCTTATATAAGAGTTATGGATTTGTATTTGAAGGTAAGGGTTACCTCCGCAACAAAAACGATTTGATAAGTGTGGCCTTTTACATTCCAGAGTGTGGTTGGTAGCACCATTAAGGAACTATTCACGGGAGAATTTCGATTTCTTTGTAGCGTAACAGAGGACACTGAACGGACTTGTGTGGAGGCGATATTTTCCATCGCTGGACGAGATGAGGATGAATTTAATTTGGTACACTAATTTTAAAAATTTTATTCTATATTATGTTTTAACTTATTTTTTGTCTTAACAACTAGAAAATGTTTCCCGTCATCCTTGGTCACTATCCAGCAGGTGCATCAGCAAAGCAAATAAAACATTTCATTCAGATAATCAAAACAAGTCGGTTTGCCCCATATAGCTATAGTGTATCAAAGAATTTAGCGCTATACAGCGAACATATACCGCCTAAGTACAATTTGACAAAAGTGACAGTGCCGGTGTACATATACTATTCACTTAATGATTTACTAGTGCAACCAAGTAATGTTGAACAATTGTTTAAGGATCTGGGAAATCCGATCACGAAATATCTGGTTCCAAATAAAGAGTTTAATCATATGGATTTCCTGTGGGCCTTGAATGTTAAAAACCTGCTCTATGGGGAAGTTATAAAGAATTTAAAATAGTGCTAATAATTTATTATATATAAAATATTATTCATTAAATTTTATTTAATATTAATTTAAATATTAATACCTGTTACCATGAATAGTTTTTTTATTTAAAGTTGTCCACCAGTATATTTCAAATTGCCGTTAAAGTATTTAACACTGCACAGCATATGTTTAAAACCATTCTTTGCCTTAGAGGGTGCAATGTATTAGTATTAGTATTAGGCTTCGTAGAAGTAGCACCGATCTGCTTGTGTCACAGTGCCCCATAAGGGCCTCTCGCATGGCCCCACTGCTTGCATAGATAACTACGGGATCCCATCCATCGATGAAAGAACGGAAAAAGGGTCGAAAGCTGAACCCCCAAAATCCGACAAACCAACCATAAGGGATGCGAAAAAAAGCAAGGCAGAGAACAAGGGCTCACTAGGGCTCACTAAAGAAAAAATCGGTGAAACTAAAGGAAAGCCTGATGCTATAGTCATAGGGGCAAAAGGCGATCTAACCTATGTTGAGATTCTCCGTAGCATAAAAGCAGACGCGAAGATGGAGAAGTTGGAGTTGTTTGGAGAGGCTGTATCTAGAATCAGAAGAATACCAAAAGTGAAACTCCTGATCCAGCTCAAGAAGCCAGTAGCCAAGAGAGCTGAGCTTAAAAGCGTTATGAATGCAGCCTAGGGAGAGCAAGCAAACATACTCTCACCCATCGTACTGCCATCGAGCTCAAGGATGTCGATGAGGTCACCACAAAGAAGGATATCTGTGAAGCTATACAATGGCAATGCATAACTGAAGGTAATTCGCCCCACGATGTACTATAACTAAGGAAAGTGTAAGGCGGGACACAAACTGCAGCTATTAGCCTCCCCGCAGAACACGCGAAGTTGTTACTTAGAGAAGGAAAAAATAAAATCGGCCGGGTTAGATCTACGACATGAAAAAACAGACAGCGATTTGGACATATGGACGCTATATATTTCAAGCAAGCGAAAAAAAAGTAAGTTTTGTGCAGGAAAAAATAAATGGGATCCGTTTTTACAGCTGCTGTGCGAGACCCAGCTGGCCGTTACCAGCCGAATATCAACTGATGCTGGACAATCTAACTGCGAATATGCTTTATAGATCCCTAGTGGTTGTAGGAGGCGAATTTTATGCATGTGCCACAGAGAGGGGCGGCAGACTAGAGGACAGACCTTACTGGGAGCATTCGCCCCCCTAACAATAAGTGTCGTCAATGTGGTAGGGCTAACACTTGTCAGAAAGACCCGATTGCCGACATCATCTATAACAACTCTATTCTAGGTTCTATCAAGTGAAGTATCATTGAGGAATATTGTCATAGCGACCATCAGGCGATATTAATAGAGATCAAAAAATGAAACCGTGTCATGTCCCAAAACTTATGGGGCCAAAAGGGAAATTTAGATCTTTTGATAGCATTTCTTTTGAAGATATGTTAAATTTATATTTGGCCCTAAGTGGATAAGCGGTAAATAGAGCGTCTCATTTCACGGCTATGTTCAAAGTAGCGTTCTATGCTTCAAAGCCTAGAAAAGTAAATAGCAGGAAAATCTCGCCGTATTACTGGTGGAACGATTAAATAAAGGTGACCCGGGCAAAATGCTTACAGGCTCGGTACAATGCAAAGTTCAGCGTGCAAGAAGGACGCTAGACTCCCAACTACATCTGAACAATCTTATACTGGCGAGACACCACCTAGCTAGAGCCATCAAAAACTGCAAAATCACATACTTCAAAAATCTCTGCCAAAAAGACGACATAAATTCATGGGGTTCAGCATATAAAATGGTGATTAGCCATACTAAAGGCTATATTACCCCCCGATAACATGCTCGAAAAAGCTGAGATCTATTGACCACCTTTTGCCGCAAACATCAGCCACTATGTGCAACATGATAAGAGAAGTCAATCCAGAAGAAACCCCACTAATCATCCTGCAGGAGTTGCTAAGGGCATGCGGCAGGATAAGCGACAACAAAGCCCCTGGATCTAACGGCATCCCGAATAAAGCCATAAAGTAGGCTGTCGAAAAGACACCGGACCTCTAAATAGGAACAGTGCATCTTTCTCGAAAGATGGAAAACACAGCATTTGGTCCAGCTACCAATATGTTACCCAATATGCCCAATGGGAAAGATTCTTGAGAGGGTAATTTATAATAGACTGCTAGCAGTAGCAGAACAGAAATCAGACCTCTTAGAAAACTAATTTGCCTTCAGAAAAAAACGTTCAACTGTTGATGCCATACGAGCGGTAGTCGATATCACAAAGTGTGCCATCGAGGGAGAAAGAGAGAAAGCACTCTGCAGCAGTTACGCTGGACGTTAAAAATGCTTTTAACTCAACGAGCTGGTTATCATTAGAAGGGCATTTGCCAGGATGGACCCACCGTACTATTTGGACGCAATATATCAACAACAATAGAAAACTGAGGTACAATTTGGCGTAATATAGTGCGGGGTCCCAAAGGGATCGGACCTAGGGCCACTGTTACGGAACATAATGTATGACGGAGTCTTATGACTAACGCTTCACAGGAGAGTAGCGATAATTGAATTTCCATATTCATGAAGTGGAATGAGCCACGAATATAGCCATCGCTCAAATAAAAGATTAGCATATCTCCGCCAGATTGGATCTAGCCGATCATAAAACCGAAGTTTTCCTCACAACAGGTCAGAAAACCATTGAATTCACCAATTTTGAGATTGGTAACAAAATTGATGTCTAAAGAAACAATTAAGCGCCTTGGGGTTATGCTGGACAACAAACTGCAGTACAAAAAGCACTTCGGTTATACATGCAAAAAGGCTTCAAAATTACAGGCAGCTCTGTCGCGAATATTGCCTGATATCGGTGGACACTGATACACTAGAAGAATTCGACTTTCCAGAGTAACAACATCAATCCTTACGTATACGCAAAGGCATTAAGAAAGAAGGAGTCTGAAATGAGACTACTGTCAAAATACAGACACTGCGCGCTAAAGTTTTCGAACCATATCAGGCGTCTCTTTGTTATAAAAGGTTTTCCAATAGAGACTTGACAACTTTGAATTTAATTTGTGAACGCACTCTTTCACTTATCATCAAACTGTCACTGTCAATTTATTCGGTAAACTCGACATTTTCATCATGGTACTCGTAAAGTACACGAACGAGCAACGTCTGCAAATTATAAAAATTTTCTACCGAAATTCGGAGTCGGTGACTGCAACTTCAAGAGCGTTAACTCCAATTTTGGGTCGTGTGGCGACCTGTCAGCGAGGATGAGATCTGAGCTGATACGCAGGTTTACGCTCTCGCCACTCATCGCTTCACTACATACTGCTCTTCACACCCACGATGCGCCCTCTCGCTCGCCGCTAATCCTCCACACAACTTCGGCTACGCGAGTTAGTCTGTTAGAGATCGTGCCAGAGCGTGGTAGTCTAAATAAATATAAATAAAAAAGTCCTATCGAAATTACCACTTGTGTTTGTTATGCTGTCTACTATTTCAGCACCATTACAGGTCGTAATTCCTGCCCTAGTAAACAGACAATAACAAGTTCAGTTCAAAAATTTGAGTCTACATATTCGTTGTGTGATGTTGCCGTGTCAGTGAAACAACAAGTTGGTCGACGTGTCAAAAATATCGCTGCCGTGCAGGCGTCCGTAGCAAACGATCCAAATCAGTCAATTTCACGGCGTTCTCAAGAATTGGGCATCGTTCAGACCACATTATGGCGTATTTTGTGTAAGGATCTTGGTTTAAATCCATACAAGATCAAGCTGACTCAAGAATTGAAGCCGATGGACCATTTGAAGCGACGTACGTTCTCCGATTGGGTTCTGGAGTAGATGCGCCAAGATTATGAATTTCTTCGCAAAATCATCTTCGGTGACGAAGCTCGTTTTTGGCTCAATGGGTTCGTCAATAAGCAAAATATGCATTATTGGTCGGGTGAAAATCCACATGTGCTTCATGAATCACCACTTTATCCACAAAAAAATACTGTTTGGTGCGGTTTGCATGCAGGCGGCGTTATTGGGCCATATTTTTTCGTCGACGATAACGATCGTCACGTTACTGTGAATGGTCAGCGTTATCACCGATTATTTTTGGCCCGAATTGGAAGTTATGGACTTGGACGGCATGTGGTTTCAACAGGATGATGCCACAAGCCACACAGCACATGCTATAATCGATTTATAGTAGAGTAAGTATGGTGAGCGTGTTATCTCAAGAAATTGGGTTGCACATAACAAACGTGCGAAATGAGCTGCGAAGGATCGACAGAATAAGACGTGCAGATGAAGCAAATATAGCAAATATAGCATAGATTGCTTGGCAGCCCCGAGAAGTAATACATAATGGTGGTCCCGCAGGACAGTGGTCGAAATGTGTAGAGTAAAATTTTGTGCGTAAGAGTGGAATCGCATAATCATCGGCTACCTAATTTGGCATCTTTGAAGATTACACAGTCTTTGGAGCAATCGAAAAAACAAATAAAAACCCTTAACGTTAGATCAAAATTTAAATTTAAAACCGCGAAAACTTTAATTTTATGCTAAAGAAAAAGTACTTTGTTATAAAAACATTCATTTGCTGTAAAACTGCCAACGAGATCGGTTGTAGTGTGATGAATTTTACTCGTATATACATCAGGTCAAAAAGCCTTTAAATTGTCCAAGTAAATATTCATCGCAAAACTTTCTTAGTTGTACGTAGTAATTAGAAGGATTATTAGTGAAAAAAGAACATACTTAACCAAAGATAGAGAAGTGAAGTAATTATCCCTTGGTATCCCTCGCGAAATTCACACAACGACGTTTAATGCTGCTCCCAAGTCAGGCTCTTCCGGAAGGACTACATTTTCAGCTCCCGTTTCAAGTTAAATTTTATAAGAATCCTGAAACCCCACTGAGAACAAATATTTTGTAGCCCCATTGTAGCGGTTTCTTTGGATTGTACCTCTTCAAGTTACTTCTTGCCTTAGTGGAACAAATCTGTTCATCCAAACAAAGATATTGTTCCATGAGAACTCCACTAAAAGTCTCATTCAATTTGTCAACGACAGGTCTAATTTGGAAAAGCCTGTCACCATTCGGAGCATTACGTAAAGGTAAATTAGAGTTATCGTTGAAATGTATATACTGTCCAATTTTTTCGAACTTGTGTTTCGGCAGTGTTTCCTTGATAATAGGTGTTCAGTTTCAGTTCAGTTAAATGCATTTTTATTTATATACTTAATTTGCTCTTACATGCTAGACAAAAAACACTTAAAAATTAGCTTAAATAACTTAAAATTATCTAAAACTAACTTACTGGCCCCATGCGGGCACTCTAAGTTAAACATAATACTTAAAAATTATGTCTTTCGACGTTCATGATGGATTTTATTCTTATTCTACAGTGACTTAACCACAGCTTAGACTAAGAAAACATGTTTAAAAACTTAGTAACATACATGGACTATTTCAATTTTATTATAAAACTTAAAATTAAAAGCTTACATACTGCCTAAAACTAAATTTTAATCTACTTAATCTACTTACATCTACATGCATATATATATATATATATTATATATATTATATATTATATATATATATATATATATATTTTTTTTTTTTTTTTCTTAAAAACTAACTTAAACCTACCTAAAACTATGTAAGACCGTCATGGCTAAAAAAAAATTAGGCTGGCCCATCTTGCTTAATATTGGCGGTACCGCCAATCTATCCTGGATCAGACCTTTACTATCTAGATAGAGGAACGCTTCTGGAGGAATAAAGCCGTCAAAGCGAACTCTCTCGTGATACATATAATTGGGGTAGAAAGCCCCGGAGATCAGGTTGTTCGATGAGGTCATTGCTCTTGCAATGTGCCTTCGAGTCAAATTAATGACGAAATTGTCCACTCTCATTAGGTTCACCCTATTGTACAAGACCTTATTGGGATAGAATTTTATGTACTGAGACTCTGGTGTTCTGTATAAGCGAAGACAAGTCCTAAGACAAGCCCTCTCAAACACCCGAATCTTTTCCCATAAACTTGCTCTCACGTTGAATCACACGGGACATCCAAATACATGAATGGGCCTGATAAGGGCCATTTAGCAGATTACCTTCACCCTCGCATCGAGTTGGCTGTTATAAAACAGTCTCTTTGTAAAGACAAAAGCACCATTGGCTCTGGCTAGAGCGTCATCTATATGTTTGTTAAAATACAGAAATTGATCTAGCCAGATCCCAAGGTATCTGATTACATTTCAACAAGCAAGTGGTTGTCCGTGCTGCCCCACGTTCGAGAATTTCCGCCAATTCCTTCTGGTAACCCTAGAGGCCCCAGACAAAGGCGTCCTAAACAGAATGGTTTCCGACTTCTGAATGTCGATTTTCAACTTCCAGTCATCGCAATATCGTTTAATTTTGTCGAAGTCACGCTGCAAAAATATATTAATGGCCTCAATCTTTGGACCTGATCTGTACGCGATTATGTCGTCTGCGTACGCTATGGCATGGTGAAGTGAACCTATCAGATCACTCGTGTAAATGTTGAACAGGATCGGCGAATTCACCGCACCCTGTTGCAGACCGTTTTTAATGTTAAAAGTTCCAGCAGAAGTCACATCGCCATTCTTTACGATGAACTGTCTACTGGAGAGCACATCAAAAAGAATATACAGCAGTGGTTTACTAATGCCCAACCTGTCCAGCTTGAAACAGAGTCCTTCTAACCATACGATATCGAAGGCTTTCTCCAAGTCAATCAGGCAAGCACCAGTGCACTGGTTTTTGCCTTTGTTCCATTGAATATCAGAAACCAGTTTAGACGCAGCATGAATGATATCATGCCCCGCCTTGAAACCAAATTGATTATCCGGAACTATATGTTTGTCCTCAACCCACTTACTCAGGACTCTATTGATCACCTACTCGAAAACCTTACTGATGCTTGGAAGAAGACTGATCGAGCGGAGATTCGCTGGATTGGAAGTGTCTTTATCCCTTTTGGCGATGGGAGGTACCACCGCAGTTTTCCAATGCGCTGGATAATGTGCATTATTCATTGCATTATTAAGCAGGGTGGTATAAATGTTCACCGCTTCTAGAGGAAGATGTCGAAGCACAATGTTCGGTATTTCATCGGTTCCCACTGATTTCTTACTTCTAAGCGATTCGAAGATCATTTGAAGCTCTTCCTTCAAAATGAACGGGGGTATTACCCTATCGTTGGTGATGACATTATTTGCCATATTCTCGTCACTGAACTGGGTGAAACCCGAACTCTCGAATCGCCAATTCACTATTTCATTTCGAAGGTAGAAATTGTGCACAAGGACTCGATTCTCCAGATCGTGGTTCGGGCCAATGATAACATTCGCCTGGTACACTTCCTGGAAAGTCACTCCTATAGCCTCCATCTGCTCTTGCGGATCCTCGATCACAAAGAAGTTGTTATCATCAATGCTATAAGTATGTTCTCGTTGTCAGTCGTTCGGGCGATTTTAAGACACGAAAGATCGTTTTAATCTTTTCTCCGAAATATTTTGTTTATTTGCGGGAACATATTCGGGTTGCTGGTGTTTGCAACTCGAGTTTTGTTGTTCCAATACAAACTTACAGAAGCCCTATAATTTTCTTTTATTAATACTTGGAGGTTTTTGATCGACGACTTTAGCGTCATAATCTAAGGGTTATGTCTGTCAGTAAACTGTCTGCACAGACAGTAGTCTACTTGACAGCAGTCTACTTGTATGTCGGTGCAGTGCGTCAATGGTTGCGTTGCGGAATAAGTCTTCCTTGTCAGTGTATTGATACCGAGGTATCGTTTTGTCCATTGTTCATTTAATTGTCTCGTCCATTAGTTTCAAATAGCTGTTAATCTCCTCGTTTGACAGATTTCTATTGGACAGTGGGTAGAGCGAATTCGAGGAGAGTGCTTTAGTCAGTGTTCTGGAGAAGTGTGTCCAACGCACCCTACTATAATTGTAGGTATGCCTTTGAACAAACTCATCCAATTCCGCAATTTCGTTTGGAACAGTTATTTCGGTGCTGAGACCGCAATGGTCACTGTCATACACGAAAGTACGCAGACAGTTTGTAGTTTGTTGGTTAGTGCACGTCAATTGTATTCGTGAGTCGAACAGCAGGAGATCCAAATAGGGCCCAGGTCTGGGAAACGACGGACTATCCGTCGCTTTAAGCCCGAGTCGATACATTATACTGTGCTGACCCCACCAATTGAATAGTAGGTTCCATCTAGTATTTGGTGTATTATTTCCCCAATCTCTATGTTTGGCGTTAAAATTTCCGCCGACAATAAAGTAGTTCTCCTCCAATTCCAGTCTTAGGAATCGAAAAAGTGTCTCGAACTCTGAGATGAATAGTGGATTGAGTAGCCTTAGGTGCATAAACAGATACCATGTATGACCGCTTTCCAATACGGAGAAGGATATACACGATGCATGCTTCCAGTACCTGGAACCTACGTACTACACGGCTGTACACTCTTTTGAAACGTATACCGTTTCTTACGAAGATTGCAGCGCCTCCTCCCTTAGTGGAGTTGGGTCGGTTTCTCCGTACTATTTTATATCTTTTGTGCCTCATTTTGTGTCTTTTGGTAAGCTTAGTTACGCTAACCAAGAGCACATCAGGGGCTTGGTCTTTATGTAACTTAAACAGTGTGGCTCTTCGTTCGAACCTAATCAGTGAATTAACATTCACTGCAAGGACCTTCAGGGTTTGCTCCGCCATGTACGTACCCATTACGACTGGAGGTGCGTTAGGCCCAGCAGCAGCGCGTATATTTGATCAACCCGCTTAGCCTGTTCCTGTATTTGACGCTGAAGTTGAGCCATCTGCCCCTGAATAGAGACCAAGATATGCAGCATGTCAGGTACAGGTTCCGGTGTTCTAGGCGCTCTGGCATGAGAAGCTACATTTGGTTGTTGTACCGTATTTCCCCTACCTGCCGCCATTTGGGCGTAGGTAACGTGGGGAGTAACGGCTGGTGGTTGTGCCTGGACGAGTGGACGTTTAACTTCCACTTTCTGCTGTCGAGCCAGATTTACTCTTTTGATGTATTGGAATTTGGGACGACCCCGATAATTTGCGGTGTGTCCCGTGTTCCTACATAACGCACAAGAGAGTTGGCTTTTTTCTGACGCTCCGTCCTTACCTAGAGCGCATTCCTCGGATTTGCGGTTCTTTCCACACTTCACGCATCGAGGCTGCATTTCGCAGTTCGACGCAGCGTGCCCGAACCTTTGGTAGTGAACACATTGTGAAATGTTTTCGCTCCTCTTTAGTTTTTTCCAGTGTACAACCTGGTAGTCTAGGACTTTGATGCTCCTTAGACCATCCAGTTTGCTGTTGGGACTTAGCTGAACCAGGAAGAACGGTAGTTTCCGCTTCTCCCTTTTGGCTCTAGCCGTAACGAATGGCTTAACCCCCATGAATTTGAGCTCTTCGCACTCCTTCTCTTTGAGCAGTGCAAGGAGCTCCTCCGGATCAGTCGACGGTTCTAACCCCCTCAGCAGCATTGTTTGCAGCTTGTCCCCCTTCGGGGTGTAGGACAAGAACTCCGTCGTCGATTCCTTCAGTAAGTTTTTTATTTTAGTATAGCGCTCCACTGTGTAACAGTGAATCGATGCCTATCTAAACTAAGTCTTTTAATGTAAAAATTATTTCCTATGGCCGACTCACATAGTTCAATTGTTTCTTTTAACTCCATCTTAAAAGTGTTGATTGGAGGTACCCGCTGCTTAGTTGATTTCGGCGGTGGTTGTTGTTGTTGTTGCATCTGCTGCTGCTGTTGTTGCTGCTGTTGCTGCTGCGATTTTTGTTGCTGTTGTTGTTTTGGCTGTTTATACTTTCGTAGTGGTTGTGGATCTTTTGTTGTTTGTTCTTGTGTCGGTGTCTGTAGTTTTTGTTGTTTTGACGGCTGTTTCTCTTTTTGTTGCTGTGGTTGCTAAACGCATACTTTTTGTTGTTGCTGAGATATCTGGAGTTCTTGCTGCTGCTCCTTCTCTCTTCGCGCAACTTGTTTGGCTATAATAGCCAGTATCTGTAATTGGAGTTCATCGATATGGCTGCTTAGAGCTTTCACTTCTTCTTCTTTGTCCTCGGACTCAGAAGCCGCCAGCGCTGCGAAGTTATTACCGCCCATATAGTGACCTTCCCCACCGTCAGACACGTATGGGAATTCGTCATTTGCTGGGTTTGTTGCTGCCCTTGTTGCTCTTCTTGTCGCCGCTTCCCTCGTTCCACCGGTCAGCTTTTCGCAGGAAACTGAGAGGGAAGGGCGCTTGACGAGGTTTGGAGTAGGCCGCAGCTTCCTCCTCTTTTTTGTATTATCTGGATTCCCAGATGCGTTATGGCCTGATGATGTTGTAGCCACTTGATCATCCGTTACCTCTGCTGCTTATTATTCCGCTATTGGAATAACGGACCGCTCCCTTCCACTCATCGTTCGATTTCACTATATTGTTGTTTGATTTACTTTATTAATTTTTTTTTAAAAATAAAAAGTCTGTCCTATTCCGGGGATCGAACCTACGCCCCTTGGTTTCTCGGGCGACACCACTACTGCTGCGCCACCGAAGCACTTGGCAAAAACGTTTTCAATTCTAATTTTATTACACTGTTTTATTTTTTTCACTTGAAAGCTGCCGAAACACGTCTGTTCCTTATCGAGATCTATGAACGACGAGAGGTTGGGCGAACACACTGCCACTGTGGTAGTTGGTGCCTATAAAAACCTCCTCGAATGACTCTTCTTATTGATTTATTTATACACTATTCGCTATTCACAATTCACTCGGAAGCCGAAACACGTTAAAACTCCACGGAGATCAATGAACGACTGATGATAATAGGTGTAACAATAGATGTATTTCAATAAATGGTCACTCTAGGTAGTTCAAACAATGACGTCCCATAAGTTGCTCCAATAAATTGCTGGATATCGGCATCAGTAACTTGAAAAGATTGGTTAGGATTTTTTTGAGTTATATAGAGATTTGTTTGTTCAGTAATAAAACTTATAAGTTCTTTGGGGCAAACATAACAAATAATTTAATGGGTGTGTCAATGTCGAGTAAATTCGGTGGTAAAGTAGTGTTTTCCATCAACCGTGTTTAGAATATGGTTCTTTTTTCTTCATTTCATTTGCCTCTTTTGTCGTTTTTGACTGCCTGATTTGCTGAGTAGAGATGAGGGGCCAGCACTATGCTTACAGCGTTCAGATTCTTCACTGATCGAATCTATATCAACTCCGTTATTTTCGTTGCAGTCAGAAAAAAAAAATCGAAATCTTCCAAGGATGGTTGATATTCGAGATCAATAATGCTATCATCATCATCTAATCCGTCTTCACTGTCATATTGGTGAAGTACGCCACGTATCTCAGTGTCCCGCAGTGGTCGTGACGCCATTCCCGAAATAAAATGTGACAACTTATCATCAGTACGTATATATTTTATTCGCAACTAATACCACCGTTGTTACTCAATGTAACAGGATTGTCACAAACCTAAAAACGGCCTTAGTCATATAAAAAAAGTGAAAATATGCCTTGCTGACACTAAATGAATAAAATAATTTACTTACCTATAGATTTCCACGAAAATGACACAATTTTGTTTACTTTTTAAAGTGTTAATAAAATTCAAAACCTGCACAAGTTATAATACATATATAATATTCACTAAACCGCAATATTCAAATTGAAATGAGTCAAAAGGTATCGCCTTCTATAATTTTTGCTGGATAGTCATGTAACGGTATGTCACAGTACTGCTACACGGAATTAAATGAACTAATATATTTTATTGCGTATCTTGGAGGGATTATTTATGTTTGTTACAGAACTGTCACACGGGGCTACAAAGGGTTAACTTAATTATTTGAAATTATCAGTCTTTAATAAAAGGCAGAGCAATCGTTTCAGTGATTACGTTTCTACTGTACCGGCACCCATCACATCACCGAAGATTGATGCGAGCGTGAACCGAACACAAACAGAGGTAATACCGCGGTATCGGTATTACTCTAGTCGCTTAGCAAACGCGAAGTGTCCCGCTGACATGACAGGAATCAGTTTAAAGAGAGAGATTCTGTTGCACATAGGAATTCCGCCTATTTTTTTTTCAGATTTATTCTTTTTTCATTCGTTTTGCTATCGTAATCTACGTAACCTACCTACGACGTAGTAGCCTTACAGCGGGTTCAGTTTCTGAGAAGTCCTCCTCCGAACCTTGTCAACCAAGTCGATCTCATTTCTCACGATTTTATTATGTTGTAGGATGCGAAACGGCTCAGTAATTTCAGCTTTCCTACTGTGTTCACAGAAGGCTTAGAGGGTTCTGCAAGGTCTTAAACGCGTTTGTCGGTACAAATACTTCACCTACTCGAGCTTTTTTTTTTACATTATATAGGTGACGCAAAATTAATCATCCAATTTTGTTCTGGAATTACTTTTTTACTAAATAAAAAAAAAAAGATTTTGAGTGATGGAAATCTTTATTTGGACCTTTACAATTGTTTCTGTTAAGTAGAAGAGATGATACCCGCCAAGTGGCTGCCGTCAGTGTTGATACACATTTGTGCCCGCTTTATCGCATTTCCATGGCTTTCCGCAAGAATTCCGGTGATAACTGTTCGAATTCCTGTCGAATATTCTCCTTAAGGGCTGCGATTGTCTGGGTCTTCTTGGGATAAACCCGCGACTTCCGATAGCTCCAAAGAAAGAAGTCTGAGATGGTTAAATCGGGCGATCTACAGGAAACGCTTCCTTCACAATATCCATTGTGGTTCGTGCTGTTTGTGCGTTTGCACCGTCTTGTTGAAACCACATGTTCACCAAGTTCCGCTCATCAATTCTGCAAGTAAGAAGTCATTTATCATGGCCTTTTAGCGTTCGCCAGTAACAGCGACCGTATTGCCGATGGCGTCCTCAAAAAAATACGGCCGAATCACTCCCCCCGCGTGAACGCTGCACCGCACGTTGGCTTTGAGTGGATGTAATAACTCTTCATGCATCATACGAGTGGATCGCGACCACTGCGGGACACTGAGATACATGACGTACTTTGCCAATATGACAGTGAAGACGGATTAGATGATGATGATAGCATTATTGATCCCGAATATCAACCATCATTGGAAGATTTCGATTTTTCTGACTGAGCCGAAAATAAAGGGGTTGGTATAGATTCGATCAGTGAAGAATGTGAACGCTGTGAGTCTATTGCTGGCCCCTCGTCTCTAGAACCTACTCAGGCAGTCAAAAGCGACAAAAGAGGCAAATGAAATGAAAAAAAAAGAACCTTATTCTAAACACGGTTTATGGAAAACACTACTTTACCACCGAATTTACTCGCGTCGTCCGCGTGTTGGCATAAACCAATGACTTAACGTAGCCCCACAGAAAATAGTCAAGCGGCGTTAAATCGCACGAACGAAGCGGCCAATCGACTGGCCCATTTCTTGAGATAACACGCTCACCATATTTACTCTTCAATAAATCAATTGTAGCGTGTGCTCTATGGCTTGTGGCACCATCCTGTTGAAACCACATGTCGTCCAAGTCCATATCTTCCAATACGGGCCAAAAATAATCGGTGATCATGGCGCGGTGGCGCTGACCATTCACAGTAACGTGACGATCGTTATCGTCGACGAAAAAATATGGCCCAATAACGCCGCCGGCATGCAAACCGCACCAAACAGTATTGTTTTGTGGATAAAGTGGTGATTCATGAAGCACATGTGGATTTTCACCCGACCAATAACGCATATTTTGCTTATTGACGAACCCATTGAGCCAAAAACGAGCTTCGTCACTGAAGATGATTTTGCGAAGAAATTCATAATCTTGGCGCATCTACTCCAGAACCCAATCGGAGAACGTACGTCGCTTCAAATGGTCCATTGGCTTCAATTCTTGAGTTAGCTTGATCTTGTATGGGTGTAAACTAAGATCCTTACACAAAATACGCCATAATGTGGTCTGAACGATGCCCAATTCTTGAGAATGCCGTGAAATTGACTGATTTGGATCGTTTGCTACGGACGCCTGAACGGCAGCGATATTTTCGACACTTCGACCAACCCTTTGTCTCACTGACGCGGCAACATCACACAACGAATATGTAGACTCAAATGTTTGCACTGAACTTGCTATTGCCTGTCTAATAGGGCAAGAATTACGACCGAAAATTGGAGTTAAAGTTGCAGTCACCAACTCCGAATTTCGGTAGAAAATTTTTATAATGTGCAGACGTTGCTCGTTCGTGTACTTCACCATGATGAAAATGTTTAGTTTACTGAATAAATTGATAGTGACAGTTTGATGATTAGTGAAAGAGTGCGTTCACAAATTAAATTCAAAGTTGTCAAGTCCCTATTAGAAAACCTTTTATAAATGTTGCATCTTAGACAGAGGCAATATTATTATGTTTAGCTACAGAAGTCAGACGGATAGGTCTGAAGCCCTTGGCGAGTAAGCAGTCTTCATTAACCTTGCAGATGCTAGCTTTTTGCAGCAAAGCTGGATACATGGCATCGGAAGACGATAGTAGACAGAATAAAAGCCAGCAGAAAATGTTCCAGGCTTTGCAAAGTATGACTTAAGAGATAGGAATCAAGGGAATGATGGAGGAGATCTTGTTTGAGACGAGAAGTGCTTAGATAGAAATCAAAAAGGGACTGGTGTATACGGTAGATTGGTTCGTTGGGGCCATAAGTGTTGCTGTGGACCGGTATGTAGAAGAGACGAGGACAACGTAAATTGCGTGGGTTGGTATTGAAGGACATAAAGTTAAAAATGGATGCGCAGTCGATGGAACCTGAGAGCAGTCGATAAATGAAAAGAATGTCAGCAATATTCCTACTTTCTTCTAACGAATTCATGATGAGGCGGTCCTGATAGGGAGGTGAGATTAAAGGGTCATTCCAGGGCTGACCACGGAGAGCAAATCAGAGGAATCGACGGTGAATACCCTCGATTTGGGAAACATGAACTTGGTGAAAGGGGGACCAAGCTTGACTCACATACTCAAGCAGGGTCGAACAAAGGTAACATAGTGAGATAGGTTACATACCATTTAGAAAATTCCTTGGACTAGCCAAGTGATGAGTTGGTTTTATGGATCATCTTATCGATATGCGAGCCCAAATTAAGCTCACAGTAGAATAATATGTCAAGTTCTTGAAAATACTGAAATAGGGGAATTGGTTGACCATAGAGAAAATAAAGTCGTGGAGGAGACGTTTATATATTAAGTTGTAGGCAGTTTTCGAGGCACCAGATTGAAAACCGATCTAGGTTTTCTTGAAGAAGGTCAGAGTCATTGGGAGAAGAAATAATTTAAAAAAATTTTGTGTCGCCAACGTAAAGGGAGAGGTAGGAGTGTTTAGTGACCCTCTCAACATCGTTAATAGCAACAATGAAGAGAACAGGACCAATATGACTGCCTTGTGGATCTCCAGATGAGGCCGGGAACGATCTAAACGATCTAAAAAGGATCTAAACCGAACACTATAATAACGGTTTGTCAGGTAAAAATAAATCTATTTTAATAAAAGAGGTTCAAAGCCGAGAGCAGACAATTTAGAGAAGATCAATCGCTTACATATCATATCAAACGCTTTAGTGCAATCAATTGTGATAACATCGATTTCTTTGCCATAATCTAAGGCTGCGAGAGCAAAATAACAAAAACGAATTCAACCAGGTTTGTGGTAGTCGACCTACCTTTTAGAAATAAAAGGCTTGAATTTGAAGTTTAAGGCTTCGTATAAATTGCTTTCAAAGACTTTGGGTAAATGAGAGAGTTTAGCAATAGGGCTGTAATTGGTAACTTCATACTTAGATCCCTTTTTGTGTATCGGAATTATAAAAGGGGTCTACCAGATCTACGGAAATTCTCCTTGTGTAAGAGATAGACGAAAAAGGTAAAAACGGGGTGGAGACAGGTTGGAAGGACATTTTTTCAGAAAAACGGCAGGAAGTCCGTCTGGGCCAGGTACAAATTCAGATTTGAGATTTAGCAACTTTTCTTCAATAACTGCAGGTTCGAACTTTTGACGGCGAAAGGGGAAAACGGAGAAATTTTGTAGGTCATTGAGTAAGAGGGATCGGGTACGAAGGAGTTGCTAGCAAATGATTGTTTGGAAAATGTAGCAAAAAAGTTGGCAATGGTAGGAGGATCACTTGAAGATTTAGTTTCGAAAGCGAGGGATGAAAGATAACCATCAGTCTTACTTTTGCAATTGACAAATTGAAAAAAGGATTTGGGGTCATTTATAAGATTGGTTTGCGCACTATTCGGGTAGCGTTGATAGAGAGTTACAGGGTTACAGAGTTTAATGAAATGAAGATATGTACCTAGATAATTTGAATAGTCTGAAGAAGAGTGGTTGCGAAGGAATACCGCCTATAACTTATTTCTTCTGTTTCATAGAGAGCAGAGTCTACGATTATAACAAGGAATATGGAACAAAGCATATGCCATACATAATCCGTTTCAAATCACCGTGCAATTGGAAAGCTCCACAAAGAGAGCCTGGGAGCGCATGCTACTCATCTGCTCACAGGATAATGATATTTACGAAATGGCTGAACTTTCTCCACTTCCTTTCCCGCATATATCTTCTTTCATTATTTCTTCTTTCCAACACAATAATTGTGAAGAGTGCTTTCTATAAAATCGTCATTGCCAGCTTGAAAAAATATAAAATGGACACGGTGGAAGGCGGTACGCGCTTAGACTCAGTCACATCAAAGTATGGTTACGCTCGAATTTTGTCTGGATCTCTTCCAGGATTACTGGAAAAGAGGGGGCATGCGCAAGAAATTGCACGGTGATGTGAAACGGACTATAATATAGATGTGTTATTGTAGTGGTCATAATCCTCAACAGTTGCAATCATCCTGTACCTTCACTAATGGTAAGCTTTTCAAATTATCCGTGATATTGGTGAAAGATATGTACATATAGTCTTTTCTTATCGGGAACACACACATGTGTGCATGTACTATAACCTAAAATTTTTCTTCAATTCAATCAGACATTTAACGTTGAAAGTGAAGAATTTCTAGCGTAAACAAGCAGTTTTTATTTCCCCCACAGTAAATATTCGAGCGCTGCTAGATCGGAAGATCTTGGAGGTCTTGGGTACTTGGTAGACAATTTACAGGTTCCAAGCTTCAATAGAAATCACTGTATCAAATCATTTAAGTTTGATTTCAAGAAATCAAACAATAGCATTCTTCGCAGTACGGCACGTAGCCTGATCCTGTTGGAACCACATACGAGTATTTAAAAAAAAATCATTGTGCGGGCCCTCCCACATCTCCTGCCCCTGGTCAGAGGGCTCTGATATCAGCAGAGGCAATGACTAAGTGAATGTAACAACTAATGAATAGCGGGTTGCGAGTGTGAATTCTATTCGTGCACTGTTTCATTTTTTTGTAAGCAAAATTTGATTTGGCGAACCAACTTCGGAATTTTCACGTTGCAGCCTTGCTTGGCATCGTCGGTGTTTGTGTCTGTTGTGTTTGTTATTTTGTCATGACTCGGGAATTTAGAGTGGACATAGCAAATGTACGCAGGCTAAAATGTAATCACTTTTCTGCTTACGTCCACGTCTGTAAATTCAGGCAAGCTGTTTTGGCACTTAGTGAAACACAGGTAATTCCCCGCCCATACTTCTCAGATTACTCTGATCCGAAGCTACCTGACTATGAACTAGTGCAACTATTCTCTTTCATCGCGATCTCTCCATTTACGTGCGTAGTGATGGTGTTTATCAAATTCCACCACAACGTAGTCCCTGTTCCAATCCGGAATTCAATTTCATGTATTTAAAATTCATCTCCGTAAGAAAATTATCCACTACTGCTTTGTTTACAGAAGCCCCAAACTAGACATCAATTCGACTTTTAACGAGTTTGATGAGCTATCTGACTCTATTCAAAGAATTGTATCCCTGTGTCCTCATACTGAAATCGTTATTACGGGCGACTTCAATATACACAATTCTGGGTGGCTTCGACATTCTGGACAGACAACACCCGAAGGACGATGTGTTGAGATCTTCGTTGCAGAAAACAACCTATCGCAGCTTGTAAATGAGCCCACGCGAATACCAGACGTTGATGGTCATACCGCCAACATCCTGGACTTGTTTTTAACTTCTCACCCTGATAAGTACACCATTGATGTGCTCTCCTCTCTAGGCTTGTCGGACCATTGTATCATATCAGCTAATTTCTCGTATACCGACCACAGAGTTAGAGAGAAAATTCCTAAAACAACCGTATGGCAATACGGGAATGCCAAAACGAGCAGACTTAACAGCTTCTTTAGGAAATTTAACTAGTCGCTATGTTTCCTCGATAACGACGTGAATGCCGCTGCTGATATGAACCTTACATCAGCTAGCGTCAGATGTAGAAGACAAGTATCCAAATGTAACAAGGGTGCTCACAGAAGGATTTTACGTCGACGACCTCATCTATGGTACGAATGACGAAAGGGAAGCCATCGATTTACAAAAAAAACATTATTGAAGTCCTAAAATCAGCCGGGTTTCCTCTAAGAAAATGGGCCAGTAATTCCACGAGAGTACTAGAGCAGGTTCCTGAAAGCGAAAGGGAAATAAATCTGCCTTTAAACTTTGAATCACCAGATGCCATCAAAACACTTGGGATTCAATGGCATCTAGCGAAAGATACATTCACATTCAATGTTAACTTGCCTGAGGTCCAACAGTTCACAAAAAGAACCGTACTTGCAGACATCGCTCGTCTGTTTGACCCGCTAGGATGGATCGCCCCATGCGTGATAAAGGCCAAGCTAATCCTGCAGCAACTGTGGCTGAAACAATATCCTTGGGACTCACCAATTTCTCAAGAGATTGAAAGTCAGTGGGTAGAGCTGCGAAGGGGGTTAAGAGCACTTCATGAACTGGAAATACCTCGGTGGATTGAATTCGCAAGGTCATCGAAAGTACAACTTCACGGGTTCAGCGACGCTTCCGAGAAGGCTTATGCCGCAGTAATATATGCTCGCATTATAAACGAAGGCCATGAGCACATTCATCTTTTAGCGGCAAAAACAAGAGTTGCTCCAACAGCAGTAAGATGGGTATCGCTACCAAGGCTAGAGCTATGCGCAGCACTCCTCTTAGCCAAATTGTTACATCGTGTCAAGAGGGCCATGCAATTCGAAAACGTTGAAACTCTTGCATGGTCTGACTCGACGATAGCATTGGCATGGATCAGAGGAAGCCCTACAATTCGCACTACATTTGTAGCCAATCGAGTCAACGAAATCCAAGCGCTAACAAACACCGATGCTTGGCGACACGTTGGAACCAAAGAAAACCCAGCGGACATAGGCTCACGAGGAATGTTACCACATGATCTCATCAACAGCCACATGTGGTGGCATGGGCCACAATTTTTGAAGAATTTTTCCATAAACGAAGGTTCAGGATTGATCTTGCGCGATACGGAGCTGGAAACAAAGAAAGAAAATAAGAAGGGTGAAGTAAAATCATCATTTTATAAGAAAAAACTAGCAAATCTACAAGTCAGCTTCGCCGAAGTCATCTGTCACTATGTAATCATCAACAATGAATACTTTCAAAGATTTTCAAACCTGAAGCGGCTAGTACGCAGTGCAGCTATATGGCGCAGATACTTTAGATACTTAAAACACAGGGCAAGTAGAAGACCATTGGAGAGTCACCGACTCACACCTGATGAACTAGATGCTGCACGAAAGCAGCTCATCAGACTTGTTCAAGGTGAACTATTTCACAAGGAGATAAAAACGCTGAAAGAGAAAGGGAGCATTAGAAAGGGCAGTCATATTCTCCGTTTGAATCCATTTCTTGATGCTGAAAAAATCTTACGCGTAGGAGGGCGCTTAACAAACTCCACCATACCGTTTAGCCAGAAACACCCCATAATACTAAGGGACTCACATCACTTTGCGAGATTGGTCGTCAGCGATGTGCATCAACGCACACTTCATGGTGGACAGCAGATCATGATAGCAGAGATTAGAAGCCAATACTGGATCACTAATCTTAAGCGACTAGTCAAATCAACAATCTACAACTGCGTCCGGTGTCATCGATATAATGCTAAAATGCAAGAACAGCTCATGGGAAATCTTCCTAGAGAACGCGTAATAATTTCAAGGCCATTTACGAACACCGGGGTAGACTACGCGGGCCCTATAGAAATAAAGATGTGGAAGGGCAGATGCAGTAAGACGACGAAAGGATACATAGCTGTCTTCATATGCTTATCAACAAAGGCGATACACATTGAAGTAGTGAGTGACCTTACTGCGGCAGCGTTCATAGCAGCTTTCAGGAGATTTGTGGCACGTAGAGGAATCTGCTCCAACATGTACAGTGATTGTGGGACAAACTTCAAGGGAGCCATGAACGAACTGAACAAGGAGAGCAAACACATCTCCAGTGAATGGTCAGCAGAAGTTTCGGCAAGTCTGGCAGCACAAAACACCAAATGGCATTTTAATCCACCAGCTTCACCACACTTTGGAGGGCTTTGGGAGGCTGGTGTCAAGTCAATTAAACACCACCTTAAAAGAACAGTTGGAGCAGCCAGGCTTACATTTGAGGAGTATGCTACACTGCTCGCTCAAATCCAGGCATGTCTCAATTCAAGGCCATTATGCCCAATGACGTCCGACCCAAATGATCTGACGGTTCTCACTCCAGGACATTTTTTGATCGGAGCATCAATAATTACTCTGCCCGAAAGAAATTTAATGGAGAAAAACATAAACAATCTCGATAGGTGGAGATATATTCAAAGATTAACACAAGAGTTCTGGAAGCAGTGGTGCACAACTTACTTGCATTTGCTACAGCAACGACCAAAATGGCTTCAGCAACAGCCGAACATCAAACTCGGAGACATAGTTCTCGTCAAAGAGAATAACCTTCCACCTTCGTCGTGGATTCTCGCACGCGTAATTGAACTGCATCCCGGTGCAGATGGTCTAACGCGCGTGGTGACCATAATGACAAGAAAAGGAGTCCTAAAACGTCCGATCGCGAAACTATCCCCCTTGCCGGTAACTAATCCGTCGAACGAATCGAGTTAAGAACTTGAATAAAATGTAAACAAAACAAAAGCAATATGTACACAAAACCTTATTGAATTAATAAACATATCAAAAAATATATATAGACTTTAAGTGAATTAATAACCCCCCCCCCCACCACCCACCAACGTAATAAAATTTCTCACTAATTCGCAAGGTCAACCGATTTGCCATTAAGTTATGGATATCCAACTGTAGCAGCTAACTATAATTTATTTTATTTTATGCATATACATTCAAACCCAAACTAATACAATTTTGTATCTTTCTCGGCACTCGCAAACTATCACAATCCGACGTGAGGGAAGACACAGAGATCCGACCAACAACAAGAAGGCAAAACGGAGATGAAGCAACAAGAAAGGAAATTAAATCCACATGACAAGAGACAGAGATCTGGAAGCCTGGTCTACACAGCACCACACAACATACCACCTTGGAATTTCTGAACTCAACGTTGGCGGGTCGGGAGCATGTTGCTTCCCAACAAAATCAACGGCGCGCTGGAAGAATAGGAGACTGTGTGTTTGCAGGAAGCTAATTAATCGCGTGAAATAAAAATTGAAAACATCGCGAATAATTAGCTTTGATGCACACAACACAAATAACAAAATGTAAACAAACAACGAATTGACATGTTGCTTCCCAACAAAATCGACGGCGCGCTGGATGAGTAGGAGATTGTGCGTTTGCAGGAAGCTAATTAATCGCGTGAAATAAAAATTGAAAACATCGCGAATAATTAGCTTTAATGCACACAACACAAATAATAAAAATAAACACAAACCAACGAATTGAACACAAACTTAGCCGCACCACAAAACGATTTGACTCGGGACAAACTCACAAAAATCAAACTGTCAAACATATCTGTCAAGAACATATCGATCTCGCTTTGACGAATTTCAACGCCACTTGAAGAATATGGTCATAATCTCTGACCAAAGGCAACGAAATTCCAAGATGGCCGAATTGCATGTGAGTGATATGCACTGCAAAACAATGCACTCTAACACCTACTCCGAAAATATGGGGGCATTGTTGGTGTGTTGTTCACATATTACACTAAGGTAAATAACCCAGGGTGATTGACCTTAGAAGAAACAGCTGAGTGGTATATAAGCCATCAGCAGCTTCGAGGGAAGAAGAAATGCATATGTTAAATCACTCTTCAGCCAACAGTCAACAAATAAAGTTAGAGTTAGAAATCAAAGGTCACGAGTTTTATTTAATTACATTTATTTTACTGGCTTCAGTTCATCTAACTGAAGAAGTTATCAGTTTTTTTTTCTTCTCTTCAGTTCATCTAACTGAAAGGATAGGGATAGCCACCGCTTGTGAATCATCTATTCCAAGCCAACTTTTAAATCCCGCTCAACTCAGTTAGGGACAGTCATGGAAATGCTGATAAACCGTCCGATCATGAAATATCTAGATGCACGAAAACTTCTCAATGATCGGCAGTACGGCTTTCTTAGCAACAGGTTCACTGGCGATTTGATGGCATGTCTCACGGAACCAAAGCGTACACCAATCTGGCGAAAGTAAGATAGTTGCACTTGATATTTCTAAGGCATTTGACAGAGTTTTGATCAGGCTCTTTTGTCGAGAATGTGTATACTCGTATTTAGGATCGATGACTCTCTTCTTCACTGGATTAGAAACTACTTTTCGGAACGTTCAATTCAAGTTGTCTTAGATAGTTTCAAGTCTGGTGTTCACAAAGTGAATGCTGGTGTGGCCCAGATCTCCATTCTGTCTCCGACACTCTTTTTAATTTTCATCATTGATCTCATATCTGCTACTACTAATCCAATATATTTCTTTGCTGACCATAGTACTCTCTGCTTTTCATATTCGTTTTCGAACTCACGTCCCTGCTCTTCGGCTGTAGAACGGGAACGGCAGTGTATGCTAAGCTCATTAAATTTCGATATTAAGAGCATAACCAATTGGGGAGCCATCAACAGAGTGGAATTTAATGTTTCCAAAACACAATGCTGTCTGCTATCTTTAAAGCGAAGTTTCAATACCCAGCCATTATCCATGGATGGCTCTTGCATCGTTGAAACCGAAAACCTTTCCATTCACGGTATATGTGTCAGTGAAAACTTACGTTAGAATATCTAGGTTTCCTCAAGCGATGTAGAAAATAGTTCACCCCTCTGATCTAACCTCAGTATATGAGGCGTTTATCTGCCCGAATTTGGAGTACTCGTACAATCTTCACATCTGGTCAGGAGCTCCTAAGACCTCCTTGCACTTGCGAGATAGGATCCAAAATCGTACGATAAAACTCATAGGTGATGACATTATTACACAGCCATTCCACACTATCGACGTAATGTCTCCTGTCTCACCTTGTTGCATCGCGAAATTGTCAATAGCATTCCACCCATTCTAACTTCTAACCGTATCACCTCGCTGTCAATGCTCATCAGTATGCCCTCAAGCTCACTTTCGAACGTTCTCTGAAATATCGTGATTCGTACGTGTACGGCTTAAACAACTCGCTTATGGAATGCCCTGCCGAGCTCTTTATTTTCTAGTCAGTGCGACTCGCAAACATTTAAAACCAACGCACTTCGGTATCTCTCTTATTTCCCTTCGCCCGCGCTATGAGCAAACATTTTAAGGGTACACAAAATCCCTTGTGGGTGCTCCAATTATAAAAAAAAAAACAAAAAAAATCTTCCACATTGATGTCACGTAAATTTTGAAATACATATTCATTGATTATTTTTTTGTATCGGTCACCATTGACTGTAACGCAAGGTGTCACTAGCGTACATGCTATACTATACAGAACATATTTGTGGATGGAATAGTACCTGGAGGGTCACTTGCGGGTTGTTTTCTCCCTAATTATGGTAGTTTAGCTTAATGACACAATTTTGCCACGAAATTCGACACCATCTTGCAATTGGTCTTGAGCTTATTCAGCGAAAGTACGACGCATGCCATAGTCCAACAGCTTCAGTTCTTGCAGTAATTGAATCAAGTTATGGACGGGTCCTCATAAATATTGGCCTCAATTGCGGCGATATTTTCTTCCGAACCTAACAATAATTTCGGAAAATTCTACGATTTACGAGTAGTAACCTTGTTGCGCTGTAAATCTATTCATAATGGATTGTAAACCGTTCTATTTCAAAAAATGAAAGCGATTTCGACAGTTACCCCTAATGAAAATCAGGCACATTTTAAATATACACCCTTTAGCAGACTGATGAGTATACGCATATTCCTAAGCAAATTCGTGACTAAGAGAAGATGTTGGCAGAGGATGCTTCCAGTATTTGTATTAGATTTGTTCACCTACATTGTGAACGTTAAACAAGCAAGACTTGATAAATCCGTTTTCTGGTGATACACAGGTAGGAATACGTATCGCTTCGTGGAAGGGTGATGTCAGCAAAAGAAGAATTCTCAATCAATGAGGAAAAGCCAGATATAATTAAAGACGATGATTTCAAAGTGATGGAGCACACATAGGTACATATAAAACATAGGATGCTACATGACTAAGATGGGGTCAGCTGCGCTGGATTGGAAGCATAATGAGTCAGAGACAAAACCGATTTTGTATAAAGTCTAATACGTGCCATTGTATCTACTTGCTTTAAATATACATACACACGTATATGTACAAAAACGATCAAACGATGTAGTTTTTATGTTATAAAGAGATAGCTGAAGGTACTTTAAACAGAAATGCTCTTTTACCAGCTAATTATTTGGATTATGTGAGCAATTTTGACATTTCAGCCACATACACTCATATTCCATTTAACCCTCTAATGCACCAAACTTCTACAGAACAATTAGATTTTTTTTAAATATTGTTTCTCACTATATTGTCTTCAAATAACACAAAAAACTTAGTTTTTTTAAATTCGGTTACTTCCACTAGTTTGAAAAAAATGTTGTACATATAAAACATTGCGCATCAACGGAGTAAAAAATGCAACGTTTTTTGCAAAAGAAAGCAAATCATAGTTTTATTTAGAAAACAATAATAGCTGGTCCAATATTTATTAAAATATACTTAAATTAAATTACTTTACATGATAATTAGTGAAATAGTTTCTTTTTGGCGTAAAAAAAAGTGACACATTATATTTAGTGCAGATCACAGTTGTGAACCCATTTTTACAAAATTTGCAAGGGGATTGCTTTGTTTTATAAGATGAAAAATGGCCAATTTGATTACGGAAGTGCCCTACGATTTAAAGTTGTTGGAGTCATTTGTGGGAGAACTTGATGGACGGTTTTACCGATGGTTTACCCTATATAACTCACAGAGCATATCTGCTAAGTCCACATCTCCCATAAAACGATTATATTGCTGAACTATGTTCGGCAGTGGAATTTCAATGAACTTTTTATACTTTTGGCTCCATCCACGTCTTGAAGATGTTGGTTAAATACTATAGTCCGTCGACAAAAGTTGTACTGTTTTGTTGTCGTACCATTTCACAGCTATTAGACCCAGCTTCGATTCTACTCTATAGTCGTATGAGCCACGACCTTTTGCTTTTAATTTTGCATCAGAATCTACGTTACACATTCCATTGTAAAACTGTTCCGGTCGCCAAAATACCTTTATCCCTGAGAACCTTCATCAAGTGAATCGACGTGAACCAATTGTCAAAAAAAACCTCAAAGTTTTGGTGCTCTGGAAAATCCTTCGACAAGTGAATTACAATATCGGAGGAAATTCCTAAGCCATAATGAGAGCAACTTCCATCGCCAACGTATAGTGCAAAGTCATATATAATGCCAGATTTTCCACACCTGGTAAACATTTTAAAACCCTATTTGTGTGGCTTTTTCGTGTTATACTGTTTTAATTGCTGCCTTCCTTTAAATGTAATAATCTGCTCATCAACGCAACTATGCTGCTCTGCGGGAATCTTGAGGCAATTTTTTCGGAAGCCCTCTAAAATAGGCTTAGTCTTATGCAGCTTTTTTCTATCATCACTGTAGATATGTAAAAATTGCTTAATTGTTTCGAAACGCTTTCCAATCATAGCTTCATTTATTAAAGGAATTCTAAAATCTGCCTGCCATACCATTCTCATTTCTGAATATTTTACAATGCCCATAAAAAGAAGAATCCCTAAATATTTTTTTTATCCTTAAATGTTACATTTACCGAAATGCCACAAATACAAATTTGTCTCTTCGACAATTTGATTTATCATCGTATTATCAAAAAACATTAGGAAGTATTGCAATGGTGTACAAACTTCTACATCAAAGTCAATGTGCCCTTTCCACTGTTTCTTACCAAGAGATTGAAGGTCGTTTTATCTCCATTTTAAAGTTTTTAGGTCCACCTTTTCAAATTGTTGCTCTATCTCAATATCGTTTAATACAGAAACATCTTGTTAAATTAAAAGACTTTGAACTATTTTACTTTAAGTTTATTTCAATAAGTTTCACTTCAAACTGACTCTTTCTAACTCCTTACAAGTATTTATATGTTCTTAATTCTAAGTGTTAGTGCGTTTAAATATACTAATAGTACTGCCAAAACAAATACAATCATTTGGTGGAATATCTCATAGTGATAGTTGAATATCATAACATCTTCTTTTTTCACATTGTTGTTTATTTATTAGTATTATTATATATATGTATATACATATATATTTTTTTTTTTCAAAGACTTATTCTAATAATGTATATTTACAATAATTCATTCTTAAATGCTAAGGGGTATACCTAAACCTATCTGTAAGTGTATATCTATACATATTTTTTTTTTATGTTCTTATCATATTAATATTAGTGACAAAAATGTATTTATTTTTGATTATTTTGTATACCCCAATGGCTTAGGTGGTACAACTTTTCTTCCATAGCGTGTTCTAAGTATTTCTTCATTATTTCCCGTGGATATTGGATGTTGAATGTGAGGACCAACACCTAATAAATTATTTTGGTCACTATCAACAAAACTTTTATCAGTTGAGGGTGTTTCGCCAGTTGTTTGATTGTCTCCGTCTTATTGACATCTTGACTATTCTTGACTATTTTTACAATTTTCTTTTGCGTATGTTGATTCCATAAGATGTTCTCGATTTCTCCTGTAACAATTACCATTTGAATCAGTCACTAAATACGAACGTGGTTCTTTACATTTGGAAATAATTTTGCCAGGACTCCAAGTTGACTGCGGTGTTTTTTTGTAATATATGCATTCCCCATTTTCAAGTGGCCTTAGTGCCCTAGAGCCTTTATTGTAATATTGTTGCGACTTGACTTGTCTTTTAGAGACTGTTTGATTATGTTTTGCAATATTAATTAATTTTGGTTTAAGGTTATCTAGGCAGATTGGTAATTTTGTTCTTAACCTGCGAGACATCAGAAGCTCAGAAGGTGAACTAAGATTCCCTTTCGAGGTTGTTCTATGTAATAAAAGAGCAACATATGGATCGCTATTTGTTTCATCGCACTTGGTTAGTAATCTTTTTATTGTTTGAATGGATCTTTCTGCAAGTCCATTCGAACTTGCTAAGTATGGGCTGGAAGTATAATGATCAATATTCCAGTCTTTTGTAAAGTTACTGAAATATTCTGAGCTAAATGGTGGACCATTGTCTGAGATCATAATCTGAGGTATGCCATGACGAGCAAAAATGGATTTTAGTTGAGTTACTACCAAAGGACTTGAAAAACCAGAGTTAAGCTTAGCTATTTCAATAAATTTGGATAAGTACTCAACCAATATATGTGTTCTTTTTAAATTCGAAAAGATCAACCCCAACTTTAAACCACGGCAAAGGGACCACTTCATAAGGTAGCATTGGTTGTTTACTATTTGAATTCTTGTGACGAATGCAAGACTCACAATTGGAAACTATATTGTATATATCTTGATTAATATTTATTTGGCCAGAATACATTTTGTTTAGCTAAATTTAGTGAAGAAGCATTAGTGTGCGGTGACGTAATGATTTTGGGATAATAAGGCGATTCGATTTAAATAGTAACCCATCTACAAACTGAAAATCTTGGCTTATTTTAAAGTACGGCATAACACTGTTATCAATTTTCTTTTTTATACCTGGCCATCCGTTTTGGCAATATTCTTTAATTAGATGCAATGTTTTATCTTTTTCCGTTTCATTTCGTATTTCCTCAGGCCTTGAATCCGACACCGATAAATTTGAGATTAGTAAATTACAATGTAGACTAATTTCCTTATCAAAATCAGTCAAAATATGTTCAGTTAGAGGAGCCTTCGACAATATATCAACAACATAAAGGGATTTTCCTGGTTTATATATTACAGTCCAATCATAATTTTGGAGACGCAACATAAATCTTTGCAGCCTCGTCGGTATCTTATGCAAAGATCGACTAAATAACGGTATCAAGGGCTTATGATCTGTTTCGACTGTTATATGTCGGCCATAAACATATTGGTGAAACTTAACGCAGCCAAAAAGAATGGCAAATAACTCCTTCTCGATTTGGGCATAATTTTGTTGACTGGTTGTCATGGTTGCTGAAGCATATGCAATTGGCGCAAACCCATGAGATACTACAGCTCCCATTGCATTTTTAGAAGCGTCAACTGATAATATCACTGCATATTACAAATGGCTTTTATTTTATTTTCGTCTGGACGAACAACGAATTCACTAAATATATGGAAAAGAAACTTTATTTGCGTTTTTAAAAATGTTGATTTATTCGGGTTGAATTTTAACCCAATAGATGTAGCCTTTTCCATCACAAGTTTAAGAGTCTTATAGTGTTCTTCTTTGGTGGCGCTATGAATCAGAAAATCATCTATATAAATGATGACATTGAGTATGTCACTGAAATGATTAACCATTTTCAGGTGCTGACTTTAAACCAAAAGGTAATCTTAAAAAACAATATCTCCCAAAAGGCGTAATAAAAGTCGTTTAAATAGATGAATCATAATCTAACGGACAGACCCAAAATCCCGAGTTTGCATCTAATGTGCTCAAATATTTTGAACTACTTAAACGTATCTTACATTCCGCAACTGTGGGAAATTGATAATATGACCTTAAAATCGCTTTATTGAGGTTTCTCGGATCAAGGCATACAGGTAAACTACCATCTGACTTTTGTACTAGTACAATTGAACTTACCCATTCTGTAGGTTTTTCAACCTTTTTAATCACTCCAAGATTCTCCATGCGACATAATTCTTGCTTAAATTTTTCCTTTAAACTAAAAGGTATAGGACGGTTTTAATCTTTAAATGAATTTCTTGTTTTAAACATCCAAGACCACTGAAAATAGTTTTATATTTATTTAAGAAATCTAACTTTTCATCACTAGTGTAAAAATACCTTTCGATTTTGATTGTTTTGGTTCTATGTTAGTATTTAAGTTATAAATTCTTTTAATTAAATTTAATATACAGAAACTTAAGCCTAGTACTGTACGACATTCAATTTGTGCTACACAAAACTTAACTTTATAGATTTTGTTCCTATGAAGACACTGAATTGTGCATTCACCAGCAATTGGAAGCTGTATCCTACAAGGCCATTGATAACATTGGCCCTAATTATGACCTGGACAATCGCGTCTTGGTGCACGACTTCTGCATTCGAAATGAAATAGGGAACTGGCGATCCGAAGGCTCTGGTTTCACCCAGTTTAGCGACGAAAATATGGCCAATAATGTCATTGCCAGAGAGGGTGACCTACCCCCATTCATTTCGAAGGAAGAACTCCATGAGATCTTCGACACAATCAGGGCTAAGAAATCAGTGGGGACCGATGGTATTCCGAACATCGTGCTTCGACATCTTCCTCTAGAAGCGGTGGACATCTACACCACCCTGTTTAATAATGCAATGAATAATGCACATTATCCAGTGCATTGGAAAACGGCGGTGGTTCAACCTATCCCCAAAAAGGGAAAGGATATGTCCAATCCGGCGAATCTCCGGTCGATAAGTCTCCTTCCGAATATCAGTAAGGTTTTTGAAAAGGTAATCAATAGAGCTCTGTCTAGGTGGGTTGAGGACAAACATATAGTTCCGGATAATCAATTCGGTTTTAAGGCGGGACATGATATCTCACATGCCGCGTCTAAACTGGTGTCCGATATCCAATGGAATAAAGGCAAAAATCAATGCACTGGTGCCTGCCTTGTTGACTTGGAGAAGGCCTTCGACACCGTATGGTTAGAGGGTCTTTTCTATAAGCTGACTGGGTTGGGGATCAGTAAACCACTCTTGTACATTCTTTATAATATGCTACAGAACAGAGAGTTCATCGTGAAGAATGGTGATGTGACTTCTGTTAGAATATTTCAAATTAAAAATGGTCTTCAGCAAGGCGCGGTCAATTCGCCGATCCTATTTAACATTTATACAAGCGACTTGATAAGCTCACTTCCCCATACTATTGCGTACGCAGACGATTTGATAGCGTACAGAACAGGTCCAAAAATCGAGGTCATTAACACTCTCTTGCAGCGTGACTTCGATAAGATAAGACGATTTTGCGATGACTGGAAGTTGAAAATCAACTTTCAGAAGTCGGAAACCATTCTCTTTAGGACGCCGTTGTCTAGAGCCTCTAGGGATACCAGAAAAAATTGGCGAAAGTTCTCATTCATTGGACAGCACGGACAGCCTCTTGCCTGTCGAAATGTAGTCAGATACCTTGGGATCTGGTCACAAAAAATTAACAAAATGATAGCAAAGGCAACACAAACTAATCAAAAACATAAACTACAAAATACACCATTCATGCACAATGTTGTATACAAACAACAGATAAAATTTAAATCTCTACAACCATTTGAAGATTATCCTTACCTGTTTTATTTTTTTTTTATTTCCTTATGAAATAATCTAACAGAATTTTTTTTTTGCCGAAGTGGAAATGCTTTGATAGAAATCCAATGACTCAAATATTACAAAATGTTCTTGCTAGAAAATCGTCTGACTACACCGAATGCAAAACAGAAAATGGCATGTAAATCCTTATTTTTCATATCAAAGAAGAACACAAAACTAAAGTAATAAGATATAATACATGTCCTAAGCAAACATTGTTGCACGAAATATACCGTGAGATAAGAACAATATGCTCTCAAAGTGAGGTGTTGTATACAAACAATAAATGCAAAAAAGTCCACTGACCAAAATAAATGTATTCTACAGTTAAATCAGTGGAATATGATGGGCATTTGTAGTTATAGAGAACAACGTATTTCAACGGGTTAGGTACATGAGGTCCAAAATCAAAATCTCCAAAACCAAAATTTCCAAATATAAAATCTCCAAGCATAGAATCATCATATCTCGAGTAACTTGGCTTTATTTTTTATATTTTTATCAACAATAAATGTACCTAATACTATTACAAGAAAAATAAATACAAATTATTCGTAATTCAAACTTAAATTAAGTTCAAACTTAAACGAAAATATTGTAATTGTCGAAACTTCTAAAAATAATAGTGATAGTTTTTATGTTAACATAGTGAAATATTGTAGGCTACGTAACGCCAATACTCTATTTTGTTAAATTGTGATCGATTCGTAATGACATTTTTTATTCGTTTGTAACTTTTTTTATACTAGATTGCTGACTACTGCAAATATTTTCAATTTTAGTTTATAATCCAATCATCTCCTTAGACAAATCTTGAATTAAGGCATATAATCCGGAGTGTTTTCTTGCAACAACGCTCTTCAGACGGCGATGCCAGGCTTCCACGGAATTCTGGATTCGAAGGAAATTGTTCTTAATACTGTGGACACAAAAGTGGACACAAAATTCGGGTTCGCAATTTGTTTTTGTATTAATATAATTTGCTCTGAACCAAGAACACAGTCTTCTAAAATCACGATCTTCAGAACTTTTCTTTATCTCCAAAAAGTAATCAGTAACTTCGTCTGGAGGGACAAACGCCAAGCTTTTAAGCATTTTGACGGATAAACTAAATGCCTCGCAAGTACCGTATTTAATTAGAAGTTTCTCTTTTTGTACCCTCCACCAGATTATTTGCTCGAAATGAAACAAACATCCCTGGAAGTGGGCAGAGGGGAAATATGACTTTGCTGCAAGATAAAATGTTTTTTCAAAGTCTGAAACAATTTTGATTGGATTCAGATTGGCGCGCGCCACTCAAGAAATAAGCAGCGGGAATAATCGCACCAGGAAACTGTTAGTCGCCAAATAGCATACCAGCAAGAGCAGAGTTGGTAATTTTAGATATACGCACTCGTACTAGCGAAAAGTGATTGCACAAGGAGCTGTGTTAAGTAACGAGCGGGTTATACAGGTAAGTGCCTTTGAGATTGGAGATTATTGATTTTGAGGGAATGACAAGTGGAACAAAGGTATTTAATTAGAAGTGCTCAAGTTGTCTTCGGAAATGTCACCGAAAACTAAGTTCAGCGGCGGAGATTTTTGAAGCGATTGTCATGACATCATGGATACGACCATACGCCAAGAACAAATACTACAGGAACTAGAAGCATCCATCAACCAGAGGCTAAGTCAGATGATGCAGCAGAACCAGGATTTGCAAGCCCAAATTATAAAAAAATACATCAAGGTCGACACCAAAGAGTGCAAGTGACTACGCGTTAGAGAACATTCTAAGTAAACTGAGCCGCCAGTTGTCAACACCAATACCGGTGCAAGCACAAAAGCTGTACGAACTTCTCGAGTTTGATGGCCAACCATAAGTATGGCCAATGTTTATGGAGTCGTTTCAGATGACCACAATGGTATTTGGATTCAGCAATATTTTGGGAATGCAAAGGTCTATTGTTATGAAGGTGTGGGAGGCAAGACCAACTGGTAGTACGCCATATAACCAGAGTCTGAAACCATAGCTGAAAACCTATAGACCAATTGATTTCCTTTGCAACAAAGGTTCAAAACTTGTCTTCGTTCCTTGATGAGACGGGTTACAGGCAGCATTTGTGTAATCCCACTTTAATGGAGGAGTTAATGTCTAAGTTAGGCTTGATTAGGCGCGAAACTCTGCAGACATGGCTTCTACAGTGGTAAATGATTTCAGCAAATGGCTTCAGGAGCTGGTATACTTGGTTGGATCAATCTGTGGTAGTATTGTCCTACATACTCTACCAGCGGCGACCTGGAATGTAGGGAGAGTCAGGTCCTTCCACGCATGCGAAGCACACAATTTCAGAGTATAAACAGTTTTTCGAATTGAATGTCAGCAAGCAATGGCATTTCGTGCGGCAAAATAAGTCGTGTTTCAACTGTCTGGGTGAGGTGTATGCTGTGGTCAGTAGCATAAATGCAATTACAAAGGACAAAGGAGTTTTTACATTTTCCATGTCTTAACAAATTCCATAACTAGAAGAACTCGTTTAAAGCTTTCGTTTACAATTTTTCCAGTGATTTTATCAGCCAATGGTAAGGAACTTCGTTGCTTTGCTTTATGAGGGTTCAGTGGTCTGACTCATAAACAAAGGTTTAGCGAATCATCTAAGAGCAGAAAATCTGTGGCTGCAGTGGTTCGGGAACAGAAAGACATCCGAGAAGTCAAGACGAATGGATATAGTAATCTCAGGTATTGTTCAAAATGCAGGAAATTTTACCATCAAGCATATAAGAACAGTTCAGGAAATTCACCTACCAAGTCCAACCTTGAACATCACGGAACTTCATACAACATATTCCCTTATGAAGAGATTCCCCGATCGCCGAGGAACTTCTATTTGGACTAGAGAATGTTCATCTCTGTGTCTCGAATAAGGTTATCGCGGATGGTTGTCAACCTTTAGTTTTAATGAAGTGGACAAAGGCTCATTGCAGTTCACCAAAATGTTCAACCGTTTGTATGGAGAACCGACCCCAAGCATAAGTTAGATGATTATGTTATGACCTCATTGACTTTAGGTACAGCCTGCTCACCCTATTCCGATGGTATTCTATTATTTATGTATTTCTTTAAAACCATTACGTAGACGATCTTGTTTGCTGTTTCGCCACAGAGGATGAGGCGATTCAAGTTATCGACAAAGTGATGTGGATTCATAAACAAGGAGGATACGAACTTGTACATTTTGCCGCCAACTCGAAATTGGTTACTAAAAGGTATGGTGAATGTAACACAAGAGCATCCACATTAAATCTTGACAAGAGCGAGTAACGTCAGTTAAAAAAGGTTTTGGGATTACTTTGGGACATAGTTGAAGATGCACTCAGGTTTATCATGATGTTTGGGAAGATCGACCCAGCTCTTTTTGAAGGAAGTTAAAATTGGCCCTGCAAACAGCTTGGCGTGAGCAGATCGGATGGGACTAACGGATTTCAGATGAGACCAATGCTATCTGGTCAAGACGGAAGCTAATTCTAGCGCAAGTGGAGAATATAAGGGTACTCAGGTGCTATAGCGCGATATTTACGTCAGCTCAAGTTGAGCTTCATTTTATAATTTTAAAGGTTGCTTATTGGAGAATTTCCCAACAAACAGGAGTGGAGCAGTTAGCATTCTTAGCCAGAAAGATGAAGTGTGCTCCTTTAAAACTCACATTGATCAGACGGCTTGTGCTTAAGTCCGCGGTGCTGGCGTCGCACTTATGTGACATGTTAGTTTGGTGCTATGATGTTAAACTTTGTAGGACTGTGATATGGAGCGGTCAGATCACCGAATGTACAAGCCCTATGTAGCTCATAGTGCGAACGAGATTCTGGATCACATTGAACCTTCGGAGTGGAGGTGGCTTCGCACAGACTTCTTTACAAGGATATTCGACGGCAAACGGATATCCATGTGGCCACGAGTTGAATCCTTCGAGAGTACAGAAGAAGAACTTCGACTGAAGACGATCCTACTGATAGTTGTTGAGGTTGACTCCTTATCAAGATGAAGACGACATCTTTCGAATAAATGGCCGGATAAACGCAGCATCAATGGTTCCAACTTACACTCGTCGACCAATTATACTTCCGAAAGATCATCACGTCACTCAACTGGTCATGCACTTTTACCATCGAGCCTGGAGGCACCAGAACGATCGCAAAACTAAGGAAGAGGTTTTTGATCAATAAGAACAGCAGTGCGCAGAGTTGCAGGACGACACCAAGTTTGCAAAAAGGAGAGAGCCCGACCGGATAACCCATTAATGGACAGCTGCCCGAGGATTGACTGATTCCTTGTGTCCAGTTTTGGTAGTCATTGGACGTCGTACGGAGAAACGATAGATCGCATTATTTACGTGTTTAACTACTCGCTCCGTACACCTAGAAATAGCAAGAGATCTTATAGCTGATACGTTTTTGATGTGCCACGAAATGTCATCAATAGAAGAGGAACTCCTCTGCGTATGCGTTCAGATAACGCTACAACATTTGTTGACCAGTTGGATCAACTAGACCATGGGGCTATGATCAACAACTAGACTGACGCGCTATCAAGACTAATTTCTTCTTAACCCGGATGCAGGCGGCTGCTGGGAACGCTTAGTCCACAGTATGAAGAAAGCGTTAAGATACATGTTGCACAAAGAAAATTTCCAAGAGCACACTCTATTTAGCCTTGTATGCGAAGCCGAAAATATTTTCAATTTGCGACCCTTGACTTATATTCCACTTGAAACTTCCAATAATGAGCAATTTAGGGCTACTCCTAGGTATTCCAAACTCCGAGCAGACGCCATGTCCTGAAGGAGAAGACATGCGTATAACACAAAAGCAGTGGCTGAAGTTGAGCAACTAAAGCAACTTAGAAATTAAAAGAGTATCTCCCAGACTTGTGCCGCATAACGAAAGGGTAAAAATCTGTGCATCCTCTTGCAATTAACGACGTAGTCCTGATCTGCGATAAGGAGTGGCATCGTTCGAAATGACCCATGGGCAGAATAATTCGAGTATTTCCATTAAAAGATACGCAGGTAAGATCGGCGGAAATTCGCCAGAGATCCGGAGCCCTGAAGCGACCTGCCTGCATGTTTGCCCGACTAGATCTTGGTGAATTCGATGCATTTTAGATTCAGTTATAACGAACTATTCGTGTAAACAACTTGTGTCTATTCCTAAAGTGTCAGACGGATCCCGTGGTCAGTGTCATTTCGAGTTTAGTTTCTCTTTTGCGAGAAACAGTTCAATGGCTTCAGTCAATCTAGTATTCAGTTATAATACGCCATTTTGGTTCTGGCACTCTGGGGAGCACACAAGGTGTAAGTAAAAATCCATTATAATCCTGTTTAAATAATATAAATATTTCCCAACAGAAAAATGTCTCGTGCCAGAACACCACCATTGATCAGTACTTATTTTTTCGAAAATGTGGACGGCATTGATCCGTCCAATATGTAGTTCCAGTAGAGACATACTACGCATGAACATTAACTGAGGACTCGATTCAATGACAATGTTTTATCGCGAATTGAATTGGCCACAGAGAACATGCATTTTGATGTAACTTGATTAATTTTTGTGAAGTTTTTGATGTATGCTGATAAGCCGCAAATTATTTAAGCCTTTGAAGCCATTAATAAGCGTCTTTTGCTGAAATTGTTTAGTAAGAAGTACGCGTATTTGCGGATATCTCAATGTTGAGAAACCGGCAGTGTAAAAATTTTAGAGTCACTTACTGTCCAGAACTACGAAAAACTAGGAAAATCGATGAAAAACAGTTCAAAATCCGTCCGCGTACTCATATTTTTGTAGTTTTTCGCAGAAGAGACCGAAATGAGAGAGCAATTCATTTCCCCTCTTTTGTCCAATAAATTTGTTCGGGCAAATTTGTAAAAACTGTCAAACTGCTTGTCTTTTTATTTGAAGCCTTCATTGGGTTTGTTTTTATTTTGAAATAGAATAGTTTCTTTACTTTGTTTTCGCAAAAATAAGTGATATTTGAATAGAAGATTAATTAATAATTAAAGTTTAAAATGGAAAAATGTTTTTAGAAAGTGTTTATAGACAAAATATATTGAAAAGCAGGCAAAGCAAATGAAAGTGCTCCCCATACATCTTCATTTATCCACAACAAAGAGAAATTATCGGAACAACTCATTCAGATGTGCCTACGTTTAAATAAACGTCCAAAAGTCAAAGATTTTAAATAAAAAAAACTGCTAAATTCATTAAAACTTGTTTTTTTATTAAATTTTTGTTTGAAAAAAGCAACAAAAAATAAAAAAACAGTTGACATTTGTCTGTTCAAAACAGTTTCCAATCCATTCGCTTATTATTTAATAAAATTTTGCTCTGAGAGAGAATTTTAACCTCACTCCTCCGGATTTGACAGTTTTTACAGTTTTTTAGTTTGAAAAGTACGCGAACGGACGCTTGACCTCACAAAATCCAGTCCGAAGAGCAGTAGAACCACAATTTGAAGAGGAGGCCGAAAGAGGAGGTCGAAGTGATCCAAAATAGAGGGGCATGGTGAATTGTATTGTTCTAAGATCCGTTGCTTTTTGTTTTTTTGTTGTACAATAGAATATTATTCCTTTTTATTAGAAATCTTTTTATTTGCTCATTTTCTATTGTAGATTAAAATTTGACGCACTCAATTCGTTTGACAAAAATGTCAAAAATATTAAATACTCGTATACTATATAGTGATCTTTTTTTTGGAATGTTATTTTTTTACCTTTCTGAAAGCAAGTGTTTATCTAAAAAAACAGGTACCGTTAAATTTGCGCCTGTTAGATCTCACATGCATCGTATGTACTCGTATACCAACTTTTGACCGCTGTCATTATGACATAACATACCTAAATCGAAGCGCCATCTCAAATGATTCATTTTCAAAATGATTCATTCGGTTCTTTTAATGTATTATTCGAGTATCTCCTAGGTGTATACACTACACATGAACCAACTTCAATGTTTGTTTCATTTCCACCCTGTTTTCACTTTGTTGATATCGGTATGACTTGGTATTGCGAACTTCAGATAGTGTGAAAAATATCGACCGGCGCGTTTGACGCCACTGCCATGCCATGCCATGCCAGCCACTGCAACTGGCATAATGTTCATCAACATCACCCATACATTCGCCCACAGATACATTTCAGTTGTAATAAAACCCTTACGGGATTCGGTGTTGCGAGCAGTATCATTCTTAATTTTTCTTTTTTTCCTATAAGGCGCGTTTGAAGTTAAACATTAGATAATTTTAAAAATCAATAGGAGCGGGGGTTGTTGGGATTTTCTTCGATTTCGATTGTGTGACCCTATCTGTAGTTATCAATATAGAATTTATTGCTTTCGAAAAATCTATGTATAAAAGAAAACTATTTTTTCTTTCTTTTCTGCTCTTTGAATAAAAAATAGTTTCGTGAGTGTTGCTGTAATTTTTGGAGTATAAAATTTTGTTTCACGGTTGGCGCAAGTCTCAAAAACTAAATCGATTTTGAGATCACACTTTTAAAAAGGCTGGTGTAGTGTTATTGCTTTTTTCGAAAGAAAGTGGGAATAAACATACTTACATTTTGCAAATTTCTTTTCTTTTTGTTTTCTTGTTCTACTTTTAATTAAGAATGTGATCTCTGCAATTTGTTTTTTTTTATTTAATTCAATAGAACTCATGCCAATTGATTCGAAAAGTAAAGTGAGGAGAAAAATATAAAAAAAAAATTGAATATGTACTCCTTCCGTAATTTCTTTTTTACTTGAGCGTATCAACGGGTTAAAGTGTGAAATTCGAAAAGAAATCAAAGTCAATTGGTGATAAAAAGGAAATATAATAAAAAAAAGTTATAGTGCTGCTCGATTACCCTGCGACGATAGAAAAATAAAAAAAGAAGAAATAAAATTAGAATTAGTTGAAATAATTTTAATATGGAGGACGAACTACGGTGTCCGATATGTAAGCAATTGTTCGTGAATCCCGTTCTTCTACCATGCTATCATGCACTTTGCTTGGGGTGTGCATTGGATTTGCAAGCTGCTTACACACCGGCAGTAGTTGCTGCAGTGGCTAATGGCAATTTACAATCCACAGTAGCAAGTTGCGTTGTTGGACCTCTACATCATAATCATTCCCATCATCCAATAACGCATCATTCATCGACATCCTCGGCCGCAAGTACCGCTAGTTCAGGCACAACTGAAAGCTCTGACCAAGATCAAGCCGACAAAGTGAGCATTTTCAGTGAAGCTGATTCTGGAGTTGTTTGCTGTACATCACGTCCTGGATCATACGTCGGTACTTCAAATCTTCAGGCATTACTCCTTCCACCATCGGGCGGAGCTGTTTATTATTTGATTTGTCCTCATTGCCGCAAAGTCGCCTTTTTCGACGAAAGTGGCGTACGTAATCTTCCACCCTATAAGACTATGGAATCAATTGTTGACCGATTTTGTGCTCGCGAGGCTTTGCGGTGCCAAATGTGTGAGGCTGATCCAAAAGTCGCTTCTCTTATATGTGAGCAATGTGAGATTCGTTACTGCGATGGATGTCGTGAGCTGTGTCATCCAGCACGTGGTCCATTAGCAAAGCACAATCTAACTAAACCAGTGGGTGCTGCACAAATTCGAGAATCCTTATGTGCCGAGCACAATGAGCCGTTTACACTGTTCTGTTTAACTTGTAAAGAAGCTGCCTGCGCGCAATGTGTAAATGAAAACGGTCACCAATCACATGATGTTCAGTCAATAACACAGATTTGCAAAGCACAAAAGGTAAATTTTAAATAAACACTAACGGTATTCATTGTTTTTATATACTGCTCTACTATTATTTAGTTCAAAATTGATGAAAACACTTTCTATTAGCGATTAACACTAGAAAAAAAAACCCATCTCCTTCCTCTTATATTTATTTAAGCAGATGTAAAGGTCGGTTATTAAGAGAAAAGTTTTAGCTTTTTAAAAAACCAAGACAATATGTTAATACGATTGCAATATCCCATCGAAGGGATGAAGTGTCTTCATCTTCCTTACAAAAGACAACACCGCTCAAAAGATCTTCCACAATTGGACAGTAAAAGTGGGAATTCCCCTTCCGAACATACTCTTAGATACGTTCATTCTTACTCTTGTCGATGAGGCTGCTATCCTTTTTTAGGAGAAATTCAATGACTGCCTGGATATAGCCTACGGAGCCAGTCTAGAGCGTCATGCATTCAGTTGAAAAGTATAGTCCTCGTGAAGAGAAAACCGACAACAAGTCTCGGCTAATTGACTTCGCAGCAGCTAGTAATATGGTTTAAAATAGCAACGGGCTTCCAAAAATACAATACGTATCCACTGACTTTACCAGATTGTGGAACCGCTTGCCCAGATTGACCATTAATAGATGCGGGGTATGCAGGCACTGTTCTGAATATCCGACCTTTCAAGTTAGCAGCAAATGTCGATAATTTTTTAATCGCAGCCCGAGGACGCTTGGAATAGCTAAAGACTCGAAAGGGCAGCCGAGTTAAGACTATCTGCCGTGAAGACACTCTTCACAGAGAAAGTGGAAACTCAATGTTATAGGCCTAACTTAGAAAGCTGGCAGTCCTAACACAGATTTAGGTCGTCAGAAGTCTCTCTTTTTGGTTTGTTCAGCAAGTTCGTCGGCGATCCAACTGCGTTCAGAGAAATCATGCATTCCTAATCCGAGCTGGTAGTAGCGAAATTTGTCAGCAAGACTTTAAGCTACAGATGCAGATACTTTACACCCTCCACCTGTTCTTCACAGTATAGTAAATTGCCATCAGGATTGCATAGATAGGTCTCCGCTAAGATAATCAAGGTGATAGTGCTACATCCTAAATCGGTCTTGTCTTGTCTTTTTAAAGCTTCAAATATGCACAGAACCCTCTTTGCTGGTAAGCTCCACATCTTGGCGAAAGCTTCCCCCACCATGAAAACCAAGGCGATGTTCATTTTTAAAGCATGTTTAGTCTAGAATGACACTTAAATAGAAATTCGCGTCAAAGAAACCTATGATGATGCCTTTTAGCACTAGATGAATTAGACCAGTCGGCTTCCTCCTTCTCGTAGAGATAACAACATTTGTATATGAATCAGCATAGATTTGAAGCAGAGAGCCGATTAACATGCATCACAGCATTAGATACTTGCGGGCAACCCTCTTCACCTTCGTTATTACTCGTACATACTGAACACAATCAGTGTACGTAATCAACTCTCTGCTGGCAAGTATTGGTTTATTTTACAAAGTCCGCTTTCATACGTCGCAAGTTTCGAAAGATTCAAATGAGTGCAAAAGAGAGAAATAATGAAACAAAAAATACCCAACTAACCAAATTCCCACTGCATGTGGGTAGCAATTTCATTGCAAGTTTTTGACATTTCTTTTTCTCCTTCTTCTTTCTTTTTCGCATTTGCTTCATTACTTCTTTCGCTGTGTTACGAGCACAACATTTCAGTATGGCGGATTAACTGAAACGGACCAAAGAATTAACAAGGGGGCTCATTTTCAATTATGAAAGACTGAGCGCCAAAGATGAAATGAAAGAGAACTGTCAAATAACATGCAAACTCAAAGAAGGGGAAAGTCTTCATGTAGAGTTGCGCGCATCACTGAATGACAATTCAAAAGAAAATAACCAGAAATGCGCATTACACACTTGCGAAGTATGAAAGCGGACATACCGTCAAAAGTTGCATGGTTAAAAGCAATCTCAATGAGCAAACTAAAATGCCCAACACGTTCTCTTCCTGTCGGGAGCGCATTCAATTCTATTTTGTAGATTTTGAAGTGCAACCGATCTTCCACGTTGATATACAAGTACATGTTGCATCTTATGCACAAGATGCATTCACAAAGCTGTTTTTTGCATATAGGACTCAACCATGCTTTCCATGTTCTTCAGCATGAAGGCGGTCGGACTGACTTGACTCTTTTCGAGTAGTAATTTTTATCGATTGTCGCCATAAAATTTATTCTTGTTTTATGCCAGGGATTGGGTATGTAGACCAATGCGACACTAGGTGTGAAGATTCTCTTTAAAGGTAACAACAGCTGGTCTATATTCTTTCTCAACTTAAATAGATATATGCCATCAACGATTATGCCAACAATCTACAACGGCTGTGTTATTAATTTCACTTGCATTTCCATTGATAGGAACTGGTTGTAAGGCAGCTATTGTACGAGTATATTAGGAAAGAGAGTTTCGAACATCAACTCAGATTATTTGACAGATCTACTCGTAGTTTGTCCGATTCGCCCCTTTTGAGGGCTTTGACCTATCTAGATTCGCCTAGCGCATATATTTCTTTGCAAAAGCATATTTAAAAGGCACCTTTCGAAATCTGAATTAGCCAATTGTTTTTCGTGAAAGCAATAATTCTAATCCAAATCCAAATGATTGTATAAAGTCCCAGAAATGATTGCCTCTAACTGCCCCAGAACGTCTTCTATCATCCTGATAAGTCCACCAGTTCTTGAACTCACAAAATTCAAAGATTTTGGCTAATGTTCAAGTTTGAGTACTGACAGCAAAATCAACTCCAACTCTTTAAATACGAGTACAGAAAGGAGGACTGGCTACTGGAAAATAAATCGCAATAGTAAGGTACCTGTATTGCGACTGAAATTAAATAAGATTCTTCTAAGAATGCAGGGCATGCTGGAATTACTCGTACATAGTACCTCTGGTTTTCATTTATTTTAATAAAATTAATTGTGACGAACAAATCACTGTGTGTAGTAGCTTTTACCTAGCTTGGTCTAGAAAGCTGAAATATTAAACGAAAAAAAATCTGTCATATCCTATTTTTATTAAAAATGTGAAAAGGTTGTATAATACTAATACGTCAAGTACCGTAGATATTTGGTCTTTTATAGAAAAGAGTATACAAATACGATCGCGCAATTCGTTTACGTGGAATGTTCCTCACACAGTTGTTTATCTTTGTTTACCTTCGATTTTTATATTACTTCTAATCATAAAATATGGAAAGGCTTTGTATAGTAGTTTGGATAAGTAGATGAACTTTGAATCGTATAGACATTGCTACGAGTTATATTTGGAGTTGGGTTTTATCCTAATTTAAATATCATGGATAACCCTACGTCCAAAGTGTGTCCAATTTCGACCATAACGCTAAACTAAAATCCTTTTCCAGTCACAATTTTCTCTAGATTAGGAATTCGACAGAGATAGACTACAAACCCATCAGCTTCTTCATTGCTACAACTCTTTGTACGCAAGTGCACTGTTCGGATAAAAGTTCATTTACCAATACCTTACAATCTAACCTTAACTTAAAGATGTCGACCAACGTAAACTATAAAGCACAGGGTTTTCTTAGTATCCTGTATGGACATGGCTATATGGTTTACGGGTAAACATACGGTGAGCTTAACTGCACACATTGCAACCAAGACATCGCCAGCACTAATTTTATGCAAAACTTTCGACTAAATAACGAAGAAATGCTGCGTCTAGGTACGAGTATGTTACTCGTATATTTAACATTGAAATAATGGGTGATTTTTTAAGCGGTTGAGTTTTAATTGTAATTTATAAAAAAGTACGGAAAAATATTAAAAGTGTATACAATTTCTATTTAAGTGGATAAATCAATGCTTGGCATTTACTTTTTAAAGATTATTTCATATAAATGTTGACCACGCCTACGTTTTAAGTGGTACATATTGGCTGATATCTTGCTAACAACACTTTTAATGTTGTCCTCCAAGGCTGCAATTGATGCTGTTGTAACGGCATAGGCGAGTGATTTGACGTATTCCCGTAAAAAAAATAGTCTAAAGGCGTCAGATCGCATGATCTAGCCGGTGATGTAGCATGTAGCGCCGTCCCTCTAGAACCACATGTCGACCAGGTCCAGCTCGTGTATTTTGGGCAAAAAAAAGTTCGAAAGCGTTGAACGATAGCGGGCTCCATTGACGGTAACGTTGTTTTCACGGTCATCTTTGACAAAATACGGGTCAATGATTCCGCTGGACGATGAACCGCACCAAACAGTGCGCATTGGTAACTCTTGGGTGCATTGCTAACTCTTGGGTGCATTGGTAACTCTTGTATTAAATGCTGTTGCTCATAGGACCAGATACGACAGTTTTGTTTATTAACATACTCATCCAACCAGAAATGAGCTTCGTCGCTGAAGACAATTTTTTGATAAAAAAGCGGATCTTGCTCCAGCTTTTCTAAGGCTCACTCACCGAAAATTTGACGATGTGGCAGATTGTTTGGCTTCAATTCTTGCACGAGCTGTATTTTGTAAGGTTTTAGACCAAGAACCTTGAGTAAAATGTCCTAAGTAACACATTCTCCTTTGCTGCGAACTTCGAGGAATTGACAAATCACGGTCTTCATTAACACTGGCAGATACAGCAGCAATATTTTCCACTGTACGCACTCTACGCATACGGGTAGGTGGCTTGATGTCAAATAGCGTGAAATTGGTGCGAAGTTTGGTCACTATGGCTTGAATTGCTTGCTCAGTAGGTCGATTATGACGGCCGTAAAATGGTCGAAGTTCGCGAAAAAGCTTTTTCAATAATTCAAATTCAATAATTTGTAAGCGCTGTTCGGGTGCACATATTTCCGCGATGAAATGACAATGCTAACTGAGTATCTTTGACTTTGATGTCACGAATCACGCGTGAGCTGTCAGAAACAACAGTTGTGCTGTTGCAAAAAGGCAAGATCTGCTCAAGAGCAAAAAATTGCACAGAAGTTAGGTTAGGTTAGGTTAAACAGAGGTATGATGGATATGCCACCACACAGATATCAGGCACCAAACCAGGCCCATCGCGATCCCTGTGGAACCAGTTGAATTTGTCTTCAAATGACAAAAACCTAAACAATCGCCCTGGTGAAACAACCAATTTTCCTGAAAAATCCAAGAATGCCTTTGAAGTTCGTGTCGTCTATATCCTCTAGGTTTTCGAAAAAGTATTTCCCCAAAAATGTTCTTCGAATAAGCGATATTGCCTCGCATTCACACAGTATGTGTGTTATATGTCCTCAACAGCTTGCAAATCACAGCAGAATTTGCAGATACCCGTATCTGATAATTTGAGTCTCATTGCATGTTGCCGCTGGTGACAGTGTCCTGTCAGGATACCTATTACTGTCCTAAGCTTATCCCTGTTTAATTTTATTAACTTCCGAGATCTTTTGCGGTCAAAAAGCGGCCAAAGACTGTGTCCTTCAAGACTTGACCACCTTAGTTTCGCAGTCTTTGTGATTTTTTTCTCGATAGTGCCCCTCACGGGGTGGTTTGATGTTGGCAACCTCACTATTGTCGAGTAGCCCTCGTTTTCTTGCAATCTCATCCGCTTGTTCATTTCCTTTAATACCGCAGTATCCTGGCACCGAGCACAGTCTTACCCGATTATGACTGCATAGTGCATTAAGCACTGTGCGACAGCCCCTGACTGTATCAGAGTTGACGTTGGTTGATTCCATTGCCTTAAGTGCGGCCTGGCTATCGATGTAGATAGCGATATCTCTTTCTGATACCGTTCTCATCTGCATTAGCTCAGCCGCCCTGAGGACAGCCAGAAGAAATTGGAAGAAATTGCTTGCGTGGGGTAGTCTTATAGCCACTCCAGAAACTGGTCCTTCCTTTGTTTTTGAGCCATCTGTGAAATTTGCAATTTCATTCGACCTGATTATTGCATTTTTTCCCAGTCCTCCCTCTCCGGATAAATTAGATCGTACGGGATGTTTAATTTGAAAGGAATTTCATCCGTTAAAATTTGATTGCCTGGCAGTAACTCTGTTAGGACCATGCCATGTCTGAAACTGCCGCTATTGAAGTGACCCAGATTAGTGAGTCGTATCTCACTGTTGCCAGCAAATTTTTTGATCTGTAGGGGTAGTTTTTTTGTTTGTTGCTTTCCATCATACTAGTGCGCCGTATGTACGTAGGGGTCTTACCACCACCGTATACAGGCAGTACACCATAGCAGATCTTAGGCCGCTAATTTTTCCTACTGTTCTTTTTCAGATAAAAGGAGCATTATATAGGTGTTTGGCCTTTCCGCTACATTAAGATTCCAATTCAGTTTTTTGTTCAGAATCACATCTAGATACTTGGCGCGGTCCGAAACGGACAGTTCCACTCCGTTGATTTTTTGGAGTTTGAATTGCGGTATCTTGTACTTTCTGGTAAAGAGAACCAGTTCCGTTTTGGAAGGGTTGGCATTGAGACCACAGCTTTTTGCCCAAGTGCTGATCATCTTAAGGGCAATCTCCATAATGTCGCTTAAAATGTTTAAGTATTTTCCCTGTACTATTATGACCACGTCATTTACGTATGCCGTGGCACTTATACTCATTGTACTAAGCTTTTTAAGGATGTCATTGATAACCAGCACCCACAGAAGTGGAGATATGACTCCACCCTGAGAGGTTCCCTTGGCTACGAACATTCTGACAGAGCTTTGTCCAATGGAACAGTTTATTTTTCTGCTTGCAAGCATGTTACAAACCCAGTTTGTAATGCCCTGTTAAATGTTAGCGTCTACTAGAGCATTTTTAATGGTGTTGCACTCCACGTTATTGAAGGCTCCTTTAATATCGAGGAAGACCCACCATCTCGTGCAGGACGGTTTCTACAGATTTTTCTTTCATATTATGCATGCTGTGACTCAGTCAAAAAACCATTACTGCATTTGTTCCTAATGTGAGTCTCCAATAATCGCTCCAGGGTATTAAACATAAATGATGACAGACTTATTGGTCTGAAATCTTTTAGTGGTATATGCCCCTGTTTGCCAGCTTTAGATATAAAAACCACCTTAATAGAAGTTAATATGTACGCTTCTCATAAACTATAAAAAAAAAATCTGAAATTCTCGATTGAACTTATTAGATATTTCACTCTAGAAACGATTCACATATACGATATAAATATACATTTTTAAACCAAGAAAAAAAACCGCAGGTCCTTTTGGTTTTCTAGAAGATTAAATAAATATGTCAGCTGCAGATGTTTCAACCTCTTCAGGATTGCCAAAATATGTAAGAGTCTACTATCGAATAGTTTTTCGCTGTTCTGCAGACCTTAAAAACCAAATTATCAGAATCGATGTAGACAGCCTTTAAATGGATTGTAAACTAACCTACGACAGAAGTCAGACATACCGATCAAAACTGGTTTTAACATCTCTGCTTGACGTTTATGACCCAATTTTTTCCATTGCAAGCTAAAAACCAACATAAGTTTCTTAAAGACAGGTCTATAACTACAAATCTAACCAAACTCGTGTCAAGAATAATGTGCGCACTAATAAGCTAAATTGACATTGACGTAATCGCCACTAATTTCCGTAAAGCGTTTGATAAAAGTTCTCATAAGATTAATTATTAAAAACGAAAGGATTGTGGCTTTCGTAACGTGGACTTAATTATAATTAGAAGACCTACATTGCGGTGTTATACTTAGATCTACAATTTCCAACTCCAAGTTTGTGGAGTATCGCAAAGTAGAAATCTCGGTCGCTTATTATTTATTCTATCTTTTAATGATGTTGATTGTATCATTGGGAATTCATATGTTTGTCTATGCAGATAACATTTCATGTTATTTCATCTTCACATATATAATGATCATTACAAAAATAATGCACACATTGGCAACACTGTCTAGTGGATGATGCAGTCTTGTATATTGCAGAGCCCTCGCAGTTTTTATTTGGTGATAGGTACGAGTAGAAATGGTGTCTGCGTGTACTGCGACAGTCGAAGATTAAAAATCTGTACTTCAATTAAAACTTTCCGTGACAAAAGGCCTACAGAAATTTTTTAGGGTTTAAGTGAGGTTAGTGGTGAGCAGACAACAAACTTTAGTTCGAAATCCCTTTGGGCTAGCCGTTTCAAGAATGAAAGCATAAGGGAATACCTATGCCCAGGAAAGCCGAAAACATCGACTGATGATTGAAGTGTGGAGTTTGTTTCGAATTTTCCCAACGAAAAGCGTTGAGCAAAGTGTGAAGAAATATTCAACGTCCCAGCAATATCTGTTTTTCACATTAAAAAAAATTATATGCCGAAGGGAACAAAATATCTGGACATCGCAGAACTTTTGAAACACATAATTGACGAGAAACTGTGGATGCAGACCCAACAAAAGCGGTGCGGGGCTTTGCACACAACATGGGAGTATCCCCCATGAAAATACATAAGTCGACACCTATCTCAAACAGGAAAAGTGAAAAACTCGACAAGTGGGTGCCCCATGAATTGAACAAGGCTCAAAAACTACGCCGTTTAGAAACCTGTGCATTACTGAGTCTAGGACACCGAAATGCACCGTTTTTGCGCCGTATAATCACATGTGATGAAAAGTGGATTTTATATGACAAGGGTAAAAGATCTTGGCAGTGGTTAGATGCAGGTGAAAAACCAAAATACACCCCAATCCCGATCTTCACCCAAAAAAGCTTATGTTGACAATTTGGTGGACATCGACATTTCTTCAACCAGGGGAAACATACAGCCAAATATTGTGAGGAAATCGACATAATGCATTAGAAATAGGCTGAAAAGCAGTCAGCGTTGGCAAAAAGGCATGGTCCGATCCTGTTGCATGACAATGCTAGACACCATATTCCTGATATTCCTCCAACGGATTATCACCTTTTCCGCAGTCTGGAGTCATTTTGTCGGCAAACGGTGTTCCGAAACCGAACAGAGGTCATAGAAGAAAATCTTACATTTGCTTTTTTTAAAACATTTATTTTTATTACATCCTAGCTGCTGCTCTCGGCTTCGCTCGCTTATTAGTAGAGGGTCATTCATTTTGTGGTTCCGAAAGTAAATTTAAATAAAACACATTTATGATTTAGATTTCGATCAAATTTTTATTTCAATATATTGTTTGGATCTTGTCATTATGAATGCAATATAACGTATTAAAATGTCCTCCACGGGAGTTCTAGCAGACTTGATTCTGACAATGTAATTTTCGGTGACTTTTCGACACACATCGTGCAATAATTCGGCCATAACTTGATAAATATTCATTTTCAAAGCGTCAAGAGTTTGTAGAATGTATTCATAGCCCCACAAAAATAAATCCAATGGTGACAAATCACACGATCTTGGTGGCCAGTTCACAGCACCAAAATGCGAAATAACTAGTCCAGGTAATTTTTCTTAAAATAAACACAAAATGGGTCGTGTTGTATGAGATGTGGTACCGTCTTGTTGAAACTACATGTCTTCCACATCCATATCTTCGATTTGAGGCCAACAAATTCGATTAAAATTTGGTTATAGAGATGAGAATTCTCATCTCATCATCCTCACCCACCAGATCAAAATTGCAAACCATACAGTGACAATTTTGTAGATGCAATGGTCCTTCGACAGTTGCATGTGGATATGCGACAATTTTGTTTGTTAACGTATCCACCAAGTGAAAAATGAGCCTCATCGCTGAAGAAAATGTTGTGTGAACATTGGTCATCCAAACGCTGATGTTCAAGCATTCCATGGTCAGCTCGCTTCAATTCTTGGGTGAGTTGAACTTTATGAGGACGCAGATGCAGATCCAAATGCGAAATACGCCAAAATGTGCGGTAAGACAAGCCCAAATACTGTGCTCGCCGTGAAATCGATAGATTTGGATCTTCCTCCTCACTTTCACTAACGGCACCCATATTTGCTATAGAGTGTGCATTTCGATGATGGATAGACCTTAAGACACCTGTACAAAGCCAGTCTGTTCGAATTTTTTTACAGCTTTGCCTATAGTCCGCTCAGGTGCAGGAATATGTCGAGCATAATCTGCTCGTAATGCGCGAAACATAGCTACTACATAATTACATAATTTGCAGTGTTTTCACAATTTTAACACGTTCAGGGGTTGTTAAACGATCGATATTTTAAAATGACAAAAATCTTTTTCCTTCGGCTGCGCCACTAATTATAATATTCCTAACAATATTTCGGCCCAAATGTGTAACTTATAAACGTGTACCGTTACATAATTTAGGCGCATCAATTTTTCGCATTAAGAGGATCGGAATAACAACCTTTAACCTTAGTTTATGAGAAGGCACGCCTGACAAATCCGAAGAGGAAAAACTCTATAGGGTATGAGGTTCGGTGGCCAAAACATTATCCTCAGACCAAAATTCTGCAAATTCCCTTTCTACCTGTGAAAAAAATTTCATTTACCTATCCCTTATTCCCTTTCACACAAGCATTCTTTATTTCTCTTTCACACAACCATTCTTTATTTCCCACATTAGTTTGTAGTTCAAGTTCGACTTTGCTCAACACTTTGAACAACATTACAGAATTCATGACTTAGCAACTGTAGCAATACGATCTTCGCCGATTTGCATGTTGCCTGATTTTTACCCAGTTTATACGACAGCTCAATGTGCATTGAAGCAATCCGCATTGGGCAATACGCTTAGATTAAACACCACTTCAAACCGCATTGAAATATTTAGCACGCATTCTTTCATTCTTGTTTATGAAACGCATTGAAAATTTGTAACCACTTTGAAATATCATATAAACACTTTCAAATCGCACTGAAACATTTTACTCTCTCGCGCTCTCATCATTCTTTCCTCACCGGGCAGGTAATAAGTTGTGTATTTAAAATGTGTGATTGCAAACGAAATATTTGGAAAGACAAAGAAATAAGAACAATGTATCAGTGTTAGTGTGAAGTGTCAGTTCAATCAACTGTTTGTTAAAATTTCTCAATTTTCTCTCGCTCATTTTGGATTTGGTTTTGGATAATTTCATATAAAAACCACAATTTCTACGAGTATTGAACCAATGCGGATTGGCTAAATGCACATTGAGCTGTCATATAAACTGTTTATCTGTGTCGTTTTGTAATTTATTCGCATTGTATTCAAATGCGGAATGTATTCAGTGAGTTAGTGTTGCAATGAAATTGTATCATGACTTATTTTTCTTACTAAATCACTACTAACTACCCTAGTTCTAACTGGTCTGCTCAATCCAAAGTCTGATAAATGGTGTTGCTTGGTCTTCCATCTTTATGAGAGCTTCGTTGTAGATAAAACAATTGTATGTAGCAATAAGGTCATGAAATCTGTGCAATAAACCTTCCGTCATGACAATTTTTTACTTTTCGTACATTTATTGGTGATTTGAAAGCCTACAGGTCGCTATTGCAAAAAGCTCTCCCACCTTGGTCGCTGACCTGCATTAGAAAAATGTGGACTTTCTAAATAGATTAAATGAACTCTAAATGCCAGGGTACACCCGGTACGAAGTGAGCGTCAAGTTACAAATGTCTCGATAGGGAACATTTATTATGAACGGGCCTTATTTTTTTTTGTTTGGTTGCTATGACACCTGTCAAACATATTTAGTATACATCAAGTTAAAAATGTCGAATTTTGTACCAGAAAATGATGACTTGCAGAAAGCATAATTTTTTTGTTTTCATTTGAAGAAAAGTGTTGCAGAATCGCATCGAATGCTTGTCGAGGCATATGGTAATCATGCTCTAACAGAAGCAAAATGCAAAAGATGGTTTCAATGGTTCAGAGATAACGATTTTAATGTGAGAAACGAAGAACGTGGAAGACTACCAAAGAAGTTTGAAGACGCAGAATTGCAAACAATATTGGATGAAGATGACATTTTGAGTCAGAAAAATGTTGCACAACAAACAATTTCTGACCATTTAAAAGCTATGGGAAAGATCCAAAAGTCTGGAAAATGGGTGCCACATGAATTGAATGAAAGACAGATGGTAAACCGAAAAACCACTTGTGAAATTTTGCTTCAAAGACACGATAAAAAATCAGTTTTGCATCGAATTGTTACTGGCGATGAAAAATTGATTTTTTTTCAGAATCCTAAACGGAAAAAATCATGGGTTAATCAGGGACAACCATCAACTTCGACTACAAAACCAGATCGATTCGGCCAGAAGACAATGCTGTGTGTCTGGTGGGACCAGAAAGGTGTGGTGTGCCACGAGCTCCTAAGACCTGGTAAAACCGTTAATACAGATCGTTACCGACATCAAATGATCAATTTGTACAATGCATTGATCGAAAAACGACCAGAATGGGCCAGAAGTCACGGCAAGGTAATTTTGCTCCATGACTATGCACGTGCACACAAAGCAAAACTGGTTCAGGATACAACCAATGCACTTGGCTGGGAGCTGCTACCCCACCCGCCGTATTCACCAGACTTGGCTCCTTCCGACTACCATTTGTTTTCATCGATGGGACACGCATTAGCTAAGCAGCACTTCGAATCCTACGAGGAGTCGAAAATTGGGTGACTTTTTGGTTTGCTTCAAAAGACGAACAGTTTTATTGGCGTGGAATCCATAAATTGCCTGAAAGATGGGAAAAATGTTTAGCTAGCAATGGCCAATACTTTGAATAAAATATTTTTTACTTTCCCCTCCAAAATTAGTGTTTTATTTTCACAAAAAAACGCTAACTTCATACCGGTACACCTGGTAACTTAACAAACATAACATAAATTAAATAACATAACAAACCTATTTAAAAAAATATTACTTATTGATTTTGCCATGTGCCATGTGCACGTGCTGCAGTAATAGTTATGAAATGTTGGTGTCCAGCGCCATCTATTGAAAAAAAGCGTTTGATTTTCGTGCACTGCTCACTGCATACCAAATATACTGTATAAGTTTCAGAATAATCGGATGGTTAATTTTTGAGCTTTTAGCTCATAAACGAACAGGTTATTTTTATATATAGGGATTATTGTAGTAGTTCTTACACCTTTCCTCTTCAAAAAACACAAAACTATTCCACACTAAAGTCTTCTAACTTTTTCTACAGCTACAATGTGCCACAACTTGTGCTAATCTGCACAGGTATGACGATATTTTGACGTTTATGAACGCAAGTTCATAGTTCTGCAGAAAATCTGCTTTATTGAACACAAGTAATGCAGTTATTTGTTAGTATGGCGTTCTTGAAAACTCCCGAAGGTCTGCCGTTGAAGGTAATGTATTTCTTTTACGAGTAATCGCTACTGATGAAACGTGACTAGCGACTTGGAACTGGAAGTAAAATTTCAGTTAAACGTGTGGAGAGGCTCCGATTCACAAAATTTTAGCGAGCGCAATTAAAAGTGAAGCAAATGATGGTTTTTGTTTACGACCACCTAGGCAGATGCTCTTGTGTTTTGACGTGAACGTCTTGTACACTTAAGTTCACGGCATGCGCATACATCCACGGGAGCTAGGATACGCCTAACCACCGCTTACCTTCATTAGTTATACTAAAGCAGAACCTGTGTTAAGGGCATAAGCTCCACCCTTGGTATGAGTCGAGGATGATATAAAACATCGGGGCAAAACCAATTGGAAAACACTTTATGCGGCTTTAGGTCTAAACCACAGCCACCGTAACGCTCCCAATAGGGGGCTACCTCTAACATGTCAGCTCCGGACCAAATCCTGGTATTTTAAGTCCTAGTGTGGACTACCGGTGGACCTATGACCGGGAGCTTGTAACTGGTCCAATCATAGCAGCTTGTTTACGATAAGACCAGTAATTGCTGTGCCCCCGTTCATTATTAGAATACGTCATTGATGAGCGTAGCCTTGATAATTGGGCAAGGGCTCGATCAGAAGGCAGACTGAGTTCCGACAATGCACAAAAATCTTAATTGATCATTCACTAATTTTGGTTGGCGATGTACTCCCTGATATAATTAATATTGCGGTCTAGTACGAGTGGCGCCCCTATAGACAGATTACGACTTGTTTCCAAGTTTGTTTCAAGGGCCCAAAGCGTGAGTTGCGCTTTTCTTCTCTAAAAGGGCTTTCTTATGCCATTGCCGTTGAACAAAAGTAGTGACAGCTCACTCGTATATCATACCTTCCAAGACGGTGGAAATGAGTAAAGTAGCAGGGGGATTACAATGAAGAGTGGTAACGTGATACTGCATAAAATAAAATTTAACTTTGCGTAATTAAATACTCGTAGTATGCGTTTCCAAAAGAATTTTTAACCTCAATGTAAACAAGTGGCAAGCAAAACATATACATACTATACTTGTAAGTGTATTCCAACTTTAAGGAGTCCGTTTCCTTAGTGATCTAGATGTTATCGGCGATAAAAAACGTAATTTGAAAATATCAAATAGATTGTTGCTTCTAATTTTGTCAAACGACGGTCTCAGGAATTCTCCAATCATTATGTCACTAATTCTCTTTACATAACCTTCATTTGGCCTCTCCTTAAATACGCTAGCCAAATTCGGTCACCTTATTAAACCAGTCACAATCTCTGCATAGAAGCCGAGTAACGCATGTTTTTCGATTAATTTCAAGGCGACCTCTCTGAACTGTAAACTTAGCACCATACGTTGACCGGCTTAGGTTTATAGGTTTAGAACTCCTTCTTTACGGCGAATAGTTGCCGATATACTGTACTCTTCGTTTATCAAATTTTAGTAGGTAACATTGACGGATCTTCTTTTCTTCAGCTTATCTCTCTTAACTTCATAATTTTAGATCTATGTGGGTATCTAAATCCAAAGTCTAGAATTCTACGGAAATGCAATGATATTCAACCTCTATTCAAATACCACCTCAACGAATCTCAAGTACAATTCAATTCCGTTGAACCGACTTATTTCAAACCTAACTGTGTTCTTTCCTTACTTGATGTATTTTTGAAAAGTGATGAAAACCTTGTTAAATATTCTAGTCAATTACATGATCTAGTTTTTTTTTTATATACTTAACATACATATAAACGTTCCTATTAAGACTGGTATCAACAAGCCTGATAATTGCCCCTGGCTCTCAGCTGAGATACTGGGTTGCGATCAGAAGGAAGTATACTCTATACCGAAGATGGAAGCGTATGAATGCGCAGACATTCATATAGACTTCAACATATTTCGAAATCCCGCCACAAGACTCTCTGTTTTGTTGATGACTATAGCATTGGGTGTGCTATTTTCGCTATAAAAAGCAAATCTGTAGGCTTTGACAAAATTTGTACGATCTTCTTAAAAATACTGTTTCCTCTTATACTTCCTTACATCACCCACGTCTTAAATACAGTTATTATGACCTCAACTTACTAAGTGGAAAAAAACAAAGATTATACCAATTCCTAAAAACTATAATTCCTATGACCTTAGACCTATTGCTATTCTTCGTTTCCTGTCCAAAGCCTTTGAGTCAATTCTGAACACCTAAATCAAATGCTCTTCAGTCAGGCTTCCGTCCGGTTACAGCTATGTCTTAGCTCTTCTAAAGGTTTCTGATGATATAAGACAGGCAATTGATTCCAATGAAACAATTGTTTTAACTTTATTGGACGTTTCTGAAGCGTTTGACTGTTGTAATTCTACTCTTCTCTATGACAAACTGAATATAAACCGTGTAAACCGATTTCATAATTGATTAACCGCACTCAAGCTGTTTTTTGTAGTAATAAATTATCCTTCCTCTGCCCCGTTAATAGTGAGTGGTGTTCCCCAAGAATCTGTTCTCGGTCCACTACTCTTTTCTGTATTTATCAATGACCTTCCGACTGTGTTATCCCATTGTCATTTCATATTTACTCGTACGCCGACGATGTCCAGCTATACTTGGCATAGTTGAAGACGCAATATTACCGAAGACATATCTTTCATAGTAAGTAAACTGGTCATCACGCAACGGTCTTAAACTTAACCCACTTAAAATGTTTCCAAAATCCAAATAAACTTTTCTCAAGTTCAATATGTTTCTAAAGCACAAAATCTCGATATTACTTTTAACACCAGGTTATCCAGGGATGAACATACGAGTATAAGCTGTATCATCTTCAAAATCGGTGCTTCGCTCCGAGGGCTACCGCTCGCCAAAAAGTACGAGTATCTGCCGGTTGAAGTCAAACTGAAATTGGTAAAATCATTTATTGTTACAATAATAACGTACGGCTGCGAATTGTTTGCCGATTGTGACGCTAATTCGTTTCAAAGGCGTAGGGTTGCTTTCAATGCGATTGGTCGGTTTGTCTTTAACTTTCGTGGGCTCGATCATATCTCAATGGAAACACGTCAAATTCAATTTTTTAAATAGCGGTACTGCGTTCTACTACAATATTTAGGATTATTCATTTGAAGCAATGTTTAACAAATTGCTTTCTATATATCATTTGAAGACCACTCAACCATACCTTCTTGACATCGCGAATTTTTCATATATGTACGTATACTGTCAAGCTGTGGAATAATCTGCCAAATCATGTGAAGTCTATAATCGAATTCAGACAGTATTGCTCAGCTTGCCGCGACCACTTCTCCATTCTTAACTGAACGTGTTTCTTATTTTTCTTTCATTTTCATAAACACATATATACGCTGTCTTTGAACTCTGCTTTTTCTTTTTAATTTTTATCTGTTTAAATTTTGTGTTAATTTATTATTTCGTTTTCAAATTTAAATCTCATGTACTGTACAAATCTATAAGTACAGCGATTGCTTTCTCTCAACAAGTCAATAATTAAACGCCCTTTACTCCACTTACGCCATTTGTTCCTCATGATTTTATTTATAGTTTTAAGAAAATTTTATTAGTTTTTATGTTGAAAATTTAAGCTACATAAAATCTTTCACAGTCTCGGATATCATCAATATGTGTTTTCATAATTGGTCGAACTCAGCGAGCGGTTTTCAGTTCTTAAGAGCAGTAACTGTTAAAAAGCGGATACTAGAATTTAATGTCGATCAATTTAAAACATAGTTGTAATCATAGTATCTACAACTTTCAGTTCCTGAGTGACTTTATTTACCTCGGTCTTTTTTATTGCGATACCTTATCATATGTCGGACGAACAATAACACAACTCATCAAAAGAAGAAACAATTCTTGTCCTAACATTCATTTTACGATTTTTCTATTCACTATGCATCAAAATGAATGAATAATATCAATATTCGTTTAAAAGTTTGCTTTTGTAACAGTTATTTTGCCTTTGAAATTGGTGCGTGCAATCCCCATAAGCTTAGGTATGTATGGTATGTTCTCTTGTACAGTCACCGATGAAACAGTAAATACTATATATTCCAACATAGCGTAGAAAAAGGTGTACATTTTTACATCCACGCACTGACGCTTAAGTGATTAGCAACAATTAAACAAGTATTTTTTAAAGGTCTCAAAACAGCGAAAATGCCATCAAGAAATTAGAACCATGATGCTGATGCTTTTTGTTATACAGGGTGTCCCCTAATTCGTCAACGATAATTTGGGAAATGATTCCTGGATATATTCTAAGAAAAAAAAATCGTTCTACAATGAGGGTCTATCTCCAATACTGACATCACTTATCGAGGATTAAAGGGAAGTTTTACTTTGGTATACCCTGACGCATGTTAACGGAAAGTGCTCAGTTAATACTAATGGCAGAAACTTCGTTGATGACTTTGTCTTTAGAAGAATTACTACCCTTTGTAACTGCATTTAAATAAAGTTGATACCTTCCTAGGGTCTTCAGATATCCATTTTCTTGCCCATGCTAATTTTTGACTATGAAGTCACTTTTCTCCAGAAAATGCCTAATTAACATACTGTTTTACTATTTTTTCTTATGAACGTAACAATAATAAAAGAAATCATCAATAAGTTTGCAGAAAAATCCACAGATTTTATTATACTTGGTAAAACCTGCAGCAGGTAAAATTTATAAAAAAAAGATTTCTTTTGCTTTAAGCTCTAAAGGCTATGAATAAAAAATGATTTTGTGTGGTATTAGAGAATTTTTTTTTATGTGTGTACTGAAACAGTTATAACAAATGCCCAAATTGAACTCCTTGGTTTTGTATGCATGCTAGAGCCTGCACTTGATGACGCTTCGAGAATACGCTCTTCCAATCCACTTAAACTTGCTATTTCGGTTGAATAAACAAGTTCTTTCATTCTTCCCCATACAAAAAAATCCAATGCGGTAAGGTTAGGAGATCTTGCAGGCCAGTGAACTGGTCGGGTCTATTTCTTCCTACTCTTCATCTAGGCAATTTTTAACCTCAAGACTATAGCGGGCTAGCGCCCCGTCCTGTTTGAAATATAATGAAGCTAGTTGAATTAGTGGAATGTCCTCCAATAGTTCTGGTAAATCATTCAGCAAAAACTCCAGATAGTTTGCAGAATTTAGCCTAGGCGGTAGTTTGAAGGGGTCGATTAACATGTTTCCAAGTACATCTGCCCACATATTGACTCTGAATTTGTGTTGAAATGATTTATGTCTCCTTGTACGTGGATTGTCCGCAGCCCGCGTATGAAAATTATGAAAATTTGTGACTCAAGTTTGTAAATTGAGATTCCTCCGGCCAAGAATTCTGCTAATAAACTCGTTGTCATCCAAGCTCCGCTCCAGCAACCAGTTGGAAGACTCAAATCTCTTTTCCAAATCATCGGGAGGCAGTTCTTGTACAGGTGTATGGTGGAATGGATAAAGATTTTCTCTATGCTGTAAATTCGAAATTTTATGTCTGGAAACATTGAGTTGCAAAGCTGAGCGTCTGATGCTAATTAACGGATTGGTTGTCAGCCAAAATTATTCTTACTTGTGGAGCTCTCGCATTAGGTCGTGTATTTGAAAGTGATTCCATTTCTCGAAGCCTTCGATACGTATTTTCAAATACTCCTTCACTAGGAAGTCGTCGGCGCTCTACTTGAATTTCCTATGCTCAGCCCATAAACGTCAATAAAGTCTGCGTATTCTTGTTCTGTAAGTGCAGACATTTCAAATAGCGTTTTTAAGCAACTTTAACCTTGGCGTAAAAAATACAACTGATGAATTAATTTTTTTTAATCTTTTATACCATTTTTGTTTGGTAAATTTTCTGAATAGGCCTTCACACCTGAAACCTAACTCTTTCTGAGAACTCTTTTTGAGGAACAAGGTAAGGAAATGAAGGTTTTGACAGGTAGACAAATAGACGGGCACGCTTTTAAACTTTTTAATGGATATGGAATTTTAAAAAAAATTATTGGAAAATTAATAAAACCACTGTTATTGTCAACTGTTGTTAGAAACTTAGGTAAAAAACTTGCTGCAGGTTTCCTCAAATATCATAAAATCTATGGGTTTTTCTGCAACCTTGCTGATGATTTTTTTTATTATTATTGTTACGCAGAAAAGCGACCTCAAAGTCAAAAATTAGCATGGGCAAAGCTTAGAAATTGGACATCTGAAGACCCTAACAAGATATCAACTTTATTTAAATGCAATTACAAAGGGTAGTAATTCTTCTAAAGACAAAGTCATCAAGGAAGTTTCTGCCATCAGTATTAACTGAACAATTTCCGTTAACATGCGTCATGTTCATAAATTCTCGATGATGTCAGCATTGGAGATGGAATAAGGGTCCTTAGAACGAGTTTTTTCTTAGAATATACCCAGGAATCATTTCCCAAATTATCGCTGGCGAATTAGGGGACACCCTGTATATGTGGGAAATTTATTCAAGTTAGGGATGTAAAATTTGTGTTGGTTAGGTGTGAAATGCTTTGTGAAGCCTCTGAAGCTTACTTTTTAACTGCCGTATTCGAAATCAAGGCAAGCCATGGGCTCCATATGTTGCTTGCTGTAATTGCAAAAGACGTTTAGAAGTCAAGCAGTTTTCAGTCGAAAAGATATAAATAGATATGTTTATTTGAATTTTTATTTGTTTTAGGTTGGTACCGAAGTGAGAAAAGGAGAACCAAGAGAACACGTTTTGCATCGTAAATCCATGCAAAAGACGTAGTGGCAAGAATGCTAAGCCAATCGAATATCCTAATCTTACTTCTTCTTCTGCTCCCATTTTGCATAGTCCACAATTTTCAATCCCAGAACCGCCAACAAAAATTAACCCAATCGAGCTTATCTCATGAAGATGAAGAATTTTGACTATCACAGGAACAACAAAAACCCCATCTAATTTCAGGAGAAGATTTTAATGATTTAATTAGAGATTTAAATTTGCCGAAAATTAAAGCAGAGATTTTGGGTTCTCGCTTAAAACAATGGAATTTGCATGTCGATGTCAAAATAACTGATCAACGAAATCGCCATGAGACATTTTCTGCGTTCTTTATAAAAGAAGATGGACTTTGGTTTTGTAAAAATATCAAAGGTTTGTTCAAAGATATTGGGATACCCTATGTTTCCAATGAATGGCGGTTATTCATTGACAGTTCAACAAAAAGCCTAAAAGCAGTTTTATTACACAACGGAAATAAATTTCCTTCTCTTCCAGTAGCCAACTCTGTATACCTGAAAGACAACTACGAAAGTGTTAAAATTTTACTCGAAGCTTTAAAATATCAAGAGTATAAGTGGATGTTCATTGGAGATTTTAAAATGGTGGGGTTTTTAATGGGACTGCAGGGAGGATACACAAAACATCCGTGTTATCTTTGTTTGTGGGATAGTAGAGCGAACGCTCAGCCGATAAGAACGGAATTTTGTCTTGGAAAACATAACGTTAAATGTAAACCTATTGCTGAATCTGAAAATGTGTTAATGCCACCTTTACATATTAAACTTGGGCTAATGAAACAATTCGTAAAAACGCAAATGAAAAATCTGAAGCTTTTTGATTTTTAAAAAAATTTTTTCCTAAGTTGTCAGAAGCGAAGGTTAAAGCTGGAATTTTTGTTGGTCCACTAATTAAAAGAATTTTTGCCATTGAGGAATTCCCAAAATTTCTAACTAGTACTAAAAAAAAATGTTGCCATAATTTTCAAGCACTAATTTCTGGATTTTTAAGCAATAATAAAGTCGAAAACTACCAAGAATTAGTTGAAAGCATGTAGAGGAACTTTAAAACCATGGGTTGCAGGATGTCTTCGAAAGTATAATACATATGCTGCATTCTCATATAGATAAATTTCAAAACAACATGGGAGCATTCACAGAAGAATTGGAACGTTTTCATCAAGTTGTTATAGATTTTCAAGGGCAATACAATGAAAATATGATGGGAGACTACATTTGGGGTTTAATACGAGAAAGTACTTATGAACATGAAAGAAATAGTACCAGGGTTCACTTTTAAATTATTATTTTTAACACTTTTGTTAATTTCCACTGTAAATATTATATTTTAATAATTAAAGATGGAAAAATAATTACAAAAACTATTTGTTTTGATTTAAAAAAACAAAAAAAATTTAAACCATAGCTTTAAAAATAACTCCTTAAAACGTTCCTCTGGCTACAAAAGCAAACTGTCTTATCAAAAATATTTTTTTTGAATATAATATAAATTTCATACCCTTTTTTGAAAGTCAAAATTCATGTTGACTTGTATAATATGTACTTGCCAATCGGTATTTAATTGTGCTCTATCTCAAACAACATAGAAATCTCTATGAAGGAACCTCGTGTTCCACCTTCTTTAAGCTCTATAACGGCACTGAGAATCTATCCTGTAAGTTGACTTCAGAATTTAGAGTGATTGGACACGAAGTTCCCCCTGTATTCTATCCCAGAAATTCAACATAATCGGGAAAGATCTCATATTAAAACATTATTTCCAACTAGGTATTTCTGTAAATTTGTTGTCAGAGGCTTGCCAATTGCACTAAAATTATATTGACTATTTCCTCGTTTGAATTCAATTGTTCATATGCCAACAACGAGGTCATATATATTTTATTGTATTTCTCCCATTTTTCCCAAAACTATATTTCATTTTCAATCACATGGCAGTTTATCGATCACCGGTTTTGATGAATTCCAATCTTCAAAACGATTCTTAGAGTAACACGTTATCGATTTTATTATTGAGCTGGCAATTTACCTGGCATTGTTGACATGCTTATCACCATATCATGTACATATGTATAGATATATACTCGAATGAGTATGTGTCCCTCTGTATATTATCAGGGTGAAGGAGAAACAAACAAAAAATATGATAATGGTTACTGATAGCAAAAAGGTGCAAAAGCAAGCAAGAAAGTCAATCAAAAATCATTCAAGATAACATGATTGCAACGCAACAAATTTAGAAGCAAGAAGATACTCATAAACAGAATTTTTTAAGAGTATATAGTACTTGTATTTTTGATTGTATTTAGTGTGTCATTGTTGTAATTTTACAAATAAAATGATATCATGTGTGATAATGAAACACTGATACCCTCTTGCTTGAGAAGTAACTATCATATTTTCGTTTTAAAATTCCATCTACGAGTACTACTGTGTGTCGAGTCCAGACATTCCAGACGTTCAACAACCTTCCACAGTAAATAGGCTAGTCAACATTGAAGATAGGTTTTATTATGCCGATAGATCTGCGTGTCAGAGATTTTGACCTTTTGTGCTCAAATACTATGAAGTGGGGAAGACTACTGTGGTATCACCATTTATTGGTTTCAAATGTTAGAAAATCATAATAAAAATTGAAACTAGAAATTAGATAGTCATAATCAGTATTTTGAAAATGATTACAGACGCAGTTAAAAATATTAACTTTCAGTCTTAGCTAAAGAAAGCAACCACATCATTCTTATGAATAGAATCTACTTCAGGCGCCGAGTTGAAAAGAGAGAGTTATTTTGATGTTTAGCTTCTAAACCCAAATAAATTAATTGATCTAAAGCCCTATGAAACACTAGTCATTTGACACTTTCAAAACATACATGTCAACAATAATTCTTTAAAGAAAAAAATCATTTTATACAAAATTTTATTCTGAGATTAGTAGTCCACCAGCAATGTGCCAACAACAAAAAAATAGAGAGAATAGATATACATTTTTTTTTTCAAAAATGAGAGTTTATGAAAAATCGATTTATACTAACTTTAATGTATCATGTCAATCCTTGCTTTGTTTTTATCGGAACAAAGGACTTAGACAAAGACGTAGTCAATTGCAACAGTGAAATTTCTCAGTGTTTCGTAAATAATGAGTTAACGCTCAAGGATTTATATTTTAAATATTTGAAGGTTATAATGAATAGGGAATAAAGAGCTAGGCAGGGCTTTCCATAAGCGAGTTGTATGGCTTACGAACGAATCACGATATTTTAGTGTAAGTCCAAAGGTGGTGTTGAGGGTTTACTGATGAGTATTCATAGGAAGAACGACAGCAGACCACCTTGTGTTTTGGAAGCATTAAATTCTACTCTGTTAGTGGTTCCCCATTCCCCAATTAGTTATGCTGTTAATATCACAATTTGAAGAGCTTAAAATACAGCCGGAGCAAATGCCTTAGAAATATCAAGTGCAACTATCTTGATTTCGCCAAATCGATGTACGCTTCGATTCCACTTTTCGGTGAGTCATGCCATCAAATCACCAGTGGATCTGTTGCTACGAAAACTGTGTTGCCGGTCATTGACAAGTTTTCGTGTTTCAAGATATTTCATGAGCTGACGATTCATGATCGTTTCCATGACCGTGGAAAGAAAGGACGTAGATGCAACGGGTCTGCAGGAGGAGAGAGAAGAAGATTCGCCTTTTTTAGGAACTGGTTGGACAAATGCTATTTTCCATCTGTTCGGAAAGAGTCCTAAAGAGTTTGATGAAAAAGAACATCTCTTCAGAAGAAGGGGAGATATACCAGAGTATATCTTAGTTCCAGCCAGAGAGATCTTAGAGTAATCTTGCGAAAGTGGATTCGTCCCATTGAAGATTCGACGCACTCAAGTGTAGGCACAGACAAAGCGCAATCTGGGAGTGTTGAACTTGCCGCAAAGTGTGTAGCAAGCAGATTGGCCTTATCCAAAGGGCTGACAGCTGGAATGTCATTGTAAATGAGCGTGGGGATGGAGGATGAGTCAGAATTTGTAATATTTTTTACTAAAGACCACCAATTTTTACTACCTTTGAGACATTGTAGTATTTTTTGCTCAGTTTTTCGCCGTATTGGAATCCAACACGCTTAAAAAAGAAAAGAAACATAATGACCAGTTCCAATTCCTAAAGAAGATGTAAAGTTCACTCCAATTGGCTTTCTCGTATTTCCATACGGTCCTTTTAGGAATTTTTTCTCTAACTGTCTAGTCAGCATACGAGAAATTATCTGATATGACACAATGGTCTGACGAGCTTGGAGGGGAGAGCACATCAACGGTCTACTTATCAAGGTGAGAAGTTAAAAACAAGTCTAGAGTGTTGGCGGTATGACCATCAACGTCTGGTATTCGAGTGGGCAAATTTACATGCTGCGTTAGGTTGCTTTCCGCAGCGAAGATCTCAACACACCGCCCTTGGGGTATTGTCTGCTCAGAATGTGGAAGCCATCCAGAATTGTGTATAATGAAATCGCCCGTAATAACGATTGCAGTGTGAGGATACAGAGATACAATTCTTTGAATGGAGTCACACAGCGCATCAAACTCGTTAAAAGTAGAATTGCAGTCCAGTTTGGGGCTTCTGTAAATAAAACAGTAGTGGATAATTTGCTTACGGAGATGGAATTTCAACCACATGAAATTTAATTCCGGATTGGAACAGGAACTACATTGTGGTGGAGTGTTCAGAGTGATCTCAGGGGTATGGGCGGGGATCTACCTGTGTTTCACTAAGTGGCACTTAGTGGTCTGTATTTACGGACGTGGACGTACGCAGAAAAGTGATTACTTTTTAGCCCGCGTATATTTGCAATATTCACTCTAAATTCCCGAGTCATTATAAAGAAAGACAAACACAAAAAACACAAACACCGATGTTACTGTGAAGTAAAAATTCAGAGTTCGTTTACCGAACTAAATTGTTGTAGGTATTATGTCCTTACAACAATAGGAAACCGCACATTAACAAAATTCATACTCACAGCCCGTCACACCTGGCAGACCTAGGTTCTTAGCGGAAGCGTAGTTCCCTGTAACAATACTAATAAGATCTGGTATTACTCCTTGTTAATACGAAGCCATCGTAAAAAACACCTGCTACTGGGCAGCTTGCCTAAGGGTTTCGAAGGTTAAAAAAAAGCTAATTTTCGCAAATTTTTTTTTGTTTAAACTTGTGACTATACTCGTATTTAAAAACTAAATTTTAACAATATTTTGTATAATTTATTAACAAATTCTGAAAATTCTCGATAAAATCAAAAACCGAATATTTTCTGTTATTAAGTGAGTATAGCTTATGATTGAATGAAGGATTTAAAAAACAAAATTAAATTCAACTTTTTGGCAGAGTTGTATGCAAAAAAGTACCATTTTCGGTCAAATTTACACAACATAATGCCTTGTGAGATAAGTTGTAATCAAAGAAAGAAAAAGCCTTCATTCAATCACTAGACAATCTCATCTAGAAGAAGTCTGCGAATTTTCAAAAAGATCTGTGGATTAGTTTTTTAGAAAGCGTGTCCACCGACTTTAAGAATATAGAAACTTCCATATTACCAGCTGGTCCTTGGTGATTGGAACTGCATTCTCATGCTATTCTTCAAACTCTGTCATTTTTACTTGTTTCTTCCAATTCTCACATGTACAAGTAACTCAAGCCTTAGAAAGCCAGAAAATCCGATAAACAATAGCTAAACAACTGTCAGGAAAAACTCGTACCTGCGACGCACCTGTCTGGCCACGGCTACTGAAAGGATTCCAAAAGGCTTTTACTGCAATTGACTTAAAACTTTGGGAAAATATTCTTGATATATTATAGTATTAGATCAAAGAAATTGATTTTTTGAAATTTCCAAACCCATGTAGATTATTCCCTTATGCTATTTCAAATTTTTCCATATTTCAGGCCAGTTACTGCATCACAATATAGAAGGCTTTTCGTGTTGAATACGAAACTTCTATTGGAACCATAGTCTTGGAAAAAGGGCAACATATCTATGATGTTTGCAGGTTTCATACCAATTTATGACGGACATTCGGAAAGACCAGTAGGCTAATCAGATCTAATCAGAATACTTTTGGTTGCAGTAACAGTTGCAACGTGAGAGGGACTATTGAACTGATATAGCTATCAACTATTTTGGGCCACAGTTAATTTTTGTTTCGAAACGACTACAGCAAGTAGTCAACTAAACCCTATCTAACAACTTTGATAAGCAAACTACCAAGTGGAAAGTACTATTAAATACTTCCAAGACTGTAGGTCCATCGACTTCTGAGTTGAATACAAAGTTTTGATTTTATCGAAGAAGAGAAATCCGAGAAAGATCAAATAGACACACTTTAAGAAGGAGCTTGGAAAATTTATCAAAACTTGTGCTTATCGCTAGGTCATCGGCGGAACGGTCGACGAACCGACGGGTTGCTAGGTTTGTAGATTAAAACAATGCTTGTTTATAGGTACTGATGGCGGAAGTATGTTAGCTTGTATTAGCTTTAACGCTCTCTATCGTCGAAGGAAGATTGGAGAAAAAGAGAGGTTTGAATGTATAGTGACTAGGAAATAAAGAGCTCGGGAGTGCATTCCATAAGCGAGTTGTACGGCATAGGAAAGAATCATGATATTTCAGAGTACGTCCGAAATTTTGATTGAAGGTAAATTGATGAGCATTCATAGTGAGACGGGTGTTAGGGTTTGAAAGGGCGGAATGTTGCTGACAATATCAGTGGAGCACTGGTGGTGAAAATAGTGATAGAACAAGGTAAGGCAGGAGACTTTACGTCGGTGTACAAGGGTATCAATTGATTGTGTGATATTAGCGTCACCTATAAGTTTTAAGTGTTATCAGACGATTTTGAATCCTATCTAACAGGTGCAGTAAGATTTTGGGAGCTCCTAACCAGATGTGAGCATTGGGCTCAATTGTGGGCGGGTAAATGTTTGATATATTGAGCCCAGATCAGAGAGGGTAAAGTATTTCTTACATCGCTTGAGGAAACCTAGACATTTCGCAGCATTTTTGAAGACATCAAATATTCCAACATAAGTTGTCATTGACACATACGAATATACCCAAAAAAGTAGAAAGTTTTTCGGTTTCGACGATGAAAGTGTTATTCATTGATAATGGCTGGATGCTTAAATTTTGCTTTATCGACAGCAGACAACATTGTGTTTCGGAAGCATTAAATTCCACTCTGTTGATAGTTCACCATTTAGTGATCCTGTATATATCGGAATTGAATGAGCTTAGCATACGCTGCCGTTCTCGTTCTGCATCCGAAGAGCAGGGAAGCGAGTCCGGGTACGAATATGAAAAGCAGAGAATACTGTCGTCAGCAAAGGAATATATTGGATTAGAAGTAGCAGACAAGAGATCGCTGATGAAAATTAAAAAGAGTGTCGTAGACAGTGTCGTGTGCCCTGGGGCACACCAGCATTTATTTTGTGAATATCAGACTTGAGACCGTCCAAGACAACTTGAATTGAACATTCCTAAAGGTAATTTCTAATCCATTGAAGAAGAGAGTCGTCGACCCCAAATGCACTCTCAAATGCATTAGCATCATCAATATATATCTCTACTATCTATACGCGCAGTGGCTGTTTGCCGTAGAGTGGCAATTAATGATGCACGAGAAATGAACTATCAGCCAATCTTCTCAAAGCCGATATTGTATCCTTCATGAGAAGGAAAAATCTGACTGGTATGACTTATGTAATTCTTAAAGTTGTCTCCATTCTAAATATTGTAGGAAACTCGGTGGAATAAACCTGTCGCATCAAAAGCCAAGGCACTCTTAGTCTTCTAGTTGGGGTGGCGAGACAATTGGCTTGTCACTAGGTTACATGATAATAACAGATGTATATTTTCTGTCAATTGTCTTTTGGAATAAGCTTCCACCCAAATATGCCACTGATGCTTCCAAATTTCTAGCGCAATAACTCCAGAATTTTCCTTGTGGAATGGCTCCAAAATCGATCTATAATATATGGCTGGACCTTTGTGGGACACGGCAACCTTAGTCCTTATTACATCTTAGTCTTATTCTTACTTCTCTGAACGCAGTTGGGACTCTGAATTCCTCAAGTCTAGTCTGGATTCCAGGTTATAATCCATGTCGCAAATGAATTTAATAACCAAGGCTTACAGAAACACATTGCAGAACCTTAACAGACGTTGGGTATGCCTCGATTTAAACTGATATTTATAGTGCCTCAACTTGAAAGACTTTAGGCTGGTTGCTGTTGTAATATTACTGTTACGTCTGATAGAAACCCCTAGAAAAAAAGTAAAAAGCTTTGAAAATGGCAACCGCATACATTCGATGAATGTAAGCTGAGACACGAGTTAATACAAAGGATGGATTCATGGTTAAGTTATAACTAATTTTGATTTATCGAACATTCATATTAACGGTCTTGGGCCCCTTTAGAGCGATGACTTTCACATAAAGGTTTTCACCTTTACAAGTTAAGTTACGGCATTTGACCTAATTTTGTTGTTGCAAAATGTCCACTCTTTTGCTTATAAAGAAAATAACATAAAATTTAAAATTGTCCTTCCACCAGCAAAGAGGCATTTAGACGCCTAAAATTAATGAATATGGCAATATTTTTTTACGTAAGCCTTATTTTGCCTTTGCTGCCCCTGTTATAAATGCTTCAAAAACAAACATTACTGGGTAACACTCGAACTGGATTCTGTGGAGAAAAATGTTATAACACCAAAATTTCTGTAATGGTGTAACTAAAACCTCTACTGGTATTTCAATGGATCTGAAAAAACGAATTGAATTTTTACAGATGGGTCTAATATCAACCAAAGATCGGCAATATAAGACTACGTTTCTGTGTACGAGCTGTGTGTGTATGAGCTCACGCTTTATATTAAACGATAGATGGAAGTCAAGGGGATGGCGCGTTCACAGTGACACCTTGACTGCATTTGTTTAACCATTTGGAGACTTTCAAAAGAATACAAAACACTCAAATACTTTTCGAACTGCTCGGTAGATCTTAATCTTGTCTTGGTCACGGAAAGTCCAGAGGAAGACCTTTTAAGCCTCGAGCCGGTTTGAGGCTGTCTTTATTGTTAGTTAAGACTTTTGTTTAACGATTTTGTTTTTCAGGAATATACAGGATGTACTAGGCTGTAGACGAACTAAGGGCATACTTCCGGTCACATAAAAATCCAAGTGGAAAACTGTTTGTATATGGATAAGTCACAGGCCACTTTTCTTTAGTAAAGCATCTATACGTGCTATACTAAGGTGAAATCAGTACGTATATATTCTTTCTGAGGAGAACAGGATTGTCTCTACTTGGTCTAAACTCTACATGAATGCAACTCCTTCTTATCCTACTTCTTTTTTTATACTGACCAGTACAGGGAAATGTTGTGTCTGAGCACTTCAAAGAGTAGCAGCAGCTTCAACTTAAACTTATATTAAGAAACCACTATTACTGATGATTTCTAAATGATTTTAAAGTACACAAGTGGAAGATACGAGTACGTTACTAAATATATGATACATAAGCATACGCATACGTATTTACAAACGAGTTGGGCAACAAAAGTAGGTTCCAATTATCCCTTGACTTTTCATTGTACGAGTACATATTGTAATTCATACTGGTTACCCTATGCCGGTGCACCAATTAAGTATGATGAGTCAAGAGAAGTGTTGCATTAAAGTAAAATATCAAATTTCTAAATATGCACATATTGAAAAGCGTAAAGAAGGGTTATTGTGCGCATCTCTGCGTACCCACAGTGCATAAGTAAGGTATTACATGTATGTATCTGCCTTAAGGTCTTTTAACACACTTAGAGTTTAACTTTTTCTGAAATATAAACCATACGCTTACCAAGCAGACTGGTTTGTATGGCTTAATCAAACGTTTAGTCATTTGAAGAAGAGTTTGACATACTAAGGAGATTGTGATTGTATTGTAGTTCTTGGTATACAGTATGCCAGATAAAATAAATATGAACAATTCATATTCGTATCTTATTTCCAAAATCAAGATTAATATTTGTAGGAACAATTAAAACTGTCTACACCAACAGAAAAACGAAGAGAGAGAAAAATTTAAAAAATAAATGGGCAACAAAATTGCTATCGGATCTTGAGCCAATTTCCAAAATTGAATTAAATTTAAGTAGTCAGTTTGGAAACGGACCCTTATAAAAGTGTCGATATCTGGACAGTTGATCTACACATACATATATTAATAGCTAGCCTGGTTTTGTTTGCGAGTAAATGTCACCTCAGTTTCTTACTTCAATTAAGCCCGCATATTTCTTGGTCAATTGCGTCAAATGAATCTGTGCACCAGGCATCATCCCTCAGGCATAAACGCAGAAATACGACTACGAGTATCTGTTCGTCAAAACACATCTGCTTAGGTTTAGTAAAATACCCAACATCTGTATCATTTTGTACTCTGGTCAGCTTGTCCTTTTGAAGTGTCAAAACATTTATTAGTTTCACACATACTCGTGCATGCGAAGAAAAAAGTATGTAACACATCCGAACATGGTTTTAGATTCAAAATCTTGCAGCGGGTTACACACAAACTGAAAAAAAACATTATATGTATGTAAATTGAGCTATTTTAGAAAGATTGGAAGCCCGATTGACCATATCGCTATTCGTAGACTCTAGCATATGTTCTTTCTAAATACGAGAACAAGAAACGACCGTTGTACAAGCTTACTATTATCTTTCAAGGCGATTAGACTGTAGAGTGGTCTTAACATTACTGAAAGTGACAAATTAAAATTAAGTAGTTTTTAAAATATAACCTTGAACACTCAGGTCCACAAAGGTGCACAGTAAGCCAATAACTGCTGGCAATACTAATCATATTCGGAATATGATCAAAGAAAGTTTTGCCAAATGACTAAGTGTTCGAAACTGGGGCTATCAAATACTACCAACGAGATACTAAGGTTCTTATACGACTACACCAAGATATATTAAATATTGTACAAAACCATGCAAAGATTCGTCGTTAACATAGAATAACCTATAAAACAAGGTTGTCGGTTTCTAGAAAGTAGCTACTATGAGGCTAAGTGTTAACATCAAGAAGATCCGACATTCGGCTTTCTTAAATGTAGTCAGAAAGAAAAAAAATAAAAAAACGTCAACCGAAGATCGTTTAACTATGCTAGTAAACCTATTTCCCGCCTTTCCACTGTGCCACATGAGCGTTTTATAACGATACAGGGCGAATGATTAAGTAACTGCGTTAAAATATATACGAGTTATGCTTTGTTTTGTCTACTACAAACTACTACTACTACGACTCATTGAGATTGGTTTTCGATCATCTTACTCGTATTTCAACGCTTATACTCGGAACTGTGTTGCGTCTTATGATTTGAAGAGGCGGAATGCTACTGGAAGTTTCATTATAGCACTGGTAGTGGAAATAGCAATAGAACAAGGTATGACAAGAAACTTAACGTAATATTTGCTAGTCAATATTGGCGTCATACCGCCACCCAAGAGATGCGATTCAGGCTAATTGGCTTTGCGGCGGGGTCAAATATTGGCGTAGTTACACGCTACTCATCTCCATTTTCAAAAGGGGACTTGGAAATGTCCTGATCAATTAACTGTCAACCAGATTGTCCACATCGCTATCGACGCAAAGCACTCCTCCAGTATTACGGATGTGCGAACATTCCATTATTTTGTTGTAGCCAACGTACGGTTGCGGATATCCCAAATATCGCAAAGGTAAGCCAACTTTGATTAAGATTTACGTGGGACGGTTACAACACCAAGAGATCGCCAATTCCTTTTCATATCAAATTTCCCTTAACTTTTTAAGAGGTCCTATGCCGCATGCATCCAGTATCAAAGACCGATGGCAACACTGCCAAAAATACATAAGAGATGCCGCCTCTGATGTGCTGGGTTTCACTCGGCCACTACAACGAAACCCCTGATTTGATATAGCGGCGCTGCATAGAAGGACTGGGGTTGTTCACGAGCTCTACGAGCAGAAAAGAAGAGACGAAAAACGGCTTCTCAGGAGGAAAAAGAAGTAGCTTGAGAAGCGCGCGGTCGAGGAATTTGAGAGATGCTAACCCAGAAGAGGCGAACAAGGGAACATAACAGTAGAGTCGCAGTCTATGCTGAGGTTATGGTCAGATCATTTCTGTAGACTGTACCTACATATATAACGGCGATGACGAATCAATTGAATTGCATTCCAAAACTCATTGGTATATCTTGGCTGTTCCTCTAAAACACCTTTCAGCCCATACATTTCTCAGTGGATTTATTTCTGGATATTGAGGTGGCCATTCCATTACATTGACCCGGTGTTCTTGAAACCATCTTTTGGTGTTTTCCTGCTATGTTTGAGATCGTTGTCTTGTTGGAAGACCCATACTAATGGCATTCCTTCTGTAGCAAATGGCAATATTATTTTGACATAAATGTGTGGAACCAGTACAGATTTGATCCAATATATAGTACCAACACCATGGTATGAGAAGCATCCCCATACCATAATGCTGCAGGCACCCTGTTTGGGGGCACAACAATGAAACCAAACACCACCAAACAGGGCGATTTTGATCCCGTCAGACCAGAGAACATTCCAAAACCAAATTAGAAATTATTGCATCTGGGTGCCAATAACATACTCGCGGTGTTATCTTTTTGACCGCAGCTATATGTACGTGCAGGCTGTATATCTGCTATAAAGATGTTGCTTCAATTTCAGATTTTAAGACGGTGCACAAATAATTGTATCAGTTAAAGCGAAATAACGAAATATTAGTCGAAATTGTTAACCCTCTGAACCAGGATGACTCCACAAGTAAACAACATTTATTGGTAAAAAAATTGTTAAAATTATCAATATGGGCCTAGAAGTATGCACACGTATTTGTAGACGACAATTGTAATTTAGTGCATATAACAGTTTTATACTGTTATACCTAGCGCCAGCAAATGTTTTGGTACACGGTTTCTGGCTAATAACATGAAAACGAATGAACATTCGAAATGGCCGCCATTTGCCGTCCATCGATTGCAGTGCGCACCTCATGTATTGGTCGCGCTTCAAAGACTCAATATTTGGAGGTCGAGTAATGGAACCCAGAGTTTCTAGAACGAAGCATAGTTTGTTTAGTCTGGGCTTCCAGTTGACAAATCATATGTGAAAATGATATTTGGAACGCGGTTTGGGTCTTATGAGCTAAAACGGAGTCTTGTTGAAAGGTCCACGGTTTACTTGCAAATAGTGTTTTGTTGAAGGGCACCACAACGTTCTCTAAAACGTCCGTTTTACACTTTCGACTAGCTTTTGACACTTTTCTCGTAGAAATGGAGCTCGATGACTCTATAGTAGGCGACAACCCCTCCCCCCAGGAACCTGTACAGAAGCTGGGTTGTGGCCGGAACGAGTGCAGACGCGCATCTTGATGACAGAGCATACGCTCTATAGTTTTGTTTGTTGAACGATTCTTCAACGGTGAAAGTTTTCTCGTTAGTAAAAAGAATTCGTCTGTTACCGTTCTTCGCGTATTGGCGAAGCACGGCTTTCGAATTTGACTTACGTTTATGTTTGAACGATTCTGTGAGTAAGTGGCAGGTGTATCTCATGTATGCGCTCAGCACTAAATCAGGTCTTAAGATGCACGACATGTCCTTGCTGATATCTGTCTCCCGAAACATGATTCTCTCCTTGCACAGCAAATTTCGACGAATTAGATTTTTCACTTCTTTGATGACTTGTAGCGTTCGCACAGTGCGCTGTCGGCCGGGTTTTGCATGGTCGACTATTCCACCAGTGACGTCAAATAACTGCACGGTACGATACACAAAGTTTTGTGTGATTTTCAGTGTCCGCATCATCTGAAAAATCACACGATTTTGGTGGCCAGTTCACAGCACCAAAACGCGAAATAACTCGTCCAGGAAATTTTTCTTGCAATAAAGCCAAAACGGGTCGTGTTGTGTGAGATGTGGCACCATCTTTTTAAAACCACATGTCTTCCACATCCATATCTTCGATTTGAGGCCAAAAAAAAAATTCAGTTAACATTTGGCTACAGGGACCAGAGTTCGAATCAGTATGGACCAATGACACCCATATGCCGTATGTGCCGTAAGACAAACCTAAATTCTGTGGTTGCCGTGAAATCAAAAGATTTTAATCTTCTTCAACACTTCCACTAACGCCAGCCTTAAGACATCTGTATTTTGAATTTGTGAACATTTTTGCCTATAGTACGCACAGGTAGAGAGAGAGACGTATTGTTGACCATAATCTGTTCGTAATGCGCGAAACGTACCTACTTCAGAATCACTATATTTGTGTTAAGTTTTCAAAATTTTAACACGTTCAGTGATTGTTAAACGATCCATATTGTAAAATAACAGACCTTAAACTAAACATATACAGTCTTGGATTACAGTTCGGTTTGACATATGTGATTGAAACAGGGATGTCAAATCCGGCCCACGATTTGGATGATCAGGTTCAAACAAGAGGTTAAAAGTTTCAATGTATCTTCGGGTTTTTTTGTTTACTCTGTAAACAATGTCCATAACATTTTTCTTCAATCGTTGGAAATTTCATCACTAATTGGCAATATTTTTGAGCTTCTTTCATTCATAGTGCAAAGTACCTTGATTGTGACTACTTATCTTCGTATACGATTTTAGGACATGTGCCTCAACTTGTTCCCAGTTACCTCATATCCTCAGTAATCTAAATCTACGAACACTCCAAACGGCCTTCATCGACTCGGATTCTTTTCTTTTATTTCCCATCCTGAATACACTCCTTTTAGCGTAGATTATAATGGAGCTCTCGCTCTTCTTAAATGTGTGACTAAACCACTACCATCTTCGTGGTTTGATAGTCATTCTTATTTCTGGTCCGTTTCTATTGCAGTAACATTGTTTACTAGATAAACTTTCTTACATAAGTGGATAGAATATTATTTATTAGCCTTGCTACAAGCTTAATCTAAATTAAACGCTGAGACATCAAAAAATGGAACACTTAGGAATTGGGGAGGCTATCGAGCTGAAGACGAAGAGTGCTTAGGTTGAAATCAAAAACGGAGAAGTTGGAATTGATATTTCGGAACTGTTATATAAGAGGTTCAATGTGTTGGTATATGTTATAATAGAGACGAGGACATCGTAAATTATGAGCAAGGAAATATTATAGAATTGTAAAGGCAGGCGTAATCCACAAAACCTGAGAGGAGTTGATGAATGAAGAGAATGTCAGCTACGTGTCTCGGTTTTTCGAGGATATTCAAGTTAATAAGTTTCACGGTAGGGTGATAAAATAAAGCAGTTTTCCATGGAAGATCACTTAGAGCAAATGCAAGGAAATTACGTTCAATGTTCCCAATTCGGGATATACGAACGAAAGTGGGACCACACCTGATTGCACTAACTTAAATAAATCATATCTTGTCATAAGCTCTAGGCAAGTTTTTAGGCACCAAGTGTGAAACCTATCAGGGTCTTCTTAAAGGAGAATAGAGTCTACCGATGAAGAAATAGATTTCGAGAATTTGGCGTCGTCGGCGTAAATGGAAACGGGGTCAGTGTTTAATGATTCTCGTTTATTGTTAAGATCAAAACAAGGGGACTTAGATGGATGTCTTGTGGAAGAAGATATAAAATCTAATAATGTGGGTTTAATGCTGGGGTATACAATTTGAAATCAATCAATTGGTGAGATAGCTAGTTTAAATATATATACGTGTTTAAAATCAGTAAAGAGATGATGCATATCAGTCAGGATTTTCTTGAGCTTCCGCTAAGATCTTCTGTAGTATAAATATTTAGTCAATTGTCGATCTTTCGGGTCTAAAGCCGCACTGATAAGGGCTACTCAAATCGTTGTCAAATGGTTTTAGGCATTAACGCAACATATTGTACGCCTTTGTAATGGTCTACTTATGGATCGTCCAAATGATGATCAAATTCCATTCATGATGCATACTTTACTTTAATCTCATCTTGGAAATAAGTTGGTGTATACTTCTTCCCATGCTATCTCCTTGATTGCGTGTCTTTTTTTCGAAGATTCCGATGTTCTGGCGATGACCTGATCTCGTTCTTATGATAAATGCCGATTACGATTACTAGTCAAGTTATTTTGTCGTACAGATTTGCCGTCATTAGTCATTAAACAAGTTGCAGTGTTTCTGATGGTTTTTTTTAAATCGGCGCAACTATGTAATCTTCAGCACTTATATAAAAGTTAAGGCATATGCGAACCGAAAGGTTTGGGCGGTTTGTCGCATTTTATCAAACAACAAGCAACGTTAAACCTTTCACAGTATTTATTCGATTTAGTGGCGTCTGAGGAATCCGCCGATGTGCCTTAGCTGCTACTAAGGTTCGTGTCTACGAGTATATTGGCCGTCCGGACAGTTCGATTATCTTTTTGTAGAGTACCGAATCAACCTTACGTTGATCGCAACATAATCAATTCGGTTGACGGTTGTAAACATAATTAAGGAACCAGCTTGTTTCTTTCTAAATATTGAGTTGTGGAAACCGAGAGTCAGATACAGTGGTATTCGTACATATTATGCTTTCTAACTGTATTAAAAAAATGTTGGTGCTTAAATTAAACTGTGAAGGCCTACATAGGGCGCTCCTCCAATTATCTAATCGCAAACTTGAGAAATACTATGTGGTAGCTCTTTCTGAATTTATAGCAGTCTAAGGTCCCCACTTGCTATCTGCTGGAAGTAAATTTAACAATGTGCAGATCCTAACATCGTTGTTCTGTTTTAATTTTGATGAGTTATCAACAGTCTTCCCGTCCGTAGTTTTGCAGTCCCGGGTGTCTATTTGGTCAGTTGGTTAGCCCTACTCATAGCTCTCAACTCTGAGGACAAGACGATGTCAAGGATCTTTTAAAAGAGACCGGATATTCTGGATTCAGTTACAAATATAAGATCTGCCGTTGACCCATTAAGATTTCACCCACCACCATCTCTGTTTTATTATCCTGAATGAGTCCCAAAAATTTTTATATTAATTTTATACTTGTATAGCCTCAAATATTGAAGAAATTTTGAAGATTTTACGTGCAGTTTGCTTTGACAGTTGTATCATAATAATATAATTCGTAATTAATGTTTGTCTTCTGCTTAGATAATTAGGTCAGCAATCCTAATACATGCTTATACCTATAAGACCTGGTATGCCTTATTAAACTGTTAAACTTTGGTACGAAAATATTTTTAAGATATTGGAAAGTGTACATCAAGCAATAGTTATAGACTGATATACTTCCCCAAGTAATTAGTACAAGTTCTCATAGACTTCACCATGTCACGTAGTTTCATGATTCTCTATTCAGAGATATTGTTTCGCCAGCTCCGTGTGGGTTTACTAGTTGACTCTTTGTTGCTTTCAAGCTTAATGGAAGGAGCAACCAGCAGTGTAAGTGAGTTGTTCTCCATAATTTTACTTTGATCATTACTTCGAAAATCGTTTTACCAGCTCTTGTTTTTGACCAACTCTTGTTAAAATGTGATAAGCTTCTTTGACCTAGTTCTTAATATATATGCCTATAAGGTATCTACACAGATAAACATACATTATCTTGCAGTTCATTGTACTGTGTTCTTTTTTTTCCAGACCGAATTGTCGCACAATCTACAGCAATTATCGGAAAAGGCACGATCAACGACAGAATTTATTCAGCGATTAAAAGGAATGAGCGACAAAGTAACGGTAAGCTCTAAAACAAGATCAACATAATATATTTATACACTTGTACTCCATAAAGTTAAATATTTTGTATTTACCTTATACATCTGCTACTCTAGGAATCCTGTGTGGAGTTTGAAAGGCTGGTAACTGCACAATGTGAAACTTTGATCCAAGCAATACACGAAAGAAGGGCGTATCTACTTGACGCAATCCGGATGGATAAGGAAGCTAAAATCAGAATATTAAAAGTAATATCTAAACAAATTTGTCCCGATAAAAAAAAAATAATAAAATTAACATTCTGACAGGATCAACAGTCAAACTGCACAGGCAAACTGCAGCAAACCACTGGACTAATTCAATTTTGTATTGAAGCACTTAAAGAGACTGATGGCGTTGCCTTCTTACAAGTTAGTTGTATATGTTTTGATTTTTGTAAAAATGCCTATATAATACGAATTATAATTTAAGGTTGGATCCATGCTAATTAATAGAGTAGCCAATACAGATATGACTTGGCATCAGGAAGTTACGAATGCCGCACCTCGTGTTTCGCCAGTTGTTGATTTAACATTAGACGATGCACCACTTTTAAGAGCTATCGATAATCTGAACTTTATACAGATGAAACGTAAGTGCTTTTTTGGCCTGTTTGTTAACCGTAAGCTAGAAGTAGAAACGTCTTATTTGAAATATATGTATCAGATCTCATAATAGAAGAGATCCTGCCTAATTGGGGGAAGCAGTAGGTTGATACATGTATTTGCGTCCAAATCCTTCACCTAATATCTTAAGGTCGTCCAACTTTCACTTCTTCTATATATTTGTTGAAAATATTAAACTTACTGTTAAACTGGACTACTATATACTCGTTAAAAAAGATAATGCGATTATCTCTGTTTTATCAATATATACCAGGGAGGCAACATAAACTTTATATTGTGAAAATTCTGTATCCTTTCTCTCAAATACCTATCAAAGATGATAGAGCTTAAAACAAATCTTTGCTGCTATAATGAAGGTTATGCTGGGCATCATTAATTTGTCCGATTTAAAATTTTTACGCATCTGACAATCTGGCCCATTCATGGTCAGCGCAACTTAACTTAACCCCAGACATAGTCCTGCTATCAGAGTTGGTCTTTTTATTACACATATTTTCTTTTACAACCCTTCGCTACAGTTTGTGATAGATTTGGACAAGTAATATAACAAATGATCTTTAGCTGTTAACTTGTTTACCTTAGATTCGGCGTTCCTTTGCTTCATTGCCCATAGCAAATGTATTGAATCGGATCATTTTAACCCATTCGCCACCCATGTTCCAGACATCTAAGATTTTAAGATTATGTCATAAAACTGCTCATACAATGGCACAATGATCTATGTAAAGCGGCTGCTAATTCGTGTGTTTTACATACATATAAGGTGTTAATATGAATACTAGTATATTAACAGGATCATAAGTTTAATGCCATCAGCGACATCAAAAATTGTCGCTTCCTTTAGGATTACAAAACAAAAATCATCATATACTCGTATTACATTCAGGTTAAGGGGACTCAAGCCTTGAATCCGAGCAATTTTGTACCTGCCTAACTGACTTCAGTTGCGCACTCCAAGTCGGTTGAGGTAACCTTCAATTTGTGCGGCGCGCACCTAAGCTGAGGTTTTCCTCTATTGCGTTGTCCGTCTGGGTTAGATTCGAAGAATCTGTGGACCGGAGCATTGGTGTCCATTCGCTCTACATGTGCTAGCCGCCTCAAGCGACTGATGCACAGTTTTTTGACTAGGTTGAATCTTCTCCTTCAATGCCGATCAACGCAAACTGGACCGAATATTTTTCGAAGAATTTTTCTCTCAAAACGGGCTGAGAATATCTTCATCCGCTTTCTATAGAGTCCATGCTTCAGCGGCATACAGTAAGACTAGGATAATCTTAGTTTTTCGGGAAAGGATCATACTACTCAATTGCCTTCTTAGCCAAAGGGACAGCGATTGACAAAAGTGAAGCTTCGTTTTATTTCTTCTGATGTGTTGTTGGCATAATATAGCACAAGAGCCGCGGTACACAAAGTCCCTTACTACCTCGAAATTATAGCTGTCGACTTTGACGTTCTGTTCAATTCGTCGATGTTAAGTGTCCGTTCATATAGGCATTGCTTTTAACTTTATTTACAACTAAATCAATTTTAGCAACTTCTGTTTCACAACGATTACTAGTGAACGCATTGTTGGTGACAGCCCGCTGAGCTCTCCCAATTATGTAGATATCATCGGCGTACGCTAATACTCGTAGTTGCACAGACTTCCAAATGATTGTGCCTCCAGTACTCACTTGTGCGTTTCGCACAATTCTTTCAAGTGTGATGTTAATGAAGCCACATGATAGCGTGTTAAGTTGTCTTAAACCGTTTTTGACATCAAAGGTATCGGAAAAGTCGTTACCGACCTTGATGGAGCAGCGAGCATTCTCAATCGTCATTCCGCACAAACGGACGAGTTAGGCAGGGATGCCAAAACTATACATGGCTCCATATGCGGCCTTAAAATCGATGAAAAGATGATGGGTATCGATATGGACTTCTTGGGTTTGTTCTAGGATCTGCTGGAGTGTAAAGATTTGATCGATTGTGGCCCTTCGTGGTCTCAAACCGTACTGATAGGAACCAATCATGTTGTTAGCGAAGAGTTGCACACATTCACACAATATTGCAGATGACATCTTTTATCCCATACCTCTATAATTGACGCACTTAAGTGGGTCTCTTTTTTTGTAGATCGCGCAAATGGTCTTGAGATTCCACTCACTAGATATTCCCTCTTCTAACCAGATCTGATGAAGGAGTTGGTACATTCTCTCCATAAAGTCATTTCCAGCAGTTTCGAATATTTCAGCCGGTTGCAGCTTTTGGTCAAGTGGATGGAAGTTTTGGCTATCATCGTCTAAGTTGAATGGTTTATTCTGCCTGACTTCGGAATGTTCGGCTTCTTCTTCATCTCTACAGGCTTCTGTATGCGTCTTCTTGCCTTGACACGTTCTTTTTACCTGGTAAAACCTAAGTAAAACTTTCGTATGTTATTCCTTCAATACAACCTAATATATTCTATTGCGCATTTCTCTTGCTCTTTTTCCTTATTCTGGAGAAGCCGATATTTTTCCCGTTCGTCGTTCGGCGATTGTAACTTTTCTACGTTATTGCGTGTCACAATAGTTCTTCTTTGTTGTGGCGCTTGGGAAATCCGCATTCGCACCTCGGCTGCAACGACGTGATGATTCAAGTCAATGTAGGTTGGACGTCCGGAATACTGAAGGCATGCCTTACGTGTATCGCGAAATGATCAATTTTATTTAGCGTTTGAAGATCCGGAGACCGCCATGTCCCCTTTTGTATATTACGATGAGGAAACCGTGTACTTGTTATAGTAATATTTCGTCCCCCGCAAATTCAATAAGGCTAAGTTCGTTACCAGACGTGGTAGGCTATGTTTACCAACTGTCCTACCAAAGATGTCCACATTTTCTATCCTCCTTTCTATACTTCGGACATTGTTCATATGTCTTGTCGAGGAACTCGTAGAAACATTCATTGGTGGCATCGTCCCTGTCGTCTTCTGTAGGGGCATGAGTGCATATTAGGCTTATATTATCGAATTTAGTCTTGATGCGGATTAGGTAATTATCCTATAGTAATCATCATAGTATATAACACAGTTTCTCATTCTCCTTATGTCCGGCCCATTCCATCACACTTCTTGAATGGAGGTGATATCTGTATGATAGCAGTCAAGGGCCGTTGCTAATTGTTCGGCTGCACGAAACCTGTTAAGGGTTCCACGTGCAAATCTGAAGGTAGTTGTCTTTTAGTCGTTTGCTAGGATCGTCAACAGTGAGTCAATTTTCTTCCGAGGCCATCAGTTTGCTCGTCACATCGTTACGACACAGGCCAATACCATACTACTGCTCGAATATGTCAGTATTATTCAAAAGTAAGCCGTTAGTCTTGTTCACCATGGCTTCTTCGTAACCCTTTTACTGATTTTTTTAATTTAGCGGAGCTATTATTGGACTGATCGTTAGCATTCCAACAAGTGATAGCAATTAGAACGATAGTGAACGACTTGCACAAATTAACAAGTTATATTCATTTCTCCTAATAATTTTTATAAAAAAGGTGAGGTAACGACATAGGCTAAGTATTTAAATTTCACAATGAATCCTTCTATGATAAATAGATCTCAGGATATAAGTTTGCTCGTTCAGAAAACTCAGAATGAAGATATTCAGTCCTAGTAACGTATATAACTGATTCGTAACCCGTTATCTACGGGATCCTTTATCAAGTCATTAAGAGTTCGCTGAAGGACTGTAAGGTCGTTTGATATAGCAGCGCTATTATCGGCGAAGAGAAAAGAAGTCGTTCCGGACTCGTTAATGTGCTGCTTCAATAAAAATTGCAGGGCATTAAAAACCAACGGACTTTATACACTGCCCTGGTGTTCGCGATGTTTCTTTACCATTTCTTCACCGTTGAACCGCATCATATGTCGACCTGCCTCCCATGACATGGAGTTTAATAATATTGCTTGTCAATTACTTTCAACTCTCTCGCATATTTTCATAGATTGCAACATTGGTTTCACCGATCGGTAGTTGTTAGAGTTTCCCGTATTGACCTTGCCTTTTTATGATTTTATGATACAATGGAACAAGAAGAAAGTTGTGAGGGTACCCTCCTAATTTCCGACACAATACCTCTAATAATTTTATATAATTTCTCATAGTTGATTGCCGAGTTTAAGATTTTAATTACAGGAAACTAATGTCGTTGCTATACAAAAACAGTTGTTATTAGTACTTTGTGGTACTTCCGTTTTCGCTAATATTCGGTCCGGCATTGAAGCAACAATAGTTTCCAAGGCATTCAGTTGAATTTCCTCATACCACACTTTTTCAATGAATTGTTCCAACTCGGTCATTGTCCTATCTTCTTCTTTGCTATCTGAACCTTTATCACGTAATAAAAGTTCTCAATCGGTTTCAGGTTAGGGCCTTTCGCAGGACAGTCTAATATCGAAAAGCGTCTTTCTGTTAGAAATTGTTTAACCTGAAATCAATTTCGGGCGGTGGCAAGGCGCAGAATTATTTTGAAAAATCAGCTTTTTTTTGTAATTTTTTTTATAATTTTTATGCATTCACAGTTCCATTTATTAGACCAAACCGTATAATAGGAAAAGCATCTCCAAATCATGTGAGAGCCTCCATGTTTCGCGGCTGTTCTAGTACATGCTTCACTGAATCGTCCTTCCATCGGATCCGAAGATGTTAAATCTTGATTCGTCCTAGAATTCGATATGGTCCAGGTTTCGTAATCGCAGGTCTTCTTTTACATAAACTGAATTCTAAAATCTTTAGTCTTACACTCCATGAGCTCATTTCTGATTCACCAGCCTCTACGAATACTTCCCTTAACTGTTTTAAATAGGTCCTGTAGGCTTATTCTTTTTAACAAACGATCGTTGGTGATCTCCCAATTATGTAGATATCATCGGCGTACGCTAATACTCGTAGTTGCACAGACTTCCAAATGATTGTGCCTCCAGTACTCACTTGTGCGTTTCGCACAATTCTTTCAAGTGTGATGTTAATGAAGCCACATGATAGCGTGTTAAGTTGTCTTAAACCGTTTTTGACATCAAAGGTATCGGAAAAGTCGTTACCGACCTTGATGGAGCAGCGAGCATTCTCAATCGTCATTCCGCACAAACGGACGAGTTAGGCAGGGATGCCAAAACTATACATGGCTCCATATGCGGCCTTAAAATCGATGAAAAGATGATGGGTATCGATATGGACTTCTTGGGTTTGTTCTAGGATCTGCTGGAGTGTAAAGATTTGATCGATTGTGGCCCTTCCTGGTCTCAAACCGCACTGATAGGAACCAATCATGTTGTTAGCGAAGAGTTGCACACATTCACACAATATGGCAGATGACATCTTTTATCCCATACCTCTATAATTGACGCACTTAAGTGGGTCTCTTTTTTTGTGGATCGCGCAAATGGTCTTGAGATTCCATTCACTAGATATACACTCTTCTAACCAGATCTGATGAAGGAGTTGGTACATTCTCTCCATAAAGTCATTTCCAGCAGTTTCGAATATTTCAGCCGGTAAGGTGTTAGGAACAGCAGCTTTTGGTCAAGTGGATGGAAGTTTTGGCTATCATCGTCTAAGTTGAATGGTTTATTCTGCCTGACTTCGGAATTTTCGGCTTCTTCTTCATCTCTACAGGCTTCTGTATGCGTCTTCTTGCCTTGACACGTTCTTTTTACCTGGTAAAACCTAAGTAAAACTTTCGTATGTTATTCCTTCAGTACAACCTAATATATTCTATTGCGCATTTCTCTTGCTCTTTTTCCTTATTCTGGAGAAGCCGATATTTTTCCCGTTCGTCGTTCGGCGATTGTAACTTTTCTACGTTATTGCGTGTCACAATAGTTCTTCTTTGTTGTGGCGCTTGGGAAATCCGCATTCGCACCTCGGCTGCAACGACGTGATGATTCAAGTCAATGTAGGTTGGACGTCCGGAATACTGAAGGCATGCCTTACGTGTATCGCGAAATGATCAATTTTATTTAGCGTTTGAAGATCCGGAGACCGCCATGTCCCCTTTTGTATATTACGATGAGGAAACCGTGTACTTGTTATAGTAATATTTCGTCCCCCGCAAATTCAATAAGGCTAAGTTCGTTACCAGACGTGGTAGGCTATGTTTACCAACTGTCCTACCAAAGATGTCCACATTTTCTATCCTCCTTTCTATACTTCGGACATTGTTCATATGTCTTGTCGAGGAACTCGTAGAAACATTCATTGGTGGCATCGTCCCTGTCGTCTTCTGTAGGGGCATGAGTGCATATTAGGCTTATATTATCGAATTTAGTCTTGATGCGGATTAGGTAATTATCCTATAGTAATCATCATAGTATATAACACAGTTTCTCATTCTCCTTATGTCCGGCCCATTCCATCACACTTCTTGAATGGAGGTGATATCTGTATGATAGCAGTCAAGGGCCGTTGCTAATTGTTCGGCTGCACGAAACCTGTTAAGGGTTCCACGTGCAAATCTGAAGGTAGTTGTCTTTTAGTCGTTTGCTAGGATCGTCAACAGTGAGTCAATTTTCTTCCGAGGCCATCAGTTTGCTCGTCACATCGTTACGACACAGGCCAATACCATACTACTGCTCGAATATGTCAGTATTATTCAAAAGTAAGCCGTTAGTCTTGTTCACCATGGCTTCTTCGTAACCCTTTTACTGATTTTTTTAATTTAGCGGAGCTATTATTGGACTGATCGTTAGCATTCCAACAAGTGATAGCAATTAGAACGATAGTGAACGACTTGCACAAATTAACAAGTTATATTCATTTCTCCTAATAATTTTTATAAAAAAGGTGAGGTAACGACATAGGCTAAGTATTTAAATTTCACAATGAATCCTTCTATGATAAATAGATCTCAGGATATAAGTTTGCTCGTTCAGAAAACTCAGAATGAAGATATTCAGTCCTAGTAACGTATATAACTGATTCGTAACCCGTTATCTACGGGATCCTTTATCAAGTCATTAAGAGTTCGCTGAAGGACTGTAAGGTCGTTTGATATAGCAGCGCTATTATCGGCGAAGAGAAAAGAAGTCGTTCCGGACTCGTTAATGTGCTGCTTCAATAAAAATTGCAGGGCATTAAAAACCAACGGACTTTATACACTGCCCTGGTGTTCGCGATGTTTCTTTACCATTTCTTCACCGTTGAACCGCATCATATGTCGACCTGCCTCCCATGACATGGAGTTTAATAATATTGCTTGTCAATTACTTTCAACTCTCTCGCATATTTTCATAGATTGCAACATTGGTTTCACCGATCGGTAGTTGTTAGAGTTTCCCGTATTGACCTTGCCTTTTTATGATTTTATGATACAATGGAACAAGAAGAAAGTTGTGAGGGTACCCTCCTAATTTCCGACACAATACCTCTAATAATTTTATATAATTTCTCATAGTTGATTGCCGAGTTTAAGATTTTAATTACAGGAAACTAATGTCGTTGCTATACAAAAACAGTTGTTATTAGTACTTTGTGGTACTTCCGTTTTCGCTAATATTCGGTCCGGCATTGAAGCAACAATAGTTTCCAAGGCATTCAGTTGAATTTCCTCATACCACACTTTTTCAATGAATTGTTCCAACTCGGTCATTGTCCTATCTTCTTCTTTGCTATCTGAACCTTTATCACGTAATAAAAGTTCTCAATCGGTTTCAGGTTAGGGCCTTTCGCAGGACAGTCTAATATCGAAAAGCGTCTTTCTGTTAGAAATTGTTTAACCTGAAATCAATTTCGGGCGGTGGCAAGGCGCAGAATTATTTTGAAAAATCAGCTTTTTTTTGTAATTTTTTTTATAATTTTTATGCATTCACAGTTCCATTTATTAGACCAAACCGTATAATAGGAAAAGCATCTCCAAATCATGTGAGAGCCTCCATGTTTCGCGGCTGTTCTAGTACATGCTTCACTGAATCGTCCTTCCATCGGATCCGAAGATGTTAAATCTTGATTCGTCCTAGAATTCGATATGGTCCAGGTTTCGTAATCGCAGGTCTTCTTTTACATAAACTGAATTCTAAAATCTTTAGTCTTACACTCCATGAGCTCATTTCTGATTCACCAGCCTCTACGAATACTTCCCTTAACTGTTTTAAATAGGTCCTGTAGGCTTATTCTTTTTAACAAACGATCGTCAGCGCTGTGATTTTTCTTCCGCTGCTCGTTCTTCTTTTTCTTTCAAATAAGCCGGTTGACTCGACTTGTTTGATTAATTCAGCCACTGACAGCTTGCTGAATCCCACTAATCGCGCTAAATCACTTTTTTAAAGTTAATATTTCGATTTTTGTTTGTTCACACATTTTCTTTTTGTTTGCCATAAATTGAACTTTTGCAGTGTAAATAAATACTTCTTTCAGAGTCATCAAGGCCTTTTTATGCAAAATGCTTAAAGGCTACCTGCGGTTTCTCGAAATAATATTGTAAAAGCATTCAACACATTAAATTGTTTTTCTTAACTCTCCGGATTTCCACGTCCACAACTGGATGTATCTTGTGTACTTAGGTCTTGTTCTTTGGAGATATTCTCTCAAGTTTAGAGCAGAGAACTGTCCTCTTGCCCTGTTTCAATTTAGCCAGTTTATTTTGTCTACTGATGCCGGTTTTCGTTACCACATATTCTGCACATCAAAATCTTCCAATTGACTCCACAAAAAGTTTCTAATCATAGCTTAATATCGAACTCCATTCACAGTAACTGCATTGCCATTTTCATCTTCGAAAAAAAATGAACCAATTAACTTTTTACTTGGTTTCATTGGCCTTTCAAACAATCCTCTAGGATTTTCTTCAGCCCAAATGCGACAGTTTTGTTTATTGACATGACCGCCAATTTCAAAATGAGCCTCATCGATGAAGATAGTTTGCTTGAAAAAATTTTAATTTTGTTGCTGCTTCCCCATGGCCCAATTAACGAATTGCCGACGCAATGCGTGGTCAGTTTTTTTTTTATAATTTACGTGCGCCTATGGGATTAGATACCCTTTTACTGTTGCCTTGGCGTGGGCGGAAAGGTAGAAGGAGGAGAAAGAAAATTGGTTTTTTGTAGTGGTTTGAAACTCAGGAGTATTTGGTTTCGATATTCGCTCTCCAGGTGTGGGAGTGTGAATAGGACGGAGAGTTTTTTCTTCACTCAGAGTGATTCAAAGGTTATAATTCACAGTATTTTTTTTTTGTGCAGAATTTTTCTGTCTGAGTTCCAATTACGCAAATGTGAAACTTGCTAAACTTGTCAATGGGTAGGATTCGAACCTTGACATTCCGAGTGAGAAGCGATTGCTAGTACCACTACACCACGGCCACCCCATAGTTGGCTTTAATTCTTGTGCTAACTGTATTTTGTAAGCCTTTACATGCAGATCTTTGTGCAAAATGTTAAACAAAGTTGTTGGTTTGAGGTTTAATTGCTGTTTAACGTCCTTGGCTCTTCGGGAACACTTCTGCTAACAGCTGCAATATTTAAACTCAAACGACCACCAAGATGATAAACTTTACTTCTCTGATCTTGAACCGAAAAAGTTTCTTTAAATTTATGAACGATAAGTTTAATATCACGGTTTGACGGAGCATTTTCTCTACCGTATTTTAAACAAAATTTTCTTTTAACTTCTGCAAAACTTTCACCATATTCAAAATAAGTTTTAATAATAAAACCACGTTGCGCAACAGTGTAGCGATCGGGTATGTATTTACTTAATACCTGAAAAAACTTCGGTTTTTTGATACGTCAAATTTGAACAAATTTTATGCTCCATTCCTAGTCTTCTGACGTTCTATATATTCTATAAGCCATTATTTTATGGCGTATTTTTTCAGAAGTTACATGCATATTGTATACCCAAATTTTAGACTATTTCATAAATCCTGTTAGTCGTCTTGATCTTGGCCAGGTCATCATACTCCTATTTCATATTGTCAGATTGTTAAATTAAGTCTTATCTTATTCGTGCAAAAGCTCACAAAACGAAGTCTGGTACGGGTAGTCTTGATCTTGGTATTGCCTAAGAAATGGAATTCTTGTCCTTAGTGTTGGTCTTATAAAAACTAAGAACAAAGATGAGGCATTTGATGCGTATGGTGCTATGTGCTGATTTTGATAGAATTTCATATTAAAGTATGTAATTTCAGCAAGCAAGCTAGGCAACTTGTTCCAATAACTTGTTTAAAAAAATATATTACTACGGCCTGATTTACGTATATATGTATATGCTATGGTTTTTTATTGGTTTTAATTTTTTTTTCGACTATTTTCTGCTTCGCTTTATTATTTGTATAGCGTCTAAGGATAGTGATGGAAGATTACCACCAGGTGAGAGATGTAAAAAATGAAATACATGTAAGCCGATTACATGTCAAATTTTCTGTTAATTTTTTTAAACGCTAACATTTAGAAAAGCAACCTTTAGGATCAATTTGTTATTTAAAACATTTTTTATTTGTTGAGCTTATGTTATGCCAAGAGGCCTACTAAATTAAAATTTTTTTTTGCTGTGCTTTTATACAATTTATTTATTTTGTAACTATTTATTTCTGCATTTATGTAAAACAAATGTATACGTATGTATATTTTTAATTAAACTTAACCTGTTTTGCAACTGTAGCACCATTTACACCGACGATAAATCCGGAAAGTTGCTCGGCGGAGAACAATTCGGTTACTGTGGCTTGGAAAGCACCAAATCACTGTTCATTTGAGGGTTATGTTCTGGAATTGGACGATGGAAATGGCGGTGATTTTAGGGTAAGAAAAACCAACATAATGACCAAATTTTCAACGGATATGAAATTATATATTTCGCTTTTTCAGGAGGTTTACTGCGGAAAAGAGACAATTTGCACAGTGGATGGATTGCATTTTAATTCAATGTATAATGCAAGGGTAAAGGCATTTAATAGCAGTGGCGAAGGAGAGTACTCTGGCTTAATTGGTCTTCAAACAGCCGAAGGTTGGTTTTCACGTTTTGTGGATTTAGTTTTTCTATAATTGTTTGACGAGTCACATTCCTTTAAACATAATGAATTTGGTGTTTTGAATTTGGTAGGGGCTGACGCGCCCAATTATTTCGCATAATACAAGCTTAAACTAACTTAAAAACTAACAACAGTTTTGGATTAGGAAGTAAGGAAATGGTGGAGGAGATCAAGCTTAAGACGAGAAGTGCTCAGGTTAAAATCAAAAGGGGGGAGGTTTCATTTGACCTTACGGAGTGTGCGGGAGACTGGTACAAGAGGTGCGGTGGGTTGGAATATAGAAGAGACGAGGACAGCGTAAATTACGAGGGTTAATGTTGAAGGAAATAGAATTGTAAAGGGCAGCGCAGTCCACAGAACCAGAGCGCAGACGATGAATGAAGAGAATGTCAGCTACGTCTCTACGTACTCAGGAGGTAAGGTAAAGGGATTATCACAGGGTAGTCCACGAAAGGCAAATCGAAGAAAATGATGTTGAATGTTCTCGATTCGGGATATATGAACTCGCTTAAAGGTGGACCACACTTGGCTGTCATATTCGAGAAGGGGCCGGACAAGGGTAATGTAAAGAGACCTTGTCACATAAGGGTTACAAAGTTCTTTAGACTATCGTTTGATAAAACCGAACGCTGAGTTGGCTTTAAGGATTATCTCATCAATATGCGAACGGAAGTTTAACGCTCTATCGTATAATATTCCAAGGTCGCGAAAGTATTGAACCTGGAATACAGGTTGGTCATGGAAAAAATAAAGTCGTGGGGGGAGAAAGTCTTGGGATGGAGAAATAGTTTTGAAGAACTTAGTGTCATCGGCATAAATGAACAGTGAGCAGTGTTTAATAATCCTCTCAAGATGATTTATACTTAAAATGAAAAAGATGGGACTTAGATGGCTGCATTGTGGGACACCAGAAGTGGCTAAAACGGGGTTGAGAAGGCTTACCTAAAGCAAACGCTATAATAACGGTTCTCCAGATAAGAAGATATCCATTTTAACAATATGGGGTCAAAACCGAGGGAAGACAATTTGAAAAGGATCAATGAGAAACATCGCTGATTTTGTAACTTTTCTTTGATCAGGGTGGAATTAAAAGAATGAGAGAGAAAAGGACCAGTGGAGGAATTGGGAAGGTACTTGAAATATATGGGGTCGGGTACTAAGAAGTTGTCTACAAATGATTGTTTAAAAAAGTTTGCAAAATGGTTGGCAATAGTATGTGGGTCGGTCAACGATATATTATCGATCAAGAGAGAGGGCGGATAACCGTCTGATTTTCTTTTGTAGTTGACGAATTAATAAAATGTCTTAGGATCGTTGATAAGGCTGGTCTGCGCTGTTGAAAAAGCGCTGATAGAGGCAGTTATAGAGCTGGGTGAATTGGAGGCAAGTTTCAAGATAGTTTGAGTAGTCATAATAAGAATTGGTGAGAAGAAAAACTGCCTATAATTTGTTTCTTTTATTTCATAAAGAGCAAAGCCTTCTGTTCTACCAGGGAGGGGAAGTAGATGATGTTTTATGCCAAGAAAAGGAGACGTAAAGAGAAATGAAACTAAATATTTCACTGTAAAATATAAAGACAATATCAGATAAAGGTAGGCTGGTAAAACCAAAAGAGGATTTGCTAAGATAGATATTGATTTTGCGAAAATTAGCTTTATGGAAGTTGTAAGAAGAAATGGTAGGGAAAGAAGTGGGCTGGGGTGGAGAGTTATGGAAAAATGATAGAAGAAGAGGGGATGAAAGTTGTCGACAGTTGATAGGGTAAAGGGACAAAACGTTACTGTGGAATTAATGGGATCGCTAGTGAAAATAAGATCTAGTTGCCTACAGATGGAGTTAGGGACGCCACTTACTTGGCATAGGCTTGAGTCAGTTATGCTATCAATGAATAGACATTCCTTGGATGAACTAGCATTTGACGCGGTAGAGAATAACTGATCACCCGGTGGAATCCAATTCACCAGGGACACCAAAGATAAGGATATCGTCGATGGAATCACTTAGGTCAATTAGTTGGTCAATTGCTTTAATAGCAAGGATGTCGGATTCGATAGGTTGAGCTGGGAGAATGCAGGAACACATAACATACATAACATATTAGGAAGTGTTATTGAAAAAAAGTCTAGTTTAACAGAAGAAGCGGTCGCGACAAGAGAAGAGTTTAGGTTATTGTGAATAACAAGTAGGAAACCTCTACATGGAGAATCAACTTTCGGAAAAAATTATAGGAAGATGGGAATAGCTTTTGGTTCTTCATGTCGGGAATCAGATTGGTTTCTGTAATAGTATAGATGTTGAAAGAGAAGCCTTGAGATTTAGACAAAACAGCACGAGTTTTAGAGCACAAGCCTCTTACGTTTTGGTAGTAAAATGTAAGAGGTAGTTTGTTGTGTGGAAGAGTAGGGGAGTGTAGATGAGATGGAGGCAAAGAAGGCAAGTTAGTAACGAAAATATTTATCATGATCAGCTCGGCTACGCTGAAGCTGAGAAACTCTTTTAGAGTGTACATACATAGCTGCGGAAAGCAGCGAGATCATCCGCTATCTTTTGGGAAGGTGTGCTGAAGATTTCGTGGTGCCTGTTGTAAAATTTCCTGAGACTGGTTATATCAGTAGGGAGGCCTTCCTGTTAGAAGGAGACCATGACAATTGTTTTGGTTTTTTCCTCAAAGCAAACAGAGTCGGATTAAGTATATACGAGAAAGAGACGTATATTTTCGTATATCGTTTTATTCCTTTGCGCAGAGAGCGGATAACGGTATTCAGTGGTGCTCATATTCTTTTGGCTCAATTTAACGTTAGTTTGGTAAAGGGGATCAAAAAAGGCCCGTAAGATCGAGTCAGAAGGCGAGCTAGAAGCGGGATCTACGATATGCGAGCTAATAAATTTGGGTATTTGGCTCCTGTTATGAGATCGAAATTGGGAAAGCAGTTGTTAGTATTCGTGGGTGGGGGTGTGGGCAGTATCGGTATACATTAAGTAGTTAATATACTTACGTAATATTGTAGAATAAATCAAGAAAGATCATTGTATAGCAATTTAAATACAATAGAACTTTTTACCAAACATAGACCAGAGCCTCAAAAAGTTACCCTCTCAATATAACGGTATTGATACTTGATATTTCATTCAGAAGATTTTCGCCGATTCTTTCAATTTTTGGTTTGATTTTCGAGTGATCTAGAATATAAATATGCAGACAGCAATTGATTTCCCTGCCATATAAATTTATACACGTGCTGGCGTTGTTTTAATAATTTGCCCTGTTTCAGTTTCTGCGGCTTTCAACATGAACGAAAGGATGCATTCTTCATTATTAATTTGCGCAGATGGACAGCTTTGCCGCCGGGATGTATAAACTATCGTTCTGTAAAACCCGTCTTGAACTTATACTATCCTAAGCCACCTTAAAACCGGTGAAAAGTTGTGATATTTTTTCTTAAATCTGTCGCAAACTGAAGATAAGAGTGATGATGAACTTTTCTGATCTATAACTGTTAGCCTTAGACATTGAAATAATATTCGGAACAGAATCTTCTCATGTGGAGAATCCCCTTTACTTCCCTTGTTGTTTTCTCAGAGACCTAGCAAGATGATCTCGTCCTCTTATGCAAATGCGGTATGTATGAAACTAGTTTTTGCTGCTAGTCGGCATAGTTGAACCAGGGGTTTCGATTTAGGGCCCGGATATATCATTAATGGCTACATGGTCAGCAAGCATTTTCTCCCTTTTATTGCCATCTGATATTAAATTGCTTCATTCTTCAATACATATATCATTGCGTGATATATGGATTTTATTGCGATATTATATCCTTATTGAGAGTATCGTGTCACTATATTAAAGTATGTTAGTGACGTGGTACCACGTAGGCTACAAACTCAAACGAAAGTTGTTCTAAATTTCTATTTTTTGGGTTAAAATTGCATTTGAAGGTACAGTAATAACGTCTTAATTAAGAAATAGCTTATAGGTCTTGCCAAGGAGGTCGTAGAAATAGAACTAAATAAAGTCGTCCATCGCCGCTGTGTAAACATGCGCGTATATGAGACTAGTGTTGGCGAATTTAACCTTGTCGCGGTTATGATCTTGTGTTTGCTTTGCCTGTTGGATAGGTTTGTTTTATGGCGGTGCCTCAAAGTTTGCTGCAAAAGCCTACCTCTCAGCAATCATGGTAGATATTCCTACAGCTTTTCAGCCGGCCATTCCCATTGTTGGGTTGTTAAGAATTCTTAATTAGGATTCATAACATTTCAAGTGCAAACACATTGTAGTGTTTGCTTCCATTGTCAGGGTCGCCAAGAGTAAGATTGGTGGCATCTGATGTTTCTATTTCACCTCAGAGCTTATTTCTTCTTAAAGCACTGACCAGAGTCATGTACATATAACGTAGAAAAACAAGGGATCGGGGGACTTTTACTTTTCTCTGCCCACGGCGTTCCTTAAGCGGTAATTTTGGGAGACACAATTTGCAAAATCCATTTTCTGCCCAATTCATCGATGTTGTGTTTACTTGTTGAGAGCAAATATTTGACTGTGCTCTCATTTAGTTTTCAACTCTTTTTGACAGTTTCCGTTTCAATACTAGCCCACTGAGTTCTTCCAATTATGTCAATATCGTTGACGTACGCTAGGTATTGGCTCGAGAATTCTGGATAATTTTTTTTAACTACATGAAAGCGCGTCACATTGTCTAAAACATTTTTTACATCAAAGGTCTCCATTAAGTCGTTACTCACCTTAACCTAGCAACGAACGTCTTTCATCGTCATTCTGCACGAGTTTGGTATTCCACTGAACCGCCTCTGACCAATTCACAGAGTGCAGCATTTCCCTCTATTGGACTTAGTTGTTACGGTAGGAATTACTCTAATTTATTTATGTGGAATGTAAAATTAATAAACAGTGTACAATAAAACAAAAATTAAAATGAAACGTTTATATTTTTTGTATTTTATTTGACAGTTGCTTGGTTTACTTTTAACCCACAATTGAGTGGTGGATCAAATTCTGGATTAGTATTCTCCAATAATAACTCAACAGTTTCGGTAGAAGGATGGGAGCACCGGGTTGCTCTGGGTTCTGTAGGGTTTTCCCGTGGAGTTCATTATTGGGAATACACTGTCAACAATTACACAGCTGACACAGATCCAGCTTTTGGTGTGGCACGTATTGATGTTAACCGGAACAAAATGCTGGGTAAATACACGAATATATATTTATTTCTTATAAACAACATTTAATAGGTCAACTAACCTAATACGTGTATCTAAATATCCTCATGCTCAAAACCCCGTTTTATTTGTTAATTGATTTTTTATTTTGTTTAAAGGGAAAGATGAAAAAGCCTTTGCAATGTACATCGATCGTCAACGATCATGGTTTCAACACAACTCTGTGCATGAGCGCCGAGTTGAAGGTGGCATAACCACTGGCAGCACAATCGGCGTTTTACTGGATTTACAACGACACACATTGAGTTTCTTAGTAAACGAAATGCCACAAGGATCAGTTGCATTTCGGGATTTATATGGAGTATTCTATCCAGCAGTTAGTATTAATCGTGGAGTAACTCTTACCCTTCACACAGCTCTAGATGCACCGCAAATGGATTATCATTAACTTATGAGTGTTTCAACGAGTATAAATCTGCTATAGCAAAAAATTATTAATAATCGTATTTTACATATCTTAACACAATTATCCTTTCTCCTACTTATTACCATGTAAAACATTAAGTTACAATCAAAATTAATCTCAAAACTAAAACAATCTAACGTGCATAAAATAAATTTAATATTAACTCATACAACACATTCCTTTATATACATTTTGAGATTTTTTTTTTTACTTCATCGAAACTTAAGTCAAATAAATATATAAAATATGACATAGCATTAATTTAAAGTTAGAAGTGAGTTTGTACAAAATTATTTTATAATGAAATAAATATATTTAAATTAAAATAGTTTACTTACATAAATTCATTAGATTAATAGGAAAAAAAAACGTAATTACAGTTATAAGAATTAAATAACAAGAGTATTAATATATAATTTAGATTCTAAAAATACACGAGAAATAAATATAATAAATTCATTAAAGAAGTCAATGAATTCGATTAAACTCTATAAGATATTATATACAATTAAGAAGAAATGTTATTATTTATTACATCATGCAGCATTTAATGAAATGAAAACAAAGGTTAGTTGAATAACAATTTTGAAAATTGCATGAATATGTAAATAAGGATCAAATTAAATAAATATTGCAAAAGCAATAATATTAATAAATTATAATTTATAAAAACTTTTTTATCTTCAAGTTATTTTTAGTAAAACTATAGATCCAAACTCAATCAAAATGTGATTTCTGTCCTTAATCGGAAATTAACTTCGTATGGTTAAAATTCCATCACCGGAAGCAAATTATCCTCTACTGTTCTATTTACAAAAGCCTCAAACTGAAGAGTAATTCTATGGTCAAAGCCGCAAGCGGCGTGCAGGCTACAAAGGACCAAAGCTCCGCAATGACATGAACAACGAACAGGTAGTGGGAGGCGACAGCACCTGGTCGAAAGTCACCAAAAAGGAGAAGGAAGAGAACAAGCAAAACAAGACCACCAATGTGAAAATCCGACCGGAACCAATCGTGGTAGAAAGAAAGGGAGAACTTTCCACTGTGTCAAGACGGGTCTCAGGCTCTACAACTTGGGAGAATCGGTCGGACCTGCTGTTCCAACAACGCGAACTGAACAATTTTGAGGCATATTGGTAAGTCCCTTGTCGCAGATGCGGATATGGACGCATCCAAGCTCGAAATTAAATTAAATACTTCATCGAAGTCACCACTAGAGGAGATATTCGCATAACTATTAAGGCGCACTACAATTCTGAAGCAGAAATACTTATCTAACGGAAGGCCTACGGTGGCACGCAGACAGCAAACTATTGGAGTTCAACAAAATCAAAATTTCCTGGGTGGACTGCACCGTTCGTATATGCAAAACTCTCACCAAATGCTTCACCTAACTGGAGTTCGGCTAGATGACGCGTCATTGCAAAAGTGAGCATGATTGATCCAAGCTGTGTAGAAACTTCGAAGAGAAAGGTCACATAGCCAAAATCTGAGCAAATTGTTTTGTTTGTTTTTAACGTAAAACGGTCAGTCCAGAAAACGCTGGACACGCGGTATTTCGGAAGAGGCTAGCCAAAGTAATTAGTGAATATAGTTCAGAAATTTAGACCACAACGCAGCAGCCGCTGAGACTCTTCACAGATTTGCGTAACCATAATATTTGAACCGTACAATTTAGGGCTGGACTTACGGCATTAAGAAAAAAAACTATGGAAATGCGAGAACCATACCCCGCAAACAATCGATAACCCCGCCAACCACAGTTTGTCCATTAGGACAAAGAATGTATACTATCTGTAACACCGTTTTCGAAAACGTCATCTGCATCAAATTGCTTTTGCAAAATGTTTTTAAACGCAAGCTGCGAAAGTCATATGTTCGAAAATGACATTATAAATCACACTGCGTTTGGAGCATGTTCGATAATGCAATGTTTACAGGGCAGATATTCATAAACGTCATATGCGCTGCAAAAAAGCAGCCAGAAATTTGCTCTGCGCAACAACATGTATCCATAGGAGATGGCTGAATCGGATTACTTAGACGAATTTCTATCTCGTGAACAGTAAGCGAATCGATTATAATTATTTGTTTTAACTAAATATTATTTTTTTATTTTAATGTAACTCCATCACATACTCTTACCAAAGTATGGGTCGAGTCGATGAAACATGTCAAATTACAAGACTGGGATGCGAATCCTCTTTTGCTTTGTTTAAAAACGTCAAATGCGATTGCAAGAAGAAAATCATGCAGTTGACAAAGATCAACGATATCGAATAACGTTTGCAGTGCTGCAATGACGATCAAATTGACGATCAAGTGACGTCCAGATTGCATGCGTCCAGACTGGATAGCATCTCGAATAAGAAGTTCAAGGTGGCTGTGCAGTTGAGGCCGTACACAGATGAAAAGATGAGTAGAAGAGGGGTCTTCCCCACACCATGTTGGAGTTCTGCAACTAACACTGTCTGAAGAAGTGAGAGAGATCAGATGCGCTGTCACGTCGCAATGATTGATGTAGCCAAGTAAATCCACGAGAGAGTTTGAGATTGGTTGGATCCTGTCGGTCTGGAATAAACCGACCTCAAGACGTAGGCTGTCCTAGTTCTAGAATCTAGAGTGTACGCAATTTTCCGAGTCGAAAATTGATAATTTCACGCAGTGATGTTCGATAGCAGACTGTGCCTCTACGCCCAACTTAAGTTCGCCAGCAAGACGGTATCACTGACGCAGATGCTTCCGAATATATCCCTGGATACGCGCGCAAGATCCTGCTGTCTATAATATTTATTGATATTTATTTCAATCCTTTATGGCCGTTTTCGAAAACGTCATTTGATCGTCAAATTGATCATCATTTGCAATACTTAAGGGTTGCGAACATCAAACTGCAAACGTCATTTGGTATCGTTGATCTGTGTTATCAACATGATCTTATTCTTGCAAGAGCATTTGACCTTTTCGAACAGAGCATCTAATAAGCATAATATTTAGTTAAAACAAATAAATTAGCCGATTTTATGTACTTACTGTTCACGAGACTGAGATTCTCCTGAATATTCGGATTCACTAATTTTTTTTCCAATTTTTTTAATGCACAGCGCAGATTTGCGGCTGCTTTTTTGCAGCGCAGTTGACGTTTATGAACATCTGCCCTCTAAACACTGCATTATCGAACATGCAGCAAATGAAGTGTGATATATAATGTTGTTTTCGAACAAATGACTTTCGCAGCTTGCGTTTAAGAACATTTTGCAAAGCAATTTGATGCAGATGACGTTTTCAAAAACGGCCTATTAATCTCCTTTTAACACACTAATGGAGCACACTTGATTGTTCAGTCAGCAGTTGCCGGAAGAGTGTCTATTCGTTTGGTTGTCAAAACTAATACAGTGAATGTCAAACTGTGGGTTACGTTCCCTGTGCATGATATACTACATCCTCCCGGGCTTAGTGAACGATCAGTGCGCTTTACAAAATTTTCCTTACGATGCTATGTGTACAATTCAGTTTCTTAATTAATAATATATTTCTGTATATTTTCTGTTACATTACATACGTTCTAACATTTTTAAGTACTAAAAATATTTGATTCCTTTTCGCTTTCTTGTACTTCTTCGAAGCGGAACATTTCCTGAATCACTAGTCTTCTGGGCTTCCACTGGTATATCTCTACTATTTTTTGGCTTATGATATGGTTTAGGAATAATAGTATAACTTGGATTAAACATACATTTGATTGGAATTTTCTTTAATTGATTAATATGTACTGTTCTATATTGTGAACCAATTTGAACAATATATCTGATAGTACTTAAGATCTTTTTGATTTTACAAGGGATCCATTTTTTGATTTCATTCACATGATTTTTATACAGGCATTCCTTCCCCTCTCTATATGTTGCTTTTGTACATTTTTTAAAACTACAAGTATCACTTTTAAATTTCTTTATAATGCTAATTTTACGTTTGTTTCTATTTTGCTTTTTTTTTTATTTTGACCTATTTAATAATATTCTAGGTTTATACGAAAACATCAGTTCGTATGGACTTTCATTGGATAGAGAATTTGGAGAGTTAAGATGATTCAAAAGAAATAAATCAATTTTTTCTTGCAGTGGCAAACATTTTTTAGCTATTCGCACATGTCGTTCCGCGCTACACCATTCGATTGGGGATGATATGCCGGGCTGTGTGATAATTTTATTTTACAACTAGAACAAAATTGTTTAAAGTTAAATGAAGAGAACGGTGGACCATTGTCAGTCACAATCTATGTCGGAAATTCAAAAATTGAAAACACGTTATGTGTAAGTTTGTCTATTACACTACCAGCCGATGTTCCATTCATAATGACAAGACTTAAAAAGCATCACCTTCGAAATAGAAAAAATCGAGATGTACTCTTTCGAATGGATAAGAGCATTTAGGCGAGCTTGAAATAACCTCCTCCTTTGATGTAACTGAAGTTACTTGACAAATATTGCATGTTTCAACAAACTCTTTTTTAGGCCACCAAACATACGACCGACACATTTTTTTTCATTAGCACGCTTCCATTATGGTTGCTATGTATTGCCCTAAGTACCTCACTTCTTAAATTGGCTGGAATGACTATTCTGTCTCTATAGAAGATACATCCATCATCTGTACTAAGATGATCTCTAACTGCGCGGTATTTTAAAAATTTTAATTCTACCGCATTAGGCCATCCTTCGTTTACATACCTGTATAGTATAACATCGATAATTCCCTATCTTTATTTGTCCCCTCTTTTATCATATCAATATTTACTGGTAATTCTTCAAAGAAATTTATAGAATTTATGCAAATGCTTTCAACTTCAGTATTAGCCGTAATTGGAAATCTTGATAACGCATCTACATACGCTAAATCTTTTGCGAGTCTATGTTTAATGGTATAATTGAACTTAGAAAATGTGATAGCCCATCTCTGTAAGTGGGCGACCGCAACAGATGGAGTCCCTTTTACTGGGTTGAATATCTCCTTCAGAGCCTGATTGTCCGTATATATCACAAACGGTTTCCCGTATATATACTTAAAGAATTTTTTCATTGCAAACAGGATTGCTAAGTGCAACTGAGAGTAGCTCCTTTCTGCGACTGAAAGGGTACTACTTGCGAATAAAACCGGATTCTCAACTCCATCAACAACATGCAACAACACTGCCGCCACCCCTTGTGGACTAGCATATGTACTAATAATAATTGGTTTGTTTCTATCATACATTTCTAGTACATTATTTCTCAGAATGAGATTCTTAGAATTTTCGAATTCTGCCTGACACTTTTCGTCCCAAATGAATTTACAACCCTTGTTTAACAAATTATATACATTTCTTAAATTCCCTGAAAGATTCGGAACAAACTTCCGATAGTAGTTAATTAGGCCTAAATATGACTGAAGTTCCTTGATATTGGATGGGCATGGAGCTTTTAAAATTGCCTCTACCTTCCTAGGGTTAGGTCTTACCTCATTTTGACAAACTATATGCCCTAAATACTCAACTGATTTACGCAACATTTTACATTTCGCTACATTATTCTTCATCTTATGTGAATTGAGTCTCACACACACCTCAAGCAGTTTCACCCTACACTGAACCTCTGAGTCTCCGCCAACAATAATAACATCGATGTATCCAAAAACCCCCTCGATTCCCACTAATACGCGATCGATAACCGATTGGAATACAGAAGGAGCGCTAGAAACTCCGAAAGGTAAGCGAGTGTACTGATAACGGCCTTTATTGGTATTTATCGTTAGCAATTCTCTAGAATTACTTGTTAATTCTAACTGCTGGTAGGCTCCTGCTAAATCTAGAACACAAAATGTATTGTAGTTAGCTACATGTCCTCAATGTTTGGTATGGGGTAGTGTTCCGTTGCAATGAACTTATTGACGCTGGCTTTACAGTCAATGCATATTCGGGCTTCCCCGTTTTGTTTTTTGACGCAAACGATGGATGGGTGATGCCCAACGTCTGTGTTTCACCGGTACTAGGATACCATTTTTAACTAAACGCTCCAGCTCAATTGAGACAACTTCGCGTAATCTAAATGGCACTGGATATGCCTTACAGAATATAGGACTCACACTTCCAACTACATTAATTTCTGCCTGTACATGCGGAAATTTTTCTCTAATTTCTAATACTACATATATCAGATTGTGATACCTCTTTAGTGCATGCATTACTTTCATTTGTATGGTTTATAGATAACTTACTATGGCTTAATATATTCTCCTTCCAATTTGGGATGAATACGTCCAACTACTTTCTTCCAAAAAGCGGAGTAAACGGATAACTATCCACCACCATAATCTCCGCACTCTCTACTCCTTGAAACTCCACATTAACGACTGCCTTCCCCGCAACTTTGACGTTTGTTTCTCAAATAGTACATAATTCTACTTCGCTATTTATAATTTGAATACAAGGAAACTTATCTTTAAATTCCTAAAGAGTGATTACCGACATTGCCGCCCCCGTATCGACCTTCATCAACAGCTTTTCCCCATTCACTCGAACTTCCAACTTAAAGCTGCTCTCTGCTTGTATGTTATTTACCACTCTCACTGGTTTTAGATACCGGCGATTTTCTCCATCTCCTTTTGATCCAGACCAACACACGGCTACAGTGTGGCCTTTTTCATTGCATTTAAAACAAACCCAACTCTTAGCCTTGCACTCCTGTTCATGGTGTGTCTTCCCGCAAGGTTTACAAGCCTTGTTGCTGCTGCTCTTAGCTATTCCACTCTTCCTCTGATTCACACGACTACAGTCCCCTCTTTCCTTGTCTATAAATTGTTCTCTGCTCCTTCTCCGACATCTCCATACTGAGCGCGATCTCGCAGCACTTATCGAATTTTCTGCTATCGTCTGTTAAAATATCCTCCAGTGCTAAATTTCTTAGTTCCGCTGCATTCGTAACGAAATCATCAACGAAGTTTCCGAATTTGCACGTTTCTGCAAGGTTTTGTAATTTCACGATGAAATCGCTGATTGACTCTCCATCCTCCTGTTTTGCTTTTGCGAGTTTAAACCGTTCTGCTCTTTTATTATACTTTGGAGCATAATGTCTTTCTAATAACGCAATCAATTCAGGAAACGTTTTAGCGCTAGGCAATGTGGGTGCTGATAATGACTTTAACACCTTATACACTTCTGAACCCACTAAAGTAATGAACACTAGTGTCTGGATATCACTTTGAATTTTATTGGCTATGAAATAAATGTGCAATAAACACGGTCCGTGAATCGTTAGTGCACAGATTCCGCGAAAACGAAAACGGTTACCAGCAGCATTCAAACAAGCCACTCATTGTGTTTGCCGGTATGATCTCCGTCGACATCCTGGTGAATGAGATGCAGAGGATGTATTTAACTTTTAAACTTGAACCTGCCTCATTCGGCTGTATAAAATAGTGCAAGAACCGGAAGGAGGGCAGCCACTTTTTTTCTGCTTTTCGGTGTTGGCCAAGATTTGAGCCCTGACCCTCTTGAGTAGTAGTCAAGGAACCATACCTCATATATTTATAGAGCTTACACTGTAAAAAAATTAACTCGTACGATCGAAATGAGACAAATCTATGCCCTAAAGTGTGCAGATTTTTTGTTTCCATTTTTGAATTGCTTTTGAATTCATTTCGGGCTATCATCGATAACACTGAATTAAGAAAATTACGTTTCTTTCGAACATCATAAATTATGGTCCAATATGTTTCTTTTTGTGTCTTTTTGCCGAGCGAAACATATTCTAGTCCAAATGAAGAAAGTCTAATCAAAATATAAAAAAAAGTCCCTTCCACAAATCTTTTGAATGCAATTTAATCTTGTCCTAAAAATTATCGACAAATTTGATATACCCTATCGAGTAAAGACCTGAAGCGCAATGAAAAAGTTACATGGATAAGAAACTTATTTTAACCAAAATAAGCTGCTTCGCACGTTTTTTCGTTTCACATTAAGTCACCTGCGCTTTTCGTTCATGGCTCACATGCATGTTTGTACTCAGGTCTGTATCTATATACTCGTATGTACATATATGTATTTGATACATTTTCCTTGAAGAGACGGTTAGCTTTCGTCGCTTTTAAAAAAATCAGTTAATATGTGTGATTAATCATTTATTAATTGTTTTACTGTTTAGATTGACTTTTTATAGAATTACTCGAACACAATAGTATTTCCACCATAGGAAAATACAAAACCATGACTTTGAATACTATAGTAAATATCTACTCTAATGTAAAGCAGAATATTTGTTTATGGGTGTATCCGTGTGTCTTTCTCCAATGAGCAAATGAGCTGTGTATCTACATAACAATAAACATAAAGCTCTATCTGTGCAACTTTAAAGCCAACTATCAAGATGAAATGGACTACTTCGTACAACTACAACAGTTGATTATTGTGCATCGTCGCGTTCGGTTAACATTACGTCACAACTTAGACCGTTTTTTATCTTGTGACTGTGAGGTATGAAGACAACTCGTAAATCTCAAGAAAGTAGCTTTTAAATAAATAAAAGTAAAAGAGCTCATTTTTTTTTCTTTTTCTCTCTAATTATGCTATGTGCTCTTGCTACTCGTATTCGTAGTAGATGCCATACTATGGTTACGGTACGTTGAAAAACGTAAATCGTCTCGAACTGTCATTGTCTTGCCGGTGGTTGAGTAGCGCGCGTACTCTGCTTCAAAGTATCGAAACAATTTTGATTTTTGAAATTAATTTTTGTCATGATCGTTGATGAAATATTCCGAAAAGAGTACAACGTCCCGTGGGTCAGTTAAACGCCGTATTTCAAAAAAAAAAACAAGCATTGCAATGTAAATTCGGCTTTTAAGTCAAAAATTAAGAAAAAATAAAAATAAATAAAATTAGAAAAAGTGCTTTAGTTCATAATAATTTGTTTTTCATAAATATGAAAAGTGGTGTGGTGTTGTTGAGATTTTTATCATGGTTCTACATGGCTGCAAGTGTTTCTTCGTTTACTCTAAGAATTCCCACAACTTATTCCCTTAAAAGCTTAATGAACACATTTTTGCCAATAAGTAACACAAACCTATTAGGTACGAGGAGACTTCAAAATTCCGATGTTCTTGAAGATGCTTCACTGATAACGGTAACTATACTATACTAGAAATCCAATCTTTACGTGAGTTATTATAGTATGAAAGTTTACCCTTAGGTGTTAATTAGTTTTATCTGGATAACAGTTTAAGAAAAAAAAAGAAATTTAAAACTATACAAACAAACGCTTCAAACTGAGTTCGCAGATTGAGGTGAAAATTTTAATTCTCGCTACTTTTTCTTACAAAAAAAAATAAATTAAAATGTTAAAATTAAAATTTTCTGTGTACAATTGCTAAACATTATTCATGCCTTGAGCAGCCACTAAATGGCTTTTGATATCGTTCAACACTTCCTAACAATTCCTAACATAACTTATTGTTGGTCATGATTTTGCAGACTAGTATTTGGTATTCATTTTTACCTCGATTTTAAATTTGTTGAAATATGAAATATCATTACTTCTAGGACTTTTAACTTGATTTAGGTTTTAGCCGGACAGTCGCAAAGATGATAGTCGTCGTCATTACAATGGCAAGCTTCCCAGTATAGGGTCCTACTCATGCCAATCACATTAGTTTTCACTTCTCTTAAATTCCAGCAAACAGTCTGAAAGCAGCAATCCCAACATAAGCTTATAGACGTTGGGAAGCATTTGATGATCTGCTTACACAGTTATACCACATACAACACTATTAGTCAAATATCCAATCGTATATGAAGTAATGTGAAGATTCAGATAACCTTTTCCGATTTTATCTACCTATACATATGATCAGGATAATGAACTGCAGAAGCAGGTCCCAAACATTTGTTTCCCCTTCCCTGCGATGCCAGGAAAATAACGTCTCACATTATAGCAAACCGCTTCGCATGAAAAAAGTCTTTAGAACCTTAAAAATGTATAAGTGGTTTAAACGAAGAACACCCAACGATAGGAATAGTGGCCAACTATGTGTTAATCGATTTTGTTTGCAAATTATTCTTATTATATGTTTTTGGGTTTTGTATAATACTTCAGTCGTGCTGACTGACCCCAACTTGCAATACCATATTGTAATTTAGATTGGACAAGGCCATAGTAAAACATTAATAAGATTTTTTACGAACAGTGTTCTTTTAACAGATACATATTACGAGTAACAGACAACATGTATTTCTTAATGTATTCGACATGTGCTTTCCAAGTCATATTTTGGTCTATAAGTACACCTAAATATTTATAACTTTCAACACCTTCTATTTTAAAACAATCTGGACTACATTTTATATCCTCTTTATAGCTGATTTCACCACACTTATGAACAGATAAAGATAACTTAGAACATGAACTAGAGTGAAAAATGGCATCACAGTCATGTGTACAGGGTCCTATTAAATTGCAAATCATAAGTCTGGTTTTATTGCTTATGAGAGGTCCATGTTTAGCAAACCATTGGCGTAGAACATTAAGATCCCTATGCAATTGGATTGCTGACATGAAAAGATTTTTGTTACTATATGTTAAAGCCATGTCATCAGCAAAAGCTGTAACACTGCTACTGAGATTTTGATAAAACAATGAGTTAACATATATCAAAAATAACAAAGGACCTAACACTGAACCTTGTGGTACACCTATCTTAATTTTTAACGGATCACTTAACACATCATTTAATTTAACTCGCTGACTCCTTTCAGATAAGTATGAAGAGAACCATTTGTGAATTACTCCCCTTAAACCTGCCCTGTATAACTTATCGAGTAAAATTTCATGATCGACCATATCAAAAGCTTTCGTCATATCTATGAAAAGCACTAAATTAGAGTTTTTTATATTAAAACTGTCACATATTTCTGTACAGAGCTTGAGGATAGCATCCTCAGTAGATTTGCCTTCACGAAAACCATATTGTTCGTTTCTGAAGAACATGTTTTTGTTTAAAGATGATACAATTCGCGTTTTTATTAGTTTTTCAAAAATTTTACTGAATGTTGGAAGTAAGGAGATAGGCCTATATTGAGTTATTAACGCTCGGTTGCCTTTTTTGAACAAAGGAATAATCTCCGCATCTTTTAGAGAAGATGGGAAAATACCACAATGAACACTTAAGTTAAAAACATGACATAGCACATCAATTACATAAAAAGAAATACGCATCAAAAGGTTGTTTGTAATACAGTCAGATGTACAAGAATTTTTGTTATCGAATGTCATAATACATTTATGTATCTCGACAGGTGTAAATGGACGGAAAACGAAACTATTACTAAATGAAATATCATTCACTAAGTCAGAAAACATATTACAATTACAGCTGTAGTGGCTACGAGTGGCTTTCATATCTAAAGCGATAGTGGTAAAGAACTTATTAAATTGATTTGCAATGTCCATCGTCTCTGTTATTGTCATGTCATTAACTTCAAGTATATTGATATCATATTTTTCATTTTCTCTGTTGAGGATGCTGTTTACTACTCTCCACTTCTGTTTTACATCAGCTTTACAATTTTGAAGTTTAGATGAATAATATTTAGCTTTACAAACCTTTACTTCTTTCTTTATGTCTTGGCATAGTTTCAAATAAATATGTTTTAATGCTGTATTTCGAGGGCGACGTTGACATTTTTTTCTTAGCGAATTTTTGTTGTTTATTTTTACAAGCAACTTTTTGTTAATCCAAGGCCTAAGACGTTTTAGCTTTGAATTGTCTGATCTAATAGTGGCCGTGCAGTTATGAATATGCCTTTTTAGGATTTGTATAAGTAAATCGTAAGCAGTTGATGGATTACGTTCTGCATATACGGATTCAAAATATTCGAACTTTAGACTATCTATTAATTTATCAAAGCAAATTTTGTTTTTAAGTTTAAAAGGTACATATTTGTCAGCATTATTCAGCCCAGTAGCTTCTACTTTTATATTAGTCATACAATGATCAGATATTTTCAAGTCAATTACTTCACTAGTCAAATTATGTGCAAAATTTGAACCTACTCTAATAAAAATTTGATCTATGCAAGTCTGTGTTTTATCTGTTATTCTAGTTGGTTGTAAAACAAGTGGTCTCAAACCAAATGAGGACTTTAAGGATAAATAATTATATGAGTCATTATTGTTTTTTAAAATGTCAATGTTTATATCTCCTACCACTATAAGATTTTTAGTCCTTACGTCATTAAGTAAACTGTTCAATTCTCCTAAGAAAATGTCAATATTGAGATTATTTTTATGCAGACGGTATATACACAGAATAGTAAAACATTCATTACATATAGGACAACAAATTTTTAGGACATCAGCACTCACTAGATTTATTTTACGAACTTTGTTATTTGATGCTTCCTATGGAAGGTGCCACTATCTCAATTGAATATGTAGTTATTTTCTCAGTAGAACTGAACATCTGAAATTCTGGCCAGTTCCGCTAAATTATTTCTATGTGGAGCTACTTAGAATAAGACCTGAATGCAACATAATTAGATGCAACGTCAAAATCTAAGACAATCTTCTTTTTTTATTCATTTGGCTCCTTGTGTAGCGTAAGGCGTTATCTTGTTTGCTTATGCATTCAGGCAGCATCACATTGCTTATTTTGAAACAGAGTTGCATTTGCATCTTTAGATGTGACCAATCCACTGCCATTTCCTTCGCCGTATGGTATAGCTACTTATTTTAGGTACAGCTTTGTAAAAAAAAAAACTTTCAGAATGATATGAGAACATTTCTTTACGAAGGTCTTAAGCTTTCGAGTGAAGGAAAACTTTCAGAGATGCAAATACTCGTACTCCACATGCCATCGGGTAGTGCTCTGAAGTGAGTATATAAGGATTTTTTTGGTTATCCTCTTTTTATGTTTAGTATCTGGTAAGGGTCTATAGGTCTATATGTAAGCAGATTTCGTCAGTATATTGGATTTTTTTCCTTCAACTGCACAATGTTAATGAGAATATCGTCGTTAGCAGAAAAATCTCCAAAAACTAAATACACCCCTGTCGTGGTTATGATCTTGTGACCAATACATTTCTAAGGAAACACTCACCACAAGTATTAGGACTTAGCTGTTGTGATGATATAAAATTAGCACCGCTTGTTAAAATTCCTAATAGATGTTGTCACTGTCCTTTTTGAATTTCAGAATTGCAGACACAGCGTTACAATGGCGATACGCTAGTTATATCTCCTCAGCTAACAATAAGCACATTCCTTCGTATTCAATATTAAATATTGATTGAAATATGATTTTCAATCAGTCACAGTTGATAATATATTTGCAAACTTGGGCCTCTTTTTTTATAAATGAGTGCGCGCTTAAGGTGTTATTAGCACCCATAAAAGGTTTTGCACACAGCGCAGGCAAGGGAAAATTAGGGAAGAAAAAAAGAAAGGTACCGATGGAGGTTGGTTTTAAATATTTGCAGGTTATATTGACTATATAATGAAGAGCTCGGTCGGGCATTCCATAAGCGAGATGTACGGGTTAGAAAAGAATCACTATATTTCGGAGTACGTCCGAAGGTGGGCTTGAGGGTATACTGATGAACATTCATAGCGAGACGGGCTTTACGGTTAAAAGTGTGAGGGTGCGAAATGCTACTGGAAATTTCGATGGAGCACTGGTGGTGAGGTGAGGCAGGAGACATTACTTCGGTGTCCGAAGGTGTCAATTGACTGTGTAACACTCGCGTCATCAATAAATTCTATCGCACTGTTTTGGATCCTATCTAGCAGGTGCAGATATGTTTTAGGCGCTACAGCCCAGTAGACAGCGTTGTGTTTTGGAAGAATTATATTTGACTATATTGGTGGTTGCCTTTTAAAGAAATGCTGTTTATATCGGAATTCAATGAGATTGGCATATGCTGCCGTTCCTGTTCCCGTTTTATAGCCGGGGACCACAAACGTGAGTTCCGAAACGAATATGAAAAGCAGAGAACACTGTCGTCAGAATGTATTGGATTAAAAGTGGCAGACAAAAGTTGACTGATGAAAATTAAAAAGAATGTCGAAGACAGACGGAGCCCTGAGTCACACCAGCATGTATTAGACTTGAATAAATCCAACACATCTTGAATTTAAAGAATTTCTAATCCATTGAAGGAGAGCGTCATCGGCCCCAAAAGCACGCATTTTCGACAAAGGAGCCTGATATTAAACTCTGTCAAATTTCTTAGAAATTTGATGTGCAACTATGTTGCTTTCACCAGATTGGTGTATACTTTGATTTCACTTTTCATTGAGACATGACATCAAGTCACCAGTGCACCTATTGCTATGAAACCCGTAGTGTCGATCATTGAGAAGTTTTCGTGTTTCGAGATATTTCATGGGCTGATGGCTTGGGGCATTTCCATGATCTTGGAAACAAGGACGTAAATGCAATGGGTCTGTATGAGGACAGAGAAGAAGATTCATTATTTTAGGGACGTGCTGGAAAAATGCTGTTTTCTATATCTACTCGGAAATAGTAATAAAATCAGGATTGATGAAAAAGCTTACGCAGTTGTTTTGCCAATATGGAAGAGCATCACTTCAGAAGAAGGATGAATATACCATCTAGACCAGCGGATTTGTGTACGAATATATTAAAATTTTGAAGCACTCTTGTTACAGCATGAGTGCGGAAGTGGATTCGTTCCATTGAAGATTCGACGCACTCAAGGGTAGGAAGAAATTAGATTGACCTTGTTCAAAGAGCTGACAGGTGAAATGTCATTATAAATGAGCGTTGCGGTGGAAGATGAGGCAGAATTTTGTGAAAATGGTTCACTGATTTTCATCGGTCATCAACGTTTATGTACTCAGATCAGCTGATTTCCGCCTTAATCCCAAAGTCTCTTGGTGTCGTATATGAAAAAAGATCACCCAATTCACCCAGAAAAAATATCAACAGATACTATACAAAAACATCACTCAGCTGGTATAAGGTGTGAGGCGCATTTCTTTTTCTCGCGACATACAGAACGTAAAATTACATATAACGCTACAAGAGCTGTAAGCACCAAAGACTTTTCTCATTTGTTCATGAAGATGCTGGTGCTACGAGGAGTTGTACTATTGTAGTTATCCAAATCATTGTCAATAACCAACTTACATTGCAGGTTGGCCATGGGGACCAATGCTTGTACTGAGTGCTCGGCCAATAAATTGAAATCATCAGAGGAAATCCCCAGATCAGTCAGTGGGAGCCATTTCATCGGAGATCTAGTTGGGAGTCAATTACCTGATAATAGGGTATTCATTGTTTGTCTTGCTGGAGACTGATTTATTCAATTAGCTACCGGAAATCAGGATTGCTTATCATTTTAAAACTACCTCGACCACAAGTTGCACCTACTTTCCGATCAGTTTCGGTTTGGTAGTGTTTCCTGATTATTTACACTGAAAACCCTGAACCATACGCAACAGTTACTGATCTGGATAAGTTCAATCTAGTTTGAAGATTCAATCAATTTAATTTTATTTATATCACTACAACGGAGAAAGAAATATTTTTTTGTCTATAAAAAGGAACATTTGATGAAAACATCTGTGAACACTGGCGGTATGAAAAAAACGCAAAAAAACAATACATCGGTAAAAAAAACTTAGAAATAAACTTGTAAATAGTTTTTGTTACAATAGTTTCAAATTTGTCAAATCAGTTATGACGACTTAAATATTTTTTGTTGATGCATTCCCCTACTGATTTTTGTAACAAACTTTCAAGGTAAATGTGTAAAGGTGCATACGAGTACATATAGAAATACTTGTTATGCATCTAGTAAAGCGATTTTATATATTTACTATTAGTAAGCCAGCATAATAATAGACACACACTAATAGGAGTGCACGCGGTTGACTAAATTATTTAAACCTGGAATAATAGCATCGTAGTTTTACAATAGATTAAATTAGAGAATTGCCTTAAAGCCCATGGCAGAAATTGTGCGCTTAACTTAGCTGTGGAGATAGATACTCAGCGTAGATACGAGTAGATACCCACCTTAGACTGGCACACACCTGCAGATGGAAATGTTTGAAATGTCGATTTTCTACATTGATCGAATGCGGAAATTAATCTGTTTGTTGTTATTTACAATTTTTTTTATGTTTTGTTGTTTGTCCTGTTGTTACGAGTGTGTGTTCGACATTTCGCATTAGGTGAGCTGTAATCATGATATTACATTATAGATAATAAACTAAGAGTATGTATTTATGTTTGGCGGTGATTTTGATTGCATTTATGTGGCAATTGTATAACAATGAAATAAAAAGTGTTTAAGTTAATTTTAGGAGTTATCCAGCCATAAATATGTTACGCATCGCAAATGCAAGTACCTTCAATAAAATATTTACTTCTACACATCTTCGAATTGGAATATACGAGTACGTTTGTATAGGTATTCATATTTTGCTGAACATACGAACATACTACACAGCGAGATCCACTGTATTTAGGTGTTGATTTTAGAGACATTGCTTTAGTTAGACAAACAATTCTAGTTCAAGTTTTCATCGATACGATTTTATTTCTCAATCTACCTTCTTGCGAAATGTCTTTGAGGCCATATTGAACTAATTTCTTCACATCACAGGGTGTGACCGAATATGAGAAGAAAAATTATGCAACCAGGTAACAGCAATGCATATCGAAACGGCACGTCATCGAAACATCAGTACGAACGATTTGGAAAAGGCCCCTGTAATACGAATTTGTTGATCACTAGCCTGATTTATGATTACGAGTATATTACGATAGGCAAGGAGAATGTAATATGTAAAATGTTCGACCTGACTAAGACAGTGTTAAAATCATACTAGGTGACCAAATGCAAAAAAAAAACATTGTTGACAGTCAAGCTTTTCTTCTTCTTTGTTGCACATATTCGCCTGTGGACTGTTAGCCTACTTCCACTCTGTCAAAATCCTATAAAGTTGGTTTACGGTACAGACAGATGTTTTTAGGTATACGAGTATGCATAGTCCCTGGAACCTGGTGCTGGCAACGATGTTTTTTTTTGGCATTTGGTTATCTAGTATGATTTTACCACCGTCTTAGTCAAGAGACACAACTCCGGTTTTATGCCATTGTAAGAACTAAAGATACTAGTAGAATAACCAGGAATGTCATAATAAAATCGTCAGCATGCCAATCGACCCTGCACTTAGTTATAATGCGAGTGGCTAAGGAACTCCACAGTAATGATACAAAAACAGAAACTTGGTGGCAGATATCCAGATAATGCTGAGGATATGTGCAAAACATTTCTCAAACTATTTAATAGCTATGACAGACTAGAGAAAGTGATTCCAGTTAAGGATGCCATAAATATCCTGCCACCTGACAAAAAAAAAGCAATACACCAACATGAAATTGTTAAGACAGGAGAAGAGTCGGATGGGAAAAAACATGCCACAAACGAACGAAGACGAACGAGCTTCCTAAGAATAGCGTACAAAATTCTATCCAGCGTGTCACGGAAATATGATCAAAAGGTGGATTACATTTTATTGGAATGAATTTAAACCTGGTAAGTGCCACACAAACTCTAACTCATACAGGCTAAAATGATAAGGGCGTGTTCGACCAGTAGCGTAATACTAGCCTACGCCTTCATAGGACTCACAACTCTGTATGGAAGATGTGACCAACCAATTAATTTCCTCGGATGAAAATGGATTCATTGTTGACGACCCATGCAAACGTTTAAAGGACAACGACCTCCGGATCTGCGCGTGGAATTTTCGGACCATTAATAGGGCATGTGCAACCGAACAATTAGAAGAGGCCCTTGACTGCTATCCTGCAGATATCACCGTCATCTAGGAAGTGTGATAGGCTGGGCCGTAGATTCGGACAATGAAAAACTGTGATATATATTGTACTATAGTGATTGCTATAGGGAATAGAAACAGCGCTTATTCGGATGCGGATTTACCATATACTGTAGACTTAGACAAGAAGTTTTAAGTTTCCGACACGTGAACGAGCATCTTATGGCAATCCTCATCAAAGTTAAATTCGTTAACATAAGCCTAATATGAATGCGAGCTCCACGACAAAACATATGAGCAATATACGAGTACTAGGTGATTTTATCGCCGGGATACGAATGGAGGACATCTTTGGTAGGACAGATGGTGAGCATAGCCTACTCGACACCACATCTAGCAACAGACTTAGGCTTATTGAGTTTGTGGCATGACGAAGTATCACTATATCAAGAACACGGTTTCCTTGTCTCAATACACGCAATGGGACATGGCAGTCTCCGGATCATGAAACGCTAAATCACATTGACTCGGATCACCATCTTGTTACAGCCAAGGTGCGAATGTGGTTTTTTTAAGTGGCACAACAAAGACGAACTACTATGAGAAGAGCTGCAATTGCAGCTCAATAATCTCAACAACTCCTATGCAGTCAGCATCAAGTACCGAAGACCAATGGCAACGTTTCCAACGTATCATCAGAGACGCCTTAACTGATGTGCTGGATTTCACTCGATCCCTGGTTTGATGAAGAATGCCAACAAGTCCATACAGCGAAACAAAAAGCGTACAAAGCGGCGCTGCAACTAACGACGAGAGTCACTCATGAGTTATAAGAGCAACAGAGACGGGAAATCATTGGCTTCTCCAAAAGAAGAAAAAATAGCACGAAAAATAGACAATCAAAGATGTTGAGAGATTGTACTCCAGAAATAACGCAGGGAAGTTTTACCAAATAGTAAAGAGAACGCGTCAAGAAGACCAGTGTAGAAACCTGTAAATATGAAGAAAGAAACCTTATAGTAGAGTCACAGTCGGTGCTGAAATTATAGGAAAACTTTTTCTACAGATTGTATATATAATGGCGAAGAAACCTAACATCCCACTGTCAGGTGGAATAGACCATTCAACTTAAACGATGATAGCCAAGACTTCCGCCCTGGCCAAACGAAGTAAAGATAGCAATATCTAAGCTGAAATCCAACAAATCAGCTGGTCTTGAGGGCTTACGGAACGAGGTACTCAAAGCTCCTGGAAATGACTTTGTGGAGAGCGTAGGTTAGATGAAGTTACAGTGGCTGTTGGCCTATTGGCCCATTGTGATCCCACGTAGATCTGGAGTCTTCCTACTCCAGATCCAATTTGAGCCTCCGACGAAGCGCAAGAGACTGTTAACGTCTATATTATTTAGATTGCTTAAGTCGCTTAAGTTGTGGAGAGAAATACATCAACTTCTCAGATTTGGTCAGAAGAGTGTATGCTTAATGAATGGAATCTCAGCATCGTTTGCCCGCAGAGTCTTTGAATCTAACCCGAAGGTACAATGCGGTTGCGGAAGACCTCACCAACTAGCGTCAACAGAAATTTAAACCTGAATACCCTACCCTGGATGGACAAAATAATATTTCTAATAAGCTCTTATCCGAACTCTTTGCTGAGCTAAGAATACGATACGGAAAATAGTAACAACTACTGATCAGTGATGCTGATGCAGCAACTACATGATCTTCATCACAACGTTGGCGACTCTGGACTTCTATAGTTAAGTGATCTAAAATAGACCCGTCTGTAAAATGGTATGAAGGTCGCAAATTCTAAGCAACGCTTTAACCAAAGCCATAGGAAACGCAACGAAAATATTTGAACCTTCGCTTGGAGAACAAACTTACCACCAGATTAATGTACATAATTTATTTAACTGACTAGCGACCTTTGTAACATAGAATCACGACCTGTAACAGGCATAGTATTCAGGTATTTTGTTTGATCCCGAACATGTTGTTTCTCCGGAGGTCTGGCCTTCTCATCTTGAATCTGGTGGGTGGGACTCCTCTTGCTCAATGATCATTATTCTCCCTCTGCTCGAAATAGCCATCTCAGGCCCCAGCTCCTAGAGCACCGGAAACTGTAGCTGACATGTTAGCTATCTAGCTCTCTGTCCAGGATCAGATGGCTCAGCTTCAGGGTCAAATACAGGAACAAACTACAAGGGTAGATCAAATATGTACGCTGCTGCCGGGCCTAATGCACCTCCAGTCGTAATGCGTACGTACATGGCAGGTCAAACCCTGAGCGTGCTTGCAGTGAATGATAATTCACTGATTAGGTTCGAACGAAAAGCCGAACTATTCAAGTTGCTTAAAGACCAAGCCTCTTATGTGGTTTTGGTTAGCGAAACTAAGCTTAATAAAAGACACAGAAGATATAAAATACAATAGTACGAAGAAATCGACCCAACTCTAAAGAAGGAGGGGGCGTTGCGATGTTTATAAGAAAAGGACTGTGTAGTCGTATAGTACGTAGCTTCTAGGTGCTGGAAGCATGCATCGTGTATATCATTCTCCGTAGTGGAAAGCTGTTGTACATGGTGTCTGTCTATGCACCTAAGGCTACTCAATCCACCTTATTCATCTCAGAACTTGAGACACTTTTTGATTCCTAAGACTCGAATTGGAGGAGAATTACTTTATTATCGGCGGAGATTTCAACGCCAGGCATAAAGATTAGGGAAATAATGCACCAAACACTAGAGGGAACCTACTACTCAATTGGCGGGGTCAGGATAGTGATCCTAAAGGATCTCCTGCTGTGTGACACATGAATAGAACTGACGTGCACTAACCAACATACTACAAACTGATTACGCACTTTCGTGTATGACAATGACCATTAAGGTCTCAGTACCGAAATAATTGTTCCCAACGAAATTGCGAAATTGGAAGAGTTCGTTCAAAGCCATTCCTACAATTATAGAACACTCTCCTCAAATTCGCTCTACCCACCGTCCAACGAGAAGATTGACAGGTATCCAAAACTAATGAACGAGACAATTAAACGAATAAAGGACATAGCGATACCCGTTCCCAACGAAGGCTTATTCCGCAATGCAACTATTGATGCACGGCACCTACATAAAAGTAGACTGTTGTCAAGACTAAACACCTTCTATAGACAGTTTACTGACATACTCGTACATAACCCGGAGGTCATGACACTGTAGTCGTCGATCAAAAACCTCCAAACATTACATAAATTCTGTAAATTTGCATTGGAAAAACTAAATTCGAGCTGTAAACGCCAGCAACACGAATATATAAATAAAATATTTCGGAGGAAAGATCAAAACAAGTTTTCGTGTCTTAAAATTGCCCGAACGACGGACAACGGACAAATACTTGTAGCAGCAGGCATAGATCCAAATGAGGACGTTGATGATGGCAACTTCTTTATGATCGAGGATCCCGAATGTAGGAGCGGCTTTCCAGGAGGCGTATTAGGCGAATGACATCATTGGCCCGAACCTCGACCTGGAAAATCCAGTCCTACTGCACAATTTCTACCTTCGAAATGAAATAATGTACTGGCGATTCGAGAGCTCGGATTTCACCCAGTTCAGTGACGAGAATATGCCTAATAATGTCACCCCCAATATGAGAGAACAACGTCCTTTCATTTCGAAGGAAGAGCTTCAAACGATCTTCGACACAATCAAATCAGTGGAAACCCATGGAATACCGAACATTGTGCTTCGACATCTCCCACTAGAAGCGGTGGACATTTATACCACTCTGTTTAATAATGCAATGAATAATGCCGATTATGCAGTGCATTGGAAAACTGCGGTGGTACATCTCATCCCCAAAAGGGATAAAGACACTTCCAATCCGATGAATCACCGGTCAATTAGTCTTCTTCCAAATATCAGTAAGGCGTTCGAAAAAGGGGTGAATAGAGTTTTGACCAAGTTGGTTGAGGACAAAAATATAGTTCCAGACAATCAATTCGTCTAAACTGGTTTCTGATATCCAATGGAGTAAAACCAAGAAACAGTGCACTGGTGCCTGCATGATTGACTTGGAAAAACTCTTAGATGCCGTATGGTTAGAAGCATGAACAGGCTGGGCATTAGTAAACCACTGCTGTATATTATTTTCAATATGATTACAGATAGACAGTTCATCGTGAAAAACTGCGATGTGACTTCTGCTGGAACATTTAACATTAAAAACGGTTTGCAACAAGGTGCTTTAAGTTCGCCGATCCTATTCAACATTTACACAAGTGATCTGATAGGTTCACTTTGCCATGCCATAACGTACGTAGACGACTTTATCGCGTACAGATCCGGTCGAAAGATCAGGTCATTAATATTATTTTGCAACGTGACTTCGATAACTTTAAACGATACTGCGATGACTGGAAGAAGTTGAAAATCAACTTTCAGAAATCGGAAACCATTATGCTTAGGACTCCTTTGTCTGGGGCCTCTATGGACACCATAAAGAATTGGCGAAAGTTTTCAATCGTTGGACAACATGGACAGCCACTTGGTGGTCGAAATGTAGTCAGATACCCTGTATATTTTAAGAAACATGTATGTGTTGCTCTGTCCAGAGCCAAATGTGCTTTGCCCTTACAAAGACACTGTTTTAGAGCAGCCAACTCGATAACAGAGGTGATCTGCTACATGGTCCTTATCCGGCCTATGCTTGTATTTTGATGTCCCGTGATGTTTAACATAAGAGCAAGTTTATTAGAAAAGATTCGGGTGTTTGAGAGGACTTACCTTAGAACTGTCTTCGCTTATATAGAACACCAGAGTCTGAGTACATAAAATTCTATCCTAATGAGGTTTTGTATAATAGGGCGAACCTAATAAGAGTGGAACGTCTCCGATTCAGTAGGGCGGTAGGGAGTCACGACATGAGGGATGTTACTCGGCAACACCATCACTTTTAGTGGCTTGTTGATGGAGGTTAAGCTTCTTCGTCTAATTCCTTCAATACAGGATAGCTACATTAGGTAGCAAAGTTAGTCAGGCTTACATAGCTTTAGGTAGGATAATGAAATGAAATGCTCGAAATAGTCACAGTAACATAAGCGGCATGTTAAAGTTGTTGGTTCATCTTGATTTAGCTCATAAAGTTCGTAGTTGTATCTTTCTCTAGATATTAGAATTATTTTGGAAGAAATTTCCGCTTTAACAAATTCAACATCTCTGTTGTTCAAGATCTAGATGGAAATGTTCATGGTAATCTTAATAAGCTGTTGTTTTCCCTGCAGGACGTTTAGGTGGATCATCATATTTAAGACTCAAAGTTAGACATACGGTTTAGTTATTGTTAGCTCTGTGACATATTTAACAGGTATTCAGAGATTGTCCCTAATGTCTGCTCTTTGTAGCATTAAATTTTTAGCCTCAACTCAGTTGCTCTGGAAGAAAAATGCTTGACTCTTAGGAGCTAGTTATTTTCCAGTGCATTTTAGATTGTATGTAGTTGATGTGATCACGCTGCCTTATGTTGAAAATATTCATATTATAGTATCTTGCTATGTTGTTGAATACAAGGTTAAGTTTTCTGAAGTGCTCTTTGAGTTTAAACAATAATTTCACATCCGTATAGTAAAATTAGTAAAAAAAGTGTTTTTGCCAAAATAGAAATTGATTGAGTAACTTCATTATAAACCTTGCCAATAAGAGCACTGTTATGTGTAATTCAGAAAATGTAGAGTTCAAAATAACACCAAGACTTTCGAAAAATATATATATATATTTTTCGAAAAATATATATATATATACCTGCTGCTCAATAAATAATACTTGATCGTTTACAGAGAGTATGTAGTTTGTCCAGTCCTAGCATATTCAATTGAATTGAGTTGCAAAGCAGTTTATTGTAATCTATATTTTGAAAGTCTCTTTAGTGTTGATTCAGAAGGCTGGTAACTAACTGTGTACTAAACAATAAAAAGAACTAAACAGAAATCTAATAATGACGACTCGTAACATCCACGCGTTCTAAAGAATCCAATGCATCTTTATTGTTTGACTTTTCGGAATGGTTTTTAAAGTTCACACGACATTTTGCACCATTTTTCCTCGAAGATGAATCTGTCAACAGCGTTACGGTCAACAGAAACCAGTGCTGAGACATGATAATTGTGAATTCAATTTTGGTTCAAGCAGCATTGAATATGTCCCGTACAAGCCATTTAAGAATTAAGCTTTTCCGCAGTGAGCTTAATAACAATGTGTTTAGCGTTATTGGTTATGCGGCTTGAACTTTACGGAGCAGCGATTTGACGATATTGAACATTATGTGGAAAACCGTGAAAGGTTGCTATAGTACAGATAATTCACGAACGATTTAGACAGCCTCTATAGTCGAAGGTCGCCGGTAAATTATTTATTGAATGACTTCTTGAACACGCACCCTTAGAACAGTGAAGTTAAGTTACTGCATTAACACTTTAACCGAAACAACACAGCCCATGGACAAATCTGATGGGAAGTGTCTATATTCGTATGTTTCGTCATTAAACCAATTCAAATTCAATGGTAATTTTTGTTGCGCTTTTCAAGGAAACATCTCGCTCAGAAAAGCTACTGAGCAATAACGATTTCAACAACACAAGTGTGTCAAGCCATATAAACGTTTAAAATGACTTCTGAATAAAGTCGGTTTGGGTGGCCTGTACCGATACACCGTAAAGTCGTCAGGTAGGATTATTCATAAGCGGTTTGTCACTAAACATAATTTAAATATTAGTATGCAAAATGATCTCTCCGTGCGACTTTGTGTGTTTTTTTTTCTTATGTTACGTAGTACATTTGTAAGTTTTCCAACTGCAAATTATAGGTATGAATTCTATGGATTGTGTACAAGTTATTGTACACTCACCATGAAACATTTTTGAGCTCCATAACCTTTTGGCTTTTACTTTCGACTACTTCAATTTCTATTTTTGCAATGTCAATTATGCAATAGAGCAGAGTTAAAAATTACTTCATGAACAAAGAGTTTACTCTTTGTTTTCATTGTGGATGCGAAAAAAAGCAAACAAGTTGGAGATTTTTTGTTGTTCACTTTATTTTTATTATTTTGAAACAATGAGCCAATTATACGGGCCCATTTTGCGGAAGTACGAGAGATTTGATTACACATGCATGAAGGGGCAAGACGATGCAATAATTCACATTTACCTAACTGCGAATATTTCAAGTCTTAGCTTCTTTTTTTTCTCACTTTTGTGTGAAAATAACTGACTTTTGCTCACTTGTTATGTGTTCCACATAAAGGTGTCTCTTTGGTACTTACAATATTTTTCCTTAAAGAGAAAAGGTAAGACTTAACTAACAATAATTAAAGCAATCGTACTATTACAAAATCGTCTTACTTTCGTTTTACATACTCGTAAGATGACAATCGGTCTAAACTGCAATTAGACATTATTGTGACCAAGACGCGAGTGCGAGTGCGAGTATCTCGCACGCTAGAACACCGAAGAAGTACTGTGAATTTAATTATTTTTCTGACGAATAGCTACAATGGAAAGAGACTACTAGACTACTAGAACATTTTTTGGTCGAGTATCTGAAAAATGGCGCCAATGTAAGTAAGCCATTAGAGACGCTGCATCTGTTGTCTAAATTTGCACCCGACCATGACAAGGATATCACTGATTTAGCGAAGAGTGCCGACAAAAGCATAGAGCAAAGTGAGAGGCGTACACTTGTAAAGAAAGTCGAGAGCTACGGGAGAAACATCGAAAGAAAGAAAGAAGCAGAGAAATGCTAATTCGAGGCCTGATGCTTTTGAAGAAACGAAGTTTAGAACTTGAACCAAAAGCTGAGAAATTTATACATCACGAGAAACGGTTTAACTTGTGCTAAAAGACATTCAAGGTACCGTCGGCACTATGAGAGCGAAAGTGAACTTTTGGTGAAACATCAGGCTTGTCACCAAAAGCGTTATATCAGTTGTTTGGTGAATAAACTTCACGTAAATACGTTGCTGCTGCTTTCTATTTGGGATGATTTGGACTAGATTTGGCCAAAGCTTGAACAAAAAAAAGAATGTAATCGGATCTTCAACGATGGCTCTAGAATCATTAGCGCCTCATGCGCAATTCTTATTGCAATGCATTATATGATTATTTTGCAATGAATTATATTGTGAGGAGTAAGTGACGAAATATCCGGGTCCGTTGCTACCTCAAAGCTAGTTCAAGAAATCAAGGCTTCTCTCAGCACTGCAAGAAAACCAATTTGCTGAATGATGTCTGAGTCCTAGGCCTCAATGAAATAGATTTATGATGAACTTACCAGTACTAACCGAGGCTCAAAATGTGCGGCCTTGCTACCGTCTCTCTGTCAGCAAGACTGTAGACTGTAGTGCACTACATTTTGCTGAGCACCTAAGTGTGCTACTCAAAAATAATACCACTTCCTGCAGTGATTGCTGGGAAAGTAATGACAGCGTAGAGCAGTTCTTCTGGTACTATATACAAGAACTTCATCATTAAAGCGATATTTCTCCAAAAGACTGAGAAACTCGTTTAAAACAAATATATTCTTAGGTTAGGAGTTAAGGTCTCATTGTACTTTTCTTTCTTATATCCCCTGGAGCGATAATTGTTAGAATTCGCTGCCCCAATCCGTGGTATCTAGTATGTCGTATAATCCAAGGATAACTAACTACAAAGGCGGGAGAGAGATTTCCTGCCTCTTAGTATTAATAGTCCCACTCAGTGCCTTATATGCTTTGTTTACGGAATGATTTAGATTAATTGATCTACTTGTTTCACTTCCAGTACAGATTATCTTCGTACGAGTTCAGATGTCTTTATAGCTCGTTCCCCAGCAGAGTTTTACGTTTTGCTGTGTGAAAAGAACCACTTTTTTTATATAATTATCGCGCGCTCAAAGGTCTTTGTATACTCTTAAAATATTTGAACAGAAAGTGGGCCATGCTAAGGGACCAAAAGAAGAGAGATAGCGTTGGACGTTGATTTTGAATGTTTTCAGGTCATAGCGACTTACTTGAAGCTTGAGAATCAACTGAGGAGTATTCACAGGTTAGGTTAGCCTCGCATTCACACAGTACATGTGTTATGTCCTCAATAGCTTGCAGATCACCACAGAATCTGCAGATATCCGTATCTGACAATTTGAGTCTCTTTATGTGCTGCCGAAGGAGACAGCGTCCTGTCAGGATTCCTATTACTGTCCTTAGCTTATCCCTGTTTAGTTTTATTAACTTCTTAGATCTTTTGCCATCAAAAAGCGGCCAAATACCATTGGATACTGTAAAATAAATGTATGCGCCGCGTTTTTATTTTATTTTATTATTTGTGTTACATTGGTCTTCTCTGTTTGAGTGTTCTATCTCTACTGACGCATATTCGTTCATACCACCGTAAATGATGAAGCGGTATTGCCTGACTATGTCACACAGTTTAATTGCATATACTCGTACATACGTACATAGACAGCTGAATTACTTTTACACGCTTTTTTTTACGGTATTTAGGTTTATGAGGTTATTAAAGCTTACTAACAATTACAATAATATCTTGAGCTTATGTTATTTATTTACACTTACTTCAACATTTTAATGCTTTACCGAGTTGCCGTGACTACTCTACCTGATCTAGTTACAATGTTTGGCTGATCATTGATGTTAATTTCGCAGCCATCAATAATACCATCAATAATATCATTTCCATGCGCACTATTATCTTCTGATGCGTTACATGATTCTTCAACACTTGAATGCTGATTATTTGTTTGCGGATTATCAATGCTTGCGAAGGCTTCATCATTTACTACATTTCTTGGTGAACTATTAAGAGACCTTCTTATATATTGTCTATTTCGTCTAAATTTGTTCCCCTCGTTATCTTCTGAAATATAAGATCTATCATTAAAATTTTTTACAACGGTACCATGCGATCAATCTTTTTTTGCTTTCCAAAACATTACATTATCGCTCGATTTCAAACTGGATAGGGGTTTGGATGCTCTATTATAACAGTTCGCTTGTAATTTTCTTTTGTCATCTATTCTTTTAACGACTTCCTTCGCACTAAAATCGTGTGGCTTTAAATTGCTTGTGGTCGTAGATATTTTTTCTTGCACGCAATCGAGTTTTTTCAACACCCAAGTGAGGAGCATGCAACATATCAATGATCTGACTTATCAATACTTCGGGCACAATCAACTTGTCACCGAAGAACAAAATCCCATCATTGACACTAATCTCACTTTTAATTTTGTAAAATTGCTTGCATTCTGAACTCAATATTTTGAAATGTGGCCATTCACCAGCATGAAACTTCAAAATCTTAAACTTCAAATCCTTAAACATTCATCATTGAGAGTATCTTCCTGATAACATAGTTTGTTTCTTTCAGACATACAGAGTCGGTTAACAAGACTATGGACGACATAATTCAGTTCTGGTTTTTCTACATCTGACGCACTTACATTGGCCCTTAATAAACAGCCGGCCAACAATAATTGCTTCCCGGGCACATATTTTAATTTTAGACATGGGTACTTTAATAGAAACATAAACATCCGTTGGAGCCTGACTGTTACCTTGTCTAGCTCCCTCTTCATCAAAGCTTCGAGTGGTTTGTGGTCGGTATGAACTTCCACCTCCCGACCATATATGTAAAAATTAAATTTCTCACATGCAACCACAATGGCGAGTAACTCCTTTTCAATTTGTTCCCATCTTTGCTCACTTGACTATAGGCTTCTTGAAGCGAACCCTACTGGAGAAGCATCAGCCTGAATTACTAGCGGCTGCTTGGGGTCAAACATACGTAAAACCGGTGCCTTACTTATTATATTTTTATATCTTGCCACTCGTTGTTATGATCGACAAGTTAGGAATATATATTGCTAAATATTTACACAAACCCAATAGTCTCATCACACCTGTCCTGTCTTAGGGGGGTGGTAATTCAACTATGGCCCTAAGATATTTGCAGTCTGGTTTTATTCTTCCCGCTGATATTGATTGGCCCATGAATTTTACCTGTGTCTGTCTGTACTGTAATTTACCTCTATTAAATTTGATATTGTTCGCCCTCGCTCTTTGTATGACCTTTGTAAGTGCTCGATCGTGATCTTCGTAATCTATGCCTGAGATAAATAATTCATCAAAATAGATCTCAACGCCTGGTATATCCCCAAATAATTGAACCATTTTTCTCATGAATTGCTCAGGCGCACTACCGATACCAAACGGCACCCGATGCCATCTAAATCGACCAAAAGGAGTGATAAAAGTCGTCAAATCTGAGCTCACATCCAATTCCATCCAATTCGAACTGCCAGAATCCATTTTTGAGATCCATCACGGTGAAAAGTGATTTATTTGCAAGTCGACTAGTAATGGATTCAGCTGTTGGAATTGAAAAATGCTCACTGCGAATGCATTCGTTCAATGGTCTCGGATCAAAGCACAGGCGTAGCAACCCATCAGATTTATCTACAATCTGTATATTGTTCACTCATTCAGTTGGGTGCTCTACTATACTAATAATACCGTCATCAACCATAACCTTCAACTCGGCCTTAAGCCTATCGTGGGATTTTCTTTTTGTAGGCGAGTACAGGTTTGCACCGGTCTTTTAATTGGATGTTGCATTTACCGGGGATGCGACCTAGACCTTCAAAAATATCGTTAAACTGACTACAAAAATTCTCTTTAGAATTAGGCATTCTACTATCTTTGACAGCGTGAATCCGCTTTATAAGGTTTAGAATTTCACAATCAACACGACCCAAAATGGGTTGAAATTTACTATCAATTACTACGAAGTCAATTGGCATGGTTTCTTTTTTTAAATTCACAACACACGGCAATGTTATCTTTCCAAAAGAACTGATTTTATTATTATTATATGCAAACAAATAACTTTTAGATTTTTGTAATGAATCCAGATAATTCATTTTTTTATATATTTCCAAGGTATGCAACTAACATCTGCACCCGTATCCAATTTGAAATCGATCTTGACATTATTGAACTTCATTTGTTTATACCGACCAACTTGCCCTACATGTCTGCAATCACTAATGTTTTTTGAAAGAACATTTTTTTTTACTTGATATAAATTACCTTCATCAAAATATCTAATGGAATGACTTCCGCCCCTTACTGCTGTTTGAGATGATGCAGGAGTTTTCCTACCTTCCGTTTCTTTATTATCGTTCGACTCGTATTCAATAACATTTACTCCATTTCTGTTGCTTGACTTTCGACGAAATTTGCTTTTACACACTACTGCGAAATGACCAGCTTTACCGCAAACTCTGCACTTGCGCCCATCCACCAATGCCGAACAGTACTTTTCATGTTGTTCCATTGCTGCCATTCCACAGCGTTCACATGCTGACATATTCCTATATCGATTATCGTATGACTGTTTAACTGTTCTTTTCGCCAATGTGTTGATTACCTCCACCTTCGGCTCGCGATCTTCCGCAGACAGCAGCTTGATGTTTTGCGCAGACAATTCAGCGATTTTACATTTTGAGATCACTTGATCGAGCGTGTCCTCACTTGATTCTAGCAGTTTCGACTGTAATTTCTTGTTATCCAACCCAAGAACTATTTTGTCTCTAATCATACGATCGACGTACGATTGCCCGCAACCATTTGCTGTGCATTGAAACTCACAGAACTTGGCTTGGGTTCGTATTTCAGTTTCGAATTCGATAAACGGTTGGTATTTTTTCTGTGCTATGAACCCAAAGTTATATGTTTCCATTACCACGTTACGACGCTGGATACAGTATTCTTCAAACCGCTAAGGTTGTCTGAGCTTCTGGGAGTGCGAGCGCATTGAATATTTCAATGCCCCTCTCTCCAATATGGTGCAGAAACAAGACCACCTTCACTGATTCTGCGGCGGCGCCATTCTTGTCTCCTGCAACCAAAACTATCTCAAATTTTTGCTTCCACATCGGCCAATTTTTCGCTGGCTGATCAAAGTTCATTTCACTTGGCCCTTTTATACCGCGCCGCGTTTTTTAATATTTCTTTTATTTTATTATTTGTGTTACATTGGTATTCTCTGTTTGAGTGTTCTATCTCTACTGACGCATAGTCGTTCATACCACCGTAAATGATGAAGCGGTATTTCCTGACTATGTCAAACAGTTTAATTACATATACATACATAGATAGCTGAATTAATTTTACCTGTGTCCTTTAAGACTTGAGCACCTTAGTGATTTTTTCCTCGATAGACCCCTCACTATGCAACGGGGTGGTTTGATATTGGCAACCTCACTCCTGTCGAGTAACCCTCCTTTTCTGGCAAGCTCTTCTGCTTGTTCATTTCCCTTAATACCACAGTATCCTGGCACCCACCACAGTCTTACCCGATTCTGACTGCATAGTGCCTTAAGCACTGTGCGACAGCCCCTGACTGAATCAAATCAGAGTCGATGTTGGTTGATTCCATTGCCTTAAGCGCGGTCTGGCCATTGATGTAGATAGCTATATCTCTTTCAGATACCGATCTCATCTGTATTAGCTCAGCCGCTCTGGGGACAGCCAGGACCTCTGATTGGAAGACACTGCTTGCGTCCGGTAGTCTTATAGACACTCTTAGTTCTGGGTCTTCAGAGAAGATACTCGTACCAGAACCTGTTTCTTCTTCTGTTTTTGAGCCATCTGTGAAAATTGCAATTTCATTTGACCTGATTATTGTATTCTTTTCCCCGTCCTCCCTCTCCGGTTAAATTACATCGTTCAGAATGTCGAAGTCGACCAGGGAAGGAATTTCATCCGTTAGAATTGGATTGCCTAGCAGTAGTTCCGTTAGTACCCTTCGAAACTACTGTTCTTGAAGTAACCCAGATTAATTAGTCGTATCGCACTGTTGAAAGCCAGTTTTTTGATCTGTAAATCAAGCGGTGTTATGTGAAAAAAGGTGTCTAATCCTGCCGTAGGGGCGGTACGGAACGCACCTGTAATGGCTATGAAAGCCGTGCTTTGAACTGCCGCTGATTTTCCGTAAATCGTTTCCTTGTCTGTTGCTTTCCACCATACTAGTGCGCCGTATGTAAGTATGGGTCTTACCACCACCGTATACAGCCAATGCTCCATAGCAGGTTCTAAGTCCCAAAATTTTCCTACTCTTCTTTTGCAGACAAAAAGAGCATTATATGCCTTTTTGATTCTTTCCGCTACTTTAATAATCCAGTTCAGTTTTTTGTCCAGAATCACACCCAGACCCTTCGCGCTGTCCAAAAGAGACAGTTCCACTCCGTTGAGTTTTGGGAGTTTGAATTGCGGTATCTTGTATTTTCTGGTAAAAAGAACCAGTTCCCAAGTGCTGATCGTCTTCTCCACAATGTCACTTAAAATATTTAAGTATTTTCCCTGTACTTTTATGAGCACGTCATCTGCGTATGCCGTGGCACTTATACCCATTGCACTAAGCTTTTTGAGGACATCATTGATAACCAGCACCCACAGGAGTGGGGATATGACTCCATCCTGAGGGGTTCCCCTGGTTACGGACATTCTGACCGAGGTTTGGTTTATGGAAAAGTTTATTTTCCTGCTTGCAAGCATGTTTCAAACCCAGTTTGTAATGCCTTTTAAATGTTAACGTCTACTAGAGCATTTTTAATGGTGTTGCACTCCACGTTAGTGAAGGCTCCTTCAATATCGAGGAAGGCCGCCATCGCAAAATCTCAGAAGTGTAGACTCTTCTCTATTTTCCCCACCACCTCGGTTTCTATAGATTTTCCTTTCATGTATGCATGCTGTGACTCAGGTATAAAAACCACCTTAAGTTCTCTCCAAGCTATTGGTATGTACCCTAGTTTTAGAACTGTGTCTAATAATTTTCATAATTTTTTCGATTGCTATCTCCGGTGCTTTCTGTAGCATAATCGGTAGAATACCATCCGGAGATTTGTACGGCTTAAAGGACTGAATTGTCCACCGTAATTTTTTCCTATTGATAAGAACACCTATTTTCTCTTCGGAGAGAGAGAGATCAGTGACCTCAGGGTGCTGTAGCATGCGAGGGTCGCCTGATACCGTGGATCCCGGAAAGCGGGTTTCCATCAGTGTTGATAGAACCTCTTTGTTGCTTTCAGCCCACGTTCCGTCACTTTACCTGAGGTAGCTAGGAACGCTCGCTGCCTACGAAAGCTCTTTGCGTAACCTCGAAACCTCGTCTGTCACCGCGATAGATTCGCAGTGCTTCTGCCATGAAGCCCTTTTTGACTTTCTAACTAGGTATTTGAATTGTTTCTTACATTCGTAGTACTCATTCCATGTACTGTCACTTCTAAAAAGCTTCGCCCTATTATAGAGTTTCCTGACCTCTTTCCTTTTTAAACCTATCTCCTATTCCACCATTTTGATGAGCATTCATAACCAGACGAATGTTACAGTGGAACTGCTACTGGCAATTTTGTTTGAGCATTGGTGGCAAAAATAGAGATTGCACAAGATAGGGCGAGCGAAGTTACGTCACTCTTCTTTAAAAAAAAAAGTTATGGTTCAAGAAGCCTAATTGAGGTTTACATTTGAAACTCTTTTGCATAGATACTTCCACCCATTCATTTATCCCTAATAACTTTTTCATTCATTCGAATTGTGTGCGAGAATGGTAAAGAAAAACCTAAATATCGTGCCACCCCGAAATTCGCTGTTTTGGAAAGCGGTTGTTTAATTTAACTGTCTAGTCCCTCGTTCTTTGATTTTCTTGACTTGCGAAATTAAGTATAGTACACTGTGCGCCATAGAGTAAGGATACTTTGCTTCTTTTCTTCTCTTTATCAATTTAGGCATTCAGAAAGTTAGATGCTTATCCCCTTGTGGGGTTCGACTATCTGGAGAATAATAGGTTACCCCATGGATTCGTTATTTCGAAACAGTTCTTCGTCTAGCTTCTGTAAACCCAATTAGTAGAAAATCGTTGAAGATAATCTCCTGATCGATGATATTGGCATTATGTTCGCTTTAAGCATCATACTCAAGACTGACTCTGTAGTCTCTATGCAGCACGTCTCATAATTATACCTTTATAGTGTTTTCAGGCCATGGTTGCAGCCAGATTAGCACTTATCTACTTAAGGTCAATGACTTCTGACATTAGTTGGTTTTGCATGACAAATCCACATCCTAAAATGTAGAGCCTTTTAAAAAACCTGAAATGAATAGTAATCTGTCCTCTTCTGCATATTTAATTTTTTGAGTCGTATGGTCGGTTTCTACTGTTTTAATACAACATGCGTGTGTAAGTGCATCTTTGCAGGTCATAGTACCATTAGGGTAGATCTATTTTTTCCAAGGCTTCCAAAGCACACTGTAGAAACCTCTTATCAGTTCAAACCGATGTCAGGAACACACTTTGCGATTGAAACCGCTGCTTTTACGCCAATAAGGGCTTATTCGCCACCATCTCTTTACCAATGCATTGGCTAAACCCTAGAAGTTTTTATGGGGTGCAAATCCCGCTGATGAAGTTTTGAAATTTGACGTTTCGGAACAATGAGGTATTCAGTGAGGTTTTCTGGGTCGCATTTAATCGACGCCTATCCGATTATGTTATGCAAGACCGCTCCGCAAATTCTTGCTTAAATCTAACAAATTTTAAACAACGGTGCATATACGAGTACACGTATTTCTCAGCAGTTTCGACTTCAAAGCTTTTATAACTCTTAAAATCGTCACTTCTGTTTCCAGTTATTACCACGATTAACACCAAAAAGTATTTGAGAGTTCCTTATTACACTGATTCGGAATAACAATTGCCACTTATTAAATACACACATGACATTTTATTGGTTCTTTCTTTTATGGCAAGTTGTGATTTTTAACTCTGACAGGTGTTTGTGTAAACTTCCGCAATGGCTTTTTTGTATGCTAATGCTAATTTATTTTCGAACACTGAATTTTGAGTGATGACCGATAATACTAGTAAAAAATATTGAGGTGTCAACTGGTGATAAATATACTTGTGGTTTGTTACCATTTTTCAATTTAAATTAAGTTAGGTATATAATAAAGCAAAAGCGTGCAAAAAATAGGTGAATTAGAGTGAGGTCAGTGAACGCAAGGCTTACAATTCATATAATCACTTCTTCTTTCTCTTTTCCACCACTCTCCTATCCAGCATGTGGTTAAAATTCCATCTCCGTAAGCAAATTATCCACTACTGCTTTATTTATAGAAGCCCCGAACTGGACAGCAATTCAACTTTTAACGAGTTTGATGCGCTGTCTGAGTCCATTCAAAGAATTGTATCCCTATATCCTGATACTGAAATCGTTATTGCGGGCGATTTCAATATACACAATTCTGGGTGGCTTCGACATTCTAGACAGACAACACCCGAAGGACAGTGTGTTGAGATCTTCGCTGCGGAGAACAACCTAACGCAGCTTGTAAATGAGCCCACGCGAATACCAGACGTTGATAGTCATACCGCCAACACCCTGGACTTGTTTTTAACTTCTCACCCTGATAAGTACAGCATTGATGTGCTCTCCCTCTAGGCTCGTCGGACCATTGTGTCATATCAGCTAATTTCTCGTACACGGACCACACAGTTAGAGAAAAAATTCCTAAAAGAACCGTATGGCAATACGAGAAAGCCAACTGGAGCGGTCTTAACAGCTTCTTTAGGAATTTTAACTGGTCGTTACGCTTCCTCGTCGTTATCGTGGATGCCGCTTCTGATATGATTACAGACACCATTCTCTTTGGAATGAGATCCTTTATTCCTCATCGGATGAAGAGTATCAAACCAAAAGAAAAGGCATGGTACGACTCGAGCTATAAAGAGGCCGTCAGGGTTAGAGAAATGTTTTTTCGGTCCTACAAGACCAACCCGACAGAGGAAAACCGAAAAAAGTTCAAATGAGCCAGAAATGACTGCAACGCCTTTCTTAAGCGTGTGAAATTCCTATACGACCAAAAACTGAGGCAAAAAATACTGCAATGTCCCAAAGGCAGTAAAAATTTTTATTCGCTCGTCAAAAACATTAGAAATTCCGCCTCATCCTCCATCCCAACGCTCATTTATAATGACATTCCAGCTGTAAGCTCTTTGGATAAGGCCAATGTGCTTGCTGCACACTTTGCGGCCAGTTCAACACTCCCAGTTTGTCCTTTGTCCCCGCCTGCACTTGAGTGCGTCGAATCCTCAATGGGACGAATCCACTTTCTACACGAGAGCGAAGCAAGTAGCAAGAGTACTTAATAATCTCAACATACATAAATCCGCTGGTCCAGATGGTATATCTCCCCTTCTTCTGAAGAAGGCAAAACCACTGCGTAAGCTTTTTCATCAATCCTACTCTTTAGAACTCTTCCCGAGCAGATGGAAAACAGCATTTGTCCAGCTCGTCCCTAAAAACGGTGAATCATCTTCTCTCTCCTCATACAGACCCATTGCACTTACGTCCCTTCTCTGCAAGGTCATGGAAACGCTGATAAATCGACAGCTCATGAAATATTTCGAAACACGAAAACTTTTCAATGACCGGCAGTATGGTTTTCGTAGCAACAGGTCCACTGGTGATTTAATGGCATGTCTTACCGAAAAGTGGAACCAAAGCGCACACCAATCTGGCAAAAGCAAGATAGTTGCACTTGATATTTCTAAGGCATTTGACAGAGTTTGGCATCAAGCTCTTTTGTTGAAAATGCGTGCATTTGGGATCGACGACTCTCCTCTTCAATGGTTTAGAAATTACCTATCAGAACGTTCAATTCAAGTTGTCTTGGACGGTTTCAAGTCTGATATTCACAAAATAAATGCCGGTGTGCCCCAGGGCTCTGTTCTGTCTCCGGCACTCTTTTTAATTTTCATTAATGATCTCTTGTCTGCTACTTCTAATCCAATATATTCCTTTGCTGATGACAGTACTCTCTGCTTTTCATATTCGTTACCGGACTCACGGCCCTGCTCTTCGGCTGTAGAACGAGAACGGCAGCGTATGCTAAGCTCATTAAATTCCAGTATCAACAGCATAACCAATTGGGGAACTATCAACAGAGTGGAATTTAATGCTTCCAAAACACAATGCTGTCTGCTGTCTTTAAAGCGAAATTTAAACACCCAGCCATTATCCATGAAAGGCACTTGCATCGTCGAAACCGAAAAACTTTCCATTCTCGGTATGTGTGTCAGTGACAACTTACATTGGAATGACCACATATTCGGTATCGTCAAAAGTGCTGCGAAATGTCTAGGTTGCCTCAAGCGATGTAAGAAATACTTGAATCTCCTCTGATCTGGCCTCAATATATAAGGCATTCATCCGCCCAAAATTGGAGTACAATGCCCACATCTGGTCAGGTGCTCCTAAAACATATCTGCACCTGCTAGATAGGATTCAAAACCGTGCGATAAAACTTATTGATGATACTAATACCAGCCAATCAATTGACACGCTCGAACACCGACGTAATGTCTCCTGTCTCACTTTGTTTTATCGCTATTTCCACCACTAGTGCTCCACTGAAATCGCCAGTAGCATTCCGCCCATTCAAACTTTCAACTGTAACGCCCGTCTCGCTATGGATGCTCATCAGTATAGCCATTTTCGGACGTACTCTAAAATATCGTGATTCGTTCCTAAGCCGTACAACTCGCTTATGGAATGACCTGCCGATCTCTGTATTTCCTGGTCGTTATAACTTGCAAACATTTAAAAGCAATCTTTTCTTCCTCCCTAAATTTCCTTTGCCCGCGCTGTGAACAATCACCTTAAGGGTACACAAACGCGCTCATTATAAAAAAAAAGAAAAAGAATAAAGCATACCCCATCTGTATCTGCCTCTTCTTACGACTGTTCTTAATAAGTGTTATTTTAATTTCACCAATATGTCTCTTAATGGTGCTCTCTCTATTTTGTACAGAGAATTATTCAATTCTATTTTTTTTTTCTCTATGTACGCTTTTCGCGCAATAAAACCACTTCTACGAGCCCTCCGTGGTATACTCGTAGACTTCACTCTTTACGTAACAGGAGAAACAAATTATGAGCAGTTTTCCTTCGATCCAATTGTTTTGCTGACTATTCCAACTATCTTCAATTCGCCCATCTTTATAACGTTCTCTAGCAGTGATAGCTTGGTAGTGTGCAATCAAGGCTTATAAACGATCCTAAATCTTCCAACCAATTCGTTAACTACCAACAAAAAACTGACGGTTTTCCTCCATCCCTCTCATACGAAAATATATCATTAACCGATCCATATGCATACCATAGCCACCTTTTTTGCTACTTTTTTTAAGCAATCTTTTGCCGATAATTCCTTCTCTTATTTCAAATATGTACCTACTTAATTTCCCCATTGGCCCATCTATTTCTCAAAGTTTTGATCATACAGTAATAGAAAATAAATTACAACAACTTAATGATGAATACTTACCCGGCTCAGATGGCCTTCCATCCATATTTCTAAAAAAGTGTTCCTCAACACTTTTCCAACCCCCTTTCAAATCTCTTCCAGTCAACGCTCTCTAAAGGTAGATTTTCACAGATATAGAAGTCATCTTTCATAATACCGATAAACAAAAAGGGATTAAAGAGCGAGGTCACTATAGCTAAACTTTCACATATACCCAAATTCCTCGAAAACATTTTGTATGAAGGCTTAAGGTTCCAGTGTAAATCTCTTGTTTCCCGTAATCAACACGGCTTTCTGAAAGGTAGATCTTCTACAACTAACCTCGCCGAATTTGTCTCCTCTGTTCTTTCAGCCTTAGAAAGTGGTAAAGAAGTTGACGTTATTACAACTTATTTCAGTAAGGCTTTTGACAGTATATTTTTCCTAAAATGGGTATCTTCTTACCTGGATAATCGTTTTTATAGTGTTCGTTTCCAGTCTGTCCTATCGGCCCCTTTGTTGGCTAATTTAGGTGTTCCTCAAGGTAGTCACCTAGGTCCACTTCTCTTCATCCTAACTATTAACGATCTTGAAAGGTTCATTCAACACTCAGCACTTTCTCTCTATTCTGACCATACCAAATTTTCGTAAGCCCATTTCTTCACGACATGACTTTATTAAGGAACGCATGTAGGCCAGACCCGTGTAGGAGAACAGTCTTACGTATGCAGTCAGCCTCTCTTCGGTTAACTGACCCATGAGCGGAAAAGCTGGCTTCGCCTTTCTTATCTTGCGTATCTGACTTCTATCAGGTGCACGTCGTACATCTATTCTCATGTGCAGGATCAAACATTTTCGCCGAACCTCGCCAATAATCGAGTTCTCATTCTAGTGCTTCCCTTTTGCCATAGTATGGGTCTACGACAAACTCGGTAGCATGGTGGTCTTTCTGAAGTACAATCGAACTACATGTACAAGGCTGCACTCTGCCAACGCTTTGTTGATGCGCCAATCCAAAGGAATTATGCCCTCCTCATGCGTATAAGCTTCCAAGCTTACTTCCGCGCTCTATTGGCCCTCCTTCCTTCAGAGGGCAGTAATCAGCCAAATAAGGCTCAATTTGCACTATACTGTAGATCCCCAGTTGCGCTCCATTAAGTTCCCTTATATTCCACGATTCCAACCAGCAGTAGTTTTCTGGCGGTTATCCCGAAAACAGAAATTCCAATCCGAAATCATCAACTATTTAATATCTCATTTACTTGTACGCGATGCGTAACATACGGCTTGTAGAGCCTGTGCCATATCAGCATCTCCCTGGTCTAAGCTTAAAACACTCGACATAGTTTTGCATTTTTTGAGTTCCTAGTTAATTATATTTTAAGCTCGAAATCACGTTGGGCATGGAACGGCCCGACTTCCCTTCTTACTCGTATTGGTTCGCCTCGACTTGGAGAAACAGTGAACGTAGTCGTCGATGGTTTATAATTCTCCCGCGGCCTCCGAATTTTTTTCTCGGAAATCATCCGCATTTCGGTTTTTAACATACTGGGTTGAACGCGGTAAACATTTGGAGTCGAAGATCATCACTATCATCACATATTCCTCAATTTATAATTAATAATTAATTCCTTGAGGGTCAGCTCTCCATAAAAACCCTTGTGCTATTTGATCACCCTCCCGAATCCTGATCTGGTGAAACATCTGAACGATGTCAGCGCAAATGGCTATCGGTTTCTGTTCAATTCACTACCCTCTATGGTACCAAGTTTCACGAAGAAAGAACTATTACGTCCATCTGTGTTACATCTATTTCCAGGACCATAAGCAGCCCAACCGGGCTTAGTCGAGGTAGCGACGAGTCCATTACTGCCGCTGGCAACAACCTTCCACACAATAGCTCCGAGATGGCTGAAGTGTAATCAGCAGTAGGAAGTCTGACACGACGCGGTTTCCTCGTCACCGTTTTGTTGCCGTACCATTGCAATAGTAGACTCTCTGTCAGTATCCTCAATACAGGTAAATAAGATAGGCTCCTCTTCATTAATGACACAGCTAGCCATTCGTCAAAGTCACCTTCCTTACCATTGACTTTACAGGAAGTTTTTGAAAAAAACAACAAACATTTGCAGTTTGTGCATAAATAATCGAACTAGTACATACCCGCTCCCCTGATGATGTGCATCTTGCTTGTAACCAATGGGCTCACGAGGGTAACCGTGGCTCAAGTGGTAGTGCATTGGCTTCCCAGTCAGAAGGTTCGGCGTTCAATCCCAACCGCGCCGAAAAGCATTCTTTTTTCAGGCTATTCAATTACACTAAGAATTTAGTCTCCCCATTAAATCTTGGATGCCATCCATGGAGCGAAATAGCCACTGGCCCCAAACATCTTTCTTTTCCGATTGGTATACCTCCACTTTTTATTGAAGGTTGATTAGTTTGCATGGTTTCCGCCTGCGGACTTTGAATCAACAGCAACATTTCTTCTAACATCGCTTCGATAATTGAGCCGTGAGCAACATGTGCTACCTCCATGTCGCGCATCGTGGTATTCAAGATGTCTGGATTCTCATTATCGTCACTATGTTCGTTTTCGCCTACTTTGACTGCTCGCATCCTGATGCATGATGCAGAAATATTCTAACCTACCAATTTATCACTACACGCGCCGGTCCAATATCCAGTAGACCAGACTCGCCCAAACCAATAAACTCAACCAAACTCAAAGACGATCCCTCGAAGATATCCTCAAAGACGCTGGTGTACTGCTTCGAGTTATTCGGTGCACACTTGTACATCTTCACCTTAGTGGTGACGAAACAGTTTACTTATATCTGATTGCCGTTGGTCCGTCGGATCAAAGATCAAATTTACTGCTAATTCACCTCGGCTTGTACACGAGATAGAGGTGAAATTCCCAACAAAATTAAATAAAAGATATTGTACGAGTATCTAGGCGGCACAAAGATATCAATTTCTTCATTAATAAATAGGCACATTTATATTTCCTAAGGAATATGAATTTATAAAAAAAAAACGGACGATGAAAAGTTATTAATTTTTTCTCTTACATGTTGTGTGTCTTTTCCGTTAAAGCGCCGCTGTCAAAATCGTCGAACAAGCTCTCGAATAATTTCCATTGAACTAGAACCGGAGGCGATCCACTGAACTATGACATATTCGGTGGTAGCGCTACTATTAACACGACCACTACGCTTGAAAGGGCAGGGCACACAAAGCGGTTACAAAATGTTAGCTAATACAAAAATTCGATCAATTCCGCAACAGTGAGAATTGTGGGAGAAGCAGGGTCCAATTGGGTCAACAGAAATATACATATGAACATGTTGTCATAAAAACAAGTAAACAATCGCCGTCGCAACAGTCAGAATACAACAACTGATGGCTTTAATACTCGGGTGGTAAAGAAATCTGTTTAACTTGTCTCTGAATGGCATCGGCGCGGAATTCAAGAGAAGAATAACTCTTGTCAAGAGATCCTTCTATCGATTCAGAAGACAATTGAGTAGCTAAGCCATTTTTCGAGAAATGAAGAAGGCGTAATATAAGATTTAAAATTAACCTTGCTGGATTTGAAGAAAAAATTCTCGGTGAGCTCATTTATCTGACCTACTTTGATGGGATAAAAAGCCTGAAGTATAATACAATTAAGAACTATTCCGGCTGTATAGCGACATGCATATGACAAAAAGACTGCGTTTATGACAACTAAAATGACTAAAGCGCATATACATCAGTGCTCAGGCCCAAAAAATCTTTGAATCCAACAAAATAATGTGGCAAGCGCAGTTTTAGGAAATCTCACTAGCTGGTAGCTACGGATCAATCTGTTTAACCTTAAAACCACTTCGGTCTGCAACGTAATAAAAGGTGAATTTCTCTTGTGTACCTATTGAATAAAGTTATGTCAATTACATTCTGGTTTCCTTTCGTAACAAGGGCTGGCTAGGAATTACTATTAATAATCTATTCAGTATGAAAACCAGAAGTTAGCGCTCTCTCACGTTGCGCATGCAACTACACCAGAAAATATTCAATTCATTTGCATCATCATTTTCCTAGAATTACAGCATCATTAAGTGGAAGAATACCAAATCATTCAGAAGGTAAACAATAATACCTCAGATCTTATGACTTAACTTATTACTCAACTTATTATCCGCAAAAATTGCTACAGCTTGTGACTTTAATTAATTTAAAAATACAATTATTATACAATAGATACGTGATTTTATTCCTTCTATCTGTTTGCAACAATTTTCTCTACGCAAAACGTTTAAACACTTTTGAATAAACTGTGAAAAGTACAACGTTAATCAATATCTCAATTTTTAAGTGTACTACAAGTTTTATCTTTAATCGAAATAATGTCAAGGTTGCTGGTAGGTACGCATAAAATGAATGTTGATTTCCTACAAATTAATTTTTTGTTTTTTGTGAAAATAAAATAAAGTCGTATTTAAAGAGAAGCTGGTTTGGTATAACTGGTGTTGCATACTTTACAACTCTTCTGTGGGCCTTAACAGAGATTAAGCAAAAAAAATTTACTTTAGTTCTCCATTCAAGTGTCAAGGTTTCTGGTTTATTTAAATCTCCCAATGGCCTCGGTGGAGAGAAAGGCTACAAATACTCCTCCTCCTGGCCATGTTTATTTTTATTGAAATATTTAGACATTTAGCGCTGCATTTGATCTGATTCATAAATTGCAAACATAAGAATTACAAAGCACAAACGCCGGCTTTAATAAACCACTCGTAGAGTAGGATAAAGGCCGAAATTATTTTTGCGGTTCATGTGGTAGAGAAATAATAATACGACACAAAGCAAAAGTTCAATCTTTACTAACAGAAATGTAAAACCAGCAAATGGTTAGGAAAAAGCTTTTGTTTCAAAATAAAAGCATTTAGCTATGACCGACCTTCTGCCACTGGGCCAATAGGTAAACTTTTATTTCTAATCAAAAGCTTTTGACTGTTAAACGGTTTTAACGTCATAGAAATCGAAAGTGTCATTGGACAATAATTACAACACTTTTTTTAAAAATGTTCAATATGTTTAAGGTCGAGGTTAATTGATTCGAGTTTGGGATTTTTACCTCTGCACATGTCATGCTATGCATATGGTATGTGTAAATTGGAATAAATCATGATTTGAAGATAATAGAGCTATTTTTTTTTACCCAATACAATAATGAGTTCCGAGTGTGCAAACGATGCAGCTCTCTTTTGTCCATTACGCCCCTTAATATGACCCTCTATTCAAAATAAAAATAAAAAGAAACATTATAATAAGATTAAGAAAAGTATTACACCAATGTTATATCTTTGGGATAAATTGTTAGATTCTTTGCAGATACCTTTAGCCGAACTATTTGGTGTAGTTAGTACTCTCATATTACTTTTCAGACATTTGGTATATTCATAGTGACAAAATTAAAATAACAATACGGATAAACATGCATTTCGTAGTTAAAAAAAAATTGGAAAAAATACTTACTTAAGAGGTAAGCCTGGAAGGCTGGATGTTTAGCATGCATATTAGCTGAGATTCGCTGTCACTAAAATATGATACATTAGATGTTCTGCTAAGCCCTTATTTTGGTGTGCATAGACTGGGGGATACATTTCGAAACATTAAATTGTTGTCCTTTCGCCCTACATGTATCCGCTGCCTGAGTCACTAATCTCGAATTCCTTGGCCGAGTTTTTTTCTCTAACAAACCATCGTTCGGTGGTTTTGTCGTTCTTATTTTTCATTCATTGTTAAGATTCATTCAATTATGGAACATAATATCACTTAAAAACCCTCTTTCTGAAACATCTAATCCCTTTCACTATGAGTAGTATCCAACATACTGCTCTTTAAAGCAGAACCTAGATATTAAACGGACTCAAAGGAGTACTAATTTAGTTGGACAAATGATTTTTAAGCCAAAAAAAAGCGATAGAGAATAATGATATTTTTTCTTGTGTCCTAAAAATTGGTTGGGTGTCCCGAAAATTAACGTCAAGCCGGAAACGGGTGATAGGTCAAGTGGTGTCGGTTATCACAAAATTATAAAAACAAATCTAAGTCATGTACCTTTAAAATTTTTGGAACTCAAAAAAAAAAAATCGAGAAATCTGACACCTTTGACAATCTTTCAAGGGTTGTGACAGCAAATCTTTACTTTTTTTCCATTTTTTTTGTCACGTAACCCTGAGTAACTCTTCTGTAAACTACGATCCAAAATTGAAACATAACTATATCGGTTTTAACTAAAATATTCCTCTTTTGTCCATCCATGTATCTGAAAATCATTAATCACCCAACTTTAACTGACTGTACTGATAAAAAAATGTACTATACCATTTTGGCAAGTAACTTTAAAAGATGGTGTATTTATTCTGGATTCCAAAATGGTATGACATTTGCTAGACTAAGGCTTAATTGAGGACAAAAAAAAATATTTTGATAAAGAAACCCAATTCATAGCTAATTCTTTTTAGTAAGTTAAAATGAGTACCAAGTGTGAGCGACATAGACAGTGACGCCGTGAATGACATGGAAAACTACGCCATTTTGACTAGTGTGAGTGAAACAGATAGAGATGCCACCCTTGTTAAGTAGTGACGAATAGGCACATCGTGCAATACTGCCGTACGTTACGTTCCTTCGCTTACAGAGCATTATTCTGTATTCGTGTTGATTTCGTGCTTACAATTTTGGCTTTCTTTATTGGACTTTATTGCAATACGGCGAGTCCAAAGTCTGATGCCCCGATATTATCCAGAAAGAGTCCAATTTTGTCAAACGATGGTGCAGAGGTTCAGAGAAGATCAACTTTTAAAAGGGACGGTTACATAAACCTCCACAATTTGCACGAGTGGCACGTGGAAAATCCACATTTGATGCGGGAGGATAGATCACAGTACCGTTTTAAAGTAAACATGTGGACTGGAATATTGAATGGTAGAATTATTGGCCCATTCGAGCTTCCGCGGAATTTGCCATTTACCAAATTTTTTAGACTTATACATGCATAAGTGCCATTTAATACTTATGCATGTGGTACGCATTATTCTCGCACAGTTTGAGTGTTCCTCGATCGGGAATACTCCAACAGGTGGATAGAGCTGTCTGGTACAATTTCGTGGCCAGCCCGTTCACCTGATTTAAATCCACTCGATTTTTTTTACTGGGGATCAGTAAACGAGCTGCGCCAAAAAATTGCAGAAGCCGTTGAAGACATCAACTCCAGAAGATTTGCCCGTTTCATTACTAGATCATTTATAAGAGGATGTAGAGCTTGCATTGCCGCTGGAGGCAAACAGTGTGAACATTTGTTGTAAGATACAAGATCGGTAGATGGCGGTTAATCGCGCAACAAACAACAGTTATAACTGTGCGATCCTGAGAGTATACACCAAGAGAACGTAGTGTTCTGTGCTCTGTGATCGGAAAAAAATGAAATGAAATGACAAGGGTGACATTTCTATCTGTTTCACTCACACTAGTCGAAATCCATTTCAATCACGGCGTCACTTACTAAAAAGAATTAACTATGAATCGGGTTTCTTTATTAAAATATTTTTTTTGTCCTCAATTAAGCATTAGTCCAGCAAGTGTCATACCATTTTGGAATCCAGACTAAATACGCCATCTTTTAAAGTTACTTGCCAAAATGGCATAGTACATTTTTTTGTCAGTACAGTCAATTAAAATTGATTGATTAATGATTTTCTGATACATGGATGTATAATTTTGGACCGTAATTTACAGAAGGGTTACTCAGGGTTACGACGAACACTACGAGTATTGTATGTAATTTTATAGTCATACCTTTGAGAATGTATTTACCGACCTTCGAAGTACTATTCGATTAACTTGTTTCGCTGCTTAGGCCCGTAAATTGGACAATATCTAGATACGAAAAGATTTTTGAAATATTCTGTAGCATATATTAATTTAAGATCATTTTTATAAGTAAACCTATAACTTTTGTTTCTAATTTTTAATCAAGCCTGGCACCACTTTCATAATGGGATTTTGGTCTGGCAGTGCTGGATGTGGTGTAATTTATGTTTCAAGGCAATTTCGTTTGGTTCTCACTTTGGTTTGAATGTTATTTGCCTGAGTATTTTTCACAGTCTCAGAGAATGGTCGATAACTATTTATTATGAAACTTCTAACGCGGCGACAACATAGTGAAGTTTATACAACATTTTACTTTATTTATTGATCAATTATTCCAATTCCCAATATCTGTGAACGACATCGATGAGAGATTACCGGAATTTCACAAGCACTCTGCCTCACTGCATGCATATTTTCTGGTGTACGTTGACTATGTTGCCGCCCATATTTTGCTTTGTATGTATGCAGCATATGGAAAGTTTCAAAGTTATTTCAAAATTATTCATTACTGAATACTTGACTTCCTTGGAATAAAATCAACACAAGCAAATGGTTAAATTATTTAAATAAAGTGTTTTAATAATTTGAACAAGTTGTTGCGGCATTAGATTATCCACGTTATAACATGGTTCAGTCTTCATGTCTGTCAAAAATTCACTGACAAATGAAAGCTAAATCCAAATGAGAGCAAAACGAGAAACCGAATATAAAACACATTCTACAATAGTTTGGATATTCAGGAAATATCATTTCCCTTTATTATTTACTTTAAAAGTGTTTAAACATTTTGTTTGCAAATAAAACTTATACAATGTAGGCGCACAGTTAATAAAAAATTGCAGATGACAATACCAATTTTAAGAATTTGAACAACTTTTTGACAATTTTTAAATTCATAAAAAATTGCCGGTGACATAATTTTCAGTGACAAATTTGTTATTGTGTGAATTTCAAAAATTTGTAAAATAGTAACAATTATGGTGTTTTGTTAAAAATCTACGCCGGTGTAGTTTTTCGGATAAGATCAAAACTGCCATAAGGCGCTTAAACAGTTTGTCTGTTCGGTTTTAAAAAAATACTTTTTACGAGTACATGACACAGGGAACTCTGAATTTGGTTATGCCGATGTAGTATTATTTATAGATTTTAGTTTTTACAATTTCTAGCAGATTTTCGTTCAAAAAGCATTCGCATCTCTCGATAATGCATTCATTTCCAATAGAAAGCGGTGATTCCTTAAAAAGCGCTCCAATTTTTTAAAGTCCCCATTTTTTGTGTTTTTGTTTAGTAAAGTCTTATAATGAAAGTTTGGATAAATTTACACCACATCAATGTTTTTCGAGTAGATCGTGCAGTACTACAATATTTCCAAAATCTGTGTTTAAATCAGTATTCAGTTACACTAGCTTCTCGTGCATTTCGTCATTTTATGGACCCAATAATCGCCCGTCTGAACGTGCTATTCGCGGTGTTGTGAATAGACTTCGCACTAATTTAGCGTCACATAAATCCAACAACAATGAGGACAGTGCGTTCCCAAGAAATTATCGTCCACAAGTCAAAATATTTTGAGAAAGTTCTTGCCGTAAGAGTTTTCCTTATTTCATTACAATTCAATTGGCCCAAGAGTTTAAGCCATCAATGCATACGACGGACCTTCGTTTGATGGAATCAAAATCAATTGTAGCATGATCCGGAATTTTATTAGAAATTAGGCTCGCTTTTGCCGAATTCGTCAATAAACAAAATATTCGTGTTTGTAGTCAGAACAATCAGCAAGTGACTGTTCAGACATTATTCATATGGATATGTGGTTCAATCAGGATGAGACTTATTGAAATCAAAGTTCGATGAGAGAGTAATTTTAGAGTGACAGTTGTAATGTTTAATAAATGAATTATCATTCAACAATTTAACCGAAGGTCCTGAACAGTTTTAAAAGATGATAATATTGATGTAACGACCATCTGGTAATACTTAGTGCTCCCTTTATTTTCTTCAAAAATTATATGGGCAGCGAATATAATTTACTGCCAAGAGATGTACTTTAATTGATCTGCGTAAAACTCTGGAAGAGATTTAATAAGATGCAGTGATTCTTCACACTGAATTCTAAATTCACTAAAGTCGATTTTCCCAGCCTTATATTCCCTGACATTTGAGGATGTTTCTAAAAAATAGAAGCCTGACCGTTTGTTTACTGATTGAAAAGGTTGTTGCGTTTGCTAGACTACAGCTGCAGGTAATTGTGACTTATCTATTTCCCTTAAATTTGATTTTAATTCTTCACAGAAAGTATTTGTTATTGTCTATGATAATTAACTTACTTACTTACTTAGGTGGCGCTACCGTTCGGGTTGAACCAGGGCCTGAACTAACAAGTCTCTCCAGTTAGCCCGGTCTTTAGTTAACTGCCTCCACTCGAAGTCGGTTGAGGTCCCCTCCTATTTGTGCGCGCCACCTAAGGTGAGGTCTTCCTCTACCGCGTTGTCTCTCCGGGTTAGATTCGAAGACTCTGCGGGCCGGAGTATTATTGGTGTCCATTTGCTCTACATGTTCTAACCATCTCAGGCTACTGATGTGCAGTTTTTTTGACAAGGTTGATGTCGCTGTACAGCTCGTATAGTTCGTCGTTGAATCTTCTCCTCCAAATCTCGTCAAAGAAAACAGGAGCGAATATTATCCGAAGCGTTTTTCTCTCGAAACGACTGAATATATTTTCACCTGCCTTCCATTATGCTTCTGTGCCATAAAGTAGGACTATGTGGGATGATCAAGTTCTTATATAGAGTCTCCTTTGTTTTTCGGCATAGAGCCTTACTACTCATTTGCCTCCTTAGCCCAAAGAAACAGCGATTCGAAAGAATGAGTCTTCGTTTCATTTCTACTGAAGTGTTATTGGCAGAATTCATGGCAGATCCAAGGTAGACAAAGCCCTTTAACAACCTCGAAATTATAGCTGCCGATTGTGACATTCTGTCCAATTCATCGGTGTTGTGTGTCCCTTCTTGTTGATAACATATACTTCATTTTGCCCTCATTTAGTTCTCTCAATTATGTTGATGTCATCGGCGTACGCTAGTGTTTGCACAGACGTTTGAATTATTGTGCCTCCAGTGTTCACTTATGTGTTCGGCAATACTCTTCCATGTATGATGTTAAAAAAGTCACATGACAGCGCGTCACGTTGCCTAAAACCTCTTTTGACATCAAACGTCTTTCATTCTGCACAGACGGGCGAGTTTGGAAGCGATGCAAAAACCAGACATGTCACTATATAGCTAGTTTCTATAAATGCTGTCATATGTGGCCTTAAAATCGATGAAAAGATGGTGAGAATCGATTTGTACTTCTTGAGTTTTTTCCAGAATCTACCGGAATGTTAAGATTTGGTTAATTGTGGACTTTCTTGGTCCGATAGGGACCAATTAGGTTATTGACGAAGGGTTTCATATAATAGGGCAGATAAAATCTTGTATCCAATGTTGCTCAGATTTATACGTCTATAGTTGGCGTAGTTCAAGGGGTGCCCCGTTTTGTGGATCGGGCATACGGAGCTGAGGTTCCATTCATCAGGCATACTCTTTTCTGGCCAGATTTAGAAATGAGTTAGTTCATGCTCTCCGCAAAGTCATTTCCAGCAGCTTTGAATACCTCTGCCGGTAAGCTGTCAGGTCCACCTGATTTGTTGGATTTTAGCTTAGATATTGCAATATTTACTTTATTTTTGTGAGATGGGTTGAAGTTTTGCCTACTATTGTGCTTGACAGCAGCATGTTGGGCTTCTTCGCCGTTATACACTCTGTAGAAATAGTTTCTCCGTATTCTCAGCAGTGACTGGGAGTCCACTACAAGGTTTCCTTCTTTATATCTACAGGCTTCTGTACGGGTCTTCTTGTCTTGGCACGTTCTTTTGATCTGTTGATTACATTATTCCTGGAGTGAAAGCTGCGATCGCGCGCTTCTCGTGCTCTGTTTTCTTCTTCTGGAGAAGTGGATGTTCTTCCGGTCTCTTCTGCTCGTAGAGCTCACGATCAGCTCTCGACCTTCGTTGCAGCGCCGCTTTCTAGGCTTCTTGTTTAGCTGCATGTGCTCGCCGGCATTCTTCATCAAACCAGGAATTTCTTGGTGGTAGTTGGGTGAAACTCAGCACATCAATTAAGGAGTATCTGATGGCACGTTGTCACTGGTCTTCGGTACCTAATGCTGGCGGTACAGGGGTTGTTGAGAGATCTCGGGATACTCGTTCGTCGAAGACTTTGATGGTCTCTTGCTATTCCAGCTTTTCTACGTTATATATTCTCACTGTAGTTCTTCTTTTTTGTGATTCTTGGAAAATCCGCATTGGCTGGAACAAGGTGGTAATCCGAGTCAATTTTGGCTGCCTGAAACATTCGGACGTCCAGAATACTGAAGGCATGCCTTACGTCTATCGCAAAATGATCAATTTGGTTTAGCGTTTGATAATCCGAAGACCACCATGCCCGCTTGTGTATACTGAGATGAGGAAGAGGTGTGCTTGCTATAGTGGTATTTCTTCCTGCCGAAAAGTTAATAAGCTTAAGTCCATTGCTTACCAACTGTCCTACTAAAGACGTATTCCTTTCATATCCTGGCTAGGTTATAGACGTGGCGTCGTCTTTGTCTTTCGTAAAAGATAATTAAACGAAAAGGAAAAATTCATTATTGTTTTATTTCAATTTCAGTGTATTTGACAATGAAGATTTTTTACAATAGGCTCAAGCTCTTTTTAGTAAAAGTTACCTTAACTTGATTAGCTTAAAGTTAATATGAATACTAATTTAATAGATTGTGTTACAATAAAAGAAAGTAAATATATAAGTAAAATTATTTAAATTCTTTTATTATCTGTGTAAACCATATCGGAATAAAAATAAAAATAATAATAATAATAAGAATAATTCTATTATATTTTTGAAAGGATTAAGACTTTTTAGTTAAATGTCGCAATAATGCTCCTTCAAAAACATAAGTGACACTATGTCGATACAGACCGATCCACTGTCTGATCGCTAAAATGAACGTAAATATGAACGTGGTGAGATGGTAAATGTGATTTTGTTGTAAGCACATGTCATAAAAAATTTTGTAAAAAAGTTTTAAGCATCCAGAACTTAAAATAGTTGTATAAGTGATACCCCAAGATATGTCTTTCGTAACCGGAAATCAACTTTCTTTTGGTCTCAGAACAGTGGCTACTGAATATTTCGCAACCATATGTTATAATCGGCATAAGAAGGGACTTAGCTAACTACATTTGAATATATTGCGGAGCGAACTGCTTGGATATTGATACGTTTTGTAGGTTGTCCCAGATAAGCGTGGAATCAAACCATATTCCTAAGTTTTTAGCTTTGTCGGTGTACTCAAGAACTGTTGTCCCTATATGTATACAGATATATTTAAGGAGAATAGCTTAGGTCAAAATTACTTTTGTAAATCACTAAATATTTCGATTTGTTTGGATGCAATTGAAGATTGTTCTTTTCTGACCACGCAGCTAAATTTTTTAAATCATTCCTAATTTGCAACTCGATTAAATTTGAGCGTCATCTGAGTACATATGAATAAGGAGCAGATTATTAATGAACAATATAAACAACAAAGGTCCTAATATTGATCCCTACATGTGATGAAAGTACTAAAAAATTGGATGTGCACCCGGACTGTCTGCGACCTGTTTGTGAGGTAAGAACGCATTCGAGTGGCAGATGCGTTATAAAACCAGAAGCTTGCCTTTAACTTTGAAACTAAGACTTCGTGAGTCAAGTGTCCAAGAAAAGACATCAGATCTTTGTCCATAGAACATCTAATATTGTCTATTACTTCTAGTAAGTCCGAAACACAGCTGTGTTTCATAAATTTGAATGAAAAGGACTTACGAGTTTATGTTTTTGTTCGTGTAGAATTTTTTCCAAGACTTTAGACAAAAATAGAAGTATTGAAATTGGTCGATAATCAGGCTGTTCGAACTCAGAATTAGATTTTTTCGAAATGGGAATAATCTTTGCAAACGTCCGCGTCTGTGGGAAAGTAATTTTTGAGACAATATGGGTGATGACCAGAAGTACTCGTATATGAGGTAAAATAATTTTTAAGAAAAGTGGGTGCACTTCATGAGGCCTCATAGCGCTGGATGTCCATATGTCCAAAACAGCTTTTACTATACTACATTCTTTCAAAACTCAATTCTCCTTCATTTCTACCGTTATTAAATACATGCGAATCTTGTTGCTGGATATCAGGTTCAGTTCATCTGGATCCACGCCCACGGGGAGTTCTTGCTTTTGACTACCGACCCTAATTCACGAGTATTATTGGCGGTAAGTTTTTGTCCAGTCACTTGGATTAAAATCTGAATTTGGGTCGTCTTATTTTTAAACGGGATTTGTTTCTAAACTTACGAAAAGTACTCTGGTAATGAGGCAATTTAAATTTCCATCGTCTATAAGCAAGATCTCTCAGTTTTATAGGTTCATGTGTTTCGAAAGTAAACCAGGAACGACTTTTATTTACCCGAGTGGTTGAATACATTGGTACGTGTCTATTAAATAAATCACTGGCTGCTCCCTGCAAAAGGTTTACTTGGGCATCCGAAGAATACAAAAAAAAAATCCGCTGCGAATCGATTTGAAAAATATCGTTCCCGAGATCAACTAAATTAATGTTTTTGAAATCTCTAAATTCAAAATAGCTGTGGATGTGGTATTTTTTGGAGTTATTGTAAAAATTGCAAGAATGAAGTCATGTTTGGAGTATGCTGGTACTGATAATTGTGAAAAATGAAGAATGTTGTCAGGATTATTTGCGAGAAAGTAATCTTTTTATTTTTTTTTCTTTTTAAGAACTTAACACTCAAGTAGGTATGAATACACTTAAAGATGTTTGTGCTCAGTTGTTATTTCGCTTCATATTTAATGGGGAGACTGAATTCTTAGTGGAGGTTGGCTTTTTTGTCAATTACTCATCATACTTGATTTTCGTTAACTGAAAAAATGAATATGTCTTTCGAGCGAGGCAGGGATTCGAACTCCGAACCTTCCGATTTCCGACTTGAGCCACGGCCACCCACAAATTATAATAAGGTCATGGTGAATAAAATATGTACGCAAATTTTCGTTAATGGCATACGTACATGTTATCGGAATGATCTTGAAGTTTCTACACAAAGTAGGTAGATCGCAGTTAAAATCACCACATCGCTTGTAGAGGGGTGAAAGATGCTCGGGAATAGAAGAAAAGGTTTGAAAAATCTACATATTTATTTCGTCTGTATTCCATTCATACATAGATTATTGACCATTATAAGTATATATTACTTAATACCTTATCTTAACTAAGTTTAATTACAACTAAAATAATTACTCGTGATAATAAAATTAAAGCACTCCACTAAAATGTAATTTTATGTTTTTTCTGTTCTAATCGTTTCTGCTTTTTGGTTACTTTTGTTGTCTTTAATTTTGCAGCTTTCAAGATTTGTGATGAAATGAATTCACTGGAATATCCTTCGGATATGTTATTATTTGAAGAAGAATTTTCCGCAATTAGTTAATGTAGGCAGTTCTGCTATTGCCAGATCTTAAATCTTTACCAGACGATTTCGCGAGTTTAGGTCTTAAAATAAGGATTTTTGATTTTTGGAGCAAACAAACACTTGAGTTACTGTTACTTTTATTTTTATTGTAAAACAACATAATGCTTAATGCATGAAACATCGCATTACTGCGTGCAGTACGGCACACGAAACACACGTGTAGTAAAATATGAATTTGATTTTTTCGCAAACAATTTTTTATAGTTTTTATCCTTTTCGTCATATGAACAATTATTATTACGCACAAATTCAATTGATCAACTAATTGAATTTGTGCGTAATAATATATTTAGAGTTCCACTGTAGTTTTCAAAAAAACGACTTAAAATGTTTGATATTGTACTAATTTGCAGTTCTATTACTTCGGGTTTACTGTAAGATTAGAATTTGCCATGTATTGCAGCAAGACATGAGGTATATTTGTTCTTCAAGCATCTGCACATATGTACAACTTGTTTATGCAAATACTAGAGGACAGCAGGTGACGCTATGTGGTTGACAGATTTTTCATGCTGAATACTTACGAGTATACTCCATAATTCGACTCCTAAAATTTCCATTTTTAATATACATATATAAAAATGTATTTGATATATGTGTCTCCTTTTATATCTCGAGTTTGGCATCACCGAATTTTATGATTCTTTTTATGCTGGAATGGTATTCTTTTGTAGCAGGTTTGTATGTAAAAAAAAACAATATCTTCCCAACGAAAAAATCATCGAAATCGGAATTGCAAAACTGGAGATAAAAATCGATACCTACACGGCAAGCAAGTTGAGCCAACGAAGTGAGTTAACGGAGAACAAACATTTACCTTGTTTATGTGACAGCTTAATGCGCATTGCTTCAATACGCTCATATAAACACCACTTCAAACTGCATTGAAATATTCAATACCCATCCGTTCATTCCTGTTTATAAACGGCATTGAAAATTTGAAATCGCATTGAAATACTTTATTCTCTCGCGATCTCATCATCCGAATTAATTTACACGTACTTCGAATTCACCAAACTGTCAGTTCAATCAGCTGTTTGTTAAACTCTCTCAATTTTATGTCGCTCATTTTGGATTCGGTTTTGGATAATTTCATATAAACACCACCTTTTCTATGTGTATTGAACCAATGGGCATTGTCTAAGGGCGCACTGAGCTGTCATATAAACTGGGTATTGTTTCTCCGTTTCTACCATTCACACTCCATTCGAGTGTATGTTCGCACACATTGGTATAGCCAGCAGCGTCTCCAATTTAAGTGATTTTTCTTTTGTGTAAATCTAAATCAAATGCTATAATTAACATTTTGTGTTTTTTTGGTGAATATCATTCCCGGTTAGTATTAATATTTGTGAAACATTTTGTTTAAATATTTGAAGTGAATTTTGTCCGTGTCAATTAGTTCAAAATGGACTATTTAGGCGACAATGACATGGAAAATGTAAAAACGAAGAAGTCTATCGCTCAGTCAGTCTCTCATTTGAAGGCGGTGAACAACAATCAGCAAGTGTTGCTTTGGAACATTAAAATCACCGTCTCGCAACGATACAAACGACAATGAAACAAAAAATGCCTTTAAACATGCAGGTTAACGAAACGCTTACATGTAATATTTCTAAAACGTCGTCAATGGCAAAATTATCGTACGGAATGAGTGTACAATGGCGCACAAAAAGTCACTTGAACCTTTAGATCGAACCTTGAAAGATTTGCGAGGTAGCCAGAAATATTTGGCGGCGCCATGATATTGTTGGCGGGTGACTTCAGACATACCCCGTTCCACTGCTGCGTATGAACTCAATGCCTGTCTTAAATGTTCTCCTTTGTGGAGATATGTTAAAACACTTACACTAACTACAAATGTCCGTGTACTGTTACGAAACGATCCATCTGCGTCAGAATTTTCAAAGCAGCTGTTGGATATTGGGAATGGAAAAATGCCCGTTGATAATTCAAATTACCTAATACTCGTAACACTGCCAACCAATTGCCATTGTATAAGGAATTCAAACTTAAGAATTGGTTTTCAAAGTGTGTTTCCGAGTATAGTGGAGAACTATAAAAATCATACTTGGTTAAGTGTAAGAGCTATATTGGCTGGCAAAAATAAAGATGTCGCTGAAATTAATGCATCTATTTTGAAGGAAATAGATGGACAATTTTTTGCCTACAAATCAGTTGACACTATAATAAATGAGGATGATGTACTGAATTACCCGACGGAATTTTTGAATTCGCTTGATTTACCGGGACCGCCACCTCATTATTTAGCGCACCGATTATAATGCTGCGTAACATTAATCAACCAAAACTTTGAAATGGTACGAGACTTGCTGTAAAAGAGTTAATGAACAATCTGATTGAAGCTACGATTCTGAGTGGCAAATATAAAGGGGAAGACGTTTTAATTCCCAGAGTTCCGATGATTCTACCTGATTCGCAATTTCATTTTAAACGTCTTCAATTTCCAATTCGCCTTGTTTTTGCCATCACTATAAATAAAGCGCCAGGTCAGTCTTTGAAAATTTGCGGTATAGATTTACAATATCCGGTATTTTCTCATGAACTGTATGTTGGGTGATCTAGTGGGGTGGCCGTGGTGTAGTGGTACTAGCAATCGCTTCTCACTCGGAGGGTCAAGGTTCGAATCCTACCCATTGACAAGTTTTTCAAGTTTCTCATTTGTGTAATTGGAACTCAGACAGAAAAATTCTGCGTGTGAAGGCATAACACTGACACGTAGATTTGACTGCTGTAGAGTTTCAAGCACAAAAAAAAGTACTGTGAATTATAACCTTCGAATCACTTTGAGTGAAGAAAAAACTCTCCGTCCTATTCGGACTTCCACCCGTGGAGAGCGAATATTGAAACCAAGTCTCAAACCTGAGTTTCAAACCACTAAAAAAAAAATTTTCCTTTCTCCTCCTTCTACTTTTCTACTTTTTCGCCCACAGTAAAAGGGTATCAACTCCTTAGGCGCGCGTAAATTATATAAAAAAAAAGAGTAAAGAATCGGACCGCACTTTTTATTTACGTAAAAGATGGAAAAACTAAAAATGTTGTTTATAAGAAGGCATTAGAATGAATTGTCAAATATTTTAAAAACGAATTTTATTCAAAGTTTTCTTTCCGCTCTCTAAAGTTTTAGCATTTCTCAAGCCTGACGAATTGAAAGATTTTTTTTAACTAAACTGTATTTTTTTAGAGGGAACAGCCCCTTGGAAATGTGCTCAGCGAAGTGGACATTGGTTTGCTAGTTTCTCTTATTTATTTAATAACAATAATAACAACATTGTAAGCAATACACTCACACATAAAAATCTATCGGCCAATTGGTACTATTTCGCACCTATTATATAGGGTTTTCCAATAAGGACTTGAAAATTTTTTTTTAAATAAAACGCAAACCATTTGAGATATTTCAAAAACGTTATTATCGGCTTGAAGTACAATCAAAACATTTATGAATGGAACTCGACTTCGTTCATATGGCCACCGCGGGCACGTTTGCAGCGGTCGATTCGTTGGACCCAATTTTCAACGACTCGGCCACGCATTTCGGCCGAAACGGCCGCTATTTTGCGTTCAATGTTGACTCTGAGCTCTTCCAACGTCGTCGGCGTGTTGGCATAAACCAATGACTTAACATAGCCCCACAGAAAATAGTCAAGCGGCGTTAAATCGACTGTCTTGATATAACATGCTCACCATACTTACTCTTCAATAAATCGATTGTTGAAACCACATGTCGTCCAAGTCCATATCTTCCAATTCGGGCCAAAAATAATCGATGATCACGGTGCGATAATGCTGACCATTCACAGTAATGTGACGATCGTTATCGTCGACGAAAAAATATGGCCCAATAACGCCGCCGGCATGCAAACCGCACCAAACAGTTATTTTTGGGCGTGCCATTCATAGATAATGGCTGGGTTTTTAAATTTCGCTTTAACGACAGCATTGCGTTGATAGTTCCCCAATTGATTATGCTGTTAATATTGCAATTTAAAAAGCTTAACATACGCTGCCGTACCCGTTCTAGAGCCGAAGAGCAGGGACGTGAGTCCGGAAACGAAGCAAAAAATACTGTCATCGGCAAAGGAATACGAGTATATTGGATTAGAAATGGCAGACAAGAGATCATTGATAAAAATTAAAAAGATTGTCGGAGACAGAAAGGAGCCCTGGGGCACACCAGCATTTATTAGACTTGAAATCATCCAAGACAAATTGAATTGAACGTTCCGAAAGGTAGTTTCTAATCCATTGAAGAAGAGAGTCGTCGATCCGAAATGCACGCATTTTCGAAAAAAGAGCTTGATGCCAGACTCTGTCAAATGCCTTAGAAATATCAAGACCAACTATCTTGCCTTCACCAGATTGATGTACGCTTTAGTTCCACTTGTCGGTGAGACATGCCATCAAATCACCAGTGGACCTGTTACTACGAAAACCGTATTGCAGGTCATTGAGAAGTTTTCGTGTTTCGAGACATATCATGAGCGGATAGTTTATCAGCGTTTCCATGACCTTGGAAGGAAGGGACGTAAGCGCAATGGGTCTGTAGGAGGAGAGAGAGGAAGATTTCCTTTTTTTAGGGACGGGCTGGACAAATCCTGTTTTCCATCTGCTCGGAAAGAGTCCTAAAGAGCAGGATTGATGAAAAAGCTTACGCAGTGGGTTTGCCAGCGAGGAAGAACACCTTCTCAAAAGAAGGGGAGATGTACCATCTGGACCAGCGGATTTATGTATGTTGAGATCTTTAAGTACTCTTGCTACAACACGTGTGCGAAAGTGAATTCGTCCTATTGAAGATTCGCACTCAAGTTTCGGTTGGGACAAATGTGTATGATACGAGTAATTGCAGAGCACTAAATGCTGTTCTGTGTCACCGGATTGTAGTTGCTATACTTTTTTTGGGATGAAATGGGTGCATGTTTATTTTTTAATACAGAACTCTTCAAATATAAGTCTTGCTTATAATAAAATGTATGCTTACATGACTGAGACTAATACTTAGATAAATTCTGACGAAATCAACTCTTTCACCCTAGCAGATGTGAGTTTTTTCGTCATTTTACTTGTGGATTCCGTCTCTCCTAACACGGAAAATCTCTTGATGAAGGTTCTGGTAGTCGGGGCAGTTCTTTAGATAACATCTCTGTTATTCCAATTGTTGCTTGTTTACAATTACCGTATCAGAAACTGTAGACGTAAACCATGTCCGCGTATTCTATGTTTTTTCTAAGAAATTTCCATAAAATTCTTACAGAGTTGTTAAAAAGTAATAATTTTATGCAACTAATAACAAAAAACATTTTTAAAATCACACGATTGATACAGGACCTGTTTCAACAGATAAGAATCGGTATATTAAGTATCAATTCTTCCACAAATACTCAAAAATTCTACAACTTTTTTAAGAATTGTCCATTTCTTCTCTCCATCAGACTGTCTTAGAGCATGGCATAAGCTTCCATCGGCCAGCCGTAGAATATGAATAATACATTTTAGAATTTGCAGAATTATTTCATAATTTTAATTATTTCATAGTTTTAAGTTTTTGGGCGTTTGCCACGCTTATATCTGCTCAAATAAGGCGCACAACAATTTATTCTGAATAAGGTTTTCAATAATTGCAAATGACACGTTGTCAAATGCCCCTGTTGCATCTATAAACTCACAAAATTCTTCGATTTACCTTCCCCAAATGTAAATTAATTTGCATACATAAACATTGACAAACTTTTCATTTGCATATTGTATTTACAAGTTCATTTCATTTTAATATCGCAGCCAAAACTTATTCGCAAATATGGTTTTCCATCCGAGACACATACCGTAGTGACAAAAGATGGCTACATCCTTGAAATACATCGTATACCGAAGGTCGGAGCTAAGCCTATTTTGCTGATGCATGGAATTCTGGACACTTCAGCAACCTGGGTGCTAATGGGGCCTAAGTCCGGACTTGGTATTTCAAATTAATCTTTTTTTTTTAATAAATTGTTTTCCCCATTATATCGTCATTTTATTTACAATTTCAGCATACACCCTTTCAAACCTGGGCTATGATGTTTGGATGGGAAATGCGCGTGGAAATCGATACTCAAAAAATCACACAAGTTTGAATAGTAATTTTCAAGAATTCTGGGATTTTACGTTTCACGAGATGGGAAAATATGACTTGCCAGCTACAATCGACTATATTTTGCAACAAACAGGAGAGAAGAAACTACACTACATCGGACACTCGCAGGTGATAGATAAAATCTATCAAATCAATTTTGTAATCCATTCAAAAAAAAAAATTATCTCAACCATTTTTTGTTATTTTTTGTAGGGTACGACGGTGTTTTGGGTTTTATGCTCCGAACAGCCAACGTATGTTAAAAAAATCGAATCTATGCACGCTCTTGCGCCAATTGCATTTATTTCAAACATGAAGAGTCCACTTCTTCGAACCCTTATGCTATTTTTGGACTTTTTAACAGTAAGTATCTGTTTCAAAACAAAAAATTATTTAACTGTTTTCTTTTGAATAGGCAGCCACACGAGCACTTCGGATAACAGAGTTTATGCCTAATACCAAATTTCTTGTTAATCAAAGTCAAATGGTATGCCATGATAATGCCATGACCCAGGAGGTTTGCTCTAATATCTTGTTCTTGGTAGCGGGATACAACTCTGAACAATTGAATAAGGTGAGAAATTTACACCATAATAACCTACAAAAATAAAATTTTATAAAAACTATAGTAAGCACTTATGAGACAAAGTATTGTCTTTGTACTTCTAAGCAAATTATCCACTACTGCTTTATTTACAGAAGCCCCAAACTGGACAGCAATTCGACAATAAATCATTATTACGGGCGATTTCAATATACGCAATTCTGGGTGGGTTCGAGATTCTGGATAGACAACATCCAAAGGACGGCGTGTTGAGATCTTCGCTGCGGAAAATAACTTAACGCAGCTTGTAAATGAACCCACGCGTATACAAGACGTTGATAGTCATACCGCCAACACCCTGGACTTGTTTTTAAATTTTCACCCTGATAAGTACACCGTTGATGTGCTCTTCTTCTAGGCTCGTCCGACCATTGTGTCATATCAGCTAATTTCTCGTACACCGACCACACAGTTAGAGAAAAAATTCCTAAATGAACCGTATGGCAATACGAGAAAGCCAATTGGAGCGGTCTTAACAGCTTCTTTAGGAATTTTAACTGGTCGTTATGCTTCCTCGATAACGACGTGGATGCCGCTACTGATATGATTACAGACACCATTCTTTTTGGAATGAGATCCTTTATTCCTCATCGGATGAAAAGTATCAAACCAAAAGAATAGGCATGGTACGACTCGAGCTGTAAAGAGGCCGTCAGGGTTAGAGAAATGTTTTTTCGGTCCTACAAGACCAATCCGACAGAGGAAAACCGAAAAAAGTTCAATCGAGCCAGAAATGACTGCAACGCCTTTCTTAAGCGTGTGAAATTCCTATACGACCAAAAACTGAGGCAAAATTTACTGCAATGTCCCAAAGGCAGTAAAAGTTATTGGTCGTTTGTCAAAAGGATAGAAATACCGCCTCATCCTCTATCCCAACCCTCATTTACAATAAAATTCCAGCTGTCAGCTCTTTGGACAAGGCCAATCTGCTTGCTGCAGACTTTGCGGCGAGCTCAACACTCCCAGATTGTGCTTTGTCCCCGCCTGCACTTGAGTGCGTCGAATCCTCAATGGGACGAATCCACTTTCGCACTCGTGTAGTAGCAAGAGTACTTAAATATCTTAATATAGATAAATCCGCTGGTCCAGATTGTACATCTCCCCTTCTTCTGAGAAGGTGTCTTCCTCGCTGGCAAACCCACTGCGTAAGCTTTTTTATCAATCCTTCTCTTTAGGACTCTTTCCGAGCAGATGGAAAACAGCATTTGTCCAGCTCGTCCCTAAAAAAGGCGAATCTTCTTCCCTCTCCTCCTACAATCCCACTGCACTTACGTCCGTTCTTTCCAAGGTCATGGATACGCTGATAAACCTTCACCTAATGAAATATCTCGAAACGAGGAAACTTCTTAATGACTGGCAGTATGGTTTTCGTAGCAACAGGTCCACTGGTGATTTGATGGCATGTCTCACCGAAAAGTGGAAAAAGTGAAAGCGTACATTAACCTGGCGATAGCAAGATAGTTGCACTTGATATTTCTAAGGCATTTGACAGAGTTTGGATCAGGCTCTTTTGTCGAAAATGCGTGCATTTGGGATCGATGACTCTCTTCTTCAATGGATTAGAAATTACTTTTCGGAACTGTTCAATTCAAGTTGTCTTGGACGGTTTCAAGTCTGATATTCGCAAAATAAATGCTGGTGTGCCCCAGGGCTCTGTTCTGCCTCCGACACTCTTTTTAATTTTCATTAATGATCTCTTGACTGCTACTTCTAATCCAATATATTCTTTTGTTGATGACAGTACTCTCTGCTTTTCATATTCGTTTCCGGACTCACGGCCCTGCTCTTCGGCTGTAGAACGAGAACGGCAGCGTATGCTAAGCTCATTAAATTCCAATATCAACAGCATAACCAATTGGGGAACTATCAACAGAGTGGAATTTAATGCTTCCAAAACACAATGCTGTCTGCTGTCTTTAAAGCGAAATTTAAACACGCAGCCATTATCCATGAATGGCACTTGCATCGTCGAAACCGAAAAACTTTCCATTCTCGGTATGTGTGTCAGTGACAACTTACATTGGAATGACCACATATTCGGTGTCGTCAAAAGTGCTGCGAAATGTCTAGGTTGCCTCAAGCGATGTAAGAAATACTTGAATCTCCGCTGATCTGGCCTCAATATACAAGGCATTCATTCGCCCAAAATTGGAGTACAATGCCCACATCTGGTCAGGTGCTCCTTAAACATCTCTGCACCTGCTAGATAGGATTCAAAACCGTGCGATAAAACTTATTGATGATACTAATATCAGTCAATCAATTGACATCCTTGAACACCGACGTAATGTCTCCTGTCTCACTTTGTTTTATCGCTATTTAAACCACTCTCCACTGAAATCGCCAGTAGCATACCGCCCATTTAAACTTTCAACCGTAACACCCGTCTCGCTATGAATGCTCATCAGTATACCCTCAAGCCCATTTTCGGACGTATTCCTGTATTTCCTGGTCGCTATAGCTCGCAAACATTTAAAAACAATGTACATCGGTGCCTCTCTTTTCTTCCTCCCTATATTTCCTTTGCTCGCGCTGTGTACAATCACTTTAAGGGTACACAAACCCCTTGAGCGCACTTTTGTTGTACACTTGGAAAGTTACCTAATTTGGGCAAAATTAGGAGTGTGTACACGGCTCGGAGTGTGTACATACAGTATGTTGGGCTTATTACAGCTGCCTGGTCACGAAGATCAAGTTGTATCATAAGATGGTGGTTATGTACTAATTCTAGTGCTACGCTTGTTGTGAAGACTTTTAAGGCAAACCGTCAAATGATTATTTTAATTATAAATACATTGTCAGTTAGCCAAAATCCATTTGGACTGCTCTCGACAGGACGGAAATTAAGATTGCAGAAGTCTACTAGATCCTCTGCATTGTTATATTCTCTTATATTTTGTAACGCAGAAGAATCGCTATGTCATCGACTATTAACGAAGCGATATTCATCAATATAAGAAATGAATACTTATTTTTTCATTTCTCTGCCGTCAAGGATTTATTTAAGTGCATTTATATTGTATGTTCTCATATAAAAGGACCTGTATGGCGATTCATCGGGAAACTTCTGAGTGTCCTATAACTTGGATTGGTCCAGCAGCGCAACAATCAAGTTCGCAGCGAAGTGCTTGCCTTACCTCCCATTGGTGATCCCCAGTAACTGCATGAGTAAACCCTTCCTTGCAAGCTCTTTCAATGCATGACTTCAGGGGTCATTGTATTTAGATGTCGTTCACATTAGCCTTTAAATTTATCACGAAATGAAGAGCCTTAATAATTGTTTTAATTATTGAGTACACAGTAACAACCCCGCCGACAATATTGCTGTATCCAATGGTTCCACAATAACCCTAATACCTCGTGCATACATTCAACTCGAATTCATCTCAGTTTTTGTCATTGTTTTATTTGCATTTCCCGTGCATAGCTTGGAGGCGCACTCATATGATGCTAGTTACCAAAATCCCGTTTGCCTCACTAGCGATATAGAGCGATGAAGCCAAGAATGGTCTCCATCACCAGTGAGTGTTGTTGCTGATGGCTATAAAATTCTCGGCAATTTGATGGGATGGAAAAAATGGAATTATCAAATCATTTCAGGCTACACTCGTATGTTAAGCGAATGTTTTGCTTAATGTTGGTAGAAATGTACCCGAAACCAAAATGGCTATTTTCCTCTCATGTATTCAAAATCTCATCCATTACAAGGAGACAAATAAGAGATGAGGACACCACCTTGAGGTATTCCTCTGCTAATTCATTTTCTGCAACTTGCATTTCCAAATTTGACCGTCCTAACTATCAGGCCGAAAAGTCGTCAAATTCTATGTAGATTGATGATCTACTGATAGGCATATGGTAACCTTTACCGCTACTTATATCGTTCCTAAAACATATTTATAATGCATTCCAAACTTTTCAGCTGAAAAGAGAACATGAATAGCTTTCGCTGCTTTAAGAATAAAAATGACATGGACCAACCATTCGGAACTGCCTGGGCGGATTTCCTTGGGCCATAAAGGGTATTGCTTTGATAACAACAGAAATTAAGTTTCAATCACAAATCTTTATTTCATTATAAAGAATAGTCCACGACATTATTTCTTAAACACAACTTCAAGCAAATAGCTTTTTTTGGTTGTTTTTGACGAAGCACATTCTGTTGGTTCAATTTTGGCCACTTTTTCTCACCAATGAGACAACACGCACTGTGTATTGACTTCCAAGATCTCAGTAATTTGTGGTTTATCAGCATATTTCAATGGCCCTATATAGCCTCACAAGAAGTAGTCGAGTGTTGTCGGAGATATAATAACTGATAATTTTTTGATAAAATTCACTGTTGACCTTTCGGAGAGCTGTGGGATTTTTTTTTTTCAATAACGAATAACGATGTCAGCAGCGTGAATACCATAACAACGAATGCACTTTTGAAGCTATAATTCAGTCACATGAGTCTCTTCTGCGATTTTGACTTGTTCACAAACCCAATGGGTTAAAAGTGAGCCTTGTCACTAAACGCGATTTTTCAATAAAATGAAGGGAAAATCAAGCTGCTCCTGAACCAACTGAATCTTACAAGCGTGTAGAGCAAGGGTTTATTTACAACACATCGAATAGCAAGCACAGTTGGTCGACTATGACGACCAAAAAAATGACGTTAACCTCTGGTGCAAGTCTGTTCAAGGTAATTTGTCGAATATAACTGAACAAAAATATAAAAGAACAATCAATAAAGACGGTTTCAAATTTATTCCTGCTAGAAAGTATATCAATCAAATCAATAAAAAACAAACAGAGTTCATTGACGAGGTTTAATTAAGACTTTCCTAAGACATGATAAGGACTTTTCCTCATGTCCCTTCTGACCGTAAAAGACCTTTCAACTGCATCTTCGACTTCGAGTAGGTGAGCTTCCTACTTGGATAGTGTTGGTTGTACCATATGAAATAATAAAAAAAATAATAAGCTCTCGAGTAAGCATCTATAGCACAAAGAGCAAATTTTGTTTTATAAGATAAAGTGGTAGAGTAAGTGGCAAATGTGGCCCACCCTTAACATTTTTTTTAAATAAAACCATAAATTTAAGTCCAATTCATTTATTTTTATTTTAAAAGTCTTACAAATCATTTTTATTTCAGTCTTTAGAAATTTTAATTAAAAAAGAAAACATAACAAAAATTTAAAAACAAAAACTTAAAGGAACTTCATAATTCAGTTTTGAAAAAATTGCGCCTAATATAGCCCACCTGGTGTTAAATATAGCCCAGCGTGGGTCATATTTAACGCAATGTTTTTTCGAGGAACTTTAACTTTAACAACAGCAAAATTCATACATAAAATATTGTTGTTCATTGTCTACGCAGTCTTCATGTGCCCATATTGTACAAATAACACATTGTACCCAAGCTTAGCCTCCCTTATCTTCAGAGAATAAGTTCGAGCAGTAGATGCATTTAGCATCTGCCTGATTACTTTTAACGGGTCGGAACCCGTGTGATGATATTTGTACCTTCTTCTTTAATGCGTCTTTTGTTTTTATACCCTTTTTAGGTCCTAGTTTCTTTTCCCTCTCATCCTTTAATTTAATGGACTTTTCCAGAGACATTTTATAAGGCGATGACGATTCGAAGTTTTTTTTAATCCGGTCAGAAACAGGAGAAATTTCATGTGGAGTAAAAATGGTCGTTGATGGATTTGAAGAAATAGTAGGCCTGCGATTTCGATTCATCTGGATATTTTGATTGTTCAATATTTGAGTCTGTTTCAGCAAAAGTTGGAGGTTTGGATTACATTATTTCCGAAATACGAGTAGAACTTATTCCAGCAGAAGTCATTTGATTTGGATCCATCTGCATCTCCTCTCAATATCACATGGATTTTCCACATTAGTTTGAAATTCTGTTGTATCAACTTCTTCTGCTGCTAAAAAATCGTGGTCTTGAAAGATATTTCTATCAAATGGGCTGCGATCTCTCCAGTTTGAGTCTTAAGGAAAGCTCGACCGAATAGCTCAATTATGTCGTAGCATGTTAAGGCTTTTGCGTTATTGATGTTATTGTTATTGATCGTCGAATTTCCTCAGTCAAGTACTTTTTTAAGGGTCCCATGAAGGTCTTGTCAAGCGGCTGTATTTTATGGCTCGAATGCGGAGAAATCGATAGAATGTGCACAAGATTCGTTCTTGCAAGATCCACAAGGTCTATGTTCCTGGTGTGGCTTGCATGCCCATCCATTATAAGCAGCACCGGTGATGATGAGGATGGTTTGGCTGATTCCAAAAAGTGTCTGAACCACTTTGTAAATAAGATAGTTTGCACCCATCCGGATGGATGATTTGCATATATGGAGCCTGATGGCGCACCAGCTGAGGTTAGTGCTCCAACTTGTTTTAGACCTTTCAACGCAAGTACTTTAGGCATTTTCGATTGGACAACAGAAATGCCCGTTTCATCCACGTTATATATATTATTTGGAGCGAAATGGTACCTGTTCATAAGCAATTCAAGGTTGTCGAAAAAAATGGTGACGATTTATTTGGAAAATCCGGAAACACGCGCTAAGGATGTTCCAATCGGCTGACGGAACGACAACGATGGATGTCGTCGAAGGAACAAACGAAGCCAGTCCCTGCCTTCAACTTCCTTGACAATACAAAATGGAGTTGGAATCCCGTTTTTAATGACAAGCTGGAAAGCTAACGACTTTATTCGTTTCTTGTTAGGCCAAATAGTTTTTTTCCATTTCTAAACAGTAATCCACTAGGGACTCTTCTAATTCTGGTGGAAATATGGTTTTTCTTCCTAATTTGTCAATTACCACTTCTTCCAATGGTACTTCTTTGCCACCAATCGCTGCAGTGTGATTCTCCGAACATTATATGTTTTGAACGCCTTCAAAGATCCCATTATTTTGTTGTTGATTGCCGATATGGCTTCCATAATATCCTCAGATAAAAAAAATAAAAGTGCAATCGGGAAAACGTGTCAAATATGGCCATATTACCGACACATGGGGTAGGCCATATTAAACACGCTGTGAATTTTTCACTCATTTTAATTTTTAACACACTTCATAAACTTTTTTTTAAATTAAGAAAATATTTAACACTATTTAATTTTAGAAAAAAGTTGGTGATTTAACACAAAATTCAATGTAAAAATACTTAAGAAATATTACCAAAAAATTACTACGAAAGTAAAGAAAACAAAATGGCGCGCATATCTTCCACACCTGTCGCGCCACACTCACCACGAAAGACTGAGCCTAAACCGGTTTGAACATGTTCGAAAAAAACATATTTTTATTTCGCTGTGGGTTTTGGTTTGGGAAATACAGTGGTAGGTCATATTACTCACGTAGGCCACATTTGCCCCACTTACTCTACATGTGTTTGACGTGTGAAACTTTTAAGGTTCTTTGCAACTACAGTAAATATTTTCTTTTCAATTGTTTACCATGCTGTCGACGGCTCAAACTCGGCGTTGGTTTTCTAAGTTCAGTTCGAGAAATTTTAGTTTCGAAAACAAAAAACGTGGAAAACTAGAAACGGTAATTGATGACAATGCTTCAAAAGAAATGGTAGATGCAGACCCAACAACAACGGTGTAGGGCATTGCACAGAACATGGGAGTATTTCCCACGACAATAAGTCGACACCTCTCTCTAATAGGAAAAGGAAAAAAAAACTCGAAAAGTGGGTGCCCCATCGCTTAATTCACCAAAATGAACTGTGGAATCAAAGTGGATTTTGTATGACAACCGTAAAAGATCTGGGCAGTGGTTGAATGTAGAATAAAAACCAAAACACACCTCCAAAATAGGTCTTTCCTCAGAAAAGATTATGGGGACAATCTGCTGGACATCGAAGGGTCCAATCCACTTTTCATTCCTTCAACCAGGGGAAACGATAAATGCAGTCAAATATTGCGGGCAAAACGACATAGTGCATGCGAAATTGACTGAAAAACAACCTTCGTTGGCAAATAAGCTGAGTCCAATCATATTGCATCACAATTCTAGACCCCATACACCACGCGTAATAGTGCAAAAACTGCTACAGTCGGGATTTAAAATTCTTCCACATCCACCGTACTCTGCAGATGCTTCTTTAGGGGACTATCACATTTTTCTGCATTCTGGAGTCATTTTGTCGGCAGAAGGTGTTCAGAAACCGAGCAGAGGCCATAAAAGCCTTTGACAATTTTCTAGCGTCCAAAAATCAAGCCTTCTATAAAAAAAAAGGAATAATGAACCTTTATGGATGCTAAGAGTTAATAGAAAATTATAAAAAAAAAATATTGGCTTTTAAATTTTTACCTCAAAATCGGACATTTCAGGTGGTACAACCTAATACTTAGCTAATTTTTCCACCTACACCATTGAAACTATTTAGCTCGTTTGAAGAGTGAAAATAATCCAACGATGTTCAGATAGAGATGCCTCGTCAGACGTTCTCCAGTTAATTATGTACCTTATTGGAGTTGCAGTCGCAGGAAAGGAAATTAATGTCCAGAATCGCTCTTTTGTATATTGCTACAATGATGGTATGAGGAGATTTAATTCTGACTTTCTGATCCGTAAAGAGGTTGATTTCCAGTATGCACCTTAATAGAAACTCCCCTCTAAAGTAAATACCATTGCTGCATCAATGTTAAGTTTGCTGATATTTAGGGACTTCATATAGCATAGAGAAAGAGCAAAAACTAAATGAGGATTACTAAAATAAATATAAGAGATTCATCATAACTTTCAGCTTTATTTCGTTTCTTAAACTTGAAAGTCTTTCATATACTTCATTCTAATTCGTTTTTGAATTAATATCTGAAACATAATCATATTTTTCCATATTTTTATCGTGAACTTTGAAACTTATCTGTTTTTTTTGTTGTTCTTCTTTTTTTTGTAGACAATGTTGCCGGTAATGCTAAGTCACACACCATCTGGAGCTTCCATAAAACAACTGGAACATTTTGGCCAACTTATAAAATCAGACCACTTCTGTCACTTCGACCACGGATATTTACGTAACCAACTGGAGTACGGTCAGATTACGCCGCCTGACTATGACTTATCCAAAGTAAAAGTACCTGTTGCTTTGTATTATTCATTCAACGATTTATTAGTATCAACTGACGGTGTCGACAGACTAGCTCGCGAACTACCAAATGTAATTGACAAATACATTGTGCCAATGAAAAAATTCAATCATTTGGACTTCTTGTGGGCGATAGATGTCAAGCCTTTGGTCTATAATCGCCTCATAGATAACATCCAAAGTGTGGAACGTCATTTGCATAGCAATTGAATTTTTTCTCGGCTTTTAGGTTTGATTTTTATCAAATTGTACATATTCGTAAATTTATAAAAGTTAACTAGTCGGTAGGAAAAATTTGTCATTCTTCAATTACCAAAGTAAAACAAATTGTTTTTTTTTTTTTGCAAAGCCGCGACGAATGAACATTTGCATTTTCTTACAAAAATATTATTTTTAACTTTTTTATGTATCTAATGTACATATATTGCTTTATTTTTAAGTTAAGGTTTTCGAATTTTGTACTTCTTCAAAAATCCATGGACGTTTTATCATTATGTACATATTTACAAACATATACATTTTCTTTATAATAAATATATTTAACTCTAGATCTACATCTTTTGATATATTGTACATTTATTTTTGTAAAACAAACAAAATTATAACTTAACACAGCTATTTCAGAAAGAATTGGGTGATAAAAGTGGCCAGCAATATTTTACTTAACCTGTCACAAGATTTGTATTTAAAAACAATTTCAGACATGTTGCTATACGTAACTTGGCGTGGATGCATAAATAAGATTAGAAATGGTGTCTTGTTCTTTTAAGAAATAAACCAGCCGTAGGGCAAGCTACTGAAAATCGACTTCATTCATATTTTCAAATAAATTCTCATTCATCATAGTCCGCTTTTTTTGGATATCCTTTGTAAACAGAAGAGCTCTCTTTATTTAGTGTCATTCGTACAATCCATCTTAAGCAAACAAAACTTACAACTTCCAATAATTAGAAGACTAAAAAGGTCGCTTCAGTTATTGCGACGCATTCTTTGGAGGTAGTAAAGTTCAAACGAGCCAAGAATGACTGCAACGTCTTTTTCCAGCGTGTGAAATTCCAATACGACCAAAAAAACAAGGGAAAAAATACTACAATGTCCCAAAGGCAATAAAAATTATTGGTCGTTCGTCAAAAACATTAGAAAGTCTGCCTTATCCTCCATCCCAACGCTCATTTATATGAATCCGCAGATCGAGATGGTATATTGGCCCTTCTTCTGAAGAGGTGTTCTTTCACGCTGGCAAAACCACTGCGTAAGCTTTTTTATCAATTCTACTCTTTAGAACTCTTTCCGAGCATTTGTCGTATAAAATATTGTTGTTCATTGTCTGTGCAGTCTTTATGTGCCCATATTGTACAAACAACACATTGTACCCAAGCTTAGCCTCCCTTATCTTCAGAGAATAAGTTCGAGCAGTAGATGCATTTAGCATCTGCCTGATTACTTCTATCGGGAATGATGGAAAACAGCATTTGTCCAGCCCATCCCTAAAAAAGGCGAATCTTCTACTCTCCCTTCCTACAGACCAATTGCACTTACGTCCTTTCTTTCCAAGATCATGGAAAGGCTGATAAATCATCAGCTTATGAAATATCTCGAATCACGAAAACTATTCAATGACCGGCAGTACGGTTTTCATAGTAACAGATTCACTGGTGATCTGATGGCATCACTCACGGAAAAGTGGAACCAAAGCGTACATGAATCTGGTGAAAGCAAGATAGTTGCACTTGATCAGGCTCTTTTATCGAAAATGCATGCATTTGAGATTGATGAATATCTTCTTCAATGGATTAGAAACTACCAATCGGAACGTTCAATTCAAGTTGTTCTGTCTCCGACACTCTTTTTAATTAATGATCTCTCATCTGCTACTTCTAATCCAATATATTTCTTTACTGACGACAGTACTCCCTGCTTTTCATATTCGACTCCTTACTCACGACCCTGCTCTTCGGCTGCAGAACGGGAACGCCAGCGTATGTTAAGCTAATTAAATTTTGATATTAACAGCATAACTATCATAATTGGGGAACCACTAATAGAGTAGAATTTAATGCTTCCAGAACACAATGCTGTCTGCTGTCGTTAAAGTAAAACCTAAACACCCAGCCATTGTCCATGAATGGCACTTGCATCGTCGAAACCGAGAAACTTTCCATTTCCGGTATGTGTAATGGGATGACCAAATATTCGTTCTCGTCAAAAATGCTGCTAAATGTCTAGGTTTCCTCAAGCGATGTAAGAAATACTTGACTCTCTGATCTGGCCTCAATATATAAGGTATTTATCCGCCCGAAATTCGAATACAATGCCCACATCTTGTCGGGTACGCCCAAAACATCTCTGCACCTGCTAGATAGGATTCAAAACCGCGCAATAAAACTCATTGGTGATATTAATATCACTCAGATAATGGACACACTCAAACACCGACGTAATATCTCGTGTCTCACTCTGTTATATCGCTATTTCCACAATCAACGCTCCATAGAAATCGCCAGTAGCATTCCATCCTTTCAAACTCTTAACCGTGATACTCGTCTCGCTATGAATTCTCATCAGTATACCCTCAAGCCCACATTCAAAATGTCAATGTGTGAAACGTGTATCGTTCCTGAGCCCTAAAACTCGCTTATGGAATGCACTACCTAGCTCATCGGTACCTCTCTTTCTTTCCTCCTTGATTTTCCTTCGCCTGCGCTAAGTGCAAGCATTTTAAGAGTACTCAAATTATGAAAAAACAAAAAAAAGTTCTGAAGAAATATTAGTATAGTGCTCTCTGGTGATCGGGCTCTTCTACTTTATAGAAAACCAGGCTAAGTCCGTAACAGCTATCAATATTTTTGCGTCAGAGCATTTGTCATTCCCCAATAGGAATAATCCGTATATCGACGAAGTGCTTCAAAAGTGCCAATTACATCGACACGGATTTTATATTTTTTTGTTTTTCTACCTAATTATTGCATAAATTCACCAGGAAAAGATAGTTATAAATAAAAAATTTGTTTATTTGTAAATTTTCATATTTTTTTGTAATATTTTTTAATATTAGAAAAATAGCAAAAAAAATCACAAAAAATATAGAATTCAAGTTGTTCGAATATGAAAAAGAAAAAGATAGAAAAAGCATAAAATTTGATTTAATAAATAATAAATAAAATAAATAAATTTAAAAAAAAAATAATAATCACCAATAATGTATAGAGGCAGTAAAATATTTCAACTACATAATTTAAAGGACCTTGTTATGAAACCGATACGGACTGTAATTTCGGGCTCCTTGGGCTTCTTATTCAAGCTGTCCAATTGGAAGAATAGCATCCGACAAAATTTCAGGGCTGTGTATTCAAATTTATTTATTTTTTTTTTAAAGTGTTTACTTATTTTGTTCAGCGTAACTGTCTTTAGTTATATGTATTATTTATTTATTTATTTACTTATTTCAGTACATTTCTGTTCCCACCACATTGTGAAAATATTGAAAATATTTATGGTCAAATTCATAAAGAATTTTTATAGCAACATTAATTCAATAGATATCGGTGCATATGATTGATCTTTGAGAGAACTTCACAATGGAATGGTATCCTTCCAGTTATCATGCGAAGTCCATCGAGTACCCATAAGACTGTTGCAAATAGCTTTATAATACTCACATACGAGTATGTATGGCAGTATAGTCTACAGAACTCATGTACAGATACTCTACAGAACTACAGATACTCGCGATCTTTTGATCGCTTGCTTCAAACTCAGCTTGTAATTTTAAAGTCCATTTCAGGTATTCTGATTTCTATGATATAAGCAAAGCAAATGACAACTGGTTCTATAAAATACGGCAACATATTTATTTGAATGCAAAGCCGAAGTGGATATTGGTATAAGATTTCTTTTATCCGTTAGAGATGACCAAACCAATTAAAGTATTAGTAGATTTGAGAAACAATAATAGTTTATCATATTGATCCCATGTTCACATATCATCAATGGGTCACCATCAAATCAAAAACGAAAGCTGAAAGCAGTCAAACCGCTTGCATTATTATTTGCTTAATATTGTTTATCGTACCTGGACTCTGCACAGTAAAATCGAGAAGGATCAACGCTATTTCAAAACAATGAGATTAATTGGTTGCTGAATGTAGGTAACGCCTTACTTGGCTGTACTGTACTGTACTGTTGCCAACCTTACACAGACGTCCATCGTTTGAACTTCTCAGCAAAGTCAAGTGTGAAAGGCCACACACACTTTTACACTTTTATGGACACTCACCTGGACTATTTTGTCCAGCGAGCTTATTGTCTTCATCACATTGTTATGAAACGTGAGAAGATGCCAGTTTTCTACTAGAATGGGCCAAACCAAAATGACCTGTTTCAAAGTATATTTCTGTGTAACAAATGAGAGAAACTGTTTATTTAATTACCATAATTCTTAATTAGTTTGACCATCTTCTGTGTTTTCTACGCTGAAGTGTCTTTCTTTTCTGATCTGAATTATTTATTTATTTTAATTTAATTAAATTTAAAACTTGAAAATTTGGGCTGATTTGTTTCAAAATTTTAATTAAACAAACAAATTAGAGTAAACTTCAACGGCATGTAAAAATATTTGTAAGTATATTAACCCTCATAATTGTTGCATGGTTGTACGATTTATTTGCATTTTCACTAAACCTCACTTATGATAAGGACATGGTGTTTATCGTCGTAGCTGCTTATCAAGCTGGCGATGCTTAGTGCTAGTAGCTTGACTACATACGAGGGCAGATCAATTAGTCAGTGACTTTTTGATTGAAGGATAGCCATTCGTAGCGCGATTGATAAAATTTTTCCATGGCGACTATGTACGTGTACTGTCTTGATGGAAAAGCATTTGCTTCTTCGCAAAATATTGTCGTTTTTCCTTCAAATCATCCTTGAACCGATCCACTAATTGACAATATTCGCCGTTGATTCTTTTTCGTTTTCGAAGAAAATCTATGCAGATAAAATGCGTACATCTTAATAAACTATCATCCAGACCTCGTCGGCCGACAGACCAAACTGGCGGCGCCGTTTCGTCCCGGGAAACCCACTGTTTCGATTGCTACCTGTTCGTCGGTGCGTTGTGGTAGAACCATGTTTCGTCCATGGTTATGAAACGGCGCGATAACTCGTCCGGATTTCGGGTGATCAACGCCAAACACTTCTTCGTAGTTGTCACACGAAATTATTTCAGAGGAATACCAGTAGCTAGTACACCTTTCCCACACCTCAATATTCTCAAAAAACTCGTCAACCAGTTTGATCACAATGCAATCGACTCAAAACACTGCTCTAGTATTCTGGATGTCGGAACGCTTTGAGGAGCCAAAATCGACTCAGACTAATATCTTGTTGTGGGCAAGGTTCGAATAACGGTATGTCGACGATAGAATACCGAAGAAGTGCTATAAAAAAGATTAACGTTGAACAGCTGAAATCGCTAGAGACTTTTCTGGCCGAGTCTTCGAAAACCTTCCAAGAAATCCTATGCTGACAGCATCAAGCACAGAAGGCCAATACGACATTTTCAGCAAGCAATTAGAGTTGCTGCATCTGATGTTCTAAGTTCACTCGACCGCATTGACGAAACCCCTGATTTGGTAAGTGTATGCAGCGAAACAGTAGGTATACAAGGAGGCTACGCGAAGAAAGACTAGATCTGCGAACGAGAAGGAAGAAGCAAAAAAGTGCTCAATCGGGTCCATGGAGAAGTGCTTTTGCAGAAATTATGTTCGGAAGTTGTACCAAAAAGTAAAAGAAAAAATTGGGAAGAACTCAAATGTCGAACAGAAGCATGCAGAGATAAGGATAGGAACGTTATAGGAGAAATTTTAAATCAATGGTGATTGGCCTGGTAAGGATTATACACCAGCTCATCTGTTAAATAGGGTCGCATTAAAGTAGCATATGTCCGATAAATGGAATCTTAGCTTCGTTACATCGATTATAAAGAACGAAGACTCTCTAAATTGTGTCAACTTTACCTCTCGTACATATTTCATCAACAATCTGAGAGCTTCTAATAAGTGAAATTTTAGATATTCACCTTAGGCGTTGTCACTGAAATGTTTAAGGCCATTGAAATAGAAATGACGTTGATGGGCTGTTGACAGGAAATGACACCCAGAACTAACCCAAATTGGGTAGCACACCGTAAGGTGTGTTTTTAGAAGATTTTTATTGACTGGATTTAGAAGTAAATTCAAACAACAAAGGACAATCGTAGAGATCATCAACTGTTAAATAAGTTCCCTTATCTAAAACGGACAAAAATGCTGTTGGTTATTTCGATAGAAAAGTTATCCAAGTGATTTACTTCCTCGTTTTCGTAAAAAGAATTTGAAAAGAAATACATAACAACAAACTGTATCGGCAATACAGAGACGCTGCTTTATTGTAAGTGCCAGAAATCGTCGGCTTAGATAGCTAGAACATGTTAAATGAATGACCACCAGTCCTCCAGCTCGGATTGTCTTCGAATCAATAACAGAGTATAGAAACACCTCGTTTTAGATGGAACGGTCATCAGCTAACTTGGTTTGCTCAATTCTGGGCGGTTAACGTAAGATCGTGTTAAATGATCGCGTTGAGTTAAGGCCGAACTAAAATAGAAAAAGTAAATAGTACACGATTTCCTCACCACAAAATTCACAAAGGAACATAGCGATCACACTTTTACAAAAGTCAATCAAATGGATAAGGCACTTCTTCAATGTAAGCTCGCACCGCTATATACTATAGTTGCGGCTAAAGCACATCTACCGAAATCTTAGAAGACACAACAACGGAGAAACCCTATAAGTAGATTTAAATATTTAACAGTTAAAATCCATGCCGATGACTTATCTCTCAATCTCTAACCAACGCCCTTACAACCTGAATTTAGTGCTGAAGATCAGCTGCATCTTTGCCAAGAAGCCATCAGAATGCTTTTTATAATATATACGGTTATTTACAGTCAACGCGCACTAAATAAATTAGATGTGCAATAGGTTATAGTGACTAGGAAATAAAAACCTCGGCATGGCATTCCATGGAAACAGAAGCTGTCAAAATGGGTTTAGCGGTATATGAGGGCAAAACCAAGCGCATGTATGCCATCAATAAGAAGGAACACACAACTTCGACGAATTAAACAGAACATCGCAGTCAACAGTATAGAGATATACTGATTATTATATACATATAGAAAGTCAGAAATTGTTATTTTATCACTTGGGACTTTCCTAGTGAAATGCTCAATTATTTTATTCCTCCTTTTATAAAATTTTTTCGGATCTTCAAAAAGCAGAAAAATTTGTCCATCCACGGCTGATAAAAAGTCTCTTATGGTGTTGTATTCCTCAGCAAGTAGGCAGTTTACAATGCAAACTTAAGGAAATTTCCAAGCTTATGAATTTTTTTCCTAGTCGGCTATTGTTACCTTCCAAAGAACTTGTACGAGTAGTTCTCATATTTTCATTAAGAAAAAAATCTATAAGGGTTTCAATTAGGAAATTTAATAATGAAATATTTACCCACAAATTCTATTGTTTTTGAAAATAAGCTGCCAAATAAAGTTTAGCGATAGATAATCATGGTTGACGCTTCTGTTGTTTTTTTTTAATTCTCTGACCTAAAAGATCTTTTGTAGCATTTTGTCAGAACTATAATTAGGCTAGTAGGTTGTCTACCTTCCGAATGAAGTTGATAACACTACTAGCAGAGAAATTCATTAGTTCGTTGGAGCCGAATTGGATAAAACTAATTATCTGTCAAATCAGACATGAGCTAAGTGTTACCATTCACAAAATAGGCACTAGTTGAAAAAAAAAACGTTAGATGGCGGACCCTTTATTCCACTTCATTCATATTAATAAGTACGAGTATATGACTGATTTAATTTATCTAGTTTTAGTAGCTCGAGCTCTAAACTTCGTTTCTTATATTGCAATTTCACTTGTGTTAGTTTCTCCATTTGGAGATTATGCCTTTTAGTTTCTTCTAAAAGTTGTTCCTGGACCAAATTTCTTTGATTTTGATGTTCTATTAACCGATCAAAGGACCGGTAAATTTTTTTTAAACTGCCATTTTTTTCTTCTGTCTGAGTTTCGACCCTATCTACAACTTCAGAAATTTTGTTATACAGCTGCTCCTGTATATTTATTTGTTAATGAAGTAATGGCGGTTTTTTTTTGACTTGTGTCTGTACAGTCTGATGTTATGAAAGTATTCTTTTCCTTTCCAGCCTCAGTTTTTTCTTAATTTAAATTATAATAATTTGGATCATTTTCTGAAAAGATTATAGAATTACACTTTTTATACGTATAAACCAGAAAAATGTAATACATTTCCTACCTTCGTTATAATCTGCATCTGTTGAAGCCGTCGAACAACTAGGAAGATTTGCAGTCAATGGAACTCTAAAACTTTTTGTTGCAGGAACTCCTACAGCACAGTCCTGCAAACAAACCAGCTCAATTATTTCCTCCTCCAAAGGAGTAAAATGAATCTCGTTGTTTTCCCCGCCTCCTGTAGTTCTTTTCTCCCTATTGTTATGAGCTAGTTTCTTTCGTAAGGCGGATTTCGTAAGGTTGGGTCACCCTAAATTAAAATAATCAAAATAAATTAATTAAAGCTTTAAAATTTTTAATAATTTAAACGATGTAGTCAACTTTTTCCACTCAGCAATTTCTTTAATTGGAGGTCCCAAACTATTCAATTGCGCCTTTAAATCTTCCCAAAATGTTTGCACAAATTCAGGGTCCTTTTTTGTGAAGTTCTTGGCAATGTCAGGATTCCTTTTCATCGCGCTACACATTGCCTCGAACTGTAGCCCCATCGTTTGTTTTCTGAAAATAAAAGTAAATTATTTCTGTTCATTTACAATCTAAAACTTACTTTTCGGATCAGTTGCGTTTTCCGTAATACCATTTTTGCACTACTTTACCGACATATGCTCACTTTCTGGATTGCTCACGATTTCCTAATAGGAAAACTTGAAATAGTTATGTCATAAGGAGTCACTGTGCTATGCTTCATATTTGTCTTTATTACATAATACTTATACGTTTATAAATGATTATCTACAATGGTTATTTTTAATATCTAACTATTTTGGTGATTAACGATATGTTTTTGAAATACTACAGTTAACGATTTTCATTTACTATCAAATAGTTATTATGGATTAAAAATTCAATATATTTTATAAGTGAACGTAATGTAAATTAAGTAAGTATTTTTTAATGTTTTTATTACGCTTTTTAAATTTTTTAAGGTATTTCACGTCTTGAGGAATTGTATGTATTCACCATTATCGTGGAATCCGGCGGGGGTATTTATTCACCGAAAAAAATTGTTCGGCATCGTTAAATCAGCAAAGTGAACAGTTCCCCGTGTCGGTAATGTGAATAAGTTCCACTGTATCATAGAAGACTATCGAATCGGATTTTTCTCCAACAAAATGACATTTCTAATTCATGAAATTAAAAAAAAAAAACAAATTTTTTATTTGCTAACGGGGGTGGCCGTGGTGTAGTGGTAGTAGCAAACGCTTCTCACTCGGAGGGTCCAGGTTCGAATCCTGCCCATGGCAAAATCAGTTTTTCATTGTATAATTGGAACTCAGACAAAAAAATTCTGCGTGTGAAAGGCATAACACTGACACGTAGATTTGGCTGTTATAAGAGTTTCAAGCAATGAAAAAAATACTGGGGATTATATCTCGAATCACTCTGAGTGAAGAAAAACTCTCCGTCCTATTCGGACTCCCACCCCTGGAGAGCAAACATAGAAACCAAACACACCTGAGTTTCAAACCACTACAAAAACAATTTTCCTTTCTCCTCCTTCTATCTTTCCGCCCGCGCCCTGGCAACAGTAAAAGGGTATCAACCCCTTAGGCGCGCGTAAATTATAAAAAAAAAAAAAAAAAAATATATTACAGGGTAAAACTACAAACAAAATACAGTTTAGAGCAATGGTAAACTCTATGAAGGGATCACCAGACATTGCTAAAAATATAAGTAAAAGGCTACCAGAATAGGTGAAACAGTTTTGGGAAGATGTGAGTCCCATTAACACACATGATCACTCCTGGGATTCCACATTTTTCGTAAAAATAACGCTTAACTTCGTCTTTTTCTTCATTAGTTATTGTCAGGCTAATCCACTTCGGACATTTTCTTTCAAGGATGTGAAGTAAATACTTCTGTTAACACCTCGGAAAACGTAAACGGTAAACATATATTATGAGGCTTCACTAATGGATGATTTTTAATTTTTTTTTTGTCCTGGTATAAGAGATTCCCTTTTTGGCCAGTCTTTCCGAACATAATGATTTTTCCGGTCTCTGCTATCCAGCTCACAAATAAAACAACAGTATTTTGTGCACCCTAGATGTAATTCTAAAATTAGGGCAATAACCTTAAAATCCCCACAAACTTCGAACCATCGATATATAAACGCCATTCTATATATTCTATACTCAAGACAGTCATTACGCCATAAATATTACTACAAAATACCAGCTGATCATCTTGTGAAAAAAAAACCTTTTAACTCTTCATCTCGTTGACATCTCTTTTATGTGACTCATTAGATGAGGAAGCTTCTTGAAAGTCAGGATCTAATGTTTCGTTTTCGATGGCTTCTGGGGTAGGTTCACTATGAGGGAGCAGTCTTTTAGCAGATGACAGGTCAAGATACTTAATTTTACTCTTTGTTTTAATTGTGTCGTAATACCTTTTGTATCACTAAGACAAAAATAACAATCAGATGAGTGGTTCGTTGGTTTCGTCCAAATCATAGGAATTGCAAAAGGCATAAATATATCAAGATTTTTTCGCCCATCCGGTAAGAAGACCCACACATGTAACATAACAGATGTGCGGAACCCACGTTTGGCCTCGTTGTCCGATGGGTAGGTAGGTAATCTAAAATTAGCAAGCACTTTTGTTGTTATAAAATTTTATTGACCAGTGATATTGGTTCCACGCTCAGGAGAAGGGCTTCAAAAATTACCTACCAACAATTCGAAAAAAATGCAATGGTTTAAAAACATTTTAATATTACCATTATTGAATACAGCAATGCATTACAATTGATTTTTGCATTACGTTGATTTTTGGGAAAAGTAAACATTTGCTGTCACAGCACTTGAAAGATCGTCACAGGGTGTCAGATTGCTCGAGTTTTTTTTTTAGTACCAATAACTTTAAAATGACATGACATAGATTTCTTTTTATAATTTTGTTATAACTGGCACCACTTGACATATCACCCGTTTCCGGCTTGACGTTGATTTTTGGGACACCCTGTAGATTCTTTGCCACGAAGGCTTATTTATTTGTTATTTTTAATTTGTTATGACTGAACTTGAAATAAAATAGTATTGAAGTAATACAATGTTTTAAACTCATAAAAATTGTTGAGACAGTTCTTCTCGGAATTGATTTGACTCTGTTAGGTAGGACTGTGGAGTTTCAGAAAAACTTTCTTCAAATTCATTTATTTCTTCTAGTATTACCAAATCATCATCATTCACATTGTAATGAATGCTTATGTTATGCAATGCAGCGCTAACATTTATGATCGGTATAGCCTTCTTTGGAGAATAATGAAGTTGTCTAGCTCCGAGGCAACATATCTAAAATAAAACGTTAAGAAACCTAGGTAAATCATTCATTCATTCACATTCATGACTTACAATCATAACGTTTAGACTATATGCCCCTTTTCTATTGTAAAATAGATGCGCATTTTCTCCTGGCGGCTTTGCAATCTTCACATGCGTTCCATCTATACACATTATAACACCCGGAATCTTTGATTATTCATATTTCGATTTCGGCGGGGCGTCCCAATTTTCAGCCCAAAATTAGATGTCCCGCGCGGGACAACCTCAGTCCCGCTTTTTATTAATTTGCTCACTCATCTCGTTTAAACCTTAACAAATTCATTAGCGATAAGCATTCACTGACTTCATCTGCATGTCTTAACTTATACACTATTCTAGTCTCTATTTTCTTTATCCTATTCTATAACAATGCCATAATGGCAACTAAATATGAACTTGCTTGATCGCGATTTTCCTCATCCCCATCCCCAACACAAACCCATACTTATATGCATGCCCAACATGTGTTTTCTGGTAGTTATAATTAACTACTTACTTCGCTCAACTTTGCTCTTATACGGAAAATGTTTTTTTGCATGATCTTTGAATCAACATACTACGAGTATAAGTCACTTTCTGACAAATACGCATCAAAAAACAAATATGAGGTGGACTACGAATAAGAAAAACCAAATACAGGCGAACTACAACACTGGATGTAATAGGCAAGAAAAGGATAAGATGAAGTAATGGATAATATCATAGCATGCATTCTTCATACACTGTATATGACATTTTTTCCTAAGACATATTCTTAACGGTTTTATAGCTTGAAGTTCTTCTACTTCGTGCCAGTTGCAATGGCAAAGGTAATGTGAATGCTATGTAGATCATTGAGTTGCGTAATTTAATTACTTTAAACAAGCAAAATTTAATTTTAGTTCCGTGTGTGTTTTTAGTATATTTTTTGTATTAAAATAAATTTGTTAAATTCGTTGGGAGATGAGTGAAGAAGCCGATAGTTTTGATTCAGATTGATCGGAGCCGGGAAACATCACACCGAAAAAGAAAGCTAAACTGGCACAAAATCAGCTAACGAAATACAATACCAATTGGAAAAAAGATTATAATTGGCTGTGCAAAGCGGATAGTGAGTATCAAGCTTTTTGTAGACTATATACAAAAGACTTTAGTATTTCTCACGGTGGACTTAATGACGCAATGAAGCACTTAAAAACAAGTACTCATTCAAATATTGCCATTTCTCGCGCTGTAAAAATATATCCAGCTATTTCCAGGCGCCTAGTACATCAGCTTCTGCACGTGATCATGACGACACTACGCTCAAAACATAAGCAGCAGAAATGACTTCAATATACCACACTGTAAAACATTCGTTAAGCTACAACAGTATGGATTGTCCTCATGTACGCCGATTCAAAAGTAGTAAAAAATGTTACACGTGGTAGGACGAAGAGTGAAGCAATAGTGTGTCAAGTTTTGGCTAAAGAAGCCTTGAAAGTAGCAACAAAAAGTTTAAGAGAAGATTTATTTTTTTAAATTTTTACGGATGTGAGCAACAACTGAAACCGAAAAATGTTCTCAATTTGGGTGCGATATTTCTGATATGAGAACGGCATACAAAACAAATTATTGGATTTTTTGGAAAGTAATAATGAAACGGCCGACCAATTAACAAAATTAATTTTTGAATCATTGGATAAACATAATCGAAGTTTTTTTTTTTATAATTTACGCGCGCCTAAGGGGTTAGAAACCCTTTTACTGTTGCGGGCGGAAAGGTAGAAGGAGGAGAAAGGAAAATTATTTTGTAGTGGTTTGAAACTCAGGTGTGTTTGGTTTCGATATTCGCTCTCCAGGGGTGGGAGTCCGAATAGGACAGTGAATTTTTTCTTCACTCAGAGTGATTCGAGGTATAATTCACAGTATTTTTTTTCTGTGCTTGAAACTCTGCAACAGCCAAATCTACGTGTCAGTGTTATGCCTTCACATGCAGAATTTTTCTGTCTGAGTTCCAATTACACAAATGAAAAACTTACTTGCCATGGGCAGGATTCGAATCTGGATCCCTCGAATCTGGACACCTCTGCCACCCTTTGTCACAAGTTACTTCATATGGAGCTGACAATGCTAATGTTAACTTTGGATCAAATCATTCTTTTTACAAAAACGGAAAAATACTGAAAGCCAATTGTTCAGTCCATATCTTGCACAAAATGAGCAAATTTGCTTGTGATAGATTAGAGATCGATGTAGAAACTATCATTTTAAAAATATACGGGCATTTCTCACATTCCGCTTAACGTCGTGCAGAATTAATTGAAATATTTGAAAGTTCAGAAATAGAGTGTGTCGAATTATTGCATCACGTCAATACAAGATTTTTGTCTCTCTGCCCTGCCGTTGAAAGAATGATCAAGGCTTAAGCTGCCTTAAAAAGTTACTTTAATAAGCCGGAATTATATGCGAAATCCATAGAAAAAGTATTTCATTCAAAAGAAGAGGAGACAAAAACTCTAGTCTACTTCCATTTCGTTCATAATGTTATGAGTTGTTTTCGTACATTAATGAAAGAGTCTCAGGGAAATAATATTGGCATACCAGAAGTCCATGAATCAAGGTTGCTTCAAAGGCAAAAAGATTGTTTTTTTACAATTTTTACACCAACTGTCAAACATACATATATAAACATATAAACCTAAAAAAAGAAATTAGTTTTGAGATGATTGAGAATGCTGTATCCTTATTAAATTTGTCAGATGATGTTTCTATGGAAAACTTATACTGAAGAATATAATCTGTTGAAGTCATCCGTGGATGCAGTAGTAGAAAATTGTAGGGATAGCGCGGCACAAAAATGGCACCAGCTCTTCAAACAGTTTCCAAAAAATGATTGCAAGAATATGTTTAAGCTTGTTGCTTTCGTATTAAGTGTGCCAACGTCAAACTGCTTTCCTGAACGCGTTTTTTCCCAAATGAATTTCAAATGATCAGATGTCAGAAACAATTGTTCCGTGAATTTAGTAAAAGCTGAAGTACTCATCCAATTCAATCTTGAACTTCCTGTACAGAGTTTTTCAACTTCGTTAAAAACAAAAAATAAATTTTAAAAGATGTTAGAACTTCAGATAAAAATAAATAATATAAGTTATTCGCACATAATGTATTACATAATTGTTTTTCTAATAAAAAATATATATTTGTTTAATCACTTAAAGCTACATTTTAAACACCGATATTTCTATGTCCTACTGCTAAAAGTTTTATATGAAAAAATGTCTATTTGTCCAATCACTTAAAGCAAAAATGTCTATGTCTCGTTATTTAAAACTTAACATAAATCTTAAATAAAAGTAAACTATTGACTCATTATATTTTTTATGTCTATGCTTATGGTTTTTTGTATATCCCGCTTTCCACGTAAAAATCCCACTTTTTTACTCAAAATGATTTTAAAATCCCGATTTGCTCAAAAAAAATTCTGGCAACGCCGATCTTACCACAAGTGGCAGTATATCCTTCAACATATCTAATACATATTTAAATGCTGTTTTATTCAGCCTGAAGTATTTTACAAATCTGAAAGAAAGATGCACAAATTAATGCTGATTACTAAAAAAACAATTGTTTTAACTCACTGATTGTCCCGCATCGAAAAAATATCCTTCGCCCTTCTTATTTTACACTGAATTTCTTGGGTATCACTTTCTTCTCCTTCTATAGTGATTGCATAAAAAAACCAATTGTGTCCATTATATTCTTTATTTCACATTTTATATTTATCCTGTAACTATAATTCAGAACATTATGAAGGATGAAAATTACAAATTGACATAAAACAGCTGATTATAAAAAGGATCGATAAGGAGGTTTTGCGGACCGATAATGTAGTTCATCCGTCGGATTCTAAAGGGTCCGCCATCTAACGTTTTTTTTTTCAATTAGTGCTTATTTCGTGAATGGTAACACTTAGCTCATGTCTGATTTGAGAGATAATTAGTTCTATCCTTCCGGTTAATAATGGAAAATAAATCCATTCAAATGGCTGCCTCGGCTGGCCATGCAGTAGCCTACACGATCGGTCCAATTTTTATGCATATGTCCTTTAAGGCGTCAATTGTCTCTGGCTTGTCGGCGTAATACTTATCTTTTACGGTACCTTTATAATAGGGTCGAACTTCGATTGCGCCATACCATAAATAGGAAAGATTACGTCGGCGAAAAACTGTCCGCCTAAAGGAGATGTCACTGTATATATAAACCGAAGTAAAGATAGAAATATTTAAACTTCTGTTTAACAATGCTACCGGACCGCATGTCCTATGTGGCGGTCAAAAGTAATTTTATCGTGACCTTTTGTGTCAACAATTTTATACAATATGAAAGCTAAAAATTTCTAATAATTCAAAATTATTCTGTACACTCTAATAATATAAGTTGCATGTAATGATATTTTTAAGATATTTTTAAGTGTTCAATAAAACATAACCATTTCTGTCAGATCGCTTAAACCGTATCTACCTACAAAATAACATTCTATTTTATTATTTTTTTTTAATTTAAAATACCGAACTAGCTTTTATTACTGATAAAGAAGCTTTACCAATTATCAGTTCTGGTTTGCTAGTTTGCAATTATTGTGTCATCACTTTAACCCTGTCTCTACTGAAACGACTCCGTAGCTAGATCTTTAACATAAACCAGATATTTATTTGGCTATATGAAAACCTTCTTTTGCCATAGAACAAGTTTTTTTTGTTAAGTAAATAGTGAGGCTACGGTTGATATTGATGTCTATTTAATTGTCATTTGGTTCGTTCTTGAGAACTTTGTTTATTTATCATTTGCTGTTTGTTTACAAAATTAAATAACCCTGAGGTATATGTTTTATTTTTTCTTTCTTTTTTTCTCGATTGTGGTTAGATAAGTGGTGCTTATTTACATTTATTGATTGTTGCTCAATATTCCAATGTACGAGTATGTGTCGGTGTATTCTTCTAGAACTTAAGATATTTTAAGGTTAATTTCACATTTAGTAAAAGTTTTGTGTATTTTTTATATAATAAATTGGGCTGGCTTAAACTAAAAACAAAAATAATAGAAAACAAATTCATTTAAATTTTCATATAAATTTATTTTTATTACTTCAAAATTACTGGTACGAGTATATTGTAGCAGTTTAACCTCCTGTGCTCTTTCAGTTTTTCCTCAATAAATGTGCAAATTAAGCAGTTTCGGGAGCAAAATTTATCGCAGATATCTTTCAAGTTTGCATCGAAAGCTTAACTGGAAATTGCTTATAAATTTTTGATATGATATGTAAAATTTAAACGAAAAAATAAGACCATGCCAAGAAATATTTTAATCAATTATTTCAAATGCAACCCCATACAAAGATTATAAATAAAATAAAAACACAAATTTAAGCACATGGATTCTCTAGGACTTGCAACAACTTGTATACTGGAGGCTGTATATAGTAACATTATAACTCGGAAACATTCAAGACCAACGTATATTGGTATCGATCTATTTATTTGCCCTGATTCTCCTCACTCTCGCTGTTTCCAAACATATTCATAATATCTTATCTAAAAGAAAGAAAACAAACTGTGTCTTTGGAGGGTGTCCTGTAGAATTTCTTCCTTTGGCGCGAGGCGTTCCCCAGTGATCGATTTTGGGACTTTTCTTATTCTCACTGTATGTCAATGAATAAAATACTTTTACACAGACAATATTCAAAATTATAAAAGTTCTGCCCTTGAATGAAAATCTTCAAATGATCTCGAAATGGTCATTGAAAAATAGCTTGGCACTTAATCCAAGCAGGTGCAAATGTCTAGTTATTTTAAAAATGAATCTATAGGTATCCTATATTCCATAAATCACGTCGTATAGTTCAGCAATTGAATTTGTTGAATCTTCCAAAAATTTAAGTATGATATTCAATAGGACACTCACATGGAATAACAATGTAAATGCGATATTTGATAAGACATATGGCGTTCTTCGAACTCTATGGACTGCTCAAAAGTTTTCACTACCAAAGATAAGGTTAACTCTCACTAAAGCACTGGTTATCCTCGTACTTATTCATGGTTGCGATATAATCGGTAACTGTGAGGCTGACAATAAAATAAAAAAAAATCTTCAAGTTGCATATAATAGCACTACGCCATCAGAAGGCTTGACCACGTGTTACATTTGGCTAACAACCTGTTGGTATGTCTTTTCAGAACTACGTCAAATTTCATTCTCTTTTTATGCAATGTATCTATTCTATAACATCTAGTTTTTGGCATTCAACAGGTCTGTACGTGTATGTTTAATTCTCCCGCCCATCTTACGTCTGAAAGTCAATTTTTCATTGATGCCATCTGTCTGTGGAATTTACAACTGAAAGAGCTGAATGGCACGAGTCGATTTAGAAGTGAGTTACAGCGTTTAATAAAAAATCAAAACAAGTAGAATTTGACTTTCCCTTTTTGCAAGTAAAATTAATTCACAAAAATACACTATACAATTTAGATTATACGAGTATTAATCATGAAATGTAAGCATTACTAATTACTTGAACTTGTAATTCTCTTCACTATATTGTAATCATATCTTAATTTGTTAAATCTATCTTTGAATTTACAGCTTGTTTTGCAATTTACACCAACTGTTTACCTCTCACAGATTGAAAAGTATATTCTTACTGTGTCAGAAGTATTTGAATAAATATTTTATTAATATTATTATTATTATTATATTATTAGTATTATTATTATCTCGAGCGCGTACTAATTAAAGAAATATATACTCAAATATGTATTTTACATCAAAAAAGTTAAGATAGAGTAGTTTCTATTTTGAAATCAGACAAGACGAAATCCTGACCTCTTTTTTACTGAAAATCGTAGAATCCTATCTGAAAAATTTCCAAAATCCAAATTTCAACAAGGGTCCGAGTATCTCAAGAAATACATTAAGTCGACTAAGGTACTTAGAACAACTGACTTATCAATTAATTTCAAGCGTTATATTCAAGCACTTCAGTAAATATAAGATGCAATGAAGATGCAATGCTCGCTCACTCAATAAAAGACCAACGTATCTTAGTGCCCCAAAACTATCTAAAACTTGTTTTCAGCGCGTTTTGAATAAAAAAGAAATAAAATTAACTAAATGCCCATCCAGAAGATAAACGACCCAACTGTTCCCCAGACATTTAACTGAAATCATCGATGAAGACCGACATGTCGCGCTTTGGAAGATAGGGAGGAAGTTATCAGAGAATATAATGAAATAGTTGCTCAACAACCAAGGAGTATCGCTTCCTTACTTCCACGCAGCCGACGTCATTTAATTCGAAAACAGCTTTCCATAGAACTCTTCAGCGAATGTGTTTACAATATTCGTGACGGTTATAGTGTTTGAAACTCAAGGTTATACCTAAGAGACTCAGAGTCAACATTTTTCTTTAACCAAACAATTAATCAACTGTCAAAAGCTCAACAACCACGGTACCAACATCCTGTCATTTTCTCTTCTGATTAATGACGAGACGGGTATGAATTATATGGAAGATCAGCTGCGAGCACCAATACCATCACACATATTAAAATAAAAATATTCCGATTCTCTTTACCCAAAGTCGACGATGGCCTCACTATTTGATGCCATGAAGATCGAGACCACATAGCCCTCCTTCAAAAATTGTAATACCACTAACGAGTAGTACAGACACTCAGACCGCATATGATCAGAGAGAATGAGAATCCAGGACTAATATCGACTAGGTCCACAAAAAACACAAAATTTCTGATGGGATGTGATACTAATGCATAGAACGTACTATATATGTTGGAAAACAATGAACGCGCTGAGTCTTCACGCGATTTTACTATTGAAACAAATCTCTCGATATGTACCAAAGACGTCCAAACTCTTATCTTCTCGAGTATGGATAAGCTAATAAGCTCCCAACAAAACTTTTATCTTTTCCAGATCATAAGTATTTAGGTCCTCTCTTTTGTAGCTCTCCAAATAAAGATCCTATTTATTAAATTAAAACAACTTAAAAATCGTTTCGATTGCGGAGCTCGACATACGTGTTAAGAACTATCTTATACCCGCAAAGGTATCTGACGGTTTAATATCCCGCAAAATATATCATAGAGTATACATAGGCCTTAGAATATTACATAGACTTTTAATGAATAAAACTTGCATGGCCGTAGGGCAAGTGGTAGTGTGCTGGCTTCTCAATCGGATGGTCCGGAGTTCAATCCCTACCGGAGCCCGAAAGACATATATTTTTGGAGGCAACTAAAATCGTGTGAAGTATTTAGTTTTAGTTTAAAGAGCTCTCACATCCTAATAAAAGTTAAGTTCTTAAAACAAAAATAAAAAAATTAATTTTATACATATTTTACAAGGGTAAATTCAAAATAAAGGTTGAATTAATTCTTATTGAATTTAAATTAGTGATTTTAATTTGTTGGTTCCAGGCTTTGTGTCATTAAATGCCAGGCTACATTGTTTAGTGAACACAGACTCTGAAAGTGAATTAAATTCACTCCTTTGCTTGCCGGGGGGTGTCAAGACAAACTGAATCGTATGGAATTTTAAATCAAATCCTCTCTGCATACTACATTACTTGTTTGGTTCTCGGGAGTGTAGATGTTGATATTCGAGGAGCCTCTAAACCTCGAACAGGCGGAGTAGAGTTCGTAGTGGGCGAAGCAAAGCGTTTGGAAATCTTCAGCAGCCGTCTTTAATGCCTGGCTCTGCGACTTGTTGACAGTCATGGCGAAGAAGAGGGTGACGTGGGATTGGACTCGCTTGAACTGGAAAGGAAGGTTAGAACGAATCAGCGGAATTCGCGAAACGAAAACATCCCATAAGCCGCTACATCCGTTTAAGATTGTGACTTCTTGGACGTTCCTTCTCGCTGCTTTTTTTGGCGGCGTCCCATTGCATAGTTTCGGGGGACCCAAGTTGCGCATGTTCATTATAGATGCCACAACTTTTAACTTCAGCTCATGTACAGTGAGACCGGACTTATTTAATCAAATTTATAGATTATCCCGTTACTTCACACAGCGGTTTAACTATTAAATATGTATTTTTAATATTTTTTTACATCTTCACACCGATTACTCAAAAACTGTGTTTCCGGATTTAATTAAACTTCAATTCGTTGCAAAGTGCTAGTAACAACAAAAATTTTAAGGTATCACTCACTTCTATACGTTACCCCAAACAATTAATATTAGTAGATTTGTTTACCTTACAAAATATATTTACAACCCAGCCAAGATCATTGAAACCGATTGAAACCCTGAGCATTGAAAACAAAAACTTGTTTTGTTGGTGTTTTTTTTTTTTTGTCTTTATTTCGCAGAATCACTTATCTCAAAATCATATCTTAAAGGAATACTCACAGAAAAATTCCCGAAATAAGCGTAATCATGGAAAATATTTTGATTATGGTAAGCAAATGAGATACAAAGTCATACAAAATCATACTTCGCATCAAATTACGTTATACGGAAATGGGGAACCACTAAAACCAAAATATTTGAGTATTTTGATGAAATAAAAATCTTGCATTTTTTAGTTTAACTTTTAAATGGCTTTATAAAGGATTTTTGTTCATTTTTTCCTTTTTATATATAACTAATACAAACTCAAAAATAAGCAAACAAATATTTTTCATAGAAACTTAAAAAGATATAAATTAATTAGTAATTTCACGTGTTGGCATAAGTATTTCGACAAGTATGTAATACTAAGAAAACAAAGTTTAAACTTAACAAAAGTAAAGAAATGAAGAAGAATTTAGTAAAATGTATAACGTCCTATGGCTTCAATAACTTTTTAAAGGCGTCTCGGTACTGAATCCACTAAATTTTGTAGGATCTCTGGAGATATCTCTTCCCAAAGGAAAACTACCTCAGAAATTGTCTCGTCTCTGGTTTTATTTAACGAAACTGTTCTTTTGCATTTCAAAAGAGACCAGACGTTTTTAATAATATTTAAATCTGGACTTTGAGGTGGCCAGTTCAAAGTGATAACACCAAGATCATTCAAAAAGTTAGTTAGCATCCTGGCTTTGTGGCATGGGGCATTATCCTGTTGCAGGATAAATGATTCTCCAATAAGCCTATCTTTTATTTAGTTATATTAGTTATACTCAAAGAAGCTTTCATCTGTCCATAGAACTCTTCTCCAGAACTCCTTTGGCGTGTGCAGATGTTCTTTTACGAAGGCCAGTCTTTTAAATTTTTTGCCTAACTTTTATAGTCTTAAAATCTCCTTCTTTTAAACGTTCCAAGCGCTCACTGATTGGATTCTTGGCCGTCAAATTCTATTCATCTGCAGCAGATTGAGGCTTCACAAAAATATTTTTTTTTTAATTCCAGTAGAAAGACTCGGTCTTCATTGCACGTTGGTTTGCGCTTAGAACCTGACCTCATTAAGTTTCTTATGTCATTATGCCTTTTAAACTTATTAATTTGATAGTGCACAGTTTGACGCAACACATTAAACTCATTTGCAATGACTTTTGCTGCCATTCCAGCGTTAAACTTTGCTAACATTGAGGATCTGATATCCAAACTCAACTCAGCCCTTTTACCCATGGTTTTTAATAACTTTTATTAAATTTTTATTTTTTTATTACCGTCTAATCAATTAAAGTTAAATACAAAAGTTGCTTGGTTTTCACGTGCTCGAAAGTGTAATAACATTTACACAAAGGTTCCGTCAAAATACTTATGCCACGCAAAAATTAGTTGCCTACATGCATTCTTATCAGCAGAAAGAGAATGCAAACAGTAAACAATATAAAATTATGCATGCATAGAACTAAAAATAGGTTCTTTGTTTTGCGCATCATTTTCGCAACATTATTTAAGGATACTAAGCAAAGCTATGTATATTCAATAGTCACAAAAAGGTTTCGTCAAAATACTTATGCCGACTAGTGTACTCGATTTCATACTTCTTTGACTATACGGTCAAAAGGAAAAGAGGGTATGACTACTCCTAAAATGCCTGAGTAAGTGTTAGGTTTTTTGAAAAACGGGATAGATTTTGCATTGATTGCAATCAACATTTAATGGAGAAGACTAAATTTATTGTTCTTATGCATTTTGACTTACTATTGTATTTTGAGCAACGACAAGTTGCTCCTTAATTTAGTTTGCCGAAGAAATAAGGCCTTTTAATTCCCGTTTGGGATTCACAACACAACCCTTTGAGCCACAGCCACCCATCATGAATTCAATAGGAAATTTAGCATAGATCCATTGTAAAGAGTATACGTATATAGGTTCCGCCAGCAAAAAAAAACCTTCAGAAAAAAATATAACCTCAAATCAAAATTGACGCTATGGATGTTGACACCGTAGAGTAAACACTATTACTGTGGTGGACGACTTTCAGGCAAAAGTGTGATACAACATAATCAAACTTGACAAGCTGCAATGAACAAGTCTAGTGATTAACTTCATTCGATGATCTAATGGTTCTTGAACATCTTCTATCTTTAAACCTATATACCACCTTGATAAAAACGTTCCCGGAATAACCGTTCCGATTTGAGTTCTATTTCTTCTGTTAAGTTGGTAAATCTGTTGTTGACATTCCCTCTAAATCTTAGCATCATAGCTTGACATTTGCAAAAGTTACGTAGCCAAGAGTACATCTATCTCTGTGTGTGTCGGCGATTTTTTTACAATTTTAGAAATGGATTTAAATTTGCAACAACGAACTTGTATTAAATTTTAGGTAAAAAACGGATTTAATGGTGCGCGAACGTTGGAAATGTTGGAAAATTGTTTCGACAACGATTCCCTAAAGAAAACGGTCGTTTACCAGTGGCACGAGCGGTTCAAAAGTGGTCGTGAGTCAATCGAAGATAATGAACGCAGTGGCTGATCATCGACATCGAAAACCGACGAAAACATTGATGGAGTAAAAGAAATGTTGGTCAATAACACCAAATTAACCATCAGAGAGATAGCGGAGGACTTGAACATTGCCTATGGATCCGTCAAAGACATTTTGATTAATGATTTGGGTTTCTGTCGTGTAGCAGCAAAGTTGGTGCCAAAAGACCTCAATTTCATGCAAAAAAGAGACCGTGTTGACGTCTTGACGTCTTGACGTGTTGACGAAGAGATGATTTGCGAGACTGAATCCAATCCCACATTCATCAAAAGGATCATTACTGGAGACGAGACGTGGGTTTATGAGTACGCAATCCAGACATCAGGCAAGTGAATGGCGTTCACCAAATGAGCCAAGACCAAAAAAACCACGTCGTTTTCAGTCAAAAAAGAAGGCAATGCTCACAGTTTTCATGCATTACAACAGTGTAGTGCATCATGAATTTTTGCCAGAAGGCCAGACAGTAAGCAAAGAGTATTACTTGGGCGTTATGAGACGTTTGCGTGAAGCAATTCACCGAAAGAGACCAGAATTGTGGGCAGAAAACTCGTGGATTTTGCACCATGATAACGCACGTCATCATTATTCGTAATTTTTTGACGAAAAATGCACAAATACCAATCAACAGCCACCGAATTCACCTGATTTGGCTCCCTGTGACTTCTTTCTGTTAAAAAAAACACACTATGGGGAACGCGTTTCAGCAGCCCAGAAGAAGTAATGGAAAAATCGCAGGAAGCACTGATGGACATACCGAAAACCGAATATAAGAAATGTTTTGAGAATTGGATCAAGCGCTGGCATAAGTGTGTTGCAGTCGATGGGGATTACTTTGAAGGGGACAATAAAGATTTAGATGAATAAACTTGTATTTTTATTTTTCTGAATCAAGGTGGGAACTTTTTGATCAAGGTGGTATTTAAGATATTGCACCAAATATTGGAAAATTAAGTACAATAATTTGCTGAATGGATGCTGTTCGATTAAATAATCTACGCAAACGGTTTTCATTTACTAAAGTTGAATGGAGATGCCATCCTTCTCCAACTGTATAATAACTGAATAATACAAAAAGTTAAAAACAAATAACATTCAAAAGCAAACTCCTACCGTTATCAACGATTAGCCCAAGACACTGGAAAATTGAAAGCAATGCAACTTAGCCATTCATTTCATATAACACACAATATCGCAGATTCAACGTCGCAACTGAGAGGGAAACACTTATCCATTTTATTTATGCTCTAAAGAAAATGTAGTAAAAGGATGTACATTGCGAGTTAATTGTAAGAAAATTGGTTCAATTCTTTCCGCCATCAATATATCATCGAAATAAAATACATCGTTTATGATATTCCTGCCTAAGAATGGCAACACTTTCGATTTTCTCCAGTGCAAACCATTTAAAAATATTTTTTGATCAAAAACGATCCAACAACGTGGGTCTAAATATTGTAATAACTTTGTCGAAACTCGAAATATTACTCTTACAACAATCTATCAACTATTACCTCTAGACCTTGCCACACAGTGTTCAAGTAAATGTTTGATCTACGAGTATAATAATCTTTCCTGGCGTAAAGGTGCACTGACATGAAGTTATGCAGCTGTTGAAGAGGTATTGCGGCAGTTATACGAGCAAACTATCAGGCTCAATCCAACGGTTATTAATTTTTCCGACCTGCTTGTTCATATCCTAGAAATGGAGTATTGAAGAGTTAAGGGGATAAACTCGGCGTTCTGCATTTTAACTATTGATCTCATTAATAAATTCATATTGAGTATCATGCAGTGCAGACAAATAAAGGGTTTTCCAATAGGGACTTGACATCTTTGAATTTAATTTGTGAACGCACTCTTTCACTAATCATCAAACTGTCACTGTCAATTTATTCAACTCAACATTTTCATCATGGTAAAGTACACGAACGAGCAATGTCTGCAAATTATAAAAATTTTCTACCGAAATTCGGAATCGGTGACTGCAACTTTAAGAGCGCTAACTACATATTTCGGTCGTAATTCTCACCCTAGTAGACAGGCAATAACAAGTTTAGTGGAAAAATTTGAGTCTACATATTCGCTGTGTGATGTTGCCGTGTCAATGAGTCAACGGATTGGTCGAAGTGTCGAAAATATCGCTGCCGTTCAGGCGTCCGTAGCAAATGATCCAAATCAGTCAATTCCACGGAGTTCTCAATTATTGGTCATCGCTCAGACCACATTATGGCGTATTTTGCGTAAGGATCTTGGTTTACACCCATACAAGATCAAACTGACTCAAGAATTGAAGCCGATGGACCATTTGAAGCGACGTACGTTCTCCGATTGGGTTCTGGAGAAGATGCGGCAAGATGATGAATTTCATCGCAAAATCATCTTCAGTGACGAAACTCATTTTTGGCTCAATGGGTTCGTCAATAAGTAAAATATGCGTTATGGATAGTGCCACAAGCCACACAGCACACGCTACAATCGATTTATTGAAGAGTAAGTATGGTGAGCGTGTTATCTCTAGACATGAGCCAGTCGATTGGCCGCCTCGTTCGTGCGATTTAACACCGCTTGACTATTTTCTGTGGGGCTACGTTAAGTCATTTATTTATGCCAACACGCAGACGATGTTGGAAGAGCTCAGAGCCAACATTGAACGCGAAATAGCGGCCGTTTCGGTCGAAATGTGTGGCCGAGTCGTTGAAAATTGGGTCCAACGAATCGACTGCTGCAGACGTGCCCGCGGTGGCCATATGAACGAAATATGAAATGTTTTGATTTTTCTTCAAACCGATAATAAAGTTTTTGAAATATCTCAAATGGTTTGCGTTTTATTTTAAAAAAAAGTTGTCAAGTCCTTATTGGAAAACCCTATAGAAAAAGTCATGTTTCTGGACTGCAAAGCAATATGCACACAGCTTAGAATCACATTTACCTTTTATACAATCCATACCAAGTGCGCTAGCTATAAACGGCTGAGTGAAAAATGTGTATCCATTTCCTGAGAAAGGATTTCCTCTGATGACAAAAACACAGTTTTTCATTTCTTTTGCAGTTGTCTGTACTACTTGAATTCATTGGTTGATAAAATACTTAATTTTCTCTACTCCCAGAGTTCTGGTTACAAAATAGCACTTTAGGCGACATACGAGTACACATAAGTTGTTCATGAAATAGCACTTTTAATGTTTCAAAAAAGAAGCGGCTGTTCTTATTTTAAATCTTAAAACCTTTGCACTGGTTGAATATTATAAAGGAAGGGTTACCTGAGACAAAACACTTATTGGCTAGAAGAGCTTAATTACGTAAATTAAACATCACTTGCCACTTAGTGACCATCAACAGAAGGCATACTAATATTGTGTTTCAGTGAACACACTAATTATTTTAGTTTTATCGAATAATCCGTCTCAAGATCCGATAGATTAAATATAAATAAAGGATAACTCGTGCAGGATGATACGTGTGGATAAGACGACTCATAGAAAAATACCGTAATCAAATATGCAGCTTCCAAAAGTTTCGAATAGAATAGGAAACTACCCGATGCCCGTATTCAATTCGGTTACAACCTTGCTGACACTTTCGATCCAACACTTGCGACAATTTTATGAAACTGACATAACCAGTTTCCTAGAATAACAACGAAATACACGACCTTAATTTTGTTCTTAAATAAATATTATACATATTCTATTAGTCATGTATAATAAAACGAAGGCCGTAAAGGCATCGGCCCCCAAGGAATGAAAAAACTATTTTTAAAACCAAAGTATTTTTTTACCTACCTTTATAAAAAATCTTTTTGAATACATTATGCATACATGTTACATTAAACCCAAACTGATAATAATAATAACAATTTTTCATGTATAAAAATTAAAACTGGTTACAAAAGTAAATAAAATTTCTTTCTCTTATATTCTAGATATCGTTTAGTATACAAAATACCAGTTCCGCTCGATGAATATCGATAAAGAATTTGTAGGCCTACGGCTGCTATAAATACGCAATCAAAATTACAATTAATATCATTAGTTAAACTTACTTTGACAATAATAGACTAAAATGAAATTCCTTGTTGTTTTCTTTATGCTCATTGTGGCAATCACCGCCCAACGTGGTGGATATGGACATCACCATGGTGGATTCGGAGGTGGTCCAAGATTCGGTGGTGGCCTTGGATTCGGTGGTGGCCCTGGATTCGGTGGTGGCCCTGGATTCGGTGGTGGCCCTGGATTTGGTGGTGGCACTGGATTTGGTGGCGGTGCAAGCGGCGCTACTGCCTCAGCACAATCACAGAGCTTCAACCAAGAAGGTCTCGGAGGTTTCGGAGGTCTCGGCGGTAGTACCTCATCAGCTAATGCTGCCGCATCATCTCAAAACTTCAACTCTTTCGGAAAATAAGTTCACTCGAAAATAAATTAATTAAGAAACTCGAATCTCGATTGTGTTTTTTCCACGAATTTCAAACATGTTTTGGGGGAAGTATTTTCTTGGTTTTCAAACGTAGGTGACTATTCTCGTACGCTTTGCAAACACACACGTAGAAGATACTGATTTTACTCGTATTTTTTGTATAATTAAACAAAAATACTAAAACATTAGATACTAGTTTCGCATTATGCCATTAAAGCTAAGGTGATTTCCAAAAGTGGTATATGTACGATCTCGCGGTTAATACGCATAACACCGTTCGACCTTTTCTATTTTTTCCTCAGAATTTTAAAGTTATGGAGTGGCGCCTGAGAGCATTTCCAAGGCTTAATGCCCAGTCATAGCAGAACTAACATCTTTCCGAACTTCTACATCGAAAGAACCCTTCGCTAGGTAAAATTTTTTAGACCAATTGGCTTCATATCTGTTATGATCGATGATATCTTTAATAGAAACTCAGCGAACATCAATTGAATTGAATCAACTGTGAAGCAAAATCCCGGAATAAAGCAAATAAGGTCTTATTCAGGTTACTCCGACGTATTTGGAGCTCGGGCTGGTAAGGATTTCCGAGACTAAGTCGTGGTCTTGGAAAAGAGATAGTGGCTGATGAGCCCTAAATGGACCAACGACAGTTTGTTAGGTCCTTAATAGGCCACGTACAACCGAACAACTAGCGTAGGCCATGGAATGCTGCAAATTAGATATTACCGCCATGGAATGTTGCAAGGCAGATATTACCGCCATCCAAGAAATGCGATGGGATGGGCTGGACAAAAATATGATGACAAACTGTAACATATACTACGGCGATTGTTATCGATGGCAAAAGCAGCGCTTAGGCAAGAAGTCTGGAGTTTCCGGCATGTAAACGAGAGCCTCGTTACAATCCACATTAAGGCTGAATTTACCAACATTAGCATCATATGCGCACACGTCCTTATAGAGCAGAAAGGTGACAATAACAAAGATAGCTTCTACGAGTTCTTGGACAAGACTTACAAGCAGTGCCCTAGCTATGAGGTTAAAATTTTCAACGTCGATTTTAATGCAAAGCTAGGAAGAGGGGGTATCTTTCGTAGTACTCTTGGAAGGTATACAGTAAAACGGCGAGGCGAAACCTTGCAGTAGCTAGCACGATGTTCCTGCATCTCGATATTCATAAGGGTACTTGAAGAACTCCTGACCAATCAATCATCAACCAATCATGACCACATTGTTATCGAACCAAAACTCTCTTCCAGTATTACGGATGTCCGAAGGTTCCTAGAGGCCAACACCAACTCCGACCAATACCTTACTGTAGCCAAGGTACGATTGCGGATTTTCCGAGCATCGTAAACGCAAGCTTATATTGTAAGAAAGTTTGACATCGCATGGCTATAATCGCAAGAGATCGCCAATTCCTTGTCCTTCAAGAGGGTCTATGCCGCCAGCATGCAGTATTAAACTCCACCACCACTGCCAAAGGACGCCTCTGATATGTTAGGCTTCACTCCGCCACCACCAAACCCCTGGTTTGATGACGAGTGCCGGCAAGCACAGGCAGCTAAGCGCGACCCTCTGAACTGCGCCAATTACAGAGACATCCGTCTTCTTAACATTGCCTACAAGATCCTATCTGCCATATTGTGCAAACGCCTGAAGCCGTTCGTCAGTGTGGCTTTAGGCCACGAAAGTTCACCATTGACCAAATATTCACACTATGGCAGATCTTGGAAAAAAAACCCATGAGCTCCAAATGGTTCCACACCAATTATTCATCGATTTTAAGGCCGCGCATATCTATAGAGGCGAGCTATACAGAGTAATGTCTAGATTTGGCATTCCTGCCAAAATCGTCCGTTTGTGCAGAATGACGATAGAGAATGCAGGTCGATAAAGATCTCACCGAGACCTTTAATGTCAAAAAAGGATTTAGACAAGGCGATGTGCTGTCATGATGTCAACAAGAAAGGACACTTAATCGCTGTTTCCTTGGGCTAAGAAGGCAAAGTCCTGGGCGAATTCGTAAACGCAAGACTTGCATAGCAAATTATCTGCAAAGCACATATAATAGAGCAGTTGAAACGTCAAAAGCATATGTTTGCATTGCAAGTGTTAAACGTTTATGAACGGATAACTTGCACAATTTTCATTTCTCAATATTTTAAAGCATGATTGTTCAACCAAATTGTGTACCTATTTTAAACACCTTACTTAATGGTTGTCAAGCTACAAAATAGAATAAAAGGAACAAAAAAACATTAAGCGCCTTTTATGTGCAAATATGTGGAAACAGCGTTATTTTCCAAAAAACATAGGATTTTTTAAACTAATACAAGCATTTCCGGACTATGTATTTGAGAGTCATTTTAGGATTAGTAAGATAACGTACAAGGTACGATCAAGAATAGTATTTAAGAAAAAATGCACTTATAATTTCGTTTCATTCGCAGCAACTTCTATCAAGACTTGAACCCTTTTGGAAAACCTCAAAAACCGGCAGACCTGGAATTACTATGAACCATGCTTTACTAATAATGATTTGGAAACTAGCAAATGGGTGCTCTTATCGAGACTTATCGGATAGACTTTTTGTGAGATGAGGAACTTCGCACAATGAGCTCGACATGAAAGTCAGGGAATTTACTCTGACTCTCAATAAGGCTATGGCCGCTTCCTGCCCTCTTATTCAACCAAGAGGCAAGAAAAAGCCACATTGGTGGACATCGGCACTGGGACTGCTCAGAAACGCCTGCAGAAGACTTTTCAACGCAGCAAAAAGCACAAGAAAAGTGACCGACTGGGACTCATATAAAGAATCCCTCAAATTATACAAAAAAGAACTGAGGAAGGCAAAGCGACAATCCTGGAGGTCATTCTGCGACAAAATTACAGAAACCTCTGAGGCATCGCGGCTAAGAAAAATCCTCTCTACAAATCCTATGATGCCTAGCTGTTTGAAAAAAACCGATGGCTCTTGGACAACCTCAAGTGATGAATCACTCAACCTGCTTCTGGACACCCACTTTCCAGGTAGCTCCCAACTCGCGGCCAGTAGCAGCCCAAACAGGCCTACTGCAACCGTGACCTAAATTCATGGTCTGATTACGAGAGACAAACTGCTCTGGGCGCTGCATAGCTTCAAACCATACAAGTCTGCTGGTCTGGACGGTATAATACCTGCCGTGCTACAGAGATCCTCAGATATTATTCTGCCAGTGTTAGAAAATATCATGAGGAGCTGTGTAGAACTTATCCACATTCCACTGTTATGGAGAGAAGTCAATGTAGTATTCATTCCCAAAGCCGGAAAATGTTCTCATGTTGTCCCAAAGGACCTCAGACCTATAAGTCTATCATCTTTCCTTCTGAAAATTCTAGAATGACTGATTGATATCCATATTCGAGCTAAAGTGGATCCAAGACTTCTGCCTACGGCTCAACATGCCTACTGTAAAGGAAAGTCGGTGGAAACGGCTTTGCACTCTCTGAGTAGCCACATCGAACGATTCCTACAATATAAGGAGTACACAATGGTTGCTTTCCTAGACATAGTGGGCGCTTTTGACAACGCCAACACATCCGCAATCACGATTGCGCTGTCAACTCTGCAGGTAAACGACTCACTTGGGGAGTTGATCGGTCTAATGCTAAAAAGCAGGATAATCAACTCCAAACTGGGTGAGATTTCTGCTAAAAGATATGTCAGGAAAGGTACGCCGCAAGGCAGTGTCCTCTCTCCCCTTCTCTGGAACTTGGTAGTTAACGAACGAAGCGGGTGGTAGCAGAGTGATTGCCTATGCGGATGACGTTGCCATAGCCCTCTCAGGAAAACATCTTAATACCACTAAAGAACTCCTTCAAGTAAATCTCAATAGATTAACCCGCTGGCCAGATCGCTGTAGATTGGGAATAAAACCTCATAAAACTGATCATGTCCTCTTTTCCAGGAAATGTAAAATTCCAATCATAGACCCTCCTCCAATAATTCATTAAATGGTACCAGTTTAGTTTTCTCCGATACAGCAAAATATCTGGGTCTCATTTTTGACAGGAAACTAAACTGGAAACCTAACATTCAAGAAAGAGTCAATAAAGCTACAATAGCTTTATTCTCTTGCAAAAAGGCCATTGGGAACAAATGGGGCCTTCAACCTCGCATATCCCACTGGCTATACATCTCGGTCATAAAACCGATACTTACCTACGGGGTGGTTGTCTGGTGGACGGCCTTGGAAAATGCAGTCAACCGCATTAAACTAAGCAGTGTCCAAAGAACAGCATGTCTATGCACAAGCGGAGCCTTGCGCTCTACCCCCTCTGCGGCATTAGATATTCTGTTTCATTTAAGACCCCTCACATTTTTAGCAGGCAAGTAGCAGCGACTGCAGCTATTCGCCTTAAAGCGACTAAACAGTGGAAAAAATAATTCATTTGGCCACACCAAAATTCTTAATACATTAGGAATCCTCACAGAGAACATCGATTACACCATACCTGAACTTTGGTTTGACAAAAACTTCCATGTAAGCTTCCCCTCTAGATCATTCTGGGAGGAAGATGCTTTCATGGAGGACAAGTCAATCCATCTCCACACAGATGGATCTAAAACCGATAGCGGAGTTGTTGGCGGAGTTTTCTCAGATAAGCTAAATCTAAGCCTCTCCTTTCCGTCTTCCAAATCACTGTAGCGTGTTCCAGGCGGAAATTTTGGCGATTAAATAAGCTCTGTCCTAGCTGAAGAAAAACTTGATATCTGCAAAGGATATCCGCATATTTTCGAATAGTCAGGCCGCCATCAAGTCCCTGGACTCGGTCTCATTATATTCTGAAACCGCCCTTGAATGCCGATCATCTCTCATGGAGATGGCAGAGCAGTTCAACATTCACCTTTATTGGGTGCCGGGCCATAGAGACATTCCAGGGAACTGCAGAGCCGATGACCTCGCCAAAATTGGAGCCACTCTACCTATTCTAACAGATAAAGGTAGTATAGGTATACCAATCGCTACGTGCAAACTAACACTAAAGCTAGATTCCAATAAAAGAACAGACCTTAGGTGGACTGCTGGACAAACATGTCTAGCGACCAAACAGATCTGGCCAAGGCTGGATCTGAGTCGATCTAAGTGTCTGATCCTTGTAGATAGGAAACATCTCAGCGCCATAATAGGTGTCATTACCGAACACTGCCTCATAGGCAAGCACGCAAGAAGGCTTGGCGCCTTTACTAACGATTTCTGTAGAAGCTGCATGGACGAGGAAGAGGAGGAGACAATCCCCCACCTACTCTGCACATGTCCAGCTCTCTCTCAGAGAAGGAAGCTTCATCTAGGAGCTTTCTTCTACAACGACCTAAATGATAAAGTCTCCTACGCTTTATTATAAGCTCAAACTGGTTCCAGTAGTAAGAAGATCATGGATCCACGTGGCATCACAATGGGCCAATAGGCCTAAGTGGGTTGGTATTTCCAACAGCCACTCTTACCTAACCTAACCTAACTTCGCACAAAATTGTTTTGATAACAATCAAATTTATAAACAAACATCGAACAGTCTTCATAAAGTGGCCATCAACTTATGTTGAACTTACGCGAAAAATGGAAGAGTTTCAATCACTAAGGAAATACCCGTTTCTATATGTCGTTGGGTGTGTGGATGCAACTCACGTTCGAATCCCTGCGCCTTCATCAAATAAAGAGAGCTATTACAATAGACATGGTACTCATTCCATGATACTCCAAGTAAGTATGCGAAAGATTTCAAACTAAAAATCAACGATATATTTTTATCTTATATTTTATGGTATTTTAGTCTATATGTGACGCAAATTGCTTTTTCACCGATGCTTATTTTGGCTGGCCAGGAAGAACTCATGACGCAGCAGTATGGCAAAATAGTCCTTTGGCTAAGGGTCTAAAAAATTGATCCATTCGGATTCCCCAAGGAGCCCATCTCTTAGGGGATTCTGCACATGATGGTTCCATTTCGGGACAATGGCCACCTCAATAATCATCAAACGCGATTCAATATGTGCTTGAGTTCATTAAGAGTCTGCATTGAGCAAGCTTTTGGGATTTTGAAGCAAAGGTTCCGAATTTTTAAGTTCCTGGAAATACTACATTGATCAAAAAGTACCCATAATTCCACCGTGTGGCGCTCCCATTGTTCTGTTTCGAGTTCTTTTGAGTACTGTTTTTTTTTTGTGTTAAGTTGGTGAATCTGTTGTTGACATTCCCTCTAAATCTTAGCGTCATAGCTTGACATTTGCAAAAGTTACGTAACCAAGAATACATCTATAGTATCTCCGTGTGTGTTCGCGATTTTTTACAATTTAGAAATGGATTTAAATTTGCAACAACGAACTTGTATTAAATTTTGCGTAAAAACGGATTTAATGGTGCGCGAACGTTGGAAATGTTGGAAAACTGTTTCGGCAACGATTCCCTAAAGAAAACGGTCGTTTACCAGTGGCACGAGCGCGAGCGGTTCAAAAGTGGTCGTGAGTCAATCGAAGATGATGAACGCAGTGGCAGACCATCGACATCGAAAACCGACGAAAACATTGATGGAGTAAAAGAAATGTTGATCAATAACCGCAAATTAACCATCAGAGAGATAGCGGAGGACTTGAACATTGCGTATGGATCTGTCCAAGAGCAACAAAGCTGTCGTGTAGCAGCAAAGTTGGTGCCAAAAGACCTCAATTTCATGCAAAGAAGAGACCGTGTTGACGTCGCAAAAGAGATGATTTGTGAGGCTGAATCCGATCCCACATTCATCAAAAGGATCATTACTGGAAACGAGACGTGGGTTGAAAGATATTTTTACCTTTTTCTTTAAATTATTTATTATTTTTTATTGGGTTAAAAATTTATTTATTATATTTTATTTAGTTAATTTATTTTAGTATATTAAATTAAAATTAAGTTAATAGAAACTATAATTTTCCAGACATCAGGCAAGTGAATGGCGTTCACCAAATGAGCCGAGACCAAAAAAACCACGTCGTTTTCAGTCAGAAAGAAGGCAATGCTCACGGTTTTCATGGATTACAACGGTATAGTGAATCATGAATTTTTGCCTGAAGGCCAGTAAGAAAACAAAGATTATTATTTGGGCGTCATGAGGCGTTTGCGTGAAGCAATTCGCCAAAAGAGACCAGAATTGTGGGTAGAAAACTCGTGGATTTTGCACCATGATAATAACGCACCGTCGCACAGTGCGCATTTTTGACGAAAAATGCAACAAATACCATCCAACAGCCACCGAATTCACCTGATTTGGCTCCCTGTAACTTCTTTCTGTTCAATCGAGTTAAAAAACCACTACGGGGTACGCGTTTCAGTAGCCGAGGGGAAGTAATGGAAAAATCGCATCAAGCACTGATTGACAAACCGAAAAATATAAAAAATGTTTCGAGGATTGGATCAAGAGCTGCCATAAGTGTGTTGCAGTCGATGGGTATTACTTTGAAGGGGACAATATAGATTTAGATGAATAAACTAGTATTTTTAATTTTCTGAATAAATTCCTTTTTGATCAAGGTGGTATTTAAGCTAAAAGACGCAAAGCATTATGTTTTATCCTGTGTAGTCTTGCACAATCACATTACACAGTGTCAGAGCCTTACTGAAGATAATGATGAAATTCTGGAAAATGACAGCAATCAAGTTATTCGAGAAGTCCCACAAAGAAAAGAAAATTCAAGCCGAGATAATAGAGAAGTGCAAGATAAGAGAAACGGAATAATGACCCTAATTTCAGCATAAAACCTTTTCTTTTTATGAAAACAATCATTGTTTATATAACGAATAAATTCATTTATTATAAAAACAAAAACTTTTTAATAAGAAGCAACGAAACTGTTTTAATAGTTATACTATAAAAAAAGGACATAAATAAATTCATTTATTCATTGGAAAGAACTAAGGAACATCAAATTCAAGTCTCATGGTTGTTATAATACATTACAGGTCATTCCACGATAAAGCGACGAAGCTATATGGGGAGCTCTGAACGACATCCCTCCGATTTGGCTGAAAAGTGGTAGAAGTACGCAAAAAAAAAGTTTTGCAGAATTCGATATAGTTTGCGTGTAATGGAACTTCAAAAATTGGCAAAAAATCATAACTTTGGCTCTGCTCTTGTTGAATTCAGGAAAAGGTGAACTTTCAAAGATTTGGAATAATTTTTATTTTCAAGGACGAAGGATATTCCAGAATATCCTTTTTACATATACGATGGGCGTTCAAAATATTCTCGGTATCGGGGTGAAGCTGTGGTTGAAATTGATTTATTTATCAAGTAATACTATTATTTTAGTGCAGTCATGTAAAATTTCATATAAATGTGATTATTAATTCGCGTTTTATCTCTAGTTAAACAGAATCATAATGGCAACTGAGACGATGATGGTGAAAATTGAGCATCGCGCTGTAATTAAATTTCTCACTAAGCAAGGAAAAAGTCAAAAAACTATTCATGAAGAGATGGGGGCTGTTTACCAGGGTTCCACACCTTCATTATCAACTGTGCAAAAGTGGTCAAGTGAGTTCAAGAGAGGCAGAGAGAGCATTGAATACGACCCCCGCTCCGGCGCCCCGGCTACTGCTTGTACGGGAGAAAGCATCAAAGAAGTCGAAAAACTTGTTCTTGAGGATGCCCGAATAAAGGTGAAAATGATGGCAGAGATCACCAAGCTTTCAATTGGTACCATTCACACCATTCTTCATGACCATCTTAACCTTTCAAAGGTCAGTGCAAGGTGGGTGCCACGAATGCTCACAGCGCCTCAGAAAAAAGTGAGAATCGCATGCTGTAGAGAGCTTTTGGAGATGTGTAGTGAGAACGCGGACGGTGTTATGGATCGAATTGTTACTGGGGACGAAACATGGGTCCACCACTATGACCCTGAAAGCAAACAAGAGTCCATGCAGTGGCATAAAAAAGGAACAGACCCCCGAAGAAGTTCAAAGTTACTCCGTCTGCCGGGAAGCTCATGGCCACAGTTTTTTGGGACTCAAAGTGAATTTTGCTCATTGAGTACAAAAAAAAAGGTGAAACCATCAACGCCACATCCTACGCTTCCACTTTGCATAATTTGCGGGAGGAAATTAAAAAGAAAAGACGGGGTAAACTCGCAGCGGGTGTGTTGCTTCTTCATGACAACGCTCCTGTTCACACGGCGCGAGTTTCCAAGGCTGCTGCGCGAGATTGTAGTTTCGAAGAAATCCAACACCAACCCTATAGTCCAGACCTTGCCCCTAGTGATTATTTCCTGTTTCCGGATTTGAAAAAATGTCTTCGTGGAAAAAGATTTTCGGATGATGAAGAACTCAAGTCGGCAATAAATGGTTATTTTGCAGAGAAAGAGGAAATTTATTTTTTTGAGAGTTTAAAAAAGCTTATCTCAAGATGTAACAAATGCATTGATGTTAGGGGAGATTATATAGAAAAATAAAAACAATTTAAATTGAATTCGCATTTTCCGTCATATCGATACCGAGAATATATTGAACGCCCCTCGTATCCTTGAATAATTCACAGAATGATATTCTTTTTTTATATATATTATAGAGAGATTCGTCCTCTATTTCCATTTCAAATTTCAAGTAGGGATCTCTATGGGTTCGGCCAGAATAATGTTTTATAGGCGGCTAAATCAAAAAACTAAATATTTATTACGTTACTCCTCTTATCATCCTCACACACACTCGTAAGTACATAGCTGTTCTTTTTTTTTAGAAAAAAAAAAACGTCACTGTGCTTATTTTAATTCTTCAATGACTAGTAACTGCACATTTCCCGTTTTTGAGGATTTTAGAAGTTAGGCTTAATTTATTTGCACTCACTTGATGTCAATCTGTCGTGAGCTCGGGATTTATTTTAGATTGTATCGTAATAAGAGTTGTGAGTAATAATAAAATAATAATAATAAAAATAATAAAAATTTATAATGAGTGCTTTTGTGAGGAAGACGTGCTGCAATCCTCTGGATTTACCACCTCATCAACCCAGTGCTCGTGATTTGCGGCCTGTACCACCATGGATGGTTACTATGCAACCAAAATTGAACATAAAGCTGGTAATTTGCTCTACGTGTAGGTAAAAATTGAGTCAGATCCGAAATTCTGATAGTGACTTAAGTGACTTAAAATATGTGCAGTCAAAATTGAAAAAGTCTATGTTGAAAATTGCAGAGAAAGTTTTCTCTGTTACTATTGATAATGATGAAGATAATTCCAGGAGGAAGAATATTTCGTAGGGAAAATAAAAGAAAATTTCTATAAAACTACAAGCAAAGACACCAAACTTGTTTTGTTGTCCTTACTTTCGAGAGAATGGAGCGTCGACAAACTTAAAGAAGAGTTTCCAGGATCAACAAGCTATATGATTAAGAAATCTAGAAAACTTCAAGAAGATCAAAGCGTTCCATCAACTTATGGGAAGAGCTTAGATGCTGATATCAATGATTTGGGAGAAAGTTTTTACTGTGAAGTCCAATATCAGCCGTTTAATGCCAGGAAAAAAAGACTACGTATCTATAAAGGTAACAAAAATTTATTTTCTCAGGTTCAAAAATAAGACGTTTTGCTTTTTTGTTAGATTGAAAATCAGAAAAAACATATTCAAAAACGCCTGGTTCTGGCTAACCAAGCTAATGTTAAGATTGGATTTTCCAAATTCGCGTCATTAAGACCAAAGAACTGCATTTTGGCTGTGTGTTTGCACCAAGCATGAAAATATCAAACTCATGTTTGAGAGTAGCAATATATCAATGCTGATAGAAAACGAAGATAAGCATCTCAATGTCAGCAGAGCCTGCTTAGCTTTGGTAATTTGTAACCCTCCCGATATAAAATGTTACTTGGGCAAGTGCCTTAATTGCCCAAACTATTCTAAATTAAGGAGAATCTTTGACACTGCTTTTAGTAATCACTTCATAAAAGACGTAAAATACTGTCAGTGGACCCACACAGACCGATCAAAATTGGAAGTGAGAATTGAAAACTCTGAGGATTTCATTCAAAGCTTTTTGAAACGGTTTGGTGTTTTCATTCGTCCTGTTTTTATAACTGATCAACAAAACGTACATAAAGGAAGTCAAAACTCTCTTAACGAAAACGGACATACTATACATATTTTTTTGGACTTTTCCGAAAATTATGGTTTTGTTGTGCAAGATGCAGTGCAGGGATACCACTGGACTAACGAACAGGCGACGAGTCACCTTTCGCAATATATTACCGGAACCAGATGGATGATATAAAGTTTTGTTGTAATCAGTGACTGCTTAAAGCATGACACTATCGCAGTACACTTATTTCAGCGCCGTCTCGTAGAGTTCCTGCACAAGATACGCCAACATTTTAAGAAAATTATTTATTTTTCCGATGGATCTGCTGCGCAGTACAAAAGCAAAAATAAATTATTTTAATTTAACATTGCATGAACAGGATTTTTGAGTGAATGCTGAGTGGAATTTCTTTGCGACCTCTCATGGTATGAGCGCATGCGATGGACTTGGTGGTACAATAAAAAGACTGGCTGTCAGGGAACTGTATAGCTGTATAGCTGTACAGGGAACACATAACAACTGCCTTACAGTTATATAACTAGGCAACTGAAAATATAAAGAGTATGGATTTCTCCTACGTGACCATACAGGAATATAATGAAGAAAAATTATTGATGGAATCGGGATTTTCTAATTTAAGAATTGTGCGGGAAACAAGAAACCTTAATCATATTTTATCTTTTTCACAAAGAGTAATTAAAGGAAAATATTTCTCCTTTTCATCGGAAGAATATGTATAAAATAATAAATAATATAAAAAATATAATAAAATAATAATATATAAAAGAAATACCATTTTTTGAGTTATTCAAAGATATTATAAAAAGGATATTCTAGAATATCCCTCGCCCTTGAAAATAAAAATTATTCCAAATCTTTGAAAGTTTTGCTGAATTCAACAAGGTATATTTTATCAAATTCTAGTGAGCAGAGCCAAAGTTATGATTTTTGTAACGATAATTAATTTATCTTCAATTATTATCACGTCGTCAGATCCGGGAAATAACCAAATGTGGTAGTGTCTAGTTGTTCTACACTCAACCCAGGGTCCTTTGCCTGCATGACTCGATAGAAAAAAAAACAATGTTAATGAACCGTATCATTTATAAAGCCACAAAGGAACCCTCCCTACTACCTTATCTTCACCCTTATGACCTCTGAACACAGGCAACTCTAAAGGACAATCCGGGCAAAGAGTAGAAGGGGGTTTAGCCATTCAGCACCGGCAGGCATGCTAGCGTGAGCTCCGTTCTATGCTCGTCGGAATGGGGGGATCTTGCTGCTTAATTTGGCCAACCGCAGTTACAATTTTTACATGCCTTACTCTAGATGGTAGATCAGTTCAAATCTAAATAAGGGACCCGAATTTGTCCAGAGCGAATTTCCGACCTTGGTGATCTTCTCGTCGCTACGAAACTGTAGCAAGAAAACAAACCTAAATTGATAGTCCGAATTCCATCGCAATAATCCGAGAGAAAAGCGCTAGGTGGTGTGCTCTCTTACGGAGTTTACCCTCCCACTTGTGTCTAGCATTGCAACACTAGAACAGACCATGGTAGCTACGTAGTCCGTGAGTATAGTGCGTGGCTACCCCTTGTTAAAAGCAAAAATACAAAAATACAATATTACGTTACATAAAAATTGCCATATGTTGCGACGTCCGTAGGATCCTTTTTCGCCCCTATCAGCTCGTATCTATCCTTTAGTTATACATTCTACAGGACTTATCGAAAGCAAAAAAAAATAAATAAAATATTTAAATGACCACTCTTCCCAAAAAAAAGTTCAGCTTCTGATGATTCAAATTGACCTCAATAATTGCTAATCGGGTTCAATGAGAAAAAAAAACAGTAACTATGATATAAATTTTATTTCATGGAAAGCGATAGGAGAAAAATAGATGAGAATAAGATACAAAAATTTAAGTTAAACCTAGATAACAACAAAGGTAAATGGAAGAAAATAAAATAAAATATATAATTCAAGAATACGAAAACAAAAAAAAAATTTAAATGACTGTAGAATTGGATCTACATACTGCGATTTATCTACTTACACTACTTAAATTGAATTTCCATCACTATATATGTATATATGTATGTCCCTAGGCATTGTATATATATATATATATATATATGCATGTGTAAATTTAGGGTTTTGCAATATAAAGAGTTTTTCAATAAGAGCGCTACAAAAGTTTTTTTTAAATAAAACAAAAACGGTTTTGGATATCAATGAAATTCTTTATTCCTGTGAAAGTACGTTCGATGCCATTATGTATGGAACTCGATTTCCTTTTCATGGCCACCACGGGCACGCTTGCAGAAGTCCAGACGCTGAACCCAATTTTCGACGGTTTTCAAGCATAAATCGGCCGATACTGCTGCAATTTCACGTTCGATATTCGTACGAAGTTCATCAATCGTCGCTGGCTTGTTGGCATAGACCATAGACTTGACGTAGCCCCACAGGAAATAGTCTAACGGCGTCCAATAGCACGACCGAGGCGGCAAAGCGACTGGACCATTTCGTGAGATAACACGTTCTCCAAAATTGGTTTCCAATAAATTGATTGTGACATTCGCTGTGTGGCTTGTGGCGCCGTCCTGTTGGAACCACATGTCCTCCAAGTCTATATCATCCAATTGGGGCCAAAAATATTCGGTTATCATTGAACGGTAGCGATCCCCACTCACAGTAACGTGCCGGTCTTGATCATCACGGAAGAAGTACGGCCCAATGACGCCGCCGGCCCATAGACCACACTAAACCGTAATTTTTTCGGGATGCAATGATGACTCATGAAGTACATGTGGATTGCGGCCTGACCAATACCGCATATTTTGTTTATTGACGAAGCCATTCAGCCAGAAATGAGCCTCATCGCTGAAGATGATTTTTCGATGAAAATCCGAATCATTTTCAAGTTGTTGCTCAGCCCAATTCACGAACATACGAAGATTCTGGTGGTCAAGCGGCTTCAGTCCTTGCGTCAATTTAATCTTGTAAGGATGTAGGCCAAGATCTTTTCGCAAAATTCGCCACAACGACGTCACAGAGATGACCAACGCTTGAGAACGACGTGTGAGAGGCACATTTGGGCTTTCTGCAACTGAAGCCTCAGCGGCAGCAATATTCTCGACACTACGGGCACTTCTTTGTCTCACTGACACGGAAACATTTTGTACTGTGCCTGTGGATTCAAATTTTTCCACTAGACGCTCAATTGTTGATCTGCTAGGACGATTATGACGACCATAAATTGGACGTAGCGCTCTTAACGTTGAGGCCACTGACTCCGAATTTCGGTAGTAAATTTTAATAATTTTGACTCGTTGTTGGCTCGTATATCTTTCCATCATGAAATGGCAAACCTTACTGAAGAGAAATGTCAAAAGAGCGGCAAGAAATATGGCGTCGTTTGCTGTCCCTGTCGCTCTACTTTTGTAGCGTCCGTGTTGAAAAACCCGCTATAAGTGAAAGTTCATAAAGATAAAAATGGTATCTGAATAGCATAGCTTCTTCAAACATTTAATTTATAATATTAAAGTATTTAATCACTCACCGGGGGTAAAACGTGTTTAGGGATGAAGTGCACTCCTTCGCGCCATATATGTAAATGTTATGTATGAAGCAGTTGTCAATGTGTCTGTATGTCTTTTCATTTTATTTTCTTGTTGGCTATCAAAGAAATAAAATTAAATGAATGAGAAGCTGACTCAGTTAATTAATAATCATTATTGCACTCTACAAACTGCTTATGTCCTCGCTAGGACTAAATGATTAAGGATGGGAAGGGGGAGAGGGTATAATTCCATGTCGCTTCTAGTCTGGGCGATCGCTCGTGGTTGCTCGGAATTGCTGGTTTCTTTGCTCCTGGGTGCGCCTTCTTCACAGATAGAAAAGAAGGAGAAGTGATTAAGTGGTTTAAGTAAAAGATAAGAAAAGTATAAGCGGTTGAGAAATTGGATTGTACTGAGAGAAACAATTAAATAGTGAATTGTAACTGTACTGAATAAAGGGATTTGTATTGAAAAGAATAAGTTCTATCATTTGTACCCACACAAACATTTTACACTATTTTATAACAGTGTAGTACATATTGTCGACTACACAACCTTGCCTATATTCCTTTGGAATATATTCCAGTGGATGTTGATCGTAATACACTTAGCTCCTTGGCAGGGTTCATGTATATGATTTTTATTCTGCACCCAAAGGAAAAAACAAGTGAATCATATGTTTCAATGTTCTAGGCGTGAATGACCTTAATCTATAATCTATTAATCGTAATTCGGTACTTGGAAAAACGGAATTTCTTTTTCTAAAATGTCATACGAGGCATTGAGCGAGGATCGGATGATGACGAGTGGGCAGTTAGCTTGGTTTTGCGGAAGAGTTGAGTAGAAAAAAAAAATAGAAAAACCAAGTTGGTTTTGCCGTAGGAAATCAGTTCGGTTTTACGAAGTATGAAAAAAAAAACAACAGGCTAAGTGAAGAAATATAAAAGGAAAGCGTTGTTAAAAAAAAAATGTTGAAAAGAAAAACTGAGTGAAGAAAAGTTGAGTTAAAGAAACTGAAAATTACCTGAATAAAAAAAAAAAGGAAGCCGAGTGTGAAAACAAGAAAAAAAAGGCAAAATGGAGGCAATTCCCACCACGTCAACCTGAAAGTATCGACGTTTTTAAAACAGCCCAGCTGCCGGACGAAACCAGCTATACTCCGACTACCTGATATTCAACTCATGGTCAAAGTATCCGCGCCAAGATCCACGAACCAGCTGTTGCAAAGACCAGAAAAATTCCCGCAACATACTCCGTAGTTACCCAAGAGCTAGCAAGTGTACAGAAGCCAGCAACGGCCCAAAATCCAGAAAGTGTACCACCAGATACAGAAGAAAAATCTGGAAGAACAAAAGAATAGCCTCGAACAAAAGCTGGATGAACAAAAGAAAAATCTAGACGAGCAGAAGAGCAGCATTGAACAAAAATTCGACGAACAAAAGAATAGTCTAGAACAAAAACTGGGAGAACAAAATAACGTTCTACACCAAATGTTCGAAGAAATCGATAACAAATTTGAAAGAATGGAGAAGAATGTTGGCGAAAAATTCGAACAAATGGACAGCAAAGTTGAGCAACTGGCAAAAGAGCTCGACATAGTGCGAAAACAGAAACTGCGAGAATGTTCTTTAAGCGGTCCAAGGAGAAAAGAGTTGAAGCCTCCCTCATTCGATGGCCAGACCTCATGGTCTACTTATAAGAAGCAGTTTGAAATGGCTGCCTGTGCAAACGACTGGGACAATGAGGAAAAGTGCTTTGCCCTAACAATGGCCTTGCACGGTCCTGCAGCAGAATTGTTGCAAACATTAGACATCGAAAAGCATAAAGATTATGTGACTTTAGTACAGGCTATCGAGAAACGGTTTGGGGATAGCCACATGCAGGAGGTCTACAAGGTCCAATTGCAAAGCCGAACGCAGCAACGAGGAGAAACACTTCAGCAGCTCCAAGCAGACGTGAGTAGAAGGCACATCTGTCATACCCCATCGCAGGCCAGGAAATTATCGACGAAATGGCAAAAGATGCATTTATCAGGGGACTACTGACTTCATGAGAGAACATGGACTTATAGTCGACTTGGGGGCACAAACCCTGAAATACGGAAACATGGAGATACCAATGATATACGGAAACGCCAATACCTCAGTCTCAAATGTCGTTATCTGCAGCAATCAGAGTCTAGAGCCTTCGTCAGAAGCAATTTTGTGGGCAAAAGTGGAAGGTGGTCCTGGTAGCCACCGATTCTATTTGATGGAGCCAGAAAAGAAAAGAGACTTCATGGTGGGAAAGACCTTAGTGGAGCCAAAGAACAACATGGTCCCTGTAAGGATTCTAAATCCAAAGACATTCAGTGTAAAGGTGAAAAAGGGGGAGATAGTGGGAAAATGCGTACCTGTTGAGGCTATATTGACCACAACGGAAAAAAAGGGTGCAAAACCGGTCACAACAGTTCAAAGCATAAAAATCAAGAACAAAATTCTCAGCCTCTGTAATTTGGACGAAGATAAGCGAATCCTGGCAGAAAAACTAATCGGTGAGTACGCTGATATATTTGCTACACAAGACGGAGAATATGGAAGTACGCATATTGTTCAACACCATATTGACACCGGAGACGCTCGACGAATCCGTCAACCTGCAAGGCGTCTTCCATTGGCAAAGCAAACAGAAGTTGCCGAAATGATGTCGAAGATGAAAGCTGAGGGAGTGATTGAAGAATCGCAAAGTCCGCGGGCATCTCCAGTGGTCCTCGTGAAAAAGAAAGATGGCAGCACGAGATTTTGTGTAAACTACCGACGTCTCAATGATGTCACTAAAAAGGACATCTACCCACTGCCGAGAATCGATGACACTTTGGATATGCTTTCTGGAGCGAAATGGTTTTCAACACTTGACTTGAAGAGCGATTACTGGCAGGTAGAGATAAATCGTACGGTCCGTGAGAAAACTGCCTTCACTACAGGAAGCGGTCTTTGGCAGTTTGCAGTGATGCCGTTTAGACTGTGCAACGCTCAGACCACCTTCGAGCGACTATTGGAACGAACATTGCAAGGACTCACCTGGAAAACCTGCCTAGTATATTTGGACGACGTTATCGTCATAGGTAAGACGTACGAGGAGCACCGCGAAAATCTAAAAGAAGTGTTTGAGAGGCTACAAAGTGCTCATTTAAAGCTCAACCCGGAAAAGTGCGCCTTGTTTCGTCCGGATGTAAAATATCTGGGTCACATTATATCAGCGGAAGGAGTAAGAACGGATCCTGACAAAATCGAAGCCGTGAAAAGTTGGCCTTCTCCAAAAGATAAACACCAACTGAGAAGCTTCTTGGGACTCGCCACGTATTACAGAAAGTTCGTAAAGGATTTTGCTGGCATTGTAAAGATCCTGCATCAACTTACGGAAAAAGGCCGACAGTTCAGGTGGTCTGGAGAATGCGAAAAAGCTTTTCAAGAACTGAAGCGACAGCTGTGCAATGCCCCCATCTTGGGTTACCCCACGCCAGGAAAAATGTTCATCGTGGACGCAGACGCTAGCAATGTTGGGGTCGGAGCTGTGATCTCCCAAGTTCATGACGGTCAAGAGAAAGTGGTCGCATATTACAGCAAAGTACTCTCCAGACCTGAACGGAACTACTGTGTAACCCGGCGCGAGCTTCTGGCTTTAATTCTGGCTACGAAGCATTTCCATAAGTACCTCTACGGACAAAAGTTCATTCTCCGGACAGACCACGCAGCTCTGAAATGGCTACTCCAATTTAAGAACCCTGAAGGCCAAGTTGCAAGATGGATCGAGCAGTTGCAGGGCTACGACTTTGAAGTGCAACACCGCAAGGGAACACTTCACTCAAATGCTGATGCTCTCTCTCGTCGACCGTGCGGAGTAAAATGCGAACACTGCAATCGTAAAGAAGCAAAAGAACAGGCAACTATCCAAATGATCAGGACTGAGCCAATAGAGGGTTGGAGTATAGACGAAATCCATTCCTCCAAACAGGCAGGCAATGACATCGAACCAATATTGGCCTGCAAAGAACACGAGGAAAGACCAAGCTGGCAGCAGATATCAGATCGGAGCCAAACTCTGAAGGCATACTGGGCACAGTGGGACTCGCTTTTTGTGCAAGATGGATTGCTGAAGAGAAAATGGGAAAGTGCAGATGGGACAACATCTCGTATGCAGCTAATTGTGCCACGGTCCAGAGTCAACCAAGTGCTCCATGAAATACATGACGGAATCTCAGGAGGCCATTTGGGAATAAACAAGACGTTGGAAAAGGTAAGGGAACGTTTCTATTGGCTAAGCGCTAAACAAGATGTCGAGAGTTGGTGCAAAAAGTGCATAAGATGTGCGGCTACCAAGGGTCCAAAAGTAAAACCACATGGACAAATGCAACAATACAATGTCGGAGCACCTTTCGAACGAATAGCCATCGACATCGCTGGGCCGTTTCCCGAAACCTTTAATGGAAACCGATATACTCTCGTAGTCATGGATTACTTCAGTAAGTGGCCGGAAGTATTTGCCATCCCAAATCAAGAGGCTAAGACCGTAGCCGAACAGATAGTCAACAACTGGGTGAGCAGATTTGGGGTCCCAATGGAGCTACACTCTGATCAAGGGCGAAACTTTGAATCAAAAGTCTTCCAGGAAATATGCCATTATTTGGGAATAAGAAAGACAAGGACAACGCCACTACACCCTCAATCTGATGGAATGGTCGAGCGATTCAATCGGACCTTGAATGAGCATCTATCTAAGGTTGTCAGCAACTGCCAGCGGGATTGGGATCGACACATACCCCTCTTCTTAATGGCCTACCGAAACGCGGTCCATAGCTCAACAGGGCACACACCATCCGAGATCTTATTTGGTCAAACAATTCGGTTGCCAAGTGAAGCTAAATTCGGATCCCCACCGACGGAGCCCAAAGAGGTGAACGAGTACGTGAATGACTTAAGCAGCAGGATTCGTAAATTGCATGAAGACACCAGAGAAAAGATGAAGCTAGCAAGCAGCCGCATGAAAACTAGGTACGATATCAAGGCGAAATCTTCCGGTTTCAACGAAGGAGATCTGGTTTGGCTGTATAATCCTCAGCGTAAGAAAGGCAAATCACCAAAATTGCAACAGGATTGGGAAGGTCCATACAAGGTGACAACCCGCATTAATGACGTTGTCTACCGGATCCAGCGTGGGGATCGAGGCAAATTGAAAGTGGTCCATTTGGATAGAATATGTCACTTCAACGGGATGCTGAATGACGAAGTTGTTCGGGACGAACAACTGTAGGGAGGGAGCAATGTGATAACCACTTAAATGTGAGCAGCGACATCTAGATCCACAGAGCAGAAAATGTCGATACTGGAATAACAAAGTCCCGACTGGAGAGTGGAATCGAATTTTCTAGCAAATTGGAAATTGTATGGGACGCTGGATAGCGAGGATTGTTCTCGAAGTATGTCATTCGAGTATAAATACCAGCATCCCCAAGGTATGCAAATCAGTTCTAAAGTGAAATCTGAAGTGTTAATTAGGAGAAGTGATTAAGTGGTTTAAGTAAAAGATAAGAAAAGTATAAGCGGTTGAGAAATTGGATTGTACTGAGAGAAACAATTAAATAGTGAATTGTAACTGTACTGAATAAAGGGATTTGTATTGAAAAGAATAAGTTCTATCATTTTTACCCACACAAACATTTTACAATATCTACATGTTATGGCTTACTTCACCACCTAACATGCCATCTAACAAATCCTTAATACCACTTAATTTTTTCAGGCGCTTTGATTTCATAACCATTTGCTGTTTATGCCGAAATTTTTCCTCTTCTGCATCCTTTTTTAGAAATTCCAGAAGCGGATTTCTCGATGTCTTCTTTCTCTTAAGTAGGCATTGAGCAGATGATTCTGGTGCGTCGGATTCGGATTCGTCTGATGATTCCTCTTTTTCCACAGTTGACATCAAGTTGACCCGCGGAGGCTCAATAAAATGTCTTGTTTGAACTTGAACTTTGAACTTTGAATTACGCTGCTTTATTCTTTTGTATGTCAAAAGAAGATTGCTAGATTTTCTTATAAGCTCCTCTTTGTTAAATTCAAAGTCTGGCAGCGTTACAATAATTTCAGAGTGTATTTTTGCCCATATGGTGCACTTCTTTTCTTTTTTTCCTGCACGAAACTCCAATTCATGATCCAGGCGCACAGTGACGAGCAGCCTTATCTCCTCGTGGGTCCAGTTCCCCAAAGTTCTGAAAACATTTTGGGTTTAAATTGGTTAATTTTTTATTAAATTATAATTTCACTTACTTTTCTCTGCTCATTTCTGCCATTTCAGTATATTTAATACATACTCGTATATACATTTTAATATGTAGTTTGCCGCCAAACATAAATTCAAAGTGAAGTGTGCAACATTACTTTGATAGTTGCACAGATGCTCTTGCTTTTGCTTAAAAACCCTGAATCTACTACGTTTTAGAACTGTTTGCTTTACAGAAATTTTCCGTTCTGCGTTTGCGGAAGTCCTGCTTTGCACATTTTGCGCCACATATGCGTTTACGAATTTGGCCATATTGTATAAATCTGCATATCATATCCCTGTATTGTAAATTGTGCTGTGGCTTGCCTTTGCAAATTTATAAACAAATAAAAATCAAATTTAATCTTGTATTTGAAACACCTTAGGTAGAAATAATAAGATAGAAATCGTCCAGAATTCGTCTCCTTTAGAAGTTTTTGGAAGAGTGAACATTTTTGCTAATTTCCACCTGTCAGAGTATTCTCTCACGATGATGATGGTGCTAAACATATATATTAAATAAGAAAGTACGACAGGTAAAATTATCTTCAGGAAAGTCGGGTGGATTTGGTCAAGTCCAGTGGCATTCCATTTAATTGAAAGTAGACTTTCGACTACATCAGAACTGTCTACTGCTCAGAACCTAAAGCTGTTGGATGGCTCAACATAATTAAAATGGACCTCTAGAGATTGGGGTGTTGCTGAATTTGGGACTGTAACGAATTGTTGGTTGATATAATTTCCATCAACGTAATCATAAAATCGATTACCCTTTCCCTTGCTGATTCGTAAACTACGTATATTCGCCCAAAGCTTTTGGCCGCCTAGTGATGGACTAAGTCGATCAGAAAAAATGCGGGACTTAGTTCTTCGTATCGCTAAAACAACTTTATTTCGCAGATGGCAATAATTTGATTGAAATTCATCAAGGCGAAAACGTTTCCAGCGTTGATAGGCTGAAATTGATTTTTGAAATGCTAATACTCTGATATGGCCAATCAGTTTCACTATTTACACAGTTTTTAGTCGAAGAACACCTAAAATTACACTTTATGCCCAGTGTAAAGGTGCAGACCTCCACCGACGCGACCTACTCGTATTCTATTTGCCGTAAAGATTCTATATCCATCGTCCGTATCAAAATCCTCGTCGTCATCATAATTATTCAACTACTTTTCGGTAACCCAGATAACGTCGATATTCGATCCCTCAAACAAATCACGAAACTCTTCAATTTTCGTCAGCAGACTTTATGCATTAAAGTGACAAATTTGAAATCCATTTTGTTAACTACATAAAACTCTAACTTAGAGCGCAAAATGTCATTACTTTCCATTCAGATTATACTATTTATAAAAACAAAACAAAAACTCACTCTAAGCAAAGTGATTATATCAGGTGATTTTAGCCTCAATTTACTAAAAAGCAGCGTTATGGTTTCAAACCACTTGATTCTTCTGACATTGTATGGTCTAGCCAGCTTTAGCAATGATTGTAGCAGAATGACATGAAAGTGTTTAGACCATTTTTATGATAGCACCTATCACGCTACGACCGATCTGTTCGTAAATATTGGTATTAACAAAGATGATATTGCTGATGCCAATAGTGCTAAACTAGAGCCGAAAATTGGCTACTAATTAGAGTCGAAATTTTGAACAGTATCCTCCTAGGAGCAAACCTACAGTAATTCGTGTAAACGGCTATAGAGTTTTTTATGTGGGTAGGTGAGATATCATCATACACACTATAAGCCCGGTGCTTATAGTAGTGTGAGATTCTTACTCACTAAAAAACACCACCCTTATACAGACTGCGACTGAGTTGACGCTCAACAAGCTGTTCTTATTTCGCGTTTTATTTTGCTTTAATAAGGTATTTTGCAGGCGCTGCTGATCACCGCGTTAGATCGAGAGGCTTATCCCTTTTCAGACGGCGCAAGAATTTGTCTCGTCAAGGATCTGTTGAACAGAAATATTCGTATGTCCCTGAAGTCGATTTTTGTGTTTTCGCGCAAACATTTTAATTTCGTTCTGAAAGTTTTCGACTCCTAGGTTTCTGTGGATATCATCATTTCTAATGTACCACGGTGCACTAACAAACGCTCAGAGAACTTTATTTTGGAATGTCTGTAAGACGTTATCGTTACTAATTTTGTTTTCTTGTTTTCATTGAGCGCGATTCGCTAAGTCTTTGTCCAATTGTTAATCCGTGTAAAGGCGCGTTGTAACTTAGCAGTTACTTCTTCGACGGTTTTTGCTGTTGCCAAAATGGCAGTGTCATCAGAAAATGTTGCCAGTATCGTCCGTGTGCGGTATATCGCAGGTAAAAAGCAAATATAGCAGAAGGCCAAGTACACTTCCTTGCGGTACCCTCGCCTTTATTGTCTTAAAATTGGAACATTCGTTTCCGTATCTGACCATACCTTATTAAAAGCTTGCGAAACGTCAAGGAATGTGCTTGAATAGACTAACTTCCACTCGATTGTTCGTTCAATTACATCGGTTATTCGATGCACTTGGTTAACAGTAGATTGTTTCCTTCTAAAGCCAAATTGATGATCGGGCAAGAGACGATTTGTGTCAATAATCGGTTTAAGACGATTAAGTAAGATTCGCTAGAAGACCTTCGATATAAGCGGGAGGAGCGATATTGGTCTATATGACTTGACTTCAGTCAGTGGTTTACCGGGTTTCGGAACCATAATAACTTCGACAACTTTCCACTGATGCGGTACATGCTGTAGTCTTATGGTGGCATTTTTTCGGTAGCGCTTTAGTATCTCTCCCGTAATTAACTCATATCCGGGGGTTTATTTGGCTTAAGCTTAAGTTGGAAGGTTCATCGTCACGTCTAGCGTATTGACATTCTCTGGAAGCACTTCCCCGTCGAACCTTTGAACGTTTCTGCAAGTTGGTCGGCGAAAACGTTAGCTTTTTCTTTATCTTCTTTCACCCAGTCATCCTGGTTTCTTCTTATTGGCACTACGAGTATTTCGGGCTTTTAAAGACTTTTAACATTTCTCCATATGAAGTAATTAGTATCTTTTGTCGCTGTGAGGCTTTCTAGGTAGTTATTAATTAATGATATCCGGCGGGTATCGTATGCCGATACTGGCAACTTTGTTCGATTCGCGTGGAGTGTTATTCCAGGCCGCTTGCTGTATGACTTCAACAAACCGTTCAACTCCTTTTTCAAATTGATACGGCGTTCTAAGCGGTACTTTTAACTCAGTAAACTCGACAACCTCTATTCGGATATCTTCCCAGTTGGATAATCTGGGTGGTCTTTGTTTCTTAACCAAGGATTCGCCAAATTTGACGTAACTAGCGTTTACTCCTTTTCCGATAAAAAAGTCTATCAGATCGGATATTGTAGCGACATCCGAGGGCCAGTACGTCGGTCTGCCTGTTGAGCAAAATTGCCAACCACATTCCATGCCAGCCCTGTAGAGAGTTTTGCCTTTTTGTCAGATACATCTTGAGCCCCAAAAAGTATGCTTCGCTTTAAATTCTCCTCCAATAATAAAGATTGGTCCAAGAGAGTCAATGAATTCGTGTTTTTCTATTTTGCAGCGCGATTGGCAATAGATTGAGGATATACTAAACGAGTATTTTTTATTTTTAGCGCGAGTTAAAGATAGTTTGAAATAAAACACTTTTGAATTATTAAAAATATTTGAATATAATCCCCAACAATGTGTACATTGGGGAATCAGCCTTGAGGTTTTTCGCGGAGGTTCAATTTTGACAACAAGTCCCAAAATTGAATTTGTATAATAAATCCTTTCGGTTTTGTCGAAAGTTAGCCGAAAAAGGGGAAGACCGCGTCTTGAGGTCTCCTCTCGACTTCAACACTGCGCTGTTTTTGCGCAAGTATATTAATGGCGTCTATTATTTTTAACCCTTTATTTTTAAGGCCAAACAAAATGTTTTCTATAGGGCAAGAGGCGTGCAAGCCTCTAGCTACGAGTATCACGCGTATGGGTCTTTCCATATATTTGATATGCTCTATTTGATAATGCTGCAATTTACCTCAGCATACGCTCCTTTCAGTTGCTGTTGTTTGTCTTTTGGGAATAGTGGTGAAACCTTACAAAGTAATAACTTTGCATTTGAACCCATTACTGCCATAGATCTATTAAGACTAAGACTCTAAAAATTTTAAATGCTTGCGGTTTTATGGTATCTCAAATATTATCTTGGAAAACAACGGCTGTGGTGTTGTTGATGTACTAGCAATTATTTCCAACCGTAGTATTTTTTCAGGAATTTTCCCTCATGCTCTCAAATGCACCGACGTGATTCCACTATATAAAAAGGGCTCTCTTCTTCCAGGGTGTTTTAAAAAATTCTAAAGAAGAGATTATTATCTTTTTTCAGTTCGTTGTAGTTTGGTTTTCAACAGGATAAATCTGCTGAGGATGCCCCTCTACATTTTTGCTCTTTCATTTCATTTCAAATCTTGATGGCAAAAAGTTCACTGCCGGTTTTTTTTACTGATATAATGAAAGCTTTCGACGTGATAAACAACAATATTCTATTAAGGAAACTTGAAAAGGCTGGATTTCATGAATTTATTCATAATTGGTCCAAATCTTATTTCTCAAATAGAACTCAAAGAGTGAAATTTGGGAAAACCAGGAGTGACATTCAGTTTCGAGTACCTTTCTCTTGTTCCTCATTCGCCATTTAGACAGATTTTTAAGAATCGCTTACTGCCTTCGCTGATGCCATAGGCTATGCGTACGGGACCGAAAGTGTATTGAACTTGGCAGCTGTCCCCAACTGGACCATAATATATTTAGGATCTGGTTCAAAACTAAAATTATGTTTTTCAGTTTATCGGCTGCAACTGGCCCTAATGTTAAGCTATATTTTCATGCATCGGATTGTCAACGATTTGATTTGACAACCTGCACTTTTGTTTCAGCTGTACTATTGACTCCGCAAGACTTAAAGGAAATATTTCCACTGCACTCTCACATTGTTTCGTGACATAAAAAAAATCTACCAGTCCGCCATTGGTAAAAGGTGTATTTTTTAGAGGTATACAAATTCAATATGAATCATGTTTTCGGCTCGTTCACCAAACCTACGACGGGTATAATGGTCACGCGATTTCAACTCTTGCATAAGCTGGATCTTATAAGCTTTTAAGCCAAGATCTCTTCCGTAAAATCTTCCACAAAGTGGATGGGCACGCTTATCGATTTTAACATTGCGCTGTATATCATTTCGCTCCACACGGCAAAGGCCTTGAGTTAAGATCTATCAGACTTACGTCACATTTCAGTCTCAAAAACACCACATATCTCCGCTGGAGATCCATAATTGTCTATTCTTATCCTCTAACCATTTTTTTTCAAAGTTGAAATCGTTTCTAAATTTTCGGCGTTCTTCGGTATCCTGTATCGGTATTCTGACGTTATTATATTGTAGCTTATTCAAGTAAGCTTGTTGGATAATACAAACGAATGCAGTATGAAGTCGTACTTGAATGCTGTCATGCCAATCCGATTCGGCTGCCCGCCTGATCGAACATAGGAAAGGCAGCTTTTGTACCATCTCGATGCTCTCACAATCCACCTCCTGTGACAAGACAATTGACATTGCAGAAATCAAAACACAGCTCGCTATGTCATTTCAATCACCGAGGCTGTGCCCAAATATTGTGTTTTGTAGCAATAAAACATGGCATAACAATCGCATATGTCATCGCATTTCTCAGCCATTTTTTAGCACAGAACTGGCCATGCCAATAAATTCCGGAACGTCAGATCAATGACATGGCAAATCTTTACACTTAAGCAAAGTATGAAAGCTATCGAGTAGACGTGTTTCTCTACCGCTCCTTTGATTTTCGATAATTTCATTTTTCCCTAATTTCGTGACATAATCTAGTGCCAGTGATAGTACAACATTTCATTAAAGCCTTTTCCCCTATCATATTAATTCGGTTTTGATTATTTCACTGTGTTTATTTCGTTATCAATCATAATAACTTTACATAAAATGCCTCGTTCGCCAAAATATCGACAGTACAAAGTGCTCACTTCTACGGTTCCTTCCTCCGGTACGCAAAAAGAGAAGCAAAACAAGCGTAGCCCTTGCCATGATAAACTACCTGGCTCTCTGTCATCCGTCTCTGCTTCTGATAGACTCCCCCCGACCCCTCGACGTTTTCAACTGACCAGCTGTCAAAACAAAGTGAGCTTATTGTCACTTTGATTTCTTCAAAACTCGCTGAGTCTGAGCAGAGGATTCTCGACAAAATTGAGTTGGAAGTGGAATCAATGAAAAATAGTATTGCTGAAATTGATATTAGAGTATTGCATCTTCAATCAAATTCCTCCGTCACTGAAACCCTTCGTAACGAAATCATCGCTCTCAAACAAGACATCGAAATACCGGCGAACAAATCTATTACTGCTGATGCCCTTTTCTAACCATGGAAAGCGAAAATCTGCTATTACTTTTCAGCAAATTGTGCCAAACTATTAATGTGAACACCCCAGCACTTTAGAACATGTATCGCATACATCCACGGCAAAACAACCCAGTGCAAGCACCTGCCATCATGTTAAAATTTAACTCTGCATATGAAAAAAACCTTATTTTGAAGTCAATTATTATACATCCAAATGTAAACATTGTGCGACCCCGCTCTGCCGTCGTGATATCGGTATACCATTAGACTCTCGCATATACGTGCATGAAGCCCTAACCAAACACAATCATATGGTTCTTCAGCATGCACTTCGCTACGAAAAGCAAAAGAAATTGGTTGCGACGAATTGTTCGCGGGGACTTGTGTGCGTTTAATCAAGAATGCAAAAAGCAAAGCTCGTTTTGACAAAAGCTTAGCTGGTCTTCATCATATAATAAATGGAAGCGAAATAGAAAGCTCTGAAACTTGATCAATAGGATAACAGTAGCGGCCTTTTTTTTTTAACATTTTTATTTTATCACCTGTTTTTTTCTTTTCTTTTTCTTTTAATTACATATATTATTGCAATTACTTTAATCACATTTAAATTTTATTTTATTTTATTCCACTTATCATTTTATTTAATTTTTCACTACTCTATAAATATATACTCATGTTTCCCACTTTCCCTAGTAATAGTAATATTTCAGTTTGCTGGGACAGAGTCTGTTCAGAATCAAGTGATGGTGTGATTTTACGTACTATGTTAAATGTTTTCTCCAAACAAAAGCAAGGCCTTCAGCTTTGCCACATGAATGCACAAAGCTTAGGACCTAAAATGGATGAATTACGTTATCTTTTTGTTGGTTCTGAGATTGACATAATTTGTGTATCCCAAACATGGTTCCTTTCTGACCTTATTGGTGATGAAGTTACAGAGATAAATAAAAATCTATTTCAGATGGAAAGGCATGATATTTTTCGTGACATTACATAGATGATCTGGGATCACTAAACTTGTTTCTCGTAAACTCAGTCACTCCAACCCATTTTGGTGTTACATCTAGCACCCTACTGGATGTTATATTCGTTAGTGATCTCAATAAGGCGCTCTTCTACGACCAGTTGTCAGCTCCCGGTTTTTCTAAACATGATCTCCTTTACTTAACGTCCGATTTCAATTTCAGCATATCATCCAACCCAATACAGTTCAGGGACTTTAATAGCATTGGCTTCGCTATGCTCGAAAGAGACATGAGTGATATTAACTGGAAACAAATTTGTTATAGTGCATGTATTCACCCAATCTACAAGTCGGGTTCTTACAGTTGAAAATGGTTGAACTATTTGAGAGCCACGTATCCATATGATCGAAAACTTTGAAGCCAAGCCACAATTCCTTTTTGACCTCAGATATTCGCCACCTAATGCAAAAACGCGACGAAGCTTACAACAAATGGAAGCGTTTCAGAGTGGAAGAGTTTCATAGAACTTATCGCTCACTTCGTAATATATAGTAGTTGTTTACAAAATACGATTTTACTCAAAACGGTTGAGTCTTTTGTCAACCGGGAAGCAGTTATGGAAGAATCTCAATGAGATTGGGGTGGGAAAACAAAGCAGGAGACATGTAACTGTCGCCGAAAGAAATAAGCTAAACAGGAATTTTGTATCCCATACCCCCTCTAATTTCACACGTTCTATCACCACCAATCGAATCTTTCGCTTTTTCTCGTATCCAACAGGTTGACATAATTGAGAGCTTGCTTTCAATTAAATACAATGCTGTTGGAGTGGACATGGTCCATCCCAAGTTCCTAAAAATCATCTTTCCCGCACTCCTACGTCACATTACTCATATTTTCAACCAAATCCTCACAACAAGTGATTTTCCTTCAGTCTGGAAGTTGTCGAAGATAATACCAGTGCCAAAGAATCGCTTGTGTACCGAATTCCCTATAGCTATACTTCCCTTTCTCTCGAAAGTTTTCGAGAGAATCATGCAAAAACAAATCAGTAGGTTTCTTCACCAACACAATCTTTTAACTTCTATGCAATCTGGTTTTCGCCCTTAGCATAGTTGCTCGACGGCTCTGCTTGGAGTTGTCGATGATATTAGACAAAAGCTGGATATAGGTTATCTTTCCTTTCTAATAATTCTCGATTTCTGTAAGGCGTTCGACACTGTTAATCACGCCATTCTATGCGATAAATTATCCAGGATGAACAACTTTTCCAATTCCGCAGTCTGTCTAATATCCTCATAATTGGATGATCGCCAACAAGCGTCTTTTACTGAAAATTCTTCCCAATCCGTGTGGCGTACCTCAGGGATCTATTCTAGGCCCTCTTATATTTGCTTTATATTTTAATGAATTACCATCCATTCTTTCGTACTGCTCAATGGAAATCTACGCCGATGACACCCAATTACACCTTAGCTGTTCTCCTGAATCTGAAGGCCAGTGCATTAATCACATAAACTCCGATCTGGATATAATAAATAAAATTCCAAGTGGGCGAGTCAGAATCTACTTCTTATTAATCCAAAAAAATCGAAATACATTTTTATATATAGAAAGCCTGTTAATACATTCTTGCTTCCCCCGATCTCTATTAACAACGATCCTATTAAATACGTTGACAATGCCAACAACCTTGGTATGACTTTTAACTCAACTCTAACCTGGCATGATCACATAAAAAGTTGCGTTGCCAAGGCACATGGGGTCCTCCGATCCCTGTGAGCTTTACAACGCCTTATACCTATAGCAACCAGATCTCTGTTAGTCAAGACCCTCATTTCACCTATTCTTACTTATGGATGTGAAGTCTACGGAAAATGTTGTGAATTTAGTACACGTAAGCTGAATGTCGCATATAATAATGCTGCTCACTTTATTTGTAGCCGCCGTCGATAACACCACATTTCTGACTTCTCCAAACATATCAGTGGTCTCTCATTTGATAACATCCTAAAGTTCCGTTCCATCACAATGTTACATAACATCATACACACACGTCAACCTTAAAACCTATTTAATCGAATTACGTTTTGTGCATCTAATAGGACTAAGCAAATACTTTTACCACTGAACGCCAATTCTTTGTTAACACCACTCGGCTCTGGAATGCCCTCCCACGCAATTAAAAATACATCTATCTATCTTGAATTAATTTTTAAGTTACTCCACAATGACACATTGTATATGAAACAATACATATTTTTTATGTGATCAGGGCCGTTGTTGCGTGCAAATCACGCCCCAAAAAATCCTCCACTCCCTTTTCCATCTGTTGTCTGTTGACCGGTTTATTTCTCCTCCCCCTTCTTGTGCTGTCCCTTCTTTTCTTCCCTCCGTCATGCTCTGGATGCCAAGGCACAGGTGGGATTCACTGGATCCTCTGAATTCAGTTCCCTCCCCCGGCCTACCGCTCCAGAGATGACCATATAGGTACCCCTGATAGAGCCAGGCGGACGGCCTGGAGACTCTAGCGGACGGACGGTCCGCCCCGTGATGCCCCGAGATGTCAACACCATCAACAATAAGAGATAAGTACCCTTTTTTTTAATACCACATATTTGTGCAGTAAACCCGCGTCCGTAAGCCTTCTTACCGTTTTCCGTGAAACCGTTCGTAAGACGGTTAGATTTATTTAACTGCGCGACCCGCTAGTGTTACCGTTACGACAACGCGGAACCGTGGACTTTCCTTTAGCCGACCCATTCACTTAAAATTAATTTAAATTTTTTTAAACAAAAAAATCGGTTTGATAAAAATTCGGCATACCCTGTAATCTCCCTCAAAAGAAACAAACACAAGATCAAATATAAGTATAAATTCCCCATCAGGGAAAAGACAATTCTTGTGTTTTTTTTTCCTCATCTGTTTTCCCAATTTCGCATCAAAAATTGGGTGGCGCCTACCTGTTGTGTTGTTTGCAACTTTTGCGTTGAGCGATCTTCCCGAACCCCCCCTTGCTGAGCAGCCGGTGTGTGCAGCTAACCAGCAGCTGCTTGTTGCAATTCCCTTTTTGGACTCACATTCGCTTTTGTGTAGTCCTCTTCATTCGCTCATCAACCACCACCTGTGTGGTTGCGGTTCGCTGTTATTGTTATTGTTTGTTGTTTTGCCGGCAGCCCGGCATTTGCCATTGTAATAAATTTAATAAATTTCTTTCCCCGGGTTTTGCAATCCCGGATAGACAGATTTGTGGCAAAGCTCCCGAATACTGTATACAATTCGAGATAATCTTTCATTATTTGAGTAATTTTTTTTGCAAAACTCTAGTGGATTGCATAGGTTACTGCCCGTTTTTTGAAGGTAGGATGGTAAAGCACACCTATTAAGTTTAATATTAACAATAAATAAATTCCAAATATTCGGAAATGCTTCACTTTAACAAAACATATGTGTCGAGCCACGGGTTCATTCGGGAACTCACAGATTTTGGTGAATCCCAATTAATTAATCTAGGTATTTGAAAATATGTATTAAGAATTTGAAAAAAATTCAAAATTTGTGTTAAGTTTCTGCTTATCATGCCTAAATCCCAAAAATTCGCCGACAATTTTTTTTAAAATAAAAAACTTAGCTAACATATGTTTTTCTTTGTTTTTATATAATCAGCGCGCGCTCAAGGAGTTTGAGTACCCTTAAGGTGATTGTACACAGTGCGGGCAAAGGAAATTTAGGGAGGAAGAAAAGAGAGGTACCGATGTACATTGTTTTTAAATGTTTGCAAGCTACTCGTATAACGAACAGGTAATACAGAGATCGGCAGGGCATTCCATAAGCGAGTTGTACGGAACGAATCACCATATTTTAGATGTGTCTAGTGAAAGTAAAACTTCATGATGCCCCAACTCACCAAAAGGAATCGCATATGAAATCATAGCTGAAATGAAAGATCAAAGCATAACAGATGTATAAAAATGTACTAAAATTGATGACAAATGTAAGCAAAATCCATCAGACTTAGTATTGTTTACATTCGAGCTGTTTAAGCGAAATCGGTTTCTACAATGCAATTCTGAATAAAATTTACCTATTGCTTGGCCACACCATGAAACATTGTAACGGAAATACAGAATGTGATTCTTGCAGTCTCCCTTCGCATCTCGCTGAAAAATACACCAAACTCATGTGCGCAAATTGTTCCGTCCTACACCCACCCTTATCAAAAATATGTCCAAGCTATATACAAGTACCAGCAATCTTATCAATTAAAACATCAAACAAATATGAGAAATCACGAGAGAAGCTAAACACATTCACAAAAACCGTGTTCCACTCAAAACCCAATATAATCAGAATCGTTTGCTGAGAGGCTTAAACAAAATAGTCAAACTCAAATCATCACTCGAAAGTCATCTCAAACCAAAACCACCCCTCTTCCCACTCTTCCATTAAAAGAAACTAGTGGATGGCTATACCATCACTGAATTCAATAACTCGTAGCTCAATAAAACACAGGCTCTCAGTAAACTACCGCAAAGTTTTCGCTTCTCATTCCTTCCCATTCTGACTACAGAAACGATACTCTCAATCACGCGTAAATATAGCTTACTCCAGGTCTTTACCTGGCAACTCTTCCACAAAAACTCAAATCGCGTCACATACTTATATACAACTTTTCTTCAACTTTAACCCAATCCTCTTAACCACAACCACTTTTTTCTTCCAATAACACACAATCACAATCCAGTTCAAACTCCAACACTAATAATAATCCGTCAAACCTACCTGAATTCGTGTTAACACTTCAATCAACTCCTACAAATAAAACAGAGAAACATAATAAACACCAAAATTAAACGACGACGTCCACTTGTCATAATACTCCTCGTAGCCAAAATAACAACTCCACGACTCAGCGGCGGCGTCTGAATCATATGATCTCCGCAGGGAGCATGACGGATTCAACTTTTGGATCGTCGAGTCAAAATCTGTACAACTCAAATCGCAGCCGCGAAAGTCCACAAGTCCAGGTATTGTGTTTAACTTCCAACCATGATAAGTAGAAAGTCAATGTGCTATCCTTTCTAGGCTCGTCGGACCACTGTGTCATATCAGCTACCGGCCACACAGTTAGAGAAAAAAAATTCTAAAAGAACCGTATGGCAATACAAGAAAGCCCATTGGAGCGGACTTAACAGCTTCTTTAGGAATTTTAACTGGTCATTATGTTTCCTCGATAAAGACGTGGATGCCGCGACTGATATGATCACAGATGCTATTCTCTTTGGAATGAGATCCTTTATTCCTCATCGAACCAAGAGCATCAGATCAAAAGAAAAGACGTGGTACTACTCGGGCTGCAAAGATACTGTCAGGGTTAGAGGTTAGAAAATGTTTTTTTTCGGTCCTACAAGACCGACTCGCCAGAGCAAAATCGAAAAAAGTTCAAACGAGCCAGAAATTACTGTAACGCGTTTCTTAACAACGTGAAATTTCAATAAAAGCGAAAACTAAGGCACAAAATACTACAATATCCCAAAGGTAGTAAAAATTGTTTGTCGTTCGTCAGAAACATTAGAAATTCTGCCTCATCCTCTACTCCAACGCTCATCTATTTACTTTTAGCTTTTAAGTCCTAGTTTTTACGCTTGTATCAAGCCAAATAAATAAGTTATTAAGTTGTACTACATGAAATTTCCGATTTTTTTTGTAAAAAATTAAAAGTCAATATTTCTTTTTTATAAAATTTTATTTAGTCAAAGTCATCTGAACCATTGACATCTACGAGTATAACCTTCTTCCACCGTGATTCAAAGTCCATTATTCCTTTTTTATAGAAGGCTTGATTTTTTTACGCTAAAAAGTTTTCAAAGGCTTCTATGACCTCTGCTCGGTTTCGGAACACCTTTCGCCGACAAAATGAGTCCAGACTGCGGAAACGGTGGTAATCCATTGGAAAAATATCGAGAGAGTACGGTGGATGCGGAAGAATTTCGTATCCCAGCTGTAGCAGCTTTTGCATTGTTAAGTGTGAGGTATGGGGTTTAGCATTGTCATGCAACAGGATCGGACCATGCCTATTTGCCAACGCAGGCTGCTTTTCAGCCAATTTCGTATGCATTTGTCGTTTCCCCTGGTTGAACAAATGAAAAGTGGATTGGTCCTTTCAATTTCCACCAGATTGTCACCATAACCTTTTCTGGGTGAAGACCAAGTTTGGGGTGTGTGCTTTGGGTTTTCGTCTGCATCCAACCACTGCCCAGATCTTTTACGGTTGTCATACAAAACCCACTTTTAATCACATGTGATTATACGGTGCAAAAACGGTGCATTTTAGTGTCTTAGAATCAGTGATGCACAGGTTTCTAAACGGCGTAGTTTTTTGGCCTCGTTCAATTCACTTGTCGAGTTTTTTCACTTTTCCTATTTGAGATAGGTGTCGACTTATTGTCAAGGGGGATACTCCCATGTTGTGTGAGTCCCGCACTGTTTTTGTTGGGTCTGCATCCATCGTTCCTCGTAAAATGGCGTCGTCAATTATAGTTTCCGGTTTCCCACGCGGTTTGTTTTCGAGGCTTAGATCTCCTGAACGGAACTTACTAAACCAACGCCGAATGGTGCGTTCGTTCACCGCTATATTCTCAAATGCGTCACTTATGTTGTTTGCTGCCAGAGACGCATTATGTCGCAGTTTGAACTCGTAAAGGAAAAGAGTACGAATTTTAACCGCCGACAGCATGATATAAAAATTCCTTGAAAAAAATAAATGCACACAACAAACACATATACCACTTTACCTTATAAAAAAAAATCACTGTGTTGTACAGATGTTCACTCGACAGCTTCTAATTGAGGAGTAAGTGAAAAATCGGACATTTCATGTGGTACAACCTAATAAATTAGAAATTAGACAACTTACGTTGGAATGACCACATACTCGATGTCGCCAAAAATGCCGCTAAATATAGGTTTCCTCAAACGATGTAAGAAATACTTCTCACCATCTGACCTTGCCTCAATATATAAGGCATTTATCCGCCCAAAATTGTAATACAATACCCACATCTGGTAAGGTGCTCCTAAAACTTATCTGCACCTGCTAGATAGCATTCAAAACCATGCCATAAGACTCATAGGTAATGCTAATAACACCGGTCAATTGATAACCTCGAACACTAATGAAATGTCTCATGTCTCATCTTGCTATATCGCTATTTTCATCAAAAGTGCTCCATTGAAATTGCCAGTGCCATTCCGCCCCTTCAAATTTGTAACCGTAACACCCGTTTCACTATGAATGCTCATCAATTCACCCTCAAGCCCACGTTCGGACGCACTCTGAAATATCGTGATTCTTTCCTATACCGTTCAACACACTTATGGAATACCCTGCCGAACTCTATATTCCTTTGTTTCCTCCCTAATTGTCATTGGTGTCCATTCGCTCAACATGTCTTAGCTATCTGAAGCGACTGATGCGCAGTTTTCTGACTAAATCGATATCGCTGTACTGCTCGTATAGTTCGTCGTTGAATCTTCTCCTCCAAAGCCTGTCAACGCAAACAAAACGTATACAATATCTCATGCTACGGGTTCAGTTGGGAGCTCACTGATTTTGGTGAATCCCAATTAATTCATCTAGGTATTTGAAAATAAATGCATAAATACAAAAAACCATTGTACACCATCATTCATAAAATTAAAACTTGTTATAAAGTTTTGTTTTCTTTTTTGCGAAATATAAAATCTGCAATACTCGTAAGATACCAGTTTTTATAAATGATTTTTTTAATCTACGGTTTCCTATAAATACGCAATCGAAACTGCTATTAGTATCATTAGTTAAACTTACTTTGATACTCGTAATAATCGACCAAAATGAAGTTCCTAGTTGTATTCTCCATGCTCATTGTAGCAATCGCTGCCCAACGTGGTGGATTTGGACACAACCATGGTGGGCACGGAGGTGGACACGGTGGTGGACACGGTGGTGGACTCGTTGGTGGACTCGATGGTGGACTCGGTGGTGGTCTCGGTGGTGGACACGGTGGTGGACTCGGTGGTGGACTCGGTGGTGGTCTCGGTGGTGGATTCTCAGGCGGTTCTAGCAGCGCTTCAGCACAATCACAAAGCTTCAATCAAGCTGGTCTCAGCGGTAGCACCTCATCAGCTAATGCTGCCGCATCATCCCAAAGCTACGGAAAATAAATTCACGCTAAAATAAATTTGTTAATAAATTGAAATCAATCTCTTTCTCTATGAATTCCAATCATGTTTTGGGGAAGTACATCATTGTCTTATATATTTTTTATATGTACAATACGTAAGTATATGACTTATTGAGGTTTAATCAAAAGACTCTGTTCCATTAAAATATATTTATGTACATACAGCTGGGTATAAACAAAAAGAATAAGACATTAATCTTGTTTTATGCACAATTTAACAATAACAATATTTTATCTACTTATACTCGTATCTTAACAACGTAATTTTAATGTCAAGCATAAAAGACCGGTAAAGACCGGTTTTGGATCGCCATTGAAGTCAAATTTCTTCCTGAATTTTATTATTTAACGAAGCCAAAAGTACATTTTCACTCTAATAACACAATTCGACTTTTCCTATTCACTGCTTAGAATTCTGAAATCACGATCAAACTTGCATGGGTTCAGACCAATCTGATTCGTATTATAAATATTAGTATTTATAATAATATAATAATTATAATAATAAGTATTTGATATTGCGGCAAAAGAGTTCGGGATATTGGACGAAGTGCTTTGAGACACATTTTTAGTGCTCAAGTTGCTTTCCACTAGTGTCGAACTTACGTTCCGATACATTAGTTTTCCGACCCCTCGATCTCTTCATCAATCAATTCTTGCAATAACTGGTTATTTTGTGCATTTTCTAAACAGCCTTGTGACGCCATATTATTATATAATAAGACTTATATAAAATTAAATAATACCATTGTAAAACATATGCATAAACTTCTTGCAAAAGTCTAAACAACACATTAACATATTTTGATTACGAAAAAGTAATGTGAAATATAACCTACGTGTTGTCAGGAACGTTAAGCGCAGTGGTGCCATAAATGCGCGGATTACATTGAATTTTAAAAACAGACAAAGTCAATTCGACGTAGCTTATCTACCCGATCCATTTTATATTGAAAAGCGAAAAGCTTACGACGATGACGGGTACATTTTGATTAATATGTATTGTACTTGAATTTGAATAATTATATAAAAGAATAGAAATAATTAAATAAATAAGATTTGATACTGATCTCTAAGCTAATTAAATTTTGTTAGAAGTTGGTTTCTGTAAGATATATGTAGTTACTTTAATGTAACTAACCAGTCCCTTGCAATTATATGCGTTTCCTCGTTATTAGTTCACCTTCATTCTCAGAATTGCCCCTTCAAAGTATCTCACTCTAAACTCCTTTAGTACAGGTCATCTGTCTTTAAAATGATGGATGTTTTCTTCTTCTCTCATGTTACACATAGGGCATCGCATCTGTGGAAATTGAATCAACTTCATCACCGTCTTCTAAAACATAAAGCGTCCTAGAGACGAACTCAGTTAGGTTAGTGGTTGTTGATTTACCATTCATAAAACTGTGCTGATTTGTGCAGATAGTTGGCCATCAGTATGGAAGCAGTTATTGATAGGCTATGCTGTCGAAAAGTTTGGGTCTGCAAGAGAGTTTTTCTAGGGGCCTATAATTATCGATTTCGGCTTTACTTCCTTTTTTATGAATAGGGATGACATAAGATTCCTTCCATAGGAAAGGGAAAGTACCTGTTGAAACAGACAAGTTAAATAGGGCAGCGAGAGGAGGACCGAGATGAGTAACACATCCTTTTATTACAATAGGAAGGCCATCAGGGCCGGACGAAAATTCATCTTTAAATTTAGTAATATTTTCAGATACCAAAGATGTTGTTATATTTAGCAAGATGGATGACGTCTCACGACAGTTTCTCATATAGCTAAAATAACTAGGATCGAGTTCAGCTGTTTGCTTGGAAAAAGATTTGTTAAAATAACAAGCAAAGAAATTTGCAATGGTGTTTGGGTAATGAAATTTGCAATTTGGAAATTTGACAAATGTAAATGGGTAGCCGTCTGACTTTTTCCTACAAACTGGTAGAAGAGTTTAGGGTCCGAGACTAAGCTAAATTGCATCCGGTAGAGGTACTCAAGAGTCAAGGTAAAGAGACTCACAAAGTTCATAAAAACGATTGTACGAGTATACAAATCGATAATTACTATAGTCGGAATCAGATCGAGTTTTTAAGAATTTGTGCCACAACTTGTTTCTGTTATTTCGCGGAGAGCGCAATTCCCTGTTGTACCACAGATGAGCTGACATGCAATCCTTTCGAAAGGTATATGGAACCGATTGGGCAAAGCACGAGAAAATTAATGAACAGAAAGTTGATAGTGTAAGATCAATGTTAGTTGTTTCAGCAATAAAGTCAAATTTAATGTTGTTGGCTTTTAAGTTTGCTTAACTCGGTTCTTCGGAAATTAAATGAAAATGAATTTTCTGAATCGACACGTGTGTTGCCATTTTTATATGAGTATATAATTGACAAGGGGGATGAAGGCGGTCTAGGATAGAAAGAAGATTATCACTCCTGTAAAAGACATAGTTATCTGAATCCGATATGAAGACAAGGTCGAGTTTTCTATTCATTGTATTAGGTATTCCGCTAATCTGATATAGACTTGAGTCGGTTAGGCAGTCCACCATCAATATTTCTATTTCAGCGGACGAATTAAGAGAGTCGAAATGGGACGAATCGTCGGAAGGCGCCCATTTAAGGTGAGGGAACTACTAGAATAATACAATCTTCAGGTTGTGCATCATCAGTAAAAAAATCCACTGCGTGAACTGCAGATCGATAAAACTCAATTGGTTGAAATGGGTGAATGTAGGTTAGGTTATGTTAGGTAAGAGTGGCTGTTGGAAATACCAACCCACTTAGGCCTATTGGCCCATTGTGATGCCACGTGGATCTATGATCCTCTTAATAATGGAACCAATTTGAGCTTATAATAAAGCGTATGAGACTGTTAACGTCTATGTTTTTTAGATCGTTTAGGTCGTTGTAGAAGAAAGCTCCTAGATGAAGCTTTCTTCTGTGGGAGAGAGCTAGGCATGTGAAGAGTAGGTGGAGGATTGTCTTCTCCTCTTAATCGTACATGCAGCTTCTACAGAAATCATTTATAAAAGCGCCAAAGCCTTCTTGCGTGCTTGCCTATGAGGCAGTGTCCAGTAATGACACCTATTATGTCACTGAGATGTTTCCTATCTAAAAGGATCATACACTTAGAGCGACTCAGATCCAGCCTTGGCCAGATCTGTTTGGTCGCTAGACATGTTTGTCCAGCAGTCCACCTAAGGTCTGTTCTTTTATTGGAATCTAGCTTTAGTGTTAGTTTGCACGTAGCGATTGGTATACCTATACTACCTTTATCTGGTAGAATAGGTAGAGTGGTTCCAATTTTGGCGAGGTCATCGGCTCTGCAGTTCCCTGGAATGTCTCTATGGCCCGGCACCCAATAAAGGTGAATGTTGAACTGCTCTGCCATCTCCATGAGAGATGATCGGCATTCAAGGGCGGTTTCAGAATATAATGAGACCGAGTCCAGGGACTTGATGGCGGCCTGACTATTCGAAAATATGCGGATATCCTTTGCAGATATCAAGTTTTTCTTCAGCTAGGACAGAGCTTATTTAATCGCCAAAATTTCCGCCTGGAACACGCTACAGTGATTTGGAAGACGGAAAGGAGAGGCTTAGATTTAGCTTATCTGAGAAAACTCCGCCAACAACTCCGCTATCGGTTTTAGATCCATCTGTGTGGAGATGGATTGACTTGTCCTCCATGAAAGCATCTTCCTCCCAGAATGATCTAGAGGGGAAGCTTACATGGAAGTTTTTGTCAAACCAAAGTTCAGGTATGGTGTAATCGATGTTCTCTGTGAGGATTCCTAATGTATTAAGAATTTTGGTGTGGCCAAATGAATTATTTGTCCACTGCTTAGTCGCTTTAAGGCGAATAGCTGCAGTCGCAGCTACTTGCCTGCTAAAAATGTCGAGGGGTCTTAAATGAAACAGAATATCTAATGCCGCAGAGGGGGTAGAGCGCAAGGCTCCGCTTGTGCATAGACATGCTGTTCTTTGGACAATGCTTAGTTTAATGCGGTTGACTGCATTTTCCAAGGCCGTCCACCAGACAACCACCCCGTAGGTAAGAATCGGTCTTATGACCGAGATGTATAGCCAGTGGGATATGCGAGGTTGAAGGCCCCATTTGTTCCCAATGGCCTTTTTGCAAGAGAATAAAGCTATTGTAGCTTTATTGACTCTTTCTTGAATGTTAGGTTTCCAGTTTAGTTTCCTGTCAAAAATGAGACCCAGATATTTTGCTGTATCGGAGAAAACTAAACTGGTACCATTTAATGAATTATTGGAGGAGGGTCAATGATTGGAATTTTATATTTCCTGGAAAAAAGGACAAGATCAGTTTTATGAGGTTTTATTCCCAATCTACAGCGATCTGGCCAGCGGGTTAATCTATTGAGATTTACTTGAAGGAGTTCTTTAGTGGTATTAAGATGTTTTCCTGAGATGGCTATGGCAACGTCATCCGCATAGGCAATCACTCTGCTACCAGCCGCATAGGCAATCACTCTGCTACCACCCGCTTTGTTCGTTAACTACTAAGTTCCAGAGAAGGGGAGAGAGGACACTGCCTTGCGGCGTACCTTTCCTGACATATCTTTTAGCAGAAATCTCACCCAGTTTGAAGTTGATTATCCTGCTTTTTAGCATTAGACCGATCAACTCCCCAAGTGAGCCGTCTACCTGCAGAGTTGACAGCGCAGTCGTGATTGCGGATGTGTTGACGTTGTCAAAAGCGCCCACTATGTCTAGGAAAGCAACCATTGTGTACTCCTTATATTGTAGGAATCGTTCGATGTGGCTAGTCAGAGAGTGCAAAGCCGTTTCCACCGACTTTCCTTTACAGTAGGCATGTTGAGCCGTAGACAGAAGTCTTGGATCCACTTTAGCTCGAATATGGATATCAATCAGTCATTCTAGAGTTTTCAGAAGGAAAGATGATAGACTTATAGGTCTGAGGTCCTTTGGGACAACATGAGAACATTTTCCGGCTTTGGGAATGAATACTACATTGACTTCTCTCCATAACAGTGGAATGGGGATAAGTTTTACACAGCTCCTCATGATATTTTCTAACACTGGCAGAATAATATCTGAGGATCTCTGTAGCACGGCAGGTATTATACCGTCCAGACCAGCAGACTTGTATGGTTTGAAGCTATGCAGCGCCCAGAGCAGTTTGTCTCTCGTAATCAGACCATGAATTTTGGTCACGGTCGCAGTAGGCCTGTTTGGGCTGCTACTGGCCGCGAGTTGGGAGCTACCTGGAAAGTGGGTGTCCAGAAGCAGGTTGAGTGATTCATCACTTGAGGTTGTCCAAGAGCCATCGGTTTTTTTCAAACAGCTAGGCATCATAGGATTTGTAGTGAGGATTTTTCTTAGCCGCGATGCCTCAGAGGTTTCTGTGATTTTGTCACAGAATGACCTCCGGGATTGTCGCTCTGCCTTCCTCAGTTCTCTTTTGTATAATTTGAGGGATTCTTTAGGGATTCAGTCACTTTTATTGTTCTTTTTGCTACGTTGAAAAGTTTTCTACAAGAGTTTCTGAGCAGTCCCAGTGCCGATGTACACCAATGTGGCTTTTTCTTGCCTCTTGGTTGAATAAGAGGGCAGAAAGCGGCCATAGCCCGATTGAGAGCCAGAGTAAATTCATTGACTTTCATGTCAAGCTCATTGGTGAATGTAACAACAAAGTTCGTAACGACAGCGTTTTGGGGAGCATAATGTTGACACATACTAACTCAAAGTTGTCAGTGTGAGGAATATTTTTTTTTTATTATTATTATTATTTATTATTATTTATTATTCTTATTCTTATTTTATTTCTTATAATTAATATTTCATATAAATATTTACACATTCAAATAAGTTTTTAATAATAAGAAATTAGATTAGCATTCAGTATTTTAAATTAAAATAGAATTGAATGCTATCCATTACATCAATAAAAAAAAGTTAAAAATTATTTATGGGTGGGGTGACCCTTTTTTATAAAACTAATATTATTTCAAAATTCAAAAGATATAAAATCAAAAAACAAAAACTGATGGAACAAAAATATATTTAAACCAAAACGTCGAAAATAAGAGATTCAATTTGATTAAGATCGAATGTAAAGAGCCAACATTTTACTCTCTTTAGAAATGTAGCTTTAAATGATATCGTTCTAGTGGAAGCAGGAAGTTTATTGAACAAATGAGTAGATACAATAGTATAAAAATTACGAAATGCAGAGGTTCGAAAATAAGGAATGGAATGAATGCAAGACAAGTTTCCACGGAGATTGTGACTAGAAATTAAACGAAAATTACGGTTACCGGATTTCATATAGAACATTTTTAATACCTTAAAACAGAACAAATGACGAATAGGTAGGATTTTCAGGTAACAGAATAACGGAAAACTAGAATGTCTAGCCGGTTTACGGCAAATTATTCTTATAACATATTTTTGTAAAATCAACAATGATTGAATATTACTTAGATACATACCCCCCCAACAGGCAAGTCCGTACTGAAGTCTAGATTGGAAGATACCATAGTATATAGTCTTTAAAAGACTGATTGAACAAACGTTACGCATATAATAGAAATGACGAAGGGTGTATCGGAAGTAATTTTTTAAAATATTTATATGGTTAACAAAGCTCATCCTAGAATCAAGGGTAAGTCCCAGATATTTGAACTCAACAACATTCTCTACAAGGAAACAATTATTACTACATTTTTTATTACTATTATACGAGCAACACGATAAATCAGACGAACACGAGCAAGTTTGCGGACAGTATCTTCTACACTCCTGTGAGTGAAAGTAAATATTAGTTTCGCAATTATAATTCGAGGAGAGACTGAAATACATTAATTTAGTCTTGGAGCTCAAAACTAAATTATGAGCAGAAAACCAATGCCTTAATAAATCAAGATCCCAGTTTATATCAGAGACCATGTCTAGAGCACTTTTCGAGCCATAAGAAAAGCCAATGTCATCTGCAAATGCAATCGGCGAGCCTCTGAAATTAAGCGAAAATAGTGAGTTTATAAAGACTAAGAACAGAATGGGATCTAAGACAGAACCTTGAGGAACACCGACATTAAAAAACACCTTTCCACTTCTAATACCGTCGATCTTGACCCGTTGTGACCTATTTTTAAGATAGGACTCAAACCAATCCAGGATAAATCCACGAAAACCAGCATTCTCTAACTTTTTCAACAAAAGGTTGTGATCGACCATGTCAAAAGCCTTGGTGATGTCAATAAATAATCCTGCGGTAAATTTTTTAGCATCAAGGTGTGACATAATTTGGGAACAGAATTGTAAAAGTGCATCTTCCGTCGATTTCCCTTTCTGAAACCCAAATTGATTTGAATTAAAGAAATTATTCTTAGTTAAGAAACTCACTATTCTATTTTTCATCAGTTTTTCAAAAATTTTACCGAAAACTGGAAGTAATGAGATCGGTCTATAGTTACCAATTTCAGAAGCAGAACCTTTCTTAAGAAGCGGAATGACATCGGCAACTTTAAGATCCTCGGGGAAGATCCCTTCAAAAACGCAACGGTTATAAATAAAAGACAATACATCAACCAAAAAACATGCAATCTTTTTAAGCGTTAAATTTGAGATACCATCACCACTACAAGTATTAGAATTCGGTAAGGACCGAATAACTTTCAAAATCTCCAGAGGAGTAATGGGTTGAAAAACAAAAGTATTTCTTTCTATATTCTCAATATAATCATGTAAGGGACGACAAATAGGGCAAACCGATTTGACAGGACTCGTTTGTAGACTGGAGGCAATATTGACAAAATAGCAATTAAAGGCATTAGCCATAACAAGTTTGTCATGCACTTCAGAGTTATTTAGTAACAAAAATTTGGGTTTCTGAGACGTAGTTGATTTGTTTAGTAGGCTATTTACAGCTTGCCATTCGTATTTCAAATTTCCCTTTGCTGAGCTAAATAAGTCACGGTAATATTTATCACGACACATCGGAATTTCTTTTTTCACTTTGTTGCACAATTGCTTATATTTACATTTCAAATCCGAATTATCGGGATACTTTTTACACAAGATCCTCAGCATATTTTTATTCTTAATTTTAAACATTAAGTTGGTCGATATCCAGGGTTTGAGTTTTTTAAATAATTTTTTGGGAGGCAAGGAGTAAGAACAACAAAGAATGTGCCTTTTTAGAAAGCTAATAAGCAATGAATAAGCACTGGATGCATTATTTGAAGTGTATATATTATCCCAGAACTCATAACATAAATTATTTTTAAGTCTAAGAAAGTCAATTCTATCACTACTTTTTACAGAGTTAGAGGGTCTACAATTTTTATCTTTATTTAATGTCACTAGGAGTCCTGTCATAGCATGGTCAGTAACATTTAAGTCAAGTACACACTTTTCGCATTTGGTTATAACATTTCTGAATCGTCCATAAAAGTGGTCAAGACACCTGCCAAAAGCAGCCCTAGTCGGCTCATTTATATAGGAAACTAGACCATGTGACGAGAGTAACGATAAATAGCTGGAGATTGTGTCGTTTGAGTCAAGGCTGTTGATGTTGAAATCTCCAGTAATAATTAAATTAGATGATTTTTCATTGCTTAAAAGGCTAGAAAACTCGTTTATAAAATACAACACATTAAACACATGCAATCTGTAAACACAGAGGAACACAAATTTATCACAATTTATTTCAATAGATACTTTTAAGACATCCGCACTCAGAAAATCCATGTAAGTGATGTCAAGAATCTTATAATCATTCTTTAGAAAGCATCCAACCCCACCTGCAGCGTAATTTTCATTTGTTTTGGAAAAAAATTCATAACCAGGTATAGAGTAATCATTCTTTTCCAACTCGTAAATCCAAATTTCAGACACGAAAACAATATCAGGTAAACAAGCAAACGAATCCAAGTGAGAAACAAGGGACGAGAAATTTTCTCTCAAACTTCTTACGTTTTGGTGTACAATAAACAATTTGTCATTACAAAGAGAGCTATTGGTAAAAACATTATCATAGAAAGAATCACAAGAATTAGGGGAAGAAAAGTCATCTATTAAATTAAAATCATAATTCATTTAAAATACGCACTACGCACTAAATTAGCTCAAGGTCGTTAAAAGATTTAATTGAGATGACTTTTCCCCCCTCTTCCTTTCTGGTGAGAATTTGATTGTTACCAAACCACACATATTTTCCTCCTTTCAGCTTCATGGCTTCTTTTGTTTTTGATAAGACCGCCGCAGTGTATTTTGTAAGAGCATCATTGATAAAAATTCTGGAACCATTCTCTTTTTTCCTGCTGCTGGTGCTGCTACCACTCGAATCCACCGGTCCATCGACGCTATACGAAAAACCGTTTAGTTTGTTTTTGTTTGCCCTTTTTGCACACATTATTCGCTGTTTGGTTGTGAGGCTAGCAAAATTTAAACATATGAACGGTTTAACAGCAGATGAAGATTTTGTTTTAGTATTTCTAATGTAGCACTTCTCTATTTCGTCGTCAGCCACTTCAATGGACAATGCGTTGGTGAATATTTGCTTTGCTACATTGATTGCGTTTGAGTGAGTGACATTTGACACACCCACAATTTCGATTGTTTTGTTTAGCGTTTGTTGTTGTTGCCAGTTAATTTTACTCACCAGAAAATTTACTCTCTGTTTGAGGCCAGCGTTTTCTACACGTAGTTCATTCACTTCTTGCAGAAACAGTTTGTTTATTTCTTCTAATTGCGAAAGCTTTACATAGACCATCTGAAGAGTGTACTGACCTTCACCGTCTCCATTGTTTTGGGTGGGCTCGACAGCAGCTGTTTCTGATTGCGTGAAAACAGTACCAGATTGCTAGTAAAACACCTCAGCCATAGGGATTATCAGCTCTTTCAAATCCATCTTTTCGAAAAACGTTGAAATATGGAGGAAACAGCTAATGTCAGGAATTAGATTTGTTTCAGTAAGAACGAGGGAAACTTTTGAGAATTGAAATATTGTGAATTGAGAATGGAGGATACAAAATTCAGTTTGTTGGGAACTGTACTAGTTTTTTTTTTAATTTGAACGTGTTCTTTGTAAGTGGGAAATACGTTTAGAGCTGACACCCGAAGACAGCACAGAAAGATCATTATGAACTTCGTCGAAAGAGATGTCGAAGCTCTCACGGTAGCGAGCGAAAAAATGCATCAATTCCATGGGCTTGATAGGAAGACCTTCCCATTGAATCGAAACCATAATATTGGTTTTGGTTATGCCATCATTACAAACGGAATTGGGTTTGTCGTGCAAGTAAACAAGGTAGACCCGAAAATTTTCATAAACGCGGCGGTCTCTCAATGGAGATGCTACATAACGACTGTTATCATTTATATACATATATCAGAAATTTTTTTAGTGAGTTTAACAGTGGGTGGAAGGAGTGGGTCAAGGTATTTCGAGTGAGAATCGGGAGCAGGTGAATTAAGAGAACGAGCGGATGAAAAAGGGACCGGTTGGTCAAGCACCCCGGATCTAGAATCTTGACTAGTGAGGTGGGTTGGATCAGGGAGATTAGTAGATGATGATGAGGAAGTGGTAGTTGTGTTTAGTATATGGGAGCAAATAAAATTGAGCACTTGTCCGATGCAGCAACGTCAGTTGGTACTTTGTTAGAAGGCGCAGGCACAATATTAAATGAAACTCTGTTTCGAAGCGGCTTTCACGAAGCGGTTTGGTGAAAAGAGGGAGCAGATTTGGTGTCGCGACTCTGGTATTCCTTATGGATGGAGCAAAGGAGAGAAGGAGTGAGGAAAATCTTGGAAAGATTTGGGTCTTAAATGATCAGTTTGGGTCGGGATGTTTATGGGATAGGGCAGAGTTGTGGGTGCTAACTTTTCTTTTATTGATAAGTTTATTATGTACCATATCCTACCTTTGGGTGACGACCATCTTTTCCAAGATGGATATGCCGTCCGATAATTTGAACATCCAATCGTACGTAGTTGACTTTACCAACTAGTTTACATTTGACGTTTTATATACATCTTTGATCCAGGACGGGTTTGTTTAACGTGGGGCAGCTCGGAGGAAGAAAGTAGGCAGTTCCGGCTTGTTGCTGGCTTCAATATTAATTTTATTTAATTTTTGAATTCTGTTATTTCATTCAGGGAGAGTCCAGGATGTTCCAAAAGCCTTAATTATTGGCAATGGTCTTGAGACGGGATTGGTGATCGAAGTTGCATTAATCTTAGAGAATTGAACGGGGGCTTCGGTGGTAGCGGCTGTTGATTGAGTTTAGGCTGAAGTGGTTGAGATTGATGTATATAGCTCGTCGTATAAGGATTTGTTACAAGGGATTACTGCAAATGGAGGTGCATCCGGCTTACTAGAGATGTGCTTCAATTCCTCCAATATCTGCATTGTGGTTAATCTAGTGGATGCAGCTTCCTCACGAAGAAAATTCAGGTCATATTGAATGGATCCGGTGTATTCAGCATGCTTCAGATGTAGTAGAGTGAATTGGTCAGCCGACGTTGACATCATTTTTCCCAACTGAATTGAAGTTGACTGAATCGCTGGTAACGTGTTTGAGCAGTGAGACTTATCAGAATCTGCTAATTTAGTGATTTTTGAGTGAAGGAATTGAACAGCTGATTTTATGGTGCTTATGCTGTTATCGATCGAACAGTTTAGATTAACATGGCTCTCGGAAATGAGTTTGGTTATATTTTTACCACTGAATTGAACTTCGCATTTTAGCTCTGTAATCGAGTCTGCAAGCCCAATTAGTTTCTGGTTATTACATTTTATAGGCAGCATTATATGTTCCAGGGAGATGGTAGGCACTCTACACAGAAAAAGCAGAATATGCGCTTATACTCTTCGAGACGATGCATATGGTATGGAATTTCTTTCCACATATCCCATTGCATGTAACCATCTCCACTGTGTTAGTAGGTACAGCGCAGTCAGCACATCCACAGGAAGACATGGTTAAATTAGGTCAGAGTAATAGCAAGTAGGTTATTTTTTAAAAAGACACTGTCTCTTGATGACTCTGAGAAATTATGGTGTGAGTGATTGGGAACAAGTAATGCGGTTCGAATGGGGTCAATATGAAACAAAAAGAAAGAAAGGTCAAACAGAAAAACAAATATTCACAAATTATCGCGCATCGAAATTGAAACACGTCCGAACTTGACGATGGGGAACTCAGAATGAAATGAAGTGAAGTGTTACCCCTAAATCTATTCCCATTAGGAGCTTAATCATCGCTTCTAGCTTTGAAAATCCATGTAATATTGTCAATGGTAAAATCATCAATGCAGTATTGTTAGCCATTCGAGTAATCTCGTACTCCTTTCTCTTGCTCTACGTTCTGCTTCTTGGGTATATTCTGATCCAAATATAGTTCCGATATTGTTGTTCTTCCAAAAGAATTTTGGTTAGTTGGTGCGGTAGTCTAGTATTTGTCATTGTATTCAAATATTGTTTTCTGGATATATCTAAGATATAATTCTAGTGTAGAGAAATTTACATTTTCAGCACCGGTCTCGATCAAGACATAGTTGGAGTGCCTGATGGTAGTTTCAATATTATTTTCCTTTTTTTTATTAGTTTATTTATTCAGTTTTCATTTTCAACTTAAAATAAGAACAATTACAATTTTTAAAGGAATAAATAATAGCTGTCATTGTGTAACTAGGAAGTTAGTTTCGAATGGTACATATGTAAATTAAAATTTGCTCTCAATATTTGAGAGAGAGAAAAAAAAGGGTAGCAAGAAAATGATACATTATTATTATAATTGTAAGATTGTTTACTTAGGTAACACAAAACACTTTTATATTTTATGGGTTAAAATTATATATTTACATTTACTTAAAATAACTGATAAAATATGAGTGTAAGAATTTGTTTGTTGCAAGAACTGCCACGATGAGAAGCCGGAAAACAACTGACCGCATCCTTCGAGTGCGTTCTTTTTATATCCTGTCTCTCATATTCCTCCGTGACAGTATTGCTGATTGCCCACATAATTTTTTTTGTAATAATAAATTTTCAACAATAGTTATCAATACAATTTAAGTCAATCGTGAATAGCCAGTCTTTTACCATTTTTGAAAAAGATTTAAAATTTAGAGTTTGCCTTATAGACAGAGGTAATTTATTAAAAGACTTAGGGGCTGCGACAGTATAAAAGCAGTGCGTACAGTGACCATGTTTTTTCTTCTCAGGTTATATATTGTAATTGCGAGTTTCTGCTGGGAATATTGCCACTTTGTTTAAAAAAAATTGTTAAGTACTTTAAAAATATAAAGATGTCTCATAGGTAGAATTTGCAATTCCTTGTATAAAAGCCAACTTTCGGTATAACGATTTCTGTTGCAGATAATTCGAACCAGATGCTTTTGAGCAATTTTTAAAGGTCTAAAAGTATTTGCATAGGAACCACCCCCAATTAAATAACCCATACTGTAGTTTAGATTGCGCAAGGCTATAATATATTGTTTTGAGATCGCTTTAAGAGATACATTTTTCGTGTTATAAGCATCAAATGATTTTTAATATTTTTACTATGATCTTTCCAATTAAGGTTAGAATCAATTGTAACACCTAAATATTTGAAATTCTTGACTATCAGAACAAGAATTTCTATGTTGAAAGTTACGTATACCACAATCATGAATTGGAAAGCTAAATTGCCTACAATTCGAAGTATGAAAAAACAGGTTGCAGTTACAAACTGGATAACCAGAGGTTTTAAAAGTCATGAGTTTACATAGTTTTTTCACTAATTATTATTTTATGGTACGATAACCCCAAGTTCTTAGAATTTGTAGGTCCTCTTCAATTAGTAAAATATAATTAAAATCAGAATTTGAGTGATAGGTAAACGATAATGTTTAACGGGAGTTTAAAGATTGAGTTAATGTATACTAAAAACAAAAAACAAAAGGCCGAGTACAGATCCCTGTGGTACTCCATTTTTTAAAAGCCGAGTTTTACTTTTAAATAAGATTTCAACCATTGAAAAATCACCCCTCTAAATCCCGCACTATATAATTTGCCTAGTACAGTCGAACCTGATTAAGTGAAATCTCTTGGACCATTTATTTTAGTCCAACTTATAGAGGTATACCAGTTACCCAGTTTCCTGGTTACACTGGTTTGAACACGCCGATTAAAAAATGTTAACTGAACGTTAGAATAAGAGTTTTATTTGAATAATTATAGGAACATATGTATGTGAATATAAAATGAAATTTTTTATGTAATTCAAATTCTTCGCAATAAACACAAGAAATAGGAAAATTACGTACCTATATATTAATTTAAAAAAATCGTTAATTGTACTCTGCCTTTGAGTGTTTACTTTCAAAACATTCTTTTTAAGTTCATAGATTTTATCGAACACATTTTGATCAGAAACAGCGGATAATTCGAAAAATCTGTGTAATGTACAATATCTAAAGCGGTTTTAGCTTCGCATTTTGTTACAAACACCTGTTCCTGTTGTTCAGAACACATTTCATCATTCTCATCCTCTTCATCCTCATTTTGTGTGAAAAAAGAGGGCCCACAAATTTCAAGAATGTCATCTTCCATTTGCTCACCAGAAATAAAGGCTTCATTATCCACAGCGACGTAGTCGTCAAAACTGGGTAAATCTTTTTTATCGTTGGAAATTCCATTCCTCAGCCGTAACTTCTGGTTGCATATTTTCTTCCACCTCCTGTTCTTCAGTATCTTTATTGTGGTGTCACGGAATACCAAGCTTTCCTTGCAAATCTCATAGCCTGAAGTAAATTGATTTCTGGGCTCTCGTTCTGCTCCATGGACCTAAGAATGTGAAATACGACTTCTTTCCGATAATAGGTTTTAAAATTGTGTATAATACCTTGGTTCAAAGGCTGTAGTCTACTCGTGGTGTCAGCAGGAAAAAAACAAACCTTAATAAATTGCAGCTCTGGTAGGTTTATGTGGGCTGCATAATTGTCGATAAATAGGAAAATCTTTCTCCTCTTCATCTTTATTTGCTTATCAATTCTATTTAACCAATATGTGAAGATCTCGTTCGTCATCCATGCTTTTTTATTATTCTTGTATTCTACTGGAAGTTTTTTTACACCTCTAAAACATATTGGTCGGTTGGATCGCCCAATAAAAAGAATAGGAAGCTTTTCAGTGCCGGACATATTGGTACAACCTTCTACTTGCCGGAAATTGACTAATGTTTAACCTAGTCGCAAAATATTGAGCTTTTTCTTTGATTAATGGCCCGCCTATTGGTATATTTTTATCGAAGCACTGCTTAATCCATGACACAACACATGCTTCAAGTGTTCCGGAGCTCGATTTCTTTTCAATTTACCATGACCTTCAACACATCCAGCCTCAATTTTCTCCCTGTCCTTTAAAATTTTGAAAAAAGTTGTTTTATGTACGTTAAACTCCTTACAAATTTGTTCTCTCGATTTTCCTTTATCAAACTCATTTCATAACCTTAATTTAACACTTATTGATAAACAGTTCAACTTACGCTTCGACATTTTGGACAATACACAACTTAACACAACAACAACAAAGGGATTGAACTGAGCTATAAAATATGCGCATATCCTGAGAGACATGCAGCCTAGACAGGAGTCGAAAGAAAGATTATTAAATTGTTCCACCAGTCTGACTCACTTACAGAGGTTCTACTACTCATCATCCCACGTATAGACGTTCTTTTTTGTAAATATGAGTTCAGCTTACAGAGGTCAGACATTTTCTCTTAAAGAGGTTTTTTTTTAATAAAACTGATAGTGCAGCATAATTTGGCCCACTAAAAGAGGTATTCCACTTATCCAGATTCCACTTATCACTTTCGACTGTAGTATATCGTGATCACCCAAGTCAAATGCATTTGTCATATCAATGAACAGGGCCATAGTAGATTTATTATCATTTAAGCTGTCATAAAGCTGGTTGCATAGCCTAAGAATTGCATCTCCCGTTGACTTCCCCGAGCCGAAACCAAATTGATTATAGCTAAAAAATCTTCTTTTTCCACACTTAAGTTAAATATGTATATACTCGTAACTCAAAACATCTGAAACATAAAAGGCAATTTTGTTTAAGAAGATTACTAGATATTCCATCTGAAGTGCAAGAGTTTTTATTTTTTAAAATAAATTAGCTTTGTATGTATCAAAAGAGGTGATAAAACTATTTGGATGTGAGAATTAAGTATTTATATACTGTTGATTAAAACAATTATTACAATCACCACTGAAATTTACGGACTGATTCAATGTTGCAGGTATTTCTGTAAAATATTCACTAAATTTGTTGTTATACTTTTATACTTTTAAAATCTGTAAGAGTAGCATTATCAACAACAATGGTTTCTATTATATTAGGCTTAGAAGTTTTTCTTAAAATGCTGTCGATTGCTTTCCATTATTCTTTAATACAGCTTTACAAAGTTTAAGGTAGTACTTTTTTTAATTTTTCCTTTTTTAGATGTTTTTTTTAGCTGTATACTTATTTTACTCTTGTTTTTAATCTTAATCTTGTTTTAGCTTAAGGAGAGAACCATTCATCCAAGGCTTGAGAAACTTATTTGTATTCGATTTTTTAGGGATATATATGTTTTTGCAGAATTGAAATAAAAAAAAAGCGTATGAAGTAGATGGGTCCTTTTCCGAATAAACCTGATGCCAAAAATCATGTTTCAAAATATTTTGTAATGAAATATAATCTATTGTATAGTGCTCTTTCAGGAAATAGCGGATTAGGTGTTCTAGACTATCAAAATTAAGAACTTCTGGTCTTAAAATATACATCTATATTCAATGCTCAACCCAAATTCGGAATGGCTATCTATCCTTCAAATTTCCCAACTTCAATGATCAAAATGTACATAAGGCTCAGAATGGGACATTCCAACATAACTCACAAGCATTTAATTACCAAGGAAACCGCTCCTCTTTGCGAATTCTGCGACACATGACCAGAATTCACTGTAACATACCTGCTGAAATACAAAAACATAAATGCAATCTACAAAACCATCTCTGGAAAAGACCATCCATAACTTTTAACATTAATAGCACTTTACTTGTTTTATTTATTGACTATGTAATTTATTTATGTATCGCTAAAGTTGTTTATAATATTCAACTATATTCAAGCGTATATATTATAGTTGCACACACTTTATTCTGCAAAGCAAATACATCTTAATATATGGCGTAAGATGATCTCACATGTATGTTACATATTTATACGAATTCTCCTGTATAATAATGTTAGCATAGTCTCCCAACGTTATAAGCTTGCTGTTTAGTTAAAATTTCCCGTCATAATTAATTTATAATTTGAATTAAATTTCGTTGATGCCAAATTGGCTCGTGTTATTTTATTCATTTCTGAGAAATAATGTTCTAAATGCGAGTGAACTTATTTTAAAAAAGTTATAATAAAAATAATAATTTTGTGCTTATTGCATCTTTCAATTTTTATTTATTGTATAACACAACATATTGTATATTAATTATAGAGTCATTCCACTCTAGCTTATTTATGGCTTTAGAATGACGCCTATACTTTTTTTTTTTGATCAATTCAATTCAATTCAATTTATTTCAATTTGTTTGGAACAGTATAAATGAGACATATATCGTCTTTTATAATACATAAATTAAATTTGAATTTGAATTTGGAAAGGGTAAGTTGTTTTAATGTTTTAATTTAAAATAAATTACAATCGCATTCTGAATTAAATAATAAAACTTAATAAGCCAAAAATAAATAATATAATAAATGCAATCCGTGATAATGAGAGGAGTAACAAAGAGGGGGGGTAGGCGTAAAAGATATTAATAGAAAAGGTAAAGATAAGGAAAAAAAGGAGAGAAAAGTAGAAGTAGTAGTAGTAGAAGTAGTTGTTATTGATGTTGCTTAAGGTATTCCAGTGCCGCATTCTCGAATAATGTGGCTCCCATTGCTTGCTTAGCCGTTAAAGGAATTGTGTTCCAAAGCCTGGTAACATAGATAAAGAAGAGGCGCGAGGAGTTTAAATAATTATATGCAGGTATTATAAGATTAAGTGTTCTGGTAGATTGAGAAAATCGTATCTTGTTAAATAGGTAAGCATTATATTTATTTTTAATAATTTTGTTCCTGAACACACAACATCATAGGTCGAGAAACTGTTTGAGGGAACAACCTAGAACAGAGTTATGGTAGTGTGAGGCGTGGTTGTATCGGGAAAGTCCGTAGACATACCTTATTATATCATTGAAGGCTACGAGTAACTTATGTTGCGAAAGGGAATCAAGCTTGCTGTAGACAACAGCAGCGTAGTCACAAGTCTGAGCTTTGTGCTTATAGGCGTAAGGTTAGAAGAGGGCCAGAGTTTACGCAGTCCAGCGTAGATTCGTCCGATAACATAATTTATTTGGTCAACAGCGGAAAGCAATCTATTTAATTTGTAACCCAAATTAGTAACCACGTCAACAAAATTGAGTTATCTGTCATACAGGAATACTGGTGGTATTCCTTCCGTGTCGAAGTGTTGTTTAGATATCAAAATCAGTTGTGATTTCATTGGGTTGAGATGAAGTCCATTACAAATAAACCAGTCATAAATTTTGGAGAGGTCTTCATTTAATCTGACAACTAGGTCCTCAACGAATCCAATTGGTCGGGCAATATACTCGTAGATCTGTGCATCATCAGCATATAAGTAGATACCCGCATTAGAACAGACTTTTGGTAGATCATTGACAAAAAGACAGTATAAAATCGGTCCAAGTATAGACCCCTGAGGAACTAATTCAGCTAAGAGGCCGAATTCTAACTAAACGTTGTTGTGAACGACTCTTTGATAACGGTTGTCCAGATAATTGTAAATTAGTCGAACTGAACTTTCACTAAAGCCGAAATATAACCTAAATTTTTGACATAGTACCTTATGTTTGACACTATCAAAAGCCTTCCAGAAGTCAAGCAAACATAGCACGGTTAAGTAATCCCTGTCAAAGTTAACCCTTATGTCGTCGAGAATTTTGACCATGGCCGTAGAACAGCTCGATTAGCTCGAAAACCGGACCGCAAGGGGGATAACAGACTGTATTGCTGGATGTATTTTACAATTTGGTGAGCCAGAGTTTTCTCAAAGACTTTTGATAAACATGGTAATGCCTGGGGTTTTTTCGGGACGGGTATGACTGTGGCCAACTTCCGACAATCAGGAAAAGTGGAAGCAGTTATGAAAAAGTTAATTATGTGCGTGAGGCAACTTAAAATGTGGAGTAAAATAACCTTCACAAAACGGATAGGTATTCCATCTTCTCCTATAGCATTCGATTTAAGGTTACGTACAATATCCACAACGTCAAGCTCTGACACAACATCAAAATCGAAGTCAAAACTGGTAGTGAGATCATAATTTGGAGTGAAAAAAGGTTCGGATATAGCATTGGAAATAAACACATTGTTAAGATCGTCAGTATTAGGGACACTATCAAGTATTACTTTCTTACTGTTATAATATTTAATTCCGTATTAATAATTCTTAATAATTTCATATAGTTTAATAACATAAAATTTATACATTTGATTATAGATAAAATGGTACACTAGGTAAAAAACAAAAATCCAAAAACGTGTGATGACGGTGCCGGCTCAACAGGAAGAGAGACCATTCTGCCGGCACACTTGACAGGTGTCACTTCGCCCTTCATTGCTGTACGAATAGCTTAATCGGCCAACTCAAGCTTACAACACTTACCAAAGCCAATTGAAAGCAAATTATTCCATAGTCTCTTTGAGCTTTGTTCAGGTTTTAATTTAGATAGAAAGTATCTTTTTTTGCTCTTCTAGTAACTGAGGTGGAGAAATTACGCGCACGACAAAAAGTTTCCCAATTAAGAGCAGTAGGTCTTGATCTCCATTTAGGGGTGGCCGTGGTGTAGTGGTACTAGCAATCGCTTCTCACTCGGAGGGTCCAGGTTCGAATCCTGCCCATGACAAGTCAGTTTTTCATTTGTGTAATTGGAACTCAGACAGAAAAATTCTGCGTGTGAAGGCATAACACTGACACGTAGATTTGGCTGTTGTAGAGTTTCAAGCACAGAAAAAAATACTGTGAATTATACCTCGAATCACTCTGAGTGAAGAAAAAAAGAAACTCTCCGTCCTATTCGAACTCGCACCCTTGGAGAGCGAATATGAAAACCAAACACACCTGAGTTTCAAACCACTACAAAACAATTTTCCTTTCTCTTCCTTCTACCTTTCCGCCCGCGCCCTGGCAACAGCAAAAGGGTATCTAACCCCTTAGGGGCGCGTAAATTATATAAAAAAA